>CM077081.1:73015292-74348417 GCA_039513925.1 Platanthera zijinensis
GTCATTCGCTAAGGATCATCTAACAAACATCATCCGTTTGAATAAAAGTGGATGAAGTTCCTTATGTGGGTGTTAACAAATGACAATTCCCCCCCCCCCCCCCCCCCGGTCGGGCCTCACTTCAGTCCGACTGAATCGGACTGAAGTTTGGCTTTTCCAGGAATACCCCCCCGCCTGTGCATTAAAAAAAAATTGCGGAAACCTCCTCCCATCTCGACTCTCGTTCTCCTCCCGTCGCTAATCTCCTCCTCCCGTCGCCTTCAGCCGACGTTCTCCTCTCCAGCGGGAAATCCATCTACAATCGCGCTCTCCATCTACATTTGCAACCCTAACACAACGACGATGAGGAGGCACGCGACGGCGAGGAGGAGGCACACGACGGACTGCGACGACGAGGAGGAGGCACGCGACTTCTGGCGCGACGACCTCCGGTTCCTGCTTCTTCTACCTTCCACATCGCCTGTGAGTATAATAAATCTCCTCTCCTTTTCCCGGGCTCTCTCACTATCCCCTCTCCTTTTCCCTCCCCTGATCGCAGTTCTTCCAGTCGTATCCGCACTCTGTCATCGACCTCTCGCTCTTGACCTCGCATCCTCCCTCTCTCAGTCGGCGGCTCCCCTCCTAGGGACGACGAACCTTCTTTCTGCGACCAGCGCAACGGGCGAGCAACGAGCAACGACAGATCAGTGCCCTAATTTGCGCGGCCCTGGGCATGTCCGACTACTCGACGAAGAGACAGACGGACTCTACCACCTCGATCGCTCAACGGCTCGACGTCACAGCTTGAAATAACAGTGAAATAGATCCAGCGGCCTCGATTTCTACCTTCTTCCTCCTGGAGAATTCCAGATTTTTGGTAAGGATTCCTTCTCTTGTCTGGTTTTGAGCCGCTATGCAGCGTGTGATTTCTCAGCAATAGAATAGTTTGATTTGTACGCTACTCCTGTTTATTCCCTTTGGTTTTGAGCAGATGAATGCAATTATTGATTTTTTTCTGAGCTTGGTTCTGCTTGATTGTTTGAAATTTGATTTTAATTCAGAATTTTTTGCTTGATTCTTGTTGTCTATCAGATTTTTCTAACTAAAAATCTTTGATGCTTATATGTAATTGTTGTTACTGTCTCAAAGTTCCACCGATTCTTCTATCCCCTGAGTATAGGAATAATTTATCAAAACTTCCCCTGGAAGATAGCATAATTACAGCTTGCACCTCTCTTATTATGGAAATTATAAAAACCTCCCCTCAATATTACAAAACATAACATTTATCTCCCTTGGCAAGAATCTGGTAAATTGTTATCTAAGAATATGCATGTCATTAGGTCATTTATTTAATGCTAGAGTGAACTGTGTATCTTGCTGATATCAATTTCTGACTGACTTTTAGACACGAACTTTGTTTTTGTTTTTTGTCACCTTTTAAGACACATCTGATTACTTGGAGCAATATAGTAATGTAGCCATGATGTTCTCAATATCTTTTGACTCCTCTCCTGCTAACCGCGACCGTCGGTGAAAAATGAATCGCGGCGTTCACTAATCGAAAAGAACCCCTATGCAAGGGGCGCGTTGCCCCCCTGCAATCCTCCAACGAGCTCAGCGCCGAGCTCGACCGGCGAAATCGTGGTAAGTGTCCAGTACACCCAACTAGTCCAAAATTTCTTTAAAAACTCTCTTCCAAGTTGCTACTGAGAATCTGGCAACATGAATTCCTCATTTCTAGAAATTTGAAATATACAGAAATTATTTGGGGTACTTCTCAATCTCTTCCTCTGCACCTTGCAATTGAAATATTTGTATTGAAATACCTTTTCACTTATAGTCCGGGTCATATGAAAATTCTCGATTTCTACCGTGAATCTTCTACATGCCTTCCAGATCGCTTGTGAGAATACCTTTTTCATCTTTCTCTCTGTCGATCCCTACTCTTCATGGTCGACTATAAATGCCATGTTCTCATCTCTACCTACAAAAAGCCCAAAAATTGATTTGATGCATTTAGGGGTTTGGAAATTGGGAAAATGGGAAGGCTTTTAGGAGGAAGAGAACTCATTGGAACCATATAGAGGATATTTGAAATCCATCTACAATCGCTCTCTCCTTCTCCGGCGCCCGGATCTCACTTCGACGCCCCAAATCTCTTCTCCGACACCCTATATCTCTTCTTCGGCTCTCTTCTCCGGTGAATCGAAGGCTAGGCTGAATCCCGTGGTTCAACCACCATTTTCCTGACGGTAAACCCTAATTTTTCATTCCGTTCCTGTTCTCGCGACGCCGCTAAACAGCCGCTCCTCCGCCAATTTTTCCGCCGCAGATTATCTCCGGCGACTCCAGCAGATATTCTCCATCTCGACAAACGATCAAATGTTCTTCTCCTCCACGTGAAGGTTTAGGGTAATGAGGTAGCTCTTCTCCTTCTTCTTCTCATCTTAGTTTTACTAAAATTGTAGTTTAGGGTAATGAGGTAGCTCTTGGAAACTGAGTATCAAATTCCCCTTTCAATATTCTAGTAGTAGCTTTATCTATCAATTTTGCTACTTCTAAATTCAACTCGCCTAATTCTGCATTAACGGTGGCTGCACATTTTTTTAAAATAGCTAGAGCTTTAATTAATTGAATGGGCATTCTTTGGCTACCAATCTTAAAATTTTCCAAAGATCTCTGGGTTTGAGCTCCCCAATAAAATTGGTTCTCTATTTTTACTTCTCTAAATGTGGTTCAAGAGCAAGAATAATGAGCCTAAAAGATGGTAGAAACAAAATGAGTAAATCTGATCCATCTTATTCATCTCGTATTAATTTAAATGATAGTGCAGAGCAGATTTATCAGAAAATTAAAAAAGCTAAAAGCGATCATTTGACTAATATTAGCTATGATCGTGCAGCTAGGCCAGAAATTAGTAATCTAATTGATATTTATGCTAGCTTGGCAGGGAAGCATATTGACAATATAATTCTAGAATATCAATATCAGGGTTTTGCTAAGTTTAAACAAGATTTAGCTGAAACGAGGTCATTTATCCTAGAATTAATCTCACTAAATCGTCATTCTTGCTTTAAGAAACTAAAAAAACATCGACTCCCTTAGGCACATTGGTGGCGGTCATGACCAAAGGAGTTAAATTGTCATTAGTTTTCGCCCACCGAAGGAACTTCATCCACTTTTATGTTCAAAGGGATGATGTTTGTTAGGTGATCCTTAACGAATGACTGTTTAACCCATATGTTTATGACCTCCACCACCGTGCCAAATGGACCCTAAGATTGCTAAACTTGGAACCTTGATTTTCATGCCAACGAACCCTTTTGATCACAGGCATTCCATCTACTCATATAGTTAGTTGGTAGTCTTGTTTCTCAAGCAGGATGATTCATGTTGCGTCTTCAAAGTTAAATGAATTCTCGAGAAATCTTCAAAGTTAAAGAAGCATCGCTGAAAGTTTCACATGCAGGACAACATCATAAATCAACATCAAAGTTAGTTTCACATGCATATTTTCTAGCTTTCCCGGTTGATTATGTTGCAAAAGCTAAAATCATGTGGAAGATTTTATCTATGATGGGTTTATTTGGTTGTGTTAATGTCTACTACCCAAAACACAAATAAATTCAGATTTGTGCTTGAAATATACAAGTTTTTTACAGAACGACATGTGAGCTTTTACACAAATAAATTTAGTTTTATCTTGCAGCAAAGGAAATTTTAGCATTTAACGGACCTTTCAAAGACAAATGCTAATGAGATGATAAATTAAAATGGATATACAGAACGACATGTGAGCTTTGCATTCTCATTTCCTGTAGATTTTCAGAACAACATGAACAAAGAAGTAGATGGTTGTAAAAGATTGAAATGAAAAGGTGTTTGACTACAACATAATTCACAAGGTAAAGCTTGCAGGACAGCTCCATGGCTAAGTCTTTGCAACTAATTGTTTGAGTTGAATATTTAAGATTTTCTCTCACAATATATTCAATTATTTTACTTGGGCTGCGTTTTGCGCGGCTTATCGCGGCTGATTTGAAAATAATAGTATTCTATTGTTAAGCTCTCTACTTCACGAGCACTTATTATTAACAGTTCTCACTTCGATCCAATGTGTCTTGATTACTTATTGGCGCGTCATAGATTTCTCAATCACGTTCTTATTTACGTTTAAACTTAACTCTTGACATGTCATTCTTCGTCTATTTGTGTTGACTGGTAGATAGTTTTTAGGCTCTAATTATGAGTGTCTATTAAAGCACCTAATGCCTAACAGATGGTTGAATTTTAATTTTTTGGTTATAGTTGATATGAAAATACTTATACTTGAAATTTGGAGCCTAACAGATGCCTAACAGATGCCTAACAGATGTTTGGTTATAGTGTATAAATTTAGGAAATACTTATACTTGATATGGAGCTTGTTAATTTCTCTTCAGAATTGAAGCTCAAACAGATTTGCATTAAAGAGGCGTAGGAAGTCGGTCCGGCGTCATACCGGGAGGAGGCGAGAATGGCGGCGCCGCACCGCTTGACCGCTGAGTTCCAAATTTCTTCTCCAAACTCGCAATGCCATCCGTGAACCGTTTGCCGTTTTAAATAAACCTAAACAATAATAACGGCACAGTGAACTGAAATAATAGTACTCTACACTATTTCTAGCTGTCTGTGATGAGATATTTGTAATGTGTATATATGAATGTGATTTTACATTCCTTAAATATAATCTTCGCCCGATGAATTTGGAAAAAAATGCAATCGTCATAGGATATATGTTTTGACATGACAATGAATAAAACTGTATGGAGTTCCTTTGTTGAAGTTGACAGTTCTCCATTCATAATCTGTGTTTATGACCCCCCACATCGTGCCAAACATTCTCATAACCCTCTAATATAAAATGGGGGAATGTGAGATTGTTGAGAGAGGAGAACCCCAACAATTTGTTTAATAAAAACAGCAAGATTGAAAACGGTCAATTGGCTCCCAAGGTTAGTGTTAGTTTATATGTGTATGTATATAAAAATATAATCAGGTTCTTATATTTTTGGTATTGTAACTCATTAACCTTTCGACATTTTCAACTAATCCATGTTGATCTTCTTCCAGGAGCAAAGAAGAAGCAGCTGATGGTGGATAAGCCGGGTGGCGACATTATTTTTGGCACATATGATAACGCAGCAGATGATTATGATTTCATGTGACTCTCCGATTGTGAATCTTGTTCTCTATTTTTGTTCATTATAGATTTTTTTTCATGTATTAAGTTTAATTAGAGATGATATCTCTGTTGGTATGTATCGAGTGGATTGGGCTATCTCCTACCCTCTTATTACTATATTAATATATAAAATTGAAATAAAAATTACATATGTAGCGGTGCAAGTACTTCTTCCAGTTGACGACGTCATGCGTCTTTGATTTATATGATGGACTGTTGTTGTTATATGCTTTAACTTATATGCTTGCTAGACTATTATGTATTTGTTGGAGTGATACTATTATATGTAAATCTAAATGTTTGTTGGACTGCTTTTTCCTTAAACAGAGATCTGAGTCTCAGGTTTGCTTATGGAGTTGTCTAACAACATCTCTGTCTCAAATAGAGCTTTAATAACCAAATCATTTTAAACAGCTTCAGTAGTTTTAAATAGCTTCAGTAGCTGGTAATGTGTCTAATAACATCTTTCATTCTTTACAATTCATTCAGGAATCATGTTTATGTTAATTTATAATCATATGCAATAATTGATGACTACAGGATGACTGCTGTGTTGGGGTTGTGGAACACTTCCGGTCCTCTTGTTTCTCACACCGGGTTAGCCCACGTGAGCTTAGAGGAATCGAAGTGTGATCCCCCTCTGACATATCTGGCGCCGACGACAGCGGGGGTCCGGGGGCAGCCGCCCCCGGCGGTGGTCCCGCTGACCGGACAGCGGGCAGGGGTCCAGGGGACAGCGTCCCCGGTGGGGGTGTGGGGGCAACGCCCCCGGCCCAAAACTTTTTGGGGAGATGTTTTCTCCAGTCGTCGAACTCGTTCGTCGAACCCAGCTCGACGATCGTCGAACTGGGTTCGACGTCGAACGTCGAACCCAGCTCGACGTTCGACGCGTCGAACCCAGATCGACGTTCGACGTTCGGGCCGAGTTCGACGATCGTCGAACGCCGATCGGGCCGAGTTCGACGATCGTCGAGCGCCGTTCGGCGTTCGACGATCCTGTTATGCTGAAGCCTATTTAAGGCGTATTCCTGTTCTTTTTTAGGGATACAGACGAAACGACGGCTGACGGCGGGTATACCTTTTGGAGGCGCATACGAGGAAATTGTTGGCGGCGATCCAGAAGGGGGTTATTCTCTTTTGTTTCTTGTCCAGAAGAAGAAGTTAAGGTAGGATCGGTTTAGATCCTTGTAACCTTGTGTAATCTGTATTTCTTTTGGTGATTACAAGAACTGAGAAGAGAAGGGGAGAGAGGACGTAGCCCTATTTTTGGGTGAATCTCTGTATATCTGTGTGTTTGTGTGATTGTTCTGTTTTGTGATTTGCTATTCGTATTCGAATTTCTGCTTCTCGACGCTCCGGATTCCTTACATACTGATTAGTTGCTCGTTAATCTTTCATGGAACTCATGTTGTTGATAAGTATAGTTTCAGCTCATAATTTATATTCTTTTTGATTCTTTAAGAAAATGCTTGCTGAAATGATTGGAGTTCTTGCGTGCTTCGTGATTTTATGTTCTCTGCATTAACTGTTTTTCTAGTTTGAAAGCTTATATTTTTTGTAATAGAGTTCATTATGTGCCTCATTTTTACATGTTTTACTATGTACTTACTACTTAGCAACAATCCAAGACTAGTTGCAATTATCCATTTCATTAATTGATCAAGTTAGAACTAGGACTTGATTTGGCGGGAAGAAAATTTATAAAAAAATTAGTCAATTCTTCAATACGAGCCGAGTTTGTCAAGCTCGAGCTGAGCTCGCCGAGCTCGAGTCGAGCCAGACAGGCCCAGATGAGCTCGAGCTCGAGCCTATTAAAACAAGCTCGTCGAGCTCGAGGTCAAAAAATAAGCTCGAGCTAGAGCTTGAGCCGGCTCATTTGATGAGCTCGACTCGAGCTCGGCTCGTTTGCAGGCCTACCACAGCTTGCTTGTTGAGCCGTTCAACTTACTTCTTATTATTTTTTCTCTTTCTTTATGATCACTTGTGCACATTTTATTGTTGAGCGAGTAAAATTGATCAACTTCAAATTATATTGGAACTAGATAATTTCTTTTGAAAGAGTCACTTTATATCTTTATGTAATTCTAATAGCAAAAAACTTTGAAATATTTTAGAAAATGTAGTTCGTGATGCTCAGAATTATAAAAATTATGAAATGATCGAAAGCAAATCATAGCGTCATCGTTAGAAAATCTCAATATTTTTCGGTCAGCAAATAGTATAATTATGGGGATGCATGTATCAATAGGTTTTGATCAAGACAGCTATGCTCGAGCGAGAGAGAGACATTGTTTATAACATTGGCTACTTGTCTCTCCCTCCCTTATAACATTGGCTACTTGTCTCTCCCTCTCTTCCTTTTTTTTTTCTTTCCCTCTTCTTTCTTTCTTAACCCCCCCTCCCTTTTCTTCTCCTCCCCCTCTTTTTCTTTCTCTTCCCTCCCCCTCCCCCCTTTTTCCCCCCTCATACGAGAGTGGAACCCGGCGGCCCCCCCTTCCACTGGAGTCAAGACCCCCCCCCCCCCCCCCCCCCCCTTCCACTGGAGTCAAGAAACCTTAGTTCAATGCTGTTTTCAGAACCATTTGGACCATAACTGCAAATTCCTAAAGACAATTTTTTGGTCCAAAATTAATTTTGATATTTATCATTGTTTTGTAAAATTTTTTTTTTAAAGTTCTTTTGCTGATTACAAAATGATTTACAGATAGCTGTTTTATGATTTCATGATTTGCTAGTAGCTAAATAAAATTTACTAGTAGCAACCTTTATAATAAATGGGAGTTGTTAAAAGTACTATAGTTTTGGCTAATTGCACAGTTTTGTTAGAAGCTTGTCTTTTTTTTGAATGGTTAAAGACGTCCATACTTGTTAATTGTAGTGTAATTTTGTTGAAGTCACCACTTTTAGTAGAGAGTAGAGTTTTTCTTATTCCTCTTAATGAAGCACGGCATCAGTAAATCGCTTGGGCCCGGTTGCATTAAGAAACCATCAGCAACGGACTTCTAATGATATTGGAGGACACAACCCTTGGCTGGAATTTGGAAGCAGAAGCAAACCCGTGCACAAGATGTTTGTGGAAATGCCCCGCTAATCAATCAGACTTGTGTTCAAAATTAGTTTAACAACTTTGGGCTTTTGATGACATTATTTGATACAACTTAAATATGGATATATAAGTTCTCTCCACAATATCTGATTGACTTCATTTTGGCATTTTATATTGTGTCTGTGTCTTCGGAGAGACGGGTTATAAGTTTGATATGTTATGTTTACAAATGAGCTCATTGCCAATGCGAACATCAAGGTCGAGAATGTCGAGGTAAATCGATGTGCTCTTCACAAGCTCCTCTTTTGCACGCCTGACGCTCTCAAGTATCTTAGTGGGCTTATCTTCTTCGAGGAGACTCTCAACTAGAAGACCGCAGGCAGGATACGGTTTAGATATTCTGAAAGAAGTTAGTGTTCTCCCAGGAATCAAGGTCGATAAGGGCACGATCTAGCTCGTCGGAACGATGATCTCGACAAGTGATGTGCCAAGTACTACGTGAAAGAGAAGGCGATTCAGGGCAGGTGTCACACCTGCCTACCACCTTGGATCCTACCTTGGAGTCCAAGGCGGCTTTCATCAGGGCTGCAGATCAGTTGTTGATGAGAGCTCTGATGAAAGACTCTTATCTAGAAGTTTAGTTATTAAAGGTGCAAGGCACACCAAGGCGCAAAGGGGTCTTGGAGCTTAGGCGCAAGGCTCATGACGTGGACGTGCGCCTGACAAACATAAGGCGCAACCATATTCAGTTTAAATAATCAGCATCAAATATCACTTTATCTTCTTAATCAAATTTTTCATCTATTCTACTCATTAGTAATTCACTACTATCATTTATATCTCATAAAAAATAGAATCAATGTGATTACTTGCATCATATTTAGGTTTCAATGCTCAATTATGTTTCACAAATACTAAATTATGAAAAAAATATATAGTTTTTACATTATTTCTTTCCTTATTTTGAAAAAAATGATTTTACAATATAAATTGCACATAGACATGTCTTTTATGCTCCAAAGATACAAAAAAGGCACACGAAGGGGCAAACCGTTGAGTCTGGTGAGCCTTGAGCCTTAGACACGATTTTAACAACTAAGTTTAGGAGCTCAAATGTTCAATCTTCGACCTCATACCTACCATTTCCCGATGATGGGAGACAAAGAGCTAGTTGGGAGTGTATGGGTTGCAGCCCTGATGAAAGCCGCCTTGATGGACTCCAAGGTGAGCCCCCTAATGGAACTCTAGGGTGGTAGACAAATGTGACGTCAACTTGCATGAGATGGTAATCTCTTAAGAAAAGCTCTAGAGGTGGTGAATAGAGTAATTAAATTTTTAGTTGATTCATTTTACTATTTTTCATAGTTTAACATAATACCCCTTTTATATCACAACTACAACAATCTAAAGTAAGTAAAAGTGCGGAAAAGAAAAGCATAGAGAATAGGCAAACTACACAGATGACACAATAGGTTATAGTGGTTCCCAGTGGCGGAGAAAAATATAGGTTTTTTGGCCTATACAAACTTTAATAATTGATTTCTCATCAACCGCTCAACGAAATTCAAATCTGAAATTGGCGTTGAACTCGTATCAAAAATTTACACAAGTTAGAATCTTCAATCAAATGTTTTCATAAAGATTTGACAAGAATGCCAATTTTACATAATTGAAATTATATAACAAATTGTTAAAATTTTCATTATTTAGATGAGTATCATCATTACTAGACTCATGAAAGCTAGTCAAATAAATTTTTTTTTTTAGAAAAGTGTTCCAATCAACAATAATTAAAGTGATATTTTCAAATATTTGACTAATTTTATAAGGAGTTTTCTCAGATTTTTACATATAAACTAGTTTAGATAGTATGTAATGGAACTCGTTTCTCGCATTGAATGTTGTGATGTTTATTATATATATACACACATAATATTTTTCAGCAATAGGTTTGACCATTTGCTTTTTTTTTAATTTCTAAATTGTCCACGTATAAAATATTTTTGATTTTTTAATTAAATATACATTTGATTGTTGATATAATGACTTCATCTACTTACTCTTGTGAATATTAAAATTGGAATTTTAATTTTTTTACTTAGTGCCCGGGTTGAGTCTGAATCTTTGTTCCGCCACTGGTAGTTCCCCAAATATCGAGTACATCCACACTTCTACTGCAACAGAAATTCACTATTACTAGTGATGAGTCTTTTGATAAAGTGACTCTTAGAATTAGGATTTTTGATAAGGTGTCTGACAACCACTAATTCATTTGGTAAGGAGGATCTTTGAACCATGATTGTTTATAAAGTGTTCAAGAACCACTGAGCATTTTGATAAGGTGACTCTTAAAATCAAAAGTTGTTGATAAAGTCTCTCCAAAATTGGGTATGTAAGCTTGCCCAACCATTGAGTTTTTTGACAGGAGACTCTCAGAACCAAAACAAAATCCTTGAGGAGGGATTTTTAGGACTCCTTATAATCTAGTTGGTTTGAAGTGAAGTTTCCACAAAGTGTTCTTCATTAGCAGGATTTCTGAAAGAACTAATTCATTGCATCATGGTGTGAATTCAGTCAAGAACGAGCAACAACTTCTTCTTATTGATCAAGTCTTTGGAGGAGAAGATTGTGATCTTCACCAACAGCCTCTGAGACAAAGGCTTCTTTTGTTGAATCTTCAAATAGATGGTAAAATTCTTCGTGATCATCAGTTAGAGTTTTTGAGAGCAACACTCCTTCATAACATAAAAGAGAGTTGATCTTGTTGTTCTCCATAATTAATCATTGTTATTCTTTCTCACTTTTCTTAATGACCAGAAGTTATCATTTTCCTACGTTATGTGCTTCACTATTCTTGTCTATTGAATTCTCTTTATATACATCTTTTTGTTTGAATTCATTCCAAAACAACAACATTAAATGCTTTGTATACTACTTCTCATAGGCATGAATATCTTGCTTAAAATAGAAGTTTAACGACCGTATTTTTTCACGATTTCTGCCTTGACAAGTTCCGAGGAATGAACGTTGGAGACTTTCTCAAAAGATTGACACCAGTTATTGTTCAGAGACTTCTCGACGACCGATGTAGTTCTTGCAAATACAGCGTTGCAGGATTTTGATGTTGCTTTTGCGAATACAGCACTGTTTGGAGATTTTGATGCTACTTTTGTGGATATAGTGTTAGGATATTTGGTTAATATGTCCGCGCGTGTCAGGACCGACTCGGAACGACCCATTGAGTTTCGTGTCACTAGAGTGCAATGACTCTATGCTGGAGATACTATATAAGGTCATTCCACACCGATGAGCCTTAGTGGACTATCTTGAGCGGAGCAATTACATTCTCAAGATAATTTTCTAGGATTTCGCTCCCGGCCGTCCGCTCCACCGCGCTCTCGCTCTCCGGATTTCTTCTGTCGCCGTCGAGGATCGCTGATCTCGATTTTCCTCGTCGCGTGTTGCCCCTGTTTCCATCGCAGATTTTGCGTGATAGCAACAGCCGTCGGAAATCACAGATTGTGATTTTCCCTTTCGCGAGTTTCCCGATCCAGGTTTTGGTAGACGTTGCCGACTTCGGTGTAGGCCGTTTCCATACAGATCACGAAGGAGGGGTGTGCTCTGCATCGCGAGTTGTTGTCGCCATCTTTGTTCTTTTCCGCAGCAGCAATCAAAAGAGTCGCTGGAAAATACAAGAGTAGGGAAGCATTGTTCAGATCCGGCTATCTCCGACTCAGATCCGGCCGCCGCGCCCCAGAACCGGCCGCCTCTGGTGCAGATCTGGTCGCCTCCTGCACAGAACCGTTCTCCCTGTCCCGATTCAGATCATCGCATCCGCCTCCGGTGAAGATCAGTGTATCTACAAGGAGCTTTGTCGATCTGCAAGGAGTTTTGTTGATCCCGTGCTAGATCTTGTTGACCTTGAGCAGATCACTTCTATTATAGGGGAAGAACTCTTGTGGCTTCTACCGTATAAGCAAGAAGCTATTTTAGGCTTTCCATGTTCTATGCTGAATTCATATCTAGTGGAGGAATCATCTATTCCAGATCTGGTACTAGCTCTATATCAAAGCCTTTTGTATTGCAATCTATGATCACTAATGAAGGAGGCTTGCTTCTACTACGCTAGAAAGAGGAAAACGCCGTTATTTGAGTTGATTTTCGTTCTTCATCGTCAGTGGTTGAGCCTTGCCTTGCCTTTGTCGAGGTTTTCCACAGAATCTTGCGCTTGCGCTAAGTTTTGCTGTGGAATCTTTCACATTTGTACAGTTGTTGTTTGGAGGAGCAAAAAAATTAATTCGGGATTGGATCCGAAAATTTTCTGACGTCTTCACATGGCTCAGGTGATCTCTTTCTAGACTTTTTTATTTCTGTTTAAATCTAGAAATATGTCGAAGAAAAGCGCGCTCGACACCGTAAAACTGCAATCGTTCGATGCCTCTGATTTCCTTAGTTGGAAAATACAAGTCCAACTAGGAATGAAGAAACGCAAAATCTTCTATACTGTCAGAGCGATTTCGCTTCTACTATCGAGGACGTGGACGAGTACCAGTGGAATAAGGATGAGGATTTCTGCAGGGTTACCTGTTGAATTCTCTGAATCCCTGTCTCGCGTTGACCTACCACGCTTACAAGTCTGCAAAAGTGATATGAGATCACTGAACGCGCATTTCCAGAAGGAGGAAGGACTGTCAAAGTCGCTCATCGGAGAGAAGTTCTTCAACTTCAGATTCAAAACGAACGTGTCTATCACTTCTCAACTCTTAGAGCTGGTCAACCTGCGTCAAAAGCTGGATGATGATCATTCAAAAATGGATGACAGCCTCTTTGTGTACGTGTTTCTGAGTAAGCTGCCTTCTGAGTGGCTCTTTTTCAAGACCGAGATGCACAGACTGAAAGAGAAGATCAGTTTGAATGAACTCAAAAGGTTCATCCATATTGAGGACCAAAACATCGCTGGGAAAATCTTGGAGCAGGTTGTGCAGCCCTCACAGGCTGTCAACTTCATTTCACGTCCTAGTAAGCCTTCTCGGAAGCCCCCGACACCTACGGGTGATACCCTCGCACTGTTGGCGGTCAAAAAGCTTTCTCTCAAAAGGAAGAAGAGCAAGTGCCACAACTGTGACAAATGGGGTCACTGAGCCGCTGAATGCAGGGGTCCGAAGAAACTAAAGGAGGAAACCCCACAAAATGTGGCGAACATGGTGGTCGATAACTTTGATCCCAAGTACTTCGTAGCTATGATTGGGAGTAGTCACCGTAGTGCGTCGTCTAAGTAGTGGCTGGAAAGTGGTGCTACCTGTCACATCACAAATGACAGGTGTCTTCTTTCAGAAATCACAATGGTCAAGGATAGAGTTGAAAACTGCAATGGAGGAGCGATAGATGTTACTCATGTTGGGACTGCAGAGCTAGTCCTCTCTTCAGGTAAAACTTTAATTTTACAACATGTTAAAGTAGTTCCTAATTTAACTAATAATTTGATTTCTATGAGTTTGTTTGATAAAGCTGGAATGTCTTTCACAACCATGAACAGTAGAATGACTTTTTAACTATTAATTTTCACTACTTTAGTTGTGCTTACCTGATCAATGGTATGTATAGGCTTAGCCTAGATAACGAGTGGATAAACCAAGTGAGCTCAACTATGATTGATCTGAAACTATTACACAATAGACTTGAACATATTCACTATAAGAAAATGTGAGATCTAGCTAGAAGCCAAAACATCTCATTAGATCTTTCTATTCAATTTGATAGGTGTGAGGTTTGTGCCCGGACTAAGATCATTAGAAACCCTTACAAGAAAGTTTCTAGAAGCACACAACTTCTGGAGTTGATACATTCTGACCTCTGTGATTTTCGTAGTCACGCCACTGGAGGGGGAAGAAAATATCTAATTACATTCATCGACGATTTTTCCAGATAATGTCATGTTTACCTATTGAAATCGAAAGATGAGATATTTGAGACCTTTAAGATCTTCAAATCTCGGGTAGAAAATCAATTAAATCTAAAGATTAAAAGACTTAGAAGTGATCGAGGAGGAGAGTACATTGCAACTAGGTTTAAGGACTTTTGTGCCTCTGAGGGTATAACCCTAAAACCATAGCTTTTTACTCACCCCAGTCAAATGGTATTACTGAGCGTAAGAATAGAACTTTAACAGAAATGTTGAATTCTATGCTCCTCACAGCTGATATGCCTAATTCATTTTTGGGGGAAGCAGTCCTAACTACAAATCACATTCTAGAGAAAGTGTCTCACTCAAAGCTCAACTCTACTCCGTATGAGCTATGACATGATCATTCTTGTAGATATGACACTCTAAAGACTTGAGACTGTATTTCTTTTGTAAGAATATAAGACCTTAAGAGACCTAAGGTGGGATCTAGAACAATAACATGTGTTTATCTAGGTAGTGTAGAAGATAGTGCAGATGACAGATTTCTAGATCTATCTACTAATATAGTGATAGAGTCTAGAGATGCTATTTTATTTGAACACAAATTTATCAAAGATCATGACTTGACTGTCTCCGGGTCTACTGACATGATTTCAGAATCTACTATAGAACCTGAAGCTGGCCCCTCTGGCACTACTCCCCAACCTCTAGAGGTGGAACCTGTTTCTCTTATAGTATCTACAAGAGATAGGATCCCTAAGGATTTTGGTGAGAATTTCATCACCTAACACTTAGAGGATGATCCATTCTCCCATCAGGAAGCAATGAGATCTAGAGATGCGTTAATGTGGGCAGAAACCATTGATGATGAGATGAACTCGCTGCTACAAAACAACACTTGTCATCTAGTTGACCTGCCAAAATGAACTAAAGTCCTAGGATACAAGTGGGTACTGATGAAAAAATTGCATAATGATGGGTCTATAGCCAGATATAAAGCACGTCTAGTAGCTAAGAGTTATAAACAATAGGGAGAATCGACTATTTTGACGTCTATTCATCTGTATGTCACCTATCCACTATTAGGATTCTTTTTGCCATATCCTATATCGAGAACTTTATAGTTCATCAGATGGATGTAAAGATAGGCTTCTTAAATGGAGAGCTTGATGAAGAGATCTACATGGCACAACCTGAAGGTTATGTACATAAGGATCTAAGAGATAAAGTGTGCAAGCTCGATAAATCGAGCTATGAGCTTAGATAAGCACCTAAGATGTGGCACATTAAATTTGACCAAGTGGTAAAGAGCGTTGGATTTCAGTCTAGTCTCTCAGAAGTGTGCCTATACTACCGCTCAATGTCAAATCAAACAGTCATCATATGCCTATTTGTGGATGACATGCTGATTCTGGGGTCAGACCTTGCCGCAATGAGGGATATTAAATTCACTCTCGCGAAAGTTTTTGACATGAAGGACCTTGGTCCTATAAATACCCTATTAGGTACGAAAGTTAGAGTAGATAATAGACATGTCACTCTAAGTCAAGCTCATTATATTGAGCAGATTCTCACTACCTGGGGTTATAAAGATTGTAGGTCTGTTTAAACACCAATCGATCCAAATGTCAAGTTGAGTCCGAATGAAGGGACCATCATTGATCAAGTAAAGTACTCAAAGATCATTGGCAGTCTCATGTATGCCGCAAGTTGCACTAGACTAGACATTGCCTTCTCGGTAAGCATGTTGAGTTGCTTTACCAGTAGTCCAAGAAAATAATATTGAGATGCCTTAGATCGGCTGATGAGGTACCTGAAAGGTACTAAAGATCATGCTTTATGCTACACTGGTTACCCTCCTATGTTGGAAGGATACTTTGATGCCTCCTAGTGTTCAGAAGTTGGGAACAACAAGTCCACCAATGGATTTATTTTCACTTTGGGTGGCGCTGCAGTCACTTGGAAATCCAAAAGACAGACATGTATAACTTTGTCATCAATGGAAGCCGAGTTATTTGCCTTAGCTTCAGGTGGTAAAGAGGCAGATTGGATCAAAAATTTAATTCTAGACATTCCCTTGTCTTGAATTCTAAGTCAATTCTTTGAGCTTGTAGTGTGATAATCAAGCACCAATTCAAGTCATGAAGAATGTCCTTTTTAATACTAAGAGGCGACATGTACGACTGAGACACGCTCTATTAAATTATCTGAAAGAACAAGACATTATCACTTTGATCGATATGTGATCGAAGGATAATCTGGCTGATCCACTAATGAAAGGAATGCCTAAAGACCGATCAATCAAAATAGTGGGGGAAATGAGACTCAAGGCGATCTAAGTTCAGCCTTAGTTCAAGGTTAGGCGATTCAGTTCCGCCTTAGTCCAAATATTTTGATTTTTCTACTTTCCTTTGTCAAAGCAAGCTTGTTGTGCTCCGTTGATGTTCGGGATTGCTGAGTACGAATCTGGTGAGTTGTTTCATTCCACATTTGATGTTAACAACTTCATCTGATTTCGCCTTCCTTATCTAGGAGGTGAGTGTTATTCCATATTTGATAACACAATCTGACTACGTTTGACTCTTCTTCTGTTTATTGGTTCAATTCCACATTTGATGAGTTCCAATTAACTTTAGAAGAACAATAGCCGTGACATTCCACATAGGAACACAGATACAACTACGGTGTCTAGAAGTCCATAACATCATTTATTTGAAAATAGATAATGGATTCTGAGGTAAAACCTAAATACTCTACACATACTTCCTCATACTGTACTACGTACATATAAGTAGAACTAGATACTTTTACATTTTCCAAGGTTGAATTCATTCTGAATGAACTTCTCTATTAGAAATTACTGGAGCTGCTGCAGATGGAGGATCACTTGCAGGTTGGGATCCATAGAAGGATGACCTGCTGGACGCTGACTTCTAGAGTGTTTGTTTGGTTTTCTATCTTTGGCTTAGAGCTCTGTTTAGCTCTCTTTCCTTTTAATTGTTGTTTGGACTATTTTGTTGCTCTTTAGTTGGTCATGAGACACTAGGTGTGTTTGTACCTGATTCTCTGATTGTAGTTTTGACTATGATGTGTTGCTGCTGAGTTTATGTTTTATTCTTATGCGTGCATACTAACTTCTGTTTCTTTAAGTCCAATTTATTTTGACAGATGTTGTGGACACAGTTGTGTAATGAGTCAAATTCTGGTTGAACATTACACACACACACCACCCCTTTTTCCGACGTCAGTCTCACCGCGGACATAGGAGGAGATTGTTAGGATATTTGGTTAATATGTCTGCGTGTGTCAGGATCGACTCGGAACGACCCATTGGATTTCGTCTCACTAGAGTGTAACGGCTCTACGTTGGAGATACTATATAAGGTCATTCTACACCGATGAGCCTTAATGGACTATCTTGAGCGGAACAATTACATATAGCGCTACTTAAGATTTCGACACTACTCTTACTCGATGCTACTATGATATGTACACAGATTTAACACAGATTACCCTTCCATACAACATAAGTAATATTCTAATTCATCACTCTTTAAATTGCATATCAAATCAAGATGTGAGTTTTTCCCAACAATTTTCCCATATTTGATATGCCAATTTTTCAGAAATTATTCGTGATTTTCAGAATAAGTAAAAGATTCATTTATCCGAGTGACTTCTTAAATGTCTGATTTATTAAGAGTCATACGGTTGACTCCAACATCCTCAGCATTTTCTTCATCATAAGTGTTGGAAGATTTTTCAGTTTTGCTCTAGATTTCAGCAATTTGGTTTTTGCTCTTTTTGATCTTGTCCCTTTTGTCTTTAGCGCACTTGAGTGAAATTAGTGATGATCTTTGATTTCTCTTTTCATCATTAGGAGAAATTTTTTGGTTTGTGGATCGGATCTAAAGGAAGGTCTGCTTGAAATCTGGTTGTGTGATTACTGATTACACCGCCAGCGAAAATCGCGATTAAAAAAAAAAATCAAAAAGTGATATCCGGCTGGATTTTAAAAGGCGTGATATCCGGTCGAATTTTTTTAAAAAATATTTCTTATAGGAAAATAAAATCTTAAAATGAAGATAAAAAATTCTAATTAATATTTTATAATTTATTTTAAAGAAAACTAATTTTTAGTTGGATTAAAATAAGTTTTTTAGTACCCGAGCGGACATTCCTCTAATGATGAGCCTTCTCCTAATCTATTTAGAGATTCTCATATTTCTTTTGTTGAAAGACAAGACAACAATTTTCTGAAAAATATCACATGCTCATGTCCAGTTATCCTTGTGGGATTTACAAAGTCCGTTAAGACGGATTCAACAATATCTTCATATATAACCTAAATAAGTTAAGTCTTTATATGAATTAAAATAATCTCCTAAATAGTAAATATTAACATTAAAATTTTGACTCCATTTTATATCTTTTTTATTTTTATTTAATAACTTTGATAAATATATTTGTGCACAATAAAATAATAATAATGCTACTTTATTTTGCATATATGTAGATGATGTCGTTATTTTTGGGACGTCTTTAAAAATAATAGAAGAAATCAAGACATTCTTATTATCTAAATTTTTTATGAAAGATTTAGGCTCTGTTTGGGAGGACTTATTTTCACGGGTCAAGCGGTCATGACCGCATGAATCGAGACTTAAATCATGACCACTTGACCGGTGAAAATAAGTCCTCCCAAACGGAGCCTTAGTGAAAACAATATTATTTCAGGATTGAACTTTACTAAAACAATTACTTGTGTTTCGTTATCTCTTTCTCATTCTGTAAAAAAAAACATTACATAAAATTAATTTATTTTATATCCCCTTACAAGACATTTTTTGATCCTAATGTTAATTTATTTAAAATACTTATGAGAATTCATTGATAAACATAGTTAAACTCATATAATAGGATATTTGCTTTATATAAAAAATCATATTAAGTTCATCATTTTTCACGCAGTATGAAGATTAAGGCTTCGTTTGGGGGGACTTATTTTCACCGGTCAAGCGGTTATGAGTTATGACCGCATGAATCGGGACTTAATTAAGGTCCGGTTCGTGCGGTCATAACCGCTTGACCGGTGAAAATAAGTCCCCTCAAACAGGGCCTAAATATAGGACGTTGTTAATAACAAACCTTATTTCACTATTAGCAAATCCCAAAAAACCGGGTTCAGTGAATTGAAGTCTTTTTTTTCAATCCTGATAAACCACTATTAGCAAACCCTTTCTCCTCCTCACCCGAGAGCCGCGTTTCCTCTCCCCCGCGAAAGCCCCAATCGCAATTTAGGGTTTCTCGCCGCACGATGCCGCCGCCCTTCTTCCACCAATGATCTGCTCTGCAACGATCTGCCACACGATGCCGCCGACCTCGACCGCGACAACGATTTGCCGCACAACGCCGCCGACCTCGACTGCGGAAACGATCTGCCGCACACCGCCGCCGACCTCGACAGTGATCTGTGGACGTGCTCTTCTGCAACAACGCCGAGGTTAAGCTCTGTTCTGCTCTTATTTTTGCCCAGTTCTCCTTGATTTTGAAAGAGTGGCGTGTTATTGGGGCTCTATTCTGCATAGTTGCAGAAGAAGGGCGGCGGCGTCTATAAACAAAGTTGATAGCTTCCTGAAACTCAACAGGCTTCTTGTCTTCAGAAAGCTTTATCTCATATCTTTTAGGAAGGAAGGTATTAAATCAGAGCAAATGTTGTCACTTGATAAATGGAGCAATCACTCTTCAGTCGTGGCCGCTGCACGTCCTCTAAAATTTTAGAGCTCAACATCTGAATCTGGCACTACAACAAGGATCTGTCATCTTTCAAATGCATGTCTGCATCATAAGTCTCGAAGGAGGAAAGAGTGTATTTTTGAAAAATATCTTTAACATTCTCCTTATTATCCTGAAAAATGTCTTTTACATTATCATTGATGAAGTGGCTCGATTGGTTAACAGAGGGAATGAACTCACTGTTTGTTCCTCTGTGATTTTGGACGCCCCTTCTTTCTTCAAGTAGGGCTGATAATAAAGAGGCATAAATGATTTATTTTCTAAAGAGGCATAATCTGTGACAAGTTTTGCTTAACTCTTCATCTATTCCTTATTCACTTTTTCCAGAAATCTAGTCATCTAGATAAAGAATGTTATTATGGCTAAAATACGTTTCACTTCAACATTAAGATATCAAACAATCTCTCAATGCGCCTAAGTATATCTTATAACCTGCTTTATTTTGTGTTTTTTCAGATTGTGATACATAATATTATGGAGGATGAGACGAAACGCATAAATTCTACCGAGTTAAGGTATATTGATTTTTTTTTTGAAAATGTTATAGCTTAGTTGATGCCTAAGTAGAATTTGCATGCGTTATTAGTTTACAGGTAAATTTTGGAATTCACTTCCAAACTGATAGCTTTTTTTCATCCCGAGATGATTTAGTTGATTGGGTGCGGAATGTGGCCAAAGGTCTTAGTTTTACAGTGATCATAAAGGGTTCTAATAAACTGTGTGGTACTAGAGCTAGGCCACATATTATGTTGAGTTGCGACAGAGCGGGATTTTATCGTGAAAATAAATGTAAAAAGGGTTGGGTCAAAAAGAATGTAAGGAAGACCACCTCTAAACGATGTGGTTGTCCATTCTTGCTAATTGGTCAAAAGGAAGCCTTCAGTGATTGGTGGAAACTTGCAGTGAATTGTGGAACACACAATCATCAGATGGTGCACTTAGAGGCACATGCAAATGCCGGAAGATTAGATAACGAAGAACAAAAAATTGTCCAAGATATGTATGCTTCTAACGTCAAACCAAGGAAAATATTGTCAACCCTTAAAAAGAGAAATGTTGGAAACAAAACGGTCATGAGAACTATATACAACAAGAGGTTCAAATTTCACAAGAAGGAACTACAAGGTGGTACACCCATACAATTTTTATATAAATGCATTACTGAAAGTGGATATGTTAGTTTCAGTAGGGTGAATGAAGAAAAACAAATCTTGGAGAGGTTGTTTTTTGCACATCCGGCCGCGATCAAACTATGCAAAATGTTTTCCAATATCTTCTTGCTTGGTTGCACATATAAAACCAACAGATATAAAATGTCGTTGCTATCTATTGTTGGTATGACATCAACTCAGCAGTCTTTTTTTTTCAGCATTTGTGTTCTTGTCAAATGAAACAAAGGACAGTTATAAGTGGACACTTGAACATTTCAAAACCATCTTACACCAAAACTCACTACCACTTGTGCTTGTAACAGATAGAGAATTGGCTTTGTTGAATGCTATAAAAGTTGTGTTTCCTACTTCTAAACATATTTTATGTCAAGTGCACATTCATATAAATGTTTTGGCGAATTTTAAGAAGTATTTCAAAGAAGGTAAAGAGTGTGAAAAATTTCAGGGAGTATGACAATAGTTGGTAGATGCTAGAACTGAGAACGAATTCTATATGCGCTACAATGCTATTATATCATCGTATTCAGGAAATTACTCGAAAGTAGTGGCATATGTTAGTGGTACATGGGTGGAATCTTATAAGGAGTTTTTTGTGTCGGCATGGATTGACAAATACTTACATTTGGGCAACTCAACAACAAATCGTGTAGAGGGTGGACATAATCACTAGAAAAAATTTCTTGAAGTTTCTATTGGCAGCTTGAACACGGTTTGGAGGGCTTTTGATCAGATGATTACACTTCAACATACAGAAATTAGAAGAGCATTTGGTCATAGTTCAATATAGATGAGCACTGAGTACAAGAGTATATTATATTTAGGTCTTGTTGGGCATGTCTCAATTAATGCATTGTCTTTAATTAGGGAAGAGGAAAAAAATATTCGAGCAAAGAGTATCCCCGTGAAGAAGATTGCATACACACAACCCGAAACACATTGAGATTACCTTGTGCTCATGAGGTAGGTATATATGTCACTCAAAACAAGGCATATCCGTTATGGTTAATTCATAACCATTGGAGGCAATTGAGTATAAAAGACATGGAAGGTGGGACAATTGCAAATAGTGAGAAATGTGACATAGACATTGAGATTGAGGGTATCATAAGAAGGTATCAAAACACCTCTCAATATCAACAGTTGGAGATGAAGAAAAAATTACGCGAAATAATAGATCTGGGTTCAAGCCTCACTTTGGAGCCATATATGCCGAGCAAACCTAAGGGAAGACCTAAAGGGAGTACAAAGAAGTTTAAAGAAGATTTAAAAAGCACAAAATGTGAGCCTTCCCACTCTGAGCATGTTTTGTTGGATGCTCCGGATATGTTGAAAAACTTGAAGAAGTCATCAAGGGGTCAAACAACCCAAACAAACAAATTCTTTAACCGGGTGCGCCGTCAACTACCACCGCAAATAGCAACCAATATGGTAGAGGTTTTCAATGCGCCCTCCGATGGACATTGTGGATATCATGTTATTGCCGATGCTTTGAACTTCTTAGAAGGATGGATTAAAGTAAGAAGAGATCTTGTTATTGAGATTAGTAAGAAAGACCTTCTTTATGCTCACATTTTGGGTAACTCAAGGTGTAAAGAATTATTTCATTCACTAGATTGTGTTACCGCACCCAC
This sequence comes from Platanthera zijinensis, assembly GCA_039513925.1. NCBI lineage: Eukaryota > Viridiplantae > Streptophyta > Magnoliopsida > Asparagales > Orchidaceae > Platanthera > Platanthera zijinensis. The sequence continues at coordinate 73,038,049 of CM077081.1, forward strand.
ACCATTAGAAAAGTGGATGTCCATGTCGGACATGGGTTTGATTATATTATCATGCTACAATGTGCGAGTTGTTCTATTATCAAAGGCACAAAGTATATCTTTTTCCCCATTGGATTCACCGATTCCTCCAATGCATAAGATAATTTTCATCGGGTTTATTAATAACAATCACTTTGTTGGGCTAAACATGAAAGATGAATGTCCACTACCTCATATCTATCATCCTTGGAGAACATATCATCATCCAATTTCAAATTCATGGGAGAGCACCTACACTTCACGTTTTCAATGCTAGAGAAAATGAGGTGAGTCATAAACCAATGTTTCATTATTTTTAATATTTTGTACTTCATTTTGAAAATATTTTGATTAATTTTTATGCAGGACATACAATATTTTTTGAAAAGGAGAAGAATGTTGTAATGTTTTGGCTTTATAAAGAAGGGTTGTAAAGTTTTGGTATTATGAAGAAGAGTTGTAATGTTTTGGGTTTATAAAAAAGGGTTGTAATGTTTTGGCTTTATGAAGAAGGGTTGTAATGTTTTGATTTTATAAAGAAAGTTTGTAATGTTTTGACTTTATAAAGAAGGGTTGTAATGTTTTGGCTTTATTGAAAAAATACTTTTGAGATAATGAAATGAAAGAGTAACAATGGTTTGCTAGAAAAATTCTATATGTTTTGACAATCACTTCAACGATGCTGGAAAAGTTCATTTTTTTAAAATTTTTTGACGGTTTGCTAATAACAAAAAAATTTGCTAATAACCCTTTTCAAAATAGATGATTTGCTAATAACAATGATTTGGTAATATCAAAAGATGATTTGTTAATAACAACTACACTAGCAATCATAGTATCAAACATTGTATAACACTTCTTGAAATTTTCAAGTACCTCTGTGGCACTCTTGATTATCATCTCTTACATACGATATTTTTTTATTTTTTTTGAAGGATATTTCAATGCAAATTTGGTAAACATATTTGTTAGATATTAAATCTGTCATTGGTTATGTTTTTAGGAGAAGTCATCATTTCACAGGCTTTCTTAAAATAAACTATGATTTCTAGAAACAATATTAAATATGAACTTTTATAAATTTTAGTAGTGGTGGAATTCAGATCGGTTCGGTTCCACTCAGACCAAGAATCGACCCGTATAAGTTCGGTTTCAAATTTTTGTAATCGAAACCAGCCTACTGTTCTAAATTGTAGAACTAAAACCGAACCGGAAATATCAGTTCGGTTCTGGTTCGATTCCGGTTTCGGTTCGGTTCTCGGTTCCTTAAATTAGGATGTAAATATGTTGCACTAGAAGAAATAAATGCAAAACCAATATTTATAAATCGAAGAAATTAGTAGATCTTAAACTTGCATGACTTCAAAAACATCAAGATTTCTTAGATTACTAAATACATTTAATAATCTCATCATACAACATTTAATCTTCAAAAATTCTAACAATTAAGCAAAAATTCAACATTGTCAAAACATATGCAAATAGTTTATAAAATTACAAATGAAATACCTTCATCAACATAATTATTCATCAATCTTTTTCAAAAGTCCCTTGCTCATCACAAATATATTTTTGATATCTAAATTCAATAACTCGGTTCTCGGATCGGTTCTGGGTACCCGAGTGTAAGAATCGAGAACCATACCAAGTGGTCGGTTCTGAAAATTTTGTACCCAAAACCGAACCGAGACACATAAGAACCGACCCGAACCGCTCGATTCGGTTCCGGTCTGGTTCTCGGGTCTTCAATTATTTTTGCACACCTCTAGCTTTTAAACGCTACATGTGTTGAAGTTGAATGATTCAAATTTTTTCTTTCTAAAATACCACTAATTGTAAAATTGGTTAATAATAAATTTGTTATTGATTTAACTGATTCTAATATTTATAATTCAAAAATAAACAAATTTATGAGAATCAAATATATGTTAGTGAGAAAGAAGGAATAATATTGTTGGGGATGAACCTCATTTTATATGTGATTGGTGTGCACATAGCCACCTCCCCCATGATCCCCACTAAAATTAATGGATCATGGTTTTGACCGCGCGCGCGATCACCATGCCCGATCCTCCCGCATGCGGATCCCACTACATGCACAAAGGGAACCGCCACCGGTGCCGTCTTGCCGTCCGCCGGCGGCCGCTCCGGCCACCGCCTTGCAGCCAAGGGGCGGCCGCCGTCCGCCGCCCCGTCCCAGCCGCTGCCTTGCGGCCAAGGGGCGGCCACTTGCCGCCAAGGGGCGGCCACTTGCCGCCCCCTCCTCGGCCTACCGCCTTGCGGCCAAGGGGCGGCCACCGACGACCCCCCTTTCTCAGGCGCCCCCTTACGACCAAGGGACGGCCGCCGGCCTCCCCCTTCTCATCCGCCGCCTTACGGCCGAGGGATGGCTGCCGGCCGCCCCCCTCTTGGCCTCCGCCTTGTGGCCGAGGGACGGCCGCCTGCCGCCTCCCTCTTGGCCGCCGCCTTGCGGCTGAGGGACGGTCCCCGGCCGCCCCCTTCCTCGGCCGCCCCCTTGTGGCAAAGGGCCGGCTGCCCCTCTCTCGGCCGCCGCCTTGCGGCCGAGGGACGACCACCAGCCGCCCCCTCTTGGTCGCCGCCTTGCGAGTAAGGAGCGGCCGCCGACCGCTCGCCTCTGTGCCGCTGCCTCGCGGACATGGGGCGGCCGAGCCGGCCACCCCTCTGTGGTCGCCGACGACAAACCTCCCCTCGCTAGAGAACGTGGCGACAAGTTCATCGGCCGCCCATGGAGGTTTCCCCCCTCAACGTCCGATCAGTGGGGGGCATCTTCGGTCGTCCGATCTGTGCGTATCCACCCACTAACCACGGGGTTAGTGGGGGTAATATTTAATTAATATTTTGTTATTTATATAATCGTCTCCCAATAGCCGAATACGCATTAAGACTATACTAAAAACATTCATGTAGGTGGTTACGGTGTGCGGATTGCCGCGTAACCACCGTAACCACCTCCTAAAGCCTATAAAAGGAGCCCGGGGGCTTCTCATTTCCTAACTTTTTCCTCTGAGTCTTCTTCTTTCTCAGGCCGAAGCTCTGCCAGTTTCCTCCTACGCGCCACCTTCGAGCCACCTTCGAGCCGCCTCCGAGCCACACCCGAACCACGAGCTGGTCAAGTCACAACCACCCGACGAAGCCGAATCGTCCAAGTTCTGAGCGGCCCCATCAACTGCAAGACCAATCACGCCGCCTCTTACCCAGAATCAGCAAGTCGCTATCCGAAGACCACCGACGTAAAGCGCAATCAATAACAACTCCCGGCGCGACGGCCTGTCGTCCGTCACGTGCAAAGTGCTCTCTCACCCCATAATTGTAACGAGAGGTGGCATGCCACCCTCGACTTCCCAAATCAGCTGTAACCACCCGAAAATAGTGGATTTTGACCGGCACAGATCCGGTCACGTGGTTTTTTACCCAGTTGAGGGGTTTTTCCACGTTAAAACTGATTGTGTACAAGCAATCTATTCTTTTGGCTGTGCGCGCGCTCGACCGTCCCAAGAGCTAAGACGGTCTAAGAATTCCAACCTGACCGGGACGTCGAGTTAGTCCACAATAGTTTGGTGTCGTCCGTGGGAATTGATTTCCCAGCATCCTCAGAAGATCGTACATTCTGCACAGCGGCACGGAGAGACGAAACTTCCAATCTGACAACTCCCGGGGAACAGCCTCAATGGCAAAAAGAGGCGCCTGGATAGCTGAAGCAACCTCCCTAGGTGGGCGCACCAAGCCAGTCCCCTCCCACATCGACGAGATTGATCAAGTAGCTACCGCAGGCAAGCTAGAGGGCATGTTCGCCAAACACGCCTCCCAAATCAATGAACTCGAAGCCATATTGCACGCCATATGTCAAAAAGAATTATTAATCACCAAAACCCTACCATTTTGTATTCCCAATCCATAAAAAATGTACAAGTAAAAAGGCAGCAAAAAATACTATCCAACCAGCTGTAAGGATTGCAAGTCTGCAGTAAGAAACAAAATGTGGATATAATGGAAAACAAAAAGGAAATTGGATTCTATCATCATCATTACACCAGTACAATGAATATTATAACTTAATAAAAATTATTTCTCAAGTCCCAAAGATTTAAAATTAGCTATTTCTGTAAGTACTTCTAAACAAAACCAAACAAATGCTAGCAGCAGCCAAGATAAATATCAAGTTTAATTGCATGCATGAACATTAGGAACAATTAGAAATAGATGAAATAACAAAAAAGTAACACACCCATCAGAAATTAACACACCCAAATTAACACACCAATTAGAAATTAACACAGTCAAATTAACACACCCATCAAAAATTAAGAAGAAGAAGAAGAAGTTACCAGCCGACGATGGGAGCAGGAGCGGCGGCGAGATCTGGAGCCGGAGCAGGAACAATGATGGGATCGGGAGCAGGAATCGCGGCGACAAGAGAAGGAAGAGGAGCGGCAGAAGCGGAATTGCGAAATCTGATCTAGCGAGGTCGGAAATGAATGTCGCGGGTTCACCTTATACCCAATTCCGACCGAAATTAGGATTCATTTCCGATTCCCACGATTTTTTTGCATACCGAACGACAATAATTGGAATTGGTAAATGAATACCAATTCCAACGGCCCAATTCCCGCGAAACGAACGGACCATTATAGATTTCCAAAAAGTGGAATACTTGTTTATTTTTTGATCTTTGGATCACTTATTGATGCATATGTAAAATATAGGAGGATGTATAGCGCTAGGTTTACCTTAAAAAGAGAAGGAAGGTGAGACTTTAGGTCCAAGCGAATAGGCAAATATCCATTTAGATTTGGACTTATTTGAGATTCTAGGATATTTTTATTAGTAATTATGTTAATAAAATCATAAGGGAATGTAAAATGGATTGGGAAGAATCACATTGGTATCAATATTTAAGTACCACAAAAGTCTATGGATTGGGAAGAATCATATTGATATCAATTTTGTTAGTGCCCGGGTCGAACAAAAATCCTGGGTCCGCCACTCAATGTAATCTTAATTTGCTTATCTAAGTGTTTCTTTTTGTTGTTCTATAAGTATCTTATGTCTTCCTGTACTTTAATGTCGTTGGCCTTTCAATTTCCATGTATTTGAAGAGTTACCATTTCTCTTCCGTCCCCATGTTTTCCTGCATCTGTTCTATGTTATTAGATCTTTTGCACAAGATTTGTATAAATTAAATGTGTATAAGACATGAATTATGGATGTATATATAGAGCACAAGTTGTACGTTGGATATTTCATCTTTTTGGGCTGGCGATCCTTTCTCTGGAGTGCGAAATGAAATACTTGTTTAAATCTCTTTAAACATTTTGGAATACTGATTTCTCACAGATGAGTTCTTTGGACTCGCTGTATGTTGAAGCTCTTGACATTTTTGAAACTAGAGGCATTCTCGACGTGTTAAAGGATTCTCTGGATTCACTTCTATAGCTTAAAATTGCTTCAGAAAATATCGTATATTGCTTTAGGGAAACGATCGTTTGTTCTATTTCCTTGTAAGTCTTGCTTCTTTGTGGTTATTTGCCTTGATCACATTTTTTATATAATTTCATATCTCCCGATGTTAGTTGTTTAGCTCATCGACGGATTTAGGCTCCGTTTGGCACGGTAGTGGTGGTCGTAAACGCATGAGTTAAACCGTCATTTGTTAAGGATCACCTAACAAACATCATCCGTTTGGACATAAAAGTGGAAGAAGTTTCTTAGATGGACGTTAACGAATGGTAATTTAACCCCCATGTTCATGACCGCCACCACCGTACCAAACGGAGCCTTAGATAATTTTTTTGGAAATGCCATTTAGGTTCTATTTTGATGACATCTAAATAACAATTGTAAGCTATCTTAAGATTAAAAGAAAGTGTCTCTCATCATCTTCTTCCCAATTTCATCTTTCAATTAGTATTAATGCTGGAAATTATACCTCCATATTATAATGTTTCTATCATACAAATGTATTTCACAATCCAGTAATATTTCAATAACAATTATCACAAACCTGTAATATTTCAATCTTATATATTTTCTACACCCTCATTTGAGTGGTTCTACTTTAGATATTATTTTTTAATAGTGACACATGTACTAGGTAAGCATCATCAGGAGACAATGAAAGCACATACTCTCTCTGTACATTATCATTTTTATAGTATATGACATTTTTTATTTTCAAGTAACATGGTTTCTAGTCACAAATTACACAATTAATATTATTCTTGTTGTTATCTCTCTCTAACTCATCTATTACACCTGCATCCATCTTCAATTTTTATAGTTCTTTAATTATTAATGTTTGCTCAATATATACTTCTATGAAACTAATTTTGTCCTTTATATATTTTTCCTTTATTGCAATTCCTTATCTTTTATAGTTGTGCAGGCATGATACCTGACATATTTTGTCGATATTTCACGACACATGGTTTTACTAATTTAATGCTTGATGCAGGAGGAAGATGGCATACTCATATATATATTGCGGTTAGAATTCAATGTGATGGTTGGAGGCTGGATTACGCGCTATGTGATGGTTGGAGGAGATTACGCACTATGCGATGGTTGGTGGCTCGATTACACGCTACGGGATAACTTACGATGGAAGAAGATCTCTCTAATTATGTGTGGACTTTTAGAAATATGATTATTCAAAGGCTTTAATGTTTTATAATTTTTGAATAACTCAAAGTATTACATTTGTTTGTTTGTCTTATCTCTGTAAGTGCTACAAATGCTTCTATGAAAACTGAACGTCCTATTTTAATACCACAAGAAAAATTTTATTGTTGTCATTAAGCTCAATATTCAAAGCATGCTCTAGTTTATTTGGTTTGTTTTCGCTTAAAGTGTGCTAAGTCTTTATTTTATTATTGGTTATCTCTATGTGGCTTGACTTGAAATTATAGATATCCCTAGTTCTTGCCAAACTCAAGGATCTCTGTCGTGGCGATTTCCAAGGCAGTGGCCGATGGCAAAAGCATGAACGAAGACGAGAGAGCGGTTGCCGGCGACAAAAGCCAGAGCGAAGACGGTGCGAAGAGAGCGGTTGTCGTTAACTGAGCGACAACGAAGTTTTAAAAGAAGCGTCGTTGTTGCTTATTGATCTACCACAACATGATGCATCTGAGCAGTTATCAGGTTCTTGCGAGGATGAGGAATTGGATGAGGGTGAAGCTTGAATAGATGATGCAGAACATGATGAAGAACTAAAGGTCAATTTTCTCGTATTGTTAATATTCGTATATACTACAAATAAGAAATTTAAGGTTATGTAATCAGCATACAGTTCTCTTACTTCCTCTCTTCCTCCTTTTTTTTCCTTTCCCTCTTCTCTCTTCCCTCTCCCCCCTTTTCTTCTCCTCCCCCTCTTTTTCTTTCTCTTCCCACCCCCTCCCCCCTTTTTCGGAAATTTTTTGGATACGTGAAACGTCGTACCGATATCCTGTGCGTCATATAAATAGGTACAATGGAATCGGGCCCACTTGCATTTCGCTTCCAAAGCAAAATTTCACATTTCCCTCCCTTCCGGCTATTCCCGATAACCTTCCTGCTCCTAAACGCAAGCCTCTTAGCCTGAAAACCCAGCCGGAAGCATCAGCGACTTCTCAACCTGGACCCTCCTTCACCTTCCAGGACCTTGATGTAGTTCCTACCCGACCACGAATCCGGCGAGCTCAAACTTGTAAACCCGAGCTCTTCAGAGAATCATGTTTTCAAGTCCTGATATTTCTGAACCCGAGCTCACGCAAGTGGAGGAGCATTTAATTTCTGAAGAGCTCCTGCATCCTGAGGAGCAGGTAATTTCTGAAGAGCTCCCGCAGCAGATAATATCTTTCGTTTTTTTGTGTAATCTGAGTGTCTTCCGATCGGATTTACTTGATAATATGCAACAGTGTAGCTACGTCTGACCGAATATAGTCAGTTTTTTCTTTTTGTAACCTGACTGTCTTCCGGTCAGATTTAACAGAGAATATGCAACGTGGTAGCTACGCCCGACCGGATATAGTCAATTCTTCCCTGGATTTCCTACAGATAGAAAATCGTATATTCATGTTTTATTTTCTGATTTTTTTCTTTAGGCATGCTCCGCTGTTGTTTTCCCAACAGTACATTCAGAGGTAGATGCATACAAATTGTATTGCGATTACGCTCACCATGCTGGTTTTAGCATTCGTAAACAACATATTTGGTATTGGACACATACTCAAATTATAAAGATTAGAGAGTACTCGTGTTCCAAAGCTGGTTTGAAGCGATCCATTCAAACCGTGCAAGGTGATGAAGGTTCAAAGAAATATCACAAATTAGATACTCGTACTGGATGTAAAGCATGCATACAGTTCACCGCAGATGTAGAGGGAAAGAATTGGAAAGTAACCAAATTTGTAGAAGAGCACAATCATCCTTTGGTTTTTGAAAAGGATATTCATTTATTGTGGTCTAACAGGAAAGTATCCGATGATCAGGGAAGTCTTTTGAAGAATTTGACTGGAGTAGGTATAAGGACGTCTGATGCGTACAAGTTTATTGCTGGGGAGGATGGTGGTTTTGAAAACGTTGGTTTTTCAAAAAGCGATGCGTACAACTATGTTCAGTGAGAAAGATCTGCTCTTATAGAATCCGACGACTCGAATAGCTTGTTGAAATTATTCAAGGCAAGACAAATGGAAGATAGTTTGTTTTCTTATGATGTCCAAACCGATGAGTTCAACAGACTCACAAGTTTTATTTGGATGGACGGTCATAGTAAAATTGACTACGACAGTTTTGGTGATGTGATTATTTTTGATACAACCTATCGCCTCAACAAATATAACTTACCTTGTGCTCCTTTCATCGCGGTGAATCATCATTGGCAAAATGTGTTAATTGGTGGGGCCTTTATAGCTGCAGAAACAATTGAATATTTTTTCTGGGTATTTGAGACGTTCCTGAGATTTGTTGGCGGGAAGCAACCAACCACCATATTCACAGATCAAGATCAAGCCATGACGGTTGCGATTGCTAGAGTTTTCAGCAGTAGTTGTCACCGGCTTTGTCAGTGGCATATTTCCAAAAAAGCCCCGTCTAAGGTGCCAACCTTCAACCAAGACAAGAGTGTACGATCCTTATTTTACCATTGCATGAGCAAATGTGATACAGTGGGTGAGTTCGATTCTCATTGGAACACAATGATTTCAAAGGGACATTTGGAGAACAACAAGTGGCTGGATGATCTACATAAAATTAGAAGTAAGTGGTCTACGATATTTAATAAGGATATCTTAGACCTTGGCATATTATCCACCCAAAGAAGTGAGTCTGCCAACAACGGTTTACATGGATGTTCAAAAGCCACAAGTTCGTTAGTTGATTGCTTTAATGGGATGGAAAAACTAATTTCATCTTGGCGACGATCAGAACAAGAAGATGACTTCAGATGCAAAGAAGGTAGCATTACTCTAAAATTTAAAAACTGTTTGCATGTCAAACAAGCTTCTAAAATATACACAAGAAAGATGTTCTCCATCTTTGAAAAAATATATATTGAAGGTGCAATCAGTGTCAGCATCATAGCAGAGATCCAAAACACTGATAATGAAATTATATTTGTCACTGGGCATTGTGATGGGACAGAACATGATAAAAAGTGGATTATCAAACTTGATCCAACAACATTCGATGCAGAGTGTTCCTGCAAGGGATTTGAAACAAAGGGGATGCTATGTCAACATATCCTGAAGGTGTACATTTTTAAAAATTTGAAGCATATTAACCCTAAGTACATGATCAAAAGGTTCACTCGCACGACCAAACAGGATTTGTACTTTTCAAAAACACCATGCACAAATGTGTTGGATTCAAATGTAGTGTTTAAAAGTCATCTAATGCGGTTCACATACGAGTTGGCAAGAAATGTTGAGAATTGTAACGCTGCGAAGGAGCATGTAATAAAGGTTATGACTGAGTTGGGACGGACGACGGGAGAAATGGTTGAGAGGGATGGAACGATGAGAAAAGATTTAGTTGTTGATGATAAGGAAGGAGAAGGGCATGTAAGGAATCCGACGGTTGTTCGACCAAAAGGATTATCAAACGCAAGGTTGAAGAGTCATTTTGAAAAGCCTGCCAAATGACCAAGTAATTTATAAATTTTTTCCATCTTCCTAATTTGACGACATTTACTATTGTAGCAACATTATAATAATATCTATTTCTAACTATTGTTTATGTTTTACAGGGAAAAAGATTGACCACCCTAAGATGAAACCAGCTGTTAAAGTGGACAATGATCAGATTAGAGAAATGTGAGAAGTAGCGAACAAACGACTAAAGTAGCGAACAAACGACTAGAAAACAAGCTGGAACTTTGAATAATTGAAAGTTTTATTATCCAAAAAGATATCATTTATAAACGTATGACCTCCCTTTTATAGAATGGAGGAGAGAGTACAAACTAACAATGTGAGACTAAAGCTATACAAAAATCTTGGCGGCTAGAACAATAGACCGGAACAGGCCGAGCGGTTAGACAATGTTCTAACCGCTCTGTTGGAACCTTAGGTTCTGATTTGGGTTAGGATCACTAGTAGGATTATTAGTTTGACCCAAAATGTATAGTCTAAGGGTCATAGGATTCTCCAGGTATACATCAAAAGAATCCAAGAAGAAAGTGTAGAAAAATTCCAAAGAAGTTCAGTTTTGAAGTTCAGAATTCTAGTCCAAAAATAGCTGAACGAAGTTCAACTATAGTCGAACGGAGTTCAACTATTTCTGTGCTCAGTCAGATGCAGTCCAAAAATAGCTGAACGGAGTTCAACTATAGTCGAACGGTGTTCAACTATTTCTGTGTTCAGCTCTAAGAAAACAGAAAACTCAGATACATGTCAACTATAGTCGAACGGAGTTCAACTATAGTCGAACGTAGATTGGAGAAGCTTTTAGATTAAATTTTGGTGATTTCCTGTGCAGTTATTGGTGACAGCTGGCTAGAGTTATTCAAGGCTTAAGTAAAGGAATTTACAGCTAATATATTTAATGCTAAATATTCTTATGAATATAGCCGTTGGGAGGCTGCATTAAATATGAATCAATACAGAGATTTATTGTCAGTTACCTTTCCAAGACAGTTTCCTTTCTTGGAAATGTCTATGCCGTATCAGACAAGAATTCAAATGACTTTCCTCAGCCTAGTGGATACATATATATATTATATACAAAAGATAAAAGAGAAAAAAAAGCAGGAAGACTTTTTCTCTCTACAAAAGAAGAACTCTGCAACAAGTTTTCTAACAGAGGAAATCAACTTCATCTTCTTCTTTCTGATCCAGGCTTTCAAGAGACAATATATTCAAATTTGTCTACAGAGCTTGCTGAAGATTTTCATCTAGTTGAAGGCCTACACCCTGAAGCAAAGCTTCCCAGCATTCCTGAACTAATACATATTTTCAGGGGGAGCTTTTACATCATCATCAACTATTGAATCCACTAGTCTTCTCTCATTTGATTTGAGAACAGAGAAGAATATCATCAACTCCTAGTTTTCTAAACTGTGTACAGGGTTATTACTCCCTTCAAAAGTAAACCCCTTTGGTGGCAGGGCACCTGATCAAAAACCTGTGTTTGGTTTTTGGGCACCTGATCAAAAGCTCAAAGGGTCTTTAGATCTACCTGAATCAGATCTATTGGTGGCAGGGCACCTGATCAAAAACCTGTAGTGGATTCCTACCAGGGTGGTAGAAGAGTGGACGTACTTATTGAGAGGGAACCACTATAAATCTCCTTGTGTCGTCTTGATTGCTTGCTCTGTTTTCTTCCTTATGTGTTGTGAATTTTATTTTGCATTTTATTTTCTAAAAACTCTTAAGCATATCAGATCTATCACCTCACTTTCACACTCGGCAATACCAGAAGAAAGAGAGAGATGCAGTAGGAGACTGCTAGAACGCCCGGTTTCCAAGCCGCCGGAGATAAATCGTCAGATCGCGTGGTCTACAACCCGCCAGGCTCAAACCGCTAGACCGCCCGGTCTCATACTCCAACACTCCCCCTCAAGCTGGAGCATAGATATCAATCATGCCCAGATTGTCACAAATGTGGAAGAAGGAAGTAGAAACCGGCTTGGTGAAGATATCTGCCAACTCTTTGTCGGAGGTGACGAACGGAGTGCAAATCTGTCTCTTCAAGACCTCTTCTCGGATGAAATGGCAGTCGACTTCTATATGTTTCATTCTCTCATGGAAGATTGGATTTTTGGATATGTATATAGCGGCCTTGTTGTCACAGAACATAGGCAGAGGATAGTCGTAGACCTCTCCGAGGTCAAGCATGAGAGCCCGCAACCATTTTAACTCATACGTGGTTGATGCCATACTCCGGTATTCGACTTCTGCACTGGACCTTGAGACAATAGACTGCTTCTTGCTCTTCTAGCTCACAAGATTACCTCCAACAAATGTGCAAAAACCTGATGTAGATTTACGGTCACCTTTATCATCCGCATAGCTTGAGTCTGAGTAGGCTTCAACTCTCAGATGACCATGCTTCTGAAAGAGTAGCCCTTTTCCTGGTGGTGCTTTGACATACTCTAGAATCTTCAAGGCAGACTGAAGATGACATTCCCTGGGAGCTTGCATGAACTGACTGACCTTGCCTACAACATAGGCGATGTCGGGTCTGGTCACCGTGAGATAAATGAGTTTGCCCACCAGACGTCTATACCTCGTAGCATCGGATATAAAAGGTGAGTCATCTGTCCATGTTTTGTCCTCTCTAGTGGCCATGAGATACCGGGCCGGTTTGGCACCGGTCAATCCTGCCTCTTATAGAAGATCAAGAGCATACTTCCGTTGGGAGAGAACCAACGAGTCGGGCTTCTGAGAGATTTCTATCCCCAAAAAATATTTCGAGGAGCCCATATCCTTCATGACTAGGTGTTGACGGAGGTGTTTCTTTGTCAAGTCCACCCCAGCCTGGTCATCGCCGGTAAGAAGAATATCATCCACATACACCGCCAAAACCACAAGGCCCGATGCGGTTTTGCGAATTAATAATGAGTGATCGGCCGAACTTCTTGTAAAGCCAATGGCAGCCACAATGCCACTAAACTTGTCAAACCATGCCCGAGGGCTCTGTTTTAGGCCGTAGATGGCCTTCTTCAACTGACATACTCATGTCTCCTCCTGAGCAACATACCCAGGAGGTTGCTCCATGTAGACGTCCTCCTGAAGATCCCCATAGAGAAATGCATTCTTGACATCAAGCTGGGAAGTAGCCCACTCCCTGTTGACGGCCACAGAAAGAAGAACCCGGATGGTGCTGAGGCGAGCAACCGGGGAGAAAGTATCAAAATAGTCAACTCCATAAGTCTGAGTAAAGCCTTTGGCCACCAGCCGGGCTTTATAACGATCCACAGTACCGTCTGGGCGAAACTTCACGACGAACACCCAGTGGCAGCCAACCACATCAGTACCTACCAGTGGAGGAACAAGGGTCCAGGTACCCCTTTCAGTAAGAGTGGCGATTTCCTCATCCATGACAGATTTCTAATGAGGAATAACAAGAGCCTCCTGGTAAGTGCGGGGAGTGGTAATAGCCGAGATAGCCAAAGTAAAGCACCTGCGAGAAGGAGTAAGCCGATCATAGGAAACAACAGCCACAAGCGAGTGTTGGGTACACGCCCGTACCCCTTTTGCAAAGAGCAATGGGAAGATCCAGGTCGTCTCGTGCCTCAGGGACCGGAGCGTCCGTATCGGAGAAAGCTGGCCCGGGACTACAGAGAGACGGTTGCGGAGAAGGAGGGGGTATAATAGAGAGAGGAGGAGACGAAGGAGGAGATGATATAGGAGGGGAGATGTCGATATGCGTGGAAGGAACACAGAGAGATGGTGGAGAGTCAGAGACAGCAGGAGGAAGCGGGGATTGAGAAGAAAAGTCGGATGCATTTTCGAAGAAGATGACGTCCGCGGAAACAAACTGTTTGCGTAGAACGGGGTCAAAGCAACAATAGCCTTTTTGAGTGGTCGAGTATCCCAAAAAGACACATTTTGTGGAACGGGGGGAAAGCTTGTCACGGGTAGCAGATGGAGAATGCACAAAAGCCGTACACCCAAAGATATGGAGAGGAAGAGGAAAGGGTTCCTTGCCTGGGTAGAGAATGGAGAAGGGGGTTTTGCCCTGGAGAACCGAAGAGGGAATGCGATTGATGAGATAGCAGGCAAGAAGAACAGCATAGCCCCAGTAGGAGCGAGGCACCTGCATCTGCGTCATTAGAGTGCGAGCGATATCGAGGAGATGACGGTTTTTACGCTCCGCCACCCCATTTTGCTGGGAGGTGTAAACATAGCTGGTCTGATGAATAAGACCATGTTGCATACAAAAAGACGAAAACTCATGACTGAGATATTCTTTAGCATTATCAGAGCATAGTACTTTAATAGAAATAACAAACTGAGTTTTAATCATATTATAAAAGGATTGCCATACAGATTAGAGTTCAGAGCGATCTTTTAATAGATACACCCAGGTACATCTAGAGAAATCATCAATAAAAGTTACAAAGTAAGAACTACCCCGACCAACGGTGAGAGAAGGAGCAGGACCCCAGACATCAGAATGAACGAGATTAAAAGGGCGAGAGGAACCACGACCTTGCTTCGGCGAGAAGGAGGAGCGGTGATGTTTGCCAAGCTGACACGCATCACAGTTGAGCGGAGGACTGGTCTGAGGTAAGCGGGAAGAAGCTGACGAAGAATCCGAGGAAGAGGATGTCCAAGGCGAAGATTCCATTGAAGCAGATTGGTAGACAAGGAAGAGAAGGCGGACAGAGCGGAAACATTGTCGAGGAAGTAGAGGCCGCCGCTCTCAGTCCCAATAGCAATCGTCCGTTGGGTCCTCGGGTCCTGAAAACAACAAGAAGTAGGAGTAAATAATACAGAGCACTGAAGTTGCTTGCATAAAGTAGTAACTGATAGCAAATTGCAAGGGAACTTCGGGACATAGAGAGTATCCGCTAAGCGAAGCGACGGGGTGACTTGAACCATGCCCATCCCATGAACCGAGGAAGGCGAACCATCCGCAATAAGAACTGGGGGTAACCGATCATGCGTTTCTAGGAGAGAGAAGCATTGAGGGTTTCCGGTCATGTGATTTGTAGCACCAGAATCAATCAGCCATTTACCTTGGGTAACGATGTGTGCACTACCTGAGGTCATGGCCACAGAAGCAGATGGCCGAGAGGAGGCGGAGGTTGAGGAAGAAGTATCACCGGAGGGACGAAGATGAGGATGTTTCTGCCAGTAGCGGTCAACAGAGTGGCCGGTATGACCACAGTGAGAGCAGAGGAACCTTGACGGACCGTACGTTCCAGACTGGCTGCGACCACTATTGCCACCCCGCTGAACTTGGTGAGCATAGGAGTCCTGTGGAGGAGGGGAGGACAAAAGAGGACGCTGGAGTAACGAAGTAACAGCGGCGATGCGAGCCGCGGTGGAATCCAAGGTGGGAGACTCTGCTTCTCCCAAGATCTGCTGGTGGATCATATCAAAAGACTTAGGGAGCCGTAGAAGATAACAAATAACCAGGAGTTCCTGGAAGTGTTTATGCTGCTCGGCCAAGTCCGCGGAGAAGGGGCGATTCTGGAGGATTTCGGCGCCAAGAGCCTGAACTTGCTGATAAGCCGCAGTAGGAGACATTGAAGGGCGAGCGAAGAGATCCTCATAGAGAGTATAAATGCGGGATGTATGGGCCCACTTCGAGTAGAGAGTAGCAAGGTGAAGCCATGCGGTCTTGACCGTCTCACCATGGCGTATGACAGGAAGGCATTCATCGGAGAGGCTGTTAGCCAACCAAGTGCAGACAAGCGCATCACTGGCATCCCAGTCATCAAATTGATCAGAGTCTGGAGGAGGAGGGTCATCGGTGAGGTAATGACGTTTGCGCTGAGAGCGAAGGAGAAAGGTGCAAGAAACGCTCCAATCCGGATAGTTGGAGCCAGCAAGTTTAGAAATCGTGCCAAGGTTTCCAGAGGGAGTAGGAGGCGGAGCCGGAGTGGCGACGAGAGTGGTGGTAGTTGAGGTTTCAGAAAGGGCCATAGGAGAAATCAACGAGAAGCCGCACGGTTAGAATACAAGCCGCGCGGATAGGAAGAAGAAGAGCTGCAGCAGTCACGATGTCAGACACCAACGACCAGAGAAGCCACGACCAAGCCACAGATCCAAGCGGGGAAATAAGTCAAACTGCTAGAAGATTGCCCGCGCGAACAGAAGTGAGGAACAAACAAGGCGAATAAGGTAGCAGGTCGCGACGAACAAAGTAACAGGTCGCGGCGACTGAAAGGCAGGTAAAAGGAGGCCGCGCGGATAGGGCGCAAGCAGGCAGAAGAGACAAGTCGCGAGAACAGGTCGCGAGAGGAAGAGGCAAGCCGCGCGGACAGGGCGCACATAATCAGGAGGAGAATATCAAGTCCTTTGATACCATGTGAGAAGTAGCGAACAAACGACTAAAGTAGCGAACAAACGACTAGAAAACAAGCCGGAACTTTGAATAATTGAAAGTTTTATTATCCAAAAAGATATCATTTACAAAGGTATGACCTCCCTTTTATAGAATGGAGGAGAGAGGAGAGAGTACAAACTAACAATATGGGACTAAAGCTATACAAAAATCTGGGCGGCTAGAACAACAGACCGGAACAGGCCGAGCGGTTAGACAATATTCTAACCGCTCGACAATACCAAAAGCAAGATAGAGATGCGATAGGAGATCGCTAGACCGCCCGGTTTCCAAGCCGCCGGAGATAAACTGCCAGACCGCGCGGTCTACAACCCGCCAGGCTCAAACCGCCAGACCGCCCGGTCTCATACTCCAACAAGAAATAAATTTTTATCGAAAGATGCACATTCAAAGGCGAATCGGCCTCTACGCAATTCCCGAGAAGTGATTACGGAAACGATGACTTATGTTGGTCATTGCTGTTTAACTTTAGTTGTGTGCCCGATGTCTTGAAAGGGTGATGTTGTACTATGTTCAGTTAGATGTTAGAAATATATGCATGTAGTTTTGGGATGCCACATTTATTAATAGTACTCATATAATAACTACTTCATCAAAAGTAAGATTACCAATTAGCAATATTAAGATTACCAATTAGCACTATTATGATTACCAATTACACTATTATTATTCTTAATAACTTAGCAGAAGTTCTAATCAACAACAAAGGAAAAAAGAAATTAACTATTAGTCTTAATAACTTAGCAGTTCTAATCAGCATCAAAGGAAAACAGAGAATATCCACTCGGATGAAAGCTATCTGGACCCTAAAAAAACTGTTATTCGGTAGGATGATAAAATCTCGAACAAAAAAAATATGTTGCATAATTCAGACGCTTCTCCCAGGGTGTAATGACTATCTATAACCTAAACAGGAGTTGTATTCAGCAATAACAAATCAACAAAAGTTCTAATAAGTTTATATAACCAATAACAAATCACATATAATACTGTCATATACTATTCTAATTGGCTGTTCTAATTAGTAATAAAAATCAGTAGCAGTTCATAGATATTGCTCAGTCCTTCCCTGTTATAACAAAACAGCGTATTAAATCGCAAGCAATCTGGGTCCTAAATTTTGGCATTTGAAGGTCCCAATCTTTATGCTTGCTCCAACATATGAGCTCCTTTGATGCTATCGTCTCCATGTATTTTATCACAAAGACACCACAGTCATCGACTTTGTTCTGTGTTGGGGCAGCATTCACCATTGTGATTGGCCACTCGTGAATATTTTTCGGAAGTGCATCTCTACGTGACTCGTACAACCCAGTTACCTGCACAAAAATAAAGGGGAATTAGACGGAACCATTTCAATCTAAAAAGTTGCAAGTCCTAGTTGCACAATATACCACATTTCGAAGATTATGTTCGTGTGTCTTATTTGGCATTAAATCGTAAAAATGCCAAGTTTCTCGTTGAAAATTGCACACTAGAAGTGTCCAATGGCTTCGATTGTTGATGTAAACTAGCATCAATATTATGTCGGCGGCTTGTACATTTGTTGTCGTGAGATGTGAAATACGAATTTCGCTATTTTTTACACCAGAACTTTTTTGATACTGTAAAATAAAAAAGACTTCAATCAAATCATTAGGTACAAAAAGTTGTATATACATTAATCTATAAATATTTTGTAAGTTAGAATACCTAGAAGTTCGCTGAATCATAAATAAAGTTGCACCACTCTAAAGGTGATGCGCTCCTTCGATTTCTCAAAACAACTGAAAAGGCATCCAAGTGTGAATCACTCAGCCAGCCCTTATGCAACAAGTCATCAATACATATGCGTGACAAAATAGTATTGCCACTTTCTATTACCACGGTGTCACTACATAATCAAATAAATCAGTATTATTAAATAACAAGGTAATGGTTTCTAATTTGTATTAATACAATGATGTCAATGCAGTTATAATTACCTCAGGGGAAATTGCCTGATCGTTGATTCAATCAATGCCACGTCGGACTCGGATAGATGTGTTCGGTCGTGGAAAGACATTTCCTTCCCCCTCTCTTTTCCTCCTAGGTGTACACCTCCCCTCTTAACTTTCTTGCCCTTCCTAACGCTGATTCCAACTTTTGTGGTTGGGGCATACTCTTCGACATCTAAAATGACAGGGGATTCTTTGTAGGGGGTGGGATTAGAAGGAGGATCACAGGCAGGTGTGGTGGATGGAATGTGATCCTTTGGATGCGAGAGTGAATTTATTAGTCCGACGATAAATTCAAATTTTTCTTCGCAAAAGGAGCGTAACTCGCTAATCTCTTTCTTGACATTACTAATTTTACGGGAGATGAATCTTTTCATCTCCTTTTCTGTCTTCCACTCCATTTCTTCTTTAACTTTCTTCTCTTTTTTTGGTTCATCCTTCTCTCCACTCCTCTTTCTTTTTTTCCCCTTAGGTGCCTCAAATTAGGACTCCACCTCATCATGTCCTACAAGGTTTTGCTCATCCTCGGAAATATTCAAAAACCTTGTAGTAATCTACAATTAAAAAGAAATATCAGAAAAAGTATTAAAAACAGTAGATGATAAGTGTGCACAAAACTTAGAATGAACCTCCTTCTTCGGCCACAACCTAGATGATAACTGTGTACAAAACTTATAGTTGAAGCTGGCCTTTGCAGACCAGCGACATGTCCAAGGTCTCGCCAATGCATCTTCAGGGACCTGTAGGTTAGTGTTCTCAAACAGCCAAACCTACATGAAAAGGTTTAAGTTAGTTTAAATTTGTTTAAAAATGAACATGAAATTTAAAACAATAAAATTACTTACCACCAAAATAATAGAACAACCTTCAAGATAGACTAATCTTGAAGGTTCTTCTCTTTTGCAGCTCAATTTATGTAGGGGGGGGGGGTAAGCTGTGCATTGAGAAATCCGTGGATAGCCTTTGCCTAATTATATCTCCTGAAGTCCTCAAATCCACCAATTTGTTAAAGACATTCAGGAATTCCAAGGGACTTCAGCGGGGAAAAAAAATTAGCTACAGCATATTTAATAAGGGCATCCACCCTTCTCTCCTCCACTTCTTCAGAATCGGCTTCATTAGCTAGCTGGTTCAACTCAGCGACTATGTCGCTTTGTTTCATCTCAGAGAATGGGGTTCTATGAAAATGAAAGTCGTCTCCCCTATTAAGTAACCCTAAAATGAGCGCTACTTCATTGACAGTAAATTTAATGTAGTATTGACAAAGAATAAATGATGCTTTATCAGGCCTATAGAGTCTTAAGAGCCTGTACAGGATTGGGTTGTTTTGAGGAACATCTGGCATTGAGAATAATTATAGCAGGCCAAATTCCCTTAGCAGGTCTAAAGAGTGCTCTGAAAGCACTTATAGAAGGGGCTCTGCATATTTCTTGAAGGTCGAAATAGCATACCTAGTGTTCAAATACGTACCAACCATCTGTTCCAGTAAGAAAATAAATAAGAGCAAGGAAAATAATAAGGAAAATCCTAAAATTTTACAGCTCAAATAGAAGCCTAAAGTAGAGAATATCCGGTCGGATAACAGCTATCTGAACCCTAAAAAACAGCTCTCCGGTCGAATAGCAATTATCTAAACCTAAAAAAACAGTTGAATATCTAATGTCCAATGAAAATAATCCGATAGGATGATTCCTATTTACAACCTTAAAAGTAAAGGATATCCGGTCGGATATAAAATCACGAATAAAAAAAAATTTGTTGCATAAACCCTAGGCTTCTCCGACAGTATAATGTCTATGTAAACAAATAGCAAATGGGAAAAATTTGAAGAAATATAAACCCCACACTCCAGAATACTCACCGTCGTTAGGAAAAAGGATGATTGCAGTCGTCGTTTAGGAAGAAGGGGAGAATGCCGAAATGTGATCGCCCTGTATGCCGAGTTCGCCGAGTTCCTGGAGCATTACGAAGTTTGCCGCTGGGATTATCTGGAGGTTTTCCTGGAGCGTCACGATCGTCGTTGGGGGTTTAGGTCGGGAAGTTGTCGGGGTGAGAGCTGGAGCTAGAGCGTTGTTATTTTGAAATTTGAAAAATCTGAGCTGGGGAGACGAAATGCAGGTGGGTCCGGTTCTATTAGACCTATTTATATGACGCACAGGATTCCAGTACGTTTCACGTATCCAAAAATTTTCCCCCTTTCCCCCCTCATACCAGAGTAGAACCCGGCGACCCCCCCGGGCCTCACTCTGGTATAACTTAATTTTATTGAAATTCTGCTGTTCCAGAAGTACCCTCCCACAAAATTTATTTAAAAAAAACTCCTCTTCCCCCGCACCAACTGGCGCTGCCCTACCTCCCCGATCTCCTCTCTCCCGGACGGAAGCCCCTACCTCCAGCATTGGTTCTTCCCAGCGGAAGGCTCACGTCGCCGCCACCTCTCTCTGTCCCTATTTCCTCACTACAACGGGCCGTGATGCCACGAAAGCCTCTCATCCTTCATCCACTTCGACGGAAACCTCCAGGGAAGCTCCGTTGACCGCCATTTCTGCTTCCCAAGAAATCCTAGGACTCCAGCGACCCCCTCCTGCCTCGTATTCCGGCTGTTTCAGTGACACTCGGGCGGATATCCGCCAATTTTGCATCCAAAAGGAGCTTCTCCCCCTGCATAAATAACATAAAAATTAAACTGTATAGCAGCGAGGAAGCATAGACTTTCTTCTCTACAAGGAGCTTCTCCTCTAATTCCTCTGAGTTCTATAGCCGCCCCTCTTCCAAACCAGGAAAACTGCCAAAAAACAGTGCAGATCAATACAAAGAAAAAACTGCAGGAAAAATCCATGTCTTCTTCGCACCGGCAGCATCCGAGAAGACGAGCTGCAAGGAGCAGAGATGATTTCGGCAAAGGCTTTCAGCCTCTGGTTTTTATTTCTTTCTTTGAAGAAGATGAAGTGGAGAAGGGGAAGAGCTGCCATGAAGATTTCCCTGTTTTAAAAAAAATCCAGTGATCCTTATAGTGACTTCAGGAGTTCAATGGATGAGATGGGAGAGAAATCACAATTCTTCTTTTTTCTTCTCTGCTTGCCAGAGGCTTTCCTATCCTAGAGCTGCGTGATGGCAAGGCCGGTCGGACCACCGCCAACAGCAAGGTCCATGGTGGAGCGCCTCCAGATGTAGGTCGAAGTCGAGGGCCGTCGGCGACATTGATTTACCGGGAAAGGATGGTTCTATAGCGCCTCCTCACCCTTCTCCGACGCTCCTCACGACAAGCCCTCCTCACAAAAAAACTCATCGCTGGTAGCAATATCATCGTCGGAGTTGCTCCGGTAGTAGGTTCCGCCGGACCCGGCTTGGATATTCGACGAATTGCCAAAGGCCTCCATCGTGTCGGTGTCGCGGCCGGACGCCAGCGATATAACCCCCATGCTTCTGTCCTACACCATCGAGTTTAAGTACAAGAAGGTGCAGTGCCCCGAACTCATTAACCGAACATTTTTGTTGTTGTTGTTGTTGTTGTTACGATTTCTATGAGTTTGGCTCTTTCCTCGGTGTAGTAATTTGGGTATACGATGCACTTTTAGTAGTTGTCTAAATTGTTTTGATCCATGGAAGCCTATGGAGTGGATGAAGTGGAGTATATATGCGTTTAGAGCAAATTTGTGATATTTTGATGAATTGGGCCATTCTGTTATCTCCTTGTCTATGAATTTAGCTTATATAGGGACAGTTTGTTGCTCTTTTAGCAGTTATATTGAAGATCTTTTGGGTTCTGTGATAACGTAGTGGTTATCAAGTTCAGTTGATGTTTTGCTGCTTCTGTTGGCTTATGTTCGGTTTGTTAGAGGGAGATATAGGCCCCATTTGGCGCGGCTCCCTTGAGTTTAAACAAAAACTCCACCTTTGTAAAATGCATGTTTGGCAATAAGATGTCTATGACTGCCACCAAGAAAAGAAGACTATTTTTGAACATAAAACTGTATGAAGTTCCTTAGGCGAGGTCGGTGCGTTCACGAAAGACGGTTCATAACCATTGCATTCACGGCCTCCACCGCCGTACCAAACAAAGCCTATAGAAGAATGGATAGCTTTCATATATTTTGTCCAACCTTGGTTTAGGAGAAGTCCATTTGTTGCAAGTTCTTTCGGCCGAAATCAGAACATGTCCTAAAACAGCACTTGGAGGTTATGGTTGTCCAAACCCGATTCAGATTTCCCATTCAACGAGCAACACCCAAATGCATCATCATCACTGCCCTAAATCAGGCCGCGTCAGTGATTGCTCCTTTGCGGTCGCCCCATGCTGACAGCGTCAATATTGTGCAGTTGGAAGAGACCGTGACGACGACTACAACTCGAATCGTCACCTTGGCAACTGACGCCCATCACAGTTCACGTCAACCCCGTGCATCGGATCTGCAATCTGCGCCCGAACAACTCATTGAAGGATCATCAGACAATATCATTGATCGACTGGTTCAACAAGAGATTGCTGATGGGCATGCCGACAACATTCATTGGACCAAAGTGATCGCCCCCGCATATGCCTGCATTGCTTCCCGTCGCGAGGATCTGCTCGAGATGACCCACAAGGAGATCCAGAATCGTTGGGAGTATCTTGCACGCCTCAAGAAGCGTGCGATATCAACCACATTGACACAACCAGGTCGTCGTTCCCATTTGCAATCGCATTCCGAGGCGGGCCAAATCCTGAATTATTTTTACTAAATTTTTATTTTAGAAAATATGGGTTCATCTAGATAAGTAATTGGGAAATCATGTGGTCTGAAATGGATAGTTATAGAATGCAATTTCTTCTTTCTTCAAACAAGTTTTTAGAGGTGTTCAAGAAGTTTTTTTTTGTTAACAATACATTATCATGCACTTTGCATTTTTGTTTTTTGTTCTCTTTATTTCAGTTGGCAAATATACTTTTTGATTAGTTTATTATAATCTCAGTTGTCCAAATTCCATTAGGGTCTGTTCGTTTCGCAGGAATTGATCTGCAGGAATTGGAATTGAATTCAATTCCCATTTTCGTAAGAATTGTAATTGAATTCAATTCCAATTCTGCTGTTCGGCTGAATGCAGGAATTCTATCATAGGAATTGGAATTAGCAATTCCGATATTCGGCTGTATCCTGGAATTCAAAGTACAGAATTCAAATTTGTAATTTTTATTATAAACTGAATTGAAATAGCTAATTAAAAATCATATTTCAACAGAATAAAAATTAAGAGTTCACGCACCGAACATTAAAATAAGTTCAAAATAATCTACAATATTATAATAGTCCGCACATGAAACCAAAAGTCCTTAACATAATCTAATCAATCACGTAGATTTAAGCAGACATATGAGAGTTTTATAAAGTCAGGACCTAATTTTAGAATTGCTCGCAGCACTGTGTTGAAATGACGGCTAATTGTATCTATTAATCGTAGATACGTCCCGCCTACAACCCTAAATTTTTTTGTTGTGCCCCAAAACATGCAAAAAATGCAGACTGCCTCTCTAACTCCTACATTTTTTTGTGTCTCTTAACAAACCACAGTGGGTTAGCATGTTACACAAAACTTCGAACGGGCTTCTATTCATCCGAAGTTGGTTAAAACAATTTATATCTGTTCCGCCATACAAATGCCTAAACAAACTTTCCCTTACAACATTTTTTGCATCAGCCTCCACGATATTTCTTCTAACCCCACATTTCATCATCACTATGACGGAAGCAGCAAGAGCAGCAGCTAATGCTGCTCTCCTACGCCTACGACGTTTCACTGTTTCATCCATCTAAACATAAAAAAACACACATTATATATCCAACCACTAAAGCACACATACAAATACATACACATTTTTTGTCTAACTGAACACCTAGAAAAGAATTATTAATCACCAAAACCCCACCATTTTGTATTCCCAGTCCATAAAAAATGTACAAGTAAGAAGGAAGCAAAAAATACTATCCAAACAGCTGTAAGGATTGCAAGTCTGCAGTAAGAAACAAAATGTGGATATAATGGAAAACAAAAAGGAAACTGGATTCCATCATCATTACACCAGTACAATGAATATTATAACTTAATAAAAATTATTTCTCAAGTCCCAAAGATTTAAAATTAGCTATTTCTGTAAGTACTTCTAAACAAAACCAAACAAATGCTAGCAGCAGCCAAGATAAATATCAAGTTTAATTGCAGACATGAACATTAGGAACACTTAGAAATAGATAAAACAACAAAAAAGTAACACACCCAAATTAACACACCCATCAGAAATTAACACACCCAAATTAACACACCAATTAGAAATTAACACACTCAAATTAACACACCCATCAGAAATTAAGAAGAAGAAGAAGAAGTTACCAGCCGACGATGGGAGCAGGAGCGACGGCGAGATCTGGAGCCAGAGCAGGAACAACGACGGGATCGGGAGCAGGAATCGCGGCGACGGGAGAAGGAAGAGGAGCGGCAGAAGTGGAATTGCGAAATCTGACCTAGCGAGGTCGGAAATGAATGTCGCGGGTTCACCTTATACCCAATTTCGACCGAAATTAGGATTCATTTCCGATTCCCATGATTTTTTTGGCATACCGAACGACAATAATTAGAATTGGAAAATGAATACCAATTCCAACGGCCCAATTCCCGCGAAACGAACAGACCATTATAGATTTCCAAAAATTGGAATACTTGTTTATTTTTTGATCTTTGGATCACTTATTGATGCATATGTAAAATATAGGAGGATGTATAGCGCTAGGTTTACCTTAAAAAGAGATAGACGGTGAGACTTTAAGTACAAGCGAATAGGCAAATAGCCATTTAGATTTGGACTTATTTGTGATTCTAGGATATTTTTATTAGTAATTATGTTTATAAAATCATAAGGGAATGTAAAATGGATTGGGAAGAATCACATTGGTATCAATATTTAAGTACCACAAAAGTCTATGGATTGGGAAGAATCATATAGATATCAATTTTGTTAGTGCCCGGGTCGAACAAAAATCCTGGGTCCGCCACTCAATGTAATCTTAATTTGCTTATCTAAGTGTTTCTTTTTGTTGTTCTATAAGTATCTTATGTCATCCTGTACTTTAATGTCGTTGGCCTTTCTATTTCCATGTATTTGAAGAGTTATCATTTCTCTTCCGTCCCCATGTTTTCCTGCATCTGTTCTATGCTATTAGATCTTTTGCATAAGATTTGTATAAATTAAAGGTGTATAAGACATGAATTATGGATGTATATATAGAGCACAAGTTGTACGTTGGATATTTCATCTTTTTGGGTTGGCGATCCTTTCTTTGGAGTGCGAAATGAAATACTTGTTTAAATCTCTTTAAACATTTTGGAATACTGATTTCTCACAGATGAGTTCTTTGGACTCGCTGTATGTTGAAGCTCTTGACATTTTTGAAACTAGAGGCATTCTCGACGTGTTAAAGGATTCTCTGGATTCACTTCTATAGCTTAAAATTGCTTCAGAAAATATCGTATATTTCTTTAGGGAAACGATCGTTTGTTCTATTTCCTTGCAAGTCTTGCTTCTTTGTGGTTATTTGCCTTGATCACATTGTTTATATAATTTCATATCACTCGATGTTAGTTGTTTAGCTCATCGACGGATTTAGGCTCCGTTTGGCACGGTAGTGGTGGTCGTAAACGCATGAGTTAAACCGCCATTTGTTAAGGATCACCTAACAAACATCATCCGTTTGGACATAAAAGTGGATGAAGTTTCTTAGATGGATGTTAACGAATAATAATTTAACCCCCATGTTCATGACCGCCACCACCGTACCAAACGGAGCCTTAGATAATTTTTTTTGGAAATGCCATTTAGGTTCTATTTTGATGACATCTAAATAACAATTGTAAGCTATCTTAAGATTAAAAGAAAGTGCCTCTCATCATCTTCTTCCCAATTTCATCTTTCAATTAGTATTAATGCTGGAAATTATACCTCCATATTATAATGTTTCTATCATACAAATGTATTTCACAATCCAGTAATATTTCAATAACAATTATCACAAACCTGTAATATTTCAATCTCATATATTTTCTACACCCTCATTTGAGTGGTTCTACTTTAGATATTATTTTTTAATAGTGACACATGTACTAGGTAAGCACCATCAGGAGACAATGAAAGCACATACTCTCTCTGTACATTATCATTTTTATAGTATATGACATTTTTTATTTTCAAGTAACATGATTTCTAGTCACAAATTACACAATTAATATTATTCTTGTTGTTATCTCTCTCTAACTCATCTATTACACTTGCATCCATCTTCAATTTTTATAGTTCTTTAATTATTAATGTTTGCTCAATATGTACTTCTATGAAACTAATTTTGTCCTTTATATATTTTTCCTTTCTTGCAATTCCTTATCTTTTATAGTTGTGCAGGCATGATACCTGACATATTTTGTCGATATTTCACGACACATGGATTTACTAATTTAATGCTTGATGCAGGAGGAAGATGGCATACTCATCTATATATTGCGGTTAAAATTCAATGTGATGGTTGGAGGCTGGATTACGCGCTATGTGATGGTTGGAGGCGATTACACACTATGTGATGGTTGGTGGCTCGATTACGCGCTACAGGATAACTTACGATGGAAGAAGATCTCTCTAATTATGTGTGGACTTTTAGAAATATGATTATTCAAAGGCTTTAATGTTTTATAATTTTTGAATAACTCAAAGTATTACATTTGTTTGTTTGTCTTATCTCTGTAAGTGCTACAAATGCTTCTATGAAAACTTAACGTCCTATTTTAATACCACAAGAAAAATTTTATTGTTGTCATTAAGCTCAATATTCAAAGCATGCTCTAGTTTATTTGGTTTGTTTTCGCTTAAAGTGTGCTAAGTCTTTATTTTATTATTGGTTATCTCTATGTGGCTTGACTTGAAATTATAGATATCCCTAGTTCTTGCCAAACTCAAGGATCTCTGTCGTGGCGATTTCCAAGGCAGTGGCCGGCGGCAAAAGCATGAACGAAGACGAGAGAGCGGTTGCCGGCGACAAAAGCCAGAGCGAAGACGGTGCGAAGAGAGCGGTTGTCGTTAACTGAGCGACAACGAAGTTTTAAAAGAAGCGTCATTGTTGCTTATTGATCTACCACAACATGATGCATCTGAGCAGTTATCAGGTTCTAGCGAGGATGAGGAATTGGATGAGGGTGAAGCTTGAATAGATGATGCAGAACATGATGAAGAACTAAAGGTCAATTTTCTTGTATTGTTAATATTCGTATATACTACAAATAAGAAATTTAAGGTTATGTAATCAGCATACGGTTCTCTTACTTCCTCTCTTCCTCCTTTTTTTCCTTTCCCTCTTCTCTCTTCCCTCTCCCCCCTTTTCTTCTCCTCCCCCTCTTTTTCTTTCTCTTCCCACCCCCTCCCCCCTTTTTCGGAAATTTTTTGGATACGTCAAACGTCGTACCGATATCCTGTGCGTCATATAAATAGGTACAATGGAATCGGACCCACTTGCATTTCGCTTCCAAAGCAAAATTTCACATTTCCCTCCCTTCTGGCTATTCCCGCTAACCTTCCTGCTCCTAAACGCAAGCCTCTTGGCCTGAAAACCCAGCCGGAAGCATCAGTGACTTCTCAACCTGGACCCTCCTTCACCTTCCAGGACCTTGACGCAGTTCCTACCCGACCACGAATCCGGCGAGCTCAAACTTGTAAACCCGAGCTCTTCAGAGAATCATGTTTTCAAGTCCTGATATTTCTGAACCCGAGCTCACCGCAAGTGGAGGAGCATTTAATTTCTGAAGAGCTCCTGCATCCTGAGGAGCAGGTAATTTCTGAAGAGCTCCCGCAGCAGGTAATATCTTTCGTTTTTTTTTGTGTAATTTGAGTGTCTTCCGATCGGATTTACTAGATAATATGCAACAGTGTAGCTACGTCCGACCGAATATAGTCAGTTTTTTCTTTTTGTAACCTGACTGTCTTCCGGTCAGATTTAACAGAGAATATGCAACGTGGTAGCTACGCCCGACCGGATATAGTCAATTCTTCCCTGGATTTCCTACAGATAGAAAATCGTATATTCATGTTTTATTTTCTGATTTTTTTATTTAGGCATGCTCCGCTGTTGTTTTCCCAACAGTACATTCAGAGGTAGATGCATACAAATTGTATTGCGATTACGCTCACCATGCTGGTTTTAGCATTCATAAACAACATATTTGGTATTGGACACATACTCAAATTATAAAGATTAGAGAGTACTCGTGTTCCAAAGCTGGTTTGAAGCGATCCATTCAAACCGTGCAAGGTGATGAAGGTTCAAAGAAATATCACAAACTAGATACTGGTACTGGATGTAAAGCATGCATACAGTTCACCGCAGATGTAGAGGGAAAGAATAGGAAAGTAACCAAATTTGTAGAAGAGCACAATCATCCTTTGGTTTTTGAAAAGGATATTCATTTATTGCGGTCTAACAGGAAAGTATCCGATGATCAGGGCAGTCTTTTGAAGAATTTGACTGGAGTAGGTATAAGGACGTCTGATGCGTACAGGTTTATTGCTGGGGAATTGTGTCGACACCTGAAGAAAGTTTGTGTCGACACACAGGACTTGTGTCGACACACACTCAATGCCATCTTACAGCAACAGCTATACTGGGTCTGAAGACTTGTGTCGACACACAGGACTTGTGTCGACACACACTCAACGACATATGGATGACACTCAATGCCATCTAATAGCAACAGCTATACTGAGTTTGAAGGCTTGTGTCGACACACAGGACTTGTGTCGACACACACTCAACGACGTCTCGACACACACTCAACGACAACTGAACATACACTCAATGCCATCTGTCATCATTATTTATGTCGAGATCAGGAGCAGTTGTGTCGACACACAGGACTTGCGTCGACACATACAAACAGAAGCTGTGTCGAGTAGCAGAAGAATGACTATGTCAACACATGGAGTATTGTGTCAACATCATCAAGACTTGATTCGACACTTAGTCTATTTGTGTCGACACATGTGAAGCAGTTTGCTGAGTGGTTCATGCTGAGATGTAAAGTCTTTGAGGAATCAACTGTCATGACTGGTGACTCGACAGTTGTCATAACCAACAGGTCTGACACCTTTGTCAGAACTGTCAGAAGATTGTTACAAACCGGATCAGCCGGTAATCATGAGGAAACTCTATATAAGGGACCAATCCTTGAAAACCACAACAACAACATAACTAAGGAAGTAATCAAGCTATTACGGGAAAGAGATTCTGACAACAAGAAAAGGGGAGACCCTTAAGAAGGCAGATTCTAAACAGTCTGCAAGGGAAGATTCAGATCTTATTCTGAATTCAAGAAAGGAGCTGACAGGAGATCAACTTCTACATCAAATAAAGTTCAACCTTATTTTGTTATATCAAGAAGCTTTGAAATATCTAAGTCAGGTTGGATCTGAAGATTCAGTTTATTCAAGAACTGATCAAGAAGCTCACACCTATAGAGAGTTCTATCTAGTGATATCTTCATATCTCTTCAAAAATTAATTTCTTACAGGATCTTTTGTAAGATCTGAGTTGTAAGCCTGTAATTATAAAGGCTGAGGTAGGGCTTAGTGCCTGAGGTGTAGGATTGGTAATTGTCTGAGTTGTAAGCCTAATGATAAAGGCTGAGGTAGGGCTGTGATATAGGGTGGGTCGTGACACGCGATTGATTATGCTAACGGATAACCAACAACACAGAAAATGAAAATAAAGAGGAGGGCTCCGACCAAAAGCGAATGAAAAGGGGCCGGTTGGCTCCAAAAATCCGAGACACGATACCACGTCCTTAAAACCTACCTCTCCAACAAGCACACAACTCGCCGTAAGCCGGACTCGATACAACGTCCTTAAGACCTACCTCTCCAACAAGCACACAACTCACCGCACCTACACAAGCATCTAAGCTTTCAACTTGAGCCGTTTCAAATGCAGCAAAAAGCTTTATTTAGGAGCAGCTTAAAGTTCAAAAGGCGGTCGAGTTAAAGTTGAGATTAAATCCCTTGTTAACACAAAGAGTGCCAAACTTGGAGAGCAAGTCAAGGCTAGGCCTAGTTTGCTCCCGCAATGGATCTTCCAATCCGGAATACAAGAGATTCAACAACAACGAAATCGAATAAAACTTGCGAGCGATGATTTAAAAATCATGGAAAAGACGGCTCGAATACATCCTCCACAAATCTCAAAAGAAGAAAAAACTAGATAGGAGAGGGATTACCCAACCAAGAAGATCAAACACACAAGATAAGTGGGAGAATCACTTTCTCCACGGAACCACCAGCGTCACACCGAATGGGGCTACAACCTTCTTCCTTGGAGTCGCACCAGAGGAAGCCACGCCGGAGTCCCACCGAACGGGATGGAGGTAGCAAGGTGTTGGTACCCTAGATGTGATTTGGCTTATGTAATCCCTTTCCAGCCCCTCTTGATCCATATAACTATATATGATCATGATTAGGCCTTGTTCAGTTTCCCTAGGACAGTTTATAACTGACCTAGAGCTTAGGCTAGATGTTCTAGATGTATTTTTGGTTAAGGCATTTTCCGTTCGACCATCGTCGAACGAGGCCTCGCGATCGTCGATCATTGGTCGACGATAGCAGGGCTATAGAATCATTGAAGTCAAGACAATTATCGTCGACCGATGGTCGATGATCTCAGAGCAAGTTTATTATGCTCTGAAGGTTGGTCGACGATCTACCATCAGCAGTTCAACGATCGTGTTCTTGCTTCACGATTTCTGTCTCGACAGATTTCTGCCTTAGTCGTCGACATCATGAGATGTTCGACGATATCTGTCTCGACAGATTTTTGCCTTAGTCGTCGACATCATGAGATGTTCGACGATTTCTGTTTAAACAGATTTTCTGCTTTAGTCGACGATATCTTGAGCTGGTCGACGATTTCTGTTCGACGATTTCTGTTTCGACAGATTTCTGCTTTTAGTCGACGATCTGTTAGCTAGGTCGACGATCATCGAACCCCTGTTCGACGATTATTGTCTGCCTTTATCTTTTTGTATTCATTCTATTCCTTGGTTTATTTCCAAGTGTTTTAGCTTGTGGTTAGAGAATTTTCTGAAGTTGTTTTTGCAGATTTATGGTTTAAATTCAAAATAAATTAATTACCAAATATGTCAAGCTTAAATCACGGGATTCAGTATTTTGATAAAGCATTTTTTGTCCTATTATACAAAATATATTGCCAGGCTGTATTCTAGCCGTTGGCACTGTTTGCTATTTCCAAGAATGGTAAGTCCTTGTACTGAAGTATTTTCCCACTTATTTAATTCCTTATTGGGACTGACAGTAAGCTAATAGGTCATTCTATTCCTATTGCTATATTCTATTTTGAGATAATCTGTCGCAGGGCTCGAGAATTCAAATCAATAGAGCCATTCCAAAGAAAAAATGAGAAGACATATTTAAGAGAGATTTTTTTCTTAGAAAAATTACAAGTTACAGATACAGAGAGATTTTTTTCTCAGTGCTGCATTCTCTCAAGCATCTTCAGAGCAACTCTTCACCATCTCACAAAAAGAAGAAGAAAAGCTCCCCTGAAGAAAAAGCCCAGAGCAATTACTTTCATTCTCAAGTCTCCTGAGCATCTACTCAGAGTTTTCAAGACTTCAGAAAGAGCTCCAGTTCTGCTTCAATTATTCCAGAATCTGAAGACCTGATAAAAATCAGTCTACAGATCTCTGAGGATTTAGTTTCAGTATATCTGAAACTCCTTCATCCTGAAGCAAAGGCTTTCCCTGGACTTTCACTGAGCCAGGGGGAGACTTTGATTCTTTAGAGAATCCACAAGTCTTCTCTAATCTGTATTTACAACAGAGAAGATAATCTAACCCTCTCAACCCCTTTTTAAAAGAGTTTGTTCACACCTCTTCAAAAGTGAACATTGGTGACAGGGCACCTTATCAATAACCTGTGGTTGAGCATCCTTATCAAAAGCTCAAAGGGTCTATTTGATCTACCTGAATCAGATCATTGGTGTCAGGGCACCTTAGCAAAAACCTGTAGTGGATTCCTACCAGGGTGGTAGAAGAGTGGAGTACCTATTTAGAGGGAACCACTATATATCCTGTGTCTCTGGCTATCTTGTTTAATTGTCTATTCTATGGCTGTGATAGAACTACCTAGGATTGCTAGTTGCTGTGATAGGCTTATAGTTAAACTGAAATTTCAGTTAACTCTCTCACTTGTGCACTTCACTGTGTTAGGCTCTTAGGGTTCAAGTATCAGATTATTTATTCCGCAAATAAACTCCAAGGGAGCTGACTAGTTGTTCATAAAATTTGAATACTCTATTCACCCCCCTCTAGAGTAGTTTACAACTTATCCCCTCACTTTCAATTGGTATCAGAGCCAGGTTGGCTGTTCATACAGGCTAACACCTGAGTTAAAAGATCCAGTGATAAGTCGTTTCCTGATACCATTCACAAACACTTTCACACATGGCCCAGTCTAAGGATTATGCAAGCACCAGACCTCCTGTATGCAACTTGTCCAAGTTTGGTATATGGAAGGCCAGGATAAGACTATACATGAATTCTATTGATGAAGATATCTTTTCTTCTATTTTGACAGGACCACCTGCTAGGCCTGCTGCTGCTTCTATCACATCTGCTGATCTCAGTGCTGTGCCACCTCCTGATTACAATGAAGGCTACAAGAAGGCAAAAGCAGCTGATGCAAAAGCAATGAATATCCTAGCTCAGACAATGTCTGATGAAATATTCCAGAAGCTTGCTGAATGTACCTCAGCCAAAGCTATGTGGGATTCCCTCAACCACATAGTTGCTGGCTCAGCTGATGAGAGGAAGGACAGGAGATCCAACCTCACCTCTCAGTATGAAAATTTCAAGAAGGATGATACTGAAGACATTGACTCAATGTACACAAGACTCAGTTCAATAATAAGTGAACTGAGGTCTTTGGACAAGGAGATAACTTTGTCAGAATTCAATGACAAGATCCTGATGTGCCTTCCCATCTCTTGGGACTCAAGGATATGGCCCATCAAGGATGGAAGAAACACTGTGGAACTCTCCACAGAAGCTCTGTTGGGAAAGCTCAAGTCATATGAGCAAACTTTAAAGAGCAGAGCTGCTGCAACTGAAGTAAAAACTCCTACACCTACAAAGAAAGAGCACTCTCTAGCTCTTAAGGCTGCTGAGACTTCTGAAGGAAGTCAATCAAATGAGGAGTTACTGGCACTCATTGCCAAGAGGTTCTTCAACATGGGAAGAAGAGACCTCAGAAAGAAGCTCTCCAAGTATGAGGACAAACCAAGGTATGACAAGACTCCATCTAAAGAAATCATCTGTTATGTTTGCAGCAAGCCTGGACACATTGCTCCAGATTGTCCAGAGAAGAAACACAAGGAGAAGAAACATGAGAAAGAGTACAGGAAGCACCACTCCAAGTCCTCCTCACACAAATACAAGAAGAAGGACAAGGGATTTGTGGCTGCCACCTGGAGTGAAACAGAAGAGGATACCTGCTCCTCTAGCTCTAGTGATTCAGAAGGAGAAGAAGAGAAGAAAGCCAAAGAGGTCTGCCTCATGGCTATCAATGCCTGCAGCTCTTTGTCAGCTGCAGAGAATTCTGAAGAAGAAGGAGACAATGAAGAAGATCTTCCTATGGAAGACCAGGTAATCAACTCATTTGATTTTTCATCTCCTGAGTTCAAATTAAAATTTAAAACTCTATGTTTAGATCTACTATTATCTGAAAAAGAAATCAAGTCACTTAGATCAAAGATAATGGAACTAGACATGGAAGGTACTTAAATAATCAGATTAGAAAAAGAATTAGAAAGCTTAAGAGGAGAAGTAACATTCCTAAAATTAGAACTAGCTAAATCTAAGAGGTTAGAAGAACAATTAAATGGCAGAAGCCTTAAATTATCTGAAATAACCAGTATAGCAAACACTAGGGTTGGTAATGATAAACTAGGCTTAGGTGCTACATCTAGTGAACCCATCCTCCTCACAAAGGAGAGATTTAACACTCCAGTAAAATTTATTTCTGAATCAGGAATAAAGAATACTGAGGAAATTGAAAAATGTAAGAAAATTCAGAATAAGATTAAGAAAGAGAACAGGAAGAAAAAATTTCTAGCTTTACAAAAATCGTCGAACATTAATCGACGATCGTCAAACCAATCGTCGAACGTCTATCGACGATCGCTGAACACCTTCACCAAGTATGATATCTTTGGTGCAGGAGATCGACGATCTCATCTTGAGTCGTCGACCAGTGATCGACGATCTCATCTTGAATCATCGACCAGTGATCGACGATCGTGGAATCCAGAACATAGCACTACTACAAATGATCGACGATATGGCTTGCGATCGTCGACCGTGGATCGACGATCTGGACTTAAGCTGGAAAATAAATTTCAAACTTCCAGAATTGCAAATCCCAATCACTACCCTAGGTTGTTTAATCCTTCAACTGAATGGATTATCCCACCTAGGAGATCACACCCTTTAGGATATAAATCTAAGCTTGCAAAATCTTTTATATCTAGTTTTTCTTTTGTGAAGAATACTGGACCCAAGGTAACCTGGGTCCACAATGTATAACTGTTCTCTCTGCAGGTGAAGACCTATCCAGTCATACATGACAAATGGTATCTGGATAGTGGATGCTCAAAGCATATGACAGGAAAGAAGAAGAATCTGTCAGGGTTCAAAGCCAAGCTGGGACCAAAAGTTGTATTTGGGGATTCCAACTGTGGACAGACTGAAGGGTATGACAGCTTCACCATAGGAGCTGTAACATTCAAGAAGGTTGCTTATGTCTCAGGACTAAAGCACAACCTAATCTCTGTAAGCCAAATGTGTGATGCTGGGTACAAGGTATGGTTTACTGACACTGCTTGTAATATTGCTTCAAATAATACTGTTGTGTTAGTAGGTATTAGAATTGGTAATGTTTATGTTGTAGATTTTAACTCATCCAAATCTGAAATATGCTTATTTAATGAAGTAACCAGTAATAATACCCTTTGGCATAAGAGACTTAGTCATGTAAATTTGAAAAACATTTCTAGGTTGGCTAAATACAATCTTGTAAGAGGCTTACCTTCTTGCCCCTACAAGAAGGAAGGCCTTTGCAAAGCTTGTCAATTAGGTAAGCAAACAAGAAATAGCTTTAAATCAGTTAATAAAAGTGATTCTCCCAGGATTCTGTACTTGCTACATTTGGATTTATTTGTTCCTATTGCTATACAGAGTCTTGGAGGAAAGTCTTACACTCTAGTAATTGTAGATGACTTCTCTAGGTTCACTTGGGTATTCTTCTTGAGAACTAAGGCTGATAACTTCAAGGTTCTTACAGACTTTCTAAAGTGTATACAGAGTGAGTATTCTACTCAGATTGCCTTGATCAGAAGTGATCATGGTACTGAGTTTGAGTCTCTTCTTATGCAAGAATTCTGTGAGAAGGAAGGTATCAAACATAGCTTCTCTGCTCCTAGAACTCCTCAACAAAATGGGGTAGTTGAAAGGAAAAACAGAACCCTAATTGAAGCTGCAAGTACATTGTTGGCAGATGCTAACATGCCTCTGTCCTTTTGGGCTGAAGCAGTTAGCACAGCTAACTATGTATTGAACAGAAGTCTGATACATAAACTTAAGGGTAAGACTCCCTATGAGTTACTTAAGCAAGTGAAACCTAAAATAGACTATTTTAGAGTATTTGGCTGTGTTGCTTTTGTTCATAACAATAACAAAGAATACCTTAGAAAATTTGAGGCAAAAGCTTCAATGGGAGTTTTTCTAGGATACTCTCAAGTAAGCAAAGCCTATAGGGTCCTTAATATATCCTCTCTTAAGATAGAAGAGTCTGCACATGTCTCTTTTGATGAGACAGTCATGTATTATAAGGAGAAGGACTCTTCCTCTAATAGTACAGTGCAAGTCCTAGGAGTAAGTAAGGATTTGGAAGGTTTGAGACTCACACAGGAGAATCATCCCCAACAAACTCCTCAGGTTGCTTCTTCAGATTCTGAATCTGATGTAGAACTTTTAGAAGTTAAAGCACCTGCTCCAACAGTTGATCAAATTCCACATGAGGAATTAAATCTTGAACATGTTGAAGATCAGATCATTGTTGAACCTACTAATCTTGTCACACTTAGAGATCACCCTATATCTCAAGTGATTGGAGACATTTCAGTAAGAGTCCAGACAAGACATCAACTCAACAAAGATGTGATGTTTGCTTGTTTCCTTTCTCAGGTTGAGCCCCTAACCATTAAAGATGCTGAGCTTGATCCACACTGGATTATAGCCATGCAAGAGGAACTTAACCAGTTTGAAAGATGTAAAGTTTGGACTTTGGTTCCAAGACCAAGAGGCCAACTGATCATAGGCACCAAGTGGGTGTTTAGAAACAAGCTTGATGCCCAAGGCATAGTAGTTAGGAATAAGGCTAGGCTAGTAGCTCAAGGCTATAGACAGGAGGAAGGCATAGATTATGATCAGACTTTTGCCCCTGTAGCTAGACTAGAAGCCATTAGGATTTTCCTAGCCTATGCTGCCTATAAGAGATTTAAGGTCTTCCAAATGGATGTAAAGAGTGCCTTCCTCAATGGAGATTTAAAGGAAGAAGTGTTTGTTGAACAACCACCAGGGTTTGTTTCATCAACCTTACCCACTCATGTGTTCAAACTCCAAAAGGCTCTATATGGACTTAAGCAAGCTCGTAGAGCTTGGTATGAGACCTTAGCAAATTTCCTTCTAGAACACAAGTTTGTGAGAGGTGTAGTAGATAGAACCCTATTTATTAGACATCATAAGGACTCACAACTGTTAGTTCAAATCTATGTAGATGACATTATATTTGGCTCCACTGATCCCAAACTATGCAAGAGGTTCTCTGAACTAATGCACTCCAAGTTTGAGATGAGCAGCATGGGTGAGTTATCCTATTTCCTTGGTCTCCAAGTGAAACAGTGTGTTGATGGTATCTTCATTTCTCAATCAAAATATGCCAGAGGGCTGGTTAAAAGATTTGGAATGTCTGATGCTTCATCAATGAGCACACCTATGGCCTCAAATGCAGTTATTGATTCTGATGTCAATGGCAAGTCTGTTGATCAAAAGAACTATAGAGCCATTGTTGGTTCCCTGCTATATTTGACTGCAAGTAGGCCTGACATAATGTTTGCTACATACCTATGTGCTAGGTTTCAGGTCAACCCAAAGGAATCTCACTTAACTCTTCTCAAGAGGATCTTGAGATACCTTAAGGGATGCCCTAACTTAGGACTGTGGTACCCAGCTGAGTCAGGATTTGAATTAATTGGATATTCAGATGCTGATTATGCTGGTTGTAGAGTTGACAGGAAAAGCACCTCAGGGACCTGTCAGTTCCTGGGAGAGAGACTTGTCTCTTGGTTTTGTAAGAAACAGGCATCTGTGTCTACTTCAACTGCTGAGGCTGAATATATAGCAGCAGCTAGTTGTTGTTCACAGATCCTGTGGATTCAAAATCAGCTAGTGGATTATGGGTACACACACTCAAAAACAAAAATTCTGTGTGACAGTACCAGTGCAATATCAATTGCTCAAAATCCTGTGCACCATTCCAGGACCAAGCACATTGAGATTAGACATCATTTTCTGAGAGATAATGTGGAAAAGAACAAGATAGCAATGGAATTTATATCCACAGACCTGCAGAGAGGAGATATTTTCACTAAGCCCCTTGATGAACAAAGGCATTTGTTCTTCCTGAACCAGCTTGGTATGATTAATGGTTCAGAGTAGTGAAAATTTGGATAGATTTGTTTTCTGTCTAAAATCGTCGAACGACTGCTCGACGATCTTCGACCAGGTTAGGTATCTATCGTCGACCAATGGTCGACGATAGATCGTTTTTGTAGTAAGGCAGAAATCGTCGATCAACTGGTCAACGATCTCTCCTTAGGTATCTATCGTCGACCAATGGTCGACGACAGATTTTCTGTGCTGTGTGGAGAATCGTCGACCAACATATATTGATCGACGATCGTGGTGATTGCTTGTAGTCGGTCGATGTTTAACGATTAGTCAAATATTGACTATCGTCGGTCATTGTTCGACGACCGATTTTGTTCCGGGTTCGACGATCACAGATTTATATCTGATAGTCGATTTAGGTCTGGAGATCGTCGTTCTTCCGCTCCGTCTTTTCATATTCCATCTTCTGGCTTAGAATTCGCTCTCGAACTCTAATCCCGCGCGATTCTCTTCTCCCCTGCCTTGCATCTCGATTCTCCATTCTCTCTTCAATCCAATGGCGATTCCTTCAGCAGTTCTCTTCGGGATGAAGTTCGACACTGGATTCTGTGTCGACTTCGATTCCTTCAGTCGATGTGATCAACCCATCCAAGACATTCTGCAGCTGTGTGAAGATCAAGGCCTAAAGAGATTTATGTCATTCTCACCGAAGATTCATATACCAGAGATTCGAGAATGGGTATATACTTTGTCCTCCAGCGACGAAGCCATGACTGGAAAGATAAATGGAGAGGAGGTCATTCTGACTCCTGAAGTTCTGACTGAGCTGTTTGGACTACCAACCGGTACTGAGGACTATGAGCAAAATACAGAGGAATATGGCCGCATGCTAACTGTGATGGGCCATGCTGAGGGTATTCCAGCTAAGCTGTTGAAGATCAATCTGTCTCCAGAGTATAAGTTTCTGGCAGACCTGGTGGGCAAGGTCGTTTTGGGAAAACACTCTGCTCACGACAACATCAACAGGCAACAATTTGCCTTAATGTCAGCTTTGGTGAATAAGACGCAGATAGCCTGGGGAAAAGTTCTGTTTGAACTGATAAGGAGAAAGAACAACAAGAAAGAAGTAAACCTTGCCAGGGTGTTGGGTGTGTTTCTGTATGTGAAAGCACCCCTGCTGCTTGTTTCTGCACCCTCTGCAGTCAACGCCAGCAAGAGGTTGGACCCCTCTCTGTTCAAGAAATCCCAGCGAGTCATCAAGAAGTCAGCCAGGGTTGATCCTAACCCTCCATCAGAAACAAGGGCTGATTCAGCCACTCTCCAGCTTGCTGTGGAAGGCTCAGTAATCCCTCCATCCTCCCTCTTTACCCCTGCATCCTCATCTCCTGCATTACCCTCCACACAATCTGCAGTGCCACCACAACATGAATCCCTACATGCATCTCCCATCCTCACACACCTCTCTCAACATGAATCCCACACTCATGTTGATGCTCACCCATCTCCACATGATTTATTTGATCATGTGGCAGATCATACTGCTTCCATTCCATCACAACCTCAATTTGCATCCCACAGTCATCCATCCACCTCCACACCCTCAGCATTTCAGATAACTCCTGAATTGCTTGCACATATTGTAGAGCTCATCACTCCATCCATCCAAAACATGATTGAGGCTGCCAATGCCCCTCTCATTGCATCCATCAATGCCCTTACTGAAGCCATCAAATCACTTCCACCCTCTGCTGAGCCCTCTTCAGTAAGATGCATGACTCCAGTCCCCACTGAAGTCATGCAGGGGGAGATGTCTGTTGAAGTGGTCTCAGGTGATGCCTTAACCCTTCAGGACAATTCTTCCCTTCCCCTTCCAGCATTTGTAGAAGAACCTCAAGAGCTTCCAGAGGAAGCTATTCCAGAGAAAGAGTCTCTGATGAAAGATCCAGAGCAACCAGAAGGTAAAACACTTCCTCTAAAGGTTATAATCAGGACTTTAAATTGATATCTTTATCTAACAAAGACATTCACTCCCTAGTGAATCTAGCTTCTGATGAAGAAGTCTCTGAGAGAGATAATGAGGAAGTCCTCATGGACTTGTGTAAAAAAGTTCCAATGAACACTACTGACTCAGAAGTAGTGGTTCAACAACTTGAGAATGCTGCTGCTGCTGCTGGAGAAGCTGAGGCTGTGCAAGACTTACCAGAGAATGCCTCCAAGATGACTGAAAAGGAATCAAGCTCAGGTACTCTAAACCTTGAACAATATATAGCCTTTATGGCTGAGAATATTGCCTCTGAGTACATTGAAGAGTTGGCTAAATCTCATATGGTTTCCCTAGCCATCTCTCTAGGAAAAGCATCTGCCCCTGCAGATACAGTCATCTTTTCTCCACCTATCCTTACCTATCCTCTATCCATTCCTTTTATTGCAGAACTGGTCCCCAGGATAGTTCCTGACTTGTATCCTGAATCAGAACTCTGGAAGAGATCTCCAAATGTTGATCTTGATGCCCTCCTTGAGCAAGATGCCATTGAGGAAGCAAGAGAAAAAGAAGATAGAGAGAAGCAGGAGAAAGAAAAGGCTGAACATGCTATAGTTGCCAAGGATATCTCAGAACAAGACTTTGATGATTATGCTGGCAGAACCTCATCCCACTCCTCTGATGATGATGATTCTGAGGATTCTGATAGCACCCAGAAGAAGAAAAAGGCTGTATCCAAGAAAAGAAAAGCATCTGCTCCTCCTACTGCTAATCTAGACAAGGATGTTCCCTATTTTATTCTGAAGGGAATTGATCCCAAGAGCAAAGAATTTCAACCATGGATGAGACTCTCAAAGAATCAGACAAGAGAGAAGAAGAGAACAAAAAGATATGACACTCCAATTCAGAAATTCCCCCCCAGAGGTCCTCCTCCACCTCCTGGTGCTGGAGCCTCTGGAAGTCTCTCTTCTGCCCCATCTGCAAAATCAGCCAGTTCTAACTCCTTTCAGTCCTACCAGAGAAGGAGTAACCAAAGCCAGGGAGGCCAAGATGTATCAGGACAAGGAAGGAAAAGAAATGAAAATGTTCCCATGGAACAAATAAAGGAGATGACATTTCAGCAACCTACTTTCTCCCCTCCTCCTTCTCCTAAAAAGAAAGTTCCAGAATGGAAACCTTCTCCTCCCAAGAGAGGTCCATCCTCCACATCAAGGAATCCTGCTGCTTCTGAGACAGTTGAAACAAAAGGAAAAAGAGTGGTCTATTCAGATAAATCCCACAAGAAGTTCATTGAACTTGCACCTCCAAGATCTCTATATGCTGAAACTGATCCTAAGAAGGCTGCACAGATTCCTCTTGACTCAAGCAAATTAGCCACAGCTCTTCAAAGGAACATGGAGATTGCAGCTCAAGCTGATACTGACAGACCACCCTCTCCATCAGATATGACTGAAACTGAAAGAATTGCCTCTATGGCAAGATTTAAGGAATCTATTGCACTAAGCATGATGGAGAGAGCCAAAGCTCAAGGACTAGACCCTACAGTATATACAACTATGTCTGAATTCAGAGAAAAGGAACTCAGCAAAATTCAAGTCAACTCTGAAATTTTTAATACTGAAGAATACATGAAGTTGCACCCTGCTGCAGTTTTGCCAAGCTATGCTGAAAAGAAAATTATTGGTGAACATAACCTAATGCTATCCAAAAGACAAGCAGCAAATCCAAACAGAGAAATTATTTTCAAACCAGTTGTAATCCCTAAGAACTCATCTGATGCTAAAACCTCTGATAAATCTGCTTGATACTTTATAGTTCTGCTGATTTATGTTTTTATGTTTTTTCTGTGGATTGCCTGTGATTTAAATTTTTGGTTAATCTCTGCTTTTGTTATTATGTGCATTAGTTTTTAGATTGGATTGGATAACATAACCCAAATAGGGGGAGATTATTGGTACCCTAGATGTGATTTGGCTTATGTAATCCCTTTCCAGCCACTCTTGATCCATATAACTATATATGATCATGATTAGGCCTTGTTCAGTTTCCCTAGGACAGTTTATAACTGACCTAAAGCTTAGGCTAGATGTTCTAGATGTATTTTTGGTTAAGGCATTTTCCGTTCGACCATCGTCGAACGAGGCCTCGCGATCGTCGATCATTGGTCGACGATAGTAGGGCTATAGAATCGTTGAAGTCAAGACAATTATCG
This sequence comes from Platanthera zijinensis, assembly GCA_039513925.1. Classification (NCBI taxonomy): domain Eukaryota; kingdom Viridiplantae; phylum Streptophyta; class Magnoliopsida; order Asparagales; family Orchidaceae; genus Platanthera; species Platanthera zijinensis. The sequence continues at coordinate 73,080,548 of CM077081.1, forward strand.
TCGACCGATGGTCGACGATCTCAGAGCAAGTTTATTATGCTCTGAAGGTTGGTCGACGATCTGCCATCAGCAGTTCAACGATTGTGTTCTTGCTTCACGATTTCTGTCTCGACAGATTTCTGCCTTAGTCGTCGACATCATGAGATGTTCGACGATATCTGTCTCGACAGATTTTTGCCTTAGTCGTCGACATCATGAGATGTTCGACGATTTCTGTTTAAACAGATTTTCTGCTTTAGTCGACGATATCTTGAGCTGGTCGACGATTTCTGTTCGACGATTTCTGTTTCGACAGATTTCTGCTTTTAGTCGACGATCTGTTAGCTAGGTCGACGATCATCGAACCCCTGTTCGACCATTATTGTCTGCCTTTATCTTTTTGTATTCATTCTATTCCTTGGTTTATTTCCAAGTGTTTTAGCTTGTGGTTAGAGAATTTTCTGAAGTTGTTTTTGCAGATTTATGGTTTAAATTCAAAATAAATTAATTACCAAATATGTCAAGCTTAAATCACGGGATTCAGTATTTTGATAAAGCATTTTTTGTCCTATTATACAAAATATATTGCCAGGCTGTATTCTAGCCGTTGGCACTGTTTGCTATTTCCAAGAATGGTAAGTCCTTGTACTGAAGTATTTTCCCACTTATTTAATTCCTTATTGGGACTGACAGTAAGCTAATAGGTCATTCTATTCCTATTGCTATATTCTATTTTGAGATAATCTGTCGCAGGGCTCGAGAATTCAAATCAATAGAGCCGTTCCAAAGGAAAAATGAGAAGACATATTTAAGAGAGATTTTTTTCTCAGAAAAATTACAAGTTACAGATACAGAGAGATTTTTTTCTCAGTGCTGCATTCTCTCAAGCATCTTCAGAGCAACTCTTCACCATCTCACAAAAAGAAGAAGAAAAGCTCCCCTGAAGAAAAAGCCCAGAGCAATTACTTTCATTCTCAAGTCTCCTGAGCATCTACTCAGAGTTTTCAAGACTTCAGAAAGAGCTCCAGTTCTGCTTCAATTATTCCAGAATCTGAAGACCTGATAAAAATCAGTCTACAGATCTCTGAGGATTTAGTTTCAGTATATCTGAAACTCCTTCATCCTGAAGCAAAGGCTTTCCCTGGACTTTCACTGAGCCAGGGGGAGACTTTGATTCTTTAGAGAATCCACAAGTCTTCTCTAATCTGTATTTACAACAGAGAAGATAATCTAACCCTCTCAACCCCTTTGTAAAAGAGTTTGTTCACACCTCTTCAAAAGTGAACATTGGTGACAGGGCACCTTATCAACAACCTGTGGTTGAGCATCCTTATCAAAAGCTCAAAGGGTCTGTTTGATCTACCTGAATCAGATCATTGGTGTCAGGGCACCTTAGCAAAAACCTGTAGTGGATTCCTACCAGGGTGGTAGAAGAGTGGAGTACCTATTTAGAGGGAACCACTATATATCCTGTGTCTCTGGCTATCTTGTTTAATTGTCTATTCTATGGCTGTGATAGAACTACCTAGGATTGCTAGTTGCTGTGATAGGCTTATAGTTAAACTGAAATTTCAGTTAACTCTCTCACTTGTGCACTTCACTGTGTTAGGCTCTTAGGGTTCAAGTATCAGATTATTTATTCCGCAAATAAACTCCAAGGGAGCTGACTAGTTGTTCATAAAATTTGAATACTCTATTCACCCCCCCTCTAGAGTAGTTTACAGCTTATCCCCTCACTTTCACAAGGGGAAGGCTTCACACCAAGGGGGGGGGGGGAGGGGGGGGGGCGGCTAGGGAGAGCCTCCTTTGGCCGAATTTTCACAAGAGTGAAATAGGGTTTTCTTTTCTCTTTCAATGCCTTAACTCTTCATAATAGCCTCCTTATATAGGAGTTACAAAACACATCCAACCGTCCAAGATGTAGATGAAATCTCATCCATCCGGGCTGTTAAATACACACCAAAATGTTTAAATGCAGGAAATAAAATAATACAAGTCCTCAAGTGAATATAAAATTATTAACCAAGTATGGAATAATTTTATATTCACAAATAGTTAAATAAAATACTAAAACATAATATGTTGAAGAAATTAATCTTCAAGTGGGCCTAGGACGCCGCGGACGGAGGTTGTAATGCGGGCTTCCGTTAGCATCATCATTGTGCCTGAAGTCTTTATGTTGTAGCGCCTCGGCAACCGGGTCATCATAAGGTAGCATCGGAGGGGCCGCGCCATCAATCCTCCCCCACTCAAATTCACGTATCTCCGATGCGTGGTCCGAGAGATAGCAGTGGAGAAGCTCGGCATCCAAACGTTGAAGCTCCATTGCGAGGACCCATGATTCGTCTAAAGAGGGGCGGTCATGCCAATGGACGAGGAAGCGGTAGGTAGCACCATCAGGAGTAGGAAGTGGCTCAGCAGCGAGAATCACATCTGGAGTGAGAAATGTCTTCGAGAACCTGGGAAACATGTCAACTGTAGGAATAAAAGAAGGCAACTTACCATCCGATGTTATACCTGCGGGGACCGAAGGAGAGAGATCATCCGAACTACCACTCCCCAACCCATCAGAATTTTTTGTAGAGGGAGAAGATGACAAAGAATCCAACTCTTGCGGAGGCGAAACAAACAACGTCAAATCCGAGACATTAAAAATAGGGGAGATACCCAAATCAGCAGGCAAATCCAACACAAAAGCGTTATCACCTAGCTTCTTTACAATCCGAAAAGGACCGACGCGCTTTGGGGCTAACTTTTTAACGGTGCCAGTTAGCATTCGTTTGGGAACTAACCGGACTAAAACCAGATCGCCAACTTTAAAGTGTGACACCTTCCAATGTAGATTAGCGTGTGTTTTATAAGACACGTATTGATCAGTCAAGGTAGCTCGTATATGTGCATGTAAGTCATGAATATGTTGGGCGAAGGATTGTGCAAACTGACTTGTTTTGTACGTTGAAGGCAATGGGACCAAGTTAAGCGGCACAGGGGCCTTGTACCCGTGAACAATTTCGTTAGGAGACATACCCGTGGACCTATTTTTTGAATTATTGTAGGCCAATTGGGCATGTAGAAGAAGTAAATCCCAAGTTCCTTTGTGATTGCCCACTAGACATCTAAGAAGGTTTCCTAGACTCCTATTGACTACTTCCGTCTGCCCATCAGTTTGCAGATGATAAGCCGCGGAGAATAGTAATTTTGTTCCCATAAGAATCCACAAGGTTTTCCAAAAGTAGCTAGTGAATTTTACGTCCCTTTCCAAGACAATAGTCTTCGGCACTCCGCGGTGACTAACGACGTCCTTAAAATACAGCTTCGCTATGTGAGAAGCGTCGTTGGTCTTACTACAAGCAATAAAATATGCCATTTTGGAGAACCTATCCACAACGATGAGAATAGAGTCGTGATGTCAAAGGGTGGGGGGAAGTCCTAATATGAAGTCCATGCTCACGTCTTCCCACGGTATGAACGGGATAGGTAGCGGGGTGTACAAACCTACATTGGACTTAGTACCCTTAGAAACTTGACACGTACGACAACAGTTCACTACCCTCCCAACCATCGCCTTTAGTTTAGGCCAATAGAATTTCTCCTCTACGAGCGTAATCATTTTGTCTCTCCCAAAGTGTCCACTCAAGCCACCACTATGTAACTCCCAAATGATGTGGAGTCGTAAAGAGGAGCGAGGGATACACAATTTCCCGTGCTTGAACAGATAACCGTCCCTAAGTGAAAAGGCTGTGATGGTCGTGGGAGAGCTATCCTGGGCAGATAAATATGGCTCCTGAAAATCAGGGCATGTGGCGTATTCATCCTTTATGCGCTCGAACCCTACCACGTGGACTTGCATGGAGGAAAGCAAGAGGGTGAGGCGACTGAGTGCGTCGGCGACTCGATTTTCGGACCTCTTAAGGTGCTTAAGATTAAATGTGTATTCCTGCAAGAAGGATACCCATTTAGCATGGCGTAGGCTGATATTGTGCTGACCGTTGATGAATCGAAACGCTTCATGATCAGAGAGGATGACAAACTCCTTAGAAAGAAGATAGTGTCTCCAATGAGGTAAACACCTAACGATCGCATAAAACTCCCTATCATAATTTGAATAATTTAACTTAGCGCCCACTAATTTCTCACTAAAATAACTAATTGGGTGACCCTCTTGACTCAAGACACCTCCAATTCCTACGCCAGATGCATCACACGTAAGCTCGAAGACCTTGGTGAAGTAAGGGAGACGCAACACCGGTGCTTCAGTCATAAGCTCTTTAATACGACGGAATGCAAACGTGGCGGATTTCGTCCATGTGAATTCGCACTTATTCATGAAGTCAGTAATGGGCACCATAATGCTACTAAAATCGCGTATGAAACGACGATAGAAGGTAGCTAACCTGTGGAAGCTACACACCTCTCGAAGGCTAGTGGGCTCAGGCCAGTCTCTAATCACTTGAACCTTTCTTGGGTCAACACGAATACCATCAGAACCAACTATGTAACCCAAGAATTCGACCTCTGAAACATAAAATGTGCATTTCTTAAGGTTTAGGAATAAGGTTTCCTTCCTTAAGGTGGTGAGGATCACTTTGATGTGGGAGATGTGTTTGGCGGGGGAGGTGCTAAAAATTAGGATGTCGTCGACATATACTACAATAAACTTCCCCATATACGGCCTAAAGACATGCGTCATCATCTGGGAGAAGGTGCTGGGGGCTTTGGATAACCCAAAGGGAATCACTAACCACTCATACAACCCGTCCTTAGATTTGAATGCTGTCTTCCACTCATCCCCCTCTCGGATCCTAATCTGGTGGTAACAACTCCGTAAGTCTAACTTCGAGAAGGTAGTGGCACCCGAAAGGACATCCAAGAGGTCATCTAGTCGCGGGATTGGAAACCTATATTTTATAGTAATTTTGTTGATAGCCCGGCTATCAACACACATGCGCCAAGTGCCATCCTTCTTAGGGGCAAGAAGGGCTGGGACAGCACATGGGCTCAGACTCGTCCTAATGAATCCCTTACTCAGTAAATCCTTTATCTGGGTTTGTAACTCCTTGTGGGCAGTGGGATTAAGCCTATAGTGAGGTTGGTTGCGTAGGGACGATCCCGGGATAAGGTCGATGACATGTTGTATATTTCTAAGAGGTGGCAATGACGAGGGCAGCTCATCCGGGTAAACGTCCCTAAACTCATCCAACAATATCCGTAGCTCTCGAGGTAAATCATCCAACACGCCACCATCAGTCTTTGCACCCATGAGAACGAGAGCGTACATCATACCCTCAATGAAGGAATCCTTCACAAATTATTTCCTACCAACTAAACTCAATGCCTTCCTCTCTACAGGGACGGTGATATCCTTAGCCAACACTACCGGCTCTTTTGGCACAGTCGATCTCAAGGTGACGGTCTTGCCGTTTAATTTGAACTCATATGTGTTGGTGCGACCGTAGTGCGTCACGTCATGGTCGTAAAGCAAGGGGCGGCCTAACAACACATGACAAACGTCCATTGGCAGGACGTCGCACCAAACCTCATCCGAGTAGGATTTGAATGACAGGGGGACTAAGCATCATTGGGTTACTTTAATAGTAACCTTACTGATCCAAGCAACCTGATAGGGGGTCGGATGCGGTTAAGCAGTCAAGGACATACGCTTAACGACGTTCTCAGAAACGGCATTCACGCAACTACCACCATCAATAACTAGTTTGTAAAGCTTCTCGCCACTCTTAAAGATCAAGGAGAATATGCTCGTCCTCTTCCATTCGTCTACGGGACGAGGTGTGGTCAAAATACAACGCATCCCCATAAGGCGGTGATCGTTCTCCTAGTCACTAGGGACTCCTTGTGGGTCGCTCTCCTCTGCGGCCTCGTATACATAATCGTCAGGGTCGGTAGCTGGCTCTAATAAGGCTAGGGCTTTCGTCTTTGTTGGGCATTCGTAGGCATAGTGGCCTTGAACGCCGCAAGAGTAACAAGTGGTGTTAGCCTTGCTAACCTTCCCTATAGGGAGACGCTCACTCGCAGGGTTCTTGGTGTTCCTAGCGGTGATCACGACTGAATTCGACTCGGTGGATTTGAACTTTCCCTTATCAAGATATGTGGAAGAAGATGCCCCAGTGGTGCACTTGTTTTTCGCATGAGCGTAACGAAAGTGAGCCTTAGAGGCTAGGTGTTTTTCAATGTCTAGGGCGGCATTGAAAGTCCTGTTCAAATCCATATGCCCATATCGCAAGAGCTTCCTGTTTGGTACATTGGAAAATGTGTACTAGATTTGGAGAAGCCACAACTTAGTCAATGATATGCATCAATTTGTATTTGATAAGAGTTTGAGTTTCATTGTGCAGGTTTAAGTATTTGAAGGAAAATTTTCTAAGTACAAGTGTCGACACTTGTGAAGAAACTGTGTCGACACTCAGGAAACTTGTGTCGACACTCAGGCAAGCTGTGTCGACACACAGGCAAATTGTGTCGACACTCAGGGAAGTTGTGTCGACACCCAGAATTTTTGTCGACACTTATAAATAAGCCGTGTCGACACTCAAAGTTTTGTCGACACCTAAAGAAGCAGTTGCGTCGACATCAAGAAATGTGTCGACATCTGAAGCAGGACTTGTGTCGACACTTAAAACTGAAGCTATGTCGACATTCAGGAGATATGTCGACACCTGAAGCAATTGTGTCGACATACAGGACTTGTGTCGACACACCAACTCTCAAAAGTTTGTGTCGAGTTCAGAAGTAATTATATCGACACACAGGACTTGTGTCGACACACACTCAATGCCATTTGACAAACACTCAACACCAACTGTCTGCAATAGAAATGTCGAGACAAGAAGCTGCTGTGTCGACACACAGGACTTGTGTCGACATATACAACATAAGCAGTGTCGGGAAGCAGAAGTATGACTGTGTCGACACTTGGAGTAATTGTGTTGACACCATGAAGACTTGTGTCGACACTTAGTCTATATGTGTCGACACATGTGAAGCAGTCTGCTGAGTGTTGTGTGCTGAGTTGAAAAGACATTAAAGAACCTGGTGACGTGACTGGTGACTTGACAGCTGTCATAACTAGCCAGTCTGACACCATTGTCAGAACTGTCAGAAGTTTGTTATGAACTGGATCAGCCGGTAACTATGAAGCAAGCTCTATATAAGAGACAGATCGGAAACGATAATTAACAACATGAACAAGAACATGAGGCATCAATAAGAAGAATTCATACAGATCAAGGGCCGTCTACAAGAAAGATTTAGAGTTCTATCTGAATTTAAGGAAGAAGCTGATTGAAGATCATCTTCATCAACAGAGAAGATCCACCTTATTTTGTTCTAATCAAGAAGATTTGAAAAGCTAAGTTAGGTTGGATTAGAAGGATCAGTCAATCCAAGAACTGATCAAGAAGATAACATCAATAAAGAAATCTAGCTGCTGAAGTTTTCAGTTACTATTTGCTCACAAATTCTTGTAGGATCCACTGTTAGATATGAGATTGTAAGACTAAAATTATAAAGACTGAGGTAGGGCTATGTGCCTGAGGTAGGACTTATGGAAAGTCTTAGTTGTAAGTCTAATTATAAAGGCTGAGGTAGGGCTGAGACCTGAGGTAGGATTCTGGAGAAGAATCTGAGGTAGGACTTGTGTTAAGTCTGAGGTGTAGGAATTATCTTTGGTTTTGAGATTGTAAGATCTGAGTATCTGAGCCAGTGGAAGGAAGTTAGGCTGAATCCAGTTATCTGCTGGATAGGCGAAGGGGAAAGTGGATGTACCCATATCTTGGAGAAACACTATAAGTCTGGTGTTTACTGTGATGTGTTTATTTTCTGTAGATTGATTAATCTGTGCTTAAAGAAGTCTTATAACTGTTTGCCTAAAAATTAAAAAGACACAAAAAGATTAGAACCTATTCACCCCCCTCTAGGTGTTTAGGATCTTAAAATAAAGTCTTTCAAGTGGTATCAGAGGGAGGTTCCTCAAAATTTGACTCAACAGTCAGAGGATTTATCCAAGGCAAATAATAGATAACAAAAATGGGTTCAAGTGAAAATCAAATGGAATTTGGATCTATGAAATTGCCCATATGCAGGAAAGAATCTTTTGGCATTTGGAAAGAAAGGGTTAGGCTGTTTATGGAAGCATCTAATCCAAGAATTTATATCACAGTACAGGAAGGCCCCTTCATCCCAATGAAGGTTTCAATTCTTGATGCAACCATTCAAACTCTAAAGAGTTATTCAGAGATGACTAAGGATGAAATCATCTTGGCTACATTAGATAAAAGAGCTCAGAATATAATTGTAAGTGCCATAGATGATGCAACATTCCAGAATCTTGTGCACTGTAAAACTTCCAAAGAAATGTGGGATACATTGATTGTCTATATGGAAGGCACAGAAGAAGTCAGAGAGGACAGAATGTCTATGCTAAATCAGGAGTATGAGAGCTTTAAGCAGACTAAAACTGACAGCATAGCTGAATGCTATAAAAAGTTTTTCAGAATAGTGAATGTACTGATGACATATGGAAGAGTCTTCAGTACTTATGAACTGAATGACAAGTTTCTTAGGTCCCTAACAAAGGATTGGGACACTAAGATATGTGCCATCAGGGAAGTGGCCAAACTGGCTGACACACCACCACCTACACTTTTTGGAAAACTACTTTCATATGAAATGCAGCTTACTGCTAGGAAAGAGGAAGAGAAGGGCAGCAGATCTGAACATAAAGAAAAGTCAGTAGCCTTTAAGGCTGAGGGCTTAAGGAAGGGTAGGAGAAAATCTCCTTCTCCACCTAGAAGGAGTACTGAAGTAGAATAAGGTGTTCCTGAAACAAGTACATCAGATAGTCATACATCTGATGATGACTTTTGTTGAAGTGGTGACCGGGCGTTCTGGCGGCTGGCTTGGCGAGTTGATGACCGGGCGGTCTGGCGGTTTCCCTTCAGCGGTTTGGTTGTTATGTGTTGCTGTCTGAGGTCCAAGCGGTCTAGCGGCTTATCACTGGAGACTTGGAGACCGGGTGGTCTTGCGGTCTCACATGGCGATCTCTCTCTCTCTCTGGAAGTTGCCGAGCGGTTAGCCCCTCTGTCTAATCGCGTGGCTTGTGCGGTTTGTGTCTGTACAGTCCGCTTGTGTCATGTAATTTTTTAGTCCCATATCTCTTATTTGTATTCTCTCTTTTCTCCTCCATTCTATATAAGGGAGGCCATACCTTTGTAATAGATACCTTTTTCTGATAATAAAGTTTCAGTTTAAACCGTTTCCGGCTTGTTTTAGTTCGTTTCTCACATGGTATCAGAGGACTCGATCTTTTCCTCCTGATTCTATGCGCCCTCCCTGTCCCCGCGGCTTGCTTCGCCTGCTTGCGACCTATCCGCACGGTCTCTTTCTCTCTTTATCGTTGCCCTCTGTGTGCGCAACCTATTTGTTCCTGTGCTTAGTCGCCGCATTCTGTTCGCCGCGACCTGTTGCCCTGTGCCTTGTTTTGCCTGTTGCTTCTATTCGAGCGGACTATCTTCTAGTCGCTCGACTTCTATCCCTCTGCTTGATTCTGCGGCTTGGTCGTGGCTTCTCTAACCGCTGGTGTCTGACATTGTGACGGCTGCAGGTCTTCTTCTTCCTATCCGCGCGGCTTGTTTCCTAACCGCGCGGCCTCTCTTCTCTCTCTAGTTCTATCCGCGACCTATTTTCGCGGTTTCTCTGCCTCTGTTTTTCCCGCGATCTCCTTGATTCGCGGAGCTCCTTCTCTGTTCGTGCGGCCTTCTCTCTAACTGCACGGCCTTCTCCCTGCTTTGGTCTGCTTCTTGGTTGTGTCCTTTGCGGTTTCCTTTTTTGTCCGCTGAGGTCTTCTGGTTCTCACAAACTTACTTGTGTTCATGCTGTGTTCGTTGATTGTCTGTTCGCGCGACTTATTTCTCTGTTCGCGCGACCTGTTTCTTGTTCTCTCGCTCTTCCTTTTTTAGTTCACGCGACCTGTCTCTCTGTTCGCGCGACCTTTTTCTGCTCCTATGGCTCTCTTCGATATCTCTTCTTTCTCCTCTTCTTCGAAGCCTTCTGCCTCGGTGGTCACGTCTTCTGGTAGTGCCCACTTCGTTACTCAAGGAAAATGGCTGATCGACTCAAGTGCTACCAATCATATGACCGGCTCTCCCCAGTGTTTTTCTCTCCTGGAAACACATGATCGGTTGCCCCCTGTTATTCTCGCTGATGGCTCTCCATCCCCGATCCATGAGACGGGAGTGGTTCAAGTCACTCCGTCTCTTCAATTGGCAAATACTCTTTACGTGCCTAAGTTCCCGTGCAACTTAATATCTGTTACCTCTCTATGCAAGCAATTACGGTGTTCCATCACATTTACTTCTACTTCTTGTTCTTTTCAGGATCCGGACTCCCAGCGGACGATTGCTACTGGGACTGAGAGTGGCGGCCTATTCTTCCTCGACAACGTTTCCGCTCTATCCGCCTTCTCCACCACCTCCACAGATCTACTCCAATGGCATCTTCGCCTTGGTCATGCTCCTCCACGTCTTCTTTGTCAGCTTCTGCCCCATCTTCCTTCACAAAGTCCTCCCCTCAATTGCGAGGTCTGTCAGCTTGAAAAGCATCACCGCTCCTCCTTCCCACAAAAGCAAGTTCGTGGATCTTCCCGACCGTTTGATCTCATCCACTCTGATGTTTGGGGTCCTTCTCCTACCCTTACCGTTGGTCAGGGAAGTTAATATTTTGTCACGTTTATTAATGATTTCTCTCGTTGTACGTGGGTGTATCTTTTAAAAGATCGCTCCGAATTATTCTCTGTATGGACATCTTTCTATCTCATGATCAAAACTCAATTTGATGTTTCTATAAAAGTTTTTCGATCTGATAACGCCCAAGAATATCTCAGTCATGCTTTTTCGTCCTTCTGTATACAACATGAGATTATTCATCAAACTAGCTGTGTCTATACTTCACAATAAAATGGTATGGCGGAACGCAAAAACCGTCACGTCCTTGATGTTGCTCGCACTCTGATGACACAGATGCAGGTTCCTCGTGCCTATTGAGGCTATGCCGTTCTCATCTCCTGTTTCCTCATCAATCGCATTCCATCCACGGTTCTCCATGGTCAACCCCATTCTCCATTCTCCATCCTGACAAGGAATCCTTCCCCCTTCCTCTACGTATATTTGGATGTACGGCCTTCGTACATGCTCCCTCCGTTACCCGCGATAAACTCTCCCCTCGCTCCACCAAATGTGTCTTTCTGGGGTACTCCACCACTCAGAAAGGCTACTGTTTCTTTGACCCTGTTCTTCGTAAGCAGTTCATCTCCGCTGACATTACCTTCTTCGAGAATGCCTCTTACTTCTCGGATGACTCCTCTTCTCTTCCCCAAGCTTCCTCTTCTCTTCCCACAGCCTCTGATTCTCCTGTTATTCCCTTCGTTCCCTCGCCTCCTACTGCGATATCCACCCCTACTCCGTCTCCACCTCCATCTCCCTCATCTCCGCTGCCATCGCTCTCTCCTCCCGGGCCAGCTCTCTCTGCCACGGATGCTCTGGATGCCGAGGAACCCGCCGACCTAGATCTTCCTATAGCTCTTCGCAAAGGGGTGCGGACATGTACCCTACACCCCCTTGCTGCTGTTATTTCATATGATCATCTTACCTCTTCCCGCAGAGCCTTTGCGATGGCTATCTCTTCCACTGCCACACCTCGTTCCTACCAGGAGGCCCTTGCTATTCCTCACTGGAAGATGACCATGAATGAGGAAATGGCGACCCTAACAGAGCGGGGTACCTGGACTCTTATTCCTCCTCCCTTCGGTACTGATGTTGTTGGCTGTCGGTGGGTCTTTGTGGTCAAATTTTGCCCGGATGGCACTGTGGACCGTTATAAGGCTCGTCTTGTTGCTAAGGGCTTTACTCAGACCTATGGGGTTGATTACTTTGACACCTTCTCTCCCGTGTCTCGTCTCAGCACTATACGAGTCCTTCTCTCTATGGCTGGGAGACACGAGTATGCCGACTGCAGAAGGCAATCTATGGCCTCAAGTAGAGCCCTCGAGCTTGGTTTGACAAGTTCAGCAGCATCGTGGCGGCCGTTGGTTTTGCGCGCAGCTCTGCTGATCACTCTCTATTTATTCGCAAAACCCCCTCGGGACTGGTGGTTCTTGCTGTGTATGTTGATGATATTCTTCTCACTGGTGATGACCAGGAAGGGGTATCCCTGACAAAGCGGCATCTTCATCAACATCTGGTCACGAAAGATATGGGCTCTCCGAAATACTTTTTGGGGATCAAAATCTCTCGGAAGCCCAACTCCTTGGTCCTCTCCCAGCGTAAGTATGCCCTTGATCTTCTAAAAGAAGCAGGATTGACTGGAGCCAAACCTGCCCGATGCCCTATGGCTTTTGGAGAAAACTTTGATAGATGATTCGCCTCTTCTTTCAAATACTACACGGTACAGGCGTCAAGTTGGTAAGCTCATATATCTCACAGTGACCAGGCCCGACATTTCCTATGCTGTGGGCAAGGTAAGTCAATTCATGCAAGCACCCAGGGAGTGCCATCTACAGTCCGCCTTGCGGATCTTGGAGTATGTCAAAGCAGCCCCTGGGAAAGGATTACTATTTCAGAAGAATGGTCATCTGAAGGTTGAACCATACTCAGATGCGAGTTACGCTGATGACAAAGGGGATCGCAAGTCTACATCCGATTTCTGCACCTTTGTTGGGGGAAATCTGGTAAGCTGGAAGAGCAAGAACCAGTCTATTGTTTCCAGGTCCAGTGCTGATGCAGAGTATCGAAGTATGGCATCGACCACTTGTGAGTTAAAATGGCTACGGGCTCTCATGCTAGATTTGGGAGAGGTCTACAACCATCCTCTACCTATGTTCTGTGACAACAAGGCTGCGATATACATCTCCAAAAATACAGTCTTCCATGAAAGAACCAAGCACATTGAGGTCGACTGTCATTTCATTCGTGAAGAGATTTTGAAGGAACAAATTTGCACTCCCTACATCACTTCTGATAAAGAGCTGGCTGATATCTTCACCAAGCCAGTATCCGCCTCGTTTTTTCATATTTGTGACAAGCTGGGAATGATCGATATATATGCTCCAGCTTGAGGGGGAGTGTTGAAGTGGTGACCGGGCGGTCTGGTAGTCTGGCTTGGCAAGTTGATGACCGGGCGGTCTGGCGGTTTCCCTTCAGCAGTTTGGTTGTTATATGTTGTTATTTGAGGTTCAAGCTGTCTAGAGGCTTGTCACTGGAGACTTGGAGACCGGGCAGTCTGGCGGTCTCACATGGCGATCTCTCTCTCTCTCTGGCAGTTGCCTAGTGGTTAGCCCCTCTATCTAACCGCGCGGCTTGTGCGATTTGTGTCTGTACAGTTCGCTTGTGTCATGTAATTGTTTAGTCCCACATCTCTTATTTGTATTCTCTCTTTTCTCCTCCATTCTATATAAGGGAGGCCATACCTTTGTAATAGATACCTTATTCTGATAATAAAGTTTCAGTTTAAACCGTTTCCGGCTTGTTTTAGTTCGTTTCTCACAACTTTGCTACCTTCACAAGACAATTCCAAAGGTTCATGAAGAAAAAGAATTGGAGAACCAGGCCTTCATCTACATCCTATTCCAAGGATGAATACTACAGGAAGAAGAAAACACCTAAGGAGGACAGGTATGCTTCTAAACCTGGTAAATAATCTAATTCTAAGATTGTGTGTTATTGCTGCAACAGGTCTGGGCATGTCATAGCTGACTGTCCTTACAAAAGAAAGGAGTCAAAGGACAAGAAGAAGCAGCTGGTCAAAGGCAAGAAGGAGAAGTCTCTAGTGGCTCAAAAGGATAAGAGTTGGACAGACTCTTCATCTTCAGAATCTGAAGAAGAAGAGGCAAAAACATATGTTGGACTCTTCTCAACAGAAGAGGATTCTAGGGAACTAGAATTCCTACAGATGTTGGACTCTATAAATGGAGTGGAAGAATATTGATGTAAAGGGCTAATGACTCAATCTGAAGAAGATAAGTGCCAGGATCAGCCTGGACCAAGTAAGATAAACAATTCTCCCCTAGTCTCAGATTACTTTACTGGACTAGAATCAGAAGCATCTTCTTCAAAAGAAGTGGATGGATCTGATTCTGAGGGGGATGTTCACCAACTCATTAATGAGTATGGTGGGTTGTTGCATGCTCTAAAGAATAGCAAGTTTCTTGTTAAAGAGCAAGCCGAAGAGATTGAGTCTCTTAAGCTGGCTGCAGCAGTTTCAGCAAAACTGCTGGATCAAAAACTGAATGAGGTTGCCAAATTAAAAAACATTACAGTTATTTAGATTGACAAAATCTCATTCAAAGAGAATCATATCAAGAAACTGGAGGGAAAACTTCAGCAAGAGAGAGAGCTAGTGGCTAAATTCTCCAAGCCAAAATCAGTCTTACCTTTGATAGATAATTTTGTTTCATTAAAAGGGAAGACTGGTCTAGGCTTTAAGGGAAGAACTAGGGCTACCAATTCTAATAGAAAAGGTAAAGCCACAGTTCAGCCTCTATCTGTTAATCCCCCTATTTTCTTTAAGAAGGTAGTGAATCCTACTAACAGGTATGATCATGACATTACACATGGTCACTGTGGGCATGAAAATTTCATGAGCAAGGGTGCTAATGCCAATAGACCAATCTATAAGCATTCCCATCATATTCAAGAGGAGTTCTTGAAGAATGTTGTTCCAGCACCAACACTTAATAAGTCTACTGACAACAAAGTAAGAAGGCCTGTACCTAAGAATAGGTATAATAGGTTTGAGTGTTGGTGTTGTGGCAAGGTGGGCCACTTTGCTATGGATTGCTGGTTTAACTTAAGTGTTAAAACCAAAAGTAGGAATCCTGTTAGATCAGTCACAGGATTTCAACCTAGGACCCACTAGCAAGTTGGGTTCTAAGGGTAAGTGATTCTTTATTTGTTGCAGGTAAATCCAAGTGACCATACCCTTATATTGTACTTATATAGTGGCTGTTCCAGACATATGACTGGAATAAGAAGAATGTTGAGGAACTATGTACCCATAAAGAATGGACCAAAAGTTATCTTTGGTGGATTATAAAAGGGAATCATCAAAGGATTTGGTAACATATCTTGTGATTCAATTACAATCACTAAAGTGGCTTATGTAAAGGGTCTAAAACATAACTTGATTAGCATAAGTCAACTTAGTGATCTAGGTTATGATATTTCTTTCCTCAAAGGGGAGTGCCTAGTAAAAAGGTCAAGTGATCAAGAGATCATTTTGATTGGCACTAGGAAAGGAAATGTGTATTGCCTTAACCTAGATTGTGAGTCTAACAACTCACATATTTGTTTGGTTGCAGGAGAGAAAGCTTCTCTATGTGTCAAATGACACAAGAGGCTAGCTTATCTGAAATATAAGTCAATTGGACTGCTGTTCAGCATGGGATTAGTGAGGAATGGTCCTCATGTTCAGTGCATAAAAGAGGGTGTGTGTTCACTTTGCCAAACAGACAAGCAGACTAAGTCCTCTTTTCAGTCACTTGACATCAAAGATTCAAAGAGATGTTTGTATCTCATGCATATGGATTTGGTTGGTCCTATGCCAGTCCATAGTCTTAGTAGGAAAGCATACACACTTGTTGTTGTGGATGACTATTCTAGATTTACATGAGTTTTCTTCTTGAGGCAGAAATCTGAAAACCCAACTATTTTCCAGACTTTTGTCAGACAAATACAGAATGAATACAACAGCTCAGTTGTCAAAATCAGAAGTGACCATAGAATTGAATTTCAGTCTGAATGTATGACAAAATTCTGTGAAGAACTTGGGATTCATTAGGAATTCTCTTCACCTAGAACTCCTCAGCAAAATGGTGTTGCTGAAAGAAAGAATAGGACTCTAATTGAAGCCAGTATAACTCTACTTAATGACACTACTCTCCCTGAATACTTCTGGGCTGAAGCAGTAAATACTGTATGTCATGTGCTCAATAGGGCCTCCATCAACAAGAAACACAAGATGACTCCCTACCAGATTTTGAAAGGCATAAAACCAAACATATCTTATTTCAGAATCTTTGGTAGTAAGTGTTTTGTACTAGTCAATGGTAAACACTACCAAACTAAGTTTGCTGCCAAATTTCTAGAAGGGATATTTGTTGGATAAAACAACCATAGTAGAGCATACAGGATCTACAACTTTACTACTCAAGTTGTAGAGGAATCTGTGCATGTTGTATTTGATGAGTCAATGTTTATTAATAGTGAATTGTCTAGTTCTTCAGTTAGTTCTACAGGTCTAACAGATAAGCTGGACAAGCTGACCATCAATGAAGATGTTCCTGCTAAACTGGATGAGGATAAAGATGCCAGCTATCCAGGGGGAGATCAAGTCCCTCTGGGTGAAGAAGAAAATGTGGAGCATCAAGATGAGGAAACTGGAGATAGCCATAATGCTGACAGAATTCCTCCAGCAAGGAGACACCTGAAGGATCATCCAGCTCACCAGATCATTGGTGATGCAAGTCAGGGTATTCTAATAAGGAGCAGGAGCATGAACACCATTCTATGTTCTAGCTTCCTATCTCAGATATAACCTAGGAAGATTGAAGAGGCCATGCAAGACACCAACTTGATTGATGCAATGCAAGAAGAGCTCAGTCAGTTCAAAAGGTGTAAGGTCTAGGAACTGGTGCCAAAACCTAAGGATCACAACATAATAGGAACTAAGTGGATCTACAGGAGCAAGCTTGATGAGAATGACACTATAGTCAAGAATAAGGCTAGACTGGTAGCAAAAGGCTACAGGTAAGAGGAAGGTATTGATTTTGATAAAACTTTTGCTCTAGTGGCAAGGCTGGAGGTAATAAGGCTGTTCTTAGCCTATGTTGCCTATCAAGGGTTCAAAGTATATCAAATGGATGTGAAATCAGTATTTCTGAATGGTGATTTAAAAGAAGAAGTCTATGTAGAACAACTCTCAGGTTTTGTAGACTCTCACTTTCCTGATTATGTATATAGGCTTAGGAAAGCACTATATGGTTTGAAACAAGCTCCAAGGGCTTGGTATGAAACCTTGTTTTCCTTCCTCATTGAGAATAAATTCTCTAGAGGAAAGATAAACAAAACTCTATTCTATAGGGAATCAAAAGGCAAGATAATACTAGTCCAGATATATGTGGATGACATTATCTTTGGTTCTACTGAAAACATGATTTGTAGGAAGTTTGCCAAACTTATGCAAGAGAAGTTTGAGATGAGCAGTATGGGTGAGCTGAAGTTCTTCTTGGGACTTCAAGTTAGACAGACTGAGAGTGGGTTGTCCATATACCAGTCTAAGTTCACCAAGGAGTTGATTAAGAAGTATGATTTGGACTCAGTTTCTACTATGAAAACTCCAATGGGAACAAGTATGCCTATATGCAAAGATGAAGCAGGAAAACCTGTTGATGAGTCTTTGTATAGAGGGATAATTGGCTCCCTACTTTACTTGACTGCTAGTAGACCTGACATCATGTATGCAATATGTGTCTATGCTAGGTATCAAGCATGCCCTAAGGAATCTCATTATACTGCAGTTAAAAGAATTTTGAGATATCTTAAGGGCACACCTAATCTAGGCTTTTGGTACCCTAAAAATAGAGATTTTCTATTAACAGGTTTCTCAGATGCATATTTTGCTGGATGCAAAGAAGATAAAAAAAGTACCACAGGAACTGTCAATTCCTTGGTGGGAGGCTGGTGTCATGGAGCAGCAAGAAGCAAACCAGTATAGCTATATCAATAGCTGAATAAGAGTATATAGCTACAGGTAGCTGCTGTGCATAATTGATGTGGATAAAGCATCAACTAGAAGATTATGACATCCAGGTAAGTAGAATACCACTATTTTATGATTCTACAAGTGTTATTTCTATTGCTAAGAATCCTGTATCACACAATAGCACCAAGCATAAAGATATTAAGTTTCATTTTATCAGAGAACATGTAGAGAAGGAAAATATTAATCTAGAGTTTGTAAAAAATGATAATCAAATAGTTGATATTTTTACAAAATCACTGGATGAAACTAAATTCAATAATTTCAAAATTGAATTAGGTATGTTGAACCTAGACTAGGTTAACACAAGTTTCCATTAGTAGCATATGTAAGCACCAAATTTCTATTGAAATTTGGCTAAGTACAAAGTTTGTGTTGACACAAGCAAGTTATGTTGACACACTCTGTGTGTTGTGTCGACACAGAACAAGGATATGTCTACACAGAAACAGTATCTGTGTCGACAGAAGAATAGGTGTCAACACAACCTTGTCTAGACTATATGTCAAGAGGATATTTGTGTCGACATAAAAAGTTGGTGTCGACACAACTCTGCCGAGACTAAAGTGGTCAGTGTCGACACAGACGCAAGTATGTCGACACAGACTCAAGTATGTCGACACATAGATGTGTCGAATTAAATTACGTTTTGTCGACTTAGACATTAATATGTCGACATATAGTCGTGTCGACTTAACTTATGTTCTGTCAAGACCTAGGTCATTTTTGTCGACACAAAAACTGATTTGTCGACTTAGGCTCGACTTTTGATCTGCCCTTGACACATGTACTATAAATAGGTGAAGCCAAAATTTGGTCGACTACGCTATCAGAATTTTTGACTCTACACCTTCTGTCGACATAAACCTTCTCTTCTCCTCCAGCACTTACATCAATGGCACCAAACCAAGAAGATAAGGTTAATGAAGGTTATGAACTGGTTCGCGAAGGATTCACGACTGCTTCTGATGAAATTCAGGGAGTTATTGCCCTAATTTCTGGAAATGGATTAGAATTTTTGGTCTCTGAACCGACCAAAATATGGAAAAAGGAAGTCATGGATTTCTACTCAACCGCTACTGTGGACACAGAAGGAAAGAAAATCAAGGCATCTATTCAAGATACCCGGGTGAAGCTCACATTGAAATCTATCAGGAAAGCACTACATCTACCATTGATCAAGGATACAGACGAAATAACTCCTTCCCAGATAACTGAAGCTTTATGCTGGTGTGGACTGAGTCCCAGTATTAAGATTGGATCATCTATCAATAGAAAAGGGATGAATTCCCAAGGAAAATTTCTTTCAGAAGTTGTGGGCAAAGTGATTATCTGCAAGACTGGTGGACATGATAAGATTTTTGCCCACATGTTCAATCTTATGGTGAGGGTTATATTCAAGATAAACACTGACTGGGAAGCAGTAGTGTTTGATAAAATACAAGAAGGAGTTAAGAAACCTTACCTGGGAAGGATCCTCAGTTTATGCTTAACATCAGTAATTCCAGATGTTCTGAAACAAGCAAATGACTCTAAGATAAATCACATGAGGAAAATGGATGTGAGGATACTGTCAAGATGGGACAGAGTTCTGACCAAGGAAGTCCCTGCTCCCAAGGAGCAAACTAAGAAAGACAAGAAGAAAAAGAAAGTGATTGTCCAGGTTGATTCCTCCAGTGATTTTGAAGAGGAAGTGGTCTTTAGTTCTGATGAAGACCAGCACCAACAGGATGCACATGATCAAGTAAAGGACAGTGAACCCCAGAAGCAACAAGTTGACTCCACTCAAGGGGGAGAACACTTCGAACAAGGAACTGAGCTTCCTTCCCAAAGGGGAGGTATTAATGATGCTGTCCTAGACAGTGACTTAGCTGCAGATATAATCATGACTATAGTATCTAAAATCTACACTGCAGTTGAAGAAACTGATAAGACAGATGCTCAAAATGAGCCAGTAAGTATCTTCTCCACAGTCTAGTGATATATGATGGTATTCTTCTCAACAATTATTCTGGAGGGAAACTTTTGTGTAAAAATAAAGTCATTAAACCAAAACTAATCTTATTCCTTCTATACATATACAACAGGAATTTACAATGGAAGAATTATTCCCTGATCTTCCTCCAGATAGGACTGAGGGGGAGCATATTGAAAAAGTAAAAGATATTCCAAGGACTGAGGGGGAGTTATCAAAGGATACTGAGGAGGATACCTCAGCTGAAAAGAATACTATTAATATTAATAGTACAACTGAATTTTCTGAAGATGGAGAAGCCAAATTGGCTAAGAAAAGGAAGCTAACTGTTTTAAAGAAAAAGAGTTTTGGATACAAGAAGGTGTTACAAATGGGAACAACACCATCTACATCAAGTGTGGACTTCAGTTCTTTACTGGTCTAGATGCAAATAAAACTGGATAATCAAAGACAGTCTATAGAGCAATATGTGGATGAAACTCATAAGGATTTACAGTTTCAATTGGCCCAGGACATCAAATCCATTAGATTTGAAGTGAATCAAAATAAGAAGGAGATGGCAGATTGCTTCCATAAAGGAGGTAATGTTGTGGTGTTCCTGGCCCAGCAACAGCAAAATATCCAAGCTAAAGTGAATGAAATTGAAGTGAAGCAGGGATATGTACTGGAGAATCAGTTAAGGATGAATGAAAATCTCAAGGATTCACATCATGCAATATTGACAAAGCTCACTGATTCTAGCACTACTCTGAAGGCTGAAATCTCCAAGCAAATCCAGGAAGATATATCTGCTGTCAAAGCCACATTTCAAGAATCTCAGGAGAAAATTAAAACTTTCCTGACAAAATTCAGAGCTTATTTTAAAGAGGAGATTGAATATATAGCTGATCAAGTCTGATTCCAGAAAGAAGATTTAAGAGATCATGTTGCAAGAGAAGACATAAAGGGGGAGAGATTACTAGTCAAAGCCAGCTCTGACCATGCTAAATGGACTACCAATAGCATCAGAGCTACTCTTGGATATCCTCCTCTTTGTGATGATGATAATGTAGCTGTGTCTATGATACAACCTGAATATTTTGAAGGAGATCAGCCTGAAGTTGCTCAGGTGATCTACCCCCCAGCTGATTTTGAGATGGTTCAAGAAGAAGTGCTGAAAATGTATAGTCCTCCACCAGAGGCACAAAATGTAATTCTGGAAAAGGTTGAAATGTCAGAAGCTGCATTAGAAGCTCAGAAGGAAGCTCAACTTTCCAAGAAGAGATTTAGAGAGCAGGCTGAGTTGAAGCCATATTTTGAGCAGTGGAGCCCAACTTCTAGAAACATCATACTTACTACATAGAATGCTGTAAAGGATAAAACCCATGACAGGGGTAAGTGGTATTCTGAACAAGAGTGGAATAAATATCAAGCAGGATAAGAAGCAATTCTTCAACATAGAAGAAGTGCTAAGGCTGGGAAGCTACCTGCTAAAGTTCAAGAGCTAAGCAAGTACTTCCCCAAACCTTTCAACTATTTTGAAAGACAGAAGATCAAGGCTGAAGAATTAAAGAAGAAAGCTCTAAAAGGGAAAAAGCCAGCTGAGGTTGCTGAACCTTCTATGCAGGCTAAAATCAAGTCTGGCAAAGGAATATTTATTAAGGAGCCTAGTCAGTAATAGGATTGCTAGGTTTATGTAATAAAACAATGTACTAATTTTTTTCTTTTGTTCTATAAGAAATTCATGTAAAACAAAGTTTTTTTCTTCTGATTAATGAAATCTATTTCAGTATTAAGTGTTTGTTGTTTATAATGATTATGTGATGACCTGCTCTGAAATGTTTTTACATCTATTATAATTTTGTTTTATCTTAAGAGATGTATATCTTTGACTAAGGGTTATGACTTCTCCAAATAGGGGAAGATTGTTGGGTATATTAGAAAATGTGTACTAGATTTGGAGAAGCCACAACTTAGTCAATAATATGCATCAATTTGTATTTGATAGGAGTTTGAGTTTCATTGTGCAGGTTTAAGCATTTGAAGGAAAATTTTCTAAGTACAAGTGTCGACACTTGTGAAGAAACTGTGTTGATACTCAAGAAAATTGTGTCGACACTCAGGCAAGCTTTGTCGACACACAGGCAAATTGTGTCGACACTCAAGGAAGTTGTGTCGGCACCCAGAATTTGTGTCGACACTTATAAAGAAGCTGTGTCGACACTCAAAGCTTTGTCGGCACCTAAAGAAGCAGTTGTGTCGACATCCAGAAATGTGTCGATATCTGAAGCAGGACTTGTGTCGACACTTAAAACTGAAGCTATGTCGACATTCAGGAGATATGTCGACACCTGAAGCAATTGTGTCGACACACAGGATTTGTGTCGACATACAGGACTTGTGTCGACACACCAACTCTCAAAAGGTTGTGTCGAGTTCAGAAGTAATTATGTCGACACACAGGACTTGTGTCGACACACACTCAACGCCATTTGACAAACACTCAACACCAACTGTCTGCAACAAAAATGTCGAGACAAGAAGCTGCTGTGTCGACACACAGGACTTGTGTCGACACATACAACATAAGTAGTGTCGAGAAGTAGAAGTATGACTGTGTCGACACTTGGAGTAATTGTGTTGACACCATGAAGACTTGTGTCGACACTTAGTCTATATGTGTTGACACATGTGAAGCAGTCTGCTGAGTGTTGTGTGCTGAGTTGAAAAGACATTGAAGAACCCGGTGACGTGACTGGTGACTTGACAGCTGTCATAACTAGCCAGTTTGACACCACTGTCAGAACTGTCAGAAGTTTGTTATGAACTGGATCAGCGGATAACCATGAAGCAAGCTCTATATAAGAGACAGATCGAAAACGACAATCAACAACATGAACAAGAACGTGAGGCATCAATAAGAAGAATTCTGACAGATCAAGGGCTGTCTGAAAGAAAGATTCAGAGTTCTTTCTGAATTTTAGGAAGAAGCTGATTGAAGATCATCTTCATCAACAGAGAAGATCCACCTTATTTTGTTCTAATCAAGAAGCTTTGAAAAGCTAAGTTAGGTTGGATCAGAAGGATCAGTCAATCCAAGAACTGATCAAGAAGACAACATCAACAGAGAAATCTAGCTGGTGAAGTTTTCAGTTACTCTTTACTCACAAATTCCTATAGGATCTACTGTTAGATCTGAGATTGTAAGCCTAAAATTATAAAGGTTGAGGTAGGGCTGTGTGCCTGAGGTAGGACTTGTGGAATGTCTGAGTTGTAAGCCTAATTATAAAGGCTGAGGTAGGGCTGAGACCTGAGGTAGGATTCTGGAGAAGAATCTGAGGTAGGACTTGTGTTAAGTCTGAGGTGTAGGAACCATCTTTGGTTCTGAGATTGTAAGATCTGAGGATCTGAGCCAGTGGAAGGAAGTTAGGCTGAATCCAGTTATCTGCTGGATAGGCGAAGGGGAAAAGTGGATGTACCCATATCTTGGGGAACCACTATAAGTCTGGTGTTTACTGTGATGTGTTTACTTTCTGTAGATTGATTAATCTGTGTTGAAAGAAGTCTTATAACTGTTTGCCTAAAAATTAAAAAGACACAATA
Source organism: Platanthera zijinensis (assembly GCA_039513925.1). Lineage (NCBI taxonomy): Eukaryota > Viridiplantae > Streptophyta > Magnoliopsida > Asparagales > Orchidaceae > Platanthera > Platanthera zijinensis. The sequence goes on from CM077081.1 coordinate 73,103,910, forward strand.
AGATTAGAACCTATTCACCCCCCTCTAGGTGTTTAGGCTCTTGAAATAAAGTCTTTCAATTCCTTTGGATATCGGGGTGAAGCCCCTTTCAGAATCTAGATAAAGTTACTTCGGGGATCTCCCTAAGGTCACATCGCACCATTCGGTCCTTAAGTTCACCCATATATTCAGCCACCGACATTGAGCCTTACCGAAGGGTGGCAATCTCATCGAACATCTGTGTCCGATGGTACGCAGGAACGTACTGATCGGTCAACATATTCTTCATCACCGGCCAACCTATAAGGGGGCTCCGTGTCCGGTTCCTAACCTCTGCTCCTCATTCAGCCAAAACGTATTAGCATGACCTGTTAAATTCATCCGAACACTTGGACCTTTTGGGGATCCGTCAGGTTGTGCCACTCGAAGTAACACTCCATGTCCACCGTCCAGTTAAGGAAGATCTAGGGATCTCCCATGCCATCGTAAGTGGGGGCATTAATTTTAATGGCCCTCGTGAGATCAAAACCTCTCTCGTGGCGGTGTTCTCGATGGGGTGCTCGGGGGGGGGGGGGGGGGTCCTCATCGGAATCCGAATCAGGAGTTTATGGGCGCCGGTTGGGCCGCTCAACATTAACGGGAGGTGGGGGTGGCCTTTCCTGATTTTGAAGGATCTGTGCTAAAATGTTCCTAAGCTCAGTCATTTCGGTACGTAGACCTGCTATAGCCTCGGTGTTGGGATCACCATGCTCTCTCGCAGCCATCCTAGACGTAGACGATGTCGTGTACTCCGTTCCTAGCCTAGTTCGCATGCAGGTTTAGGAGAATTTTGGAAAGATGATTTTTCCTAGGGCTGTAACTATATTGAAAATAGGATATTTTATAGATTCCCGACATGCTTAATTCTTAGATCGTTAAATTTTTTTTTCTGGAAGTTCGCTGAAAAGTAAAAATTTCAGCCCGCTATTTGCAGACCAGCTAGATAGGATTACGATGTTTCCATTTTGCAGACTGACCTAACGAGGACGAATCGAAAAATTTTCTGTTTTAATGTTGCTGGAAATAAGTGCAGGAAGCTACATAAAAATTTTCAATTTTTTTTGACAAGTTTTAAAATTCTGAGGGTTTTACTAAACGCAGACCAATCCGAAAATTTCAGATCTTTTAAAGATCAGATCGACCAACGAAGAACGCAGCGAGGATGTTTTCAACTTGGGAGTTGAAACGACCTCCTCTGATACCAAATTGATGTAGGGTGGGTCGTGACACGCGATTGATTACGCTAACGGACAACCAACAACACAGAAAATGAAAATAAAGAGGAGGGCTAGCTCCGACCAAAAGCGAACGAAAAGGAGTCGGTTGGCTCCAAAAATCCGGGACTCGATATCACGTCCTTAGGACCTACCTCTCCAACAAGCACACAACTCGCCGTAAGCCGGACTCGATACAATGTCCTTAAGACGTATCTCTCCAACAAGCACACAACTCACCGCACCTACACAAGCATCTAAACTTTCAACTTTAGCCGTTTCAAACGCAGCAAAAAGCTTTATTTAGGAGCAACTTAAACTTCAAAAGGCGGTCGATTTAAAGTTGAGATAAATCCCTTGTTAACACAAAGAGTGCCAAACTTGGAGAGCAAGTCAAGGCTAGGCCTAGTTTGCTCCCGCAATGGATCTTCCAATCCGGAATACAAGAGATTCAACAACAACAAAATCGAATCAAACTTGTGAGCGATGATTTAAAAATCACAGAAAAGACGGTTCGAATACATCCTCCACAAATCTCACAAGAAGAAAACACTAGATAGGAGAGGGATTACCCAACCAAGAAGATCAAACACACAAGATAAGTGGGAGAATCACTCTCTCCACGGAACCACCGGCGTCACACCGAATGGGGCTACAACCTTCTTCCTTGGAGTCGCATCGGAGGAAGCCACGCCGGAGTCACACCGAACGGGATGGAGGTAGCAAGGGGAAGGCTTCACACCAGGGGGGGCGGCGGCTAGGGAAAGTCTCCTTTGGCTGAATTTTCACAAGAGTGAAATAGGGTTTTCTTTTCTCTTTCAATGCCTTAACTCTTCATAATAGCCTCCTTATATAGGAGTTACAAAACACATCCAACCGTCAAAGATGGAGATAAAATCTCATCCATCCGGGCGGTTAAATACACACCAAAATGTTTAAATGCAGGAAATAAAATAATACAAGTCCTCAAGTGAATATAAAATTATTAACCAAGTATGAAATAATTTTATATTCACAAATAGTTAAATAAAATACTAAAACATAATATGTTGAAGAAATTAATCTTCAAGTGGGCCTAGGACGCTGCGGACGGAGGTTGTAATGCGGGCTTCCGTCAACATCATCATTGCGCCTGAAGTCTTTATGTTGTAGCGCCTCGGCAACCGGGTCATCATCAGGTAGCGTCGGAGGGGCTGCGCCATCAGGTTGAGGCCTGAGGTAGGATTCTTGGGAAGGATCTGAGGTAAGACTTGTATAAGTCTGAGCTGTAGGAACCCATCTGGTTCTGAGTTGTAAGATCTGTGGATCTGAGCAAGTGAAAGGAAGTTAGGCTGAATCTAGTTCTCTACTAGATACGCAAAGGGGGAAAGTGGATGTACCCATACCTTGGGGAATCACTATAAATCTGGTGTATGTTGTGCGTAGATTTCTGTGCTGTGATTTGCTTTTTCTGTGCTAAGTAAGAACTAGTTAATCGCCTAAATTATTAAAGAAAATTAGAACCTATTCACCCCCCTCTAGGTGTCTAGACTCTTGAAATAAGTCTTTCAAGTGGTATTAGAGGGAGGTTGCTCAAAGATAGACCTAACAGTCTGAGTGGATCTCCAAGGTAATTAACAAATTTCAAGAATGGGTTCAAATGAGAATCAAAAGGAGTTTGAATCTATGAAACTGCCTATCTGTAGGAAAGAATGTTTTGGCATATGGAAGGAAAGGGTCAGGTTGTTAATGGAAGCATCTAATCTAAGAATCTACATCACAGTATAAGAAGGCTCCTTCATTCCAATGAAGGAATCAGTTCTGGATGCAAATGTTAAAAGCCCTAAGAACTATTCTGAAATGACAAAGGATGAGATCATCCAGGAAACACTAGACAAAAGAGCACAGAACATTATTGTAATTGCTATAGATGATGACACATTTCAGAATCTGGTGCATTATAAAACCTCCAAGAAAATGTGGGACACCCTGATTGTCTACATGGAGGGAATAGAAGAAGTTAGAGAAGACAGGAAATCTATGCTGAATCAAGAATATGAGAGCTTTAGACAAGCCAAGACTGACAACATAGCCGAATGCTACAAAAAGGTCTTCAGGATAGTTAATGAGCTGATGGCATATGGAAGAGTCTTCAGCACATATGAACTGAATGACAAGTTTCTCAGGTCTCTGATAAAGGACTGGGACACAAAGATTTGTGCCATCAGAGAGGTGGCCAAGCTTATTGATACACCTCCTCCCATACTATTTGGAAAGCTGCTATCATATGAAATGTAGCTCACTGCCAGAAAGGAGGAAGAGAAGAGCAGCAGGTCTGAGTACAAGGATAAGTCAGTTTCCTTCAAGGCTGAAGGCACACGAAAGGGCAGGAGAAAATCTCCTTCTCCACCCAGAAGGAGTGCTGAGGCAGAAGAAGGAATTCCTGACAACAACACATCAGATAGCCACACCTCTGATGAGGACTTTGCTGCCTTTACAAGGCATTTCCAAAGGTTCATGAAAAAGAAGAAGTGGAGAACTAGACCATCATCATCCTTTTCCAAGGATGAGTATTACAAGAAAAAGAAGACTCCCAAGGCAGATAAGTATGCCTCAAATCCTAGTAAACAAACTAATTCTAAGATTGTTTGTTATTGTTGCAACAGGCCAGGACATGTCATAGTTGACTGTCCAAACAAGAGGACTGAATCTAAGGACAAGAAGACTGGTCTAGGCTTTAAGGGAAGAACAAGGGCCACCAATTCACATGGAAAAGGTAAGTCCCCAGTTCAGCCACTAGCCTCTAAGCCCCCTATTTTTTTAGGAAGGTGATGCAACCTACAAACAGGTATGATCATGAAATTACTCATGGTCACTGTGAGTATGGAGATCACATTGGCAAGAGTGCAAATGCTAGTAGGCCACTCTATAGGCAAGTCCATCAGGTTCAAAAGGAATTCTTGGGGTTTGCTGCTCTAACACCTACACTTAAAAGGACTGCTGGCAATAAGGTTTTGAAGTCTGTACCTAAGAGAAGGTATAATAGATTTGAGTGTTGGTGTTGTGGCAAGGTAGGCCACTTTGCTATGGATTGCTGGTTTAACACAAGTGTTAAAACCAAGAATAGTTTACCTTTCAGAAAAGTTATAGGTAAACATGATAATTTTCAAACTAACAAGAACCTAGGACCTAAAACTTATTTGGGTTCTAAGGATAAGTGATTCCTTATTTGATGCAGGTGAATCTAAGTGGCCATACTCCTATATGGTACTTAGATAGTGGATATTCCAAACACATGACTAGAACAAGAAGAATGTTGAGGGACTATGTACCCATAGAGAATGGACCCAAAGTAATCTTTGGTGGATCAGAAAAAGGAATCATCAAAGGTTTTGGTAACATTTCTAGTGATTCAATTACTATCACTAAAGTGGCTTATGTGAAGGATCTAAAACATAACTTGATTAGCATAAGTCAACTTAGTGATCTAGGTTATGTCATTTCTTTCCTCAAAGGGGAGTGCCAAATAAGGAGGTCCAGTGATCAAAAGATCATTTTGACTGGCACTAGGAAAGGGAATGTACATTGTCTTAACCTAGATTGCGAGTTTAACATCTCACCCATTTGCCTAGTTGCAGGTGAGAAAGCTTCACTATGTGTCAAATGGCACAAGAGGCTAGCTCATCTGAACTATAAGTCTATAGGATAGTTGTTTAGCATGGGATTAGTAAGGAATGGTCCTCAAGTCAAGTGCATTAAAGAGGGAGTGTGTTCAGCTTGCCAAAAAGGCAAACAGACCAAGTCCTCTTTTCATGTACTTGATACCAAAGATTCAATGAGATGTTTATATCTCTTGCATATGGATTTGTTTGGTCCTATGCCAATTCATAGTCTTGGTAGGAAAGTATACACTTTTGTTATTATGGATGATTATTCTAGATTCACATGGGTTTTCTTCTTGAGACAGATATCTGAAACTCCTACTATTTTCCAGACCTTTGTTAGAAAAATTCAGAATGAATTTAACAATTAAGTTGTCAAAATCAGAAGTGACCATGGAACTGAATTTCAGTCTGAATGTATGACAAAGTTCTGTGAAGAACTGAGGATCCATCAGGAATTCTCCTTACCTAGAACACCCCAGCAAAATGGTGTTGCTGAAAGGAAGAATAGGACTCTAATTGAGACAAGTAGAACACAACTTAGTGACACTACTCTCCCTGAGTACTTCTGGGCAGAGGTAGTAAATACTGCATGTCATGTACTCAATAGAGCCTCCATCAATAAGAAACATAAGATGACTCTTTATCAGGTTTTGAAAGGCAGAAAACCACACATTTTCTTCCTCAGAATCTTTGGTAGCAAGTGTTATGTCCTAGTTAATAGTAAGCACTGCCAAACTAAGTTTGCTGCCAAATCCCTAGAAGGGATATTTTTTGGGTACAACAATAATAGTAGGGCATATAGGATCTACAACTTGACTACACAATTTGTAGAAGAATCTGTCCATGTTGTATTTGATGAGTCTAAATTGATTAACAGTGAATTGTATAGTTTTTCAGTTAGTTCTATAGTTCTAACAGACAGGCTGGACAAGCTGACAATCAATGGAGAGCACCTGCTAGGCTGGATGAAGAAAAGGATGCATGCTGTCTAGGGGGAGAACAAGACTCACTAGATGAAGAAGATAATGAGGAGCATCAGGTTGAGTAAAATGAAGAAGGCCAAGAGGTTGGCAGATTTCCTCCAGCAAGAAGATACCTAAAGTATCATCCAGCTCATAAAATCATTGGTGATGCAAGTCAAGGTGTACTAATCAGGAGCAAGAACATGAACACAGTTTTATGTTCAAGTTTCTTGTCACAGATAGAACCCAGGAAGTTTGAAGAAGTCATGCTAGAAACAAACTGGATTGATGTTATGCAAGAAGAGCTGAATCAATTCAGAAGGTGTAAAGTCTAGGAACTGGTTCCTAAACCAAAGGATCACAACATTATAGGAACTAAGTGGATCTACAGAAACAAACTTGATGAGAATGACACTATAATCAAGAATAAGGCCAGACTGGCAGCAAAAGGCTACAGGCAAGAGGAAGGGATTGACTTTGATCAAACCTTTTCCCCAGTGGAAAGGCTGGAGGCTATAAGATTATTCTTGGCCTATGCTGCCTATCAAGGGTTCAAGGTATATTAGATGGATGTAAAGCCAACATTTCTGAATAGTGACTTAAAAGAGAAAGTCTATGTTGAATAACCCTCAGGTTTTGTAGATTCTCAGTATCCTGATTATGTATATAGGCTTAGGAAAGCTATATATGATTTGAAACAAGCCCTTAGGGCTTGGTATAAAACCTTGTCTGCTTTTCTTATTGAGAATAAATTCTCTAGAGGAAAGATAGACAACACTCTATTCTTTAGGGAATCTAAAGGCAAGATAATCCTAGTCCAGATATATGTTGATGACATTATCTTTGGATCTACTGAAAACAACCTTTGTAGAAAGTTTGCCAAACTTATGCAAGGGAAGTTTGAGATAAGCAGTATGGATGAGCTGAAGTTCTTTTTGGGACTTCAAGTAAGACAGACTGATGATGGATTGTCCATATCCCGATCTAAGTTCACCAAGGAGTTGATTAAGAAATATTGGATGGACTCAGCCTCCACCATAAAAACTCCAATGGGAACAAGTTTGCCTATAGGTAAAGATGAGACAGGGAAACCTGTTGATGAGTCTTTGTATAGAGGGATAATTGGCTCCCTACTCTACTTTACTGCTAGTAGACCTGACATCATGTATGCTACATATGTCTGTGCTAGGTACCAAGCGTGCCCAAAGGAATCTCATTATACTGCAGTTAAGAGAATTTTGAGATATCTTAAGGGCACACCTAATCTAGGTCTTTGGTACCCTAAGAATAGAGATTTATTACTAACAGGCTTCTCAGATGCAGACTTTGTAGGATGCAAAGAAGACAAAAAAAAGTATTACAGGAACTTGTCAATTCCTAGGTGGAAGGCTGGTGTCATGGTGCAGCAAAAAGCAAACAAGTGTAGCTATCTCAACTGCTGAGTCAGAATATATAGCTGCAGGCAGCTGCTGTGTACAGTTGATGTGGATAAAGCATCAACTTGAAGACTATGACATCAAGGTAAGTAGAATTCCACTATTCTATGATTCTACTAGTGTTATTTCTATTGCTAAGAACCCTGTATCTCACTGTAAAACCAAGCATATAGAAATTAAGTTTCATTTTATAAGAGAACATGTGGAGAAGGAAGATATTAATCTAGAATTTGTAAACACAAATAGTCAAATTGCTGATATTTTTACAAAACCTTTGGATGAAACTAAATTCAATCATTTTAAAATTAAATTAGGTATGTTGAACCTAGAATAGGTCAGCTCAAGCATTCCTAAGTAGAATATGTAAGCACAATATTTCTCAGGAAATTTATCTAAGTATAAAGTTTGTGTCGACACAAGCAAAGTGTGTCGACACACTCAGTACGTTGTGTCAACAAAGAAAAAGGATGTGTCGACACAGAAATAGTATCTGTGTGGACAGAAGAATAGGTGTCGACACAACTATGTCGAGACATGACCAGCCCGTGTCGACACTAACACAAGTATGTCGACACATAGATATGTCGACACATAGACATGTCGACTAAAATTAAGTTTTGTCGTGACCTAAGTCTTTTATGTCGACACATGTATAACTATGTCGACATGTATTTTTACTAAGTAAGGTGCGTCCTTTGACCTACCCTTTATCAATAGACTATAAATAGGGGAAGACAAAATCTGGTCGACTACGCCTTCAAATTTCTCGACTCTAGACCTTGTGTCAACATAGATATTCACTTCTCTTCTCTTCTCTCTCTCTTTCGTCAATGGCGCCCCTCAAGGATGACAAGGTGAATGAAGGTTATGAGCTTGTTCGTGGTGGATTCATGACAGCATCGCAAGACATCCAAGGAGTAATGACCCTAATTTCAGAGAATGGGTTGGAGTTCTTTGTCTCTGAACCAACTAAGATTTGGAAAAAGGAAGTAATGGAATTTTATTCATCAGCAACTGTGGACACTGATGGGAAGAAGATAAAAGCCACAGTTCAGGATTCCCGACTGAAACTTACACTGAAGACTATCAGGAAGTCACTCCAACTTCCTAAGGTTAAGGATGATGATGACATAAGTCCATCCATGACAAAAGATGCATTAAGCTGGTGCGGGCTAAACCCTAATACCAAAGTTGGATCGTCCATTACCAGGAAAGGGATGAATTCCCAAGGAAAGTTTCTGTCTGAAATAGTAGGCAAGGTGATTCTGTGTAAAACAGGTGGACATGACAAAATTTCATCCTCTATGTTTAATTTAATGATAAGAATAATATTCAGGCTAAAAACAGACTGGGCATCAATAGTATTTGATAAAATACAAGAAGGAATAAAGAAATCAAATCTGGGAAGGATCCTCAGCTTATGTCTAGCTTCTATAATACAAGATGTTATGACCCAACTAAAAGGATCCAAGATCAACCACATGAGGACAATGGATGTAAGGATTCTATCCAGATGGGATAGAGTATTGACCAAAGAGATTTCTACTCCACAAAAATAGGTTAAGAAAGATAAGAAAAATAAAGAAATTGTTCAGCAAGAAGAATCCTCCAGTGATTCTGAGGAGAAAGTAGTCTTCAGTTCAGATGAAGACATGCAACAAAAAGAAGCTCAAGATCAATTGGAAAGCAGTGTGCTTCCAAAGAAACAAATAGTCTCCACTCCAGGGGGAGAAAATCCTGAACCAGCAGCACAATATACTGTACTTTCTTAGCTACCTGCTCAAGGGGAAGGAATTGATGCAGCTACTCTAGAGAGTGAGTATGCAGCTGATATAGTAATGGATATTATATCAGATATCAACAAAGAAACATTGGAAATTGCTGAGAAGGAAGCACAAGATGTGCAGATAAAAGATACAGCTCAGGATGAGCAAGTATCTCCTTTGTAGAGCAAACCCTGGACAAAAATCTGGATGTTCAGGGAGAACCTTTTGTTTTCCAAACTAACCTTGTTCCTCCTGTACAGATGCAGCAAGAGGTAACTATGTAAGAGCTATTTCCTGATTTACCAGCTGCAAGGACTGAGGGGGAGCAATCACAGGTAGATAAGGAACTTCCAAGAATTTAGGAGGAGGAGCTACTGAATGCTCCATCTAATAAAGAAACAATTGATATAGAAAGCTCGTCACAACCCTCTGATGATGAGGAAGCCTCTATGGCTAAGAAGAGGAAGATGGTTGAAATCAAGAAAAAGAGCACTGACTAAAAAAAGGCCTTATAAACAGTCAATCAACAACCTGATCCAAGCATGGACTTCAGTTCATTACTGGTCCAACTGCAAGTAAAATTTGATGAACAAAGGCAGTCTTTAGAGAAGCATGTGGATGAGTCAAATAAAAAACTGCAGTTTCAGCTGGCTCAGGACATAAAATCAATCAGATTTGAAGTCAATCTGCATAAGAAAGAGATGACAGATTGCTTCCATAAGGGAGGCAATGTTATAGTATATTTTGCTGAGCAACAACAGCTGCTGAAGACTGAGGTTAAGGATAATGCCACCAAGCAAGGATATGTTTTAGAAAATCAATTCAGGTCCAATGAAAATCTCAAAGACTCCCATGAAGAAATACTCAAAAAACTGGGAAGTGTTTCAACTAATTTGAAAACTGAGATATCAAAGCAAATACAAGAAGATCTAGCTATCGTCCAAACAGCCATTGGAGCCTCTCAAAAGACCATTTCTGATTACTTGACTAAATTCAAAGCCTACTATCAAGAAGATACAGAATATCTGGCTGATCAAATAAGGTTTCAAAAGACTGATCTATGAGATCATATAACTAGTGAAGTCATAAAGGGGGAAGATTATTAGTCAAAGCTGGCTTTGATAATGCAAAATGGTTCTCTAATTCCATCAGAGCTACACTTGGCTTTCCTCCTTTGTGTGATGATGACAATGTTGCTGAGTCTGGAGTGCAACCTGCTAATATTGAAGGAGATCAACCTGAAGTTGCACAGGTTATTTACCCTCCTGCTGACTTTGACATGATTCAACAAAGAGTGCAAACAATGTACAGCCCTCAACATGAGGAACAAAATGTTATTATTGAAAAAGTAGACATGTTAGAGGCTGCCAAGGAAGCTCAGAAGGAAGCACAGCTATCTAAGAAAAGGATCATAGAACAGGCTGAGTTGAAGCCAGATTTTGAGCAATGGAGCACTACTTCTAGGAATATTATTTTGACTGCCTGGAAGGCTGTAAAGGATAAGACCTATGATAGGGGTAAATGGTATTCTGAGCAAGAATGGAACAAGTATCAAGCCAGAAAAGAAGCCATTCTTTAGTACAGAAGGAGTGCAAAAGCTGGGAAGTTAACTGCTAATGCTTTGGAGCCTAGCAGGTACTTCCCCAAGCCTTTTCACTATTTTGAAAGGCAAAGGATAAAGGCCGAAGAACTAAAGAAGAAGGATTTGAAAGGAAAGAAACTTGTTGATGATACAGAACCTTTTGTGCAGGCAAAGATTAAATTTGGAAAAGGCATTGTAATTAAGGAGCCTAGTCAATCATAGGATAGATAAGCTTATGTGTAGAACAATGTAACTTTTTTGCTTTTGTTCTAAGGAAAAACATGTAAACCCAGAATTTTCTAATTATTAAATAAAATCAGCTTCACTATTGATTTTAGTTGTTTACATTGTTTATATGTTATCTTGCACTGAAATGTATGTACATCTATTTTTATATGCTTTATTATGAGTGATGTATATCTTTGACTAAGAGTTATGACTTCTCAAAATAGGGGGAGATTGTTGGGTACACTAAAAAATATGTACAAGATTTGGAGAAGCCTCATCTTACCAATGATATACATCAATTTGTATTTGATGGATGTTTGAGTTTCATTGTGCAGGTGTAAGGTTTGCAAGAAATTTTTCTAAGTACAAGTGTCGACACTTGTGAAGAATTGTGTCGACACCCAGAAGTTGTGTCGACACTAGAAGCAAGGCCTGTGTCGACACCCAGGCATTGTGTCGACACTTGAAGAAGAAGCTGTGTCGACACCACAAATTGTGTCGACACCTAAGGCAGGAATTGTGTTGATACCTAAAGAAGAAGCTGTGTCGACACCCAGGAGTTATGTCGACACCAGAAGAAAGGCATGTGTCGACACTCAGGAATTGTGTCGATACCTGAAGAAAGTTTGTGTCGACACACAGGACTTGTGTCGACACACACTCAACGCCATCTTACAGCAACAACTATACTGGGTCTGAAGACTTGTGTTGACACACATGACTTGTGTCGACACACACTCAACGACATATGGACGACACTCAACACCATCTAATAAGAACAACTATACTGAGTCTGAAGGCTTGTGTCGACACACACTCAACGATGTCTCGACACACACTCAACGACAGCTGGACATACACTCAACGCCATCTGCCATCATCAGTTATGTCGAGATCAGGAGCAGTTGTGTCGACACACATGACTTGTGTCGATATATACAAACAGAAGCTGTGTCGAGTAGTAGAAGAATGACTATATCAACACATGGAGTATTATGTCGACATCATCAAGACTTGAGTCGACACTTAGTCTATTTGTGTCGACACATGTGAAGCAGTTTGCTGAGTGGTTCATGCTGAGTTGTAAAGTCTTTAAGGAATCAACTGTCATGACTGGTGACTCGACAGCTATCATAACTAACAGGTCTGACACCTTTGTCAGAACTGTCAGAAGGTTGTTATAAACTGGATCAGCCGGTAATCATGAGTGATAGTTTTACTTTCAAGACAACCTAAACACCTAGAGGGGGGGGGGGGTGAATAGGTTCTAATGCTTGTTAACACTTTTTGGCAGAATTCAATTACAGAATTAAAACACACAACACAGCAGTCACAGAAATTTAACCATCACAGATTGCACACTGTTTTATAGTAGTTCCCCAAGGTCTGGGTACATCCACTTTCCCCCTTCACCTATCTAGCAGTATGCTAGATTCGGCCAAACTTCCTCTTTACTCAGATCCACAGATCCTATAGCTCAGAACCTGAAAAGGTTCCTACAACTCAGGCTCAACAGCCCTACCTCAGCCTTATCACAAAGCCTACAACTCAGAGAAGAACCTTCTCCTACACTCAGGCAAACAACCCTACCACTCAGAGATCAACTCTCCTACACTCAGCCTTTATAACACATGCTTATAACTCAGATTTGTATTGACAGATCCTACAGAAATTAGAAAAGAAGTTTTTAATGTCTTGCCTTTGTTGAGAGAGAAAAGAACAAGACAATTCTTGATCAGCTGATGAAATCAACTGAATCTGAGCTTTCTTCAAAGCTTCTTAAATCTGAACTTAGCTGAGTTGATTTCCAAACAGCTTCTTGAGAAACCAATGATGACTTCCTTCTTCTTCTTCTTCAAGTGGATGGATCCCTCTCTATCCATCACCTTTGATGATACTTCTGAATTCTTGAAAGAACTCTACTTAGACTGATCCTGAGATCGTCTACTTAGATCTTCTGATGAAGATCTTCTTTAATGCCTTGCACTTTCTTGAAGAGAGGACTTGTCTTTTAACAGATGTGTTGATGAAGAATTAATTTCCTCTTGTGTATGTTCCTATTTTTTCTTCTTCTTCTGAATCTGTCTATTTATAGATCTTCTTCATGGTAACCGGCTGATCCGGTTTCTAACTGACTTCTGACAAGTCTGACAGCTTCAGTTAACCTGTCATAACCCACAGCTGTCAAGTCTTCAAATAGATTCTGTGCCTTAGTCTTGGACAGCAAAGTGTTGAGACAGACTGTCAGAAAGTGCCGAGACCAGCTGTCTATATGTATCGACACAAGTGACTTTGGTGTCGACACAACCTTTGATGATGTCGACTAGTTTGCCTTTAAGTCGACACTGCTTCTTCAGAACTTCATCTTAAGAATGAGTCGACACAGAGAATTTGTGTCGACTCAACACTTCATCTTTCTTCAGAAAATAACTTGGTCTTGACTTTGCAGTGTGTCGACACAAGTCCTGTGTGTCAACACAGTTGTTATAGATTCAGAACTCAGTATGTGTCGACTCTGCCTTCAGGTGTCGACATAGTTGAGGTCGACTATCTTTCTGTGAGTCGACACTGCTTCCCAGTGTCGACACAAATGTGGTCGACTATCTTTCTGTGAGTCGACACTGCTTCCCTGTGTCGACACAAATGTGATCGACTATATTTCTGTGAGTCGACACTGCTTCCCAGTGTCGACACAAATGTGGTCGACTATCTTTCTCTGTGAGTCGACACTGCTTCCCAATGTCGACACAAATGTGGTCGACTATCTTTCTCTGTGTCGACACAGCTTCCTTCAAGTGTCGACACAATTATTCTGAAGTGTCGACACAATTTCTTCAGGTGTCGACACATGGACTTAGAATAATTTCCTGTATTCTTTAATACTTCTTCACCTGCACATGTCAACTTAAAACAACATCAAATACACCTTGATGTATGTCATTAAGCTAAGTTAGGCTTCTTCAAATCAGGTACACATTTTCCAATGTACCCAACAATCTCCCCCTATTTGGAGAAGTCATAACCCTTTTAGTTAATGATATACATCATTTATAACAAAAATAATATGATGATGTATGACATTACAGGAATATATTATATAAACAAAATATTAACAATTCATCACAGAGTGAACATGTATATATGATTCCAAACAAAATTTTGTTTATAACTTGGTAATGTTTGATTACAGATGTTTACATTGAATGATTAAACAAAACATTTCAAAACACTTTTTAAAGAACTTAGAACTAAGACTGATCAGGCTCTTTTATGACATTTCCTTTGCCAGATTGGATCTGAGCCTTCACAGGAGCTTCAGCAACTTCAGCTGGCTTCTTGCCTTTTAGCTCAGCTTTCTTCTGTGCTTCTTCCTTGAGCCTTTGCCTTTCAATGTAATGAAAGGGCTTTGGAAAGTACTTGCTCGGCTCCTGAGCATCTGGTGGCAGCCTTCCCAGCTTGGCTTTTCTCCTGAACTGTACTATGGCTTCCTGCCTAGCTTCATACTTTTTCCATTCCATTTCATTATACCACTTTCCTCTTTCATGTACTTTGTCCTTTACAGCCTTCCATGCAGTTAGTATAATATTTCTTGAAGTAGGGCTCCACTGCTCAAAATCTGGCTTAAGTTCAGCCTGCTCTCTAAATCTTTTCTTGGATAGTAGAGCATCTTGCTGTTCTTTCAAGTTGGCATCAGGCTTATCAACTTTTTCAATAACAACCTTGGTAACCTCCTTTGGAGGACTATACATATCCTGAACTTGCTGATCAATCATATCAAAATCAGGAGGAGGGTAAATGACTTGGGCAATCTCAGGTTGATTGCCTTCAAGTAGACCTGTTTGAATTCCTGACTCAGCCACCATATCATCATCACACAAAGGTGGATATCCCAATGTGGCTCGAATACTATTAGCCACCCATTTGGTGTGTTCTGAGCCAGCATGTACTAGCAACCTCTCCCCCTTTATGACTTCTCTGGTAATATGATCTCTTAGATCATCCTTCTGAAATCTGATCTGGCCATCTAGATAATTCACACCCTCTTTAAAATAGGGTTTCAACCTTTGAAACTTGTTAGATATATCCTTTTGAGATGTGGTGATAGCAGTTTTAACTGATTCAATGGCATCTTGAAGTTTCTTATCAAACTCTTCCATCTCCTTTGCTCTTGCTTCAGTCATCCTTGCAGTAGCCTTGTTGAACTCATCAAGAATTTCATGGTGAGATTCAGCCAAATTATCATTCATCCTCAGCTGATTCTCCAAAACATAACCTTGCTTCAAAGCAATATCATCCACTTTAGTGAGGATAGACTGCTGTTGTTTAGCCAAAAATACTACATCATTACCTCCCTTATGGAAGCAATCTGTCATCTCCTTCTTATTCATATTTACTTCAAATCTAATAGACTTAATATCTTGAGCCAAGTCAAATTGAAGGGATTTATTGCTCTCATCAACATACTTTTCCATTGCTAATCTCTGCTCATCCAACTTAACTTGCAAATCTATCATGAGCTTGTTGTAGTTAAATTCAGATGGAGATTGGTGAGTTGAAGTTTGGAGTGCTTGCTTATAACTTTGGGTCCTTCTCTTGAAGACTATGAGCTTTCTCTTCTTAGCCATTCTGGCTTCTTCAGTCTCAGAGTCTGATGAACTTTCGATTTGAACTCTTTCAGGTGGAGTAGGAGGAATATTAGTTTCAGTGACATGTTGCTCAGCCTCAACATTCACAGGCTCTCCCTCAACTACTTGCTCCTCCTCAACTCCTTGTTCCTTCTCAGCTTCTTGCTCTATTTCCATGTCTAGTGCCTTCTCATTGTCTTGCTCCTCCTCTACTCTATCAGTAGCAATTTCAACATTAGGAAATAACTCATCTAGAGTGTATTCCTTCTGAGCTTGAACAGATGTTGAATCATCCAGATCTGCAATATTCAAATCTTTTGATAAATCAATTTGTTCTTTCTCCTGCACTGTTTCAGACATCTGCTCCCCCTACACCTGTGCAGGAATGGTTGCTTTTTGAACTTGAGTAGACTCAGGCTGATCTTCAACCTGCTTTCTCACTTGCTCTTCTGGATGATGGGCAGTGCCTAGATCATGTGCAGGGGATCTCTTAGGGGTGTCCTTCCTGTTCTCATCAGGCACATCTTTAGACAGCACCCTATCCCACCTTGAAAATAATCTTATATCCATTTTCCTTATGTGATTAATCGTTGTCCCAAACAGTTGTTGCATAACCTCAGGGATCACCCCAGTCAGGTATAAACTCACAATTCTAGCCAGATTTGGCTTCTTGATTCCTTCCTTGATCTTATCAAATACTACAGCTGACCAGTCAGTTGGAATTGTAAACACAATTCTGGTCATTAGGCTGAACATATAGGCTGAAATCCTATCATGTCCACCAGGTTTGCACAAAATTACCTTCCCAACTACTTCTGACAGAAACTTGCCCTGTTGATTCATGCCCTTCCTGTTGATAGCTGCTCCAATCTTCAGGGTTGGATCCAATCCACACCATTGGAGAGCCTCCCTGGTCTTAGAGGCTGGAACCTCTTCTTCATTCTCAATGTTTGATAATTGAAGTATTTTTCTTAAATTTCTTGGTGTCAGTTTCACCTTCGTCCCATGAACAGTGGATTTTATCTTGAGACCAGCTGAATCCACTGATGCAGAGGTAAAGAATTCAATCACCTCCTTCTTCCAGATCTTTGTTGGTTCAAAAACTAGAAATTCTAATCCAGATTAAGAAATTAGAGTGACAACCCTTTGAACATCTGTCGGGGCATCCACAAAGGCATTGCGCACCAACTCATATCCTTCGTTGACGTTATCTGCAACCTTTGGCGCCATTGATCAGACGAGAAATCTTGAGAGAGAAGAGAGAGAGATTGTCGACACAGGGTGACAGTCTCGAAAACCTTGTAAGCGTGTCGACAGAATAAGTTCTTGACCTATTTATACCTTCTAGGGAAAGAAGATCAAAAGTCGGGCATAAACAGTCTATATGTGTCGACACAGATGGAGTGTGTCGACACAAACTTCTATTGTCTTGACAGCAAGTCTGTCTACTATGTGTCGACACTAATTGTGGATATGTCGACACCTGAGAGACATAGTAGAGCAATAGAAATTCTGTGTCGACTCTTAGGATAAGTGTCGACACAAAATCTGTAAGTGTCGACACCACTATTCTGGTGAAGTCGACACTACATTCCTGGATGAGTCGACTATTTGATTCTTAAGTGTCGACACAAATTCTTTGTGTCGACACATATTCTCTGACTAGTCGACATGACTTCACAGAGTCGACACATTATCATTGAATGTGTCGACACTATTTTACTTAGCCAATTTCTGTTTTTGTCAATACCACTTGATAATCTAATATCACTTGTAAGTTTGTTGATAAACTAATCAATGGTCAACATGCCTAATTCAATTTTAAATTTATTGAATTTTATTTCATCCAGTGGCTTAGTAAATACATCTGCTATTTGATAATCTGTTTTAACAAATTCCAATGAGATGTCTTCTCTTTCTACATGCTCTCTAAGAAAATGGTATTTAATTTCTATATGTTTAGTTTTACTGTGAGAAACAGGATTATTAGCAATAGAAATAGCACTTTTAGAATCACACAATAAAGGTGTTCTACTTACTTGAATACCATAGTCTTTCAACTGATGCTGTATCCATAATAGCTGTGCACAGCAGCTGCCAGCAACAACATATTCTGACTCAGCTGTGGATATTGCCACACTGGTCTGCTTCTTACTACTCCATGATATCAATCTTCCTCCCAAGAATTGACAAGTACCTGTTGTACTCTTTCTATCCAATCTACAACTTGCAAAGTCTGCATCTGAATAACCTGTTAGTAGAAAATCTCTATTCCTAGGGTACCAAAGGCCTAGATTAGGTGTGCCCTTAAGATATCTCAGAATCCTTTTGACTGCAGTATAATGAGATTCTTTAGGGCAGGCTTGGTACCTAGCACAGACACATGTAGCATACATAATATCTAGTCTACTAGCAGTGAGATATAGTAGAGAGCCAACTATTCCTCTATACAAAGATTCATCAACAGGTTTACCTGCATCATCTTTGCATATAGGCATACTTGTTCCCATAAGAGTTCTCATAGTGGAGGATGACTCTATACCATACTTCTTAATTAATTCTTTGGTGAACTTAGACTGGGATATGGACAGGCCATCATCAGTCTGTCTTACTTGGAGTCCCAAGAAGAACTTAAGTTCCCCCATACTGCTCATCTCAAAATTCCCTTGCATAAGTTTGGCAAACATTTTACAAAGGTTGTTTTCAGTAGATCCAAAGATTATGTCATCAACATAGATTTGAACTAAGATGATCTTACCTTTGGATTCCCTAAGGAATAGAGTTTTGTCTATTTTTCCTCTTGAGAATTTATTCTCAATAAGGAAAGTAGACAGGGTTTCATACCAAGCCCTTGGGGCTTGCTTTAACCCATACAAAGCTTTCCTAAGCTTATAGACATAATCAGGTTTAAGAGGATCTACAAAACCTGATGGCTGCTCTACATAGACTTCCTCTTTTAAATCACCATCCAGGAATGCTGATTTCACATCCATCTGGTACACTCTGAAGTCTTGATAGGCTGCATAGGCAAGGAATATTCTGATTGCCTCCAGCCTTGCTACTGGGGCAAAGGTTTGATCAAAGTCAATCCCTTCTTCCTTCCTGTATCCTTTTGCAACCAATCTTGCTTTATTCTTCACTATTATTCCACTCTCATTCAATTTGTTCCTATAAATCTACTTTGTGCCAATTATGTTGTGGCCTCTTAGTTTAGGAACAAGCTACCAGACATTGCACCTTCTGAATTGATTCAGCTCCTCTTGCATAGCATCAATCCAGTGCTGGTCTTGGATGGCTTCTTCAAACTTCTTAGGCTCTATTTGAGATAGGAAACTTGAATGCAGGTCTGTGCTTTGATTTCTGCTTCTAGTCTGCACTCCCTGTCTTGGATCACCTATAATCTGATTAGTTGGATGATCTCTTAAATATCTTGTAGCTGGAGGAAGATTCCTTTCTGGTTGAACATCTCCAGCTCCTTCTTCATGCTGAACCTCTTGGTTTTCATCAGCTTCTCTTGAGTCTTGTACTCCCCCTGGACAGTAGCCTTCATTTTCCAATGCTCCATCTTCCTTTGATGCTTCAGCAATGGAGAGCTTGTCCATTCTTTTGCTTATACCTGTTGAATCATTTGATCTACAAGACAACTCACAGTTGATTAATCTTGTTTCATCAAACACAACATGTACAGATTCTTCAACAACTTGAGTAGTCAAGTTGTAGATTCTATAGGCCTTACTATTTATGCTGTACCCAACAAATATCCCATCTTGGGATTTGGCAGCAAACTTAGTTAGGTATGACTTGCCATTGTTAAGTATATAACATTTACAACCAAAGATCCTGAAGTAAGATAGATTTGGTTTTCTACCTTTCATAATCTCATAGGGAGTCTTTTTGTGGTTCTTGGTGATAGAAGCCCTATTGATCACATGATATGTAGTGTTAACTGCCTCAGCCCAGAAATATTCTGGGAGAGAGGTGTCACTCAATAGAGTTCTGCCAGCTTCAATTAATGTTCTATTCTTTCTTTCAACAATGCCATTTTGCTGTGGTGTTCTAGGTGAGGAGAACTCTTGGAAAATCCCAAAGTCTTCACATAATTTTGTCATGCTTTCATATTGAAACTCAGTACCATGGTCACTTCTGATTTTGACCACTGTACTATTCAGTTCATTCTGAATTTGCTTTACAAAACTAAGTAATACACTTGGGGTTTCTGATTTCTGTCTCAGAAAGAACACCCATGTAAATCTAGAATAGTCATCTACCACCACAAAAGTATAGACTTTCCTACCTAGACTATGAACTGGCATAGGACCAAAAAGATCCATATGCAAGAGGTATAGGCACCTCACAGAATCCTTGTTTTCAAGGCTTTGAAAGGAGGATTTTGTCTGCTTGCCCTTTTGACAAGCTGAGCATATTCCTTCCTTTATACACTTAACTTGAGGACCATTCCTCACTAACTCTTTGCTAAAGAGTTGGCCAATTGTCTTGTAGTTAAGATGAGCCAATCTCTTGTGCCACTTGACACAATGAGAAGCATTATCATCAGCTACAAGACAGATGGAAGAAGCCTTGTTCTCACATACAAAGTTAAGACAATAGACATTTCTCTTCCTATACCCAGTCAATATGATCTTTTGATCACTTGACCTTTTGATATGACATCCATCCTTAACAAATGAAATGTCATATCCTAAATCACTCAGCTGGCTTATGCTTATTAGATTGTGTTTCAAACCTTTTACATAAGCCACTTGGGTGATAGTAATTAGGTTAGTAGAAATGTTACCAAACCCTTTGATGATTCCTTTTTCAGATCCACCAAAGATCACTTTAGGTCCATCTTTGACAGATGTATACTCCTTCAGTAGCCCCTTTGTTCCAGTCATGTGCCTGGAACAACCACTGTCCAAGTACCATATAGGGGCATGGCCACTTGGACTTTCCTGCAACACAGATTTACTTACCCTTAGAACCCAAGTAAGTCTTGGGTCCTTAGTTCAGGTTAGCATTAACAAAGCTACCATTATCTCTTCTAACAGGTAGACTATTGTTCTTTCTAACACTTGTGTTATGCCAGCAGTCTAATGCAAAATGGCCTCTTTTGCCACAACACCAACATTCAAACTTATTGTATCTAGATCTAGATACACCCTTGACTGAAGAATTTCTGTCCATTTCTGGTGCTGCAGCAGCTTCACCCACTGATTTCTTATAACCATTGGGTTTATGAACATGGATAAGCCTGTTGGCATTTACACCCTTATTTATTAGAACATTAGTCTTAAAATGACCATGAATATCTTCATGATCATATTGGTTAGAAGGCACTTGCACCTTTCTAAACTTAATAGGGACTGAAAGGTTTAGTGGCTTGACAGGAGCTTTGCCTTTCCTCTTGAATTGGGCTGCCCTGGGGTTACCTTTGAATCCTAATCCTGCCTTACCCTTTTGAGTCACAAATTCATCTATCAAGGGTAAGACAGACTTTGGCTTAGAGTAACTAGCCACTAACTCCTTTTCTATTCTTAGTCTGGCCTCCAGACTCTTCACTTGATTATTGGTATAATTGATTGTGCCCATCTGAATAATAGTTATATTCTTCAGTTTGGCAATTTCATTTAACTTCTGATCAATTACTTTTTCAAACTCAGTTGCAGCTACCTTTAGATCAGCAATTTCCTGAGCCTGAGATTTAATCAGGTTCTTGCTTTTCTTAAGGGCCTGCAACAAGTCCCCATACTTATCTATCAATTGATAGAAATCTCCTTCAGATTCAGTTGCATCTACATCACTTGATGCAGATGTAGCTGATTCTGCACTTGTACTACAAACAAATTTTATTGAAGGACGTAGTACCTTACTAGGACCAGACTGATTCTGGCACATGTCTTCTTCTAATCCTGCCATCAGTCCCATGCACTGATGATCTTCTTGTTCATAGATGGAGTCTAGCAATTGTATGAACTCCTCTTCTTCAGTAGCAGCATACAGTCCAATATATGTTTCAGCTTCAGATTCTGATTCTGAAGTTGATTGATCTGTTAGGCTCTTTTCCTTCTTTGCAACAAAGGATTTTTCCTTCTTGCCCTTTTGATAAGTCTTCTTCTTGTCTGATGACTCCCTTCTCTTATCAGGACAGTCAACCACTACATGTCCAGGCCTATTGCAACAATATCAGACAATCTTTGAAGTAGTGGCCTTGCTGGGCTTTGTTCTGCTCTTCTCTTTCCTTGATGACTTTTTCTTCTGATAATAGTCATCAACTTGCGGTGATGAGGAGGGCCTAGACTTCCACTGCTTCTTCTTTAAGAATCTCTGGAATTGCCTTGTAAATGCAGCAAAATCTGCATCTGACTCACAGCTTTCTGAACCCTGATTATCTGAATTTTCAGAACTAACTTCTGCAACTTCCTTAGGAGGAGATGATGATATGCTCCTATTCTTTCTAGTGGCTTCTGCCTTGAAGGCCACTGTCTTCTCCCTATGCTCTCCTTTTGAATTCTTTTCCTCCTCCTTCCTCACCATAAGTTGCATTTCATAGGATAACAACTTTCCAAACAAGGTTGGAGGAGAAATCTCGGCCAGTTTAGCCACTTCTCTTATGGTACAGATCTTTGTGTCCCAATCCTTTGTCAAGGATCTTAAGAATTTGTCATTCAGTTCATAGGTACTGAAGACTCTTCCATAGGACATTAACTCATTCACAATTCTATAGAATTTCTTATAGCATTCAGTTATGCTATCAGTTTTTCCTTGTCTAAAACTTTCATATTCCCGGTTGAGCATAGACTTCCTATCCTGTCTTACTTCTTCTGATCCCTCCATGTAGACAATCAAGGTGTCCCACATTTCTTTGGAGGTCTTGCAGTGAATCAGATTCTGAAATGTAGAATCATCTATGGCACTCACAATAATATTCTGAGCTCTCTTGTCCATGGTTGCCAAAATGATTTCATCCTTGGTCATTTCAGAATAACTCTTTGGAGTTTGAATATTAGCATCAAGAACTGATACCTTCATTGGAATGAAGGGTCCTTCCTGAACTGTGATGTATATCCTTGGGTCAGATGCTTCCATGAACAATCTGACTCTTTCTTTCCAAATTCCAAAGATTTCCTTCCTGCAGATGGGTAACTTCATTGACCCTAACTCCTTGTGATTTTCTTCAGAACCCATCTTCTTGAATCTTGATTCTGCCTTTCAGATCTACCTCAGACTGTTAAGTCCTTTTTGAGGAACCTCCCTCTGATACCACTTGATAGTTTTACTTTCAAGACAACCTAAACACCTAGAGGGGGGGGGGTGAATAGGTTCTAATGCTTGTTAACACTTTTTGGCAGAATTCAGTTACAGAATTAAAACACACAACACAGCAGTCACAGAAATTTAACCATCACAGATTGCACACTGTTTTATAGTGGTTCCCCAAGGTCTGGGTACATCCACTTTCCCCCTTCACCTATCTAGCAGTATGCTAGATTCGGCCAAACTTCCTCTTTACTCAGATCCACAGATCCTACAGCTCAGAACCTGAAAAGGTTCCTACAACTCAGGTTCAACAGCCCTACCTCAGCCTTATCACAAAGCCTACAACTCAGAGAAGAACCTTATCCTACACTCAGGCAAACAGCCCTACCACTCAGAGATCAACTCTCCTACACTCAGCCTTTATAACACAGGCTTACAACTCAGATCTGTATTGACAGATCCTACAGAAATTAGAAAAGAAGTTTTTAATGTCTTGCCTTTGTTGAGAGAGAAAAGAACAAGACAATTCTTGATCAGCTGATGAAATCAACTGAATCTGAGCTTTCTTCAAAGCTTCTTGAATCTGAACTTAGCTGAGTTGATTTCCAAACAGCTTCTTGAGAAATCAATGATGGCTTCCTTCTTCTTCTTCAAGTGGCTGGATCCCTCTCTATCCAACACCTTTGATGATACTTCTGAATTCTTGAAAGAACTCTACTTAGACTGATCCTGAGATCGTCTACTTAGATCTTCTGATGAAGATCTTCTTTAATTCCTTGCACTTTCTTGAAGAGAGGACTTGTCTCTTAACTGATGTGTTGATGAAGAATTAATTTCCTCTTGTGTATGTTCCTATTTTTTTTTCTTCTGAATCTGTCTATTTATAGATCTTCTTCATGGTAACCGGCTGATTCGGTTTCTAACTGACTTCTGACAAGTCTGACAGCTTCAGTTAACCTGTCATAACCCACATCTGTCAAGTCTTCAAACAGATTCTGTGCCTTAGTCTTGGACAGCAAAGTGTTGAGACAGACTGTCAGAAAGTGTCGAGACCAACTGTCTATATGTGTCGACACAAGTGACTTTGGTGTCGACACAGCCTTTGATGATGTCGACTAGTTTGCCTTTAAGTCGACACTGCTTCTTCAGAACTTCATCTTGAGAATGAGTCGACACAGAGAATTTGTGTCGACTCAACACTTCATCTTTCTTCAGAAAATAACTTGGTCTTGACTTTGCAGTGTGTCGACACAAGTTCTGTGTGTCGACACAGTTGTTGTAGATTCAGAACTCAGTATGTGTCGACTCTGCCTTCAGGTGTCGAAATAGTTGAGGTCGACTATCTTTCTGTGAGTCGACACTGCTTCCCAGTGTCGGCACAAATGTGGTCGACTATCTTTCTGTGAGTCGACACTGCTTCCCAGTGTCGACACAAATGTGATCGACTATCTTTCTGTAAGTCGACACTGCTTCCCAGTGTCGACACAAATGTGGTCGACTATCTTTCTCTGTGAGTCGACACTGCTTCCCAGTGTCGACACAAATGTGGTCAACTATCTTTCTTTGTGTCGACACAGCTTCCTTCAAGTGTCGACACAATTATTCTGAAGTGTCGACACAATTTCTTCAGGTGTCGACACATGGACTTAGAATAATTTCCTGTATTCTTTAATACTTCTTCACCTGCATATGTCAACTTAAAACAACATGAAATACACCTTGATGTATATCATTAAGCTAAGTTAGGCTTCTTCAAATCAGGTACACATTTTTCAATGTACCCAACAACGAGGAAACTCTATATAAGGGACTGATCCTTGACAACCACAATAATAACAAAAGAGATTCTAACAATAAGAAAAGGGGAGACCCTTAAGAAGGCAGATTTTGAACAGTCTGCAAGGGAAGATTCAGATCTTATTCTGAATTTAAGGAAGGAGCTGACAGGAGATCAACTTCTACATCAAGTAAAGTTCAACCTTATTTTGTTATATCAAGAAGCTTTGAAATAGCTAAGTCAGGTTGGATCTGAAGATTTAGTTTATTCAAGAACTGATCAAGAAGCTCACACCTATAGAGAGTTCGATCTGGTGATATCTTCATATCTCTTAAACAATTAATTTCTTATAGGATCTTTTGTAAGATTTGAGTTGTAAGCCTGTAATTATAAAGGTTGAGGTAGGGTTGAGTGCCTGAGGTGTAGGACTGGTAATAGTCTGAGTTGTAAGCCTAGTGATAAAGGCTGAGGTAGGGCTGAGGACTGAGGTAGGATTCTTGGGAAGGATCTGAGGTAAGACTTATATAAGTCTGAGCTGTAGGAACCCATCTGATTCTGAGTTGTAAGATCTGTGGATCTGAGCAAGTGAAAGGAATTTGGGCTGAATCCAGTTCTCTATTGGATAGGAGAAGGGGGAAAGTGGATGTACCCATACCTTGGGGAACCACTATAAATCTGGTGTATGTTGTGCTGAGATTTCTGTGCTGTGATTTGCTTTTTCTGTGCTAAGTAAGAACTAGTTAATTGCCTAAATTATTAAAGAAAAATAGAAGCTATTCACCCCCCCTCTAGGTGGCTAGGCTCTTGAAATAAGTCTTTCAAAAATGAATGCCAATCTCCTGCTCACTGATAAGTTAGCAAAGCAAAATGATGGAAGAGGTTTTTAATAGAAGGATATAAGAACACATGCACTTGAAACTGCCAATGATGATTAGCAAATTTATATTTTGTTGAAACTACACTTGAAACTGCACTTGAAAACATATTTATGTTTTCTGTCCTGCATATAGAGTTCTATGTATGCATATACAACCTCTATTATGGTAGAAATTTTGACTTGCAGAAATGGGAATGTCCATAAATAGATCTTTGCTAAAAATCATGATGATATGATTGTACTGGTATCATCCATTGATGTGATGACTTGTAGTGATAAATTGAGATTGTTCAGGTATTTACAATTGAGAGTAGCTGAGAAAACTTAATTAATGATAAATCAGCTTTGAAAAGGGGTCTAGTAGAAGCTGTTCAAAAAAACTTGGTAAAACTATAAATAAAAGGGTGGCAACTATTGAGCAGAGTAGAGAAAAGGTAATTTTAAATTTGGACATTGTAGCTTCTTATTTGAAATTTTAATATTGGCATCCAAACTTCTCTATTTCACATGTTTATATTTTTATCGTATTTCCTTCTATTACCTTGAAAAATAAATAAAGTCATACAATTTATATGCTTATGAGGTCAACAATCATCATTTGCTGGGTATATATGACATGATCTTACTATTTTTAACATTGCAATGGGTAATTCCCTATTTGAATTATTTTTGTTGTTGTTGTCGATTGGAATAACTATTGTTAATTCTAACTATTTCTTGATCTTGAATGAAGGTGATGGTGTTGAATTATAATCTGTGTAAGACCCCCTTTTTTCGATTCAAAACTCGGGGTCTTATGCCAAGAACCGCCGCTTTGCAGTGACACCTTCGCACCCGGGAAGGTCGTCACTACAACGCGCCGATTCTGCCGGCCTTTTCGATCACAATCAAGTAGCAAGTAGTAAAGAAAGAGAAATACAGTCCACAATAATAAATCACATATAAGTAAACTCCACGAAGGGAGCGTCCACAGTATAACATCAGAGTAAAAACAGAGTACTGAAAGGAAGAGGGCTTAAGCCCGGTACAACAACACCTCACTACATGACCACTCAAACGGAAGCTGAAAAACAAACTGCTACTAAGGAACGGAACTCACGGTCCTGGCTGTCTGAACTCCTGAGATAGACTGCCCTGTCTCCAAGCGCACCGGCCTCCTGGGCTGCTCCTCCGGGCTGTGCTCCACGATTCCCTAAAATGATGTGGTCCGAAAATCGTTAGTCTATAAGACTAAGCCCTATCATCCCCCACCACTTCCCCCATGCCCTAAGGCACCGAGCGGAGAGGAAGAAAGGGAAGGACATGAAGGTGGAGAGTAGTCAAAAGCAGATGATGGTGGACCTAACTAGCAGTTATGACAGGCGAACAATATAAGTGTTGTAATAGGTAAAACAAAAAGGTAAGTAAGTAAAAAATTAAACCTTCACTTATGTGAGTACACATAAGCCAAGGGATCTTCTACAGGGCTCCCATCGTATAAATGTCCCATTCCACTTATACGTTGGGGTGTTGGTTATCACAAGCATTATATAAATATTTAAAATGACCTTAATCTATAAAACTTGCCCACACAAGCTTATAGACCAAGGGGTCGTTCTGCAGGTCCTAATGTATAAGCGTCCCATTCCACTTATAAATTAGGTGTCAAGGTTCTTATGAATGATTATGTATGCAGCTATATGGTGGATTGATGATGTTCATGCAGTGCA
This sequence comes from Platanthera zijinensis, assembly GCA_039513925.1. Taxonomy (NCBI): domain Eukaryota; kingdom Viridiplantae; phylum Streptophyta; class Magnoliopsida; order Asparagales; family Orchidaceae; genus Platanthera; species Platanthera zijinensis. Next base: position 73,131,005 of record CM077081.1, read on the forward strand.
ACTCACACACCCAACTTTGTGTACACAAACCTTAGTTCCCCCTTTCAGAGCCGTTACCTCCAAGGATACCTCCGTAGTGGCAGACGGAAGCGGTGGGTTGGGCCTCGCCCACCTCAAAACCAGTATTTGCACTACCGATCTGACCTATCGTACGCCCTCAACGCCTGGTGCACAAGGCGGACTCCCGCATACTCTTACCGGCTGGACCGCCGGACTTAAGGTTGGCGAAGTGCTAGCCACCTTGTCGAGTCAACGATATTGGTGTCGGTGCAACGAACTCCCCAATATCGAAGACCCACCACCTTAAAGTTTCCTATTTATGCACATGCAACCTTTAATATAAGAAGTCAAGAGTAAAGCTCCCGAACCAAACCGTCCGTCTCAACGACAAACCGAGACTAAGCTCCCCGGACTAAACCGTCCGGCTCAATTCCAAACCCCATCCCTTTGAGCACCGCGGGATGACGCCCCTTTGAACACCTCGGGATGACTTAACCTTTTCCAAATGTCTATCTAACTAGTGTGTAAAGTGTAAACCTATTTCAACTAATTACTCTTTTGATTTATTTAAGATTTACGTTAGCCCAAGACTGCCTCCAGATTATGCCCCGTGAAGGGTTCTCAATAGGCACTAGGAACCAAGACGGCGGCATTACGGCCCGAAGTTCCCTTTTGCAAGGCACTTATTGTTATTGGTTGTTTTTCCCTTACTCGTTCCCTTTATAAATTGCATCAAACTAAACCTAGGGTGAATTTGACTCTTCACTCTTACGGGGACGACGATCTTTCGTCGGTCCCGCGCACCTTCTAGAGCGCATCAACTCATTCCTCACCACACTTGAAACCTCTTATGGTGATCCATCCACTTTCTTTAAATCCACTCAAAACAACCTGTCCTTACGCTAACACAAACCTTATTCTGTTATACATTTCCCAAAATCACTAATTACAGACCACCCTATACTATATGATGTCTATGATAGGATGTCCTTTGTGTTTTCATCCGAACGACCTAAGTTATTTACTGGGGGCCTATCACGACATAATTGAATCAATTCTCGGTTATAACAATTTTCTCAATTAATCCATTAATTAATTAATTTTCCTAAGATCCAAGGTCTACCAAATTTGAACAGGGAGTATACTTTTCAGTCATGGGTAAATCATAATAAATTTAAGATAAATACTACTATATCTAAAAATGATATATCCAAGGTTTGGCAATTTTTACTAAGGTCTAAGGGGCCTAAACATATTTTAACAATAATTCATTTCTTTCTTGTCTAATGAATAAACTACATCAAATCTTCATCCATATAATTTGGATTAATTACAGGGTACTAATAACACCATGAAAACAGTACCAGATAAGTTTCATAATTTTTCTAGTGGAAATTAATTTACAATAAATCATTTACTAAATTATTAATCTAGCATGTTTGTGAATCAAGTACTATATTAATAACTCCAAAAATCCTGAATAAATTCCCACTGGTACATATTGGCTTAAGAACCCTATTTACCAAATTTTATAATTTTATAGAAAACATTTAAGCCATAATATATTTTAAAACCATAAAGCCCTTTTATAACACTTGAGAAAGAACTGCTAGATTTCTTCAACATAAAATTAAACTAAAAATTCAGGAGCATTCCTATTGGCAAACAACATCTAATTCCCGAGTTTCATGAGGTCTTATTTGACTTAAAAATCTTTAATAAATAAAATATCAAATAGGGCTATACCCACATTCATAAGTGAAGTACTATAAATAATTATCCAAAAATTCTAGAAAATTCATCAAAGGGTCCTAACTACCCTAGAAACACTCTACCAAAGTTTCATAGCTTTTAAATGAATTTAAGATTAATTTTTTGACCTAAAAGCCCTTCTACCCTAAAACTAGGGTTTAGGTTTTGAGGTACCTACCTACCTCTAAATTCTTTAATATTTCAACCAGAGGGTTAAATACCCATTAATAACCTCTCCACCAAATCTCAAGGGCATTTGCCCCTATGTCCTTCACAAGCCCCCAAAGTCCTCATTTAGGGTTTGAACCTGGGCCCTAGGGTAAACTCACCCTAATCCATATCATTTTCCCCAAGGGGTTTCTTAGGATCATTTTAAACCAGTGGTCAAAATCTCAACCTCTATTGAGGTGAGTGACCACTCATTTGCCAAAAGTTCCCTTTTTCCCAACTTACCATTCCCTAGGTCCAAACTAGGGTTTAGTGAACTCCTATTCAAAACTCAACCAAATGAGTTGAAATTTGAACCAGACCTAGATACCTATACCAGGGACACCTCACCAAAATTTGGGAGGGTATGGAGGTCATTTGACCCTTTAATTATCTTACCCTAGCTTTTCTAGGGTTAGGGCAAAACCCTAAGCTACACTATATCAAATGGTCTCCCATTTTTACAGTAGCTATATCTAGGTAATAATAAGCCCCTATCCAAAATTCAGGGAATTTGGACCAAGAGTTAGGTGTGGGGAATTATTTTAAAATCTGCCCTATATATAGGACCTACCCTAGAAAATGGCCCTATAAGTCAGTATACTTGTCCTAAAATTTTCCATTATATATCAAACTGTAGATAATAAAAATGCCTACAACATTTATGTTGATCATTTTTGATGAACATGCCCCTAAATGACCTAAATAATTTTTAGAAGGAATCTGCCCTAGTTGTAGGACATACCCTCACTAAAAAGGCTCTACAGGTCAGTCCCCTCATCCACTTTTTCACCACTACATATCAAATTGTAGGTCTTCAAAATACCTACAACTTTCATGTTGTAACCTTTTTCAGGTGGTGCCCATAAGGGGCCTAAATTGAATTTACAGTGAAACTGTTTTATTAAAATACAGAAAATCAGAAAATATGGGTTTATAAGTATTTATTTTGATCCTGTACGAATCTTAAACCGCATCAGACGGCAGCTGTTCATCTTCTCCGATTTGGACAGAAATTGAGCCCGCACAGGTGGTTTTTACGGGCCTTATTCCGGCGGCCTGAGGCAGCGCCACCACCGGGAAACATCACCCATTTGTTCCCGATGGTGGGGGCTATCCACGACCGGAGCTAGGGCGGCCGGAGGTGGCAGCGCCGCCCTACCTGAGAGCTTCAAAAGCTCCATAAAAATGGAAATTTCTGAATTTTTAAACCTTTGCTCCGGTTCATTTGAGCATGAACTCAACTCCTAAACAATCCTTGGATCTAAACATGAGAGAAGAGGTGAGGGAGGACCTGAGTTCGGGCATGAATGCGGGTTGAACGGCGGGATGCAATGGTGGCGGCGGTGGCAGCGTTTCCTCTCCTTGGTGGTTCCAGCAACGGTTCTCTCCTCCTTCTCTGGTTTCGAAATGGGTCGCCCCTCTCTCCTAAGTGAGTATATAAGGAGGAGAGGGGGAGAGGGGCGGTTTTCTTCAAGGGCCAAAACACCTCTTCATGTGGGGGTGGTTAGAGGAGAGAGAGAGTGAAAGCACCTCTTGATGGCCGGTAAAAGGGCGGGGGGAAGAGGTGTCAACCTCTAGGTGGCTGTGGGCCCCTCTTTGGTCGAGCCCCATGCCTCCTCACTCTCTAAAACCACCGCTTCACTTCCACCACCTTTTCTCTCTCCTATATTTAGCCTATTTCTCGCTTCTTTCTCTCTCCTAGTCACCCTCACGATTTCTCTTCCCCTAGAAGTCTAAAGGCAGCCCATAAAATGAATATTAAATCCTTAAATGCCATATGAGAGGGGGGCTCACCATTCTACCATGAAAATACCCCATATTCTCACTTTCTCTCTCCTAGTCAACATGTTGGCTAGCCTAGGGTTTAGGGTTGACTTGGTCAATTTGACCTTCGGAGTCAACATCAATAGACCCCTAGGGACCCATTAAACTCCCCTAAGGCCTAGGTATGGTTAGGTAGGGTAGACTTGGCATAATGAGGGTGAGTTGACCCAAGGCAGGGTTACTTTGGCCTAACTAGGGCTTAAGTTGACATGGGTCAACTTAGCCACTAGGTTTACACCCAATGGGTCCTTGGTGACCCATTGATCTCATATTAGGTCTAGGAATGCCTTGGAGTCAGATTGAACCCACTAGGCCACCAAAAATCAGGGTTTTAAGATTTTACTATTTGTAGCCCAAGTGAGTCTCAACTAGCTAGTTGGGTCACTTGACCTCCTAGGTTCAACCTAGGACTTGTTATGACCTAGGCATGTTCAAGTCACTCCTAAGGGGGGGTCTAATTTGAAAATGGGATGTTACAATGTGCACTAGCAACATGGACTGGGCAAAGGGTTGTCCCTAACATCTTTATTGGTGGAAATCATATTGGTTGAAAAGCTGGTAATTTCTCTCTCAATACTGTTTTTATAATTTTTTTATATAGGGAAGTAGAAGTTAGGTAATGCAAAAGAATGAATAAATTTACTTATTCTTTTTCCTAGTAAAACTCTGTTAAGAACACAAGTAATCAACTATAAACCAATAAGTGTAGGCGGAAGGGCTTTGGATTTATATTAAGCGCAGAAGACTACATTTATTTTATGATGTGAGACTATTCTTAGCACATCTCTCACATGTCTTTGATCACTAACATGTGGACTGTATATATTTTAATCTGGTGGCATTGCAGTGGGCCCTTAAATTTAGGATCCATTTGGTACGGCGGTGGTGGTCGTCAATGCGGTGATTACGAAACACCATCCATTTGACATTGTGTTATTGCTCCTGTGAGTTATGACAAAAACTCCGTCGTCATGAAATATGTGATTAACATAACAACGGTTTTGATGCCACCTAGAGAAATACTAATTTTGAGCCTAAAAATGGGCGAGGTTCCTTAGGTGAGGTCGGACATTCACGAACGATAGTCCGTAACCACCGTTGCATTCACGATGGCCACCACTATGCCAAACGAACCCTAAATCTACTATGATACCATGCTAAGAACCTAAACGGCCAGCCTAAAGTCAATTGGTTGTAATTGGGATTCATTGAAGATGCATCAAACTGATATGATGTATTAGGATTTATTTTTATAAAGTATCAAAAGTAATCATTTTTCGTTGGCCCTAGATCTATATTAAGGGCATAATGCTAAACCTAATTTTTTTTGTCGTGGGGCTATTCCCAACAAATTGATCAGAATATGGAAAGCCATGCTTGAATGCCATCAGAGCCAGATCATGACAATCTCATTAGCATATCAGGCTAAGAACTCCATGCCACCATCCGGAAGCACGGATTTCTCCAAGCAAGCGGCCATGAATCTCCGAGATTAGGTGTTGGGTGAAAACCCAAATCTCCATCATTGCTTGCACACAAAGAACATGTTGGTTGTAAAGTGCTGATATGTGATTGACAAGCTTATCAACTCAACTCCGCTCTCCAATGCTTCTAGGAGATTGAATTTCTGCAACTTGTTGGCCTTTCATTGGAAGTGAATGAGTTTTTCATTTTATCAAGATTTTGGCTAGTTACATTGACATCTACTTACTGAGTTACTATCAAAAATGCATTTTGATTCTTATTCAGGTTGTGTTTTAATGGATTTTTTTATTAATTGGGTTGTAATGGATTTGCTTGCTAGAATATGAAGGCATGTCTTGAGGTTGTTGATTATGTTTTAATGAGTTTTTTATTAGTTGGGTTGTGATGGTCTGTTTGGAATTATGAATTCTGCTTCTTCCTTTTCCTGCTCCCATGATTGGTTGTACATTTAAAACTGATTTTGATATATGTGTGGTAAATTGAAAATATATATTTCATTTTATTGGCAATGTTTTTTAAAACTATTTTGAATTTACAATTTTTTGGACTGCGAATAAAGACATTGAACTACGAATAAATTCAATGGACTGCAAATATTATTGGACTGCGATTAGCAACTATAGGACTGCTTAAAATGTAATATTTTGTGATGTTTTTTTTCAAAAAACGTTATTGTAGAGTTTTAACTACGATGATATTTTGTTAAAAAACATTGTGATATAGTTAATATTTTTCTCGACGTTTTCTTGGAAAGTGTCACTATAGATTAATTATTTATCATGATGTTTTTTGAAAAAGTGTTACGATAGAGCAACTACCAATTATGATGTTTTTCTGAAAGCGTCGCATAGAGCTACGACGACGTCCGCAATCACGATGAGTTGGTGATGTTTTTATAAACATCACGAAAATTAACAAAATGCTAAAAAATCGTCGCTAAAGACATAAAAAAATGTTGTCGTATAACAACTTTGTTGTAGTGGTTCAAGAATGATGTTTGATCTTATTATTTTTAATAGTTAGCAAAATACATGTTATTTGACTTGGTGATTTGTTTTTGTATTGTATTAATGATCATGAAGAGGTGTCTGTTGCAGAAAATAACATAGATGTAATGGAGAAAGTGTATACAAACCCACATGGCCACATCTCTCCCTCCCTTCCTTTTTTCTTCCTTTTCCCCTTCTCTCTTTCACCCCCCCTTTTCTTCTCCTCCCCCTCTTTTTCTCTCTTCCCTCCCCCTTTTCTTCTCCTCCCCCTCTTTTTCTCTCTTCCCTCCCCCCTTTTTCCCCCTCATACTGGAGTAGAACCCGACGCCCCCCCCCCAGTTCGGGCCTCACTCCGGTTTAACTGAATTTGACTGAACATTCGCTCTTCCAGAAATACCCTCCCGCCTCATCACAAGAAAAGAAATTCGGGCTCTTCTTTCTCGCGATCTGCCTGATACCCAAGCTTCCCTGCTCGAGTTTCTTCCCTATCCATTCATCTCCAGCACACGCACACACTGATTCTCCAGGTGCTCCCGAAACCCTCCCACTCTGCGACTCGTTCCCGAAGCTGCGCTCCAGAAATGCCCATCCCTTCTTCTTCCTCGGTGACAGACGACGCAACCTCGGTACTCGACGACATACGCTAACCCTCCCCCGCTCCTCCACGATTGAATCCACTGAATCTCCCGACGCACGACGCAAGCCTGGTCTTCCTCCGCCATGGATGTTGCAGCGTGCGCCCCTGCCCTATCCGATTACGCTACTTTCTTTCTTTTTTTCTTCTGATTTTGACCTCATATGGAGTTTTGCATCTGCCTCCTCCTCACCATACTCGGATACATATCAGGTATCGTCTACGCCATCTACGTGATCGTTGTCGTCGATCCTGAAAGGCACCAACAGGACCACTACTACGAGGTCGTCGCCTAGGTTAGACGATTCTCCTTCCTCCACATTATTCATGCAATTACCATGAGATGTTTGCTCTAGTTTGCTCTTTCATTACCACAATTAAACCCATGTTGTATCCTATTTTATATGATTGATACCTATTTTCTGTGTCTTCCCCTATCTACTTCGTCCATGCTTTTTTGCTACAGTTTTATTTCTAGAATTTTTATCACTAAAATGTTTCCACTGTTTATCGGTTCCTACACTCTCCATCGCCTTATGTTGAAAGGCTGCAAATTAAGATGAACACCTAAATTCAAGTATGAAATTATTTTGGTGCTATAGATGAGAAATTTTGATCTACTAAACATAGCGCGGAGTGGAGGATCTATATATTTAACCTCTAAGTTTCATATAGTTTAACCTCTAAGATTACTAAAATTGGAGTCATCTTATCCCGTTCCTAACTCTCTTCATGACCCTTATTGTGTTATAGATCCCACCTACGACTCTGCCTTCAACTTCAATATGGATCTTGATCTTCAAATCCTCTCCAGGTTTGGGTTCCTAACCTCTTTGCGTCTAAGCTTTCATTATGCGCTTCTATTTATTTAATTATGCTTCCATTGTGTTATTTTATTGCACATCTTCTGCATTATTAACTAATTTAAATATGATTATTTATGCATACCCCTGTATTCCAATAATTGTATGCCTCCATCCTTGATATAAAATCACAAACATTATGATGGGGACATCCAACAGACGTTTAAGGGGAAATAAAATCCTAAAAAAGTCTAATGTATTTAATTATTCTCGAAATAAAAAAGAAGAATTTTGTTTGGTTTTGATCCTTTTTTTACTGCAGTTTAATATTAATTCAACTAATACTTTCCTTTATAATGTCATGTCCAACTGAAGATATGTTGAAGGGGTATCTTGGAGCACAAGTTGAAGTGTTGTCGTATACCATTCTCCACGCCCGTGGGAAGCCCTCTGCCATCAGATTTTTTGGCATTTGGGTAAGGGCATGATGATTTCGTTAACAACAAGAAGAAGTCGGAATTGTTCCTTGAGCTACAACTGAAAGGGTTCACCCCGTTTCCGGCAAAGACAAAGGATAGTGTTGTAATAGCTGGGGCCACAGAGGATTCTGAGGAGGCTACATAATTGGTCAATGGCAGTGAAACCTCGAGCCACTATGACTATCTACTCTCTATGGCAATAGGATCCTTGAGCTGGGAAAAGATTAAGGAACTGTGTGTTGAGCAGGATAAAACAAATCTATTGTTGCGGTAGAGTAGCACTTTGTTTAGTCTAAATACCTTGTCGTGAAACTATATCTTCATCATTTTGGTAAGAATTCTTGGAAGTCAATTGGATCATATGAATTTCATCTGTTTCCTTGATTTGTCTTTTAGTCACAATGGTAATGACCTAATCACTACTCCAGAACATCACTTTTCCCCTATTTGAACAATTGCAGTATGAAATGGCCAGGAAACTCATGACAAATCTCTATGAAATTCATTATTATTTCCAATTAATATGAATAATTCATATACCAATATCTCTATAAGAATTCTTTAATGTTTATTGGTTATGCTTTGTTGATTCTTGTTTGCAAAAGATGTTCTTACTATGTTGCAGGCCAGTGCTTCGAAGTCACGACAGATTCCCGCCTCCTCTACTGTAAGGGCACGCCCGGATCCCGCCTCGTGCAGCTCAACGAGCCTCATTGACCCTAGGATTTCGTAATCTCTGAGGTTGGTCTTGTCCTTTCCGACATCCCCGCTGATGTAGACATTGTTAGAGAAAGGCCGAGGCGGGAGACAGCTCCAATCTATATCTTCCTATAGGTATGCTCCCGATGATGGCTCTGGTTTTTCGCTTAGCAGTTTTCAGTTGCTATTCATTTCACTGATCTGAATTTTTTCTTTTTCTTTAGTATTGTTTGCGACTCTGATTTCCCGGCATGGTTTATAATTCAATTACACTATTTCATTCGATTTGGAATGAATGAGGTTCAGAGCTAGTAATTTTTAATGGAAATTAATAAAACCAGCATTCAAATTAATGAATGGTGTTTTTATTGGTGCAACCATACTGATCTGGAAGTGATCATGCATGTATCCTCACTGTCAACTCAGTATGAGCCTATCAGAGTTGCACATAAAATTGCGGAGAAATTGGGAGATTGGATCTGTACTATTTAGCTCATATGATGAGTTGAAGGATATTGAAAAAGGGGCTGAAAAGATTCTAAGGCATTTGGCATTGAGTGTGTTTAGCTCACTCAACGTCATGGGGCTGAATGCGTTGAGAGCATTGAGTCCAGTCAACGCTTTCGCGGGTTAAGTGTTAACTCTACGAATGTTGTATTTGAGTGCGGTGACTGTCTCACTTAAGCATTGAGTACATCGAGTCCACTCAACACCTTCGTCGAGTAAAGGGGTTTACCTGGAGAATCTGGCTCTTAGGAATTGAGTGTATTGTATTCACTCAACGTCGTTCGACGTTCTGGCCTTGGCGTAGATTTCGTCGAGCTGAGTTTGACGAATGAAGTTCGACGTTCTGGCCTTGACGCAGATTTCGTCGAGCTGAGTTCGACGAATGAAGTTCGACGTTCTGGCGTTGGAGCAGATTTCGTCGAGCTGAGTTCGACGAATGAAGTTCAACGTTCTGGCCTTTGGCGCAGATTTCGTCGAGCTGGGTTCGACGAATTGTTTGTCGAGCTAAGTTTGACGAATTCCCGCGCTGAGTCAAATGTTGACTTGCTAAATCTATCTCCTGTGATATAAATAGGATGTTTTAGGGTTTTCTTACCATGGTTCTAATCTTTCTGCATACGAGCCGATATTGTGAGATACAAAGAAAACCTAGAAACCCGACGGAAGTGTTCCGCCAATCCTGTCGCCGATTCCGATCCCGATCCCGGTGAGTGTCGTCGCCGCCTCCGATCCTGATCCCGGTGAGTGTCGTCGCCGCCTCCCCTATAACATATCTACCAGTCTGTGGAGACGCTGAGTGTCCTCTCCTAACCTAGTGCTTGTGTGAAAAGTTGCTGTGGGTTCTCCCGATCGTGTGGATTACTGTAGAGGCGCGGATTCAAACTTAAGGCAGAATGATTAAGTAATTAAAGACTATTTTCTATGAGTTCTGCAGCTACTTCAGCAATCACAATCACACAATCTAGAACTACACATCACAGATTGCAACAAGTATTTATAGTGGTTCCCCAAGATCTGGGTACATCCACTTTCCCCCTTCGCCTATCTAGCAGTGTGCTAGATTCAGCCAAACTCCTTTCTTTATCTCAGATCCTCAGATCCTACAGCTCAGAATCCAAAATGGATTCCTACAACTTAGAGTGATACCACACTCCTACAGCTCAGGCAATTCAGCCCTACCTCAGTCTTTATTCAAGACCTACAACTCAGAGATTATCTCTCCTACACTCAGGCAATTCAACCCTACCTCAGTCTTTATTCAAGACCTACAACTCAGAGATTATCTCTCCTACACTCAGCCTTTATAAATTAGACTTACAACTCAGATCTATTAAAAGATCCTATAAGATTTGAGTAAAATATATTTTTATCTTGCTCCTGGTGAGAGAGGAGGAACAAGACAGTGGTCTTGATCAACTTCTTGATAAACCAGATGGATAAAATCAACTGGAACTTAGCTTTCTTCAAAGCTTCTTGAATCTGAACTTTGTTGAGTTGATCTTCTTTGAAATAAACTGATCAACAGCTTTCTCCTTAGATTTCAGAATTCAAATCTGAATCTTCTTGACAGATAAGTTCAGAATCTGTTTCTTTTGAAATCTGAGACAGCTTTCTTCTTGCCTTCTTTTGACTGGATCTCTCTCTATCCAAGTCCCTTGAAGATACTTCAGAATTCTTGACTGAATTCTACTTTGACAGATTCTGATAGTTCAATCAGAATATCTTCTTAGATCTGCAAAGATCTTCTTCTTATTGTTACTTGTTATTAAATGTTCAGTTTTGTGTGTGTTTCTTTCAGACACTATCCGTCTATTTATAGCCTTCATTCCTGGTAACCGGCTGGTCCGGTTCCTAACAAACTTCTGTCTGTGTCAATCACGTCAGTTAACCTGTAGAGACCCACAACTGTCAATTCTTCAAACTGCCAAGGAGTCTTTGTTTCTGCCAGAAAGTGTCGAGACAAACTGTCAATATGTGTCGAGACAATTTGATTAAGTGTCGACACAATCCTTTGTGATGTCGACACATTTGTCTTGATGTCGACACAGCTTCTTGACACAACTTTTTGAGAATGTGTCGACACAGATAGTTGTATGTCAACACAATTACTTCAGCCACAGACTTATTGTTGATTCTGCTAAGTGTCGACACAAGTCTCTAAGTGTCGACTTAGCTGCTGTTGACTTCTGCCTCTGTGTGTCGACACAGCCTCCTGGTGTCGACACAGTTGATGTCGACTATAATCTTGTGTATGTCGACACTGCCTCCCGGTGTCGACACAGTTGATGTCGACTATATTTCTGTGTGTGTCGACACTGTCTCCCGGTGTCGATACATTTGATGTCGACTCATTTTCTCTATGTCGACACAGCCTTCTTCAAGTGTCGACACAATCTTCCTGAAGTGTCAACACATCTTCTTCTGGTGTCGACACATGGACTTAGAAATTTTTCATACTTTTAACCTGGACATATTCAACTTAAACAACATCAAATACACCTTGATGTATATCATTATGCTAAGTTAGGCTTCTTCAAATCAGGTACACATTTTCCAATGTACCCAACAATCTCCCCCTATTTGGAGAAGTCATAACCCATATTAGCTAATGATATGCACCACTTATGATAATAAAAAAAATGATGATGATGTATATAAGCTTAATATTACAGAAAATATTAACAATCAAAATATTTGCACAGATTCATCACAGAGATAAAAAGATATACACAAAAATTAATTAAAGAGCAAGATTTTGTGTATTATGTCAAAATGATTGTTTACAAAATGTTTAACACTGAATGTTTCACATTACACATTTTTAAACTAAAACTAAGACATCTTAGACTAAGATTGATCAGGCTACTTTATAATAATCCCTCTTCCTGGTTGTACTTATGCCTACACAGAAGGTTCAGTTTCTTCCATGGGCTTTTTGCCTTTAAGATCAGCCTTCTCCTGAGCCTCAGTCTTCAGTCTTTGTCTCTCAAAATAGTGATACGGCATGGGAAAGTATTTGCTAGGCTCCACAGCATCAGGAGGTAGCTTTCCCATCTTAGCTTTCCTTCTATGCTGAACAATAGCCTCCTGTCTGGCTTCATGCTTCTGCCATTCTTGTTCATTGTACCACTTGACCCTTTCATGGACTTGATCTTTTACAGCTTTCCAGGCAGTTAGTATGATGTTTCTAGAGGTAGGAATCCACTATTTAAAATCAGGTTTTAGTTCATCTTGCTCCCTAAATCTCTTCTTTGACAGTTGAGCCTCTTGCTGAGCCTTGATTGCAGCTTCATGCATATCTACTTTTCCAAGTATAATATTTGAAACCTCCTCTAGAGGACTATACATAGTTTGCACCTGCTGATGAATCATGTCAAAATCTGCAGGGGGGTATATGACTTGAGCAACCTCTGGTTGGTTGCCTTCAAGTAGACCTTGTGGCTGTACTCCTGACTCTGCCATATTATCATCATCACAAAGGGGTGGATATCCCAATGTGGCTCTGACACTGTTAATGACCCACTTGGCATGTTCTGAGCCAGCATAAATAAGTACCCTCTCCCCCTTTAGGACTTCTCTTGCTACATGATCTCTGAGATCTTCCTTCTGAAACCTGATCTGACCATCCAGATAATTAATGCCATCTTTGAAGAAGGGTTTCAACTTGTTAAGTTTTGCAGTAATTTCCTTCTGGGAAGAGGTTATGGCTGTCTGTACTGAGTCTAAAGCAGTTTTGAACTTAGTATCATATGCTAGCATTTCAGCTGCCCTAGCTTCAGTCAATTTAGTCATGGTTGTTTGAAATTGAACAAGAATATTTGTGTTGGTAGTTGTCAGATTGTCATTTAGCCTTGTCTGATTTTCAAGAATGTATCCTTGATTAATAGATTGAGCATCTATTTCTTTCTTCATTACTTCTTGTTGTTTGGCCAGATATACAACAGCATGTGCCCCTTTTGTAAAACAATCAGTCATTTCTCTTTTATGTTGATTGACTTCAAATTTTATAGACTTTATATCTTGAGCCAGATCAAACTGAAGATTTTTATGACTTTCATCAACATATTTCTCTAGAGCTTGTCTTTGTTCATCCATTTTCATTTGAAAAGTTACCAAGAACTTTGCATAATCAAAATCTGAAGAGGTGGGTGGTGTTGTTTGAAGTGCTTTCTTATAACTATGGCTTCTTCTCTTGAAGACCATAAGCTTCCTTTTCTTTGCCTCTTGAATTTCTTCATTCCCAGAATCAGAGGAACTCTTAATCTGAACTCTTTCTTTTTGTGTGGTAGGGATTTTAGTTTCAGTAACATGTGGCTCCTGTTCACCTTCACCTGGTACCCTCTCCTCACTAGCTTGCTCCCCCTCAACCCTTTGGGTGTCATCTTTATTTGCTGTGTCTACAGCCTCTTTGAAGAGATCATCCATTGTATATTCCTTTGGTGTTTGAGGAGGAGATGGAACATTGATTCACTTTATAAAATCATCTAATCTAGCAGTATCTATCTCCTCTGATAAGTCAATCCTTTCTGCTTCTTCTGTATGAGCAGTACTAGGCTCCCCCTGAACCTGTGCAGGTATCTGTTCTGGATCTTGGATAGTATTAGCCTGATGTTGATCTTGTGTTGTAGTCTGTTCCTTCTGTACTTGAATTGTTTCAGTACCAAGCTCAGTGTGATGATGAGCTGGAGACTTCTCAGCTGGCTCCTGCCTGTCTTCTTCAGGCATATCCTTGGATAGAACTCTATCCCACCTGGAGAACAACCTTATATCCATTCTCCTCATATGATTGATCTTGGAGCCTGGTAGTTGTTGCATTACTTCTGGAATGATTCTAGCTAAGTAAAGACTCAGTATTCTAGCCATGTTTGGCTTCTTGATTGCCTCCTTGATTTTGTCAAACAAAACTGCTGACCAGTTGGTGGGAATGTGAAATACAATCCTAGTCATTAGGTTGAACATGAAGACAGAGATTCTATCATGTCCACAAGTCTTGCACAGCACCACTTTCCCAATAACTTCAGAAAGGAATTTACCCTGATTATTCATGCCTTTTCGATTGAAGGCAGTACCAATCTTCATGGTGGGATCCAGTCCACACCACTGAAGTGTTTGCCTTGTTTGTGAGGCTGAAACCTCCTCTTCATCGTTTATCCTTGGAAGATGAAGGATTCTAGTTAATCGCTTCTGAGTCACCTTGACTCTTGTGTCCTGAATAGTTGATTTGATTTTCATACCAGTAGAATCCACAGATGCGGTGGTGTAGAATGCAATAACTTCCTTCTTCCATACCTTGGTGGGTTCTGAGACAAGGAATTCAAGTCCATTGTCTATGAGAAGAGACACCACCATCTTAATCTCTGAAGCTGCATCGTCGAACGCATGCCTAACCAGTTCATATCCCTCGTTGATGGAATCTTCGATCTTTGGCGCCATTGAATCGTTGAGAAAGTTTTAGAAAAGAGAGAAGAAGGATTGTCGACACACAAGGTTTTTGTCTCGAAACCCTGGTGAGCGTGTCGACAAAATACGGCTGTGACCTATTTATACCCTTCTATGCCAAGAAGATCAAAAGGCGGGCAAAAATAGTCAAATTGTGTCGACACAGACAATATGTGTCGACACAAATTCTGAATAAGTCGACAACAATACTCTAGTTGTGTTGACATGATGCTATAGACTATGCCGACATAAAATCCCTGATGTGTTGATACATCTACTCTGTGTCGACACCATTTTTCTGAGTTTGTCGACACAAATCCTCTGTGTCGACACTTAAATCCTGAATGAGTCAATACAGTTTTACTTATCCAAATTTTGCTAAACTAATCTATAGTTAGCATGCCTAATTCAATTTTAAATCTATTGAATTTTGTTTCATCCAGAGGCTTAGTAAATACATCTGCAATTTGATAATCTGTCTTAAAAAATTCTAGTGAGATGTCTTCTTTTTCTATATGTTCTCTAAGAAAATGATATTTTATTTCTATATGCTTAGTCCTACTGTGTGAAACAAGATTATTTGCAATAGAAATAACACTTTTAGAATCACATAATAAAGGTGTTCTACTTACCTGGATACCATAATCTTTTAGTTGATGTTGAATCCACAATAGTTGCGCACAGCAACTTCCAGCTACAATATACTCAGACTCAGCTGTAGATATTGCCACACTAGTCTACTTCTTACTACTCCATGATATCAACCTCCCTCCCAAAAATTGACATGTACCTGTAGTACTTTTTCTATCTTCTCTACAGCCTGCAAAATCTGCATCTGAATAACCTATTAGTTGAAAATCTCCATTCCTAGGGTACCAAAGGCCTAGATTTGGTGTGCCATTTAAATATCTCAAAAATTTTTTAACAGCAGTGTAATGAGATTCTTTAGGGCATGCCTGGTACCTAGCACAGACACATGTAGCATACATAATATCTGGTCTACTAGCTATGAGGTATAATAGAGAACCAATTATTCCTCTATACAAAGACTCATCTATAGGCTTACCTGTATCATCTTTACATATAGGCATATTTGTTCCCATAGGAGTTTTCATGGTAGAGGAAAATTCCATACCATATTTCTTTATCAACTCTTTGGTGAACTTAGACTGGGATATGGACAAGCCATCATCAGTCTGTCTTACTTGGAGTCCCAAGAAGAACTTAAGTTCCCCCATACTACTCATTTCAAACTTCCCTTGCATAAGTTTGGCAAACTTCTTGCAAAGGTTGTTCTCTGTAGACCCAAAAATTATGTCATCCACAAAGATTTGGACTAAGATTATCTTGCCTTTAGACTCCCTAAGGAATAGAGTCTTGTCTATTTTGCCTCTTGAGAATTTGTTCTCAATAAGCAAAGTAGACAGGGTATCATACCAAGCCCTTGGGGCTTGCTTTAACCCATATAAAGCTTTCCTAAGTCTAAAAACATAATCAGGTTTAAGAGAGTCTACAAAACCTGATGGCTGTTCCACATAGACTTCTTCTTTTAGATCTCCATTCAGAAATGCTGATTTCACATCCATTTGGTATACCTTGAATCCTTGGTATGCAGCATAGGCAAGAAACAACCTGATTGCCTCTAGTCTTGCTACTGGGGCAAATGTCTGATCAAAATCTATTCCCTCTTCCTGCCTATATCCTTTAGCAACCAGTCTTGCTTTGTTCTTTACAATTACTCCACTCTCATCCAACTTGTTCCTAAATATCCACTTTGTTCCAATGATGTTGTGGTCTTTTGGTTTAGGAACAAGCTCCCAGACTTTGCACCTTCTGAATTGATTAAGCTCCTCTTGCATAGCATTAATCCAATGTTGGTCTTGGATGACTTCTTCAAATTTCTTAGGCTCCATTTGAGATAGGAAACTTGAGTGCAGGACTGTGCTCAGATTTCTGCTTCTAGTCTACACTCCTTGACTTGGATCACCTATTATTTGATTAGCTGGATGATCTTTTAGATGTCTTATGGCTGGAGGTAGATTTCCTTCAGGTTGAACATCTCCAGCTCCTTCATCATGCTATACTTCTTGGTTGTCATCAGCTTCTATAGAGTTTTGTACTCCCCCTGGACAGTAGCCTTCATTTTCCAATGCTTCATCTGCATTTGATGCTTCTACAATGGAAAGCTTGTCCATCCTTTTGCTTATACCTGTTGGACTGTATGAACTACAAGGCAACTCACAGTTGATTAATCTTGATTCATCAAACACAACATGTACAGATTCTTCTACAACTTGAGTAGTCAAGTTGAAGACTCTATAGGCCTTACTATTTATGTTGTACCCAACAAATATCCCATCTTGGGATTTGGCAGCAAACTTAGTTAGATATGACTTGCCATTGTTAAGTATATAGCACTTGCAACCAAAGATCCTAAAGTAGGATAAATTTGGTTTTCTACCTTTCATAATTTCATAGGGAGTCTTTTTGTGGCACTTGGTGATAGAAGCCCTATTGATCACATGACATGCAGTGTTTACTGCCTCAGCCCAGAAATATGTGGAAGAGAGGTGTCATTCAATAGAGTTCTACCAGCTTCAATCAATGTCCTATTCTTTCTTTCAGCAATACCATTTTGCTGTGGTGTTCTAGGTGAGGAGAACTCTTGGAAAATCCCAAAGTCTTCACATAATTTTGTCATACTTTCAGATTGAAATTCAGTGCCATGGTCACTTCTGATTTTGACCACTGTACTGTTTAGTTCATTCTGAATTTGTTTCACAAAACTAAGTAAGACACTTGAGGTTTCTGATTTTTGTCTCAGAAAGAACACCCATGTATATCTAGAATAGTCATCTACAACCACAAAAGTGTAGACCTTCCTACCTAGACTATGAACTGGCATAGGACCAAAAAGATCCATATGTAAGAGGTATAAGCACCTCACATAATCCTTGTTTTCAAGACTATAAAAGGAGGATTTTGTCTGCTTGCCCTTTTGACAAGCTGAACATATCCATTCCTTTATATACTTAACTTGAGGACCATTCTTCACTAACTCTTTGCTGAAGAGTTGGCCAATTGTCTTGTAGTTAATATGAGCCAACCTCTTGTGCCACTTGACACAATGAGATGCATTATCATCAGCTACAAGACAGATGGGAGAAGCCTTGTTCTCATATACAAAATTAAGACAATAAACATTTCTCTTTCTATACCCAGTCAATATGATCTTTTGATCACTTGACCTTTTGATATGACATCCATCCTTAACAAATGAAATGTCATATCCAAGATCACTCAGCTGACTTATGCTAATCAGATTATGTTTCAAATCTTTTACATAAGCCACTTGGGTGATGGTAATTTGGTTTGAAGAAATGTTACCAAACCCTTTAATGATTCCTCTTTCAGATCCACCAAAGATTACTTTAGGTCCATCTTTGATAGATGTATACTCCTTCAGCAGCCCCTTTGTTCTAGTCATGTGCCTGGAACATCCACTGTCCAAGTACCATATAGGGGCATGACAACTTGGACTTTCCTGCAATACAGAATTACTTTCCCTTAGAGCCCAAGAATGTCTTGGGTCCTTGGTTCCAGTTAGCTCCATTCATATCAAATCTTTTAGCAATTCCTCTAATAGGTAGATTGGTGTTCTTCCTGACACTTGTGTTATACCAAAAGTCCAAGGCAAAATGCCCTACTTTGCCACAGCACCAGCAATCATATTTGTTGTACCTAGTTCTAGGTACAATCTTAGCAGTTTTGTAGTCTGGAAAATTCCTGACTTGTGCTGGTGCTGCTGCAGCCATACCCATTGGTTTCCATGGAAGATGGGATTTATTGTCATGGACTGACTTATTGGCTTTAACAGCTTTGTCACTTAGAACCTCAATCTTCTTATGACCATGAATGTGTTCATGATCATATTTATTAGAAGGCAAGTGCACCTTTCTAAACATAACAGGGACTGAAAGGTTTAGTGGCTGGACATGAGCTTTGCCTTTTCTCTTGAATTGGGCAGCCCTGGGGTTACCTTTGAAGCCTAATCCTGCCTTACCCTTTTGAGCCACAAACTCATCTATTAAAGGTAAGACAGATTTTGGCTTAGAGTAACTAGCCACTAAATCTTTCTCTATTCTTAGTCTGGCCTCCAGACTCTTAATTTGATCATTGTTATATTTGATTGTGCCCATCTAAATAAAGGTTATATTTTTCAGTTTGGCAATCTCATTTAACTTTTGATCCATTACTTTTTCAAACTCAGTTGCAGCCACCTTAAGATCAGCAATTTCCTGAGCCTGAGTTTTGACTAGGTTCTTGCTTTTCTTAAGAGCCTGCAACAAGTCCCTATATTCATCCATCAACTGATGAATATCACCATCAGATTCAGATCCATTCACATCACTTGATGTAGATGAATCTGACTCTGAACCAGTACTAAAATCAGAAGAACTAGAAACCTTTTGTACATTACTAGGACCAGGCTGATCCTTGCATTGGTTATCTTCTAACTCAACCATCAGACCCATGCATTCCTTGTCTTCTTGATCATGAATGGAATCCATCAGTTGCAGAAATTCCTCTTCTTCATTGGTTGCATACAATCCTATGTATACTTCTGCTTCAGATTCTGACTCTGATGAGGACTGATCTGAAAGACTCTTATCCTTTTTTCAACAAAAGATTTCTCCTTCTTGCCCTTGTGTTGAGTCCTTTTTCTGTCTACTGACTCCTTTCTCTTTTCTGGACATTCAGCTACCATATGTCCAGTCTTATTGCAGCAATAACAAACAATCTTAGAAGTTATGGCTTTGCTGGGCTTAGTTCTGTTTCTCTCATTTCTTGAGAATTTTCTCTTCTGATAGTACTCATCTACTGGCTGTGATGTGGAGGGCTTGGACTTCCACTGCTTCTTTTTCAAGAACTTTTGAAACTGTCTTGTAAAGTCAGCAAAGTCAGTATCTGAGTCACTGCTCCCTGATTTCTGACTATCTAAATTTTCTGTTATTTCTTCTGTAGCTTTCTTGAGAGGAGATGAAGACATCCTCCCTTTCTTTCTAGTGGCTTCAACTTTGAAAGCCACATATCTATACTCACCTTTTGTACTTCTTTCTTCCTCCTTCCTAGCCATCAATTGCATTTCATATGAAAGTAATTTTCCAAACAAGGTTGGAGGAGAAATATCAGCTAACTTGGCCACTTCTCTAATGTCACATATTTTGGTATCCCAATCCTTTGTTAAAGATCTGAGAAACTTGTCATTCAGCTCATATGTACTGAAGACTCTTCCATAGGACATTAGTTCATTCAGAATCCTATAGAATTTCTTATAACACTCAGTTATGCTATCAGACTTTCCTTGTCTGAAGCTCTCATATTCTTGGTTGAGCATTGATTTTCTATCTTGTCTTACTTCTTCAGATCCTTCCATATAGACAATCAAGGTGTCCCACATCTCTTTGGAGGTCTTGCAATGTATCAGATTTTGGAAGATGGAATCATCTATTGCACTTACTATGATGTTTTGAGCTCTCTTGTCCATAGTGGCTAAGATGATTTCCTCCTTTATCATTTCTGAAAAATCCTTAGGAGTTTTCTGATTTGCATCTAATACAGAAATCTTCATTGGAATGCAGGGACCTTCTTTCACTGTGATATAAATTTTTGGGTCTGAGGCCTCTATAAACAGCCTAACCCTTTCCTTCCAGATTCCAAAGATTTCTTTTCTGCAGATGGGTAGCTTCATAGATCCCAACTCCTTGTGATTCTCACCTGAACCAATTTTCTTGATTCTTGATTCTGCCTTTAGATCTAACTCAGACTGTTAAGTCTTTCTTTGAGCAACCTGCCTCTGACACCACTTGATAGTTTTACTTTCAAGATTACCTAGACACCTAGAGGGGGGGGGGGGTGAATAGGTTCTTATTTTCTTTTCAAACTTAAGGCAGAATGATTAAGTAATTAAAGACTATTTTCTATGAGTTCTGCATCTACTTCAGCAATCACAATCACACAATCTAGAACTACACATCACAGATTGCAACAAGTATTTATAATGGTTCCCCAAGATCTGGGTACATCCACTTTCTCCCTTCGCCTATCTAGTAGTGTGCTAGATTCAGCCAAACTCCTTTCTTTATCTCAGATCCTCAGATCCTACAGCTCAGAATCCAAAATGGATTCCTACAACTCAGAGTGATACCACACTCCTACAGCTCAAGCAATTCAGCCCTACCTCAGTCTTTATTCAAGACCTACAACTCAGAGATTATCTCTCCTACACTCAGGCAATTTAACCCTACCTCAGTCTTTATTCAAGACCTACAACTCAGAGATTATCTCTCCTACACTCAGCCTTTATAAATTAGACTTACAACTCAGATCTATTAAAAGATCCTATAAGATTTGAGTAAAATATATTTTTATCTTGCTCCTGGTGAGAGAGGAGGAACAAGACAGTGGTCTTGATCAACTTCTTGATAAACCAGATGGATAAAATCAACTGGAACTTAGCTTTCTTCAAAGCTTCTTGAATCTGAACTTTGTTGAGTTGATCTTCTTTGAAATAAACTGATCAACAGCTTTCTCCTTAGATTTCAGAATTCAAATCTGAATCTTCTTGACAGATAAGTTCAGAATCTGTTTCTTTTGAAATCTGAGACAGCTTTCTTCTTGCCTTCTTTTGACTGGATCTCTCTCTATCCAAGTCCCTTGAAGATACTTCAGAATTCTTGACTGAATTCTACTTTGACAGATTCTGATAGTTCAATCAGAATATCTTCTTAGATCTGCAAAGATCTTCTTCTTATTGTTACTTGTTATTAAATGTTCAGTTTTGTGTGTGTTTCTTTCAGACACTATCCGTCTATTTATAGCCTTCATTCCTGGTAACCGGCTGGTCCGGTTCCTAACAAACTTCTGTCTGTGTCAATCACGTCAGTTAACCTGTAGAGACCCACAACTGTCAATTCTTCAAACTGCCAAGGAGTCTTTGTTTCTGCCAGAAAGTGTCGAGACAAACTGTCAATATGTGTCGAGACAATTTGATTAAGTGTCGACACAATCCTTTGTGATGTCGCCACATTTGTCTTGATGTCGACACAGCTTCTTGACACAACTTTTTGAGAATGTGTCGACACAGATAGTTGTATGTCAACACAATTACTTCAGCCACAGACTTATTGTTGATTCTGCTAAGTGTCGACACAAGTCTCTAAGTGTCGACTTAGCTGCTGTTGACTTCTGCCTCTGTGTGTCGACACAGCCTCCTGGTGTCGACACAGTTGATGTCGACTATAATCTTGTGTATGTCGACACTGCCTCCCGGTGTCGACACAGTTGATGTCGACTATATTTCTGTGTGTGTCGACACTGTCTCCCGGTGTCGATACATTTGATGTCGACTCATTTTCTCTGTGTCGACACAACCTTCTTCAAGTGTCGACACAATCTTCCTGAAGTGTCAACACATCTTCTTCTGGTGTCGACACATGGACTTAGAAATTTTTCATACTTTTAACCTACACATATTCAACTTAAACAACATCAAATACACCTTGATGTATATCATTATGCTAAGTTAGGCTTCTTCAAATCAGGTACACATTTTCCAATATACCCAACAGAGTCCTAACTCAATCCCTCAAATGTAATTTCATTACAGTATGCTTTACTTCTTGATTCATGAATATTGCTTGATCCTAACTCATTTGAGTTTTTCTTGTTCTTTTTCTGCTGCGTGCACAAGTGTTGTGTCATCCCCAAAAAAACCCAACAGTAGTATCAGAGGGAGGTTCCCCGCAATATTCATTATTTCAGAAGTTGCTGAATCCATGACGTTTAAATTTGGGGATTTTGAAATGTTCCAAATGCCCAAATCTAGTCTTGGATCTTTCCAAGAATGCATGTGATTTCTTTGAGTTTACTCCTTAACAGTAACCGTCACTGTGTTAGTTTGTGAAACTAAGTATGTGTTAGATTTTGAATCTCACGTGATGTGACGTGCTTGTCTACTGTGTTAGTGGAGCTGGTGTTGCTCATGTCCCGTGCATATAGGTCTGAAGATTTGGACATGTTCTAGATATTCAGACTTAGCCCAGTTCATCAAGTGTTGATGATTCTTGTGTACATCTGAAATGCATTTGGATTATGCTTGTTGTATTTTATTATGCTTGATGTGCACGCTGGTTAAGTGTTAACCATTATTAAAAGTTAATTTACTATTTAAAATCCCTTAAGCAATATTAAGTATTCATATGCCTTTTGATGGATGACACTCTTCCTGCCTCGATCGATGAAGTGTTGGCTTGCCAAAGCAAGGTACGTTAATCTATCTTGGTGAGGGTGCGGGCGGATAATTGTGATATCTCACTGTCGACATCGGGTCTAGCTTAACTGGGTGACCTCAAAGGTTGAGTTCCCAGAGGCATGGGGTTGGCATGTACCATATAATGGATGCGAATAAAGAGTTATTCACCAGCCATACAAGAATTGCATTGTGATGAAATTGACAAGCATTGCCTACCTAAATAGCTGCATTGTGAGAGAAAAGCCAAAGCTGACTCATAGTATTTATGAAATATGGATCTTGTCCACTAAGAGGGTAACTCGCCAAACTCTTCGAATTCATATCGAGGGTTATCAGTTTGATAAAAATAGTGGGAGCTTTTGATTAAAGTCCTAATTGAAAGATAAATTGAGTGGTACAAATTATTTGGACTGGTACAGAAACCTAACAATTGTTCTCAGGCAAGATCGCAAGCTCTATGTTTTGGAAGAGGTATCCCCTGATGAGCCTGTCGGGAATGCACCCCATGCTGATAAAGATGCTCACAAGAAGTATCTTGACGACTCCTTAGACATTGAATGTCTCATGTTAGCGACCATGAACTCTGGGCTTCAGAAGCAACATGAGAACATGGGTTGTAAGGACATTGATGAGCATCTCAAGAAAATGTTTCAAGGGCAAGCTCGTCAAGAGAGATTTGACGTCACCAAGGCGTTGTTTCAATGTAAGATGGGAGCTTGGAACCTAATAGGGACTCACGTACTCAAGATGATTGGGTATATCGAGAACCTTGAAAGACTAGGTTTCCCTCTGGGCCAAGAGTTGGCTACAGACCTGATCCTGTAATCGTTGTCGGACAATTATGAGTAGTTCGTCTTGAACTATAACATGAATGAAATAGACAAGAAACTGCCCGAGCTCCTATGCATGTTGCGAACTGCTGAGATTAATATGAAGAGGGCCAAGTCTGCTAGCCCCATATTGATGGTGCATAAAGGCAAGGACAAGGGAAAGGGATTCAAGAAGACGAAGGTGGGACCTAAGTCTAGACTGGAGCCCAAGTCTTCTACACAAAAAAAGAAAGGCTCAGGGAAGAAGTGAAGTGCCACCATTATGGCAAGGCTATTCATTGGAGGAGTAATTTTCCATCATACATTAAGGGTCTTCAAAAGATGAGAGGAGGTATGACCTCCGCTTCAGGTATATATGTTATAGAGATAAACCTTTCTGCTCCTTCATCCTGGGTATTAAATACCAGATGTGGTTCTCACATTTGTATAAATGTGCAGGAACTGGGAAGGATAAGAATATTGAGTAAAGGAGAGGTGGACCTGCACGTTGGCAATGGAGCAAGAGTTGTTGCCGTCACCGTGGGGGTTTATCGTCTTGCTTTGCCCAGTAGGCTTGTAATAGAACTGGATAACTGTTATTTTGTTCCTTCCATAACTAGAAACATTATATTCATTTCATGTTTGGACATGGTGAGTTTTTCTTTTATTATTAAGAATAATTGTTGTTCAATATTTAGGAATGATGTTTGTTATGGTGTAAACCAAATGTTTAATGGTCTGTATGTTTTGAACTTAGACCATCTGATTTATAATATTGAAAATACTAAAGCATTAAGAAAAAATGACTCGAACCCTACGTATCTTTGGCATTGTCATTTGGTCCATATAAATGAGAAACATATATCCAAGCTCCATAGAGATGGACTGTTGGACTCATTTGATTATGAATCATTTGAGAGATGCAAATCTTGTTTGTTAGGCAAGATGACTAAAGTTCCCTTCACTAGCTTCAATGAGAGGGCTGATGATATCTTGGGTATAGTACATAATGATGTATGTGGACCCATGAGTTCTATGGCTAGAGGTGAATTCTTCTACTTTGTTATATTTACTGATGATTTCAATAGATACAAATACGTGTATCTTATGAAGTCTAAATCCGAAACCTTTGAAAAGTTCAAAGTGTTTAAAAGCGAAGTAGAAAACCAGTTGGGTAAGAAGGTTAAAGCACTTCGATCTGATCGAGGTGGCAAATACCTAAGTCATGAGTTTCGTGATCATCTAATAAAGTGTGGTATTGTATCACAACTCACTCCACCTAGAATACCACAGCATAATGGTGTGTCTGAGAGGAGGAATCATACTTTGTTAAACATGGTACGGTCGATGATGAGTCATGCAAATCTGTCTTTTTCCTTTTGGGACTTTGCTCTAGAAACTACTGCTTTAACATAAAATCATGCTCCAACGAAGGCGGTTCTAAAGACACCATATGAGATATGGACTGGGAAGCGTCCTAGTATGTTGTTCATTAAGGTTTGGGTTGCGAGGCATACGTGAGACATCAAATGCCCGATAAGCTGGAACCCAAATCAGATAAGTGTTATCTTGTGGGGTATCCTAGGGAAACCAAAGGGTACTATTTCTACCTACCTTCTGAGGGCAAAGTGTTTTCGCAAGGACTGGTGTCTTTCTTGAGAAAGAGTTCTTAAGTAGAAAGACAGCCAGGGTAGAACTTGAAGAAGTTTAGGAAGCACAAACAGTGAATGAACCAGAATTAGAACCTGAGTCAGGACTACAAGTAGTTATAGTTGGAGACCTGCTCAGGAAACACAAGTTGCACGTAGATCTGGTAGACCAAGATTTGAGCCTGAGAGATATGGATTTCTCGTGTCTCAAATAAGTAATTGTTGCTTATGAATCATAGTGATGAGCCTGCAACCTACTATGAGGCTATATGTGGACCGGACTCCGAGAAGTGGCTTGAGGCCATGAAATATGAAATGGACTTCATGTATGAAAACTAAGTATGGACTTTGGTTGAACCACCTGAAGGGATAAGACCCATAGGGTTCAAGTGGGTCTTCAAGAAGAAGACTGACATGGATGGGAATGTACAAACATTCAAAGGTCGACTGGTGGCAAAGGGTTTTAAGCAAATCCATGGTGTTGACTATGATGAGACTTTTTCCCTTGTTGTCATGGTTAAGTCCATCCGAATTCTGCTTGCTATTGCTGCGTATTATGACTATGAGATCTGGCAGATGGATGTCAAAACAGCTTTCCTTAATGGGAACCTCCTCGAGGAAGTGTACATGACACAAACCGAGGGTTTTATATCTCTAGGTGAAGCCACTAAAATATGCAAGCTGCAGAGATCCATTTATGGATTGAAACAGGCTTCTCGAAGTTGGAATCTTCGTTTTGATGAAAAGATCAAAGAGTTTGGTTTTATCAAGAATTAGGATAAACCTTGTGTTTACAAATAGATTAGTGGGAGCATTGTAGTCTTCCTGATATTGTATGTAGATGACATACTGTTGATCGGGAATGACAAACCGACCCTGCAAGTTGTTAAGAATAACCTAGGGGATTGATTTTCGATGAAGTACTTAGGGGAAGCGACTTATATACTCGGTATTAAGATCTATAAAGATAGATCGAAGAATTTGTTGCGTTTGACCCAAATTACGTACATTGACAAAGTGTTGAAACGGTTTAGCATGCTTGAGTCCAAGAAAGGATTCTTGCTCATGTCTCATGGTGTGAGTCTCTCTAAGGACCAGTGAGTCTTGTGAAGATAAGGGCCACATGAAGTTGGTTCCATATGCTTCAGCAATTAGATCAATCATGTATGCAATGTTGTTTACTATACATGATGTCTCATATGCTTTGAACATGACTAGTAGGTATAATTCTGATCCCGGTAAAGGTCGCTGGATAGCCGTCAAGAATATCCTCAAGTACTTGCGAAGAACTAAGGATATGTTCTTGGTATTCGGCAGAGAGGAAGAGCTCGTTGTAAGTGGTTACACGGATGCTATCTTCCAAACAGATAGGGACGATTCAAAGTCTCAGTCAGGGTTTGTGTTTTTCCTGAATGGAGGTGCCGTTAGTTGGAAGAGTTCCAAGCAAGATATAGTTGTCGATTCTACTACTGAGGCCGAGAATATTGCCGCTGCAAATGCAGTGAAGGAGGCTGTATGGATTAGGAAATTCATCGACGAGTTAGATGCAATTCCTAGTATAGTTCGTCCTATAGATCTCTACTGTGACAACAACGGTGCAATTGCATTTGCTTCAGAACCTAGATTTCATCAGCGCTCCAAACACATACTCCGGCAGTTCCATCTAATTCGAGAGATTGTCGATCGAGGAGATGTAAGCATATACAGAGTGCCAACTGAGGAAAACATTGCAGATCCACTGCCAAAGTCTCTTGCACAGAGAAAGCATGATGGTCATGTTAGATCTCTTGGTATACAATACCTAAATGATCAACTCTAGTTTGAGTCTTGTGGATTGTATGTTTGTTGGCTGTATAATATTTCATTTGATGAATAAAAGTACTATATGCATTTCATTTTATATATTTTGGCAAGTTATTTTATTATGAAGTTATTTTTATTATGATAGAGTAGTTTAATTTAATAAATGCTCTTAGAGTGTTTGCTTCCATAGGTCAAGTAATGACAAGATGTGAGAACCTATGATTTCAGAAGCTTTATTCTTAAATGTCCCTGGTCGTTGTATCATCTTAGAAGCTAAGGATGATGATGATACCTTTCAGACTAGCATGTGCGTTGATTGATGACCCGTCCTCACATGTCATGATATTGTGATATCAAGTCATCACATGGGAACTTGTTATGAACAAGTTGTACTGGACAGATCCACCGTGAGAATACTTTATGGATTATTATATGAACGTGTCACAAGTATGACTCAAGTGGCAATGGTGTTTGTAGTCCTTTGACCTAAAGTCATAACTTACATTGAGTGAGGAAGATCGTGCTTTGATGCCATCAAAAGTCCAGTCTTGAGAAAGTTGGATGATAAAGATGGTTATTGGATACGTTACGAATCATTTGGGTGTTTGTGTGTGAGCAGAGATGGGATTTGTCCTCCTATATGACATGAGTTGCATCCATGGGGCCCCTTGATGGAATGTGACTGAGAAGTGCATGACCATACTTGGTTGAGTCAATATATGATATTGGACTCACAAATTTTCTGCAAGTACATTCTAGATCAAGAAACTTGGATTAAACATTTATGAGGGTGACACGGTCTAAACCTATAGTTCTATCCGGATGTAAGGGACGAAGGGACATGACAACACTGTAACATTGATCACAATGGCTTTTGAGTTTTATAAACTCTTACTGTTTGGGGAGCAATGATGTATTGCTAGATCCCGCTCATTATTTGTGAAGCTTTTTTTGACACTTTTTAGATCAAGTGGGAGACTGTTGGTACAACCATAGTGACCTGGAAGTGATCAAGCATGTAGCCTCACTATTAACTCAATATGAGCCTATCAGGGTCGCACATAAGATTGTGGAGAAATTGAGAGATTTGATCTGCACTATTTAGCTCATATGATGAGTTGAAGGATATTGAAACAGAGGCTAAAAAGATTCTAAGGCATTTGGCATTGAGTGTGTTTAGCTCACTCAATGCCATGGGGCTAAAAGCATTGAGAACGTTGAGTCCAGTCAACGCTTTCGCGGGTTAAGTGTTAACTCTGCAAATGTTGCCGTTGAGTTCAGTGAATGTCGCACTTAAGCGTTGAGTGCGTCGAGTCCACTCAATGCCTTCGTCGAGTTAAGGGGTTTACTTGGCGAATCTAGCTCTTAAGCGTTGAGTGTATTGTATTCACTCAACGCCGTTCGACGTTCTGGCCTTGGCGCAGATTTCGTCGAGCTGAGTTCGATGAATGAAGTTCGACATTCTGGCCTTGGCGTAGATTTCGTCGAGCTGAGTTCGACGAATGAAGTTCGACGTTATGGCCTTGGCGCAGATTTTGTCGAGCTGAGTTCGACGAATGAAGTTCAACGTTCTGGCCTTTGGCGCATATTTCGTCGAGCTGAGTTCGACGAATTATTCATCGAGCTAAGTTCGACGAATGCCCGTGTTGAGTCAAATGTTGACTTGCTGAATCTATCTCCTGGGATATAAATAGGATGTTTTAGGGTTTTCTTACCACAGTTCTAATCTTTCTGCATACGTGTCGATACTGTGCGATAAGGAGAAAACCTAAAAACCTGACGGAAGTGTTCCACCAATCCTTTCGCTGATTCCGTTCCCGATCCCGGTGAGTGTCATCGCCGCCTCTCCTACAACAGATCTAGCAGTCTATGGAGATACTGAGTGTCCTCTCCCGACCTAGTGCTTGTGTGACAAGTTGTTGTGGGTTCTCCCGATCGTGTGGATTACTGTAGAGGCGTAGATATACTTTCTGCGCTCATGACTCAAGCTGCTGTGTGGCCGGCCTGATTTTTATGGAGCATCTAGGTTGAGTCCTAACTCAATCCCTCAAAGGTAATTTCATTATAGTATGTTTTACTTCTTGATTCATGAATATTGATTGATCCGAACTCATTTGGGTTTTTCTTATTCTTTTTCCGCTGCATGCACAAGTGTTGTGTCATCCCCAAAAAAACCCAACAGTTTTAAATTATAGAATACAAAGAGAAGTTCTCAAATGACTTTAGAAAGTGAAATTCCTAATAAATTCATAGGCATTACACTTATAAATTGTTTTGGCCCTGTTTGTTTATGCTTTATAAAAATCTCACTGAAGAAATTGGTGTGCTTTGTAAAGCTCCATTTCGGAGCTGTGGTGCAGTGGGAAATGTCAAAAACTTCATTTTGAACTATATTCTTCATCGAAGAATGGGAGCTTCATTTCTCATAGAAGCTTCATTTTCCACAGGAGCCACTGCACCACTCTCCCAAATGGAGTCTTAGAATTGTTACGTGTTAAAGCTTTAAGCATAATTTTTGTTACACTATCTATTTGTTTTTGCACATGCACAAATTAAATTAAATTTATCATAAACTTTTGCCAGTCCTAGATTTTAATTAAAGTAGACATTTCATTCACCATATTTTTATTGCACATCCATCTAAGTACTCTAGTTTGTTCCACTTTCAACTTGATTTTTTTGTGCAATTTGTTTGGAGTTTGTTTTTGGATCCTTGCAATACAAGTGGATCCTTGCAATTTTAATCCTAACTTTATGATCGGATCTACTAAAGCTTTCAAGTCCAAAGACTTGCTTTTATTTCTATTTTTTGTTCGACTTATATATTGAGATAATAATCTTCTATTATTGTTTTTCTCATGCTTAAAAGTTGTGTGCAAATAACGGTTTTCTTGTGGATAGCCACTTTCTTAAAGTATGATTGCAATTATCGATATCTATTAAACACAAAAACACTAGGCCGTGAATTATATCACTTTTGAAATGCGGGTTGTTTTTCTTACCAGATGTGCTTCATAAATTGTATCAAAAAGACATTTCATATGTTCCTGACAAATGGTTAAAAACAACAAAAAAAAATATTAACATTATTGAACATCTTCAAAGATCCTTATGTATGTGTGCATCTAATTAATTATCCCTTTATACTAATGGCGAGTTTTCTGAGAGCTCTGGTTGGGTTATTTTAATGGGTGATTGGATTATCCAATTTTAATCATATCTCTATTTTGTACCTATGATAAAGGTTGTGAATTGAGGTACCGACTTCTCATCTATGTTCTTATGCTAAAGGATGGCCTTAGACAAGGCAACCCGTGCGGCTTGTAATTACCTCGATAATTGTAATCCTAACACCTCTCTAAAACTGCTTTGTCCAATATGGAATTTCCCTCTAAAGATCTTCTGAGCTTGGTGTAGTTCTATTTAAATGATTTCCTTATCTACTTAGTCAAAACATTGATATATTGATGGCATTGGACTGAAATAAGGCATGAAGTTTGTATAATTTCGGGACTTGAATGTTGAATTTGAGACGGGTGAGGGAAAATTCATTTAACTATACAATTCGGGACTTCATTGTACCAAAGTGGTTGCCCCCGCGTACGCCCGCATTGCGTTAAACAATTAAATTCTTGAATTGAAGGTTGTTAGCGCTCAAAATTAAGATCATGATGTTGACTTTGTTTTATTGTCCCCACAGATCAACCACTCATCTTCCAATGCACTTGTTCAAGCTCATCACATGGTAGTTGCTGTAATGCCGCAAAATTGTGTCGCGAGGTTAAATGAGTTTGGGGTATGTTTAGAGGGCATGGTCTGCGGATAGCAATTGTGAGTTAGTTTTTTATATAAAACCTAAACTCCTCCCATTTTCTAAACCTAACAGCCGCTCTTTCCCTCTCCCTCCCGATCTCTCCCTCTCGCTCTCTTTCTCACTTGGCGAAACCAGAAGGCGGGGGAGAAACCCGATCCAGAGCCTTCTCCCCCTCTCCTGATCCCTTCTTCTCTCTCGTCTCTCTCTCTCTCTCGGTGCCACAACACGGAGAAGACATCCCGATCTCTCTCTCCCTCCATCTCTCCCGTCGCCGGCTAGAAGGATAAAACCCGATCTTATCCTCCCTCTGTCCTGGCCGCCGCCTATAAGGGGGGAAACTCGATCTTCCCTCCTCTCCTTGTCTAAGCCGCCGCCGGCTAGGGTTGAGTCTGTGACTGACCTCCTTCTCCCCTTGGCCGACTAAGAGGGCTTAGGGTTAGGGTTGCATTTGTGGGAGGAAGTCGTCCAGAGCGTTGGTGGTGAGCAACTCGAGTTTGGCTAGCGATCGAGGTGAAGCGTTTGTGTTGGAGCTCGAATCGGCATGTGCAATCCAGATCCGTGCGTGGACAGCCGCTGCGAAGGCCATTCGTGACCGAGCCATGCCTCAGAAACACGCATCAAGGGTAACAAATTTTATTCTTGGGCAGGTGAAGCCCTTAATTAGCATATTTGCATGGAAGCCCCTCTCCACCGATGTGTTGAGGAAAGGTGCTCTCCGATGAGTCGATGTTTACATCCCCGCTATTAATTGCATTAGTACCCGGAAGCGCGAGTACGGTTTAGGCATGCTGTGTGAAGCCCATCCGGACATGTTGGGATGGATTGGTGATGTTCTGGGGTTCCCGGAGAAGGCTCCGTGGAAGTTGAATATTTCAGAATGGGCGTCTGCCCAGGGCGGCAGTTAGTACTGTAGGTGTGCTCTAGGAAATACCCTAATGTTTGCACGAAGTCGTTGGATCGTCGGCATTAACTCCCGGGAAGTTTTGTCGTGTTTGTGTGAAGCCTGTCTCTCGGAGAACGTAGGGCTAGTGTGTGGAGTTATGTGCCTTTAGTGCGCAACTCAGGTGGTCGCGAGTGCCACCCTTGTTACATAATAATCGATTATGTAGGCGATAACAGGCAAGGGGAGGTTGACCCACATCGTGTAACACCCCTATCCGTCACATAGCATATAACAGTAGATCCGGTCGGGGCCCAATGCCATATACCACAGACAGACCGACGAGTTACTAGATGAAACCATTCAACCAATACACACGTCCTACACAGAGCATCTAGCGGAAGCAATTATTAAGTTGTGAAAGCAAGAACCCAGCCACAAGCATGAATGTCCACTAACATAACTCAGTAGGAATGAACTACAAAATACACAAAAGTACTGGCCTTATGGCCTTACAATAGTTCACCAAATTTAAATAGTGTCTTACAAACTTCGGCTCGTAGGCCGGCCACACATGATTTAAACAAGGAAACAAACAAGGCCTTCGAGGGCCGGCTCAGCAACTTGGGTTGTAGCCCGCTATTTGTCGCTCGGCTCTGCAGTACCTACAAGCATAATTCACCGCAACGGTGGCAAAAAAAATAACGGTCAGCTAAAATCGACCAAATTATAACGATTCCGCCCCCAAACTTGGGGAGGTAAAGCTCCTTCCCTGCACTTGTTAGCGTAACAAGAAATATAGTGAATAAACACACCATCATAAGTGCAGGTTCACACGGCCACACACCATGTGCTCTCAGGGCACTAACTTGGTGAACCCGGTCAAAACCGCGGTCTCACCACCATCCCTTGGATGGCAAATCTCGTGAGCATTTAGTCTTTCTGACCTAAGCCTAAGACTCGCACGACTATGCTAGTGGCCAGTCCCTTTTTCAGGTAACTGTCACCAAACCACATAGCCCGGGTCCGGTTCCACAAGCCCGTTGCTCATACCGCACTGTCAAACTTAAGACAAGCGCGTAGGTCAAACTTTGCCGGATCCCAAATTCGTTCATACAATCACTGAACCCAATTATGTTCAAAGCTAGCTCCCAGGCCGCCAAGATGGCAGAAATGTGTTTCTGCCCAGTTTTCCGGGTGCGCCTTGGGGTTAATCCCCAAGGATCCCTGCTGTAATCTACCACGTAGAAACCCGAAAACAACCAAAGGCACGGAGTCTTCTCCGGCTAAACATGCATAGTAAAACATCACCGATCCAGAACAATATGTCCGGGTAGGCTTCACACACCATGCCTATGTCCGTTTCTCGATTTCAGACTCTTAATGCAAACAAGGGAGACTTTACATATCTACCCCAAGGAACACCGTAAACTCGTCGTACACTCGCGGGAGCAGGTTTTCCCTATGCAAAGAAGAAGAGCTTCACATGCTCAAGTAGAGAATCATTACCCTAGCATTCCTCTTCGGCGCCATGGAAATTTACACTGATGAAAAGCACCGCGATGATCTCGCCTCTGTAGATCTGTACTCGGTTTGCGATTTGGCGCTCCGAATCTCCTCCGGCTACCGGATCTCCCATCCTTCTTCCTCCTTGCTCTCCCTTCTCTCTAGAACTTAGAAAGAGAGTGGCCAATGAAAAGTGAGGGTTTAAACCCCCAATCCCGGCCTTAACCCTAGGATGGAGATGCCTGAACCGTTAGATCCCAAATTAAGGAAATGAACGGCCACGATTCGCCCTGAAAATAAACTTCATGGGTCGAACACTGCTTGCGACACACCCATGTCCAAGGCCATGTAACTCATTCGCCGCCGAAACTGTCGCGTACCGAAAAGAACACGGGCACTCGACTTTCCCGTGTCAGGCTTAACACGCCCGTATAGCTGGGCGTGTTCCTCAATCGACACAGGTCCAGCACCAACCTGAGGAGAACACGGGTATTCGACACGCCCATGTCAAATTTGACACGCCCGTGTCGGACCCAAACACGCCTTGGCTTAGGCCGTTTCTCTCCCCCGACACAACTCGGCTATCAACCCGAGTAGGACACGGCCTGGGACACGCCCGTGTCTCAGGCCGTGTTCGCTGTTCGACGCTCGTCGACTACAATTTCATCGACTGCACGACCATCGCCGAACCTGAGCACGACACGACCCTGGGACACACCCGTGTCCCAGGCCGTGTCACCTCTACCAAGTCCCAGACTTGGCTCAAAATGCCACCCATCCCTCTTTTAAGTTTCGGGGCGTTACAGCTCTCTCACTCTTAAAAGAATTTCGTCCACGAAATTACCGAAAGGAAAAGATACACAAAACCAAAAGCAATACCTGAGTGGAATAAATTTGGGTACTCCTCAAGCATGGTCTGCTCCCGTTTCCATGAGAGCTCCTCCTGACCGTAATTGTTCCAACAGACTTTGACCATCCTGATCTCCTTGTTACGAAGTCGCTTGACTTCAGAGTCCTCAATACGAATGGGTTTGACCCTTGTCGTTAACACTTCGTCCACCGGTACTTGATCAACTGCGATCACCTGCGAAGGCTCTTGCACCGCCTTCCGCAACACTGATATGTGGAATACGTCATGTAGACCACTCAACTCCAACGATTGCTTTAGACAATAAGCCGCTTCACCAATCCGCTCCAGAATCTCAAATGGTCCAAGGTATCTCAGGCTCAGTTTCTTCAAGCGTCGTACCCGTGAAACACCCTTGAACGACTTTATCTTCAGATACACCCAATCGCCAACCGCGAACTCCACGTTCCGATGCTTGGCATTGTAGTATTTAGCCTGCATATCCTGAGCGATCAGCAAACGCTCTCGAATGGTTCGTACCATTAAGTGGCGCTTTCCACCTCTTGCTTTTTGTACAACCTCGCCTCACCCATTTCCAACCACGACAACGGCGTGCGACATTTTCTACCATATAGGGCCTCGAAGGGCGCCATTTGTATGCTCGCTTGGTAGCTGTTGTTGTACGCAAACTCCACCAAATACAGATGATCTTCCCACTGCTTTCCGAAGTCCAGGACGCACATGTAAAGCATGTCCTCCATCGTCCTGTTGACCCTCTCGGTCTGCCCATCCGTCTGTGGATGAAAGGCTGTGCTGAACTTTAACTTAGTTCCCTGCATTTGCTGCACCAACCTCCAATCATTGGACGTAAAATGCCCATCTCTATCGCTCACGATGCTGTAGGGCACACCGTGCAATCTAACAATATTATCCACGTAAAGCTTTGCCAGTTTCTCCACCGAATCGTCCTTCCTATACGAAATGAAGTGCGACACTTTTGTCAACCGATTTACGATCACCCAGATGACGTCGTTTCCCTTCTGCGACCTTGGCAAACCATGCACAAAGTCCATCGAGATGTCGTCAAACTTCCACTCCGGAATAGGCAAAGACTTCAAGAAACCCCCTGGCTTTTGGTACTCTGCCTTCACTAAGGCGCAAGTCTGACACATCACCACATATTGTGTCATATCCTTCTTGAGTCCTGGCCACCAGAATAACTTCTTCAGATCTCGATACATCTTCGTGCTCCCTGGGTGAATTGAGTACTTGGTATGATGAGCCTCGTACATCAACTCCACTCATAAATTACCCACGTTTGGGACACACAAACGACTGTCCTTCCTTAGCAGTCCATCTTCAACTGTAAATTGGGAATTAGACCCATCTGAAGCTGCATCCATGATTTCCTTCATGCTGCTATCCAAATCCATAGCCTGCCGAATCCGATCAGCCAGATCATACTGAACTTCCGTCCAGTTCAATAACGCTTCGGTGCTAGTCTGCTTGTCAACACAACAGATCTCTAACGCCTCAAACTCCCGAATCAACCACTCATCATGAACCGACAACTAGTTGGCTTGGGCAGGAGCCATGCGAATTAACACATCCGCAACTGCATTGCCTTTCCCAGGCACATAATGAATTTTGAATGTATAGTCCCCCAGAAACTTCATCCATCTTCGCTGCCTCATGTTCAGATCCTTCTAGTCCAACAGGTATTTCAGGCTCTTGTGGTCGGTATAAATATCGACCTTTACGCCATAAAAATAGTGCCTCCACAGCTTTAGCGCAAAAATCACGGCCGCCAACTCCAATTCGTAAACCGGGTAATTCCTCCCGTGCACTTTTAGCTGACGCGAGCCATACGCAATAACAGTTCCATGCTGCAGCAGCACACAACCCAAACCACTGCCTGAAGCATCGTTGTAGATCTCAAAGCCTTCAGTCCCACTCGGCGAACTTAGCACTGGCGCTGTGGTCAACCGACTCTTCAACTCTTCAAAAGCTTGTTCGCACTCGCGCATCCAAACAAACTTCTGATCTTTCCTGGTCAACGTCGTGAGAGGTAACGCAATCCGCGAGAAGTTCCCTATGAAGCGCCTATAATAGCCGGCAAGCCCCAGAAAACTCCGGACTTCCGCTACAGTAGACAACACAGGCCACTCATGTATCTCAACTATCTTTGCTGGATCTACCGCAATCCCTTCACCACTGACTATGTGACCAAGGAACGCTACTGAGGATAACCAGAACTCGCATTTGGAGAACTTTACGTATAGTTCGTTCCTCCTCAGCATCTCCAAAACCAAATGCAAATGCTTGAAGTGATCTTCTTCGCACTTCGAGTATACCAATATGTCATCAATAAAGACGATCACAAAATGGTCTAAGTACTCCCTAAACGTCCTGTTCATATGATCCATGAACACTGATAGCGCATTAGTCAGCCCGAATGGCATGACCGTAAACTCGAAATGCCCATACCATGTGCTGAATGCTGTCTTTGGGATATCACTCTCCATTATCCTCAACTGATAGTAATCGGACATAAGATCCAATTTTGAGTACACCGATGACCCGACTAACTGATAAAAAATATCATCAATCATTGGGATCGGGTACTTGTTCTTTTCTGTAACTTGTTCAGCTCTCTATAGTCGATACAGAGCCGCAAACTTCTGTCCTTCTTCTTAACGAAAAGGACCGATGCGCTCCAAGGCGACGAACTTGGACGTACATAGCCCTGCTCCAACAACTCCTCTAGTTGAACCTTTAGCTCCTCCATCTCCTTAGGAGCCAACCTATAAGGAAAGCGTGACACAGGTTTGGCACCTGGCACTAACTCAATTGTGAAATCGATCTCCCACTGAGGTAAGGCTCCGGGAAGATTGTCCGGTAACACGTCAGGGTACTCGTACACTACTCGAATACTACCCAAAGTGGGCTTAGGCTTTACAGCCTCCACTAACGTGAAGAACAGCTCTGCACCAGCACGAACTGCCTTGACCACCTGAAGAGCTGACATTAAAGTCTTGCATGACCCCTTCAATCCCGCAAATGTTGTCTCCTGCCCAACACCCTGCTTGAATTCCTTATGGTGGCAATCTATGTATGCCTTCTGCTCCGAAAGCCAGTCCACACCAAAAATGACATCGAACTCTACTAGTGACAGTAACGACGCTAGTAAGTCGAACTCCTGACTTCCAATACAAATCTTTACTGCACATACTTTATCCGCATGCATAGAACACCCATTCGGCAACAACACGTCCAATTTGTCCTTCGCCATCAAATAAGGGACTCCGATGCGCGATATGAAACCTTCGGACAAAAAGGAGTGTGAAGCTCGCGTGTCAAATAGTGCCCTTGCCGGACTATCGCAAATCAGAACAAAGCCTGTACAGACAGTAATAAGCTAACAAGCACTAGGTAACAGTATTCAAAGCTAACTTGCTATAAATTTAAACTGTACATGTCACCACATCCGCTTGTTTGATGGCCTCATGCTGGCCTAGATTGTAGACTCTTGGTTGAGTCGGAGCATAATGGGATGCGGTTGACTCCACCTCCTTGCCCTTTTCCTTGTAAGTTGTTCCCTGCTTCCTCTCGGACTTTGCACGTCCGCTCCAACAGTCACGGGCAAAGTGCCCCATCTTCCCACAAGTAAAACAAGCGCCCAGGGTTCGGTTGGTAGTTGCCTCCGAGGCACCCGAAGAAGGGGTTGGACCCAATGTCCTAGCCTTCTTATTCCACATGCGGAAACTGGATTTTGAATATGGCACCTTGAATTCTGACTTCCTAACACCGGAGTCTTTCTTTTCCTGAACATTCTTCATGTCTTTTTCCAACGATCGGGCCATATTGACCAAGGTCAGGAAACCCTGCGTCATCGGCCCCGAGAGTAGTAGTCTCAAATCATCCCTTAGACCTTCGTAGAATCGGTTTGTCTTTCGCTACTCATCAGCGAAGGTAGCGCTTGCATACCGACCTAAGTGAATAAACTCGTGGAGATATTCATCCACGCTACTCTCACCTTATACCAGCTTCTGGAACTCATTTTCCATAGCAATTCTCTTAGTCGAGGGGAGGTATCGAGCCAAGAATAGTCTCGAAAATTCCTCTATCGAGACGTCTGTAAGCTGTCTACCCCTCAGATGGTGTAACTCCAAGCCTTCCCACCATAATCTTGTGTCACCATCCAACAAGAATGTGACAATAGTGGTATTCTGCCACTCTTCCGTCTCTGTAGCTATCATTACTCTCTTAACTCTGGAGAGCCAATCCTCCGCTTGGGTTGGGGTTCCCGTCCTCGAGAACACTGGAGGATTGAAGCCCATAACGTGATTAAGCAGTTTCTTTATTGCTCTCCTAGGCAACACTTGCTCCACTACAACCTGCTCCACTCTCCTTGGCTCCGCTGCTTGGAGCGATACTTGCTCCACAGCAGGGGCAGGCTGCTGCACCTATCTCATAGGCTACGCATTAAACATCGCAAACACTGCCTCCGCTACTAATCGTATGATATCAGCTGAAGGAGGTGTTGCCGGCGCATCATTTGGTGCGCTACTCGCCTCAGAAATTGGACGTTCTGACGGCCCCACACCACTCCTAGTCACCTATAGTCGTACAAAACATCGATAAGAGACCAAACAACATTGCAAAAAGCAATTATAGGAACACGCAGATTCCTCAAACATGTGTATTTCATTCCTAAGTGGACATTCATGGGTTCTTTTCATGTTATAACGATGATTCACACACATGTGCTCACCACCCATTTAAGTGAATTCATCCACGAATTCATTTAAGTCTGACCGAAATCGGTAGTCTGATACCAAATTGTAACACCCATATCCGTCATATAGCATATGACAATAGGTCCGGCCGGGGCCCGATGCCATATACCACAGACAAACCGACGAGTTACTAGATAAAACCATTCAACCAATACACACGTCATACACAAAGCATCTAGCGGAAGCAATTATTAAGTTGTGAAAGCAAGAACCCAGCCACAAGCACGAATGTACACTAACATAACCCAGTAGGAATGAACTACAAAATACACAAAAGTACTGGCCTTATGGCCTTACAATAGTTCACCAAATTTAAATAGTGTCTTACAAACTTTGGCTCACAGGTCGGCCACACATGACTTAAACAAGGAAACAAACAAGGCCTTCGAGGGCCGGCTCAGCAACTTGGGCTTTGGCCCACTATTTTCCGCTCGGCTCCGCAGCACCTGCAAGCACAATTAACCGCAACGGTGGCAATCAAGAATAATGGTCAGCTAAAGCCGACCAAATTATAACGATTCCGCCACCAAACTCGGGGCGGCAAATCTCCTTCCATGCACTTGTTAGCATAACAAGCAATGTAGTGAATAAACACACCATCACAGGTGTAGGCTCATACAGCCAAACACCCCGTGCTCTCAGGGCACTAACTCGGTGAACCCAGTCAAAACCGCGGTCTCACCACCATCCCTTGGATGGAAAATCTCGTGAGCATTTAGTCTTTCCGACCTAAGCCTAAGACTCACACGGCTATGCTAGTGGTCAATCCCTTTTTCAGGTATCTGTCACCAAACCACATAGCCCGGGTTCGGTTCCACAAGCCCGTTGCTCACGCCGCACTGTCAAACTTAAGACAAGCGCGCAGGTCAAACTTCGCCGGATCCCAAATTCGTTCATACAATCACATTTCCCAGTTATGTTCAAAGCTGGCTCCAAGGCCGCCAAGATGGCAGAAATGCATTTCCGCCCAGTTTTCAGGTGCGCCTTGGGGTTAATCCCCAAGGATCCCTGCTGTAATCTACCACATAGAAACCCAAAAACAACCAATGGCACGGAGTCTTCTCCGCCTAAACATGCATAGTAAAACATCACCGATCCATACCAACATGTCCGGGTAGGCTTCACACACCATGCCTATGTCCGTTTATCGATTTCAGACTCTAAATGCAAACAAGGGGGACTTTACATATCTACCCCAAGGAACACCGCAAACTCGTCGCACACTCGCGGGAGCGGGTTTTCCCTATGTAAAGAAGAAGAGCTGCACATGCTCAAGTAGAGAACCGTTACCCTAGCATTCCTCTTCGATGCCATGGAAATTTACAAGGATGAAAAGCACCGCGATGATCTCGTCTCCGTAGATCTGGACTCGGTTTGTGATTTGGCACTCCGAATCTCCTCCGGCGACCGGATCTCCCCTCCTTCTTCCTCCTTGCTCTCCCTTCTCTCTAGAACTTAGAAAGAGAGTGGCCAATGAAAAGTGAGGGTTTAAACCCTCAATCCCGACCTTAACCTTAGGATGGAGAGGCCTGAACCGTTTGATCCCAAAATAAGGAAATGAACGACCACGATTCGTCCTGAAAATAAACTTCCTGGGTCGAACATAGCTTGCGACACGCCCGTTTCCAAGGCCGTGTAACTCA
Source organism: Platanthera zijinensis (assembly GCA_039513925.1). NCBI lineage: Eukaryota > Viridiplantae > Streptophyta > Magnoliopsida > Asparagales > Orchidaceae > Platanthera > Platanthera zijinensis. The sequence goes on from CM077081.1 coordinate 73,171,890, forward strand.
TTCGCCGCCGAAACCGTCGCGTCCCAAAAAGAACACGGGCACTCGACACGCCCATGTCAGGCTTGACACGCCCGTGTCATCCAGTACACGCTCGTGTAGCTGGGCGTGTTTCTCAATTGACACAGGTCTAGCACAAACCCGAGGAAAACACGGGTATTCGACACGCCCGTGTCGAATTTGACATGCCCGTGTCGGACCCGAACACGCCTGGGCTCAGGCCGTGTCTCTCCCCCGACACAACTCGGCTATCAACCCGAGTAGGACACGGCATGGGACACGCCCGTGTCTTAGGCCATTTTCATTGTTCGACGCTCGTCGACTGCAATTTCATCGACTGCACGACCATCGCCGAACCCGAGCACGACACGCCCGTGTCCCAGGCCGTTTCACCTCTACCAAGTCCCAGACTTTGCTCAAAATGCCACCCGTCCCTCTTTTGAGTTTCGGGGCGTTACACATCGTGTGTGTTTGGTACGACGATTTGAGCAACGGGCTTGACTGAACTATACCTGCACTATGTGGTGTAGTTCGACTATCTAAGGAAATTGGTGTGTTCCTACATGCATAAGAGAGAGCCAAGGACCTTGAGTCACGGATAGTGAATGCTCAATGTGTTGCCATACAGTCCAGGACTGAGGATGGTGGTGGGATTCGGGGAAGTCCGGTACACCATTAAGGTGCCCTGAGTGCACGAGATGTTGGGCCAGTCGCGCCAACGTTTGTGATGATTGGTGCTTAAATAACACATTCTAGCTTTATATAATTATGTTAATCCGCTTGCAGGGAAGAAGCACCGCCACCCCCAGAAAGAGGTGGGGTAGTTATAATTTGGTCAGCCCTTGCTGACGTTTTTTTTTGACACTGCTTGGTGAAATGTTTGCTTGCAGGTGCTGTGGAGACAAGCGGGAAATAGCGGCTGAAGCCCTTCTTGTTGAGCTGGCCCTCAAAGACCCAGTTGTTTGTTTAGTTGTTTTTCATGTGTTGTCGTCCTGCATGTCGATGTATGTAAACCACTTTATTTGGTTAAACATTATTGATGTAAGGTCTTAAGGCCAAATATGTGATTGTTATATTTCATTTCTATTGTGGTTAGTGGACATTCGCCTTTGGGCATGATTTTTATTTAACTCCTTTTATTATTCCGCTAGAATGCAACTCTGTGTTAGGATGCGTTTTCAAAATATTATGGGTTTATGGTTTCATTTCGTTACTCTTCCGTCTGTCCGTTTCATATGACGTGGGGCTCCGACCGGACCTTCTGTTATATTATTCGTGACGGATGGGGGGTGTTATAGTTGCGCCCGAGCATCCTCAAATTTTAAACAATGTGTACCCCGGATTATTTTCCATTAACGAGGTAAAATTATGCTCAAAATATCAGAAAATAAGATATAAATCAAGCCATGCTGACTGCAAGTGGAAATTAATCTCCTTCTATATTTCTCCCTCTTTGTAATAATTATTTTAGAGCTATTGTGCTTATCGCGAGTTTTTCAATCCATTTTATGATGCTAAAATTTTCTATGTTATGCACTTTGCTCATCTTGCTTGTGATTTTGTTGCGCAGGTGAGGCATGTACCCTGGCTTGACTGATGAGAGTTTCAACACCACCCAAACTCTGATTCTTGGAGTGGCACCAACCAAGGGGTATTTGATCCTTTGAATAAATTAAATATAATTCTAAATAATTAGATAAAATGTTAATTAGATTGATTTTTGCTATGTTGAATGATGAGATTAGATATTTATCTAAGTAAATGTTATATAACGATAGGATGAGGTATTCATTTAACTATACAATTCGGGACTTCATTGGACCAAAGTGCTCAATTGTTGATATGGACTAGTTTAGAGCACCCTTATCTAAGAAATTAGGGGTCCAAGCTCCCGCCTCAACAACCCGCCATTGGAATTAGCGGTTGTGGCCAATCAGATTTGTCAAAAGGGGTTGGGGTCACTGGTCTGCAGACCTGTAGCGCACCCACGGTAGATCGGGCGTTACATAAAAAAGTGCATCTCAGTTGGTGTTGAGGACCAATTTAGAGCTCTCTTATCTAGGAGGTCTTGGGTTCAAGCCCAACCTCAACAACCCGTCCTTGGAATTATCGACTGCGGGCAATCAGATCTGTGGAGATGAGTTGGAGTGTACAGATTTGTGAGCGCACCCATAGTAGACCAGGGCATCACGACTCTTGAATATAACCCAACACATTTTAAATACTCTAGAATCTTTATGAAATATATTGGTGGTGAGGCCCAGGATCTATGTAGTAGTGTGTTTAGGTCAAATGAGTTTCCTGATGTGGGACTATATTTTTAAAGAATATCTTTAATCCTATAAAATTCACTCCTTTTTTCATAAACATGAATCTTTTATGTTTGAATTTAACCTTTGATATTTTCTTTCATTGAAATTGTTATCTTATGCTTATGCAATATCAAATCAGATATACCCTCGTGAAATGTCATATATGATCTAAATTTTGCTGATAGCGGATGAATTTGCATTCAATTTGAAATTTTATAGAGGATTTGAGGGATTTGAGATGATTGAGGGGTCCAAGTATGGATGCAAGTGTGGATCTAACTGCACATGTGATCCATGCACCTGCAAGTGAGATGAACTTGAAGGAAGAAGATGGAGCTTATGTTATGTGATCCTATGAAGAATAAAATGTGTGCATGGTTGCTGCAAGCTTGCATCTATGATGCAAGAAGCTTATGTTTATACTGTGTTACCTTGGTGTGAACTATGTTGAAGATGACATGAATGTGGCTCCAACCTTTTAATGTAATTTGGTTTCCAGTGTCATTTTATTAACCAAGTTATCATGTGTGGTCAATTATAAAATTGCGTGCGCATTATAAAAAAAGTGATCGCACATGATAAGAAAGTAATCGCATACGATAAGAGAGGGATCAAATATGACTAAAAAATAATCGAATGTACGAAACCTGAGCTTTAAAGTTTCAATTATGGCGACCATTTTCCTGTGTTGTATGGAGGACTTTGTCACCCTCAGCCTAGTTATTATGAAGAGTGGTGGGAGCATTGTGACTGTACATAGAATGCCTCGAAACCTTTTACATTCATCCTGAACAAATTTGATAAGGAACGTTATTTCTGCAACTCCTTTAAAAGCTTGTAAAATTAATTCTGAACAGTTTTTGAAACATTTTACATTCATTCTGAATAGTTTTAAGCAATGAATTTGACATCAAACTCTCCAGTTCCATCTTGCTTGGATGAATCCGAACTCCCAAATTTAGCATCTTGGACGTCGCCAGAATCTTGGACGTCTCCAGAATCTTGGACGTCGCCAGAAGGGTCAGTTTTGACTCTTTTAGATACCCTTTCGTTTGACGTTTGCGAGAAAAAATTGACGACCAGATCTCCGCTTGTTTCTGCTTCTGGGGCATTCTATAGAAAGACCATGATTGGAAATAGAGCATTACTCCAACAATCCAAATATCATATCCTAATCAATAAAACAGAGCAAAATAAAGGAAATCAATGAAGGCCTTGATTTAGAACATGGTGCAAAATACGATGTCGAGAGATCTGTTGTGCGGCTCAGGGCTAGGTGTGGGTAGTTGTTCTACATGAGGAATTTTAGAATAAATTACAAGTTATTTTCATGTGCACATAGTTAATACTTCTAACGTTCTCCTGCTCATCATTTTTCTTGGATGCACGCCAATCTCTTTCCCTCCTTTCCTCTCTCTCGCTCTCTTGAACTTTGTTTTCATGGCTACGCGTGGGTCAGATACGAGCCTCTTCTTTCCTCTCTTCTTTCCTTTCTTTTTTCTTATTTCCCTCCTCTCTTTCTCCCTCTCTACCTTTCCTTCCCCCCCCTTTTTCTTTCTCTTGCCTCCCCCTCCCCCCTTTTCCCCCTCATACCAGAGAGTAACCCGGCGGCGCCCCTTTAAAATTAACGAAAATGTTTATATATAGTTTTTAATTAAAAGAAATTTTAAAATTTTAAAAAATAAAATAACCACTAGCATGCCTCACATGGTAGGCTCCTCCGCCGGGGCCGCCGGTGGCCTGCCCGGCACCCACAGACAGGTTCGTCAGACCCTGACGAACCCTCCCAGGGTTGTCCGGCTGAGAGCGGTGTCCCTGACCACTCGTCGTTGGACAACCCCCGGCGGGTTTGCCGGGGTCCGGCAAATCCGCTGGTGGCGTCGGGAAGGCTGTCGGCGGCAGCACAAAATGAAATAAGGACGCTGACGGGATTTGGAGTTTCACTAGAGGTGGGATTTGGGAATTTCATTCCGAATTCCCGCCGGACTGCCCCCAGCGGGTTTGCCGGGTCCGACAGCCTCGCCGGTGGGCTCTAGGCTGGCCGCTGGCAGAAACCAAAAAAAGCTTTTGTTCACAGCGAATAGGAAAGGGATCAGGGGTTTCAGGATTTTCTCGATGGGGAGTTTGGGGATGACTGACTATTGGCAGACCACGATATGAAAGGACATGGTATGACAACTTTAAAATGGACGGATGAGATTGAAGGTGGAGTGAAATTAACGATCAGATTTAGATCGGTGGATCTTGAAAGTCCACCTAGTGCCAACTAGCTTCACCTATGGGGGGGAATAGGTGTCTTGTAGCGTTTTTGCGGAATTACAAACTGTAGCTGCACAAATAGATCAAACAACACAGCACAAAAAAGACTCAAATAATTTATAGTGGTTCCCCGATTTGGGTACGTCCACTTTCCCCCTTCGACCTATCTCCCAACCAGGGACTACTCGGTCAATTCACCAACAGGATTGAAATCCAATCCTTGCACTAACGGAAAGAACCCTTCCACACATAGGAGTCACCACTCCCGCACCACGGGTTGCACTCAACCCTTACAACTAGGAACCAATCGTTCCTTTACAATGAAATTGAAAATAGAATGTATTGGAAATACAAATAACTTATGGAGACTAAGGTGTCCCTCTTCGTTCGACGACGTGTTCATGAAGTCAACGAAGAGTCCACAACCCTAGATCTCTCTTGGAGAGAATCTCCCCGAAACCGGCGGCGGCAAAGGGCGGCGGCTTGGCTCTCGGGATTGGCGGCGACAACGGAGTGCTGCGGCGATGCAATGGAGATTCAACCTTCATAGAAAAGGTAGCAAGGTCTTCCAACGGTCACACTAGGATCAATCGTCTCGATCGATTCGGAAGGGGATGGTTTTGCCGATCTACGAATCAAGAGACAAAAGATCTCTGGTTAGACGCGTGAGACGCTGTGCTAGGCTAAGCTTCTGTCGTCGGAGATCTGGAAGAAACCGTGATCAGCAACGGCGACCAACTGCACGAGCGGCGACGACGGTGGCGGAGCAAGATCGCGATGTAGGTCACGTCGGCGGCTCTTCTTTTTGAAATTGTGTATTCGTGCATGTCTGTATCTGTTACGCTCAACCATACGGAGGTATATATACATTAGGTCATTCCACAAGACCGTTGTGGGCCCCACCAAAAGGAAACCCTAAGTCCGGTTCGAAATAGTTCAGTTAACTTGGACCGGTCTAGAGAATAGGCGAAAATTGCCTAAGTCAAATTCGGCGAGAATCGTAGGTGATTCTCGCCGAATCGGCGAGAATCAACTACGATTCTCGCCGAATTCTACTTAACAGAATTCAATCTCTACTGATAACACAGGCCTGTGAGAATCGGCGAGAATCACAATTGATTCTCGCCGAATCGTCGAGAATGCAGAGTCATTCTCGACGAATCGGCTAGAATCACTTTGTGATTCTCGACGATTCTTCCTTAGAAGAATTCAAGGCGGCTTCGAGTCAACCGGCAACAATCGGCGAGAATTAGTTCGTGATTCTCGACGATTCGGCGAGAATCACTAGTGATTCTCGTCGAATCGGCGAGAATCACTTAGTGATTCTCGTCGATTTGTACTTAGACGATTTTCGTCTTTCTTACCGTGAGCTGGTCTTTGGCCCATCCTTGTTCCTTGTCTGCTCTTGATCTTACATAACCCTGTGCTTGAAAATAAGTACACTCCAATAGAGAGAGTACACGTAAGCCAACACACTGATCTGCTCAACGAGGGATTACGTTGCACAGACCCGTGTATATTGACCTACTGCACCCTGACATTGGTGTGTACTTAGCGATGAATAACTGCAAGCACAACTTGAAAACAAGTAATCAAATACATTGTCAATTCACCTTAGCTTGTTCAGGGGCTTCTTCAAATCAGGTACATTGTGGATACAATACCCAACAATCTCCCCCCTATTTGAAGAAGCCTAAACCCTACAAGCTAAGGTGAATATAACGGCTTGGAAGAAAACACAACTTTTAAATAAACAAGAGTGAGTTGAAATTCCATACCATTATCTTTAGAGCATTTAGAGCATACACCTTAGCACCTTATTTAGAGCATTTGGAGCATACACCTTAGCACCTTAGCCGAGAGGGTAATCTCCCCCCTTTTCGGCTTCTGCAAATCTTGGTCTGGTGCATTTGACACCATGCTCCCCCTCAGTTCTTACACCTGTGCTTACCCTTGAGTTCCTGGCAGAGGCTTCCCCTAGATGCACGAGCCTGGAGCTTCTGTAGTCTTCATTCCTCATAGTTTAGCATCCCCAATTCAGTTTTGAAAAGACTGAACTTGGCCTCGTCTAAGGGCTTTGTGAAAATATCTGCAATCTGCTTGTCCGTGGGGACATAGTAGAGAGAGATGTCCTTGTTCTCCATGTGCTCCCGAATGAAGTGGTAGCGCACTTCAATGTGCTTCGTTCTGTTGTGCGATACCGGATTGTTGGCAATGGCAATCGCACTGGAGGAGTCGCAGTACATTGGTACTTCCTTGAACTGAAGTTCATAATCAGCTAACTGGTTTCTGATCCAAAGGAGTTGTGCGCAACAGCTGCCATCTGAGATGTACTTAGACTCTGCTGTGGAAGTTGCTACACAATTCTGCTTCTTGTTGTTCCATGAGATAAGCCTTCTTCCGAGGAATTGACATGTCCCTGAAGTGCTTTTCCTATCATCCCTACTCCCTGGAGGTTGAGCGACGTATACTTCCTCTTTCAAGTCTCCATTCAAGAATGCCGATTTCACGTCCATCTGATAGACTGTGAATCCTTTGTGAGAGGCATAGGCTAGGAACATACGGATTGCCTCGAGCCGTGCAACTGGCGCAAATGTCTGGTCGAAATCAATCCCCTCCTCCTGTCTGTATCCTTGAGCCACCAGTCTGGCCTTGTTCTTGATGATGACCCTGTGTTCATCCAGCTTGTTTCTGAAGATCCACTTGGTGCCAATCACGTTTTGCATCTTAGGTCTGGGAACCAGCGTCCAGAATTTGTATCTTTAGAATTGATGCAGCTCATCTTGCATGGCCAATATCCATGACGCATCTTTGTTCGCTTCGTCGAACTTCTTTGGCTCAACCTGCGACAGGAAGCTAAAATGCAGAATCTCGTTAAGAGTACCTCGGCGAGTTCTGACACCGTCTCGGGGATCTCAAATGATTTGATTTCTGGGATGATCCCTCACGTGTCGGAGCTCTAGAAGTCTTGCATCAGGAGCTCTAGCAATTTCTGGGGCTCCTTCCTCTTCAGGGAGGACTGCTCCATCCTGATCGTCATCCTCTCCGATCGGCGTTGATGTGGTGATCTTGACGTATTTTGGAGTTGCATCTTTCTCGGACTCATCCAGGTGTAGCTTTTCGAGTCTGGCACCTGCATCTTCAAGAAGACTACTAGAAGACTTGCAATTAAGCAAACTTCTTTCATCAAATACAACATTTATTGATTCCTCTACCATTAGGGTTTTCTTGTTGAAAACTCTATAAGCCCGGCTATGGCTACTATAGCCCATGAATATGCCTTCGAAGCATTTTTCACCAAACTTAGTACGCGGGTACTTCCCATTGTTCAGTACATAACATCTGCAACCAAAGATCCTCAAATAGGACATGGTTGGTTTCCTGCCTTTCAGTAGCTCGTAGGGCGTCTTACGATGACTTTTGTTGATCAACGCCCGGTTTTGAACATGACAAGCCGTATTGACAGCCTCGGCCCAGAAGTATTCTGGGAGTGAAGCGTCATTCAACATTGTCGTGCAGGATTCAATGAGTGTTCTATTTCTCCTCTCCGCAACTCCGTTTTGTTGAGGAGTGCGCGAGGAGGAAAACTCATGAAAGATACCAAGTTCTTCACAGAACTCTGTCATAGCACCAAACTCGAACTCTGTTCCATGGTCACTTTTGATTTTGACCACTGAGCAGTTAAGTTCATTCTGAATCTGCTTGACAAAGCTGGTGAAGATGTCAAACGTATCAGACTTGCGTTTTAAAAAGAACACCCAAGTAAACCGAGAGTGATCATCTACAATCACTAGCGTATAAGACTTCCCTCCTAAGCTATGAACTTGTATTGGACCAAACAAGTCCATGTGCAGAAGATAAAGACATCTGGAGGAGTCTTTGTCTGAGATGCCCTTAAAGGTAGCCCGAGTCTGTTTGCCCATCTGGCATGCAGGACAAGGACTATCTTTGATGCACTTAATAATGGGAGCATCCCTTACTAAATCTTTGGAAAACAGCATATTAATTGTCTTGTAATTAATATGTGCCAATCTCTTGTGCCATTGTTCACAAAGAGATGCACTGCCTTTTGCTACTAGGCATACGGGGGTAGAAGAATCTAGACTGAGAAAATCTAAACAGAAAATATTTCTGCTCCTAATGCCGGTTAATACCGTCTCCGAAGAGGAACATGATATTATCAGGCATTTATCCTTGCAGAACTTAACGTCATACCCTTTATCACATAACTGGCTTACACTGATCAGGTTATGATTTAACCCTTCAACATAAGCTACGTCAGTGACAGAGAGTATACCATTGGAAATCATACCGTAACCTCTGGTGACTCCCCGATCAGATCCCCCAAAGATGACTTTGGGTCCATTCTCGACTGGAGAGTACTCCCGCAGCAGGCTTCTTGTCCCAGCCATATGACGGGAGCATCCACTGTCCAAATACCATATGGGAGTTTTGGTGGCCTTTGGACATTCCTGCAAAATAGAATTAATTTGCCTTAGGAACCCAATCGAACTTGGGTCCTAGATTCCTCGTTAGCATGCTCCCCCTCAAATGGTTAGCCCTACGAGTGGTCTGCCTCGCATTGCCAACATGAGGAGTCTCGTTATTCCTCGGATTAAACCAGCAATACATGGCAAAGTGACCAACTTTGCCACAGCACCAACAGTCAAATCTGTTATACTTTCTCCTAGGCACCTGCTTCACTCTTGGAACGGAAGGTTCAACAGGGGCCTCGGACCTGGAGGTGGAGGCATCATGATGACAACAGTCGCATGATTTCTTTACCTCCTGGTTTCTCAGTGTAACAGGCATGGCCTTGGGTGCCTGCTTCCTATTATGGCCGCTAGAGAAGTGGTCATAATCCTTCATCTGAACTTCCTCATAAGGTGCCTTGAAGACACTCTCGCCAAAATTGCGGGGAAAGGTCCAACCATCATATCGGCTCTTTGGCTTTGCAACCGAGGGCCTAAAGTGATGGTCATATGTTGACTCAAAGTCATGTTGGTTACAGGGAAAGCTGGGCTTTCTGAACGCAACAGGACTGAGTGGGGCCTTTCTCTTTTCAGCAGCAGAGGCCTTCTTAGCAGCCTTATTCTTCCTCTGGTTCCTGTTTCTCCTGGATGAGGAACCAGACACCCCTACGTGCCCCAAACCAGCTCCTTTGGCCTGAGCAGTGAAGGTATCAATCAGTGGAAGAACTGTCTTTGGCATAGAGAAGCTCTTAACGATCTTCTTTTCTGCCGCAAGTTGTTCTTCCAACCTGTCAATTTCCTCCTGCTTAAGATCTAGGAGCTTAAGAGACTCTGAATGCTTAGAAGTCAGGTCCAAGTGCTCCTGCCGGAGGGAGATCAAACTGGTGATCTCTTCCCTCAGGGATACACTCTCACCTTTAAGGAATTTAACTTCCTTTTTCTCAACCTTCAGTATCTTTCGACACTCCTCGAAAGTATTGAGCAGAAGCTCATACTTATTGAGGAGCTCAGCTTCACGGGCCAAAGGCCTATCCTCAGGGTCATCATCTTGAGACTCAGGATCAGAGTCAGAGTCGGAGAGAGGGGTGTGAGCTTTTACCTTCCCAATGAATGGGGGGCATTCTCCTTCTGAGTCAGAGCGACCCACCAGCCCAAAGTAGGCTTCCTCATCATCACTGGAGTCTGAGGAATCAGACTCACTCAGTGTCTTTGACTTTTTGGCGATGTAGCTCCTCTCCTTCTTCTTATCTCTAGAGGTCTTATGCTCTTCTCCCTTCCCCTTCTCTCTCTTGCCTTGATGGCAGTCGGCCACGACGTGTCCTGGCTTATTGCATCCAAAACAGATGATGTCAGTATTATGATGTTTGTTCGGTTTTGATTCATACCTGTCAGAAGAATAATTCTTCTTCTGAAATCTGGAGGAGAAACCGTCTCTCTTTCTTTGATTCCTCATCTTGAGGAACTTCTTGAATTCTCGGGTGATGAGGGAGAAATCTTCTTCAGACAACTCTGAGCCGGAGGAGCATGGCTCGGAGTCTTCCTCCTCATCCTTTTTCCCGGCACGGGATGAAGCCGCACCCTTGCCCTTCCTGGAGTGAATGGCTTTTAGGGCCACAGTCTTTTCCTTGGCTGCAGCCTTCTCTGCCTCTTCTTCAACTTTCCTCGTGTTCAGCTGGAGCTCATAGGACATGAGCTTCCCAAAGAGTATCTGGGGATCGGTTTCAGCTAATCTGCCAAACTCTCGGATGGCGCAGATCTTCGTGTCCCATTCCTTAGTAAGGGACCTAAGGAATTTATCATTAAGTTCACCATTAGTGAACACTCTTCCGTATCCCTTGAGAGCATTGGCGATCTTGAGGAAGTTTTCGAAGGTAACTCCGATCTCTTCCTTGGGCCCCTGCCTGAAGGCCTCATATTTCTGATTCAGGAGGGATCTCCGATCATCCCTCACTTCGTCTGTGCCCTCCATCAGGATAATCAGGTTGTGCAAGATATCCTTAACCGTCCTGTAGTTGCAGAAGTTCTGCATCATGGAGTCATCGACTGCACTGATCAGTATGTTTTGTGCCTTCTTGTCAAGTCCAACCAGCACCATCTCGTCCTTGTCCATTTCAGAAAGCGTCTTTGGCACTATTTTGGTAGGATCAATGGTGGAGGCCTTAGTGGGAATATACGGTCCCTCCTCCACAACCATGAAGAGTCGAGGGTCGACAGCTTCCATGTAGAATCTGATTCTTTCCTTCCAGATAGGAAAGTTCAGTCTGGTGCACACTGGGATTTTGAAGGAGTACTTGAGTCCGTCCATGGTAGATATCTGTCTTCTTCTTGACACTGGTGGTAGGATTCTACTCAAGGTATGAACCTTTTTGATGAGTAACCTCCCTCTGATACCACTTGAAAGTCCACCTAGTGCCAACTAGCTTCACCTATGGGGGGGAATAGGTGTCTTGTAGCATTTTTGCGGAATTACAAACTGTACCTGCACAAATAGATCAAACAACACAGCACAGAAAAGACTCAAACAATTTATAGTGGTTCCCCGATTTGGGTATGTCCACTTTCCCCCTTCGACCTATCTCCCAACCAGGGATGACTCGGTCACTTCACCAACAGGATTGAAATCCAATCCTTGCACTAACGGAAGGAACCCTTCCACACATAGGAGTCACCACTCCCACACCACGGGTTGCACTCAACCCTTACAACTAGGAACCAATCATTCCTTTACAATGAAATTGAAAATAGAATGTATTGGAAATACAAACAACTTATGGAGACTAAGGTGTCCCTCTTCGTTCGACGACGTGTTCTTGAAGTCAACGAAGAGTCCACAACCCTAGATCTCTCTTGGAGAGAATCTCCCCGAAACCGGCGGCGGCAAAGGGCGACAGCTTGGCTCTCGGGATTGGCGGAGGCAACGGAGTACTGCGGCGATGCAATGGAGATTCAACCTTCGTAGCAAAGGTAGCAAGGTCTTCCAACGGTCACACTAGGATCGATCGTCTCGATCGATTCAGAAGGGGATGGTTTTGCCGATCTACGAATCAAGAGACAAAAGATCTCTGGTTAGACGTGTGAGATGCTGTGCTAGGCTAAGCTTCTGTCGCCGGAGATCTGGAAGAAACCGTGATCAGCAACGGCGACCTACTGCACGAGCGACGACGGCGGCGGAGCAAGATCGCGATGTAGGTCACGTCGGCGGCTCTTCTTTTTGAAATCGTGTATTCGTGTATGTCTGTATCTGTTCCGCTCAACCATACAGAGGTATATATACATTAGGTCATTCCACAAGACCGTTGTGGGCCCCACCAAAAGGAAACCCTAAGTCCGGTTCGAAATAGTTCAGTTAACTTGGACCGGTCCAGAGAATAGGCGAAAATTGCCTAAGTCAAATTCGGCGAGAATCGTAGGTGATTCTCGCCGAATCGGCGAGAATCAACTACGATTCTCGCCGAATTCTACTTAACAGAATTCAATCTCTACTGATAACACAGGCCGGTGAGAATCGGCGAGAATCACAATTGATTCTCGCCGAATCGTCGAGAATGCAGAGTCATTCTCGACGAATCGGCTGGAATCACTTCGTGATTCTCAACGATTCTTCCTTAGAAGAATTCAAGGCGGCTTCGAGTCAACCAGCAGCAATCAGCGAGAATCAGTTCCTTATTCTCGACGATTCAGCGAGAATCGAAACGGCGAGAATCACTTAGTGATTCTCGTCGATTTGTACTTAGATGATTTTCGTCTTTCTTCCCGTGAGCTGGTCTTTGACCCATCCTTGCTCCTTGTCTGCTCTTGATCTTACATAACCCTGTGCTTGAAAATAAGTACACTCCAATAGAGAGAGTACACGTAAGCCAACACACTGATATGCTCAACGAGCGATTACGTTGCACAGACCCGTGTATATTGACCTACTGCACCCTGACATTGGTGTGTACTTAGCGATGAATAACTGCAAGCTCAACTTGAAAACAAGTAATCAAATACATTGTCAATTCACCTTAGCTTGTTCAGGGGCTTCTTCAAATCAGGTACATTGTGGATACAATACCCAACAGATCTCCAGGTTACACGGTATACCACCAAATATTTCTTTATATATAGTATAGATGATAAGGTATCTGGCAGCGGGGAGGTCATACGGAGTCCACGCGACCTTGCTCAGCCTCAGGCGGCCTCCGACCACGCAGAGTCCGGCCGTGGGGAGACCACTCCCCCTACGCTAGGGATGTTGTTACCCGCACCCCCATGACGGGGGTGTTGATATTCACATCTCCATGATGAGAGGTGCGGCTATCCTCACCCCATGCCATGAAATTCGGCTATCCACACATCATTAATATGATTTTTTTAGGGGACCCTATCAAGAGGATTGTATGCCTTAACAAGACTCATTTCTTACTTTAATATTTATAGTATTTTATTTCATGATATTTTGTTGATAAGAAACAAGAACATAAAATTTATAAAAAGGTTTAGTCTTTATATAGATTAAAATAATCTCCTAAATATTAACATTAAAAATTTGATTCCATTGTATATCTTTTTTATTTTTATTCAATGAATTTGATAAATATATTTATACAAAATGAAATAATAATTATAATAATACTTTATTTTGTTTATATGTATTTTTGGGATATTTTTAAAAATAATAGAAGAGATCAATACATTTTTATCATCTAAATTTATTATGAAATATTTAGGTGAAACAAATATTATTCCAGGAATGAACTATACTAAAATAGTTGCTTGTGCACCGTTAGGTCCTTAGAGGACACCTTTTGATCCTAATTTTAAATTTTCTTACAAACGTAGGAGAATTCATTTATAAACATAGTTATCCTTATATAATAGGATCTTTGCTTTATGGAACAAATCAGATTAAATTCATCATTTTTCATGCTGCATGAAGATTCAATAAATGCACTAGCAATCATATTATTGAACATTGTATAACCCCACTGAAATTTTCAAGTATTTTTTGTGGCACTCTTGATTATAATCTCTTATATACGATATTTTTTGAAGTTTTTGAAGGATATTTCAATGCAAATTTGGTAACAGATTTATTAGGTATTAAATCTACCATTGATTATATTTTTTAGGAGAACCATCATTTCACGGGCCTCAACAAAATAAATTAAGATTTCTAGAAACACTAATACATGTGTTGAGGATGAATGATTCAAAATTTTACCTTCTAAAATACTACTAAATGTAAAATCTATGCTCTTTATTCAAAATTTTACTTTCTAAAATACTACTAATTATAAAATTGATTAATAATAAATTTGTTATTGATTTAATTGATTCTAATATTTTTTAATTCAAAAATAAATAAATTTATTAGAATCGGGCATATGTTAGTGAAAAAGAAGAAATAATATTAATGGGGTCTCATGGAGCGCTAAACGCACCCCTAGTGTGGGAGCAGTTATCGGGAAAAATTACTCCACCAACACATTACTGCCCGCTAGTGGGTGGGCCCAACCAAAGCAAAACCAGCCTGTCTAAACCGTCGGGTCCTCAAACCGTCCAAACCTGGTGGCTCCCCGTTCCTCCGGTCCTCTGGCGGCCCAAAATGGGCGGCCTCCTTACTGTCATGGGCAGGACACCCCTTTGGCCGCCCTCCCCCTTTATACGGTACCCAGGACGGGCGACCAATTTGGTCGGTCGTCCTTTGCCGACCTCCGCTCGCCCAGGACAGGCGACCAATTTGGCTGCTTTCCCTCTACCGTCGCCCCTGTTATGGGCGACCTCCCGCTCGCCCAGGACAAGTGGCAAGTTTGGCCTCCCACGCGCTACCACCGCCTCTGTTAGGGGTGGACTCCCATTTGTTCAGGTCGGGGGTAAAATTGGCCGCCTGACCTCAGGTGGCGCCCCGCCCATGGAGGGGACGCGACCGCCCAGGCTTGCCAACCTTGGTTGGGTGGGCCTTGCCCTGGCCGCTGGTCTCCCCCCCCCCCCCTCGCGGGTTAGGCGGTCGGCCCGAATTACCCGAAGGGCAAACTCGATATTTTCGTAAAATTGGTGATCTGCATGCCCCATTTGGGACATTTTTATTTGCCCGTCTGGTATTTATCGGGTAAAGTTATCGGGTCGTCCCTCCTAAAATCTATAAAAAGGGCTCTTGCCTCCTTTATTTTGATCATCTTCTCTGCCGGGAATTCCTCCTACATGTTTCTCTCTCCTTCATTTTTCCTCCCGGCGCGTGCTCCTGCTAGCACAATTTTCCTGCACGCTCATGTGTGTGTCGTGCAATGGTCTACCCAGTACGCAGTTCGAAAGTACGACCACAGACACCCCCAACATCCAGATCGAAAGGGTTCAGCTTCAACAGCTCTGCAGACCATACACCCCAACCCCCTTTCCACGCTTGTTTCTCAACTGCGACTGGTTGTTGAGACTCGGGATCGAACATGAGACCTCCTTGATAAGGAGCCTTCAAACTACTCCTCATCACCAATTGAACTACAGATCAATTAGTGATGAGAAGTGGTTTGAAGGCTCCTTATCAAGTAGGTCTCAGGTTCGATCCCCGGTCTCAACAACTCATCGAGGCTGAGAAACAAGTGTGAAAGGGTTTTGGGTGTATGACCTACAGACCTGTTGAGGATAAACCCTTTCGAACTGGATGCTGGGGGTGCCGACGGTTGTCCTTTCGAGCTGCATGATGGGGAAGCTGTTACAAAAAATGCTCTTTTTGTAATGGCCCCCCAGCAAGCAGCTCGAAAGGACGACTGTTGGTACCTCTAACATTCAGCTCGAAAGGGTTCAGCCTCAACAGGTCTGCAGACCATGTATCCCAACCCCCTCTCCATCTATATGCGGGTTATTGGTGGCCACCGCCTCCCTTTGATGAAGGAAACTCAAGTTAAGTGGGCAGCACGAGGACTTCCCAAGAGGTCACCCATCCTGTGACTACTCCAGCCCGAGCACGTTTAACTATGGAGTTTTTCATCTTCTTATCACCAATTGAGCTGAGTCAGTGATGAAAAGGTGAAAAACTCCATTGTTAAACGTGCTCGGGCTGGAGTAGTCACGGGATAGGTGACCTCCTGGGAAGTCCTGTGTTGCCCGCTTAACTTGAGTTTCTCCTATCAAAGGGAGGCAGTGGCCACCAATAATCATCCTATAGATAGAGAGGGGTTGGGGTGCATGGTCTGCAGACCTATTGAGCCTGAACCCTTTCGAGCTGGATGTTAGAGGTACCATCAATCGTCCTTTTGAGTCGTGTGCTGGGGAGGCTAGTACTAAAAAAATTGTTACGGCCTCCCCAGCACACGACTTGAAAGGACGACCGCCGACACCCCCAACATCCATCTTGAAAGGGATCAGTATCAACAGGTCTACAGACCGTACACCCCAACCCATTTCCATGTCCACTAACGGGTTGTTAGAGGCCTCCAACTCCCTTTGATGAGAATTGATCATTGTAAGTGCCCCTACGAGGACTTCCTAGGAGGTCATCCATACCGAAAATACTCTCATCCGAGCACACTTAACTATAGAGTTCTTTCACTTCTCATCATCAATTGAGTTGCAACTACTCTCATTTGAGCACGCTTAACTATAGAGTTATTTCACTTCTCATTACCAATTGAGATGCAACTCAATTGGTGATAAGAAGTGAAAGAACTCTATATTTAAGCATGCTCGGATGTGAGTAGTTTCGGGATGGGTGACCTCCTAGGAAGTCCTTGTACGACACTTAACTGGATCAATTCTCATCAAAGGGAGGCTGCGGCCTCGAATAACCCGCCGGTGGGCATGGAGATGGGTTGGGGTGTAGAGTCTGTTGACCTGTTGAGGCTGAACCCTTTCAAGCTGGTTGCTGGGGGTGTCGGCGGTCGTCCTTTCGAGCTGTGTGCTGGGGAGGTAGTTATAATTTTTGTAACAGCTTCACAAGCACACGTCTCAAAAGGACAACTAACCTCCCCAGCATACTGCTAGAAATGACAAACGTCGGCACCCTAGCATCCAGCTCAAAAGGGTTCAGCCTCAACAGGTCTGCAGACCATGCACCGCAACCCCTTCCATCTATAGGTGGTTTGTTGGTGGCCACCACCTTCCTTTGATGAGGGAAACTCAAGTAAAGCGGTCATCACGGGAACAACTCAATTGGTGATGAGATGGTGAAAAACTCCATTGTTAAGTGTGCACGGGCTGGAGTGGTCACGGGATGGGTGATCTCATGGGAAGTTCTTGTGATGACTGCTTAACTTGAGTTTCCCTCATCAAAGGAAGGCGGCGACCACCAACAACCCGCTCATAGATGGAAAGGGGTTGGGGTACATGATCTGTAGACCTGTTGAGGCTGAACCCTTTCGAGTTGGATGATGGGGATGTCAACGGTCGTCCTTTCGAGTCGGGTACTGGGGAGGCCATTACACACCGTTCCTTGCACGCTCCCGTGCGGGCCCCTCATTGTGCGCTTCCACGCGCGCCTCCTTGCACGCCCCCATGCCCTCTTCTTCAAGTGCGCCCCACACACGCTCCGCTCCAAGTGTGTATTTCGTACACCCTACTTTATAAACTACATCCAAAAGCGCACTCTGCCACTAGCAAGGCATGTTTAGTGCGCATTACACCAGACATTCCACACTCAGATAACCAGCAGGCTAAGTGTTCCTTGTGCCCTCAACTCAATAACGAGCCCCTAGTTGACAACGAGGCAACCACTCCATATTCCTGAGCGCAATAGGAGACAAGCCGCAGAGGATAAGACACGCAGAACGTGCCACTCAAGCTTCCAAGTGACAAACATCGGAACGTGCTAAGCAAGCTGCTCCCGATTCCAAAACACCAGCAGAGGACATCAAAGCACAACGAGCGTATCACTCCCCACAATAGTCAAAAGACTTAGCTCTATGAGTGGTGACCTATCACCCTCCGAGCATTTCTCTTTCTATCTCTCTCTCAACAAGTGTAACGATAGGCGGCATGTCGCCCTCAAATTCTCTAAGTAGCTCTGTAATAACACAAAGAGAATAATGGAAGTTTGGTCGGCACTGATCTGACCACATGGTTTTTCACCCCTTTTCGGTGTTTTCAACGTTATAAAAATTGTCCTGTCAGCTCTCACATTTCTGTAAGTGTTAGCGCACTCGACAGCTCTGCGAACTAAGACGGTTCAATTAGGGTTTATTTGGTACGACGGTGATGTTTGCTTCCGGCGGGTCAAAATGGAGAGTTGGAACCGGAGGGGGGGAGACGGGGTTGGAAAAGCGACGTTTGAGGGGTTTTTTCTTCTTGCGGCGGGTGCAAATGGAGCAAACGCCGCCGGCGTCCCGTTTGTTTACCCGCCGTCCGGCGGCGTTTGCTCCAAACGCCCGGCGAAAACGCCGAAACAAACGGATTCTTAGTCTGATCTACCAAGAGCCTCAAGTTATCCGCAACAAATATGATATCGCTACATTATATAAAGTCAAAATTAAATCCGATTGACAATCTCAAAAAAGATTTGCCTCGAAATGAGATAGTCAAATCATCTAGAGTAATGAGACTTAAACTCACATTTTTGTTGCCAATGTTGATACCCAACGTATATGATTAGAGATTCAATGAATTAAGTTAAATATGATAAAAACAAAATCATTGATGTGACCTAAGTTAGGAGCACAAATTAAAGATGATAAATATATTTTTGTCTGTCTTTGTTCTTATGATGAGAAATACTCAATGTAACAGTATATAATTTGACTTGTAGTTTTTTATGATTTCCAAATGCATGTTTTTGCGAGATATAAGTTACAAATATCTTTTGAAATACCACTTACGTGAGAATAGTCACGAGATCACAATTTTGAGATTCAATTGAGCTTAATAATCTCAATGGAAACCAATGAATGTGCATAGCAAATAAAGTGTCCACTGCCATATCCCAAAGATTAATCAATTTATTGTGTGCTTATTTTATCGACAATGGATATACTTCAAGACTTTTAAGAAATTATGTTCTTCGATAGAAACGACAAATACCAAGTAAAAGTTCAATGTGACAATTTCACTTATAAGCATGGGCGGAACTGTGCCTGGGCACGGTAGGGCACGTGCCCGACCGGATTTATCATCCCGTCTCACCGGGAGAGAAAATCGCTCCCGTCCCTACCCCGCCGCTGCTCCCGTGCCCTAGCAGACGCCGCTCGGCTGCTCGCGCTGCTCGTCGCTCGCCCTGCTCGCCGCTCGCCCTACCCCGCCTGCTCCGGCTGCTTGGTAACTTCTTCTTTTTCTTCTTCTTCTTCTTCTTCTTCTTTTAGCTAACCTTGATGAAGTTGCAGAAATGTGAAAGGGGCATCTTAAATAAAGCCGTCTATTAAGTAATCATGTTGCAGTTTTTGCTTGTCTGAATGATTCTAGTTGGTTACAGTAAGATCATTAATTTGGTGTGTATTGAAAATAAATTTATATGGAATAAGTGGCATGTATCTATTATTCAATAGAGGGATGCTTCTAAAATTCTTTCCATTATTTATCTCCACCCTTTCTTTTTTAGTCACTTCTTCGTTTAACAGTGATTCAACTTCAATATACTCCTTTTTAACTCCTAAAATTCTATATCTGGCAACTATTCTTCAATTTTTTTAACTTGTTTCTTTGGATTCTTTACGATACTGCTCAATAGAATTTCTTGTTGTTGTCCATCAATTATGGTAGTAAATCTCAAGTTCTTAATTGATGCCTCTTTGCTTTGAAACCTTATTTCAATTATACTTTTGAACTTGCCCATCATTTTTTTAAATTTGATTTCATCTCTGATTGAGAATATCCAACTGTAGGAGGTTGTTCAAGATTCCATCCTAGGTTATATTGATTGTTATTAGGGTTATTACCCCTACATAAATTAATATATTATCTTGGCAAGTAATATAGTCAATAGGAATAGTGCTACCTGTTTCACACTCATGATTAGGGGCAATAATTCTGTACGTATAACACATATAAAGGATCCTGCGGAACTGCATTTTCAATATAAAATACAACTGCAACGTAAAATGCATTTGCAAATGGACTGCATTTTCAGTGTAAAATGCAGTTGCAATAATAGTTCAAAAAAAATCATTTTTTATAAGTATATTTTCAACTCAAAATATATACATATGACTACTTAAAATGACCATAAAAATGCATGGATCAATAATCCATGATTTATTTTGTGAAAAAAAAACAAATATGAATCAAAATTAATTTTCCACAAGATTCTACACATGCGTTCCCGTATTTAAAAATTACACCGTGATTAGGATGAGGTCCTCCACAAAAATAGCAAATGATTTGATGTGTTGGTGAATATTATAGGAATCCCTCTACTTTTGATTTAGCGCTTGGACTGCACTGTGAATGTCGCTATTTCATTAACCTTATAAATACTTGCAACTCTTCTGTGGCTACTCTTACCATTTTCCATTGAAAAGGAGTTGCAGTCATATCTTCTAAAACTTCATAGGCTTGTTTGGTGTCTTAGCCACCACCGTGCATTATTTGTGGATTTCTTTCATGGTTACACATAGGTGTTTACATACAAATGAGTTGTGGATGGACTTTTTTTTTCCAATTGTACCTTTTTTTTTCAATAGAAGGATGTATAACATATAGAACCTTGGGAATTCCCCTCGCGGGCCGGGTACGATCGCGCTTGGCCGTAGGGGCATTGCCCCGTGTACCGTCAGGATTTGCCACCGTTTTGAATTTAGTCCAGGCTAAATTGTTATGGTCACAAAATCAAATTAGATAAATTTTTTTGTCAGACGCTAACGGTAATGTCTCGTCGCTTTGATGAAGTAAACACATAATTACTCTTATGTGTTGCTTGTCTAGACCCAAAGGATTATTTTAATTCTTATGATAAACAAAAATTACTACATCTTGCTGCATTATATCCGTATGATTTTACGCCAATAGAGTTGCAGTTACTTGAATGACAACTTGACATATATATTTTTGATATGCGATCTACATCAACAGACACATTTTCTGATGTTAAAGAAAAAATGACCTTCTGAAAAAAATGATTGAATTAAAAAAAGATAATCACTATCATTTGGTTTTTAGATTGTTGAAGTTGGCTTGCCTCTTACCATTTGCTACAGCTACTGTTGAAAGAACATTTTCTGCAATGAAGATCATAAAGAATTGATTGCGAAATAGAATGGGGGGATGAATGGATGAATGATTGCTTGAGTGCTTACATTGAAAAAGAAGTTACCGATACTATTACAACAGAAACTATTATTTCACGTTTTCAGAGCATGTGTCAACGAAAAATATCTTGTTAAATTGTAAGTTTTTCAGATCTAAACATTTCTTTTATAATATTGTGTTCAATTTTTGATTGTAATATTATGTTCAATATTTTCCTTACATAAATATCTTTGAAAAAAAATTACGGGGGCGCTGCCCCCAAAGCCCCGCTCAGGGGGCGCTGCCCCCGAACCCCCGCTCAAGGGGTGCTGCCTCTCGAATTGCCAGTATTTAGATTGTGCTCGTGCGACTTTAAAATCTCAGTTCCGCCACTGCTTATAAGCATTGCATTAAATACAACAGAATGAAGGAATATTTAGTATTAATTTAATATTGTTTGAAGCTTTTTTGTATTTTATAGGATGCTAGGAATATTTTGATTTTTATCATTTATTGAGAAAAAAATTATATAAAATAAGGCAATTGATATACGCACATCCTATTTGGCTAATCACAGCCCTTAAATTATGTTTTAAAAATAAAATTTAAAAACCCTACCTCCTTATAACCGCAACCCCCTCTCCAATCCCTTGCGTCTCTTCTGTCGCCTCGCCGGAGCCCGCCGCCTCGCCGGAGCCCGCCGCCTCGCCGGAGCCCGCCGCCTCGCCAGATCCCGCCGCCTCGCCGGATCCCGCCGCCTCGCCGGAGCCCACCACCTCGCCGGAGCCCGCCGCCTCGCCGGAGCCCGCAACCTCGCCGGAGCCCGCCGCCTCGCCGGAGCCCGTCACCTCGCCAGAGCCCGCCTCCTCGCCGAAGCAGGTTTTGCATCGCTCGTCTTCATTTCTGCATCCACTCGTTTCTTCCATGTATCAACAAGGCTTCTAGCTTTTTTTTATCTCCAAGTTCTTATGACTACACAAATAATTCACAGACTTTCCTATATTACATGTTTGAAGATCATGAAGATTTACAGGTAATTTATCTAGCGCCCCGAGCAAAGCCAACATAAGCTCTTCAATGGCTTTATCACTCTCTTTGGGACTATTACCACCACCAGTCTTCCCTTTGTGGGCCTTTTGGAGCCATTCATCTAAAACAGGTACACCCCAAAACTGCACAAACGTGTTCAGGCAATCAAACTTATCAGTGGCTGCAATCACATCTGCCAATAGCACCCGGCTAGCAAGATCTATCTTCTTACTATTATCAACCTGCATAAGTTGAACCAACTTTTCCACCCCATCGGTACTTATAAGAGCACCATTCTCCGAAATTTTGGAAAGTCCAGACTTAATCATGTTGTTGTCAAACTTGCAAAAAGCACCCGACCTTGTCTAGTAGCTGGTCAACTTCTTCCTGGTGTTCCTGAGTAAAAAAAGGGTCGATTTCAATATGTAAAAGTATTGGGGACAACGTGAACTTTGGTTTTCCCATGGCTTTCACTTCTATCATGCTCTCTTGGAGTGTTATAGAGTTCGGGGGAGATGATGAAGACGGAGATCCAGCACGCGAGGGAGGCTATTCGTTGGGCAACTGATTATCTGCTCAAGGCCACTGCCGAGTAATAATTCAAGAACTAAAACACAGAGTTTCTTAGTTATGAAGGTCCACGAAAAAGATAATTTTTTGTTGATTGATATCAAAAATCCACGGAATTAATGTGAGTTTGTAGTTTTTTTTTGTTTTGGGCTACAAATAGTAATATGGTGTATAATAAGCGGTTTAGGGTTGCGTATATCAAAGGGTTGCGTATATCAAAGGGTTGCGAATATCCAAATCAGGTGTGCGTATATCAATCGCCTAAAATAATTATGTAAGGGTACTTACTAGTAAGCAATTATTTAGATTACTTTGCTTTAATAAATAATAAATACACTATTATTTCATAATGATAAGGTTTATGTCCGAGTGGAGGCCACACGTAGTCCGCGCGACCCTGCTCAGCCTCAGGCAGCCTATGACCACGTAAATTCCAGCCGCCGGCCGATCGCTCCCCCTACACTAGGGTTGTGGTTACCGCACCCCCATGATGGGGTTGCGGTTATTCACATCTCCATAATGAGAGGTGTGGCTATCCACACCCCATTAATAAAAAAATTTAGGGAATCCTTACAAGAACATTGATCGTATGCCTTAACAAAACTCAATTTCTTACTTTAATAATTTACCGTATTTTATTTCATGATATTTTAAATACTCATTTTATATTAAGTTTTTTTTTTTACATTTTTATTATTTATTATTACAAGTGACAGGCACGGGGCTCCGCCCCTTTTGCCAAACGTGACAGTATCTCAACTGCGATAATGCACGGGGGGCTCCCATTCCTCGTATGCCATTATCTCGGCCAAGGCATTGTCCCGCCGCTCACAAACTCTTAAATGTTGTACTCCGCTCATAGCTCATTTTTGCGGCATTCACAGGAGTTTGCAAGAAGATGGGAGAACACATTTTTTTTATTGTAGGTAAGGTTGTCACGGTTCCGGTTCGGTTCCGATTTTACTAAAACCGTGAACCGAACTGCTAAGCTAACTGATCTTCAAATTAGAATCAAAATCTTATTTGGTTTGACCGATTCCGGCTTTAGTTCCGATTCCAGCATAATTTTTAGAATCGTCGTGTCAACGGTTTCGGTTACAGTTTAACAACAATCAAAACCAAATCGGTCACTAATGGTTCGATCCGGTTCTATGCGGTTCGCTCTGATTCCAATCGGTTCTAATTAAAACCAAAACCAAATTTGACGGAATGAAATAAAAGCAGTTTGCAAATAGCAAAACTCAAAACAACATCGAAATAGAAATAATTATGTTGTGCACTCCTCAACTGTCTCTTCCATGATCGGTGAGCTAGTATCTGTCGCCTTCCTATGCGTGTAGACTCGTCAAGATTTCTATTCAGCTTGTGCATGTCTCGTCGGCATGCGCAACCGTAAAAATCAGCTATAATTAGTTTTGTCTTTCATGATTATTATTAAATAATATTTCAGAAAAAATATGTGAGTAAAATTGAAAATACATTATATAGATGTATAAAAATCAAAACCCCACTGCAAAAACCGACTTCAAACTGCATCAATGTCAAACCGGCCAAACCACACAGTTTTGGTGTGGTGCAGTTTGTTCTGTCCAAGACCGACACTCTTTGATCCGATTACGATTTGGATTCATTGTGCACTAGCTTCACCCCTGATAATAAGTATATATATTATCGATAGATTATAAAATAATAACAATATTATAATAATATCAATAATAAAAATGGGTTGCGGTTCGGTTCAACTTCGGTCTGGTTCGGATCGGGTCTAAAAGTCTAGAAACCGCTTGAGACTTGTATGTTGCGGTTCCAGTTCCGGTTTCGGCCCGTATAATAAAATATAAGAACCACACCCGAACCAATGTTGTCCACGGTTCCAAAATTTAAACTGGAATCCGAATAATTTGTGAACGGTTCGGTCTGGTTCTTTGTGGTTCCAGTTCGGTTTACGATTTTTGGTTTTAAGTGACATCTCGAATTGTAGGTAGTTTACTTTATCTATTTGTTGCGGGTCGCCCGGTCTTTCCCATGAAATTATCTAATGTCTACCTAAATCATCTAGATGAAGGTGAACAGGTGATATCTGTGTCTTTTTGCTGAATAAAAATACTTTAAAAATAAGAGCACACAAACACAGAAATTTATAGTGGTTCCCCGAGTTGGGTACGTCCACTGTCCCGCCTCGCCTATCTACCACGAAGGGCTAGATTCGGCCACTTCACCTTTCTCAGATATCAATAAATCTTACACCTCGGAGCCGGAACACCTATAACTCGGAGACACTTCTCCTACCACTCGATCCACAACCGAATCTACAATTCGATTCACAAACGGATCTACAACTTGGAGATGAATCTACTACAAATGTAAAGGAAAATTACACAATAATTTTACAAGAAAAATCTTAACAAGATCTGAAGTCTTATATCCGTTGTTCTTCGTTTAGGTTGAACTTGAATAGCTTAGAGAACACGGTGCAATCAAAAACATTAAAGACTTTGAATCTTGAATCTTGAATCGACTAGATCTAGGATAATAGATTCCTTCAGATTGCAAAGATCCAGTCGAACCAGAAGAAGATTGAACCGTGCACACTTTGTGTTGGCAGAACGTAGGTAGCGAATTATACAGGAGCCGATAGGTCGTTTTTGGAATCTTGGGCAATTTTGAATTTTTTAGCAATTAGGGTTGATGAAAAATCCACCCTAAGTATTCATAGGCATCCTCAATAGTGACGGTTATAAAAGAATTTCCAAAACAGGACCTGTGAAAATGACTGTGCATGTTCGTCGTCCAACTCGAGCCGCGATTTGAAAAATAGTCTGAAAAACAGCCAAGTCCTTTTCATCGAGTATCGTCGAGTATAACTGAGTATACTCGTCGAACTAGCAGTTATGTACAACGAAATTGACTTAGAGAAATTCAGCTCAACCCAGCTAGCCACTCAAAGTCATGCTGAAGTCATACTCAACGAATTCGATGAGTATCGGCTGGCTGACTCGACGCACTTGACGTTGTTGACGCACTCGATGCCATCAACACAGTCGACGCACTCGACGCCATCGACGCAGTCGTTGCACTCGATGCCATCGATGAAAATGCCTTGGAAAAAACCAGAGAAGTAGCGTTGAGATGATTCGACGAATTCGACGTGTATCGATAAGTATATTCGACGAATTCAGCGAGTATCGTTATATATATTCGACGAATTCGACGAGTATACTTGATGATACCCGATGAATTTTACTTAACTATTTTTCCACTCTCAGATATTCTGCCACAAGTATATATGATGAATTCGACGAGTGCTAGTAAGGATATCCGACGAATTCGACGAGTATTAACGAGTATACTCGATGAATTCAACAAGTATCTCATACCATACTCGGCGAATTTTACTTGGGTAAAATTCTGTTCTTTTGAATCTGGATCCTTCTCCTTCCTTGATCCTCCTCATGCACTTGAGATAGAAGTACACCCCAGTAGAGAGATTATACGTGAGTCAACACATTGGCCTACACAATGAAGGATTATAATGTATAGTCCTGTATTTACTGACCCACTGTAACTTGACGTTAGTGTGTACTTAACAATGTAGACCTACAAGTACATAATTGAAAATACCACATCAAATACAATATCAATCCATCTTAGCTTAACTGGAGCCTTCTTCAAATCAGGATTGTTGTGGATACAATACCCAACAATCTCCCCTTATTTGAAGAAGTCAGAATTCTATAAGCTAAGGTGAATTGCACAACAATAATAATAAAAACATAAAACTGAAATGATATGCAAATTAAAGAAAATTAAACACAATGCACATTCCAGTCAAAACATTAAATCATATATATATATATATATATATCAATAAGATTTCATGTTTGGGGACAACCACAACCACTCATAGTAATCCATAACAAAATAAAAACCATCATCCCTGCCCCGCCCTGGCTCTTCTGATGTTGTCGGATGAAGTAAGCATTGGGCTTAGGATAATATCTCGGAGGGGCTGGAGGTGCAGCTGGATCATCATGTCTGCGCTTTCTGAAGTAAATTCTTCTCTTCGCAATAGCCACCTCATACTTGTGCCACTCATCTCTATCATAGTGGTCCCACCTGCTTTCTCCTCCAATATCGACCATGGTGAAAGAGTCTAAGATAATCTCTCTTGAAATTAGACTCCACACCTCAGCCATCTCTCTAATTGGGATATCTTTGTCTGGCTCTTCTCTGACTGGCTCGGACCTGACAACAGATGTGCCTTCACCATATCTCCTTCTCTTGTATACTGGAGGATGTATATCTTCAACCACTTGAATCTCTGGAGATACAATAGCAGCAACAACAACAGACCTATCCTGAGAAGCATCCTGTGTGTTTGTCCAATGTTGAGAATAATCCTCAGCAGGATAAACTTCAATATGAGCATGCACAACAGGTACTTGAAAGCTTGTACTATCCTGACCTGGCCTTCCAAACATCTGACCATGTAGCCACACAAAATTATCATAACTGTAGTCATTGAATTGTTTGAAGTTTGCAAGCATTGCAGCCTCAACAACATCCACCTTAGCTTGAATGGCATCCTCCCCCTTTCTGACTTACTCATCTATAGCATTTGCATATAATTCCATTGTCGTGTCAAAATGAGTCATTGATCGATTGTGAGCATTAATCATGGTTATAACATTCTTATCAACGTTTTGAAGAACTTCCACATTACTCTTTAGCCCGACCATATTATGAATGTGAGCTTCACGACTCTGCGCAAACCAGGAGTTTAACCTTTCATCTATCTTGTCGAAATGCACCTTGATAGCTGCAAGGCCGTTGTTCATATCTTTCTCTGATACCTGGACCTTTTTCAGAACTTTTTGCATTGAGACTTCAAACTGTTGTTGCTGTTTGGCCAACATGGCTTCTATGGTTTTCAGGATAGAACTATCAACACTAGAACTTGGAACATCTGTAGTAGTGATACTAGGAAGAGATGGCAGATCTGCACATATATCTGAATCATTGGGGGACTCATCTATCGGAGATAAACGAGCCTTACCCAACAAGTTGAGATCTTTAGCAGTAGGTGTGAGGCCCCCTTTTAGACCCCACTTTATCTGTATCTAAGCTACTTTCAAAACAGTTGTCCCAGGACGAAGTAAGGCTAGTGAGTAACAAAATAATACACATAATAAGACGTATCTCAAATATTGCAGATGTCCATGTGTCTTTTCAGTTTATCCACGATCAATTTCACTCTTCATTACGAACCCAAAACTCTGTCAAGTACCTGTACAAAATGGCGGCGGGTTTAGTCATAAAAAATATGACTAAGTGAGGTGAAAGTAAATAAATAATCAGTATCGTTTTGGATTTGCAATCTTTGGTTATTTGCAGTGTTCGCTTTGTTTTTGGTAGCAGGTAAATTGTTTTGAAGGATAGAAAATGTTATACAAATGGGCCAAAATGAGGAGTGGCAACATTGTTTGAGCAGTTTATTTTAAATGGTTTGGGGGCAGGATTTCAGAAATATATGTATATATAGCCATAATAACCGGTGTGTAAGAAAATGAGTTTATTAGAAGCGGTGGCTTATGGGAGAAGCAATCGGCGTGGCAGATTTTCCTTCTCCTTATCATTTATCGTGGATGTTTTGTCGACTCACTCGCATCTTGTTATGGTCGCAACTCTAGGGCAAAGAGGGATTTACTCTTCTTCTTTACCTCTTTAGTTTCGTACACTAAACTGAAGGAGTTCTTCATGCTTGCTGGTATGAAAGTTTGGTAGATTGCTCTTGTGCTGGAGGTAGAGGGTTGGTCTCTTGTGACTGATTTGGGCCCAGATCGTGCTAAATTCGTGGTAAGCAAAGTTTCCTTTTTAATTTCTCTGAGTTCTTGCTTATATTCAGACTGGATATGATAGTGACGATGCCGTATTTGATAGATTTCTATCCCTTGCATGATTATGGGATGGTGATTTGAGGAGTCCTTGAGTTTTTATGCTTGGTGTGTTGACCGAATGTTTTCATTTATTTTTCACCAGCTGATTTTTGGGGTTGAACTGTTTCGATGGCACTCTCTGCTGCTTAAGCTCAACTGTCATTAATATTTCTATTATGAGTATGGTTGCCTGAGTGATATCAATTATTGACCGAGAATTGATCATGGGGATTCTTTGTCTACTATTGCTTCCAGATATATTTTAAATGATGTTAATTGTTTGGGTTACTTCACATTTTGGGAAATTACAGTAGGTAGGACAGGAGTATGCTCCTCTACATCTCCTTCCTCATCAGAAATATCAAATACCTCCTCTAGAACAACAGGAGGAATACCGGATGCTTGGGCAACTCTCTTCTTTAGGTTGAGGATAAACCTATCAACCTGAGTAGCAACATAAATCAAGGTCTGAGATGCCTCCCCCTCAGAGGCTGAAGCAAAAATATTATCTAGGAGAGGGACAATCATGTTGTCCACTAACACCTGCTCAACAACATCATTAGCATTATCAGCAGCATTGAGCTCATCAGCAACAACCATTTCCTCATCAACATCTATTTCATAGTAATCAACATTCAAATCTTCCTCAGTAGCAGCAGAACCCTCGGACTCATCAGGCACCTTCTCAACAACAGCAGCCTGAGCAATCTCAGCAACCTCTGTCAGAATATCCCCTATTTCTAGAACAATAATCTTGGTAGCTGGAACTATAACTGAACTCTCTACAACTGAAGTAACACTCAAGGATACTGTTTCAGTTGCCACTTGTGTATCAGCCTGCTCCCACTCAATTCCTGCACTCAAACTACCATGAATTTCACTGGGGTTGGAAGTAGGAATCCTATCAGCAGGAGAATCCTCTTCCTCTACCTCAGGCACATCTAGGGCTCCCCCTGGCCTCAAGATCCTCCTATCCCACCTTGAGAATATTGATGAATCGATTCCTTTAGGTGATGGATAGGCACACCTTTGGTCATAACAAACTTGTCTCTGTCCATTTGATTCAAGAACAAGCTGATAATCCTTCCAAAGTTGGGAGTCCGCAGAATATCCTTGATCTTTTCAAATAACAAAGCACCCAAATCCATTCTCTTTCTGTAGATGATAGCCATAAGTACCTTGAGCATCTCTGAGGAAAGGTAGTCACGAGAACCGGTCTTGTAGAGCAGAACTTTACCAATGATATTGGAGAGTAGCTTTCCTTCCTCATTCATGTAAAAATTTGTGATAGAGGAAAACGAGACAATAGGCACAGGAACACTCAAACTATCCAGGTCTAAATAACCAGATATAAATAGAAGAACAAGAAACTTTTACTATCAAAAAATCTTTACAAGGCGATGTATACATGGCGAGACATGATTTATCGATGTACCCGATGGAAGAAAATTACAAGGCAGAGAAAACAGGCTGCGCGTACTCAAAGAGTAACCGCCGGCTCTGCTGCTAACCGCTATGGAGTCCGCTCAAACGGACAGATCGCCAGATTGCAACCTATCCGTGCGGACTGCCCGTTATTCCAATGCTAAACTCTAACCGACGATCTGCAAGCCGCCTAACCGCACGGTTACTAGCTGCTAGATCGTGCGAGTTATTGCTGAACTGAACCAAGACGCCAGATGCGAACAACTTATTGAACTGGGAAACTAGTTGTAGAAGAGAGAGACCGCCTAGTCGCAAACTGCGACCTGCTATTAACCACTGTTTGTTATCCGCAGAGTTCGCACTGTCCCTGACCGCAGTCAGAGCCAAGTCCCTGGCTTTCCAGTGCTACCCGCAAAACCTGTATAGCACAAACCGGTCAACCTCCTCAAACCGCACGGATACAAAATCCTAACCATAACAACTATCCGCGAGTTCACTTACTATTAAGTTGGATGTAGATTGATGTGACAGGGGTCCTATTTATAAGTGCGAAGAGGAGTGTGATCACCGTCCTAGTTGATAGGATAACCGCCCTATCTCGCGGTGAGCACCAAGTGTATCCGTCAAGCCACGTATACCCAACCAGACCGTTGCAACTAGGCAAGACAGCCAGTTCGCCAAGGTTGCACCACCAAGGCCGGATACCAAACCAATCTGCCATGTCGCCGACGCCCAGCCAGACTTGATCACCATACAGGCAAACTCTGCGAGTTTCGCCCCAGTCCACCCACCTGCGGACACAAATCTAGTCCGCTCGCACCTGCGAACACCAATCCAGTCCGCATATCCCGAGTGTAAGACCCCTTTTTTTGCTACACTACTGAGGTCTTATGCCCAGAATCACCATTTTGTGGTGACACTGACACTCGGGAAGGTCACCACTACAAACGCCGATCTTGCCGGCCTTAAGGATCACCAAAGGATAGAAGTTTTCAGTTAAAAGACTATTAGGTCAAGTCCACAAATCACATATAATATATGAAATAGAAATCACAACAATGTCCACATGATAATAAAAGTACTGAAATAGATCAGTAAAGTAGAAACATAAACGGGCAATGCGCGGTACAACATATCCTCACTACATCACTCTCGCGGAAGCTAAGTAAAACTAACACTCACGGAGCCATAGACTGGTGCTCCTGTACTAGACTGGCCCACCTCCAAGTGCATCGTACTCTTCTGGTACTGCATATCCTACTACTGCTCCCTGTCCCCCATCCGGAGCACCTGAAATGTTTAGTCCACCGACTGTTAGTCAAAAGACTAAGCCTGATTTCCCCTACCCCTCCCCCAGTGACTCCTAGACACCGTGCGGGAGGAATGAAAGGAAAGCAATAATGGTGGAGAGTAGAAACAAAGCAGGTGACGATGGAGCTATCTAGCAGGTATATTATAACATATATAGTGCTATGAAAGGAAAAGCAAGCTAGTAGTTCTACAATAATAATAAAAACAGTAAGAGTAGAAGATAAAGTGCACCACAAAGGAAAATAATAAATCGCCACAAGAAAAGTAATAAATGACCACAAGGAAAGTAACCATAGCTTATAAGCATGCCCACACATGCTTATGAACTATGAGATCATTTTGCATGGCCTATCGTATAAAAATTCTCATACCAATTTATACGTTAGGGGTAAGGGTTGAAGTATGATGATGACATGATAGGCTATGTTATGTGGGTTAATGATATGTCATGTAAGTGCAACACACGCACACGACTCTATGCGCACAGACTTTTATTTCCCTCTGTTAGTAAGCTAGCATCACTCCCAAGAGCCTCCGTAGTGTCCAACGGAAATAGTGGGTCGGGCTACCCCACTCCTAGGTGGGTATGCACACTACCAAGCCTAGCGCTTATGTACGCCTCTGAAGGACACACCAGAGTCACCACATACTAATGTTGACTAAAACCCGCCAGTATTTTCCTTAGTTAAGTGTAAACCACACCCACCGAGTCAACGTATTGACGTCGGTGTGAATGACCGTCAAATATCGAAGACCCGCCACCTTATGCACATGCAACCATGAATTCCCGAGCCATCGGCTCCCCGGATTATCCTATCCATTACAACTACCTTCCAAGCCCACGGCTCGCCGGGCTAACCTGCCCATTTCCACAACCACCGAGTCTACCGCTCGGATAACCCAACCAAGCTAACCTCCCGAGACATCGGGGTGAGTGAAAGTGATACTGTAAGACCCCCCCTCCCGGAACACAGAACACGACTTGAGGGAAGTCTTATACCTAGAACAGCCGCCTTGCGGTGGCACTAGCAGTCGGGCTAACCTGTACTACAAGACGCCTTTTCTGCCGGCCTTTACCAATATCAATCATGCTAACCCAACTAGAATAAAAATCAGAAGTCAAATCCACACAAAGCATATAATAGCCCAAAAGTATAACATATAAAGAAGGTACAACAAACTTCTAGAATCAGAGTAAGTAAAAACTTTGCCCAAAAGGGCTACATCAAAAATCTCTCACACTCACATCAGTAACCGACGGTAGCGACGACACCATCCCTTCAGGCCCTGTCATCCTGGCCTGGCTGTCCTGCTGCATAATCTGCGGCTGCTCTACCTACAGGGTTTCCACCTAAAAAGGAAGACGTATCAACCGTTAGTCATAAAGACTAAGTGGCTTTCACATCCGCTCCCCCGACGACTCCTCGACACCGGGCAGAGAAATGTACGAAGGTACAATATATATATATATATAGTATATAAGCATAAGTACAAGCAGATGGTAAAGAATAAATATCATCATGTATGTAAAGCAGCTTAATAAGTGAGTAACATCTTGTTCTAGCAATTCTACCATCTACAGCAGCATAAGATTATATAAAGCTACAACAGAAAGTAACTCAACTTATATGAATGCTCATACAAACATATAAGTTGAGGATCGTTCAGCAGTAAGTAACTCTCGTATAGGAGTGCCCATACAAACTTATACAATGAGGATCTTGTGTATGCAATGAAGTGTAATGACATATATGCAATGCAATGACTCACCCATGATCACGTACATGTAATCGCTATGACGACACAGACTTGTAGTTCCCACTATTTGAGCAAGTAGCTAACCTCTCAGGCATCATCCGTCGTGGCCAGACGGTGAAAGTAGAGAGGGCATATCCACTACTAGGCTGACATCCATACTACCAACCCTAGGCATTCGTACGCCTAAACGCTAAGAATACAATAACAGAGCTCACACGTGTACTACGGCTCAGCAGGAATCTCGGGTAGATGTGCACCAAGAACCAAGCCCCAAACAGGCCTATGTTATGACCCGGAAGGAGCCTCGGAAAAAGCACGAGGAACAAGCCCAACCATTCACTTGGAACGGAAGGAGCCTCGGGACATGAACACCGAGGACAAAGCCCAACCGCCTAAAGTCTATCTGTCGACTCCCATTGGTGTGACGATTGGCGAGCCTGTAGACCTGCCACACTACCCTTAACCCGGGATTACGACACCGCATGTCGACTCACACCACATGCAATACCACATCATCGTGGCATGGAGGGAGCCTCAGATCAAACACGAGGACCAAGCCCAACTGTCCATTTATAACTCTTATCAACATTACCAACTAGTGCGATCAAACACCCGCACTCACACCCTTTCATAATCCTGTGCCCAAGGCACCTTAAGGGTTTACCACAAACACAGGTGGCGAACCACCTCATACAATGGACCGTCTTAGGGTCTGTTTGGGACAGCTCTGGCGGATTGAAAAGCTGCTATCCGGATAGAGCTGTTTTAAAATAGATCTCTGGGGAGCAGTTTTGAAAAGCTGCAGACTGTTTGGGTGTTCTGTGCAGAAGTGCGCTCAGAATCGCCGGAGGAAGGACGTCGGGGGCTTGGAATTGCCGGAGGAAAGCCGTCCGAGGCTCGAAATCGCCGGAGGAAGGCCGTCCGGCCTCTGAGCATGTTCCAACTGTAGAAACCATTAGATTTCCAAAACATGTGAGAGAGAAAGCTATTTTGCGGGAGCAGAAGCTGGGGAGGGAGAGATTTCTGAAAAGCTGCAAAACAGCTCCAGATTTTTGAAAAGCTCTTCACAGGGAGCTGTCCCAAACAGACTGAAAGCAGCTCTGGCGGTTGGAATAGAGATTTTCCAACCGCCAGAGCTGCCCCAAACAGACCCTTAGACTTCCCTATATGACAAGCCTCATGACCATGTATCACTCTTTCAGCCAACATGATTACGTCTAAACTATGGTCACATAACTTTAACATCACCGATTTTAACTCTTTTACCAAACTCAATCATTCGTGCACACATGAGTTAATCATCTAACTATCAACAACACATGTTCATAAAAATCAACACCGACCAAATACAAAAGTTCAAGACAATCTTGTTATTAATCGATGAATTACCATTCGTTCACTTGGGGTCTATCCAACAATTTCATCACTCGTTGAATCATCACGGTTAGACATATTATAATTTGCCAAAACCTTAACGACAATTTGTTACAAGATCTCCACTGAGTCCAAACCCGATTATACACCAACCCAGGAAATTCAAGTGCATAACACCTTCTGGACAGCAACTTCGACCGGAGATTACCGAGGCTACAGGAATCTGGTGAATGAGTGTTACCCCTTGATGGAAAGTTCTTTCCATGGGTTACAGCTTTCATGTTCAGTCTACAACCCATATCAGACTGTATTATATATGAAATTGGCTCCAAAGTCTGCTGCGTACAGAATACATTTTCTGCACGCTTAGCCTATCAACCTTTTACTTTGATCAGACTTTCCCGTGGCTACAGAATTCTCTTGAAGACGTGTAACCACTCGTTGGAAAGGTATTTCTAAGGGCAACGACTTTTGTGTTTAGGCAAAAGCCCAGATCTGGCCATTTCATGTCTGAAAATGGCCGAGAAGGTCGCTGCGTGCAGAACACAGATTTCTGCACGCATCTTAAGGCGGAATGAACGACATCAATTCATCTTCCTCCTCTAGCTGACCTTCCCAAATCACATCAGAAATTCCTCCTCTCTTATTCACCCTCATGAGGCCATTCCTTTTCATAAAACCATCCCCCATCATCATATAGAAGGAAGGAGAGGTTGAAGATGACTAATCCCTAGAACACAAGTCTAGAGTGGCCTCTTCCTAGGAAGATCATCCTCTCACAAGTCTAGACTCCTTTGAGTCGACATCTCACCTAAGAATAACTACAAATCTAGCACCAAGGGAGAGGGGAGGAAGCTCACCTCGTTTCCGACATTTCCACCATTTCCGGCCATGGATCTCGTCACCCTTCGCGGCGGCATCCTCTTCTCCTTGGCAAAGGCGGCGATTCTTCACGGAATATAGTTGATTCCAGCAACTCCTTCCCTCCTCCAGCAGTTTCTCCAGAAAAATGGCTTGGAAGAGAATGAAAAATGGCTAGGGTTTAATTTCCCTTTTTATTCAGAAACTACACTGGTAGGGACACGCTCGTGTCCCTACCCGAGTCCTTCTCGGGTCAATCAGCGACGACGGTTAAAGTGTCGCTTGGACACCAACACGGGTAGGGACATGCCTGTGTCCACTAACCGTGTTACGCGACACGGCCGTATTCATACCTGTGTTCTTTCCCGTGTCCTGCTCGAGAGACATGGCCGGCTTCCTGGAGATCTGCACACAGGTAGGTACACGCCCTTGTCCCTACCCGTGTCCTGCTCGGGACACATTTCGTTGATCTCCACTCGACGCACACGGGTAGGGACACGCCTGTGTCGCTACCTGTGTCCTTCTCGGGATAAGCCTTGTCGAGTTCCACTCGATGCCACTGCACACGGGTAGGGAAACGCTTGTTTCTCTACCCGTATCCTACTCGGGACAGGCCTTGTCGATTTTTACTCGACACCTCTCGAGTTCTACTTGACACCTCTCGAGTTCTACTCGACGCACACGGGTAGGGACACGCCCGTTTCTCTACCCGTGTCCAATTTTGGACCAATTTCTCTTTTCCACACGAATGTAAGCCTAGTCTCCTGCACTCCCTAAGCCCAAGTCAGTTCTCTTGACTCAAAAGTGCGCATGAGGGGCCTAGCGCGAATCGGGACGATACAAATCCTATAAACAAAATAAAAGATTTTGTCCCCGAAATCAAGCTAAGGATATGGGGAGAGAAAAACATAAAATAAAATAAAATATGCTTTTAAAGATTACCTTGATGAAACAGCTCCGGGTAGTGCTTTTGCATCAAGTCCACTAGCTCCCATGTATACTCCTCCTTCCCATGATTAGACCACAACACCTTTACCAAAGGAACACTTTTGCGGCGCAAAATCCTTGTTTCGTTGTCTACTATCCGCACAGGCTCTAGTCGCACCGACCTATCAGTTGTAACTGCTCCGTCAGTGGTGGGAACATATTGATCGGGCCGCAACAACGTCTTTCGAAGTGACGACACATGGAATACGTCATGAAGATTCTCTAGCTCTGGCGGTAACTCCAACCGATAGGCCAACGAGCCAATCCTTTCCAATATAATATAGGGCCGAACGTACCTTGGGCTGAGCTTCTTCACACCACGTACCCGTGATACCCATGCATCGGCCTGATCTTCAGAAACACTTTGTCACCCACTTGAAATTCCACCATCCGGTGCTTTGCATTATAATATTTTGTCTGCCGACTTTGATCCTCAAGCATGTGGTCCCGTATTAATCTCACAACCGCATCAGTATCATCAATATATTCAATTCCCAAAGCCTTCGGGTCTTTATCCTGCACCCAAGACAAGGGTGTTCTACACCTTCTTCCATAAAGGGCTTCATGGTGTGCCATTCTGATACTGGCCTGGTGACTGTTGTTATATGAAAATTCCACCAGGGGTAAGAGCCTTTCCCACGACTCTCCTCTATCTATTACGCACATCCTCAATAGATCGTCTAATGTTCTGATGGTTCTCTCAGACTGCCCGCCCGTCTGAGGATGGAATGCTGTGCTAAGGTAAGACGTGAACCCAGGTATGCTTGTATGACCCTCCACTCCTTAGAGGTAAACCGACCATCCCGGTCAGAAACAATCGTCTTTGGCACACCGTGATACCGTACGAACTGCTCCACAAAGAGGCGTACCAAAACATCCACATGAGCTTCTTTCTTCATAGGAATAAACCGGGCTACCTTCGTCAGGCGGTCAACGATTACCCATACTGAATCATTCCCTTAGCGTGATCAAGGCAAACCGTGGACGAAGTCCATGGAGACATCCTTGAACTTCCACTCAGGGATGGGCAATGACTATAATAATCCATCGGGGCTCCTGCATTCTGCCTTCACCCTTTGACAGGCCTCGCAGTGCGTAACAAAATATCGGACGTCCCTCTTCATTCCAGGCCAACACATGGTCTTCCGCAGGTCGGCGTAC
This sequence comes from Platanthera zijinensis, assembly GCA_039513925.1. Taxonomy (NCBI): domain Eukaryota; kingdom Viridiplantae; phylum Streptophyta; class Magnoliopsida; order Asparagales; family Orchidaceae; genus Platanthera; species Platanthera zijinensis. The sequence goes on from CM077081.1 coordinate 73,209,468, forward strand.
ATCTTAGCAATTCCAGGATGCACAGAATACTGGGTGCAGTGTGCCTCTCTTAGGATATCTTCCCGAATTTTACCGCCCTCGGGAATGTAAAGCCGGCCACGGAGATGAACGAGGCCGTCTTTTCGAGAGTACTCGTCAGTTATCCCATCTTCAATTGACTTGATTGTCAGGGCTAGAGCCGCATCCTTTCCTTGCTTTGCCCGGATCCGGTCTCGAATGTCACAGACTATGCTCAACGCGGTTAGGTACTCTGTATACCCTTCCGATTGGTCCTTGTACACCAGGGTGATCTCCATCTCTTCGAGCATCCTGGCTAACTCCATTCTCATCAATCGGGACTCTGAGTTTGATTCCGGTAACTTTCTGCTCAAAGCATCAGCTATGAAGTTTGCTTTTCCGGGGTGGTAGTTCAAAGTGAATTCATAATCACATAAAAAATCTAACCACCGCCACTGTCTCAAATTTAATTCTTTCTGTGTATGCACGTACTTTAGATTCTTATGGTCTGAAAAGATCTTGCAGTGGATGCCGTATAGTTAGTGCCTCCAAATATTCAAGGCGAACACTACCGCTCCCAATTCTAGATCATGTACCAGGTAGTTGATCTCATGCTTCTTCAACTGTCTGGAAGCATATGCAATCACATGCCCGTGCTGCATCAGTACCGCTCCTATTCCTTGATACGATGCGTCAGTCTAAACTTGAAATCCTTCCTTCCCGGATGGAAGGGCTAGGATGGGTGAGGATGTAAGTCGGTCCTTCAGTTCCTGAAACACAGCTTCACACTGGGGTATCCACTCATACGACAGACCTTTCTTTGTCAGCATAGTCAGACGAAGGGCGATCTTTGAGAAGCCTTTTACAAACTTGCGATAGTACCCGACAAGTCCAAGGAATCTCTGCACATCGACCGCTAACTTTAAGGGCGACCACTCCTTCACGGCACGCACTTTGGCCGGATCCACAGCTAACCCAGCCCCACTAATCACATGGCCCAAGAAGGAAACCTCTTGGAGACAAAATTTGCACTTGTTGAACTTGGCAAACAAGGCGGGCTCTTTTAGCTTCTTCAGTACCAAGGTTAGATGTTCGACATGCTCTTCCTCTGTCTTAGAGTAGACAAAAATGTCATCGATGAAAACGATGATGAAGACATCTAAATAAGTTTCGAACACTTTGTTCATCAAGCTCATGAAGGATGAAGAGGCATTTGTGAGCCCAAGCGACATCACAGTAAACTCGTACAAGCCGTACCTTGAGCTAAAGGCCGTTTTCTGAATGTCCTGCTCCTGTATTCTCAACTGATAATACCCCGAATGCAAATCCAACTTGGAAAACCAATGCGCTCCTACCAATTGGTCGAACAACTCATCGATACAAGGTAGCGTATAGGTGTTCCGTACCGTCAGTCGGTTTAACTCCCGATAGTTTATACATAATCGCAAGGTTCCATCCTTCTTCTTAATGAATAGAACAGGGGCTCCCCAAGGTGATGAGCTAGGGCGAACAAACCCTGATTCTACCAACTCTTGCAACTGAACTCTAAACTTTGTGAGTTCCTTAGGGGTCATCCGATAAGGGGTCCTGGAGATGGGCTTGGCTCCTGTTATTAGCTTAATTTGAAAATCAACCTCTCTATGCGGGGGTAAACCTGGAAATTTCTCTAGAAATACCTTGGGAAAATCTCGCACCACCCACACATCCTTCATATCTATTTTCATCTCCTTCAGTTCGAAACATATCATGTAAACTTCATCCCCTCTCGTGTGAGCTTTCAGGCTCTAAATCGAAGACTATAATAAACGTGGTGCGAATTCTATACCTTGGAAGATTACATCAATATCCCCATGCCTTAAGTAGATTCGCTTCTCCGCACAGTCAATTCTTGCGTAGTGCCAATCCAGCCACACCATTCCTAGAATGAGGTCGAACTCCGGCATTCTCAAAATTATGGCAAGGGTATCGAAGATCATTCCCCCAATGAGTATCTCCAATTCGCACTTGGCAGTTGCGGTCATCTCAGAGCCGTCTGGAAGGCATACTCTTTAAGCAATACCAGTGAAGGATTGCACTTCTTCCAGGTCTTTAATGAAGTCCGCAAACACAAATGAGTGTGAGGCACCGGTATCGAATAACGTATAGGCCGGTTTCCCGCAGACCACCACGGTGCCTAAGTTCCAATAGCAATACTCAAAGCTAGATGTCTAGTATATCTTAAGCAACTTAAGATTAACAATGAAAATAAGATGACTACATGTAATCATATCTGCAATCACCTCCTGAGGGTTCTTCTCCTGTGTCATGTCCAGCGCGAACACCTGATTCCGAGCAGGTCCAGGGTTTCCTCCTCATGGTCCTCGTCCTCGACCACACATGTGCCCCCGCCCTCGAGGAGCTGTCGGAGGGAGAGCAAGAGGCGCATTTCCAAACAGTTGCGGGCAGTAGCGTCGAATGTGGCCCGGTTGGTTGCATTTAAAGCACACTCGCTCCTGCCGCCCATCGGGTTGCTGAAACAGTTTAAGCTATGGTGGTGGAGGCAATGCTGGCGGCTGTGGAACCGGGTGCTCCACTCTATAATTTCGGTGGAAGTGCCTGCCACCTCTCTGATATCCCCTTCCTCTTCCGTAATCGTGTATCCTTCTATTGCTCGGGCCAGCTTCCATCACCCCTTCAACAGGTCTCTTACCACTTCCCAAGTGGTCTGCTTCCAGTCTCTTTGCCATGTCAATTATTTCTGCCAGGTTGTAGTCCGCTATAAACAAAAGGGCTTGCCTCAGGGTGTCTCGCGAGCCTTTGTAGAATCTTTTAGCATATCCTCTGTCGTCCAACTCATAGGAGTAAGCAAATTTAGCCAAATGTTGAAACTCTCGCTGGTACTCCATCACTGACATGGATCCCTGCTTCAACTACAGAAATCTTTCCTCAAGTTCATCTCGGGCTGACGAAGGGATAAAGTGCTCTAGGAAGGCTCCCGAGAACTAGTCCAGCTGATCTCCGTATACACTTGTCCTTGAAAGGTGGAGTCCATGAGGGACTTCCACCAACTCTTGGCGTGCTATTCTAGGAGTGTCACTACCAGGGTCACAACCATGTTGTTTGGGCATCTAATTCCTGCCAACAGTTCTTGCACGGTGTCGAGCCATTTATCTATACGCTCTACAGACTCTGTCCCAAGGTAAGCAGGGGAGAGAACTCGGAAAGTGCTCACCCAATTGGAGCCCGGACCTTGTTGTTGTACGAGGGCTTGTTGGGATCTGAAGGCATCTAGGATAGCTGTGAGCGTCTGCCCTAGCTCCGATTGTTGAAATTGTGTGGGTACGGACGGGGTGGGGGTGCTCCCCACTGGCTCAACGTGCACTTGGATTTACACGTAGAATACAAACCTAAGGTCAGGTTGGCTAATCTTAAGGTTAAAGTTGGACATACTTAGTGTAAATTACATATGGGCACACCACTGCTTCCGCTAAGTCAGTTTGTCCCCAAACTGTCTAATCGAACGGGGGTGGCACCATTGTTGAATGACTTCTCTAATTCAGGATCGTAACAAGCTGATACCATTAGTAAGACCCCCTCCCGGAACACAGAACACAGCACGAGAGAAGTCTTATGCCCAGAACAGCCGCCTTGCGGTGGCACTAGCACTCGGGCTAGCCTGTACTACAAGATGCCTATTCTGCCGGCCTTTACCAATATGAATCATGCCAACCCAACAAGAATAAAAATCAGAAGTCAAATCCACACAAAGCATATACTTGCCCAAAAGTATAACATATAAAAAATCTATATTAAGAATCTAGAATCAGTGTACGTAAAAACTTTGCCCAAAAGGGCTATATCAAAAATCTCTCACACTCACATCAGTAACCGACGGTAGCGACCGCACCGTCCCTTCAGGCCCTGTCGTCCTTTCCCGGCTGTCCTGCTGCATAATCTGCGGCTGCTCTACCTGCGGGGTTTCCTCCTAAAAAGGAAGATGCAGCAACCGTTAGTCATAAAAACTAAGTAGCTTTCACATCCGCTCCCCCGGCGACTCCTCGGCACCGGGCGGAGAAATGGACGAAGGTACAATATATATATAATATGTAAGCATAAGTACAAGCAGGTGGTAAAGACTGAATATCATCATGTATGTAAAACAGCTTAATAAGTGAGTAACATCTTATTCTAGCAATTGTACCATCTACAACAGCAAAAGATTATATAAAGCTATAACATAAAGTAACTCTACTTATATGAATGCCCATACAAACATATAAGTTGAGGATCGTTCAACAGTAGGTAACTCATCGTATAGGAGTGCCCATACAAACTTATATGATGAGGATCTTGTGTATGCAATGAAGTATAATGACATGTATGCAATGCAATGACTCACCCATGATCATGCACATGCAATCGCTATGTCGATAGAGACTTGTAGTTCCCACTATTCGAGCAGGTAGCTAACCTCTCAGGCGTCATCCGTCGTGGCCAGACGGTGATAGTAGAGCGGGCATCTCCACTACTAGGCTGGCATCCACACTACCAAGCCTAGGCCTTCGCCTCAACGCTAAGAACACAACAATGGAGCTCACACGCGTACTACGGCTCAGCGGGAGTCTCGGGTAGATGTGCACCGAGAACCAAGCCCCAAAATGGCCTATGTTGTGACCCGGAAGGAGCCTCGTAAAAAGAACGATGACCAAGCCCAACCGTTTACTTGGCACGGAAGGAGTCTCGGGACATGAACACCGAGGACCAAGCCCAACCGCCTAAATTCTATCTGTCGACTCCCATCAGTGTGACGATTAGCGAGCCCGTAGACCTGCCACACTACCCTTAACCCAAGATTACGACACCGCATGTCGACTCACACCACAAGCAATACCACATCATCGTGGGACGGAGGGAGCCTCAGATCAAACACGAGGACCAAGCCCAACCGTCCATTTATAACTCTTCTCAACATTACCAACCAGTGAGATCAAACACCCACACTCACACCCTTTCACAATTCTGTGCCCAAGGCACCTATAGGGTTCACCACAAACACAGGTGGCAAACCACCTCATACAATGGACCGTCTTAGACTTCCCTATATGACAAGCCTCATGACCATGCATCACTCTTTCGGCCAACATGATTACGTCTAAACTATGGTCACATAAATTTAACATCACCGATTACAACTCTTGTACCAAAACTCAATCATTCGTGCACACATGAGTTAATCATCTAACTATCAACAACACATGTTCATAATAATCAACACCGACCAAATACACAAGTTCAAGACAATCTTGTTATTAATCGACGAATTACCATTTGTTCACTTGGGGTCTATCCAAAAATTCCATCAATCGTTGAATCATCACGGTTAGACATATTATAATTCGCCAAAACCTCAACGAAAATTTATTATAAGATCTCCACCGAGTCTAAACCCGATTCTACACCAACCCAGGAAATTCAGGTGCATAACACCTTCTGGACAGCAACTTCGACCAGAGATTCCTGAGGCTACAGGAATCCGATGAATGCGTGTAACCCCTCGATTGAAAGGTCTTTCCATGGGTTACAACTTTCATGTTCAGTCTACAACCCAGATCAGACAGTATTACATATGAAATTAGCTCCAAAGCCTGCTGTGCACAGAATACATTTTCTGCACGCTTAGCCTATCGGCCCTCTACTTCGATCAGACTTTCCCGTGGCTACAGACTTCGTCTGAAAACGTGTAACCACTCATTGGAAAGGTATTTCCAAGGGCTACGACCTTTGTGTTTAGTTGAAAGCCCAGATCTAGCCATTTCATGTCTTAAAATGTCCGAGAAGGTCGCTGCATGCAGAACACAGATTTCTGCACGCATCTTAAGGCGGAATGAACGACACCGGTTCATCTTCCTCCTCTAGCCGACCTTCCCAAATCACATCAGAAATTACTCCTCCCTTATTCACCCTCATGAGGTCATTCCTCTTCATGAAACCATCCCCCATCATTATATAGAAGGAAGGAGAGGTTGAAGATGACTAATCCCTAGAACACAAGTCTAGAGTGGCCTCTTCCTAGGAAGATCATCCTCTCACAAGTCTAGACACTTTTTATTCGACATCTCACCTAGGAATAACTACAGATCTAGCACCAAGGGAGAGGGGAGGAAGCTCACCTAGTTTTCGACATTTCCACCATTTCCGGCCATGGATCTCGTCACCCTTCGCGGCGACATCCTCTTCTCCTTGGCGGCGGCGGGTTGATTCCAGCAACCCCTTCCCTCCTCCAGTAGTTTCTCCAGAAAAATTGATTGGAAGAGAATGAAAAATGGCTAGGGTTTCATTTCCCTTTTTATTCAGAAACGACACGGGTAGGGACACGCCCGTGTCCCTACCCGTGTCCTGCTCGGGTCAATCAACGACGACGGTTAAAGTGTCGCTTGGACACCAACACGGGTAGGGACATGCCCGTGTCAATTACTCGTGTCACGCGACACAGCCGTGTTCATACCTGTGTTCTTACCCGTGTCCTGCTCAGGAGACACGGTCGACTTCCTGGAGATCTGCACACGGGTAGAGACACGCCCGTTTCCCTACCCGTGCCCTTCTCGGGACACATTTCGTTGATCTCCACTCGACGCACACGGGTAGTGACATGCCCGTGTCACTACCCATGTCCTTCTCTGGACAAGCCTTGTCGAGTTCCACTCGACGCCACTACACACGGGTAGGGACACGCCCGTGTCTCTACCTGTATCCTACTTGGAACAGGCCTCGTCGAGTTCCACTCGACACCTCTCGAGTTCTACTCGACGCACACGGGTAGGGACACGCCCGTGTCTCTACCAGTGTCCAATTCTGGACCTATTTCTCTTTTCCACACGAATGTAAGCCTAGTCTCCTGCACTCTCTGAGCCCAAGTCAGCTCTCTTGACTCAAAAGCGCGCACGAGGGGCCTAGCACCAATCGGGACATTACAGATACCCTTGGTTTACTAGTTGCTCTTTAATATTTATTCTTACGGTTTAAGGTTAACTTTGGACTGCCTAGGGTATTCCCTATGAAGGGCTCTCAGGGGCACTATGAACTATGATGGTAGTTGAAGCCCATCGTTCCCTTTCACAAGGCACTTACTATTATTGGTATCTACCCAGGTCCCAAGCCCTTAGCATTACACTTGAACTAACCCTAAGTGTGTTTTAGACTTTCCACCTAGGGAAAAGACGATCCGCCATCGATCCCAAGCACAACCTAGCCCCGAGCCAACCAGGTTCTCACAACCTGCCTTCCAATGGCGACCTTAATCATTCTCAACTAGACCAAATATACCAACTACCCTTTCCCATAACAGGTTTCACATGTTACTCTACTTTTAAAGTTTCTACTATGTACAGACCAACTATCATACATGATGAGTATGAATGGTGACCCATTCAAATATTCATCTGATTAACCTAATTTTATTACTGGGAGTCTATCATGATGTTTTAGGAATAAATCCAGAATATAATATTTTTCCTAATTTAATTGTTATTTAATTAATTTTCTGCAAAATAAGGTCAACAATGCTTTTGAACATCAAGTACATTTTTCTAACCTGGTATGGTTCTAAAAAAATTATGAAAAATGTACCTCATCAAAACAATATTAATTATTGAAATTATCAGTTTTCCAATAATATTTTGACTTCCAAAAAAAATATTGAACAATCTACCATAATAATAGAGTAAAGAGGGAAGTACAAATTTATTCATCCAAAAATTATAAATAAATTACCAGATGTTAACAATGACCAGAAAGGTCTACTGACCAAAAATCTCAATTTTATAAGTCTATTTGGTCATATAAATAAATTACTTAAAGATATTCAACATGAGACATTTTGTGTATATTTCTAAATGAAATATCTTTCAATAATTCTATAAATATTTACAGAATATTATAATGCCCTAAGAGATCCTTTGACCAAGTTTCAAAATTTTTCAGTGGATATTTAACCCATAATTAATTTATTTAATAATCTTCTGTAAAGGCACATTGTGAAATAACTTGTATAAAAGGGGTTCCAATAATTTTGTAAAACTTCATAGAGCAAGGTTGTATTCTAAAATGTTCCCTGACCAAGTTTCATAATTTTCCAGTAAGTATATTACCCCTAAATAATTATCTTGTGATTGAATTAAACTTAGAGTTTGTGAATGAAGTACTACAATTATTAATCCAAATTCACAATAAAATTTATAGGGAACCATGTCATTAAATCAAGTTTACTGCCTAAGTTTCATGAGTATAAAAATCCATTTGAGCATGTAAATAAATATTGGACCAAAGTGCCCTAAATCATCCATAATTATTTTAAAGAAGGTGTAAGATCCTAAAAAAAATCCTAAAACTATTCTCTAGTGCCTATTTTTACCATAGGAACTCACCATCCAAGTTCCAAGGCCATTCAAGGACATACTGTCTCATGTCCTTCACTAGGCCCCAAACCTCAACTCTAGGGCCTACACTTGGGTCTTAGGGCATCTCCACCCCAAACCACTCAATTTCTCTTGAGGGGGTGTTTTAGATGAGTTTGAGGCAGTGACCCAAGTTTCATCCCTTTTGGGTGAGGATTGGCCACTCAACCCATCAAGAAGACATTTGCCCTAATTTATCCTTTAGGGACCAAATTTTAGTCACCTCAATACCTAATCAAATCAGCCCTAATTGGACTGAGATTTTTACCTGGGTCATACCATGACCCTAAGAATCATCCACCAAAATTTTGGGGAGTTATGAGGTCATTAGACCCTCTAATTAAGTCATACATGATTTATTAAATTTTTATAAAAACTATAGAAAACTATTTTCCAAAAATTCTAATTTTTGGATATGTCAGAGACATAGGTGAGAATAAACTATGACCCAAATTAAAAGCATTTGGATAAGTGGTTTAGTGGGAGCACACAACTTTGTGTCTGGTTCACCCTAGGTATAGCTTTCACCATTTGGTGTGCTGTGGTCAGACCAGTGACTCAAATTGGTTGAAACCAACTTTAAAATAAACTAGTCTTCAAGGGATACAACTTTAATGTTTGTCATTTTCCAAGTAGAGGGCTCTAAGTATTTTTAATAATTAATTTAAAACACCAAAATAACTGTGATAGAAATGAAATAATAATATTAATACTAATTATATTAAACCGGCGACACGAATCTTGGCGCAAGGATGGACAGAATCCTTTCATCACCCCCGTGAAACCGACGACTCACAGCAGCCCGTCCTGGGCGGTTTTGGGAGGTGATTTTCCGGCCACCTGAGCGCCTCCCCGGCCGGCCAATTCCACCATCACCTTTGTTGAGGTGGTGGCCGGCGATAGACGGTGGTAGGTCGGCCGGAGGTGGACGGAATCGGGTTTTAGGCATGGAATTTAAAGCTCCAAACTGGAGTTTTCGGCCTACCCGATCTAGAGCCAATTGGACCCAAATCTTGCGGCCAATGGATCGAGATCTATCCACTAAGAAAGAGGAGAGGGATAGGATCTTTTGAAAGGGATGGAGTCGGGCCGATCGTCTGGATGCCATTGACGGTGGTGGCGCCGCTCGGTGCTCTGCAATAACACTACTAAAGGGCTCGGCTGCTTCAAGGAAAATGTGGGAATGGCTGTTGGGGGTATAAGGATGCTTTTAAGATGAACAAATGGGGGAGGGGAGGGGTCAAGCTTTAATGTCATTAATGGCCATAAGTGGAGTTTTGGCCAATGAAAAATCCAGTGAATGCAACCATTGGACAGCCTAGAAAACCCCTTGATCTTCTCTAATGGACGAGGGGAGATGAATCTCCATCAGTGTTGAAATTTGATATAACAGAAGACGGGAAACCAGGCGCAGGAACATTCAACCTATCTGAGCCCAAATAAACCAGATGCAAATCAGAAGAGCAAGAATCTTGTACTAAATAATCTTTACAAGGTGAGACATGATTTCGCCAAGTACAAAGGAGAAGCAAATAAGCAAACAAGAGATTTAAGCGGGCGAACTGCCTCAGAGACCGCCGAGTCTGCCAAGTCTACTGACCGCTAAGCCACTATTGCACAACTGATCTATGGAGTCCGCTCAACCCTCCTAGTCGCCAGACTGCAACCAAGCCGCGTAGATTGCCCGTTATTCCAATGCTGAACTATAACCGCCGATCTGCAAGCCACCTAACAGTGAGGTCGCCTAGCTGCCAGACCGCACGAGCTGCTGCCGAACTGAACAGGCCGCAAGAAGCGGACAGCTTATTGAACCGTGAAACTAGTTGTAGAAGAGAGACCACCTAGTCTCAACCCGCGACCTGTTGTTAACTACTGGTTGCTATCCACAGAGTCCGCACTATCCCTGACTACACTCAGAACTAAGTCCCAGCCTTCCAGTGCTATCCGCATAACCTGCAAAGCACAACCCGGTCAATATTCTCAAACTGCACAGATACAAAAATCCAGTCCGCAGCAACTATCCGCGAGTTCACTTACTGTTCATTCTCATGTAGTTGATGTGACAAGGGATCTTATTTATAGGCACGGTGAGGAGTGTGGTCACCGCCCTAGCCGATAGGATAACCGCCCCCATCCCGTAGCAAGAACTAAGTGTATCCGCAAGCCGCGGATACACATCCAGTCCGCCGCGACCTGTGCCGGATAGCCAGCCCGCCAAGTAGCATCACCAAGGCCGAACAACAACCTTTTCTAACTTGTCGCCTGATGACTAGTAATTTAGTCATCATTTTAGCTTAATTTGTTATTCGATATTTAAATAAATTATTGTATTTATTCGTTGTTTTTAAGAATTTTCATAAAATTTATATTTTATGTTCTAAAAATATATTTTTTTATTTTTGTAGAAATGCGGTAGGCCTGGGGGGAAATCTGTGCAATATCCTGCTATCACATCTACAATATATTATTCAAGTCGAGTTTGCTCGATCACCACCTTTGCACATGGGTGAAACTGGTGCGGTTTGGTGCGGTTTGAGCCCAAACCGCAGCCACACCGAAGAGAGTCGATTTTGGACTTTACAAAACCGCACCGCATCCAAACCGTGCGGTGCGGTTTGACATTGGTGCGGTTTGGAGTCAGTTTTTGTGGTGCGGTTTCGGTTTTTGCACATTTATCAAACCTTTCTATATGGTATTCTTGTTTATGTTATGTTATAACTGTTAAAAATTAAAATAAGTTATGAGATCTTTAGACTACATCTACACAGCTGATAAATATAATCATAACAATGTAATTTTAGATAGTGTTTAGATAAATATAATCATAACATCTACATTATTTTGTGAATTCAAATCTGGAAACTTTAGTTGCATAAAAAAATTATAATCATAACAATGCAAGAAAACATAACTGATAAATATACCTTTTTCGAGTTCCCAAACAGTTGTTCTCCTTCCGTGAGTACTTTCGGAGTCCTCATAGTACAACATCTACCTCTTCAAGATTATCTGAACTCTCCCGTATTTCCTTTTCTAACTCTAAAAAAAGACAATATACAAGAGAAAATAATAAAGATGTTAAATTAAAAGATGTTAATTTAGAATGTAATATGCAAATAATAAAAAGAAAAAATAGGTTTACCTTTGTCAAGTTCTTCATATTTCTCAGTATCGATCATCATTTCTTCTATCTCATTGAGACTTGTCTTGCAACGGAACCAATCACGACAACATACAAGAGCTTCAACAATTTTTGGTGCTAGTGAGCTTCTAAATGGATCTAGTATTCTGCCACCGGTACTAAATGCTGATTCAGAGGCCACAGTTGAATTGGTATTACCAAGACATCTCTCGCAATTTCAGATAGTATTGGAAATTTTGTTGAGTTCACTTTCCACTAATTCAATATGTCAAAGTTGAGTTGCATTTTTAGTGTATCTTACTTTAAATATAATGCCAACTCAGATGTACAAATTTTAGGTTGTTCTTCATCAGAATCATCCAACCACAATTTTTTTTGTACTCCAAAAAGCTAAACTCAACATCTACGTCCATACACTGTGCAGAGCTTGATGATTGACCAACATAATTTTGATTAATATTATGGTTGAAATTTGAATTATAATGATCATATATGCGAGTGAGTGTGCTTTCGTTCAACTTAACAATAGTCATTGTTTTTATAGCATCATGTATTGCATTCAAACACTTGGTCAAACGCTTAATCTTACACTGAGGATCCAACACAAAAGCAACATATAATAATACATTACTTTTTTCTGAACTGCCCCAATATTTATTTGAAAGAAATGACTTAAAGCAATTGATAATCCCCTAATACAAATTGAAAGTGAGGGGATAGGTGTGATTGACTCTAGAGGGGGGGGGGTGAATAGAGTATTAAAAACTTTTAGTTAATTTTTATTGCGGAATTAAAATAGTAATACTAATATGTATGAGAGAGGTAAAATAAAACTAAAGACAACACAGCACAACAAAGCAAGTAAAACACAAGCAACCAGACAACACAAGAAGATTTATAGTGGTTCCCCAAATCTGGGTACTCCACTCTTCTACCACCCAGGTAGGAATCCACTTAGGTTTTTGATCAGGTGTCCTATCACCACAAGATCTTATTCAGGTAGATCTAGAAACCCTTCAGGCTTTTGATCAGGTGCCTAAAAACCAATAGGTTTTTGATCAGGTGCCCTATAACCAAGGAGTATACTTTTGAAGGGAGTAAGAACCCTGTACAGAGGAGGTGAAAGTAAAAGATGATGAGAGTCTTCTCTTTATCAAGCAAGTGAGAAGACTAAGTGGATTGTTGTAAAAGGCCCAAGCTCCCCCTAAGATGTTGAGAGGATTCATAAAGAGGAAAAACTTGGTCCTGGGTGTAGATCTTCAAATAGACTTTTAGAGAATCGTTCAGAATCCTTAGACTGATGTGTATTGTTTGTCTCTGTAGAATCCTGAAGATGAAAGCTGAAGAAGACTTGAGATGAAAGAAAATTGTTCTTCTTTAGTTTTCCTGAGAGCAACTTGTTCAGTGAGAGTGAGATTTCTTGTTGTTCTCTGAGTGTATATCTTTCTTTTTCTCTCTATCTGTTCTTGTGTATAAAAAAAGTCTACTGTGTTCGAATGATAATCAAACTTTTGAAATGAAGATGGAACTTAATTCACTGCTGGAATCGAGGAATACAAACAATTAGAATGTCTGGCATTTAATTAGCTTCCCAACTGTCTTCATCAAATAAGACAATTATTTATTCTGTGAATACCATAGTTAATGCTTTTGAAATACAGCTATAAGCCTTGAGAATATCAGCATTAACTACCAGAAATTAATTTCCAATAATAGAATTGGTAAGATGGAAAATAAATCTTCAGACATAAATGCTGAGAACTGATAACTGAATGTCGGAAAAAACGTCGACCTGAGTTCAGAGATCGTCGAGCTCAGTTAAGAGATCGTCGACCTGAGAAAGACTATCGTTGACCAGAGATAACTACGAAGAGATAAAAAGATCATCGATGGGAGACCGACGATCGTCGAGCTGAGTTCGATGAAAGTAGAACTGATTAATGATCTTCTTGAAATCTTCTAAGTCCTGAATACAGAGTACTTCAAGGCTGGTCCAGATAAATCCTGACCTAATAGAACAAAACTTAGAACTAAACAATGACCCTGACTATACAGGTGGATCAAGCAATCGTAGAAGTGAACCTATCCCAAATCCAAACAAGGGTTCCAACAATCTCCCCCTATTTGGGTGAGGTCACTCAAAAAGAAATAAAAATCCAATAACCATAGATATCTGATAGGATGAAATAACCTCAACAGATATGATATAACAAAGTATTATATACATGGTTCAAATAAGCAGTCAAAACAATAAAAAACACAACATAAGCTATAGATTATCAAAAGAAGGGGCAAAAGAAGGTTTAGAGAATACTATCTTCCTTTTGGGATCTATGGCCTCCTTCTTTGATAACTTCAAATCTTGCTCTCCAAGAGTTTTCTGAGATCCAATCCTCGGCACAACTGCTTCAGGATGCAGTGACATGTAATCTGCTGGATTGAAAACCTTTTTCTTACCTAAAGTCTTTCAAGTTCCTTTTTTTTATATGAAGACATAGTTGAAAACTGAGAGGGATCTTGACCTTCTGCTCTGGCCTTATTCATGAGAGATAAACCAATGAGTTCATTGAGCCTGGCCATTCTGAAATTAGGATCAAGTTCCTAATCAACAAAAGAAAGATCATCCTGAGGAGGCAACTGAGTGACAGATCTGAATTAAGTTGATTGAGCTTGAAAGTTTATCACTGAGGGATTATCTTGCTCTTGCTCATAATATAGAGATCTGGGAGGAGGAGCTACACTAAATTTTCCTTTAGTATTATGTGAATCATTGTGCCTTTTAGATTGGTAATAAGCTATCTTCTGAGATTTAGGTGGAGCTTGCTTCTGAGGAGGAGAGAATGTTGGCTTCAGAGAATCAACTTCCTTTCCTTGATCAATTGAAATATGAGGAGAAATACTAATGGATCTATGATGGCTTTGCTGTTTTCTTCTCCCTTGGTGTTGAGACCTTCAGGATCTATCCTGCCTTTGATAGGTTCTGGTAAAAGATGTAGACTTTGAAGGTACATTTAAACTTTGAGAAATATTTCCTGAGGCACCTACAGTAGGAAGAGGAGGAGGATGACCTCTCTGAGACCTATGGGGTGGAGTAGAGTACTTCCTACTCTTCTTCCTAGCTTTCTGCTCATTCTTTGACAACCACATCCATTGTGGCATACCAGGATAGGGAGTGACCTTTTGCAGAATATAATATGGAGTATCATTATGGGGATTTGGCTTTGGAACTGCCTTAGGAGGGGATTTCCTTTTCTTAGACACTTTCTTTTTCTTATAACTAGAATCATCTGAATCATCATCTTTATCATCATTAGAGGATTCAGAAGGGTTGTTATACATGTCATCAATTTCCTTGAACTGACTTTCAGACAATTTCTGAGCAGCTTTAATCTTAGCTTCTTCTTGTATATCAAGAGCCATCAGCTCAACCAAAGAAGGGTAAGGAGTCTCATCCAAAATGTAGGATGGCCCAACTGGGCTTGAGACTAGATCCACATCTAGCATAACCTATTCTGGTATAATATACACATGATCAACATCCATAGAAGATGGCAAAATAGAATCAGAAGAAATCTTTAGCTCACAGAGGCTGACTGATTTTGTCACTAAGGCTGATTCGAGTATCTCAGAAGCCACTAGACATATCAATTCTTCAACAATAAGAGAAGCATCTAGCTCAACTTGTTCTGATATAACAGAATCAGGTTCACAAGCCATAGGAGATGGCATCACTGCATCTGCAGGGTAAACAAGCTGAACTAAAGAACTTTCTGCACATTCTGAATCCACAACTCTGGGCTCAACAACACTCTGTAAAAGCTATTACACAGCTTGAGGACTCATGGGTCTGGTATAACAGACCATGGCCTTAGAGAAACTTATCTCAACAGGAGACAAAATTCTTCTAAGCAAAGAAAAAGACTTTAATAAAATTTGCAAATCTAGTGTGGGATTTATAAAGCAATCACCACTGTATATTATCTCAGGAATAGGTAGATAAGCATCCTCTGTTGAATCTAAGAAATTAAACAACTCTTATTCAAAAAATATTTCTTCTGATATTCTATCTGAATAAGACATTTCAATGTATGTTGCTACTAGAACTACTGCTGCTGGAGGAGTCAAATCTGGAAGATCTGCTGAGGCTGAACCTTGAGCATCTTCATTGAACAGCTCGCCCTACCTGGTTTCAGCAGGAGCTAGGACCAGGCCCCTTGATGAAGAAGGGACAAAAGAGGTAGCAAGAGAGGCAGCAAGAGCTAAGATAGACTTGACAAGAGGAGTAATGGCCTCTACAATCAAATTTTTGATGGTAGGGGTGATGAGCTCCAAGAGGGTGGTAAGGGATGGAGAATCCATTTGCATGAATTCAAGAGGGGTCTGAGTTGAGATAGATGAATGAGAAACTAGAGAAATGGAGTCATGCATGATTTCATCCTGAACTGGAGAATTATGAGTAGAGTTGGTTGGTATGGCATCAGGGTGAATAGGGGAATTTTGATGAATGGTAGGTGATGAATGAGGTGAGAGAAGGTTGAAATTTGGTAGGGACATGATGTTGAAGGTTTAGGTTTCAATAAGATGTGAAGGAGTAAGAGAGAGAGGAGAGGTAAGATGAGGTGTTGGAGATGATGGAGGTGTTGGAATGACACTAGATGATAGAGGGGAAGTAGGAGGAATGGTTTGGAAAGGAAGATGGAGAATTTCTTCAGCAGGGTGAGAAGTGGTTGATACAACCCTTGTGTATTCAGATGTTTTGGAAACCCTGGATGGCTTTTGGATTGAACTTTCCCACTTCTCAAAAGAAGATGAGTTCAACCTCTTGCTAGCATTGATAACTTCAGGCTTAGAGACTAAAAGCTCAGGAGCCTTCTCTTGGAGGAAGATTCCCATAATCCTTCCTAAGCATATCTCCTTCTTGGAGTTTTTCCTCTTAATCAAATCAAAAAATAGACAAGCCCAATTTATGGGCTTCTTATTGACTATGGCAAATATAATCGAGAACTTCTGCCTATTAATATTATCATGGGTTGAATGCTTGCCTAACAGGACTTTACCCATGACATCTGCTAAGAATTTGCACGCAACTAACAAATTCTTCTTCAGTAACTTAGCTGGGATACCCTCAGCATGACCCATTACAGTCAGCATTCTGCTATATTCCGAACTATCTTGTTTTATTTCCTCTTCTCCATTTACCAAATTGAAAATTTCAGATAGAATAACAGGTGTTAGAAAAACCTATTGTCCGGAGATGGTTCCAACTATAGACAGATAATCAGTCGATGATGATGAATAAACTCATTCTTTAATTTCTGAAACTGGTAACTTGATCCTGGTTGACATAAACTTCTTCAATCCCTGGTCTTCACATAACTGCAGTATATTCTTGAAGATTTGATCGCAGTGATTGAATGAGTCGAAATCAATATCAAAACCTGCGCCAAACTTCATGCTAGAGAAGTGTGCTGCTAAAATCGCCATTGGTTTTCTGTTGACACGAGAGAAGAAAAATCAAGTGCAAAGGAATTTGGAAAGCGCGGGATAGAACTCGAAGAAAAACCTACA
Organism: Platanthera zijinensis; assembly: GCA_039513925.1. Classification (NCBI taxonomy): domain Eukaryota; kingdom Viridiplantae; phylum Streptophyta; class Magnoliopsida; order Asparagales; family Orchidaceae; genus Platanthera; species Platanthera zijinensis. The sequence goes on from CM077081.1 coordinate 73,226,607, forward strand.
TATAGGTTTTTGGAATATGAAAAGACGAGCTCTGTCCGACGACCTAAACAAAATCTTTGATCTTAGGTCGACGATTAATTCATTAGTAAATAATATTACCGGCCTATAATTAAAGAGGCGAAAATCGATCGTCGATATTAGGTTGATGATTTATTTTCTGAAGCCAAGTCATCATTCTCCGGTCGACGATTTTTGTCTTCACACGCAGAGCTGTCGTCGATCTCAGGTCAACGATAGAGATCAAGACGAGTTCGCAGATCGTCTAACTCCATTCGACGATTCTGGAACAGATCTTCAACCTTAAATAAAATTCAATTTAATCAATTCCATTTATCATTCCAAGCTGATTTAGGAAGAATGGATGTTTCTTCTCATCCAAAGGCTTGATGAAAATATCTCCTCTTTGAAAATCAGTAGGGATAAATTTGAGATTAATTTTGTTTTTGTCTACATAATCTCTAAGGAAATGATGTTTTATCTCTATATGCTTGGTCCTAAAATGATGAACTGGATTGTGTGCAATGGAAATTGTACTGGTACCATCACAAAATATAGTGGTATCTTTGAGAGAGTAACCATAATCCATTAATTGATTTTGAATTCACAATATCTGTGAACAGCAACTGCCAGCTGCTATATATTCAGCCTCTGCAGTTGAAGTAGACACAGAACATTTCTTCTTGTAAAACCAAGACACTAACCTATCACCCAGGAACTGACATGTTCCTGTAGTGCTCTTTGTGTCAATTCCGCATCCAGCATAGTCAGCATCTGAATAGCCAGTTAAATCAAATTTTGACTCTGTGGGATACCAAAGTCCTAGATTAAGGCAACCCTTTAAATATCTTAAAATTCTTTTAAGCAGAATTAGATGAGATTCTTTAGGGTTGACTTGAAACCTAGCATAAAGACATGTTGCAAAAATTATATCAGGTCTACTTGCAGTGAGATATAATAGGGACCCAACAATGGCCCTATAATTTTTCTGATCGACAGGCTTACCCTTGTCATCAGAATCAATCACTACATTGAAAGCCATGAGTGTTTTCATAGCCGAGGTATCAGCCATCCCAAACCTTTTAACTAATGCCTTAGCATATTTGAACTGGGATATGAAGATGCCATCAGTTTCTTATTTCACTTGAAGACCATGGAAATAAGATAGTTCACTCATGCTACTCATTTCAAACTTAGAATGCATGAGATCAGAAAACTTTTTTCATAGTTTAGAATCAATAGAGCCAAATATAATGTCATCTACATATACTTGAACTAACAGAATCCTATCATGATGATGTCTGATAAATAAGGTCCTATCTACAGTACTGCTAGAAAACTTATGCTCTATAAGAAAGCTAGCTAGGGTCTCATACCAAGCTCTTGGAGCTTTCTTTAGACCATAGAGAGCCTTATGCAATTTGAAAACATAAGAGGGGTGAGTTGAAGAGATAAAACCTTATGGTTGTTCTACATACACTTCTTCTTTGAGTTCACCATTGAGGAAGACACTTTTGACATACATTTGATAGACTTTAAATTTCTTGAAAGCAGCATAAGCAAGAAATATTCTGATAGCTTCCAGTCTTGCAACAAGTGCAAAAGTCTGGTTATAATCAATTACTTCTTCTTGCCTATATCCCTGAGCTACTAGCCTTGCCTTGTTCCTGACAATTATACCTTGAGCATTCAACTTATTCCTAAAGATCCACTTTGTTCCAATGATCAAGTGGCCTTTGGGTCTAGGCACCAAGTTCCAAACTTTGCATCTCTCAAACTGATTGAGCTCCTCTTGCATTGCAATAATCCAGTATGGATCTTGCTCAGCATCTTTAATAGTTAGGGGCTCAATTTGAGATAAGAAGCAGACATGCATCAAATCTTTGTTGAGTTGATGCCTTGTCTGCACACCAGCTGACATATCTCCAATCACCCGAGATGTAGGGTGATCTCTAAGTCTGACAGGTTCAGGTGGAGGATTTTGTTCAGCAACAGCTTGGGAAATAATTCCTCTTATGGAATTAAATTTGCTGTTGGAGGAAGTTCAGTCACTTCCAGAGATTCTTCTTCACTATCTTCATTAGCTTATGGAGAAGGATGTGATATCACCTTTTGGGTAAGGTTTAAGTCATCCAACTTGTCACACAAGTTAGGTACCTGTAAACGATTGTTGGTAGAAACTTCTTTCTCCTTATAAAACATGTTAGCTTCATCAAAAATAATATGGACAGATTATTCAATTTTCAAAGATGATTTATTGAAAACCTTATATGCCTTGCTGACTTGGGAATATCCTAGAAAAATTCCCATTGCAGCTTTGGCTTCAATCTTTCTAAGATAAGTTTTGTTGTTATTAAGAATGTAACAGATGCAACCAAGTATTCTAAAGTAATCTATTTTATGTTTCTTCCCTTTGAGTAGTTCATAGGGAGTCTTGCCCTTAAGTTTATGTATCAAGCTTCTGTTCAGGATATAATTTGCTGTGCTTACAGCTTCTGCCAAATAGGATAGAGGCATGTGAGCATTTGCAAGTAATGTGCCTGCAGCTTTAATGAGTGTTCTATTTTTCCTTTATACTACCCCATTTTGTTGAAGAGTTCTAGGAGCAGAGAAATAGTGCCTGATACCTTCTCTCTCACAGAATTCTTACATGGGAAGAGATTCAAACTCAGTACCATGATCACTTCTGATCAAAATAACTGGATTAGAATACTCAATCCTTATGCATTTCAGAAAGTCTGTAAGAACTTTAAAGTTATCAGACTTGTGTCTCAAGAAAAAAACCCAAGTGAATCTGGAGAAGTCATCGACAATCACTAAAGTATAGAACTTCCCTCCTAAGCACTGTACAACAATTGGTCCAAAAAGGTCCAAATGAAGTAAGTACAGGATCCTAGGTGAATCACTCTTATTTTCTGATTTAAAACTATTTTTAGTTTGCTTACCTAACTGACAAGTCCTGCAAAGGCTTTCCTTCTTGTAGGAGCAAGAGGGCAATCCTCTAACAAGGTTGTCTTTAGATAACCTAGCAATGTTTCTAAGATTTACATGGCCTATTATTTTATGCCAAATGGTGTTGTTATTGCTAACTTGATTAAATAAACAAATTTCTGAACTAGTAGAATTAAAGTTAACCAAATATATATTACCTTGTCTAAAACCAGATAAAACAATATTGCTATTTAAAGAGATATTGCATTTGGATTCAGTGAAGCATACCTGATAACCTGCATCACATAACTGACTTATGGATATCAGATTATGTTTCAGACCATTTACATAAGCTACTTTGCTGAATGTGACAGCTCCAATAGTAAAATTTCCATAGCCTTATGTCTGACAAAAGTTTGAATCTCCAAAGATCACCTTTGTACCTTGCTTGAACTTGAAATTAGTTAGGTTGTCCTTATTCCCTGTCATGTGCTTTGAGCACCCACTATACAAATACCACTTATCCTGTGTGGTAGGATAGGTCTTCACTTGCAAGAGAATATATTAAATGTTCTGGACCCAGGTGACCTTGGATCCTTGTCTCTTTTCATACTTGAAACTGGAAATAAAGGAACATACAGGTTGACATTTATAACCTAAGGGATGAAATTTTCTAGGTGATATTATCCAGTTAGAAAGAGGGTTAACATGTTTAAGGTTTTTATTGAAGTTTCTGTTGTAGTTAGAGTTTTTATAAAACTGATCTGGGTTCGACGATTTATGTTGAGATCGTCGATCTGCGTTCGACGACCAATATTGATATCGTTGATCTCGGTTCACATAATAGTATTGATTATTATCTGTGTTCCGCGATCGTCGATCTCTGGTTGACGACACATAATGATGTCGTCGATCCCCTTCTACTGAGTGTTTAAGCCCAACCTCTGGGTTCAGAGATCGTCGATCGACATTCAACGAATAATATTGAGATCGCCGATCTTGGTTCGACGATTTTGGTTGAGACTTAGCTTTTTGTTTCTTTTTGTTAAGTTCAACTTGCTCTAATACTTTATTCACTTTTTCAATGTGTTCAGTGTTTTTCTTACCCTTTTCTGAAATGAAATTTACAGATTTAGATAAGATATTTTTATGAATTAGAGGAGGTTCACTAGGTGATACACCTAATCCTAGTTTACTTTTGTTTAACCTAGCATTTAGTGTTCTAGTGATTTCTACCATCTATAGGCTTCTGCCATTTAAAATTTCTTCTAATTGTTTTGCTTTACTTAGTTCAGTTTTCAGAAATGTGATTTGTTCACTATACATATTCAATTCATTATTTAATTTGATATTTTCTGATACTAAGTTATCATATTCAAGTTGTCTATCTCTGAGAAGTTTAATTTCCTTCTCAAATCTTATAAGATCATTATACATGTATTTAAAATCATTTTTAAAGTTTTCAGAGGTAAAATCAAAAGATTCTATTACCTGATCACAGTTTGAATATTCTTCAGATTCTTCTACTTCTAATACATGACCTGAAGTATTGATAGCCATTAAGCATATTTCTTTGGCATTTGCTTCTTCATCATCTTCACTAGAGCTAGAGGAGGATGATTCTTCAGTTTCACTCCAGATTTCAGCAACGAAACCTTTCTCTTTCCTCTTGTGCTTGTGGGAGGATAGTTTGTTATAGTGTTTCCTAGAGTCCTCCTTTCTTCTTTCTTTGTGTTTTTTCTCTGGACATTCTGGTAGGATGTGTCCAGGTTTCCTGCAGCCAAAGTAAATAATCTCCTTAGTTGGCGTTTTGTCATACCTTGGTTTATCTTCATTTCTTGAAGACTTCCTTCTGAAATCTTTTCTTCCCATCTTGAAGAATCTCTTTGCAAAGAGACTCATTAGTTCTTCATTAGAAGGAGTTGCTTCTGATTCTTTAAAGGCTTTGAATGTTATATTTTGATCCTTCCTTGGAGGGGTAGAAATCTTATGTTCTTCTTCTTCTTTTGTCTTGAGGAGCTGCTCATAGCTCTTGAGCTTGCCCAACAAGGATTCAGTTGTGATCTCATTGATACTTTTGCCTTCTTTGATAGGCCAGATTCTGGAATCCCATGACTTGAGAAAGCACATGAGTATCTTGTCATTTATCTCAGTCAGTGAGATGTCTTTGTCCAATGTTTTCAGCTCATTAATAATGATGTTGAGTCTATTATACATCTCAGCTACTGGTTCAGTTTCTACCTTCTTGAAGTTTTCATAAAGAGATAGAAGATGAGCTCTTCTATCCTTTCTCTCATCTACAAATCCAGCAACCATTTGGTTTAGTGAGTCCCAAATGGCTTTTGCTGAGTTACAATCAGAAACTTTCTGAAAGATTTCATCAGACATAGTTTGAGCCAAGATGTTCATGGCTCTAACATCAACAATCTTAGCCTTTTTCTGAGCATCATTGTAGTCTGGTGGAGAGACTGGATTCAGGCTTGTTGATGCAGCAACTGGAGTTGGTGGTCCTGTCAAAATAGAAGAATAGATATTTTTATCAATAGAGTTCATGTAAAGCTTGATTCTTGCCTTCCATATGCCAAACTTATTTAAGTTGCAAACTATAGGTCTAGTGCTTGCATAATCTTTGTTCTGTGCCATTGCAAAAGAGATTAGAGAAAATATAATCTATCAAGGATCTTTGGTTCAGGTGTTTGCCTGTATAACCAGAAGAACCACCCTCTGATACCAATTGAAAGAAATGACTTAAAGCAATTGATAATCCTATGATACCAATTGAAAGTGAGGGGATAGATGTGATTGACTCTAGAGGGGCGGGGGTGAATAGAGTATTAAAAACTTTTAGTTAATTTTTATTGCGGAATTAAAATAGTAATACTAATATGTATGAGAGAGGTAAAATAAAACTAAAGACAACACAGCACAACAAAGCAAGTAAAATACAAGCAACCAGACAACACAAGAAGATTTATAGTGGTTCCCCAAATCTGGGTACTCCACTCTTCTACCACCCAGGTAGGAATCCACTTAGGTTTTTGATCAGCTTCCCTATCACCATAGGATCTTATTTAGGTAGATCTAGAAACCCTTCATGCTTTTGATCAGGTGCCTAAAAACCAATAGGTTTTTGATCAGGTGCCCTATCACCAAGGAGTATACTTTTGAAGGGAGTAAGAACCCTGTACATAGGAGGTGAAAGTAAAAGATGATGAGAGTCTTCTCTTTCTCAAGCAAGTGAGAAGACTAAGTGGATTGTTGTAAAAGGCCCAAGCTCCCCCTGAGATGTTGAGAGGATTCAGGAAGAGGAAAAACTTGGTCCTGGGTGTAGGTCTTCAAACAAACTTTTAGAGAATCGTTCAGAATCCTTAGACTGATGTGTATTGTTTGTCTCTGTAGAATCCTGAAGATGAAAGCTAAAGAAGACTTGAGATGAAAGAAAATTGTTCTTCTTCAGTTTTCCTGAGAGCAACTTGTTCAGTGAGAGAGAGATTTCTTGTTGTTTTCTGAGTGTATATCTTTCTTTTTCTCTCTATCTGTTCTTGTGTAGAAAAACAGTCTACTGTGTTCGAATGATAATCAAACTTTTGAAATCAAGATGGAAGTTAATTCACTGCTGGAATCGAGGAATACAAACGGCTAGAATGTCTGGCATTTAATTAGCTTCCCAACTGTCTTCATCAAATAAGACAATTATTTATTCTGTGAATACCATAGTTAATGCCATTTAAATACGGCTATAAGCCTTGAGAATATCAGCATTAACTACCAGAAATTAATTGCCAATAATAGAATTGGTAAGATGGAAAATAAATCTTCAGACATAAATGCTGAGAACTGATAACTGAATGCGGGAAAAAAAACGTCGACCTGAGTTCAGATATCGTCGAGCTCAGTGAAGAGATCGTCGACCTGAGAAAAACTATCGTCGACCAGAGGTAACTGCAAAGAGATAAAAAGATCGTCGATTGGAGACCGACGATCGTCGAGCTGAGTTCGACGAAAGTCGAACTGATTAACAGATCTTCTTGAAATCTTCTAAGTTCTTAATACAGAGTACTTCAAGGCTGGTCCAGATATATCCTGAACTAATAGAACTAAACTTAGAACTAAATAATGACACTGACTATACAGGTGGATCAAGCAATCCTAGAAGTGAACTTAGCCCAAATCCAAACAAGGGTTCCAACATTATCAAATTTAGTCTTCATACGGTTAGCAACACTACTCATTGCCAGATCAGTGTTGTCATACATTGAATTAATAGCATGCTTCATCATTGAAATATTTTGAAAGAATAGATGTGAAGTCGGATATTTAGAACCAAATACCTCCAAAGTAAAATTGTAAAATAATTTGAGGAGCTTTACAAAAAGGCTAGCATTCTTCCAATCTAATGGAGTAGGAGGTCCATTAAGAAAGTAACTAGAATATGAAGTTGCATCCTCTAATCCTTTGAATGCCCTCTCAAATTTTACCGCTATTTCTAACATCAAATAGGTTGAATTCCATCTAGTGTCAACATCAAGGCATAACAATGTTTTACAATCTATCTCTGCATTTGCAACACACTTCTTAAAGCGCTCAAGTCGTTGTGACGCCCCATCACAAATTTAACTACCAACCAAATCTTTTCAATTGATTCATTATATTTAGACAATTCCTCTTTCACAATTGAATTTAAAATATGAGCAGAACATCTAACATATAAAAATTCATGTCCAAGAATGGTACTTCTCCATCCAATACTTTTTTTGGTTATATATTTTGCCACCACATCATTAGCAGATGCATTGTTCATGGTAATTGTGAAGATTTTTTTTATCTCCCATGAAGAAAAACAATTCATAATTTCATTTCCCAGTCCCTCTCCCGTGTGATCAATGATATTAACCAAATTAAGAATTCGTTTTTGCAATCTCCATTCTTTGTCTATCCAATGTCCGGTGAGACAATATAACCATATCTTTGATTCGATGTCCATGTATCGATTGTTAGACGAATCGTCTCTAACTTTAGCTCTTTCTTTAGTTTTTTTTCTCTTCAGTATAAATATTTGTGTAATATTTAGCAATTGTGATTCGAGAAGGAACATTGAATCTTGGTTCTAATTATTTAGAATAGTTTCGAAATCCTTCACTTTCTACAAATCTAAATGGCAATTCATCAACAACAATCATTTTTGCCAAAGCTTTTCGACACTACTCGTCGTCAAACTTAATGGCTTTTAATGACCCAACAACAATACCATCTTCTTTCTTCTCCGTAAAAGATAACATTTTTTGATTGCTATCTACCTTTCGGAAATGGCATAACGTTAACATATGTGCTCTCAAAGAACTAGTACCATTTTTCTTAAGATCTGATGTATACACTTTCGAACAATGTTTACATTTAGCTTTCTCTCTTCCTTCTGAATCTTTAATTTTATCGAAACATTCCCACACTGCAGATTTAACTTTCCCACCTCACGCTCCTCAACTTTTTGTTTTTTTTGAAGCACCACAAACATCCTCCTTTTTCTCTCCCTCATGATGCCGTGAGACCTGGAGCCCACCGGAGAAAGAAGACAGGGTCGCCGTAGAGCCGGATGCTGTCGCACGTCGGAGAAGACGCGCCTTCTGCCCTTCCCGAGTTCCCGTGAGGCCGACTGGCCGAGTCGTGACCTAACTAAAAAGCGGAGTAAAATATTATAAGTGAGTTGGAGCCTGGAGGATTCCGTGAGACCGTGAGTTCTGTCGGCAAGCAATCATAAAAATAAAATATTATAAAAAATATAAGAACTTGGTAAAAATGAACTTGGTAAAAATGAACTTTGACAAATATTCCGTGACTTCTGTTACGGTTCTTATGAATGGTAAAAATTATAAATAAAATGTTTTTAAGATATTTATATATAAAAATAAAATATTATTGTAAAGAATGCGGTGTATGCGGTTTTGACAAGACAAAAACCAAATCGCACCGCAAACTAGGCGGTTTTCCAATAACCAAAACAGCACCACAACCGCACCGTTAGGTGCGGTTCGAAAACAGTGCGGTGCGGTGTTGCGGTTTTTTGCGATTTCGGTTTTTAAATTTCAAGCCACTTTGCATGCATGGGGCACGCGACTACATCAACCTTCTTCGGCGCCACCACCGTTCTAACCTCTTCCTCCTCCGGCCACCCGTGCAAGCTACCAGATATGTAATATATATATATATATATATATATATATATATATATATATATATACAAGTGACAGGCACGGGCCTTCGGCCCTGGGGGCATTCGGTGGGGGTGCGACAATCGGCGGGGTGCGACAATCGGCGGGGTCCGACATTCGGCGGGGTGCGACATTCGGCGGGATGCGACATTCGTCGGTGGTGCGACATTTGTCGTGGGGACGACATTTGTCGTGGGCGGCGATATTTGTCGTGGGCGTTGACATTTGTCGTGGGCGGCGACATTTGTCGTGGACAGTACCTGCCTGCAACATATATATATAAGTACTCAAAATGAACGTAAAAAAATATAAATCAAGAATATAATTTTTATTTTGTAAAACAAATTATATTTTAACGTTAAAACATTAATCTTTCTTTTGTCATTTTTAGCTATAGGCCATAGGTTTAGGATACCTAGTATTTTTATTTTTTGTATTTAAATATTGCAAAGTTGTGTAATTACCTAAAAGGACATTGACTTTATAATATATTAATATAAAGTTTTGTATATTTGTGTAATTATGAATACAACTATAAGGGCAATATATAGATATTTGCAATGTTTCACCAAAGATTAGTTTTTGCATAATAGTAGAGATACGTAATATATATATACAAGTGACAGGCACGGGCCTTCGACCCTGGGGGCATTCGGCGGGGGTGCGACAATCGGCGGGGTCCGACATTCGTCGGGGTGTGACATTCAGCGGAATGCGACATTCTTCGGTGGTGCGACATTTGTCGTAGGGACGACAGTTGTCGTGGGCGGCAACATTTGTTGTGGGCGGCGATATTTGTTGTGGGCGACAACATTTGTCGTGGGCGGCGACATTTGTCGTGACCAGTACCCGCCCGCAACATATACATATGAGTACTCAAAATGACCTTAAAAAAATAAATCAAGAATATAATTTTTATTTTGTAAAACAAATTATATTTTAACGTTAAAACATTAATCTTTTTTTTGTCATTTCTAACTATAAGTCATAGGTTTAGGATATCTAGTATTTTTATTTTTTATATTTAAATATTGTAAAGTTGTGTAATTACCTAATAGAATATTGTCTTTATAATATAATAATATAAAGTTTGGTATAATTGTGTAATTATGAATACAACTATAAGGGCAATATAGGAAGATCAGACAATGTTTCACCAAAGAGTAGTTTTTGCGTAATAGTAGATATATATATATATACAAGCAGTCGTGCACGGGGGACCCCGTGCGGGCAATATTTGTCGTGGGTGCGACATTTATCGAGGGGACGACATTTATCGTTGGGATGACATTTGTCGTGGGGGCGACATTTATCGTGGGGGCGATATTTATCGTGGGGGCGCCATTTGTCGATGGGGCAACATTTGTCGAGGTGACGACATTTGTCGTGGGGGAGACATTTTTTGTGGAGCGACATTTGTCGTGAGGGTGACAATAATCGTGGCGGCGTCATTTGTCGTGGGAGCGACATTTGTCTTGGTGACGACATTCGTCGTAGAGGCGACATTCGTCGGGGGGAGATATTAGTCGTGGGGGCGACATTAGGCATTGGGGCTACATTCGGCGGGGGCAACATTCGTCCTGAGTGCGCTATTTGTCGTGGGTGTGACTTTCGTCGTGAGGGCGATAATTGTCGTGGGGGCGACAATTGTAGCGGGGGAGACAATTGTCGTGCGGGCAACAATTGTCGGGGGCGGCAATTATCGTGAGGGCGACATTTGTCGAGGGGGGAGACATTTGCCGTGGGGGCGACGTTTGTCGTAGGGGCGACAATTGTCGTGGGTGCAACATTTGTCGATGGCATCTGTTGCGTGGGGCGGCATCTGGCACGGGGAATCAATTTGAAATATTATTGCTTTGTAAAATAAAAATAATTTTAAGATACTTGCACTGGACATTAACAAAATAAAATATAGTAGGTTCCAATAATTATTAGAAAGATAGATTGCATAACACCACAACTCAACAAAAAAACTTAATAAAATATTTATTAAGCTCGGAAACTAAATTAGAGTAAGTTCCTATAATAATTAAAAAGATAAACAGATAAATTGCATAACACTACAACTAAGCCCCCTCAAAACCAAGAGCTTGAAAAGAGTAGACAGGAGGCTTTCAAAAGATGTTGAGTACCTCAAAACCTAGAGATAAGTGGAAACATGAGGTTTTCAAAATAAAATTAGAGGACTAAAAATCAAACCTAAAAACAACTTGATATCAAAATGTGATCAGGAAGAATGGTTATTAAACTCCACTGTCACATGGATATCATGTGTTCTAGTCATGCAAACAATCTTTGTATAATGTAGTTGAAACCCGAACCTAATGGCAAGCATAACTGCATTTATAGAACAAAAGATATCATTGCAACTCGCACCTAATGGCAGCAACCTACTTCCTAATCATAAACATGAACTTGTGCCTCCATATTTGGATGGACATCAACACCAAGCTCATAAAAACATTTATTTGAAATTCTAAAGTTAAAAGCATAAGAAAATACAATCACCATATTCCATATCAACAATATAGACTTACAAATCCACTGGACCATTGAAGGATGGAAAATAACACAATTTCTAGCTCCACTTGATGCAAAAACTAATGATGAAGTGCAAAAAAATTAATGAATTAAATATTAAAAATGCAGTGCTAATCCTTCTCTGTTATAGAACTAAAATTCTTTTTATTCACAATCTGAGCTTCAACTGAAGAATTGGAGTTGGACAACATTGTTATTATAAGCGATGATAAATTTTTTTATAATTGGAGCTGGACAACATTTTATTTGTGACTTCCATCCACATTTTAGTTTAACTAAATGTGTAGTAGAGGTATCACAACCTCACATTTTTTATAATCATGTACATATAATCTTGTGATGAAATCTTCAGTTGAAGCTCAGCCATGTGTTTGACAATTCGTTAGATATCATGATGGTTCTAGTTTTTTACTGAAATATTGTCACTTTTAATTATTTATTCACTTCCTATGATGAAATATTGTGATGGTAAAAACACAATATCAAAATGCCATTCATTCAATTTTCAAAGTGCCAAGTAGAACCATAAAATGTTATGCAGCCTGATTTGACAAAATTACTGTACCTCTGTAGCCTGGGAAGAGATACTAGACCTTATAAGATTTGGAAAAAATACTCAAAAAATGACTGAAAAATTAAGATAAAAGAACTTATAAGTAGAATCATGAAAAAATTAGTGCAGCCTGAAAATGCTTCAAGCCCCCACCAAGTTTTGAAAATGGCATTTATTGGATTTTTCAAGTGCCCCAGAACTTCAAGCTAGAGATGAAATGTGCAGCCATTGCGGTAGGAATTAAGTACACTGGAGGAACATTAAAATGGACACAAAATCGACCATAAACTGCTTGAAATAACTCAAAGAGAAGAGAGCAGACAACACAAAATCAAGCAGTTATTGCGATATTTAGAGATGAAATGTGCAGCTATTGCGATAGGAAGTAAGCACACAGGCGAGACATTAAAATCGAGCATAAATTGTTTTAAATAACTGAAAGAGAAGAGAGTGGAGAAAACAAAATCGAGCCTACCGTGATATACTGAGCATAAACGATTTGAAATAGCTGAAACATGAACAAAGCTTACAAAACTTCTCAAAACATTCATCATGGTGAGGGTAGCGTGGATAAGCTTAAGATTAACACTTAAATTAGAAAGCTTAAATTAGAAGCAAACTTAAACATGAGGAGAAAGCCGTGGAGAAGTGAGGCCAAAGACAGGAAGAGGAACTTGCCGGGAGCAGGAGCTTGCCGGGAGCAGGAGCTTGTCGGGAGCTAGAGGAGGAGCTCATTCGATGGAGGAGGAACTCTATCGCGATGTGGAGAAGAGTTTAGGCGGGGCTCTGTGTAGAAGAGGTAGGGTTATACACGCATTTACGGTGGGTGGCAGTCGAGGGAATATGCGACTGCGGGAGGTGAGGGTAGCACGTGGGGGAGGTGAAAGCCAGCTTTTGGCGAGGTAGCGTGTGGGTGAGGAAAAAATTTTCGGTCCGACTTTTGGACCGTGAAAACCGTCCGCCGATAAATACCGCTTAATTTGCGGGACCCACCTCATTCTCTCCTTTTCAAAATTCAAACTCCAGCAAATCCGCGTCCTCGAAATTCCTTGCCCTAAAGCGGAGAAAATTCCATCGCCGGAGCAAGGATTCTCCTTTCGGCCGCTTTATTCGTCGCCGGCAAGCACGTTTGGTGCCAGTGGTTTAGGGCGAACGTATCGCCGGCAAGGACGTTTGGTGCCAGTGGTTTAGGGAGAACGTATTGCCCACGGAGCATCGCCGGAGACTTGGATTCTCCTATCACCCGCTTTTCCTGTCGCCGTTTCGATTATAGGTTTGCTGGAGTATTCTTGCGCCTTCCCGACAAACCCTAAAGCATCAGGTATGATGAAAGTGAACGAATTGGAAATTTGGAGTCGCCGTTTGGATTATAGGTTCCTCGTTTGGATATGTTTTTGTGTTGTTTGGAATGTGCTCACAGAAAATCTCCTAAATACATTTGACTTGTGATTTCGGAATTTCTGTATTAATTTCACAATATTTTTTATGTTTGCAACCTCATTTCTCCCCGTTTCTGTACTGTTTGGAATGTGCTCACATTTGTTTAGGTTTAATTTTTTTACTATATAATCTTGATGATCCGGTCGGATGTAGGCCGTATGGTCAGCACTGCATTTTTTTTATATATGATGTATTTGAAATCCGACCGGATCACTCCCGGATCACATCTTTGAATTTTTTTTTACGTGTAGATGGAAGGTCATCCAGCCGGCGCAATATCGACCTTCAAGAAACAAGCAGAGTTATTTCTTAATGTAATTTCTGATGACTCAAGGCAAATGCTGATCGATGCCTCACTGATGCATTTTTTTAAATTTGCCTGATCTACCCCAGAACATCCCCCTTTTGTACCAACTCATTCTGTTGTACAGGCCAGATAAATCTGCCTTTCTGCTAGGGCAATATTATGTTAAACTGACAGTGAAAGAGGTGGCTGTTATACTTGGTCTACCCAATAGAGGACAAGAATTCAATTTCAGAAGATTACCACTATCTAATGTCACACAGTCCGTGCTTGTGAACCTATTAATGAACTAGCAAACCTTGAGGATGATTCAGATGTAGTTGAAAAGCAAAGGGTTGATGCTTTAGTTAAATACATACTATGCCGTTTTTTATTTCCGTTAAAATCTCTTAGAATTCCCATGTGCCTAGAAAATTTTGGTGGATTAGAACAATTTAGGAGATATAACTGGCCCAAGGCCGTCCACGCATTTCTGCACCAACAATTTGATGATCTGTATGCACTCAGCTCCTCCCAAAAACAGCCGGCCAGTCTAGGTTACCTCGAAGGGTGCTCAATTATACTTGTGGTAAGTGTTTTGTTGGTTTTATAGTGTTATTGTTGTGGAACCATTGTTATTTTTTTAAAAAAAAATTACCAATCTTGTAGGTTTGGTTTTTCGAACATACCAACATCCAGGTGTCGATGGATGCGATGGCACAGCCGTGTTTGTGCCGGTGGGCCGCAAAAACCGGTTTTACTCATAAGTTTGGTGAGAATCTCCCGAGCCTTTTGTTTTCGAAGACACTGGTTTGGTCTATTTTGTCACTTGTGGTTTGATGTTGTCTTGTCCGACTTGCGCTAGTTTTTCATAATACATCTCATGTGTAGGTAAAGCCGTGTTTGGTTTACTTAAGTTCGGAGGATCAAGAAACATATGGGCTTGATGAATCAGAATCTGTCTTCGAGGAGGTACTAAAATTAAGGCCTCAAAAGAATCAAAATGTTAGAAAAAGAAAGGAAGGGTCAGAGGAGATGTTAGATAGGGAGAACTCTAGGATAATGAAGGAGAAGATTAGAAGGGAGGAGGAGAAGAAGAAAAAAGAGAGGACTTTGAAAAAATATATTAAAAGGGAGATTACACAATCGGAGGGAAGGATTCTTGCTGAGATCCGTGGACTGAGCACCAAATTCCAAGAGAAATATGATTCTCTTATTTTCATGATTAACACGATGTCTCAAGTGCATGTTCGCAAAGCTGCTGCCCCCACACCATCATCGCCTACCGACACATTAGTCCCGACTACGCAAATAAAATCAAACAAGGAAACAATTTGTGTTAGTGAATCCACCCCCGATTCGAAAAGCCACAAAAAAACGCCAAGCTTCCAAAGCGACCGGGAAATCCAAAGAAGAAATTGATTTCCCAGGGCGTATATTTTTGACTCCAGCAGACAAAGAACTCATAGACTCAACACTGAGTCCCTACGAGAAGAGGTATTTTGAGTTAGATGGTAACATATGATCATCTATTTATATTGTGATTTTTTTCTGTATATATTTTGTAGCGAATGTTTATTTGAATGCGGCAACACAACAATGAATAGAGCAGCTTTTGAGGATTTATTGCGCCAAGGTTGGCTAATGGATAGCTGATGTCGGCCACTCCCTAAATGGAATTAAGGCACGAAAAAGACGAAAGACTCCTAAGGGGAATTTGAGCGAACACGTGGTGTGCGCGCAAAACTCGAAATTTCGGCAGAGTTTCGTTTGTAAATGCGCGATTTCATAACAGGGAAATCTCACCCAAACCTGCACGAACATACACAATTACATTTATCATATCCTAATCATACATCTAGCATCACATTATCAACATTTCCATTCACAAAGAGGGCTTCCGGACTAAAGATTGCAATTCGGAAAGTAGTCCAAATATATCCCTCAAAACAAAACCATACGAGGATATACCAAATCCTCTTGATCCGCTCGAAACCAAAGGCTAAACAAACCCCGGCTTGCAAACGTCCAAGGGGACCTACCCTTACGGAAATCTTCGCGAAAATCGGATAACAAAATGCAATAACAAATTTCAGATTTTAAGCATGCACTTGAATAAAAATTTAGGATGAAATATGAAATCACAATCTCCACCAATCTCACAATCTAGCTAGAAGAAACACACAAGTGTAGGGGGAGGAAGATCGTTACCCACAACTTCTGAAATTAAAGAGGAGGAGAGGAGGAGGAGGAGGATAGCTATGGAAGAGTCGCACTTCCAAAAGTGTCACCTTAGTCACACCGGATGAGGAAGAGCCGAGTCGCCTTCTTCGGAGTCACACCGGAGGAGGATGGAGGTAGCCGGAGCAGCAATATCACCACCGAAGGAAGGGGCGGCAGCAAGCGAGCGGCGGCTTTGTCCAGGCGTCGGGTTCGGCCAAGCCGAATAGGGGCGGCGGTTTTGGGAGCAACCGTGCACTTAGGTTTTAGGAGGAATTCTTTCTTTTCTTCTTCAATTCATTCCTTCTCTCCATCTCCACATATATATATATTATCACATACACCTCTCCATCCACCCTTCATCATACTACATTGAATCCTAGCCACTAATAATGTTTTAACCAAAATTAAAAATAAGAAGACAACATAAAAATAAACTTATAAATTTATAACCACTAAATTATAAATCTATAAACTTATAAAATTATAATTAGAGAATTAGGATTATACTATTATTTCAAAAATGAAATAATATTATAATCATAATGAAGTGACGCAACGCTGACAGCGGCGGCGACGGCGGCGACGGTTGCAGTGGCGGTTGCGGAGACGGTTGCGGCAACGGCCATCAATGTCCTCGAACATGTAGCGGCGGCAATCAAAAGAGAGGTCCATGTGTTGGAGGCGACGACGGTTGCGGCAACGACCGTCAATATCCACGAACAAGTAGCGGTGGCGATCAAACGAGAGGTCCATGTCGGCACGAGCAAATGACGGAGCATCCTCGCCATCAATAGCCATATAGATGCATATGTCGTTGTGCTGAACATTCGACGGAGCAAAAACCCGGTTGCATGGAATAAATTTTTATACGTGTCTCCAAATTATGCGGTAATTTTTATACATGTTATAGTGCACTTATTTTACATTTACTATAATGTTTGTTTGTAGAGCCCGTTAAGAAATTAAATTGATGCAGTACTTCAAGAGTTGCGGTGTCGGGTACGAGAGCTTACTAAACCATATTACTCCTACAAGTGTCTAAGCCACGGATATCATTTTGATGCCAGTGTACTACCCAAGCCATTGGGCATTGTTAACTTGCAATCTTAAAGAGGAGATGTGGTACTATTATGACTCAATGCCCAAAAAGATGCCTCAATCGACATTGCAATCAATGGTATGTTGTGTGCAATTATTTTTGTGTGTTGTTAATATTTTTACTAATGTTTTTTTTCCACAGATTTCAAGCTTGCAGCATGATACAGTCAGCTCATTACCATCAGAGGTACATAATTGGGAGATTCTAAAGGTAGGGGAAACACCAACGCAGGAAGGAGGCGACGATTGTGGTGTTTTTGTGTTAAAGTATATGGAGGCGATAGCCAACACAAAGGCAGTGTCTTGGTCAACATTTAAAGGCTGGCATAAGAACATGTCAAGATTCAGGGCTGAAATTGCAGTGGAAATGATTAAGCTATTTTGCTCAATTAAGTAGGACACAGTCAATATATTTGGTTATAATTTGTTACTATTGGCTCTCTTGATCAGCTATTTTCTTTACTGGTTTTTTGGACTATGCACTTACTATTGGCTAATCTGCACGTTTTATGGTATATTAGTATATGCTGTATTTTGTTAAACAGTTAGAAACTATAGCATTTGAGACATACAATTGTTTTATAAATCAACCAGTTAGAACAGTTAGAAACTATAGCATAATGTATGTATGTCACCAAGCCTTAAGAAGACTTTCCTGATTTTTGTAAAACAGTTTGAAACTTGCTGAGATCTCGTCATGCTGTATTTTGTTAAACAGTTAGAAACTTCCAAAATATTATTGGGGTGATACCCTTCTCACCGTGGCTTACTATTGTTTTATAAATCTTGGTACATCAGGGACACCACAAAATTTTATAATATAGGTGTTGTGCCATCATATATATGTGCTGTGCCGATTCACAATTACACAGTACCATAATGTATGTATATTTATCAAAGAAGCACATCAGGGACACCACTAAAATTATAAGGTTTGGACGCAGACACAGCCTCAATTTCTTCTCTAAACAAAGACTGGGAAACATTGTTAGTGCTTTTGTCGAAGTTTCCACTTCCAAGAAAGTCAAACTTCTTTGGTTCTTCAGCTCCTCGTTCAATCGTAGATTTAGGGTCCTTTTTCTTCCCTGCAAAATTTGCACCTTACGTTAAAGGTTGTTGCAAGCATATGGAAGGTCAATTTTCAAAAATAATATAGAAATGCAAACTTACTTTGCTTCTTTGCTGGTCTTTCGAAAAAACTCTTTAATCGAGCATTCGAGACACCTTTGGGACGTACTCTTTTTGGATCCTTTAGCGTGCTATTGCTATGAAAATTTTGTTTGTTAAATCCTTTCTGACCACACTGTTCGTTTTCTACAATATCTTCCGTGCTCCTCCGCAAATCGGTTAAGGCAGCCAAGACATGTTGTTGAGCTGGATGTCATGTACCGACTATTTGGGCTAGGTCGTAAGTGAACCGTAAAATATGATTTCTAAACACCAAGTTGGGTTGGACCTCTTTCAAGGAAGTGCTCTTCGAAAGGCATAATTCTTTTTTGGCAACTAGTGTGAATCTCCTTAGTAGGTAAGAAGAACTTATTTCTTTCACATTCTTGGCTTTGTACACACTTAAAATGTGTTTGCACAACAATCCTCTTGTTTCAAAACCCTTGCATGAGCACATAACATCCATTGTGTTAGGGTTAAATTTAACCACCCATTGCTTGTCGTCCGCGGTTGCATCACAATGTCTAGTGACATATAAAATATGACCATCCTCGGATGTAACTGTTTCACTTATGAACACGCTAATAACTCCATCCATAAAAATATGTTCGAAAACGGAGAACATTTTTCTTGTGTACACTTTCGCTACTTGCTTTAATAAAGGACAATTTTTATATCGTAAAGTGATGCTTTCATGCTTGCACTTGAAATCTTCATCGTGTTCGGACCTACGCCACGAAGAAACCATCTTCTCCATCCCGGTATAACACTCAACAAGGGAACTTGTTGGTTTTGCGCACCCATATAAAACATTATTCGCAGATTCGCTTCTCTGAGTAGATAGAATGCCAAGGTGTAGAATATCTTTATTAAACGCAGTAGACCATTTATTTCTAATTTTATGCAAATCGTAAAGCCATTTGTTGTCCTTCAAATTGCCTTTTGAAATCATCTCACTCCAATGAAAATTAAACTCGGCCTCATCGTCGCATTTGCTCATGCAATGATAGAATGAACCTCTAACACTCTTATCGGTGTTGAATGTTGGAACCTTCGACGGAGCTTTCTTTGAAATATGCCACTGACAAAGGCGGTGTCGAGTGCTAGTGAAAAACTCTCGCAATTACAACGACCATCGCCTGATCCTGGTCTGTATAAATAATGCCCGGTTGTTTCCCCCCTCCAAACCTCAAAAATATATCAAAAACCCAACAGAATGACTCGATTGTTTCCTCTGCAACGAAGGCCCCGCCGATAAAGACATTTTGCCAGTGATGGTTAATCCCAATAAAAGGAGCACAAGCAAGATTATATTTATTCAACCGATACGTGGTGTCAAATATAATAACATCACCAAATGAATCATAATCAATTTTGCTATGACCATCCATCCAGCAAAAACTAGTCAAACGTCCTAACTCGTCCGTTTGGACATCGTACGAGAACATGATATCTTCCCTTTGCCTTTCCTTAAATATTTTCAGCAAACTCGTGGCATCACCGCTTTCTATAAGAGCTCTCCGTTCCCGTTGAACATAATTGTAAGCATCTGTTTTACAAAAACCTACATTTTCGTTTCCCCCCACCTCATCAGACATGAAGTTGTATGCTTGAATTGTTTTGATCCCAACACCGGTCATGCTCTTAAGAAGACTTCCCTGAACTTCGGATATATCCCGATGAGTTCTCAACAAATGACTGTCATTCTCTTGAGCGAGGGGGTGATTGTGCTTCTCTACGAATTTTACCACCTCCCAATTCCTGCCATCTTCATCAGCAGCAAAATGCAAGCAAGCCAAGCACCCTGTACGAGTATCAAGTTTGCGGAATTTTTTTTGGGCATCCTTCTCGTCATTCACTCGTTTATAACCTGCTTTTGCGCATACAAACTGCCTCCCCTTAACAATCCGAGTATGGGTCCAGTGTACAATATGTTATTTACGTACACTAAATCCAACTTTTCGGGCGTACTCCCTGTACATATTGTAGGCTTCCGCATCAGAATGCACGGTCGGGAAGACAACAACGTCAATCTCCTCCTGTGAAACAAAATCAGATGTGTCCAGTGACCCTTACACCTTAAAACTATGCAACATAACAATTCACATGAAATCCGGTCGGAGAAATAACGATTCACATAAAATCCGACCGGAGAAACATTCAGTTTGCTTACAGATTAATAAATTACGGCCGGATGAATCCCAACCAAAAAAAACCATACAATAAGGAAAGTTTTTTTCTGCAGTACTTGTGGAGGCAGACAATGAAAGGTTTTTTCTTTATTACCTTAACTGGAATGTTGTCCAAAGTTTCTCCAGCTACCTCCATGGTAGCGGGATTGTGTGAACTGTTCTGAGATAAAAGGGGACGAGGATGACGGGATCTCGAAGGATGACATGAGTTATTCTGCAGTACTTGTGGAGGCAGACAACTGTTCCGCGCTAACTGGAACGTTGGCCGAATTATCCTCGCTGGGGGAACACTGCGAGGATGGCCACCGGGGCTTTGGAGCTTCTCGGCGAAGGGAAATGTCTTCAGGCAAGCCTCGCACAATGAAGAAGAAACCCACCGGAAACCTTAGGCGCGTGGAAAAAGGAGCTTCAGGCAAAAAAATGGCGCCTGAGCAGAAATTTTGCGATAAAAACTTTTCAGGAAAGGAGGGAAGGAGGAGGGACCCACTGTATTTATCGGCGGACGGTTTTCACGGTCCAAAAGTCGGACCGAAAAATTTTTCGTGGGTGAGGGCAGCGGGAGAGGAGAACCTGCAGGACTTCGACAGTTTTGGCAGAGTTATATAATAAAGATATAAGATATAATATAGATCTATGAAATGACTAAAAAGACCAAAGAAATGAGAAGAATAGTTGATTTTATGAGGGTAATATTGTATTAAAATGTTACTATTATGCAAAAACTAATCTTTGGTGAAACATTGCAAATATCCCTATATTGCCCTTATAGGTGTATTCATAATTACACAAATATACATAACTTTATATTAATATATTATAAAGTCAATATCTTTTTAGGTAATTACACAACTTTACAATATTTAAATACAAAAAATAAAAATACTAGGTATCTTAAACCTATGACATATAGCTAGAAATGATAAAATAAAGATTAATGTTTTAACGTTAAAATATAATTTGTTTTACAAAATAAAAATTATATTCTTGATTTATATGTTTTTACGGTCATTTTGAGTACTCATATGTATATGTTGCGGGCGGGTATTCTCCACGACATATGTCGCCGCCCACGACAAATGTTGTCGCCCATGACAAATGTCAACGCCCACGACAAATATCGCTGTCCACGACAAATGTCGTACCCACGACAAATGTCGCACCACCGACGAATGTCGCATCCCGCCGAATGTCGCACCCCGCCGAATGTCGGACCCCGCCAATTGTCGCACCCCCGCTGAATGCCCCCAGAGCCGAAGGCCCGTGACTGTCACTTGTATATATATATATATATATATATATATATATATATATATATATATATGTAATATATATATATATATATTATATATATATATATATAATATATATATATTACATATATATATATATTACATATATATATATATATAATATATATATATATATATTATATATATATATATGTATTATATATATATATATATGTAATATATATATATATATGTAATATATATATATGTAATATATATATATATATATCTACTATTATGCAAAAACTAATCTTTGGTGAAACATTGCCAATATCCATATATTGCTCTTATAGTTGTATTCATAATTACACAAATATACATAACTTTATATTAATATATTATAAAGTCAATATCATTTTAGGTAATTACACAATTTTGTAATATTTAAATATAAAAAATAAAGATACTAGGTATCTTAAACCTATGACATATAGCTAAAAATGACAAAAGAAAGATTAATGTTTTAACGTTAAAATATAACTTGTTTTACAAAATAAAAATTATATTCTTGATTTATATTTTTTTACGGTCATTTTGAGTACTCATATGTATATGTTGCGTGTCGGGCGGAGCTCGCCGGGAGCGGGCAAAGCCCGCCGTCGTCGGTCGGGTACTGTCGCGTGAGGTCATAGGGGCGAGTACTATCCACGACAAATGTTGCCGCCCACGACAAATGTCGCCGCTCACGGCAAATGTCGCCGCCCACGACAAATATCGTCCCCACGACAAATGTCGCACCACCGACGAATGTCGCATCCCGACGAATGTCGCACCCCGCCGAATATCACACCCCGCCGATTGTCGCACCCCCTCTGAATGCCCCCAGGGCCGAAGGCCCATGCTTGTCACTTATATATATATATATATATATATATATATATATATATATATATATATATATATATATATATATATATATATATAATTATACGAAACCTACTCTTTGGTGAAACATTGCCTGATGTCCCTATATTGCCCTTATAGTTGTATTCATAATTACACAATTATACCAAATTTTATATTAGTATATTATAAAGACAATATCCTTTTAGGTAATTATACATTTTTACAATATTAAAATACAAAAAATAAAAACACTAAATACCCTAAACCTATTGTTTCTAGCTATGAATGACAAGAGAAAAAAATTAATGTTTTAACATTAAAATATAATTTGTTTTATAAAATAAAAATTATATTCTTGATTTATATTTTTTTACGGTTATTTTGAGTACTCATATGTATATGTTGCGGAGCCCGTCGGGAGCGGGCGGGTACTGTCGCGCGAGGCCATAGGGGCGGATACTGTCCACGACAAATGTCGCCGCCCACGACAAATGTTGCCGTCCACGACAAATGTCGCCGCCCCCGACAAATTTCGCCGCCCACGACAAATGTCGCTGCTCACGACAAATATCGTCCCCATGACAAATGTCGCACCATGCCACCAGCGAATGTCGCATCCCGACGAATGTCGCACCCCGCCGAATGTCGCACATCGCCGAATGTCGCACCCCGCCGAATGTCGCATCCCGCCGATTGTCGCACCCCCGCCGAATGCCCCCAGGGCCGAAGGCCCGTGCCTGTGATCACTTGTATATATATATATATATATATATCTACTAATATACGAAAACTACTATTTGGTGAAACATTGTCTGATGTCCCTACATTGCCCTTATAGTTGTATTCATAATTAGACAATTATACCAAACTTTATATTAGTATATTATAAAGACAATATCTTTTTAGATAATTACACAACTTTAAAATATTAAAATACAAAAAATAAAAACACTAGATACCCTAAACCTATTGTCTCTAATTAGGAATGACAAGAGAAAAATTAATGTTTTAACGTTAAAATATAATTTGTTTTACAAAAATAAAAATTGTATTCTTGATTTATATTTTTTTACGGTCATTTTGAGTACTCATATGTATATGTTACGGAGCGGGCGGGGCCCGCCGGGAGCGGGCGGGGCCCGCTGTCGTCGGTCGGGTACTGTCGCGCAAGGCCATAGGGGCGGGTACTATCCACGACAAATGTCGCTGCCCACGACAAATGTCTGTGCTCACGACAAATGTTGCCGCCCATGACAAATGTCGTCCCCACGACAAATGTCGCACCACCGGCGAATGTCGCATCCCGGCGAATGTCGCACCCCGCCGAATGTCGCACCCCGCCGATGTCGCACCCCCGCCGAATGCCCCCAGGGTCGAAGACCTGTGCCTGTCACTTTATATATATATATATATATATATATATATAAACAACAACCATGCAGCTGCTCCTCCTCCAAGCTGCCCGCACACAACCTTCTCCATGCATGCAGCTCCGGCCACCTCCGGCTCCTCCATACAGCAGCACCACCGCAGTGCTCGGTCACTCCATGCAGCCACCTCAACCCGGCAACCTCCGTGGAGCAGCTCCACCTCCCTGCAACAACATCATGTCCGGCGAGCAGCTCCGGCTAACTTCCTCAACGCCACCGCCGTGCTCGGCTAATACTAGCTGCAGCCGCTCCAACACCTCCACATGGCCAGCTTCACCACCTTTCTCGCCATCACCCTGCAGCAGCAGCTCCTCCAAAGTAACCCGAGCTTACCTCATGCAAGCTGCAGCCCGAGCTCCCGGCCAGTTCAAGCGCCACCACCTCCAACTCTATCGCCTGAACCCTCTCTCTCTCCACGTCATGCATCCACGTCGGATTATCAAAGAACTCCCGCCGCTGCTGCCGTTTGTAAGGAATCCGGAGCGCCGAGAAGAGGAAATTCGAAAAACGAATAACAAAACACAGAGCAAAAACAGAGCAATCACAAACACAGGTATTACAGAGGTTCACCCAAAACCGGGTTACGTCCTCTCTCCCCTTCTTCCTCCTTCTTGTATTCACCAAAAGATTACAGGTTACAAAAGGTTACAAAGGCCAAGGCCGACCCTACCTTCACCTTCTTCTGGACAAGAAACTACCCGAGGGAAAAACTCCCCTGAACGACGCCTCCAACGATAAACCTCGTATACGTCTTCTTCAGGAAATACGCAGTCGTCAATCTCTCTGAAATTAGCTTCGCTTACCCTAATCCCCGAAAAACGGGATATAAATACTCAGGAGTAAAAACGACTCAAAACGTCGAACGCAGAGCCGAGCTCGACGCTCGGGCGTCGACCGGAGGTCGACGATCTCACCCGAGGTCGACGCTCGGCGCATCAGCGATGGTCGACGCCCCAGGCAGAGCTCGACGCTCGGGCGTCGACCGGAGGTCGACGATCTCGCCCGAGGTCGACGCTTGACGCATTAGCGAAGGTCGACGCTCGACGCCAGCTGAGGTCGACGCTCGACGCCAGATGAGGTCGACGCTCAAGCATGAGCTCGACGATCGTCGACCTCTCCTCAAACAGAGGGACAAGAATGCATACAGGGGCTGCTTCACACTCCCGTGCCTCTAAGCTCACTTGGGCTAACCCGGTGTGAGAAACAAGAGGCCCTGAAGTGATCCACCACCCCAACATTTTCCCACTTGGTGGAAACCTTCAGCAAATGAGAGCAGCTCCTCCAGACTTCCTCTTCAAACCCACTGCTGTAGCACACCATTCAAACTTGGCAACAGGCACAGCCTTGGTTAAGAAATCAGAACTGTTCTCCTTAGTGTCAACCTTCCCCAGTTGCACTACCTGCTTCTCCACCTTCTCCCTGATGAAGTGATATTGAATATCAATATGCTTGGTCCTAGCATGGAATGCAGGATTCTTGGCTAACTGAATAGCCCCCTGACTGTCACACCAAATCTTCACAGGACCTTGCTCAAAACCGAGCTCCCAGCACAACCTTCTCAGCCATATGGCTTCCTTACTGGCATGAGTAAGAGCCATGTATTCTGCTTCCGTCGACGAGAGTGCCACCACTCCTTGCCGTCGACTCATCCAACTGATAGCACCACCAAATAAAGTAAAAACATACCCACTGGTGGACCTCCTGCTATCCAGATCACCTCCCCAGTCAGAGTCCACATGTCCAACCACGTCCAGGACTCTTCCAGTTTCAGCACCTTCATAACATATAGAATAATCTGAAGTTCCACGAAGATACCTGAACACTCGCTTCACCGCACTCCAGTGCTCCTTCCCTGGTTTGGCCATATACCGGCTCAGCACTCCCACAGCTTGAGCAATGTCAGGCCGAGTGCAAACCATGGTGTACATCAAGCTTCCCACTGCACTAGCATATGGAACTTTAGCCATGTCTTCAATATCTTCATGTGTCTTGGGACACATCTCCGCAGATAATTTCTCCCCAACCGGCATAGGGGCACCAACAGGTTTACAGTCAGCCATGTTGAACTTCTTCAACACCTCTTCGACATACCTCTGCTGCCCCAACCAAAGCTTCCTTTTGCTTCGGTCTCTGGTAATCTGCATCCCCAAGATCACACTTGCTGGCCCCAAATCCTTCATTTCAAACTTGGCAGAGAGCAGCTTCTTCAACTGTTGTATCATCTTGACACTATTCCCTACGAGCAGCATATCATCTACGTAGAGTGTCAGAAAAGTGAAGTGCTCTCCCTTCCTTTGGAAATACACACAGTGGTCAGAATTCGACCTTTCTAAACCCAACTCCAGCATGTAGGTGTCAAACTTCTGATACCACATCCTCGGAGATTGCTTAAGTCCATAAAGGGACTTCTTCAACCTGCACACCTGATCCTCCTTGCCCTTGGCCTCGAATCCTTCAGGTTGCCGCATGTAAATCTCCTCCTCTAAATCCCCGTGAAGAAACGCCGTCTTCACGTCCATTTGTTCAATCTCCAGATCATGCACAGCCGCAATGGAGAGAACCATCCTGATAGAAGTGAGCTTGGCCACCGGCGAGAAAATCTCGTCGTAGTCCACACCTTCAACCTGTGAGAATCCCTTGGCAACCAACCTTGCCTTATATTTCTCCACAGTGCCATCAGCCTTCACCTTCTGCTTGAAGACCCATTTGCTTCCAATGGCCTTCCTTCCTTTCGGAAGCTTGCACAGACCCCAAGTCTGATTCTTCCGCAAGGAAACCATCTCATCCTCCATAGCAAGCTCCCACTGATTTGCATCAGCCCTCGACCTCGCATCCCTGGCTGAAATGGGATCTTCTCCAAGCATGTTCAAGCAATATTGTGCTCCAACAGCACTAAGGGAAAACCGGAGTGGTGCCCTCCTCTCCCTCGTTGAGCGCCTCAGAAGTGGAGCATCAACAACCTCCTCTTCTGACTCATCATCAAAGCCCACCTCTTCCAAGTCATCAGATTCAGAATCTGAATCCGAACCTTCTGTAGTAGTAATCTGAGCATCCTCCAAAGAGGCTTCCATGTTCCCTTCCACTACCACCTTCTCTGCATCCTTCTCTTCTTCCACTCGTGTAGTGACTTGAGGACGGACTTCATGAAAGACCACATCCTTGCTATACGTCACCGTCTTCGTCACCGGGTTCCAAAGCTTGTATCCCTTGATGCCATCTTTGTAGCCCACAAAGATGCACCGCTCGGACTTCATATCCAGCTTCCCCCTTTTCTCCTTTGGAATGTGAACGTATGCATCACATCCAAAAACACGAGCATAAGCCAATTTTGGCTTTTCCTTAAATATGGCCTCAAAGGGGGTACACCCCTTCACTGCAGATGTAGGGGACCTGTTCTTCAAATGATTAGCGGTAGCTACCGCTTCAGCCCAGAACTCCTTCCCCAAACCGGCCCAACTACGCATGCACCTCTCTTTCTCAATCAAGGTCCGATTGAGCCTTTCCGCCACTCCATTCTGCTCTGGAGTATACGGCGTGGTCTTCTGACGTGCAATCCCCTGCTCAGTACAGTACTGCTCGAAGGCATCCGAGCAATACTCCCCTCCGTTATCAGAACGGAGGACTTTCACCTTTCTCTCCAACTGGTTCTCCACCAGGTTCTTAAACTCCTTGAACCTGTCTAGAACTTCTGCCTTGGACCTGAGAAAATAAAGCCAGGAATAGCGAGAATAATCATCAACGAAAGATACATAATACCTAGCTCCACCAAGTGATGGAACTGGAGTAGGTCCGAATACATCGCTATGAATAAGATCCAGTAAACCGGTGGCCCTCGTCCCTGCTCCCTGAAAGCTAACCCGGTTCTGCTTGCCAAGTAGGCAATGCTCGCAGAACCCAAAGCTCGAGGTGCACATGGGCACACCCTCCACCATCTGGCTCGATGTCATAGTCGACAGTCCCTTCTCACTTATGTGTCCAAGCCGTTGGTGCCACAGCCTGGACTGCTCCTCCTGGTCCTCCTCTTTGCCTTCAGAAATAAAGGCCCCACTAGGCACCACTGTATCAGCAAGAAGTTTGTACAGTGTTCCATGCCTAATGCCTTTGGCAATCACCATCGCTCCTCGGGTCATCCTGCACGAGTGCATGTCACAACTGAAGATCACACCCGCATCCGCCATAGATCCCACCGAGATCAGATTCCTGCACATTCCAGGAATGTGCATCACCCCCGGAAGGGTCTTCATGGTGCCGTCGGCCATCTTCAGCCTCACCTTGCCACGCCCAATGATCTGAACAACAGTATCATCTCCAAGCATGACATCACCACCCTCAAACCTCTCATATTCACAGAACCAGTGTCTATGAGGATTCATGTGGTAAGAGGCTCCTGTATCAACATACCACACATCAGCATCCTGATGGGCAACACAAGCAGCCGCAATGTACATGTCACCGCCATCGGTCTCCTTCTTAGCACCCGAAGTTGACCCTGCCTCCTTCTTCTGAATAGCCTTGTTTGGACATTGAGACTTCACATGCCCAACCTCATTCCACTTCCAGCAACGTACAGGCTTCTTCTCTTTCTCTCTTTCTCTGCTCTTGGATCTACCCCGAGACTTGTCTCTAGATCCACCTTGCTTATTATCCCTCCATTGAGGGCGAGATCTGGATACACTCAATGCACCTTTGCTTGTTTTCTCGGAACCTGCTCTCCTGGTTTCCTCCGAGAGAAGTGTTGCACACACTGACTCACAGGTTAGAGCCCTATCTCCATTGCCCCCAATGGCAACAATAACATTGTCCCAAGAGTCTGGCAATGAACAGAGCAAGGTAATGGCCCTATCTTCATCAGAGATTTTTTCACCAATAGAGATCAACTGACCCACAACTGTGTTGAAATTGGTCAGGTGTTCTGAGAAAGAACCGCCATCATGCATCTTCAAGTTGTACCACTTCTTCCGCAACAGCAACTTGTTCACCAGAGATTTGCTCTGGTACAGAGTCTCCAACTTTCGCCATAAACCTTGGCCCGAAGTTTCCTCCATGACGTTTGTTAAAACAGAGTCTGTAAGAAACAGCCGGATCAGACCTTTGGCTTTCCGATCGGCTTTTGTCCAGGCTGCAACAACCTCCTCCGTAGATTTCTCTTTCGGTGGATCATCCGCTATTGCTCCCCACAAATCTCGATCCACCAACAGATCTTCCATCTTCATCTTCCACAGATCAAATCGACTGCCATCAAACTTCTCTATCTCGATCCGCACTCCTCCTGAACTCATTTCCAAGAATCGAGAGAACCTGGCTCTGATACCAAATGTAAGGAATCCGGAGCGCCGAGAAGAGGAAATTCGAAAAACGAATAACAAAACACAGAGCAAAAACAGAGCAATCACAAACACAGGTATTACAGAGGTTCACCCAAAACCGGGTTACGTCCTCTCTCCCCTTCTTCCTCCTTCTTGTATTCACCAAAAGATTACAGGTTACAAAAGGTTACAAAGGCCAAGGCCGACCCTACCTTCACCTTCTTCTGGACAAGAAACTACCCGAGGGAAAAACTCCCCTGAACGACGCCTCCAACGATAAACCTCGTATACGTCTTCTTCAGGAAATACGCAGTCGTCAATCTCTCTGAAATTAGCTTCGCTTACCCTAATCCCCGAAAAACGGGATATAAATACTCAGGAGTAAAAACGACTCAAAACGTCGAACGCAGAGCCGAGCTCGACGCTCGGGCGTCGACCGGAGGTCGACGATCTCACCCGAGGTCGACGCTCGGCGCATCAGCGATGGTCGACGCCCCAGGCAGAGCTCGACGCTCGGGCGTCGACCGGAGGTCGACGATCTCGCCCGAGGTCGACGCTCGACGCATCAGCGAAGGTCGACGCTCGACGCCAGCTGAGGTCGACGCTCGACGCCAGATGAGGTCGACGCTCAAGCATGAGCTCGACGATCGTCGACCTCTCCTCAAACAGAGGGACAAGAATGCGTACAGGGGCTGCTTCACACTCCCGTGCCTCTAAGCTCACTTGGGCTAACCCGGTGTGAGAAACAAGAGGCCCTGAAGTGATCCACCACCCCAACACCGTTTCACTAGGAACGCGCACAGTAACCCCTCCTCTAATCCCGCCACCAAGGAGCCGCCTACAGCTCCTCCAAATCGGATCCGGATCCTCTCCAATCTCGCCCGAGGTCGACGCTCGACGCATCAGCGAAGGTCGACGCTCGACGCCAGCTGAGGTCGACGCTCGACGCCAGATGAGGTCGACGCTCAAGCATGAGCTCGACGATCGTCGACCTCTCCTCAAACAGAGGGACAAGAATGCGTACAGGGGCTGCTTCACACTCCCGTGCCTCTAAGCTCACTTGGGCTAACCCGGTGTGAGAAACAAGAGGCCCTGAAGTGATCCACCACCCCAACACCGTTTCACTAGGAACGCGCACAGTAACCCCTCCTCTAATCCCGCCACCAAGGAGCCGCCTACAGCTCCTCCAAATCGGATCCGGATCCTCTCCATTTCGGATGAAATGGAGGGGGTTCATTTCATTATTTAATGGAGAGGATAAGTTCAAAAGATATTAAGTGGTCAGGATTTTTTTGGCTTTAAAAAAATATAAAAGGAGGGAAAATGATGAACCCGTCGGATCAAAAAGCACTCAATCTTGACCGTGAAATGGATCCCCTCCATTTCGGGATGAAATGGAGAGGATCCTGGAGCCTCCAAATCACTGACGGTTTCATCCAAATATTTCGCCTCGAAGTTAATGCCGACAACCGCCCGCCCATGCATTTGAAAATTTTATTTTATGCCTATAAAAAAGCTGTCCGGGAGGAGATAGGGAGCCAGGGAGGGAAGATTTTGGAGGTGAATTCATTAAGTAGACCTCTCATTTCATTTAGAAGAATTTTTAGATTAAGATGAGAGAAGTTTCAATTCGGATTCGCATTTCAAGTTGTTTTTTTTTTCTGTCTTTATTTTGTAACGTAAATCTTGTACGGTTTTTTTGTAACTTTGCTTTTGTTCATCATTTCTCCATAAAAATAAAAGTTTAATATTTATTTACACTTAAAAAATAATTCTATTTCAATTTTTATCTTTTGTCACCTCCATTTCTTTTTTTTCATGATGTCGCATTTTAAAAAAATGATTCTCCCCATCTTCATGAGCAGCTAATTTTTATAGTGCTCGATCGCGATGATCCGAGGATGAGATAATTTTCGCTATGATTTTAATTTTGTTTTTCTCAAATTGTTGAACGCTTATGATTTACCATTGATCATTTCATTGAGACTATATATTCTATATAGTTTTCAAAATAGTTTTCGCTCTTTAGTTGGCCGAGAGACTCGTAAGGCGAATCGATCTCTCATTGGTAAAAAGAGTAGAACGCAACCCTCGAGAGAGGGCGACGTAACTCTTCCAGATTGGAGTAAAATCCAAAAGCGAGGTTCACAACCTAAAGCAAGTCTTAGACGATGCGATTTGAGAACAAAAGTTCGGTCGATACAGCTAAGCTTAGTTGAACCTAATCTTCGAAAGAAGGGTATTCATGTTTCAGGAACTCCACAGTCAAATCTTCTTCAACAAGAGAATTGCACACTATTTTCATTTCGATATTTTCAAATTCCGAGGTGATTCAAAGATCGGGCAGTAGCTTTTAACCCATCGAATTAAGAATGTTAATATTTCTAGTATTTTACTTTTTGTAACCGAACTTCAAATTTCTATTGATAAAATAATAGCGATTTTCAAGAGTAGAATTACTCAACCACCCCGAGTCCAATACGACCTTGATTTTTATAAACATATACTACTCCCGATACGGTACACTTGCCGTTATCGTTTGCAGACATAGTTTCGCACGATCATCGCCAAAGGCCTAGCCAGGACGCTGCCAACAGCCGAACTCTGCAGCAACACATTGTCCGCCAATCCGCGGACACCTCTCCAGTCCGCACACCCTGTGGACTCACCTCCAGTCCGCGTATCACGAGCTCGCAGCCATGGCACCAACGTCAACTACCGGACTCGGCGGACAAGGAGAACAATCCGCATTCCAAGGCGGATATGACACCAGTCCGCTTTCACCAAGCTTACAACCAAACCACAAGGCAACTGCTACCGAGCTTGGCGGACCTAGCTCCAGCCCGCATGCCTTGCGGATTGAACTCAAGTCCGCATTCCCTAAACTCGCAACCAAGGCACATGGCACTGCTGCCGAGCATAGCGGACTGAGAAGCAGTTCGCGCTAACTGCGCGATCTCGCCTGATTGAGCCAAACCTGGACTTGGTTCAGAACCAAGTCCACACCACCGGCCACAAGGGCCAGTCCGCGCTTACTAGCAGACACTAAAAATAGTCCGCCAATCCCAGCGACCTCCAGATCTAGTCCGCTCTAACCGGCGATCCCTACGGCTTCCACAAGTCACACCACCATAGCTAGACCAAGGAATCTTCCATGCCGGTCTGCCGAGCTCTAGTCCAGTCTGTATCTTGCCGGACTCCGCAGATAGATAAGCTATCCGCCCAGTTACCTTTTAGGACCAAACGCTGGCTGAGTATAAGCCGGTCTGGCTGGCCGTCGCCTCTGTCCACACAGTCTGCGCGAACAGACCGCCTAGGCCGCCATAGAACAAGCCGTATGCAACAGCTCTGCCGACCTGGCTAACCGCCATTCCTATCCGCATAGACTGCGCGGAAAGGTCGCCCAGGTCGCTTGAAAGACTTAATTCAAGAGCCTAAACACCTAGAGGGGGGGGGGTGGGGTGAATAGGTTCTAATTTTTCCTTTAATATTTTAGGCAATTAAACAGATCTTGCTTGACACAAACAAAATAAAACACAACACAGAAAATTCACAGCACAGAGAACACCAGATTTATAGTGGTTCCCCAAGATATGGGTACGTCCACTTTCCCCCTTCACCTATCCAGTAGAGTACTGGATTCAGCCTAACTTCTTTCCTCTTTCTCAGATCCAAAGATCCTACAACTCAGAACCAAAATGGTTCCTACACCTCAGACTTTTGCAAGTCCTACCTCAGATCCTTCCCAGAATCCTACCTCAGGACTCAACCCTACCTCAGCCCTTATATCTAAGCTTACAACTCAGACTTCACAAGTCCTACCACTAAGGCTCACAGCCCTACCTCAGCCTTTATAATTATAGGCTTACAGCTCAGATCTACAACAAATCCTACAAGAAATTGTGTAATAAAAGAGATACAAAATATATCACCAGATAGATCCCCCTATTGATATTCTTCTTGATCAGTTCTTGATCTTCAGTCCTAACCAGACTTAGCTGTTTCAAAGCTTCTTGACAGAACAAAATAAGGTTGAACTGTTCTTGATGTATAAGTTGATCCACTGTCAGCTCCTTCCTTGAATTCAAAATGAGATCTGAATCTTCTCTGCAAACTGTTCTGGAACTGCCTTCTTAAAGGGTTTCCCCTTTTCTTGTTGTGAATTTTCTCTCTCTTAGTTGATGGCTTTTTTGGCCTTCACTGTGTTGTTGTTATTAGTTGTTAAAGATCAGCCCTTTATATAGAGATTCCTCATGGTTACCGGCTGATCTAGTTTGTAACAACCTTCTGATAGTTCTGACAAAGGTGTCAGACCTGTTGGTAATGATAGCTGTCAACCCACCAGTGATGACAGTTGATTCCTTAGAGACTTAACAACTCAGCATGATCCATTCAGCAATCTGCTTCACATGTGTCGACACAAGTAGACAAAGTGTCGACACAAGTCTTGATGATGTCGACACAATACTCCAAGTGTCGACACAGTCATTCTTCATCTCCTCGACACATCTTTTATTTGTATGTGTCGACACAAGTCCAGTGTGCCGATACAAGTCCAATGTGTCGACACAACTGCTCGTGGTCTCGACATAACCGCTGGGTGTCGACACAGCCTCTGCTTTAGGTGTCGACACAATCCTTGCCACAGGTGTCAACATAAGTCCTGCTTTAAGTGTCAACACAATTCCTGCCTTTGGTGTCGACATAGCTTCTGGGTGTCGACACAGTTCCTTGGTGTTGACACAATTTCTGGGTGTCGACATAGTTTCTGGGTGTTGACACAATTTCTATTTCTGGTGTCGGCACAATTTTTAGGTGTCAACACAATGCTTTGCTGCTGGTGTCGACACAAGTCCCGTGTGTCGACACAATTCTTCACAAGTGTCAATACTTGTACTTAGAATATTTTTCTTCCATTTCTTAACTCTGCACAAGGAAACTTAAACATACATCAAATACATATTGATGTATATCATTGACTAGGATGAATCTTCTCCAAATCTGGTATATACTTCTAGTGTACCCAACAATCTCCCCTTATTCGGAGAAGTCATAACCCTTAGTCAAAGATATACACCAGTCAAGATAAAACACAT
Source organism: Platanthera zijinensis (assembly GCA_039513925.1). NCBI lineage: Eukaryota > Viridiplantae > Streptophyta > Magnoliopsida > Asparagales > Orchidaceae > Platanthera > Platanthera zijinensis. The sequence continues at coordinate 73,261,205 of CM077081.1, forward strand.
AAGACATAGATGTACATTCATTCCAGTGCAAGTAATCATTCAAAAAATGTAAACAATCTAAAATAAACAGTAAAACTGATTTTATTAAGCAGAAAATATTTATTTTACATATTTTCTCTTAGAGAAAAAAAATGAAAAAGTTACATTGTTTCTTATCATAAGCCTATTTATCCTAAGATTTGCTAGGCTCCCTTATTACAATGTTGTTGGGTACATTGGAAAATGTGTACCTGATTTGAAGAAGTCTCACTTAGCTCAATGATATACATCAAGATGTATTTATGTTATTTTGAGTTTATATGTGCAAGTTAAGGATATGCTAAAATGAAGGAAAAAGTCTCTAAGTCCATGTGTCGACTTAAGAAAGCCTGTGTCGACACTTGGAAAAGCTGTGTCAACACCTGAAACAACTGTGTCAACACACAGAATTTATTAGTCGACATCAACTGTGTCAACATAGGGAGGCAGTGTCGACACACAGAAATATTAGTCGACATCGACTGTGTCGACACCGGGAGGCAGTGTCGACACACAGAAGTATTAGTCGACATCAACTGTGTCGACACCTGGAGGCAGTGTCGACACACTAATTCTGAGACTATATCAACTGTGTCGACACACAGGACTTGTGTCGACACTCAGCAGAGTTTCAACAATGTTGATTGCTGTGAAGTGAAGAAGTGTCTATGCCGACACAAAGAAGCTGTGTCGACACATTCTACAGATGTAATGTCAAGAAGCTGTGTCGACACCAGAGGAGCTGTGTCGACATCACCAAAGCTTGTGTCGACACTTAATCTACTTGTGTCGACACATAATGATAATCAGTCTCGACGCTTTGTTGACAAAGACAAAGGTTCAAGTACTGACTGGAGACTTGACAGCTGTGTATTCCAACAAGTTTGCTGAAGCTATCAGACCTGTCAGAAGTTGGTTAGAAACCGGATCAGCCGGTTACCATGGATGAAGACTATATATAGATGGATTCTGTCAAATCAAAGAGGAGAACAATAACAACCACTTGAACAACTATTGAAGTATTGATCATTGATCAAGGAAGTGAATGTCACACAGAAGAAGATTTTCGTGAGAAGATCTAAGGAGAATTCAAGCAAGAATTCTGAAGAAACTTCAGAAGTTCTGGAGAGAGAGAGATCTCAAACTGTTGAAGTAAAGTAGGAGACATTTACCAGTCTTTTAAGAAGCAGATCTTGAACTAATCTTCTAAGAAGGATTCAGATCTATTTATGAATTCAAAGAAGGAAGTTGCCAGCCAGTCAACTTCAAAGAAGATCAACCCTACTAAGTTCAGATTAAGTAAGCTTTGAAGAAAGCTAAGAACAGATTGATCTCAGCATTCAGTCTTATCGAAAGCTGATCAAGAATCCGTTTATCCCTTCTCTCTCAACAAGGGTAAGAGTTAATCTATAAAATTTTTCAAATTCTGTAGGATCTTTCAAGATCTGAGTTGTAAGCCTATATTATAAAGGCTGAGTGTAGGAGATATAGATCTCTGAGTGGTAGGGCTTTTGAGCGTGAGTGTAGGAGAAATTTTTCTCTGAGTTGTAGGTGAATGTCCACCAAGTGCCAACTACCTTCACCTATGGGGGGGGGAATAGGTGTCTTGCAGTGTTTTTGCGGAATTAAAACTATACCTACACAAATAAACAAAACAACACAGCACAGAAAGACACAGGCAATTTATAGTGGTTCCCCGATTCGGGTACGTCCACTCTCCCCCTTCGACCTATATCCCAACAAGGGACGACTCGGTCACTTCACCAACGGGATTGAAAACCAATCCTCACACTAAGGAAGTAACTCTTCCACACGAAGGAGTCACCACTCCTCCACCACGGGTTGCACCCAACCCTTACACAGAGGAACCAACGTTCCTTTACAACAAAAGAAAAACTTGAATGTATAAAATACAAACTACTTTTGGAGCCCTTGTGTCCCTCTTCGTTCGACGTTGCGTTATTGAATAAGTCGAAGAGTCCACGACCTAAGTGCTCTCTTAGAGAGAATCTCCCGGAAACTAGCGGCGGTAAGAAGTGCGGTGGCGTAACTGTCAGGATCGGCGGCGGCAACGAAGTGTGGCGGCTGAGCTTTGGAGATCCAACCTTCGTAGCAAAGCTAGCAAGGTCTACCAACGGTCTTGCTAGGATCGATCGTCTCGATCGATTCGGAAAGGGAAGGTATTCCCGATCAACAAATCAAGAGACAAAGGATCTCTAGGTAGACACGTAAGACGCGTTGCTTGGCTGAGCTTCTATCGCCGGGAGATCGAGAAGAAACCACGATCAGCAACGGCGACAACCTGCACGAGCGGCGATGGCGGCGGACGGCGATCTACGATCCGTTAGGTCAAGTCGGCGGCCGACCTTTTTCGTTTTGGTTCACTACTCATTACGTTCAAAATAGGAGTGTATTTATACAGTAGAATACTCCTTTATGACCGTTGTGGGCCCCACCAGAAGAAACCCTAAATCCGGTTCAAAACAGCGCCTGAATATTTGGTCCGGTCCAGCGAGCAGAAGAAATTCGCCTAAGGCAAATTCGGCGAGAATCATTGGTGATTCTCGACGAAACGGCGAGAATCACTTATGATTCTCGCCGAATTCTACTTGGCAGAATTCTGGCTGAAGATCTTGCCATCCGGAGAGAATCGGCGAGAATCATCATTCATTCTTGACGAATCGGCGAGAATGCAAAGTCATTCTCGACGATTCGGCGAGAATCAACTAGTGATTCTCGACGATTCTGCCTTAAGCAGAAATCAAGATGGCGTTGAGACAGCCGGCTGCAATTGGCAAGAATCAGCGAGTGATTCTCGACGATTCGGCGAGAATCACTAGTGATTCTCATCGAATCGGCGAGAATCACTTAGTGATTCTCGACGATTTCTACTTAGACGATTTTCGTCTTTCTTCCCGTGAGTTGCTTTGACCCATCCTTGCTCCTTGTCTGCTCTTGATCTTTCTCAGTCCTGTACTTGAAAGTAAGTACACTCCAATAGAGAGAGTACACGTAGGCCAACACACTGATCTGCTCAACGAGGGATTACGTTGCGCAGACCCGTGTATATTGACCCACTGCACCATGACATTGGTGTGTACTTAGCGTGGAATAACTGCAAGCACAACTTGAAATATATCATCAAATACATTATTAATTCACCTTAGCTTGTTCAGGGGCTTCTTCAAATCAGGTATATTGTGGATACAATACCCAACAATCTCCTCTTATTTGAAGAAGTCTAAACCCTACAAGCTAAGGTGAATAAAATAGATGAGAATGAAACATAAACTAAACAGTCAGTTGAGAATGACATTCATTACCATTTTCCTTAGAGCATACTTAGCATACTTAGCACCTTAGCCGAGAGGGTAATCTCCCCCTTTTCGGCTTCTGCAAATCTGGAACTTTAGCACTTGGGACATAATGCTCCCCCTCAGTTCTTGTATATGTGCCCTATCTTGAGTTCCTTGTGGATGCTCCCCCTTGATCCAAGAGCCTGGAGCCCTTTAGTCTTCATTCCTCATAGTTTTCCATGCCGAATTCAGTTTTGAAGAGACTGAACTTTGCCTCGTCTAGAGGCTTTGTGAAGATATCTGCAACCTGCTTATCCGTAAGGACATAGCAGAGAGAGATATCAATGTTTTTCACATGCTCCCAAATGAAGTGGTAGCGCATTATATCTTTTCCCAAATTCCTTGTTCCAGTGCAGGCTTGGAACATCTTTTGTCTAGGTCCCCTCATGTTCATGGGTACCTAGACTACCTTGCAAAATAGAATTATCTTACCTTAGGAACCCAATAGGCATTGGGTCCTAAGTTCCTTGTTAGCACACTCCCCCTCGTGTGGTTAACCCTACGAGTGGTCGGCCACACATTGCCAACATGAGGAGTCTCATTGTTCCTAAGATTAAACCAGCAATCCACGGTAAAGTGACCAACTTTGCCATAGCACCAACAGTCAAAACCTGTTGTACCGATTCCTAGGCTCCTGCTTCACCCTTGGAACGGTGGGTCCAGCCGGGGCCTTGGATCCTGAGGTGGAGCCATCATGATGACAGCAGTCACATGATTTCTTCACCTCCTGTTCCTTCAGTATAACAGGCTTGGCTTTTGGTGCCTGCTTCCTATTATGGACGCTAGAGAAGTGGCCATAATCCTCCACTTAGATTTCCTCATAAGGTGCCTTGAAGACACTCTCTGCGTAGTTGCGTGGAAAGGTCCAACCATCATAACGGCTCTTTGGCTTTTCAACCGAGGGCCTGAAGTGATGACCGTACGTTGACTCAAAGTCATGCTGGTTGCAGGGAAAGCTAGGTTTTCTGAATGCAACCAGACTGAGTGGGGCCTTTCCCTTTTCAGCAGCCGAGGCCTTCTTAGCAGTCTTATTCCTTCTCTGGTTCCTGTTTCTCCTGGATGAGACACCAGACACCCCTACATGCCCCAAGCCAGCTCCCTTGGCCTGAGCAGAGAAGGTATTAACAAGTGGAAGAACTGTTTTTGGCATGGAGAAGCTTTCAACAATCTTCCTTTCAGCCGCAAGTTGTTCTTCCAACTTGTTGATTTCTTCCTGCTTAAGATCAAGGAGCCTTAGAGACTCTGAGTGCTTAGAAGTTAGGTCCAGGTGCTCCTGTCGGAGAGAGATCAAGCTAGTGATCTCTTCCCTTAGGGATACACCCTCACCCTTAAGGAATTTAACTTCCTTTTTCTGAGCCTTCAATCTCTTGCGGCACTCCTCAAAAGTATTGAGCAAAAGCTCGTACTTATCGAGGAGCTCAGCTTCTCGGGCAGAAGGGCTATCCTCGAGATCATCATCCTTAGACTCAGGATCAGATTCAGAGTCGGAGAGAGGGGTGTGATCTTTTACCTTCCCAGTAAATGGGGGGCATTCTCCTTCCGAGTCAGAGCGACCCATTAGCCCGAAATAGGCTTCCTCATCATCACTGGTGTCTGAAGTGTCAGATTCACTCAGTGTCTTTGGCTTCTTTGCGATGTAGCTTCTCTCCTTCTTTTTATCTCTCCTACCTTGTTGGAAGTCAGCCACGATGTGCCCTGGCTTATTGCATCCAAAACAAATGATGTCAGCAGAGCGATGTTTGTTCGGTTTAGATGCATACCTGTCAGAAGAATAGTTCTTCTTCTGAAGCCTGGAGGAGAAGCCGTCTCTCTTTCTTTGATTCCTCAACTTGAGGAACTTCTTGAATTCTCGGGTGATGAGGGAGAAATCTTCCTCAGACAACTCTGAGCCGGAGGAGCATGGCTCGGAGTCTTCCTCCTCATCCTTTTTCCCGACACGGGATGAAGCTGCACCCTTGCCCTTCCTAGAGTGAATGGATTTTAGGGCCACAGTCTTTTCCTTGGCTGCGGCTTTCTCTGCTTCTTCTTCTGCTTTCCTTGTGTTCAACTGGAGCTCATAGGACATGAGCTTCCCAAAGAGTATCTGAGGATCAGTTTCTTCTAATCTGCCAAACTCTCGGATGGCACAGATCTTTGTGTCCCATTCCTTAGTAAGGGACCTAAGGAATTTATCATTAAGTTCACCATCAGTAAACACTCTTCCATATCCCTTGAGAGCATTGAGGATCTTGAGGAAGTTCTCGAAGGTAACTCCGTTCTCTTCCTTGGGCCCCTACTTGAAGGCCTCATATTTCTGGTTCAGGAGGGATCTCCGATCATCCCTCACTTTATTTGTGCCCTCCATCAGAATAATCACACTGTGCCAGATATCCTTGGTTGTCCTGTAGTTACAGAAGTTCTGCATCATGGAGTCATCGACTGCTCTTACCAGAATGTTTTGTGCTTTCTTGTCGAGTCCAACCAGCACCATCTCGTCCTTGTCCATTTCAGATAGCTTCTTAGGCACCATTTTGGTAGGATCAATGGTGGAGGCCTTAGTGGGAATATAAGGTCCCTCCTCCACGATCATGAAGAGTCGGGGGTCGACTGCTTCCATGTAAAATCTAATCCTTTCCTTCCAGATAGGAAAGTTTAGTCTGGTGCACACTGGGATCTTGCCTGAGTACTTGAGTCCATCCATAGTAGATATCTACCGTCTTCATGACACTAGTGGCAGGAACTTACTCGAGGTGTTAACCTCTTTGATGAGTAACCTCCCTCTGATACCACTTGAAAGTCCACCTAGTGCCAACTACCTTCACCTATGGGTGGGGGGGAATAGGTGTCTTGTAGGGTTTTTGCGGAATTAAAACTATACCTGCACAAATAAACAAAACAACACAGCACAAAAAGACACAGGCAATTTATAGTGGTTCCCCGATTTGGGTATGTCCACTCTCCCCCTTCGACCTATCTCCCAACAAGGGACGACTCGGTCACTTCACCAACAGGATTGAAAACCAATCCTCACACTAAGGAAGTAACTCTTCCACACGAAGGAGTCACCACTCCTCCACCACGGGTTGCACCCAACTCTTACACAGAGGAACCAACATTCCTTTACAACAAAAGAAAAACTTGAATGTATAAAATACAAACTACTTTTGGAGCCCTTGGTGTCCCTCTTCGTTCGACGTTGCGTTCTTGAATAAGTCGAAGAGTCCACGACCTAAGTGCTCTCTTAGAGAGAATCTCCCCGAAACCAGCGGCGACAAGAAGTGCGGCGGCGTAGCTGTCAGGATCGGCGGCGGCAACGAAGTGCGGCGGCTGAGCTTTGGAGATCCAACCTTCGTAGCAAAGCTAGCAAGGTCTACCAACGGTCTTGCTAGGATCGATCGTCTCGATCGATTCGGAAAGGGAAGGTATTCCCGATCAACATATCAAGAGACAAAGGATCTCTAGGTAGACACGTGAGACGCGTTGCTTGGCTGAGCTTCTGTCGCCGGGAGATCGAGAATAAACCACGATCAGCAATGACGACAACCTGCATGAGCGGCAATGGCGGCGGACGGCGATCTACGATCCGTTAGGTCAAGTCGGCGGCCGGCCTTTTTCGTTTTGGTTCACTACTCATTACGTTCAAAATAGGAGTGTATTTATACAGTAGAATACTCCTTTATGACCGTTGTGGGCCCCACTAGAAGAAACCCTAAATCCGGTTCAAAACAGCGCCTGAATATTTGGTCCGGTCCAGCGAGCAGAAGAAATTCGCCTAAGGCAAATTTGGCAAGAATCATTGGTAATTCTCGACGAATCGGCGAGAATCACTTATGATTCTCGCCAAATTCTACTTAGCAGAATTCTGGCTGAAGATCTTGCCATCCGGAGAGAATCGGAGAGAATCATCATTCATTCTCGACGAATCGGTGACAATGCAAAGTCATTCTCGACGATTCGACGAGAATCAACTAGTGATTCTCGACGATTCTGCCTTAAGCAGAAATCAAGACGGCGTTGAGACAGCCGACTGCAATTGGCAAGAATCAGCGAGTGATTCTCGACGATTCGGCGAGAATCACTAGTGATTCTCGTCGAATCGGCGAGAATCACTTAGTGATTCTCGACGATTTCTACTTAGATGATTTTCGTCTTTCTTCCGTGAGTTGCTTTGACCCATCCTTGCTCCTTGTCTGCTCTTGATCTTTCTCAGCCCTGTGCTTGAAAGTAAGTACACTCCAATAGAGAGAGTACACGTAGGCCAACACACTGATCTGCTCAACGAGGGATTACGTTGCGCAGACCCGTGTATATTGACCCACTACACCCTGACATTGGTGTGTACTTAGCGTGGAATAACTGCAAGCACAACTTGAAATATATCATCAAATACATTGTTAATTCACCTTAGCTTGTTCAGGGGCTTCTTCAAATCAGGTACATTGTGGATACAATACCCAACAGTAGGCCTTGTGGAAAGGCTGAGGTAGGGCTATTATCCTAAGCTGTAGGAGTGATAGATTTAACTTCAAGACAACCTAAACACCTGGAGGGGGGGGGGGGTTGAATAGGTTCTTTTCCTTGTTTTAAACTAAGGCAGAATATAGCTTCAGTTCTTTAAGATAAATCTCAAATCCCTACAGCTAACACAACATATGCAATCAGAGAATCTAAAATAACACAAGCATCACAGATTGCACATAGATTTATAGTGGTTCCCCAAGGTCTGGGTACATCCACTTTCCCTCCTTCACTTATCTAGCAGTGTGCTAGATTCGGCCTAACTTCTTCCTTCTTCTCAGATCCACAGATCTTACAGCTCAGAACCCTGAAAGGTTTCTACAACTCAGAACCCTATACGGTTCCTACAACTCAGGCTAACAGCCCTACCTCAGCCTTGCCACAAGGCCTACAACTTAGAGAACAAATTCTCCTACACTCAGGCTCAATCAACCTTACCACTCAGAGATTAAAATCTCCTACACTCAGACTTTATAATACAGGCTTACAACTCAGATCTTTGAAAAGATCCTAAAGAATTTGATAAGTAATTTGATGGTCTCTTACCATTGTTGAGAAAGAAAGGATAAGAGGATTCTTGATCAGCTTCTTGATGAGACTGATGATTGAAATCAACCTGTTCTTAGCTTTCTTCAAAGCTTATTGAATCTGAACTTAATAGGGTTGATCTCCTTTGAAGTTGACTGACTGCCAGCTTCCTTCTTGGATCCTAGATTTGGATCTGGATCTTCTTAGTAGATTAGTTCAGGATCTACTTCTTAAGAGACTTGTGATTGTCTCCTTCTTGACCTCAAAACAGCTGGAGTTCTCTCTCCCCAATTCCTCTAAAGTTCCTTCTGAATTCTGAATGAATTCACCTTAGACAAAATCTGAGTGGATAATCACTTCAGTATGTCTTCTTAGATCTTCTCACGAAGATCTTCTTCTGTGTGCCTTGCACTTTCTTGATCAATGATCAATCTCTCAATAGTTGTGTTAGTTGTGTATATGATCAATCATCTTTTTCATCTTCTGAATCCATCTATATTTATAGACTTCATCCATGGTAACCGGCTGATCCGGTTTATAACTAACTTCTGACAAGTCTGACACCTTCATTAAAGTTGTTGGAATGCACAGCTGTCAAGTCCCTAGTCAGTTCTTGAACCTTTGTCTCTGTCAGCAAAGCGTCGAGATTGACTGTCATTATGTGTCGAGACAAACTGGCAATATGTGTCGACATATGTAACTTAAGTGTCGACACAGACTTTGGTGGTGTTGACATAGCTGCCTTGATGTTGACACAGCTTCTTGACACTGTATCTTGAGAATGTGTCGACACTGCCTCTTTGTGTCGACATAATTACTTCTTCATTCGACAGCAATCAACTATGTTGAAACTCTGCTGTGTGTCGACACAAGTCCTGTGTGTCGACATAATTGATGTAGACTAAGAATTCTGTGTGTCAACACTGCCTCAAGGTGTCGACACAGTTGATATCGACTCTACTTCTGTGTGTCGACACAGTCTCCCGGTGTCGACACAGTTGATGTCGACTATCTATTCTGTGTGTCGACACTGCCTCCCGGTGTCGACATAGTGATGTCGACAATCTATTCTATGTGTCGACACTGCCTCCCGGTGTCGACACAGTTGATGTCGACTAACATATTCTGTGTGTCGACACAGTTGCTTCAGGTGTCGACACATGGACTTAGAAACTTTTTCTGCATTTTAGCCAATACTTAACCTGCACATATAAACTCAAAATAACATCAAATACACCTTGATGTATATCATTGAGCTAAGTGAGGCTTCTCCAAATCAGGTACACATTTTCCAATGTACCCAACAATCTCCCCCTATTTGGAGAAGTCATAACCCTTTTGTCAATGATATACACCACTTATGATAAATAAGCATGAGGATGTATAAGAATTATTTAACAGGGAAATCTATAAACAAAACAAATAATAAACTGACATCACAGAATAAAGATGCAAATTAAATGAACATAAAGCATTGTTTTGTTTATTATATCAAAAAGTTTCTTAACACTGTTTACATAGACTTCTTAAAAAAAACTAAGAAATACATAGTTCTTGGAAAAAGCTAGTAAAACTAGACTAAGGCTGGACTGGCTCCTTGATGACTATTCTTTTTCTTGATTTAATCTGAGCCTGCAAAGAAGGTTCTGTATCTTCAATGGGCTTCTTGCCTTTCAACTCAGCCTTCTTTTGTGCTTCAGCCTTAATCCTTTGCCTTTCAAAATAATGAAAAGGCTTAGGGAAATACTTGCTAGGCTCCTGAGCATTAGGAGGTAGCTTCCCACTCTTAGCCTTTCTTCTATGTTGAACTTTGGCTTCCTGCCTAGCCTCATACTTCTGCCACTCCTGCTCATTATACCATTTACCCCATTCATGAACTTGGTCTTTTACAGCTTTCCAGGCAGTTAATATGATATTTTTAGAAGTGGGGCTCCATTGCTCAAAATCAGGTTTCAACTCTGCCTGCTCTCTGAATCTCTTCTTTGATAATTGAGCATCTTGCTGAGCTTTCACACCAGCTTCTGGCATATCTACCTTTTCAATAATAACATTAGTAACTTGTTGTGGAGGGTTGTACATAGACTGAACTTGTTGATGTATCATTTCAAGATTTGCAGGGGGGTAAATGACTTGGGCAACCTCTGGTTGATCACCTTCAAGTAGAGCTGGTTGCACACCTAACTCAGCCACATTATCATCATCACATAAGGGTGGATATCCCAGAGTGGCTCTAATACTGTTGGTTATCCATTTGGCATGATCAGAGCCTGCATATACTAACACCCTCTCCCCCTTTATGACTTCTCGGGCTACATGATCTCTCAAATCATCTTTTTGAAATCTGATTTGCCCATCCACGTAATTGATACCATCTTTAAAGAATGGCTTTAACTTTTGAAGCTGGGCAGTAATTAAAGTCTCAGATTAAGTGATGGCAGTTTTAACTGAATCTAGGGCAGCTTGTAGCTTCTTATCAAATTCCTCTTTCTCCTTATCTCTTGCCTCAGTTATTGCAGTAACTGTTTTCCTTACTTCAGTGACTATCTCATTGTGAGATTCAGTCAGATTATCATTCATTCTAATTTGATTTTCAAGGACATAGCCTTATTTTATAGCAATATCATCCACTTGTTTCTTGATGTCTGCTTGTTGGGTAGCCAGAAAAACTACAACATTGCCCCCTTATGGAAGCAATCTGTCATCTCTTTCTTATTATGATTGACCTCAAATCTGATTGACTTTATATCTTGGGCTAGATCAAATTGAAGGGCCTTCTGGCTTTCATCCACATATTTTTCAAGAGCCAATCTCTGCTCATCAAATTTCACTTGTAAATCAACCAAGAATTTATTGTAATCAGTCTCAGGAGCATGTTGTGGAGGAGTAGTGTGTAGTGCCCTTTTATAACTCTGGCTCCTTCTCTTAAAGACCTGAAGTTTTCTCTTCTTGGCAGTCCTTTGTTCTTCATTCTTTGAATCAGAAGTACTGTCTATCTCAACCCTGTCTGGTGGAGTAGAGGGTGTATCTTTTTTAGTGTCAGGCTGCTCCCCCTCAAGATTAGCCTTCTCCCTCTCAACCCTATCCTATTCTTCCTCAACCCTGAGAAGCTCCTCCTTTTCTGCTGCTGCCTCAATCTCAGGAAACAACTCTTCCAGAGTGAATTCCTGTTGAGTGTAAGCAGATGATAGGTCTTTCTCAGCAATATTAGGAACTCTATAAGTATCAAGATCAGGTTGTGAATTGATTTCTTCCGATAAATTGATTCTGTCTTCTTCCTGCACCTGTGCAGAATGTGGCTCCCCCTGAATCTGTACAGTAACTGTCTCCTCATGGACTTGGGCAGTTTCAGTCAGGTCCTAAACCTGTTCCCTAACTTGCCCCCCTGTACTTGTGCATTTATGGTGTCCTCCTGCACAGGATAATGCTCAGTAATGTCATGAATTGGTGATTTCGCTGCAGTCTCTTGAGTATCCAAATTAGGTTTATCCTTTGAGAGGACCCTATCCCATCTGGATATTATTCTGATGTCCATCCTTCTCATGTGATTTATTTTAGACCCTGGAAGCTTATTCATTACCTCTGGAATTGCTCCAGCCAGGTAGAGATTTATTAATCTAGCCAAATTGGGCTTTTTGATTCTTTCCTTTATCTTTTCAAACAAAACCGCAGACTAATCAGTGTTAATCTTATAGATGATCCTGGTCATCAGATTGAACATAAAAGCAGAGATCCTATCATGGCCTCCTGGTTTACATAAAATCACCTTCCCGACGAATTCTGATAGAAATTTGTCTTGTTGATTCATTCCTTTTCGGTTTATGGCTGCTCCAATCTTGATGGTTGGATCCAATCCACACCACTGGAGAGCCTCCCTTGTCTTTGAGGCTAGGACCTCTTCTTCATCCTGAATTCTTGGAAGGTGAAGAATATTTCTTAAACTTTTTAGAGTAAGTTTATCTCTATTCCCATGAACGGTTGATTTAATCTTCAGTCCAGTAGAATCCACTGTTGCAGCAGCATAGAACTCAAATACTTTTTTCTTCCATATCTTGGTAGGTTTAGAAACAAGAAACTCCAATCCATTATCAGTAACAAGGGTGATGACCCCATTAATCTCCGTCGCCGCATCAGCAAAAGCACTACGCACCAGCTCGTAGCCTTCGTTGATGTTATCTTCAACCTTTGGCGCCATTGGGACGAAGAGAAAGATTGAATGGAGAGAAGTGAGATTGTCGACACAGGGTTTTAGTCTCGAAAAACCTTATTAGCGTGTCGACAGAATTTGTTCTGGGCCTATTTATACCCTTTAAAACAAAGAAGGTCAACATGAGGGCAAAAACTGTCGACAATAATATTTCGACAATAATGCTGACCTCTATGTGTCGACACAAATTGATAATTTGTCGACACTTGACTTAAGAAGTTGTTGAACAGAAAGTCTGTGTCGACACTTATTTGAAGTGTCGACACAAATTCTGAATGTGTAGACATAACTCCACTGGATGTGTCAACACTACTTTCCTGGAAGTGTCGACACTTTGACCCTTAGGTGTCGACACTACGACACTATGTCGACATAATTTCCCTGAATTGTCGACACAACTCCTCTGTGTCGACACTTTATTACTGAATGAGTCAACACAATTTTACTTAGCAACTTATGTTAATCTAACATATGGTCAACATTCATAATTCAATTTTAAATCAATTGAATTTAGTTTCATCTAGAGGCTTAGTAAATACATCTGTAATTTGATAATCTGTCATAACAAATTCTAGTGAGATATCCTCTTTCTCTACATGGTCTCTAAGAAAATGGTATCTTATTTCTATATGCTTAGTCCTACTATGTGAAACAGGATTATTAGCAATAGATATAACATTTTTAGAATCACAAAATAAAGGTGTTCTACTTTCCTGAATACCATAGTCTTCTAGCTGGTGCTGAATCCACAACAGATGTGCACAGAACCTTCCTGCTGCCACATATTCAGACTCAAATGTGGAAATTGCCACACTAGTCTGCTTCTTACTGATCCAAGACACCAATCTTCCTCCTAGAAATTGACAGGAGCCTGTAGTGCTTTTCCTATCTTCTTTACAACCTACAAAGTCTGCATCTGAATAGCCTGTTAGTAGAAAATCTCCATTCCTAGGGTACCAAAGGCCTAGATTAGGTGTGCCCTTTAGATATCTCAAAATTCTCTTTACTGCAGTGTAATGAGATTCTTTAGGGCATGCTTGGTACCAGCACAGACACATGTTGCACATAATGTCTGGTTTACTAGCAGTGAGATATAGTAGAGAGCCAATTATACCTCTATACAAAGACTCATCTACAGGTTTACCTGCATCATCTTTGCATATAAGCATACTTGTTCCCATAGGAGTTCTCATGGTGGAGGATGATTCCATACCATACTTCTTAATTAACTCCTTGGTAAACTTAGACTGGGATATAGACAAGCCATCATCAGTCTGTCTTACTTGGAGTCCCAAGAAGAACTTAAGTTCCCCCATACTGCTCATTTCAAACTTCCCTTGCATAAGTTTAGCAAACTTTTTGCAAAGGTTGCTTTCTGTAGACCCAAATATTATATCATCTACATAAATCTTGACTAAGATTATCTTTCCTTTGGACTTCCTTAGGAATAGAGTTTTGAATATTTTCCCTCTTGAGAATTTGTTCTCAATAAGGAAAGTAGACAGGGTTTCATACCAAGCCCTTGTGGATTGCTTTAACCCATACAAAGCTTTCCTAAGTTTATAAACATAATCAAGTTTGAGAGAATCGACAAAACCTGAAGGCTGCTCTACATAGACTTCTTCTTTTAGATTTCCATTAAGGAATGCTGATTTTACATGCATTTTGAATACTTTGAATCCTTGATATGCTGTATAGGCAAGGAACATTCTGATTGCTTCCAGTCTTGCTACTGGGGAAAAGGTTTGATTAAAGTCAATACCCTCTTCCTGCATGTACCCTTTTGCAAAAAGTCTTACTTTGTTCTTCACAATAATTCCACTCTCATCCAATTTGTTCATAAAGATCCACTTTGTTCCAATGATATTATGGTCTTTTGGTTTAGGAACTAACTCCCAAACCTTGCATCTTCTGAACTGATTTAGCTCTTCTTGCATGACATTAATCCAGTGTGGGTTTAGGATAGCTTCTTCAAACTTCTTTGGCTCTAATTGAGATAGAAAGCTTGAATACAGGATTGTGTTCAAATTCCTGCTTCTTGTTTGCACTCCATGTCTTGGATCACCAATTATCTGATTTACTAGATGATCTTTTAAGTGTCTAACTGCTGGAGGTAGTCTCTCTTCAGGCTTAATACCTCCTGTTTCTTCAATATGATGCACCTCTTGGTTTTCTTCAGCTTCTAGAGAGTCCTATACTCCCCCTAGACAGTAGCCACCATTTTCCATTTGTAGATCTGCAGTTGAATCTTCTGCAATGGAAAGCTTGTCCATTCTCTTATTTATACCTATTGGACTGCATGAACTACAAGGCAACTCACTATTGATCAATCTAGTTTCATCAAATACAATATGTACAGATTCTTCTACAACTTGTGTAATCAAGTTGTAGACCCTATAAGCCTTATTACTGTTGATGTACCCAACAAATATCCCATCTTGGGATTTTGCAGCAAACTTAGTTAGATAAGACTTGCCATTGTTAAGGATATAGCACTTGCAACAAAAGATCCTAAAATAGGATAAATTTAGTTTTCTACCTTTCATAATCTCATAGGGAGTCTTTTGTGGCACTTAGTGATAGAAGACCTGTTGAACACATGACATGCAGTGTTTACTACCTCATCCCAGAAATATTCTGGGAGAGAAGTGTCACTCAATAGTGTTCTACCATCCTCAATCAATGTTCTATTCTTCCTTTCAGCAATACCATTTTGCTGTGGTGTTCTAGGTGAGGAGAACTCTTGAAAAATCCAAAATTCTTCATACAGTCTTGTCATACTTTCAGACTGAAATTCAATGTCATGGTCGCTTCTGATTTTGACCACTGTACTGTCAAGTTCATTCTTGATTTTCTTGACTAAACTATGAAAAACACTTGGGGTTTCTGATTTTTGTCTCAGAAAGAACACCTAGGAATATCTAGAATAGTCATCTACCACCACAAAAGTGTAGACCTTCCTACCTAGACTATGAACTGGCATAGGACCAAAAAGATCCATATGTAAGAGGTATAGACACCTCACTGAATCCTTGTTTTCAAGGCTATGAAAGGAGGATTTTGTCTGCTTGCCCTTTTGACAAGCTGAATATATCCCTTCCTTTATACACATAACTTGAGGACTATTTCTCACTAACTCTTTGCTAAAGAGTTAGCCAATTGTTTTGTAGTTAAGATGGGCCAACCTCTTGTGTCATTTGACACAATGAGTGGCTTTCTCATCAGCTACAAGACAAATAGGAGAACCTTTGTTCTCACACTCAAAATTAAGACAGTACATATTCCTTTTTCTATATCCTGTTAGAATGACCTTTTGATCACTTGACCTTTTGATATGACATCCATTCTTAACAAATAAAATATCATATCCTAAATCACTCAGCTGACTTATGCTTGTAAGGTTGTGTTTCAAACCCTTCACATAGGCCACTTGAGTGATAGTAATCTTATTACTAGAAATGTTACAAAACCCTTTGATGATCCTTTTTCAGAACCACCAAAGATTACTTTATGCCCATTTATAATAGGCAAGTACTCCTTCAGCAATCCCTTTGTTCCAGTCATGTGCCTGGAACATCCACTGTCCAAGTACCATATAGGGGTATGGTGACTTGGACTCACCTACAACAAAGAATTACTTTCCCTTAGAACCCAAGTAAGTCTTGGGTCCTTGGTTCAAGTTAGCTTCATGCTTACCAAATCTACCTGCCGCTCTTCTAACAGGTAGATTGATGTTCTTCCTGACACTAGTATTGTGCCAGTAATCTATGGCATAATGACCTATCTTGCAACAACACCAGCATTCATACTTTTTGTATCTATTTTTAGATACATTCTTGATTGTTTGATTGACAACAAATCTCTTGTATTGTGTTGGTACTGCTGCAACTACACCCACTGGTTTCTCACAAACATGAGGTTTATGAACATGGGCTGCCTTATTGACATAAGCACCCTTGTCATTCAGAACTTCAGTCTTACTATGACCATGAGTATTCTTAAGGTCATACTTATTAGAAGGCACTTGTACCTTTCTAAAAACTATAAGGACTTTGAAATTCAGTGGCTGGACTGAGGCTTTGCCTTTTCTCTTGAATTGGACAGCCCTAGTCTTACCCTTAAAGCCTATTCCAGCCTTACCCTTTTGAGCCACAAACTAATCTATTAAGGGTAAAAATGATTTAGGCTTGGAATAATTAGCCACTAAATCTTTTTTCCTTTTGAAGTCTGGTTTCCAGACTTTTAATTAGATCATTTTTGTATGTGATTGTGCCCATCTGAATAACACATATATTTTTCAGTTTGGCAATCTCATTCATTTTTTGATCCAACTCCTTCTCTAAACCAGATGCAGCCACCTTAAGATCTGAAATTTCCTTAGCCTGAGTTTTGGGCAGGTTCTTGCTTTTTCTCTAGTGCTTGCAGCAAGTCCTCATATTCATCTATCAGCTGATGAATATCACATTCAGACTCAGATCCATCCACATCACTTGATGCAGATGTAGCTGACTCTGTGCCAGTATTATAAACTGAATTACTAGACAAACATTGTACCTTGTTAGGACCAGGCTGATCATGGCATTTGTCATCTTATGATACAGCCATCAGTCCAATACACTGATGTTCTTCTTGTTCATATATAGAGTTTAAAAATTGCATAAACTCTTCTTCTTCATCAGCTGCATAAAGACCAATGTATGCCTCAGCTTCAGATTAAGACTCTGAAGTTGATTGGTCTGACAGGCTCTTCTCCTTCTTTGTAACAAAGGATTTCTCCTTCTTGCCCTTTTACTGAGTCTTCCTTTTATCAGCAGACTCCTTTCTTTTGTCTGGACACTCGGCCATAACATGTCCATGCCTATTATAGTAATAGAAAACTATCTTTGATGTTGTAGATTTGCTAGGCTTTGACCTGCTCCTATCCTTCCTAGATGACTTTATTTTTTGATAATAGTCATCAACTGGCTGTGATGTGGAGGGCCTAGATTTCCACCGCTTCTTCTTCAAGAATCTCTGAAACTGCCTTGTAAAGGCAGTAAAATCTGCATTTGAATCACTGCTATCTGAATTTTGGTTGTCTGAATTATCTGAGGTAATTTCAGCAACTTCCCTAGGAGGTGATGGAGACATCCTCTTATTCTTTCTAGTGGCTTCAACCTTGAAGGCCATATATTTTTCTTTATGCTCCCATTTAGCATATCTTTCTTCCTCTTTTCTAGTCATTAGTTGCATTTCATAAGACATCAACTTTCCAAATAAAGTTGGAGGAGAAATATCTGCAAGTTTGGCCACTTCCCTAATGACACAAATCTTGGTGTCCCAATCCTTTGTCAAGGATCTTAGGAATTTATCATTCAGTTCATATGTACTGAAGACTCTTCCATAATATATCAGTTCATTTACAATTCTATAAAACTTCTTATAGCACTCAGATATGCTGTCTGACTTCCCTTGTCTGAAGCTTTCATATTCCTGATTTAGCATGGACTTTCTATCTTGTCTAACTTCTTCAGAACCCTCCATATAGACTATCAAAGTGTCCCACATTTCCTTAGAGGTCTTGCAGTGAATCAAATTCTGAAAGGTTGAATCATCTATGACACTTACTATGATGTTCTGAGCTCTTTTATCCATAGTTGCCAGGATGATCTCATCCTTAGTTATCTCAGAAAAATCTTTAGGAGTTCTTTGATTTGCATCTAGAACAGACACATTCATTGGAATATAAGGACCTTCTTTTACTGTAATATAGATCCTTGGGTCAGAAGCCTCCATAAACAACCTGACTCTTTCTTTCCATATTCCAAAAATCTCCTTCCAACAGATGGGTAATTTCATAGAACCTAGTTCCTTGTGATTTTCTCCAGAACCGATTTTCTTGATTCTTGATTCTGCCTTATGGATCTAACTCAGACTGTTAAGTCCTTCTTTGAGTAACCTCGCTCTGATACCACTTGATAGATTTAACTTCAAGACAACCTAAACACCTAGAGGGGGGGTGAATAGGTTGTTTTCCTTTTTTTAAACTAAGGCGGAATATAGCTTCAGTTCTTTAAGATAAATATCAAATCCCTACAGCTAACACAGTATATGCAATCACAGAATCTAAAATAACATAAGCATCACAGATTGCATATAAATTTATAGTGGTTCCCCAAGGTCTGGGTACATCCACTTTCCCCCCTTCACCTATCTAGCAGTGTGCTAGATTCAGCCTAACTTCTTCCTTCTTCTCAGATCCACAGATATTACAGCTCAGAACCCTGAAAGGTTCCTACAACTCAGAACCCTATAAGGTTCCTACAACTCAGGCTAACAGCCCTACCTCTGCCTTGCCACAAGGCCTACAACTCAGAGAACAAATTCTCCTACACTCAGGCTCAATCAGCCTTACCACTCAGAGATTAAAATCTCCTACACTATGCCTTTATAACACAGGCTTACAACTCAGATCTTTGAAAAGATCCTACAGAATTTGATAAGTAATTTGATGGTCTCTTACCCTTGTTGAGAGAGAAAGGATAAGAGGATTCTTGATCAGCTTCTTGATGAGACTGATGACTGAAATCAACCTGTTCTTAGCTTTCTTCAAAGATTCTTGAATCTGAACTTAGTAGGGTTGATCTCTTTTGAAGTTGACTGACTGCCAGCTTTCTTCTTGGATTATAGATATGGATCTGGATCTTCTTAGTAGATTAGTTCAGGATCTACTTCTTAAGAGACTTGTGATTGTCTCCTTCTTGACCTCAAAATAGCTGGAGCTCTCTCTCCCCAATTCCTCTAAAGTTCCTTCTGAATTCATAATGAATTCACCTTAGACAAAATATGAGTGGATAATCACTTTAGTATGTCTTCTTAGATCTACTCACGAAGATCATCTTCTGTGTGCCTTGCACTTTCTTGATCAACGATCAATCTCTCAATAGTTGTGTTAGTTGTGTATATGATCAATCATCTTTTTCATCTTCTGAATCCATCTATATTTATAGACTTCATCCATGGTAACCGGCTGATCCGGTTTATAACTAACTTCTGATAAGTCCGACACCTTCATTAAAGTTGTTGGAATGCACAGCTGTCAAGTCCACAGTAAGTTCTTGAACCTTTGTCTCTGTCAGCAAAGCGTCGAGATTGACTGTCATTATGTGTCGAGACAAACTAGCAATATGTGTCGACATATGTAACCTAAGTGTCGACACAGACTTTGGTGGTGTTAACATAGCTGCCTTGATGTTGACACAGCTTCTTGACACTGTATCTTGAGAATGTGTCGACACTGCCTCTTTGTGTCAACATAATTACTTCTTCATTCCACATCAATCAACTATGTTGAAACTCTGCTGTGTGTCGACACAAGCCCTATTTGTCGACGCAATTGATGTAGATTAAGAATTCTGTATGTCGACACTGCCTCCAGGTGTCGACACAGTTGATGTCAACTCTGCTTTTGTGTGTCGACACAGTCTCCCGGTGTCGACACAGTTGATGTCGACTATCTATTCTGTGTGTCGACACTGCCTCCCGGTGTCGACACAGTTGATGTCGACAATCTATTCTATGTGTCGACACTGCCTCCCGGTGTCGACACTGCCTCCCGGTGTCGACACAGTTGATGTCAACTAACATATTTTGTGTGTCGACACTGTTGCTTCAGGTGTCGACACATGGACTTAGAAACTTTTTATGCATTTTAGCCAATACTTAACCTGCACATATAAACTCAAAATAACATCAAATACACCTTGATGTATATCATTGAGCTAAGTGAGGCTTCTCCAAATCAGGTACACATTTTCCAATGTACCCAACAAGGAGTGTGGTCACACTCTGAGTTGTAGAAACCTTATAGGGTTCTGAGTTGTAGGAACCTTTCAAGGTTTTGAGCTGTAAGATCTGTGGATCTGAGAAGAAGGAAGAAATTAGGCCGAATCTAGCACACAGCTGGATAGGTAAAGGGGGAAAGTGGATATACCCAGACCTTGGGAAACCCCTATAAACCAGTGTGCAATCTGTGATGTATGTATGATTGTGAATTCTGTGCTGTGATTGCTGTAGTATAAGTTAGATTTTATTTTAAGATCTGAAATATTATTCTGCCTTAAGTAAAAAAGAAAAGAACCTATTCACCCCCTCTAGGTGTTTGGGTTATCTTGAAATCAATTCTATCAAGTGGTATCAGAGGGAGGTTACTCAAAGAAGGACTTAACAGTCTGAGTAAGATCCATAAGGCAGATTCAAGATACGGAAAATGGGTTCAGGAGAAAATCATAAGGAACTAGGTTCTATGAAATTACCCATATGCAGGAAAGAGATTTTTGGAATATGGAAAGAAAGGGTCTGGCTTTTCATGGAGGCTTCTGATCCAAGGATCTACATTACTGTAATGGAAGGTCCTTATGTTCCAATGAAGTTGTCAGTTCTAGATGCAAATCAAAGAACTCCCAAAGATTTTTCAAAGATGACTAATGAAGAGACCATCGTGGAAACTATGGATAAAAGAGCCCAGAATATCATTGTAAGTGCCATAGATGATTCAACCTTTCAAAATTTGATTCACTATAAGACCTCCAGGAAAATGTGGGATACTTTGATAGTCTACATGGAGGGTTCTGAAGAAGTCAGACAAGTTAGAAAATCTATGCTGAACTAGGAATATGAGAGTTTCAGACAAGGAAAGTCAGATGGTATAACTGAGTGTTATAAAAAGTTTTATAGAATAGTTAATAAGCTGATGTCCTATGGAAGGATGTTCAGTACATATGAACTGAATGATAAATTCCTAAGATCCTTGACAAAGGATTGAGACACTAAGATTTGTTCCATTAGGGAAGTGGCCAAACTTGCAGATATCTCTCCTCCAACTTTGTTTGGAAAATTGCTGTCATATGAGATGCAGCTGATGGATAGGAAAGAGGAAGAGAAAAGTGCTAAAGGGGAGCATAAAGAAAAGTCCGTGGCCTTCAAGGTGGAAGCCACTAGGAAGAATAGGAGGATGTCTCCATCACCTCTTGAGATTGTTGCTGAAATTACTTCAGATAATTCAGACAACCAAAGTTCAGACAGCAGTGACTCGGATAAAGACTTTGCTAGCTTCACAAGGCAGTTTTAGAGATTCCTGAAGAAGAAGTAGTGGAAGTCAAGGCCCTCCACATCTCAGCCTGTGGATGACTATTATCAAAAGAGGAAGTCATCAAGGAAGGACAAGAACAGGTCTAAGCCTAGCAAATCTACAATATCAAAGATAGTTTGCTACTGCTGTAATAGGCCTGGACATGTTGTGGCTGAGTGTCCAGACAAAAGAAAGGAGTCTGCTGATAAAAGGAAGACTCAACAAAAGACCAAGAAGGAGAAATCCTTTGTTGCTAAGAAGGAGAAGAGCTTGACAGACCAATCATCTTCAGAGTCTGAATCTGAAGCTGAGGCATACATTGGTCTATATACAGCAGATGAAGAAGATGAGTTTATTCAATTGATGAACTCTATCAATGAACAAGAAGACCATCAGTGCATGGGACTGATGGCTTTGTCAGAAGAAGACAAGTGCCAGGATCAGCCTGGTCCTAGTAAGGTACAATGTTTTTCTAGTAATTCAGATTGTAGTACTGGTATAGAGTCAGCTACATCTGCATCAAGTGATGTGGATGGGTCTGAGTCTGAAGGTGATATTCATCAGCTGATAGATGAATATGGGGACTTGTTGCCGGCACTAAAGAAAAGCAAAAACCTGACCAAAACTCAGGCTAAGGAAATTACAGATCTTAAGATGGCTGCATCTGACTTAGAGAAAGAGTTGGATCAAAAATTGAATGAGATTGCCAAACTGAAAACTATAACTGTTATTCAGATGGGCACAATAACATACAAAAATGATCTGATTAAAAGTCTGGAAGCCAGACTTCAAAAGGAAATAGATTTGGTGGCTAGTTATTCCAAGCAGAAATCAGTTTTACCCTTAATAGATGAGTTTGTGGCTCAAAAGGGTAAGGTTGGAATAGGCTTTATAGGTAACACCAGGGCTGTCCAATTTAAGAGAAAGGGCAAAGCCTCAGTCCAACCACATAATTTTAAAGTCCCTGTAGTTTTTAGAAAGGTACAATTGCCTTCTAACAATTATGACCTTGAGAATACTCATGGTCATAGTAAGACTGAAGTTCTAAATGACAAGGGTGTTTATGTCAATAAGGCAGCCCATGTCCATAAACCCCATGTTCCTAAGAAAATAGTGGGTGTAGCTGCAGCAGTACCAACACAATACAAAAGATTTGTTGTCAACCAGACTGCCAAGAATATATCTAAAAATAGATACAATAAGTATGAAAGGTGGTGCTGTGGCAAGACAGGCCATTATGTCTTAGACTGCTGGCACAACATTAGTGTCATGAAGAACAACAATCTACCTGTTAGAAGAGCAGCAGGTAGATTTGGTAAGTATGAAGCTAATTTGAACCAATGACCCAAGACTTACTTGGGTTCTAAGGAGAAGTAATTCTTTATTACAGGTGAGTCCAAGTTACCTTGCCCCTATATGGTACTTGGACAGTGGATGTTCCAAGCACATGACTGGAATAAAGGAATTGCTGAAGGAGTATTTACCTATCATAAATGGGCCTAAAGTAATCTTTGGTGGTTCTTAAAAAGGAGTCATCAAAGGATTTGGTAACATTTCTAGTAACCAGATTACTATCACTCAAGTGGCCTATGTGAAGGGTTTGAAACACAACCTTATAAGCATAAGTCAGCTGAGTGATTTAGGATATGACATTTCATTTATTAAGAATGAATGTCATATCAAAAGATCAAGTGATCAAAAGGTCATATTAACATGATATAGAAAAAGAAATGCGTACTGTCTTAATTTTGTGTGTGAGAACAATGTGTCTCCTATTTGTCTTGTAACTGATGAGAGAGCCTCTCATTGTGTCAAATGGCACAAGAGGCTAGCCCATCTTAACTACAAAACAATTGGCCAACTCTTTAGTAAAGAGTTAGTTAGGAATGGTCCAAAAGTTAAGTGTATAAAGGATGAGATATGCTCAGCTTGTCAAAAAGACAAGCAGACAAAATCCTCCTTTCATAGCCTTGAAAACAAGGATTCAGTGAGGTGTCTATACCTCTTACATATGGATCTTTTTGGTCCTATTCCATTTCATAGTCTAGGTAGGAAGGTCTATACTTTTGTGGTGGTAGATGACTATTCTAGATATTCCTGGGTGTTCTTTCTGAGACAAAAATCAGAAACCCCAAGTGTTTTATACAGCTTTGTCAAGCAAATTCAGAATGAACTTAACAGTACAGTGGTCAAAATCAGAAGTGACCATGACACTGAATTTCAATCTGAGAGTATGACAAAACTGTGTGAAGAATTTGGGATTTTTCAAGAATTCTCCTCACCTAAAACACCACAGTAAAATGGTATTGCTGAAAGGAAGAATAGAACACTGGTTGAGGCTGGTAGAACTCTATTGAGTGACACTTCTCTCCCAAAATATTTCTGGGCTGAGGCAGTAAATACTACATGTCATGTGATTAATAGGGCATCTATCACCAAAAGCCACAAAAAGACTCCCTATGAGATCATGAAGGGTAAAAAACCAAACTTATATTATTTTAGGATCTTTGGTTGCAAGTGCTATGTTCTTAACAATGGCAAGTCTTATCTAAATAAGTTTGCTGCCAAATCCCAAGATGGGATATTTGTTGGGTACAACAACAATAGTAAGTCTTATAGAGTCTACAACTTGATTACTTAAGTTGTAGAAGAGTCTGTACATGTTGTCTTTGATGAAACAAGAATGATTAACAATGAGTTGCCTTGTAGCTCATGTAGTTCTACAGGTATAGATGAGAAAATGGACAAGCTTACCATTACAGAAGAATCAACTGAAGAGCAGGAAGTGGAAAATGGTGACTACTGTCCAGGGGGAGTACAGGACTCCCTAGATGCTGTTGAAAACAAAGAGGTGCAACATATTGAAGAGACAGGATAGGTTCAACCTGAAGATAATCTACCTCCAACTGTTAGACACTTAAAGGTTAATCCAGCAAATCAAATAATTGGTGATCTAAGACATGGAGTGCAAACCAGAAGCAGGAACTTGAATACAGTTCTTTGCTCAAGCTTCCTATCTCAACTAGAGCCAAAGAGATCTGAAGAAGCTATTCTAGTCCCACATTGGATTGATGCCATGCAAGAGGAGCTGAATCAGTTCAGAAGGTGCAAGGTCTGGGAGTTAGTTCCTAAATCAAAAAACCACAACATCATTGGAACAAAGTGGATCTTTAGGAACAAACTGGATGAGAATGGGATCATTGTGAAGAACAAAGCAAGACTTGTTGCAAAAGGATACATGCAGGAAGAGGGTATTGACTTTGATCAAACCTTTGCCCCAGTAGCAAGACTGGAATCAATTAGGATGTTCCTTGCCCATGCAGCATATCAAGGCTTCAAGGTATTCCAAATGGATGTAAAATCAGCATTCCTAAATGGAAATCTAAAAGAAGAAGTCTATGTAGAGCAGCCCTCAGGTTTTGTTGATTCTCTCAAACTTGATTATGTCTATAGACTTAGGAAAGCTTTGTATGGGTTAAATCAAGCCCCAAGGGCTTGGAATGAAACCCTATCTACTTTCCTTATTGAGAACAAATTCTCAAGAGGGAAAATAGACAAAACTCTATTCCTAAGGGAGTCCAAAGGTAAGATAATCTTAGTTCAGATTTATGTAGATGACATAATATTTGGGTCTACAGAAAGCAACCTTTGCAAGAAGTTTGCTAAACTTATGCAAGGGAAGTTTGAGATGAGCAGTATGGGGGAACTTAAGTTCTTCTTGGGCCTTTAAGTAAGACAGACTGATGATGGCTTATCCATATCCCAGTCTAAGTTCACCAAGGAGTTAATTAATAAGTATGGTATGAAATCATCCTCCACCATGAGAACTCATATGGGAACAAGTATGCCTATATGCAAAGATGATGCAGGTAAACCTGTAGATGAGTCTTTGTATAGAGGAATAATTGACTCTCTTCTATATCTAACTGCTAGTAGACCAGACATTATGTATGAAATATGTGTCTGTGCTAGGTACCAATCATGCCCTAAAGAATCTCATTACACTGCAGTAAAAAGGATTTTGAGATATCTAAAGGGCACACCTAATCTAGGCCTTTGGTACCCTAGGAATGGAGATTTTCTACTGACAGGCTATTCAAATGCAGACTTTGCAGGTTGCAAAGAAGATACAAAAAGCACAACAAGCACCTGTCAATTTCTAAGAGGAAGATTGGTGTCTTGGAGCAGTAAGAAACAGACTAGTGTTTCAATTTCCACAGCTGAGTCTGAATATGTGGCAGCAGGAAGTTGCTGTGCACAACTGTTATGGATTAAGCACCAGCTAGAAGACTATGGTATTCAGGTAAGTAGAACACCTTTGTTTTGTGATTCTACAAGTGCTATTTCTATTGCTAATAATCTTGTTTCACATAGTAGGACTAAGCATATAGAAATAAGATACCATTTTCTTAGAGAACATGTAGAGAAAGAGGACATCTCACTAGAATTTGTCAAAACAGATTTTCAAATTGCAGATGTGTTTACTAAGTCTCTAGATGAAACAAAATTCAATAATTTTAAAATTGAATTAGGAATGTTGAACATAGATTAGTTTATCAAAATTGGCTAAGTAAAATAGTGTCGACACATCTAGAGAAGTGGTGTTGACACGTCAGTCAGTGGTGTCGACACAACCAGAGTTGTGGTGTCAACACTTACAAATAGAATCGACACATAATTTCTGATGAACTTCTATGTTTGTCTAGTGTCGACATATCATCAGTAGGTGTCGGCACATAGTAGTCAACCCCGTTGTCGAGACATTAGAAGTATGTGTCGACATATTTCAACAGTGTCAACACATTTAGTCAATTTTTGCCCGCCTTTTGACCTTCTTTGTTTAGAGGGGTATAAATAGGTCAAGAACATATTCTGTCGACACGCTCTCCAGGTTTTCGAGACTAAAACCTTGTGTCGACAAACTCTCTTCTCTCAATCCAAGCTTTCTCACCATCACAATGACGCAAAAGGTTAAAGATAACATTAACGAAGGATATGAGTTGGTTCGCCATGCCTTTGATGATGCTGACTCAGAGATTAAAGGAGTAATTACCCTAATCACTGACAATGGTTTGGAGTTTTTGGTTTTCGAACCCACCAAGATATGGAAGAAAGAGATACTATAGTTTTATGGCGCGGTTGTAGTAGATTCATCTGGCCTGAAGATTAAATTGATAGTTGATGGAGCAAGATTCAAACTGACATTGAAAAGTTTGAGAAAAATTCTTCATCTTCCAAGAACTCAGGATGAAGAAGAAGTACCAGTATCAAAAACAAGGGAGGCACTACAATGGTGTGGATTGGATCCCACCTTGAAGATTGGAGCAGCAATTAACAGGAAAGGGATGATCATCAAGGTAAATTCCTTTCATAAGTGGTAGGAAAGGTAATTATGTGTAAGCTAGGGGGACATGATAGGATTTCTGCCTATATGTTCAACCTCATGACAATGATAATTTTTAAGCTCAACACAGATTGGTCTGTTGTACTGTTTGAGAAGATTAGGGAAGGTATTAAGAAGCCTAATTTGGCTAGACTGATGAGTTTGTACTTGGCTGGAGCCATTCCAGAAGTCATGCACCAGATCTTTGGATCTAAAATTAATCATATGAGAAGAATGGACATAAGGATCATCTCCAGATGGGATAGGGTCCTCACCAAGGACATACCTGATATAGCAAGCCAAGAAGCTGCTGAGAGATCACCTGCACAGGACATAACTAATCATGCACAGGTGCATGGGGAGCTAGATAGTGTACAAGTATAGGACCTGACTGAGAATGCACAAGTGCAGGGGGAGACAGTTACTGTACAGGTACAAGGGGAAGAGAGAATTCACTTGGCAAGTGAAATGGATTCACAATCTATTCTTGAGAGACCTCATGTCAACAGTCCAGCACTAGATGTGATCATGGAGGATACATCTGTAATTGTCGATGCTCCTGAGAAAGAAGTACAACCAGTCCACACTAAACAGGAGTTTACTTTTGAGGAATTGTTTCCTGATATTGAGGGAGCAGTAGATAAGGAGGAGCAAGTAAGGATTGTGGGGGAGCAGGCTGACATTGAGGGGGAGCAACATAGGATTGAAAAGGAGCTGCCTCCTAGTCCTAAGGAAAGAGTAGACATTCCCAGTTCATCTTCTTCAGAAGATGAAGAGATCAGAAGTACAAAAAGGAGAAAACTGATGGTCTTTAAGAGAAGGAGCCAGAGCTATAAGAAGGCATTGCAAACTACTACTCCACAACTTGCCCCAGAGGCTGATTATAGCACTTTATTGGTGGCTTTGCAAATTAAATTAGATGAGCAGAGAATGGCTCTATAGAAGTATGTGGATGAAAGCCATAAGTCACTATAATTTGATTTGGCTCAGGATATTAAATCCATCAGGTTTGAAGTAAATCTTCATAAGAAAGAAATGACATATTGTTTCCACAAAGGGGGCAATGCTGTAGTATTTCTGGCTGAGAAGCAAGTAGCAGTCAAGGCTCAAGTGGATGACATTGCTATTAAACAAGACTATATCCTTGAAAATCAGATTAAAATGAATGACAATCTGACTTAATCTCATAATGAGATAGTCACTGAAATAAAGAATACAGTCACTGCAATGATTGAAGAAAGAGCTAAAGAGAAAGAGGAGTTTGATAAGAAGTTACAGGAAGCCTTAGATTCATTTAAGACAGCCATTACTACTTCTCAGAAAACAATCTCTGATCAGCTTCTTAAGTTAATATCATTTTATAAAGATGGTGTAAATTTTCTTGATGGTCAAGTAAGATTTCAAAAAGATGACTTAAGAGACTACATTAAAAGAGAAGTCATAAAGGGGGAGAGAGTGTTAGTCAATGTAGGCTCAGATCATGCCAAATGGATATACAATAGCATCGGAGCCACTCTGGGATATCCACCCCTTTGTGATAATGATAATATTGCTGAGTCTGGTGTGCAACCTGATTATGTTGAAGATGATCAACCTGAAGTTGCTCAGGTCATCTACCCTCCAGCAGATTTTGATATGATTCAGCAACAGGTTCAGACAATGTACAGTCCTCCACAGGAAGTTGATAATGTTATTATAGAGAAAGTTGAAATGCCAGAAGCTACCTTGAAAGCTCAACAGGAAGCTCAACTTTCAAAGAAAAGATTCAGAGAACAGGCTGAGTTAAAGCCTGATTTTGAGCAATGGAGCCCCACTTCCAGGAATATCATTCTGACTGCCTGGAAAGCTGTGAAAGATTGATGATGATTTTCTAGAAGTTAAATTACAACCAAACTAGAATCCCGAATAGGCAAGCGTACCTATCGAAATGCAGTATAGGAAGTGTCGTATTGCGATTCGGGGCCTGTTGAGTACTTGTACTCACAAGGAAGAGCTATTATTTTATCAAATGGAAAAGTTGGTTGGATTATACTAAAACTAAAGCTGAAGCTAAGGAGAAATTCAAATATGAGAAAGCTAGCACTTGATCTAGAATCCCCTTGGACTAAAATAAATCTTCATGGGAAATAATGAAATGCGAGTTCTTAATTATACTCACTCGACCGTGGAGGTTCCTAAAGTATAGAAGCGTCTCTCTCGAGCTCATGCTTCTAACTAACCTTAGGTTGATCGATTAAGACCTCTCGGCCAGTCGAAACCCCTAAGCTTGCTTTATGCGGTGAACCCCACTATTGGATTTGACTCCAATCCGGAGGATTTACATCGTCCTCTCTCGAGGAGTGCATTCAACTCCTTTTATCTTTGAGTGATTTCCTCGTATCCGCAACCTCTCGGTCATTTAGGATACGGATCTTAGATCGAAGATCATATCCGCGGAATATGAATTCGATGAAATAAAAATCAAAGATAAATCGTAGCGAGAACAATTAAGAACAAGACATTTAATAAGAAGGAGAAAGATCTATCTTATTCTAAGGTTCATCATGATCAAGTGCTAAAAGAAGATTAGCTACTCATCATGATTGGGGAAATACAAAATGAAGTAGGAAAAGACATGATTGAATTGGAAATGACTAAAATTAAAGTTACAACAAAGGTAAATCTAACTTAGAAATGAGAAAATACAGCAAAAGAAACAGAAAATTACAAGACTCCAACTCCCAAAATTCGCCTCCTCAGCATCTGAAGCTGTCTGGAATTTATAGAAAAAATTTCTGTTTGGTCACGCCCTAGGTCACGCCCGTGACCTAGGGTGTGTCAGGCTCGGAACCGTCGTCTTGAAAGCCCGGGAACGTTGGAGGAGAAACCGCCAAAATTGGTTAACTGACGGGTCACGCCCCTAGGTCACGCCCGTGACCTAGGGCGTGTCACGGCTGTTTCTGGAAACGGCGGGAAGCTGAAGACGGCGGGAGTAAAAGTGGTCTTCAAGAAGGTGTCACGCCCCCTAGTCACGCCCGTGACTAGGGGCGTGTCAAGCAGGAACGGTCTCTGGCGGCAACGGCTGGAATGGAGGAATAATTAGCTGGAAATGCCCAGGACACGCCCTGGGTCACGCCCGTGACCCAGGCGTGTCATTTTAATCCGATGTGGCAGCGGTCAACGATTCTTCCATGGGCCGTCACGCCCCATGTAAGGAGTACACGGGCGTGTCTCTTCATCCGACACGGGCGTGTCAAGGCCGGTCGACGATCTTTGGGCGCGGGTCGACGGGCTCCGGCTGCAGGCTCGGTTATAACGTGTCACGCCCCTGTGTCACGCCCAGGTAGGGCGTGTCACAGGGCGTGTCTAGGCAGAAAACTGGAAGATTCTTGTTTTGCTCCAAATAACCTGTAGATCAACCCTGCAAGATTAAAAATGATTTTTTTAGAACAAATAGATATAACTTGTAGAAACAAGTTAAAATAAACTTAATATTATAAAATTAATATAAAATATCTAACTATTAATATAAAAAAAATAAAAAGATAGAAATAATTAGAGTTATCAAATACCCCCATACTTATCCGTTTGCTAGTCCCGAGCAAACAACTTTCTATAGGGAGTAGAAAAATTTTAAATGCTAGAAAAGAAAATTGAACCTAAGGAGTAAAATGCGAAGTCTTATGCCTATGTTTGTAGATATTTTTGTAGAAAGACTTACTCAGCATACAAATTAGGTTTTTATTTTTCTTAAAATGCGTTTTCACTATTATTTTTACTTTTAAAATGAAAATCCGGTAAATCTTAAAATTATCTTTAGGGAGAGTGTAGCGTGCGTACTAAGATAATATTGCACAAACAAAGATTAAGATACCCTCCAAAGAAATCCATCAATATCGATGGCCATAGGCTTGCCCTTTCACACTCTCGCCACAGCACTAGTCTAACTTATAAACATAAATCAATAGGGCTTAATTAGGTTGAAATGTAGGCTTAGGTTTTTGGTCAGGGTGATCAAAGATAAACACGAAGGCTAGTCACACCAAGACCTAGAGAAGCTTGTACATAAAGATTTGCTATGGCTCTTAAGAACGTAGCCAAATTCCTATTTCTTTTGTTTCTTTTCTTATTTTTTTAACTCTCTCATCATATTGAATTTTTTTCTACCTCTTCATTTCTTTTAATGATAATTTTTTTCTTTATTTTGAAGAGGGGAGAAAAAAAATCAACTCTTTTTTTTATAAGAAAAGAGCCACCAAAAATAAAATATTTCTAAACACTCCCAAAATTTTCTACATTTGTTCTTTCAAACTCGGGTTTTAGGTGTGTAATTAGGATGCTTTTTAGGCTTTGGTAAATCATTTGGTGGAGCTAAAACAAAAGGAAAAGATAATAGGCTCAAATTGGCTAAGCAAAGTTAAAATTTTAGGTGCGGGTACAAAAGCTCAAACTTGTCAAAAGAAGTGCCTAAATCATATTTATGCTAATGAGTTTAACTTATGCAAAGTCTTGAGAATAGTTAGAGGGCAAGTTCTAGACATCGAAAAAGAATAACTCTCTCTTGGTCCGCGAAATATCTCTCTAGCAAACTTCTACTTACTCACCTAAATTATTTTAAAGTTTTACCGGTTTTCAAAATTAAAATAAAATAAGTTGTTTCTACGCATTTAGAAAAATGAAAATCTAATTATATGCTGAATATTTAGATCTACTAAAAATTCTACTTACACGTGCACTTAACTAGAAACACAGCATGACCAACAGTTCTACTCCAAAATTCAACATTCAATTAAAATATCAAAATTCTCTAAACACTATCAACAAGTTGAATTACTAGGAATTTTGCATGTGAATAAATATAGAAATAAAGACTTCTCTAATTTAATTTTTGATTTGCTATTTTTTTTTCTCTTTTTTAAAATTTTTTTTAATTAATTTTTTTTAATTATTATTTTTTTATTTTTATTTTTATTTTTTTGGGAAAAACAAAATTTTAAGACGAAATAATTTTTTTTTTTGAGGTTTAAAATTGTTTTAAAATTTTTTTTGTGGTTTTTTGTTTTAAAAAGTTTTTTTTGGAAAATTTTTATAAGTTTTGCTTGAGAAATATCCCTCCCCCATACTTAAGCAATACATTGTCCCCAATGTAAAAATAAAGAAGAAAAGAGAAAAGAGAAGACTTCCCTGAAAATGCAAGCCAGCATCAAAAGAGACCTGTACAAGATGATGAAAGCAAAACATAATATTTTATAGATTTTTTTTTTCATCATAAGAAGAAAAACAGATATAGAAGAAAAAAAACACAGATACAAAGAAGTGACCCTCTACCGATCCAAAGAAATGAAAATGCAGCTACTCCTGGTCAGAAATGTCCTCGTGCTCCTGATAGAAAGTCTGCATGTTCGCGAACTCGTGAGTAATATACGCTATGGAGGAAGTATGGTTTTGCTCGAGCACGGTGAAGCGCGCATCAAAAGAAGCGAAGCGACCGTCAAAATGGGTTTGCATCTGGTCTATGCGAGTATGGAGCAACCCAAATTGTCGGTCCCAATAATTTGGAGGATCGGGCGCTGGAGCAGAGTGCAGCGGTGGTGGCGGAATCTGCTGGGAATGATGAGTACCGCTGGGACCGGCACCATAATCAAGATCAAGATCACCGCCACCAACGAACGGGGGAATAGCCTCAAACTCGCCGTCGCGTCGGCGAGCTAAACCAAGCGCCTGAAGGGTCGGGAACTGAAGAGGCTGCGGCGTTTGCATGCAAGTGAGCCGCGGAAGAGCAGCCCACACGCCGGTCTGCTTGGCGAGGAAAGTGATGAAGTTCCCGCCGTGCACCGCTCCCAATCTCACATTTTCGGCCTGGTGCCGAAAGAAAATGGCGAGCACGTAACCAAGGTTGAGTGGGACCCGGTAAAACATACTATACAAGTATAGTAAGTCTGCCCGAGTCACCACGCCGTGGCTATCGCCGCGTCCGGAAATGGTAAAAGAGAGAAGGTTGTGTAGAATACGTAAAGCGGGGGAGATGAGGTGGCTACCCTTAGATTTCTTGGGAGTGTAGGGGGCGACGTCATTACTAATTTCCGACCAAAAAGTGGGGAGACTGAAGTCGGGAGGGAAATTAGTTTTTAGGTCGGGGTAGGCGGGGGAAGTGGAAAAGGCCTCCGAGCAAAAGCCCATGATAACATTGAGTTGGCGGATGGTGAGCTGGTGCATCATCCCGCCCAAACGAAAGACGATGAAATCATCTTGCGCTGCCCAACGGAACTCAAATGAGGCTAAGAACTCAATGGTGAGCTCGAGGAAAGCAGGCTCAGAAATGGAGAAGAGGGGAGCCCACCCTTGGGTAGAGATGAGCTCCCGAACTAGCTCTACTGCTCCGAATTGGGCGAGGATGGCCCAATCCAAGATCCGGAACACGCCAAAGGGTTTGGCGCTCAGTTTCTCGCTTCGATCTTGTTGGGTTGCATTCTCGAAAAGAAGCATGGCCTCCGCTGAGGCTGGATCAGCGGGGTGCTCGGAGGAGGAAGCGGTGGATCGAGCGTGGTGGCGAGGCATGTGAGAAATGTGGAGGAAATTTCGGCCAAGGGGAGGAGAGAAGAGAAGGGTTGAAGGGTGGAGGTGTGAAGAGAAGAGGAGAGGAAAAAGTCCTATTTATAGAGGTTGTCGGGTTGGTCACGCCCCCCTGTCACGCCCATGACAGGGGGCGTGACAAGCACAGGTCAAAGTGGAGAGGAATCCGAGGCAGACTGCCTCGGATTCGTGGGTCACGCCTCAGAGTCACGCCCGTGACTCTGAGTGACACGCCCGTGACGTCGGGCGTGTAGGGGAATCCGAAGAGAATCCGATGCTACGACATCGGATTCTTCAGTCACGCCCCAGAGTCACGCCCGTGACTCTGGGCGTGTCAGTCAAATCTGACTGACTAAGAAGGAATCCGAGGCGTGACTGGTCAACGCCTCGGATACCCGCGACACGGGCTCAACACGCCCGTGACAAAAAAATGTCACGCCCGTGTCATATCCGAATGACGGGCAGGAAAACCGAGGGAGGAGGAACCTCCCGCAGTCTTGGCAAAACACGCCCGGGACACGCCCATGACCATTGGGTCACTGGCGTGACGGACGCGTGTACGAGAAATTTTTTTTTTGTTTTTTTTAAAAATTTTTTTTTTACTAAATATTTTTTTTTCTTTTTTTTATAACATCATTATGTTAAAGAGCCTAATAAAAATAAATTAAAATTTACCGACTTGTAGAAATACGAAGATGCGACGTTCGTCTCGACCCGATCGTCATGCAGCGATGTCCTTCAGGTCTGTAAAAATAAACTTAAAAAGAAAATTAGAAAATAAATAAATAAATAAAAAACCGTGGGGTGCCTCCCACGAGCGCTTTGTTTATGGTCGGTGAGCTCGACCATAGTGGCGCGCGCTTATTATGGGTTTGACAACATTATGTTGTCTAATTTTTCGTTAATATTATCACCGGCAAAAAATAATTTTAGTCAGTGCCCATTCACTTTAAAGTTGCCTTTTTCCGGGTGTGAAATAAGAACCGTCCCGTAAGGCCAAACCTCCTTTACGACAAAGGGGCCGGACCAGTGGGACTTAAGTTTACCCGGAAATAAGCGTAAGCGCGAGTTATATAAAAGGACTTGGTCTCCCGGTTTAAAGTCCTTTGGATGCTTAATTTTCTTATCATGATAAAATTTGGTGCGCTCCTTATAGAGTTTATTACTCTCATAAGCGAGGGAGCGCCACTCATTGAGCTCGTTAAGTTGGAATTTACGGAGCTCGGAGGAAAAATTTTCATCAAGATTTAAAAATTTAAGTGTCCAAAAGGCACGATGTTCAAGCTCAACCGGTAAGTGGCATGCTTTCCCATAGACCAATCGATACGGCGTACAACCGATAGCGGTCTTGTACGCGGTCCGATAAGCCCATAGAGCATCATCAAGCTTGACCGACCAATCCTTTCTATTAGTAGAAACCATTTTTTCTAAAATTCGTTTAATTTCTCGGTTAACTACTTCTACCTGGACACTAGTTTGAGGGTGATAGGGGGTGGCTAACCTATGTGTAACGCCGTATTTAGATAATACTTTAGCAAATTGTGCGTTACAAAAGTGGGTGCCCCTATCACTAACTATTGCCCGAGGTGCTCCAAATCGTGAAAATAGTTGTTTAAGAAATCGGTTCACGACTCGGGTGTCATTGGTGGGGAGAGCTTGCGCTTCCGCCCACTGTGACACGTAGTCAACCGCTACCAGAATATATTTATTTCCAAAGGAAGTTGGTAGCGGGACGACAAAGTCGATTCCCCATAAATCAAAAACTTCAATTTCTATAAATAAATTTAAGGGCATTTCATCTCGGCGGGAAATATTACCTGAGCGTTGGCATTGTTCACAATGACTTACATGTGCGTGAGCGTCCTTGAAGATGCTCAGCCAATAGAAGCCTGCTTCAAGTACTTTCCGAGCCGTCCGATTAGCTTTATAATGCCCACCGGCGGGTCCCTCGTGACAATGTTTTAAAATTTCTGCGCCCTCCTCATGAGAAACACACCTCCGCACTACTTGGTCCGCGCAAACTCGGAAGAGAAATGGGTCCTCCCAAAAATAATTTTTCAAATCTGAAAAGAATTTCTTCTTTTCTTGATAAGAAAAACCATTTGGGAGGAATCTTGCAACAAGAAAGTTTGCAAAATCGGCGAACCAAGGAGTGGGGAGAGTGATTACCTTATGCATAGCGAGGAGGTGCTCTTCAGGAAATGTGTCATCGATGTCCTCCTCTTTGAGCTCCTCTGAATTGGGGTTCTCCAACCGAGAAAGATGATCCGCCGCTAGATTTTCCGCTCCTCTTTTATCCCGAATCTCCAAGTCAAATTCTTGGAGAAGCAATACCCACCTAATCAATCGAGGCTTGGCATCTGTTTTGGTTAGTAAATAACGCAAAGCCGAATGATCGGTAAAAACAATAATTTTGGATAAAGTAAGGTAAGAACGAAATTTATCAAAGGCAAAAATTACGGCAAGAAGTTCTTTTTCGGTGGTTGTATAATTTCTTGTGCGGTGGTTAGTGTTTTGCTCGCATAATATATCGGATGAAAATTTTTATTGATGCGTTGTCCTAAGACCGCACCAACGGCAAAACTACTAGCATCGCACATAATTTCAAAAGGAAGTTCCCAATTGGGGGCTATCACGATTGGTGCGTTTATCAATTTTTCTTTTATAAGTGAAAAAGCGCGCAAACAATTTTCATCAAAAATAAAAGGCGCATCTTTTTCTAATAAGTGTGTAAGGGGCTTAGTGATTTTAGAAAAATCTTTAATAAACCGGCGATAGAAACCGGCGTGCCCCAAAAAACTACGAACGGCCTTAACATTTGAGGGTGGAGGTAATTTTTCTATAATTTCAATTTTTGCTTTATCTACCTCTATACCCTTGCTAGAAATTTTATGGCCTAAAACCAAACCTTCCCGCACCATAAAATGGCACTTTTCCCAGTTCAAGACTAGGTTCGTGTCCTCACATCTTTAGAGTACACGGGAAAGATTTGCTAAACATAAATCAAAAGAGTCTCCAAAGACGGAGAAATCGTCCATGAAGACCTCCATGATATCCTCCACTAGTTCATCAAAGATCGCTAACATACACCTTTGGAAGGTTGCCGACGCATTGCATAAACCAAAAGGCATCCTTCGATAGGCGAAGGTGCCAAACGGACAAGTGAAGGTTGTTTTCTCTTGGTCTTCGGGTGCAATTGGGATTTGGAAATATCCCGAGAGACCGTCAAGAAAACAATAAAACGAGTGCCCGGATAACCGTTCAAGGATTTGGTCAATGAACGGCAAAGGAAAATGATCCTTTCGGGTTGCATCATTTAATTTACGGTAGTCGATGCAAACCCGCCATCCGGTAACGGTTCGAGTAGGAATTAATTCATTTTTATCATTAGGAACTACCGTTAAGCCTCCTTTCTTAGGCACCACTTGGACCGGACTCACCCAAGAGCTATCCGAAATCGGATAGATGATGCCTGCATCTAATAATTTAATCACCTCGGCCTTGACTACCTCCTTCATGTTAGGATTTAGCCGGCATTGAGGTTGAATTGTTTTGTGAGCTTTTTCTTCCAATAAAATTTTATGGGTGCAAAAGGAGGGATTAATTCCTCTCAAATCCGTGATCTTCCACGCAATTGCGCGGCGATGATGTTTTAAAATATTAGATAATTTAAATTTTTCATCATCGGTCAAGTAGGCCGACACAATTACGGGAAGTTTAGAATCCTCCGCTAAAAATAAATATTCTAAATGTTCAGGCAATTGTTTGAGTTCAAGTATGGGAGGTTCATCATAAGATGTTTTCAAACGATCACTACTAATTTCCAAAATTTCAAAAGTAGGTGTGCGAGTGATCGAATCCTTATCACTATTTTCATAAGTAATTAAATCTAAATTTTCAAAATATGCGTTATGATCAATAGACGATAAAGAATGTTCAGAAAAAGGAATGAAGTCTTCTTCAGGAGAAGCCTCTAAATAGTAACATGAGTCGTCATTGGAGAGCGAATTTTTCATAGACGTGTCAATAGTAAAGGTAACTTCTTCATCTCCGACTCTAAGGAGAATTTTACCGTTACTAACGTCTATAACTGCGCGCGAGGTGGCAAGAAATGGACGACCGAGAATGAGTGGTACCTCGGTGTCCTCTTCGATGTCAAAGATGACAAAATCTACCGGAAAGATAAATTTGTCAACTTTGACAAGCACATCCTCAATAATACCCATCGGATATCTTATAGACCGATCCGCCAATTGAATGCTCATTCTTGTGGGTTTAGGTTCTCCTAAACCCAATTTCTTAACTAAAGAATAAGACATTAAATTTATTGAGGCACCTAAATCGGCTAACGCACGTTTTACCAATAAATCGCCAAATGAACAAGGTATAGAGAAACTACCCGGATCAGGTAATTTCTTAGGCAATTTATTAAGTAAAACCGCCGAGCACTCTGTGTTCAATTGAACCGTGCAGATATCCTCAAGTTTCTTTTTATTTGATAAAAGATCCTTGAGGTACTTAGCATATTTCGGCATTTGTGCTATCACTTCGCATAACGGTAAATTTATTTGGATTTGTTTAAACATATCTAAAAATTTACCGTGATGTTCATCTATCCGGTCTTTTTGCATTCTAGACGGATAGGGAAGAGGTGGTTGATAAGGTTTTGGTTTAATATAACTAGAAGGCTTAATCGGAGGAGAAGATGAAGAAATCGTTACCTCCGTATCAACCGGAATTGGAGAAGTTTCAACTGGAATTGTAGAAGTGGTTACCTCCTTCCCGCTCCGTAAAGTGATGGCTTTGGCTTGCTCCCTTGGGTTGGGCTCTGTATTGCCCGGTAGCGCTCCTTGTTGTCGATCAGAGAGCATCTTTGCAATTTGCCCAATTTGAGTCTCCAAACTACGAAGAGATCCGGTGAGATTCCGGATATTGGCATCATTTGTACTCGTATATTTGGAGAACAACTCCTCGAGATTGGGAGCTTTTGGAGCTTGTGGTGGAAAATATCCTGGTGGGATTGTGTTTGGTGGGCGAGCCGCGTTCCCCGGATTACTCCAAGAGAAGTTGGGGTGGTTCCTTATACCCGGGTGATAGGTATTACCATAATTAGTATTACCCGGATTAAAGGGTGGCCGATTCGGATTTCCCATATAATCCACATGCTCGGCCAACGTAGTGGGAGAGGGGGAAGAAGTAGGATCCCAGGTAGGTATATAAGAGGGAGCAGACATCTCTTCTAATCTTTTGTTTAACATCTCAACCTGGAGAGATAGATTGGAGACCGTATCAATTTCATACATCCCGGCCGGTTTAGGTGATTTAGACCGTGGTGTACTCCATTGATAGGTATTCAAAGCCATACCTTCTATAAGCTCTTGGGCGGCCGCCGGTGTTTTGTTATTAAGCGTTCCACCGGCGGCGGCATCGATATGTTGCCTAGTTTGAGAATTTAGGCCGTTATAGAAGGTTTGGATTTGTAACCAATCCGGAATTGCATGATGAGGACATCGACGAAGCAATTCCTTGAAGCGCTCCCAAGTATCATATAACGTTTCCGAATCAAGTTGGGAGAAATAAGTAATATCATTGCGCAATTTAGCCGTTTTAGCCGGCGGAAAGTATTTCGTAAAAAATCTTTCCATCATTTCAGCCCATGTTGCGATTGATCCTCTTGGTAGAGAACTCAACCATTGCTTGGCTTTAGTGCGCAATGTGAATGGAAATAACCTTAGCCGGATGGCATCATCGGATACACCATTAATTTTAAAAGTATCGCATATTTCTAAGAAATTAGAAATATGCGCGTTTGGATCTTCATCTTGAAGCCCTTCAAATTGTACATATTGTTATACCATTTGGATGATGCTTGGCTTCAACTCAAAATTATTGGGGGAAATAGCGGGGCGAACAATACTAGATTGAGCCTCGTCCAAGTTTGGACGGGCATAGTAGGACATAGTTCGTTGTTCGACCGCATTTGGCTCACCCATATTGGAAGAAGAAGAAGAAAGAGATCTAGGAGAATGAGAAGAAGAACTAAATGAAGAAGGAGAAGAAGAAGACGGTGACAGGGAGAGAATTAAAGACGGATTAGGAGTGTCTCCTAAGGATTCAGTATCTTGAAAATTCGGAACTCGAAATTGTAAGCGGTGCCGAAGGGTTCGCTCGATTTCCGGATCCAAATCAAAAAGAGGTGACGGATTCCCTCGGGTCATACACAAGAACAAAACAAAAGATAAAAGTTTTAAGATTTTAAAAATTTATAAAATAGAATTTCCCGGACTTCCCAAGGGCTACCCAGTGACGGGTTCGCAAGGTACTAGGCGGTATTGCGGGATGAAAACCCGACACGGCCCTTTCGCAAGAAATTTTAAATATAAAAATTTAAAGATAAAACTTTTTGAAAGAAAAAGTTTTTTTTTTTTTGAAATAAAAGAAAAAAATGATAAAACTAATAGATCCTTGCTTTCAAAATATCAACAAAGAAAAGTTCCCCGGCAACGGCGCCAAAAACTTGATGATGATTTTCTAGAAGTTAAATTACAACCAAACTAGAATCCCGAATAGGCAAGCGTACCTATCGAAATGCAGTATAGGAAGTGTCGTATTGCGATTCGGGGCCTGTTGAGTACTTGTACTCACAAGGAAGAGCTATTATTTTATCAAATGGAAAAGTTGGTTGGATTATACTAAAACTAAAGCTGAAGCTAAGGAGAAATTCAAATATGAGAAAGCTAGCACTTGATCTAGAATCCCCTTGGACTAAAATAAATCTTCTTGGGAAATAATGAAATGCAAGTTCTTAATTATACTCACTCGACCGTGGAGGTTCCTAAAGTATAGAAGCGTATCTCTCGAGCTCATGCTTCTAACTAACCTTAGGTTGATCGATTAAGACCTCTCGGCCAGTCGAAACCCCTAAGCTTGCTTTATGCGGTGAACCCCACTATTGGATTTGACTCCAATCCGGAGGATTTACGTCGTCCTCTCTTGAGGAGTGCATTCAACTCCTTTTATCTTTGAGTGATCTCCTCGTATCCGCAACCTCTCGGTCATTTAGGATACGGATCTTAGATCGAAGATCATATCCGCGGAATATGAATTCGATGAAATAAAAATCAAAGATAAATCATAGCGAGAACAATTAAGAACAAGACATTTAATAAGAAGGAGAAAGATCTATTTTATTCTAAGGTTCATCATGATCAAGTGCTAAAAGAAGATTAGCTACTCATCATGATTGGGGAAATACAAAATGAAGTAGGAAAAGACATGATTGAATTGGAAATGACTAAAATTAAAGTTACAACAAAGGTAAATCTAACTTAGAAATGAGAAAATACAGCAAAAGAAATAGAAAATTACAAGACTCCAACTCCCAAAATTCACCTCCTCAGCATCTGAAGCTGTCTGGAATTTATAGAAAAAATTTCTGTTTGGTCACGCCCTAGGTCACGCCCGTGACCTAGGGCGTGTCAGGCTCGAAACCGTCGTCTTGAAAGCCCGGGAACGTTGGAGGAGAAACCGCCAAAATTGGTTAACTGACGGGTCACGCCCCTAGGTCACGCCCGTGACCTAGGGCGTGTCACGGCTATTTCTGGAAACGGCGGGAAGCTGAAGACGGCGGGAGTAAAAGTGGTCTTCAAGAAGGTGTCACGCCCCCTAGTCACGCCCGTGACTAGGGGCGTGTCAAGCAGGAACGGTCTCTGGCGGCAACGGCTGGAACGGAGGAATAATTAGCTGGAAATGCCCAGGACACGCCCTGGGTCACCCCCGTGACCCAGGCGTGTCATTTTAATCCGACGTGGCAGCGGTCAACGATTCTTCCATGGGCCATCACGCCCCGTGTAAGGAGTACACGAGCGTGTCTCTTCATCTGACACAGGCGTGTCAAGGCCGGTTGACGATCTTTGGGCGCGGGTCGACGGGCTCCGGCTGCAGGCTCGGTTATCACGTGTCACGCCCCTGTGTCACGCCCAGGTAGGGCGTGTCACAGGGCGTGTCTAGGCAGAAAACTGGAAGATTCTTGTTTTGCTCCAAATAACCTGTAGATCAACCCTGCAAGATTAAAAATGATTTTTTTAGAACAAATAGATATAACTTGTAGAAACAAGTTAAAATAAACTTAATATTATAAAATTAATATAAAATATCTAACTATTAATATAAAAATAAATAAATAAAAAGATAGAAATAATTAGAGTTATCAAAGATCAAGTTCATGAAAGGGTCAAGTGGTATAATGAACAGGAATGGCAGAAATATGAGGCAAGGCAATAAGCCATTGTGCAATATAGAAGAAAGGCTAAGATTGGGAAGCTACCTCCTAATGCTTAGGAGCCTAGCAAATACTTCCCTAAGCCTTTTCATTATTTTGAAAGGCAAAGGATTAAGGCTGAAGCTCAGAAGAAGGCAGAGTTGAAAATAAAGAAGCCTATTGATGATGCAGAACCTCCTGTGCAAGCTCAAATTAAGCCAGGAAAAGGCATAGTCATCAAGGAGCCTGATCAGCCTTAGTTTAGATTTGCTAGATTTTTCAAGAATAATGTAATCTTTAGTGTTGAAAGAAATCTATGTAATCAGTTGTTAAGAAACTTTTTGTTAATATAAACAAAATAATGTTTCATGTTCATTCAAGTTGCATTCTTATTCTGTGATGTGATTTTGTTATATATTTTGTTTATAAGTTACCCTGTCATTTATTATATATATACATCATCATGTTTGTTTATTATAAGTGGTGTATATCATTGACTAAAAGGTTATGACTTCTCCAAATAAGGGGAGATTATTGAGTACATTGGAAAATGTGTACCTGATTTGAAGAAATCTCACTTAGCTCAATGATATACATCAAGGTGTATTTGATGTTATTTTGAGTTTATATGTGCAGGTTAAGGATATGCTAAAATGAAGGAAAAAGTTTCTAAGTCCATGTGTCGACACTTAAGAAAGCCTGTGTCGACACTTGGAAAAGCTGTGTCGACACCTGAAGCAACTGTGTCGACACACAGAATTTATTAGTCGACATCAACTGTGTCGACACCAGTAGGCAGTGTCGACACACAGAAATATTAGTCGACATCGACTATGTCGACACCGGGAGGCAGTGTCGACACACAGAAGTATTAGTCGACATCAACTGTATCGACACCTGGAGGCAGTGTCAACACACAAATTCTGAGACTATATCAATTGTGTCGACACACAGGACTTGTGTCGACACTCATCAGAGTTTCAACAATGTTGATTATTGTGAAGTGAAGAAGTGTCTATGTCAACACAAAGAAGCTGTGTCGACACATTCTACAGATGCAGTGTCAAGAAGCTGTGTCGATACCAGAGGAGCTTTGTCGACATCACCAAATCTTGTGTCGACACTTAATCTACTTGTGTCGACACATAATGACAATCAGTCTCGACGCTTTGCTGACAAAGACAAAGGTTCGAGAACTGACTGGAGACTTGACAGTTGTGTATTCAAACAAGTTTGTTGAAGCTATCAGACCTATCAGAAGTTGGTTAGAAACCAGATCAGCCGGTTACCATGGATGAATACTATATATAGATGGATTCTGTCAAATCAAAGAGGAGAACAATAACAACCACACGCACAACTATTGAAGTATTGATCATTGATCAAGGAAGTGCACGTCACACAGAAGAAGATTTTCGTGAGAAGATCTCAGGAGAATTCAAGCAAGAATTCTGAAGAAACTTCAGAAGTTCTGGAGAGAGAGATATCTCCAACTGTTGAAGTAAAGTAGGAGACATTTACCAGTCTCTTAAGAAGCAGATCTTGAACTAATCTGCTAAGAAGGATTCAGATCTATTTCTGAATTCAAAGAAGGAAGCTGCCAGGCAGTCAACTTCAAAGAAGATCAACCTTACTGAGTTCAGATTCAAGATGCTTTGAAGAAAGCTAAGAACAGGTTGATCTCAGCATTTGTTCTTATCAAAAGCTGATCAAGAATCCTTTTATCCCTTCTTTCTCAACAAGGGTAAGAGTTAATCTATAAGATTTTTCAAATTCTGTAGGATCTTTCAAGATCTGAGTTGTAAGCCTATATTATAAAGGCTTAGTGTAGGAGATATAAATCTCTGAGTGGTAGGGCTTTTGAGACTGAGTGTAGGAGAAATTTTTCTCTGAGTTGTAGGCCTTGTGGCAAGGCTGAGGTAGGGCTGTTAGCCTGAGCTGTAGGAGTGTGGTTACACTCTCAGTTATAGAAACCTTATAGGGTTCTGAGTTGTAGGAACCTTTCAGGGTTCTGAGTTGTAAGATCTGTGGATCTGAGAAGAAGGAAGAAGTTAGGCTGAATCTAGCACACTGCTGGATAGGTGAAGGGGGAAAGTGGATGTACCCAGACCTTGGGAAACCACTATAAACCTGTGTGAAATCTGTGATGTATGTGTGATTGTGAATTCTGTGCTATGATTGTTGTAGTATAAGTTAAATTCTATTTTAAGAACTGAAATAATATTTTGCCTTAAGTAAAAAAGAAAAGAACCTATTCACCCCCCCTCTAGGTGTTTAGGTTATCTTGAAATCAATTCTATCAAATGCTTTGACCAGACTTTATCTTTGCCTTCACAACTTGTTCTGTATCTTCAACATGCTTCTTTCCTTTAAGATCCTTTTTCTTTAGTTCTTCATCTTTTATTATTTGCCTTTCAAAGTAGTGAAAGGGCTTAGGAAAATACTTGCTGGGCTCTATAGCATTTGCAGGTAGCTTCCCAGCTTTTGCACTCCCCTGTGCTGAAGAATGGCTTCCTGTCTAGCTTGATATTTATTCCACTCCTACTCTAAGTACCACTTACCCTTATCATGGGTCTTGTCCTTAACAGCCTTCCATGCAGTTAGAATGATGTTCCTTGATGTAGGGCTCCATTGCTCAAAGTCTGGCTTTAACTCAGCCTATTCTCTGAATCTCTTCTTAGATAACAATGCTTCCCTTTGAGCTTCTTTGGCAGCCTTTGTCATTTCAACTTTCTCAAAAACCACATTCTGTGCCTCTTATGGAGGGCTGTACATTTTCTGCACTTGTTCATGAACCATCTCAAAATTAGCAGGAGGATATATATCCTGAGCAACTTCTGGCTGATCTCCTTCAATATATGCAGGTTGTATTCCAGATTCAGCATATTATCATCATCACATAAAGGAGGGAAGCCAAGAGTAGCTCTGATGGTATTGGAAACCCATTTGGCATGCTCAGAACTAGCTTGGACTAACACTCTCTCCCGCTTTATGACTTCTCTTTCAACATGATCTCTGAGATCATCCTTGTGAAATCTGACTTGACCTTCAAGATGATCAATCCCTTCTCTGTAGTAGACC
Source organism: Platanthera zijinensis (assembly GCA_039513925.1). Taxonomy (NCBI): domain Eukaryota; kingdom Viridiplantae; phylum Streptophyta; class Magnoliopsida; order Asparagales; family Orchidaceae; genus Platanthera; species Platanthera zijinensis. Next base: position 73,306,193 of record CM077081.1, read on the forward strand.
CAGAATTTATGAATTTGAGTGGTAATAGCTGTTTGGGCAGCCTCTATCGCCATTTTGACAGCAGCTAGATCAGTCTGAATTAGTTTTGTAACTTCTGTTTTGACAGCAACAGATAATGCTGCAATCTTTGTGAGAATTTCATTATGAGAATCCGTGAGATTCTCATTTGTTCTAAATTGATTTTCTAAGATATAGGCCTGTTTCTCTGCCATATCAGCTGCTTTAGTTTTCAGTTCCTGCTGCTGAGTGGCCAGATACACAACTGCATGGCCTCCTTTCTCAAAGCAGTCTGTCATTTCTTTCTTATGTAGACTCACTTCAAATCTGATTGACTTGATGTCCTGAGCTAGCTGGTATTGCAGCTCTTTATGAGTTTCATCCACATACTTTTCAAAAGCTGTCCTTTGTTCATCTAGTTTTAGTTGCAATTGGACCATTAAGGAATTAAAGTCCATACTTGGAGCTGGAGGTTGTGTGGCTGTTTGTAAGGCCCTCTTATAGCCAGAGTTTCTCTTCTTCATTACAGCAAGTTTCTTTTTCTTAGCCAAGTTGGCTTCTTCATCATCAGAAGATGAACTTTCTATGTCAACAGTCTCTTTGTTTACAGTATTATTCAGCAATTCCTCTCCCTCAGTCTCTAGTAGTTCTTTGTCCTGTGGTTGTTGCTCCCCCTCAGTCCTTACTGCTGGTGAGTCAGGGAACAACTCCTCTAAGGTTACCTCCTGCAACAGTTGAACAGGAGGAATAAGAGTAGTTGGTAAAATGCATGGTTCTCCCTGGACTTCCATGTCCTTGTCCAGCGACCTTTCTAGGAAGGAGATACTTACTTGCCCAATCTGAGTAGTATCCTTCATATACACCTCAGATTCCTCTTCCTCTACATGCAGTAATGCTTCCTTATTTATATCAAAGACTATATCCATCACAGTATCAGCTGCTAATTCACTGTCTAGTGTAGCAGCATCATTTACTCCCCCTTGACCAGGCAGATCAGTAAGTATAGTGTCTTGTACTGCTGGTGTAGGGTCTTCTCCTCCTAGAGTAGAGATTCTTTGTTGCTCTGGGAGCATACTACTGTCCACTTGTCCTTGTGCATCTTGCTGTTGTTGCTTGTCTTCATCAGAACTGAAGACAACTTCTTCTTCTGAATAACTAGACGATTCTTCCTGTGGAACAACTTTCTTCTTCTTCTGTATTGTTTTGGTCTGTTTTTGAGGAGTAGCAAACTCCTTAGTTAACACCCTATCCCATCTTGACAGAATCTTGATGTCCATTCTTCTCATATGATTGATTTTTGTACCAGGAAGTTGGCTCATTACTTCTGGTATTACAGATGATAGGCATAGACTCAGAATTCTCCCTAGGTTTGGTTTCTTGATACCTTCATGTAACTTGTCAAATACTAGGGTTGTCCAATCAGTCTTAAGCTCGAAAATGATCCTGGTCATCAGGTGGAACATGGTGGCTTAGATTATGTCATGTCCACCTGTTTTGTATAGTATGACCTTCCCTACAATCTCAAAAAGGAACTTCCCTTGTGAATTCATCCCTTTTCGATTGATAGATGATCCTATCTTAGTATTTGGGTTTAACCTACACCATTTTAAGGCTTCCTCGATCATAGATGGTTGTACGTCATCTTCTTCCTTAACCTTTGAGAGTTGGAGTGATTTTCAGATTGTTTTTAAGGTAATTTTCACTCGGGTATCTTGAACAGTAACTTTCATCTTCTTCCCGTCTGCGTCTGTAGTTGCAGAAGAATAAAATTCCAGAACTTCTTTCTTCCATATCATTGTTAGTTCTGAGACCAAGAATTCCAAACCGTTGTCTGAAATTAGGGCAATTACCCCCTGAATCTCCGGTGATGCTGTCGTGAACCCACCACGGACCAGCTCATATCCTTCGTTCACCTTGTCTTCTAGATGAGGCGCCATTACCAGAATAGAGAGATGGAGGTGAAAAGGAAAGATGATTCTCGTCGACAGAGGGTGCAGAGCCAGGAAATCAGGAAGCGTAGTCGACCAGATTTTGGCTTCACCTATTTATAGTCTAAGTGTAAAGGGGAGTTCAAAAGACGCGCCTTAGCACTAGGACTAGTCGACAAAATCTTATATGTGTCGACAGAATATGTCTAGGTCTCGACAATACTGATGTTTAGTCGACACATGTATGTGTCGACATACTTATGTCAGTGTCGACATAGATATCGACATGTCTCGACACAAAGTGTCGACTTTGATTTTTGTGTGTTGACACAAAAAAAATCAGCTAACTGATAGTCTCGACATAGTTGTGTCGACACCAACTCTTGTGTGTCGACAAAAAAGTCCTATAGTTATATGGTCTCGACATAGTTGTGTCGACACCTATTCTTCAATCGATAGAGATATTATTTCTGTGTCGGCACATCCATTTTCTTTGTAACACAACATACTGAGAGTGTCGACACAAGGTCTATTTGTGTCGACACAAACTTGGTACTTAGCCAAATTTCCTATGAAAACTTGAGCTTACATGTTCTACTAAAGGTAGCTTGTGCTAACCTAATCTTTATTCAACATACCTAATTCAATTTTAAAATAATTGAATTTAGTTTCATCCAGAGGTTTTGTAAAAATATCAGCAATTTGATTATTTGTATTCACAAACTATAGACTAATATTTTTTTTCTACATGTTCTCTGATGAAATGGAATTTAATTTCAATATGCTTTATTCTACTGTGTGATACAGTATTCTTAACAATAGAAATAACACTAGTAGAATCATAGAACAGTGGAATTCTACTTACCTTGATGTCATAATATTCTAGTTGGTTCTTTATGCACAATAGTTGTGCACAGCAGCTGCCTGCAGCTACATATTCTGACTCAGCTGTTGATATAGCTACACTGGTCTGCTTCTTGCTGCACCAAGATACCAGTCTTCCTCCTAGGAATTGACAAGTTACTGTAGTACTTTTCCCATCTTCTTTGCATCCTGCAAAATCTGCATCTGAGAACTAGTTAGTGTGAAATCTATATTCTTAGGGTACCAAAGACCTAGATTAGGTGTGCCCTTGAGATATCTCAAAATCCTTTTAATTGCAGTATAATAAGATTCCTTAGGGCATGCTTGGTACCTGGCACAGACACGTGTTGCATACATGATGTCAGGTCTATTTAGCAGTCAAGTAGAGTAGGGAGCCAATTATCCCTCTATACAAAGACTTATCAACAGGTTTCCCTACCTCATCTTTGCCTATAGGCATACTTGTTCCCATTGGAGTTTTCATGGTGGAAGCTGAGTCCATTCCATATTTTTTAATCAACTTCTTAGTGAACTTAGACTGAGATATGGATAGTCCATTATCAGTCTGTCTGACTTGAAGTCCCAAAAAGAACTTCAGTTCACCCATTCTGCTCATTTCAAACTTCCCTTGCATAAGTTTGGCAAACTTTCTGCAAATGTTGTTCTCAGTAGATCCAAAGATAATGTCATCAACATATATCTGGACTAAAATTATCTTGCCATTGGATTCCCTATATAATAGAGTTTTATCTATCTTTCTCCTTGAGAATTTATTCTCAATAAGGAAAGCAGACAAGATTTCATACCAATCCCTGGGGGCTTATTTCAAACCATATATGGCTTTCCTAAGCCTATATATATAATTAGGACAGTGAGGATCTACAAAACCTGAGGGTTATTCAACATAGACTTCCTCTTTCAAGTCACCATTTAGAAATGCTGACTTCACATCCATCTGAAATACCTTGAACCCTTGATAGGCTGCATAGGCCAGGAACATCCTTATAGCCTCCAGTCTTGCTACTGGGGCAAAGGATTAATCAAAGTCTATTCCTTCCTCTTGTTTGTAGCCTTTTGCTACCAGCCTAGCCTTGTTCTTGATGATTGTTCCATTTTCATCAAGTTTGTTTCTGTAGATTCACTTGGTTCCTATGATATTGTGATCCTTAGGTTTAAAAACCAGTTCCCAGACTTTGCATCTCCTGAATTTATTCAGCTCTTCTTGCATTGCATCAACCCAGTTAGCATCTAGCATTACTTCTTTAAACTTTTTGGGTTCTATTTGAGACAAAAAACTAGAACACAAAACTGTGTTAATGCTCTTGCTCCTTGTTATAACACCTTGACTTGCATCTCCAATTATCTGGTGAGCTGGATGATCCTTTAGGTGTCTTCTTGCTGGAGGAAACCTGTCTACCTCATGACTTTCTTCATTTTCCTCCACCTGATGCTCCTCATTCTCTTCTGCTTCCAGTGTGTTTTGTTCTCCCCTTGGACAGCATGCATCATCCATCCTACCAGGAGCTTTATCATTGATGGTCATCTTGTCCAGCCTATCTGTTAGACCTGTAGAACTAACTGAAACACTAGACAATTCATTGTTAATCAATCTAGACTCATCAAAAACAACATGAACTGACTATTCTACAACATGGGTAGTAAAGTTGTAGATCCTGTATGCCCTACTGTTGTTGTTGTACCTAACAAATATCCCTTTTAGGGATTTGACAGCAAACTTTGTTTGGTAGTGCTTACCATTCACTAGCTCATATCACTTGCTACCAAAGATTCTGAAATAAGAATTGTTTGGTTTTCTGCCTTTCAAAATCTGATAGGGAGTCAATTAAAGTTTCTTATTGATGGATGCTCTATTGAGAACATGACAAGCAGTATTTACTTCCTCATCCCAGAAATATTCAGGGAGAGTAGTGTCACTGAGTAGAGTTCTACCAGCTTCAATGAGAGTTCTATTCTTTCTTTCAGCAATTCCATTTTGCTGAGGTGTTCTAGGTGAGGAGAACTCCTGATGAATCCCAAGTTCTTCACAGAATTTTGTCATACATTCAGACTGAAATTCAGTTCCATGGTCACTTCTGATTTTGACCACAGAATTGTTAAATTCATTCTGAACTTGTCTAACAAAAGTCTAGAAAATACTAGGGGTTTCAGATTTCTGCCTTAAGAAGAACACCCATGTGTATCTAGAATAGTCATCCACAATAACTATTATGTATGCTTTCCTACCAAGACTTTTAACTAGCACAGGTCCAAACAAATCCAAATGCAAGAGATATAAACATCTCAATGAATCTTTGGTATCTAGTGCTGGAAAAGAGGACTTGGTCAGTTTGCCCTTTTGGCAAGCTGAACACACTCCCTCTTTCATGCACTTGACATGAGGACCATTCCTCACCAACCCCATGCTAAACAGCAGTCCTATGGACTTATAGTTCAGATGAGCTAGCCTCTTGTGCTATTTGACACATAGTGAGGCTGTCTCATCTGTAACTAAGCAAATAGGTGAGTTGTTTAACTCACAATCTAGGTTAAGACAATAAACATTTCCTTTCCTAGTGCCAGTCAAAATGAACTCTTGATCACTTGACCTTTTAATTTGGCACTCCCCTTTGTGAAAGGAGATGTCATAACCTAGATCACTAAGCTGACTTATGATTATCAGGTTGTGTTTTAGACCCTTCACATAAGGCACTTTAGTGATAGTAATTGAGTCACTAGAGATGTTACCAAATCATTTGATGACTCCTTTTTCTGATCCACCAAAGATGACTTTGAGACCATTCTTTATGGGTACAAAGTCCCTCAGCATTCTTCTTGTTCCAGTCATATGTCTGGAACAGCCACTATCTAAGTATCATATAGGGGTATGGTCACTTGGATTCACCTGCAACAAATAAAGGATTACTTATCCTTATAACCCAAGTTATTTTTGGGTCCTAGGTTCTTGTTAGTCTTGGAAACAACAGGTTTACCTACAGATTTTCTGATAGGTAAACTACTCTTAGTTTTAACACTTGTGTTAAACCAACCGTCCAAGACAAAGTGGCCTACCTTTCCATAACACCAACACTAAAATCTGTTATACCTTTTCTTAGGTATAGACTTCACAGTTATGTTGCCAACAGTCTTTTTGAGTGTGGGTGCTGGAGTAGAAAACCCCATGAATTCCTTTTGAATCTGATGGGCTTACCTATATAGTGGCCTCTTGGCATTTGCACACTTGCCAAGGTGAACTCCATACTCACAGTGACCATGAGTAGTTTCATGATCATACCTGTTTGTAGGATTCATCACCTTCCTAAGAAGATAGGGGGTTTTGTAGCTAGAGGCTGAACTGGGGCCTTACCTTTTCTTTGTGAATTGGTGGCCCTAGTTCTTCCCTTAAAACCTAGACTAGTCTTCCCTTTTTGAGAGATGAAATTGTCTATTAAGGGTAAGACAGATTTTGGTTTGGATAATTTAGCCACTAGCTTTCTTTCTTGCTGAAGTTTTGCCTCTAGTTTCTCGATATGATTCTCCTTGAAAGAGATTGTGCCCATCTGAATAACAGTAATGTTTTTCAGTTTGGCAACCTCATTCAATTTTAGATCTAACAGCTTTGTTGAATCTGCTGCAGCCAGCTTAAGAGACTCAATCTCCTTGGTCTTCTCTTTGACAAGAAGTTTGCTTCTCTTTAGAGCTTGCAATAATCCACCATACTCATCAATGAGTTGGTGTACATCCCCTTCAGACTCAGAACCATCCACATATCTTGATGCTGATGCTTCTAATTCTGATCCAGTAAAATAATCAGATGTTGTAGGAGAGTTATATACCTTACTAGGACCATCTTGATCTAGGCACTGATCATTTTCTGTTAGGGCCATCAGCCCTCTGTAGCAGTATTCTTCCACTCCATTTATGGAGTCCAACATTTGTAGAAATTCTATCTCCTAAGAATCCTCTTCAGTTGAGAATAACCCAACATATGCTTCAGCCTCTTCTTCTTCTCCTGATTCAGATAATGAAGAATCTGTCCAGCTTTTCTGCTTTTGGGAAATAAAAGATTTTTCTTTCTTGCCCTTCATTTGTTGCTTCTTCTTGTCTTTTGATTCAACCCTCTTGTCTGGATAATTTGCTATGACATGTCCTTGTTTGTTGCAACAATAGCACATAATCTTAGAATTAGATTGTTTACTAGGTTTAGAAGCATACCTGTCTTCCTTAGGAGTTTTCTTTTTCTTGTAGTACTCATCCTTTCAAAAGGATGAAGAAGGTCTTATTCTCCACTTCTTCTTCATAAATCTTTGGAACTGCCTTGTGAAGGCTGTAAAGTCCTCATCTGAGGTGTGGCTGTCTGATGAAGTGTTGTCAGGAATCTCTTTTTTTGACTCAGCACTCCTTTTTGGAGGAGAAGGAGATTTTCTACTACCCTTTCTTGTGCCTTCAACTTTGAAGGCAACTGACTTTTCCTTGTATTCAGATCTGCTGCTTTTCTCTTCCTCTTTCCTAGCTATAAGCTACATTTAATATGAAAGCAGCTTCCCAAATAGTGTGGTAGAAGGTGTGTTTGCCAGCTTGTCCACTTCTCTGATGACACAAATCTTGGTGTCTCAATCCTTTGTCAGAGATCTCAGAAATTTGTCATTCAGTTCATAAGTGTTGAAGACTCTTCCATAAGTCATCAGCTCATTTACAATCCTGAAGAATTTCTTGTAGCATTCAGCTATGCTGTCATTCTTGGCTTGCCTAAAGCTTTCATACCCCTAATTCAGCATAGATTTTTTGTTTTCTCTGACTTCTTCAGTTCCCTCCATGTAGACAATAAGAGTGTCTCACATTTCTTTGGAGGTTTTGCAATGCACCAGATTCTGAAAGGTGGCATCATCTATGTCACTTACAATGATATTATGTTCCCTTTTTTCTAGAGTTGTCAGGATGATTTCATCCTTTGTCATTTTTGAATAACTCTTAGGAGTCTTCATATTTGTATCCAGTGCAGATACCTTCATTGGAATGAAGGGTCCTTCCTATACTGTGATGTAAATTCTTGGATCAGAAGCTTCCATAAACAATCTAACTCTCTCCTTCCATATGCCAAAACATTCCTTCTTGCAGATAGGCAGTTTCATTGATCCAAACTCTTTTTGGTTCTCACTTGAACCCATTCTTGAATTCTGAAAATTGCCTAGGATATTTACTCAGTCTGTTAAGTCAATCCTTGAGTAACCTCTCTCTGATACCACTTGAAAGAATTAATTCAAGAGCCTAAACACCTAGAGGGGGGGGGAGGTTCTAATTTTTCCTTTAATATTTTAGGCAATTAAACAGATCTTGCTTGGCACAAACAAAATAAAATACAACGCAGAACATCACAGCACAGAGAACATCAGATTTATAGTGGTTCCCCAAGATATGGGTACGTCCACTTTCCCCCTTCATCTATCTAGTAGAGTATTGGATTCAGCCTAACTTCTTTCCTCTTTCTCAGATCCAAAGATCCTACAACTTAGAACCAAAATGGTTCCTACACCTCAGACTTTTGCAAGTCCTATCTCAGATCCTTCCCAGAATCCTACCTTAGGCCTCAGCCCTACCTCAGCTCTTATCTCTAGGCTTATAACTAAGACTTCACAAGTCCTAACACTCAGTCTCACAACCCTACCTCAGCCTTTATAATTATAGGCTTACAGCTCAGATCTACAACAGATCCTACAAGAAATTGTGTAATAAAAGAGATACAAAAGATATCACCATATAGATCCCCCTATTGATGTTCTTCTTGATCAGTTTTTGATCTTCAGTCCCAACCAAACTTAGATGTTTCAAAGCTTCTTGATAGAACAAAATAAGGTTGGACTGTTCTTGATGTAGAAGTTGATCCACTATCAGCTCCTTCCTTCAATTCAAAATGAGATCTGAATCTTCTCTGCAGACTATTCTAGAACTGCCTTCTTAAAGGGTTTCCCCTTTTATTGTTATGAATTTTCTCTCTCTCTTAGTTGAAGGCTTTTCTGGCCTTCACTGTGTTGTTGTTATTGGTTGTTAAGGATCAACCCTTTATATAGAGATTCCTCATGGTTACTGGCTGATCCGGTTTGTAACAACCTTCTGACAGTTCTGACAAAGGTGTCAAACCTGTTGGTAATGACAGCTGTCGACCCACCAGTCATGACAGTTGCTTCCTTAGAGACTTAATAACTCAGCATGATCCATTCAGCAATCTGCTTCACATGTGTCGACACAAGTAGACAAAGTGTCGACACAAGTCTTGATGATGTCGACACAATACTCCAAGTGTCGACACAGTCATTCTTTTGCTCCTCGACACATCTTCTATTTGTATGTGTCAACACAAGTCCAGTGTGTTGACACAACTGCTCCTGGTCTCGACATAACTGTTGGGTGTCGACACAACCTTTTCTTTAGGTGTCGACACAATCCTTGCCTTAGGTGTCAACATAAGTCCCGCTTTAAGTGTCGACATCTTTCCTGCCTTTGGTGTCGACATAGCTTCTGGGTGTCGACACAGTTTCTGGGTGTCGACACAATTTCTAGGTATCGACATAGTTCCTGGGTGTCGACACAATTTCTGCTTCTGGTGTCGACACAATTCTTAGGTGTCGACACAATGCTTTGCTGCTGGTGTCGACACAAGTCCCGTGTGTCGACATAATTCTTCACAAGTGTCGATACTTGTACTTAGAATATTTTTCTTCCATTTCTTAACTCTGCACAAGGAAACTTAAACATACATCAAATACATATTGATGTATATCATTGACTAGGATGAATCTTCTCCAAATCTGGTACATACTTCTAGTGTACCCAACATCACTCAATCATCCACTTTCACTTCACCATTTTCAACAATCATTTAGGAGAGAGATGAGGGGTCAAGGACATTCAAATACCATGAATGACCACTTTCTCTCTCCTCTATTAAATGGAAAAATGGAGCTTTCTCTCTCCTAGTAATCATGGCCGAATTTGATTATTATTTCAGCCAAAAAGTACCCCATTAACCTATATGAATAATTAAAATGAGGTTAGCCCAAGTGGATTTGTGTTTGAGCTTGAGTTAGTCTATATCGGTTATATTGACCCAATGTGGGTTAGCCCAACCCTAGCCCACATTGGATGACCTAACTTACCCTAATGGGTGGTTAGTGACCCTTTGGCCTCCCCTATGGGCTAGGAAGGTCTGGGTATGGTCAATTGGGCATATTAGAGGCTAATTACCCTTAATTAGGGCATTTTGCCCAATTTAGGACTAAGGTTAACATTGATCAACTTGACCCCTAGGGTTGACCCCATAGGTCCTTGGTGACCCATTGACCTCCCTAGCTTAGGGCTTAGGAAGGTCTAGGTGGGTCCCTTGGCTAAGGGGAGGTCAATTGACCATGTGTGAGCTAGTTTGACCTAATTAAGGTTGGGTTGACTTCAGTCAACTTGACCATTTTGGTTGACCCCAATAGGTCCTTAGTGACCAAAGGGTCCTCCCAAAGGGTTAGGGGTGTCATGGTGGGGTCATGGAGTTAAGGTGGAACCCTAAAGTCAAACCCTTAGTCTGGAGATGGGGTTGAGCTATTTGCAAACCAAGGTGATCTCCACCTTCATGCCTTAGCTCACTTGGGTCTTCTTGGGCTTCCTAAGGTTTTGTCATGACCTAGTCATGACAAAACCAATCTTAGGGGTCTAGTTGTTTGAGAGATGTTACACTGAGCTCACAACCAAGGTACACAAGGCTAACTACTGAACATGACGGACAGAGATATCAGTCCGCTCAGACCTCATGACCACCCGGACTGAGCCAAACCACACAACCCGACGAACACCGACACTAGTCTGCTCTAACCGGCGAACTCCACGATTACCACCAACCGCGCCACCAGAGCTAGACCAAAGCACACTCCATGCTGATCTCTCGAGCTCTGGTCCAGTCCGCAACCCGGACTCCGTGAACTTTAACCGAGTCCGCACCTCGCCAGTCTTGGCGAGCTCCGCGGATAGCAATCCTATCTGTCTGGTTACCTTCTGGGAACCAACTGCCGGTTGAACATAACACGGCCTCGCAAGCCGCCTCCTCTGCCTGCACATACCGCGCGAACAGACCACCTAGGCTGCCAAAGAACAAGCCGACTGCAGCACCATTGCCGACCTGGCTAGCCGCCAGTCCTATTCGCATAGGCCACGCGGACAGGTCGCCAAGGTCACCCAGTCCACCACTTTCACTTTATGATTTTCAACACTCCCCCTTGAAAAGAGAAGTGGTGACCAACCCCAGCAATCCCCGTAATCATGAACATGGCCTCTCCGATAACGACATCGAGAAGATGTCTGTGACATAGTCCTCTCTCTGCATATACTAGACCATAAGGGATCCCTCCAACACCTCCAAAAGGAGTTATGCTTCCCTCCGCCTTCTTCAAGAGCTTCAACTCCCACTTTTACGTCACAGGAGTAACACCAACTTTGGGTATAAGGTCACAAGCCTCGTCACCCCTGAGCGCAGTCATCTCCTAATCCTTTGCGCTTTCCCCCTCCTTGACTCCAGTGGTGCCTTCAAAGCTAGAAGGTTCTCACTCGATCTGAGGGCCTGCGAAGAAACAAGATACCGAGCTCACTGTATTTCCTTCGCAATATTGAGCTGGTGGGTTGGTGATCCTCTTCGACCACCGAAGAGCCTGATCACGGCTAACCACCTCCGCTGCATCTCCAGAACAACCTCCGATCCTGGGCAAACCTGGAGTATCTCTCCCCTTGCTTCCTGAACAAGAAGTTGTCGCCCTAGAACTAGAAGCACCTAGAGCATAGCTTCCCCTTCTTCCTGAACCCAACGCCTCTTCCCCGGAGCTAGAACAACCTGGAGCTCCTAGTGACACGGGCAGATCCAACCGAAGATCTTTAGCAGCCTTCTTCTTCCCACCGTCTGACCTGCTCTCCTTTAGCTCCACAGATGAGCTACCTCCATATGACGTCAGTTCACCGAAGACAACGTCTCTAGACACGATGAACTTCTTCGTCACATGATCCATACACCTCCATCCATTCTTCTGCTCATCATAGCCCACAAATACAAGCTTCCTCGTCTTCGCATCCAGTTCTGTCTTGAGAGCATCTGGGGCGTGTACATAACAGGTTGATCCAAACACCTAAAGGTGTTCCGCGCTGGGATTCTCCTTGAACATCATCTCAACCAGATACTTCATGTTGATCGTACTCAGAGGCATCTGATTGATGACATATGTCGCGCAGGCCATCCCTTCTGCTTAGAAGGCCTTAGGAATGCCTTTGCCATGAAGCCAACACTTGCATGTCTCCGTTAGATGGTGGATCTTTCGATTTGCTACTCATCTTTATTGTGGAGTATGCCCACAAGAAAGCTCTCTCTGGATTCCGTTCTTCCTGCAAAAGTTAGAGAACACGGTTGAATCAAATTCACCTTAGTTGCCCGTTCTCAACTTCTTGATCTGCAGGCCAAGTCGGCCCTCCATAAGCTTCTTGAACTCTATGAACAAACGGAAAGCGTCCGACTTATCCTTCATGAAGTACACCCAAGTGTACCTCGAATAGTCATCAATCAATACCAACATATACTTGCTGCCTCCAAGACTGTCGGTGACGGTTGGTCCTAACAACTCACCATGGATGCACTCTAATGGTTAAGAACACCCGATCTGCGACTTATCAAACGTGAAGCGATAAGCCTTACCGTATTAACATCCCACGCAAACATAACCGTTGCCGAAGGATGACAACCTAGGCAAGCCTTTCACAAGGCTCCTTTCCTCCATTGCTTTCAACTTGTCCATCCCGACATGTATCAGTCTTTCATGCCAGATAGCAGCACTATCATTGTCCCTCATCCGATCAACATAAGAAATTGTTGAAGCCACAACCAAGTTCTCATCCCTTCTCCCTATATGAGCGACGTTCGCCGACTGAAAGATAACCTTGCAGTCCTTCTTGAAATGGCCAGGCTAGTTGCATCTATAGCACCTTGGCCCTTCCTTCCTCTTCCCAACAAGCCTAGGAGCATATCTCTCCTCTTGCTAATATGAAGTAGAAGGTCCATCACTAGCAGCTGACTTCTTCTTCTTGTCCCATCTCCTTTCCTTCCCTGAGAAGAGCGCCTCACCATCTCCTCTAGAGACAGTAACTCCAGCCATTTGACTTACTAAGCTCTCCTGCAAAGCCAGCAGGTTCTCCAGCTCTAGCAAACATGGATGATTGGCCCAGCCTTGAACGGAAGTTACAAAGTCCACATACTTCTTCTACAAACCGCGTATTATGTGCCTCTTCAGCTTTGCCTTTGAAATAGGCTCATCAGGGTCCAATGCTGAAATCTCAGCGCACAAATTCTTCACCTTTAGAAAGAATGTTGAGATGAACAAATCTCCCTGAGTGGCGTCCGCCAACTCATTCTCTAGGAACTATAGCCAAGCTACATTCTTCATGCAGACAACCCATCAAGGGAAGTCTAAATCTCTGCAGCAGACCGACATTCGATGATGTGGTCGAAGAGTTCCGATGAGATAACCCGCTTGAGAGTAAATTCCGCCTTCTCATTTTTCTTTCTCCAAGCTCTCACCGCATCAGCACTGGCAGCAGCAGCCACCTCTTGCCTTTCGTCACCACAGACGACCTCCCAAAGGTCCTCGCCAAAAAGATAACTTTCCATATATGACTTCCACTTTTTAAAGTTGGTCGATGTAAGAAGCTCAATTTTAAGACCTCTTGTCATACCACCTTCCATTGCTCTAACCCTGGTTACTTAGACTCTCAGAAGCAATGAAGCAAACTGTCGGATGATACGTTGCTCGGGCCTCTGCTCCCTCTGATATCATGTAAAAATTTGTGATAGCTAAATACGGGACACCATGCGCAGGAACACTCAACCTATCTGGGTCCAAATAACCAGATGCACTAGTGCATTGCCTTGCTCGGCTAGAATCACAACATTCACAACACATCAGAGATTTGCGGAAGCATTAATAGGAAAAAACTATCAAATATATATAACATCTTATATTTTTACATGAGTACTTGGGTCATGGCCTAAGTTCTTAAATAACCCTGCATGCTGTACAAGTTCTACATATAACTCCTCACTCTCTCTCCATATCTTGCTTGTTCGTACTCACGTCTCGAAACTCTGAAGATGCCAGTGGTGCTTCTGCTCGAGTAGTCCTAACTGTTGGCATATTCTCCTAGCACAGGTGCTCTGTTTCCTTTGAATAGTAATTTAAATAACCGTTAGTCACAGGGCTAAGTGGAAACAGACCTCCTCCCCAGATCTATACCTTGGGGACGAGCCCACACCCACCCAACAATAGCTGAAGAAAGAGAGATTTAGTACAACATTTCATATTTTTAAGCTAGGAGCAATAATAAAGGAAAAGCAGCATAATATAACTGAAATGACAACAGTAATAACATCAGTTATAATAAGGGCTCCACTAACACATCAACATATCAGGTATTAACAACCTGTATCCTATCGCAGACATTCACAACCGTGCACACATATCCTATGTCGACATAGTATGGACCGCTTCTGTTCCAGCAGGGTAGCGAGCCCCACGAGCCTCACCGATGTGGCTGTCGGTGATAGTGGTCAGTCCTGTCACTACTGGGGGTAGTCGTACTGCACAGCCCCATGCCCCAATGTATAACCCCGTGTACTATTGGATGTGAGTGACATCCGGCGATACAACATTTTGGCCGACTAGTTGAGGAAAATCCAATGGGGAAAAAATAACGGTCGGTCACCCGTGGTACCCATCTCCCTATCGCCTTGAGTCATCGACCTTCCCGCACCGATACGAACGGTCTGTGGAAGGGATTGACCCGCCACAGTTAACCGTAAGCAATTTACAAGCAACCAAACAATCAATTTTGATAGCACGCACCGGGTCTGGAATGGTCTGCCCTACTATACTTCAATCTTCGGGCAGTAACGCTTAGCTCAACTTTCGACAAGGGGCATGCGAGCACTTTATTTGGGGCTAAACTTGGAGGAACACCTCAAATCTGGTTATCCCCAACTAAGGCTCGACCTTAACAGATGGTTGCTCGTCAGAGTAGAACCCGTGCTTATAATAGTAAATTGCAGTAATGAAAATGTGGTAATTAAAGCTGCTGATAATATAAGCTGCATAATTAGAGTGCTGGAATGAAATGTGACCAGTACGAAATTGTAGCAGTACTGAATTGAACTTGACCAGTACGGGACTGGAGTAGAACTGAAATGAAAGTAATGCATTGAACTTGACCGGTACGGGACTAGAGTAGTACTGAAATGAAAGTATTGTATTGAACTTGACCAGTACGAGACTGGAGTAGAACTGAATTGAAAGTACTGAATTGAACTTGACTAGTACGGGACTGGAGTAGAACTGAATTAAAAGTATTGAATTGAACTTGACTAGTACGAGATTGTAGTAGAACTGAATTGAAAGTACTGAACTGAAATAAATAAAGGAACCGGAGCAGTGTAAGACTTGAATAATCATAAAGCAAATGGTTAGTAGTCCAATCGCTCTATTCATGAGGCTTTGGTTCCATGTCCGTTCTCAGGAGACATTCACAATTCCTTCTCCGTTCTCAGGAGGCATTCACAATTCCTTCTCCGTTCTCAGGAGGTGTATTTAGTTCCTTCTCAGTTTTCAAGATTTCCTTGGGTTACACCCATTATTAAGATCCGATAATTTGGTTGCGCCTTTTTAGTTCACGGCTTAATCGAATCATAGGCTTTTTAGGATTTAACCCTTTATTATTCGTCGAGAATAATTAGTAACTCGTGACTCGTACTCTATATTCCGAGTCTGCCCAAACTACCCGAGGGTCGAGGCGCTCAGCGGTTTCACGAAATCTCGAAATGCTCAGAGCTTGGCCACTTGCCTCGACCACTCTCATCGATAAGATAATTTGAATTTAACATTCAAATTAGGGAGGGTGATCGCGCGCTTCAATTTTCATTTCCGAGGAAAAAAGCGAAATATATTCTGAGATCGACCCTAGGATCCATGAAATTGGGAAAAATATTAATTCTTATCACCATGCCCCCAAATTTTAATACAACCTCTAATGGGGTATAAAATAAGCCTAGAAAAATTTTCATAATTTTCCGAGCCATTTTGGGCCTTTATTTTGGCCAAATAAATTTTGTTTAAGCTTTTAAAAATACCAAATCATTTTCAAAAATTCTAAAAATTTTTTTGGAGGAAGCCCTCATCAAGGGAGCACTTTTTATGATGTTCACTTTTCTCCGAGAGGCCTAGATTTTCTTTTAAAAATTTCTCAAGTTTTTGTTAATAAAAGGGGTCTGCAAATAGTCAGATTGAACCCGATCCTGCGGTTGAGATTGAACCAGACCGCGCCAATCTTTCTTCTATTCCCACAGAAGATCGGGCACGGATCCGCTGTTGGGGGCGCTGATGCTGAGGCGGGGGGGGGGGATCCAGAAATTCTGGGCCGTCCGATCTCACCGTGGATATCAGACGGTGGCTGCGTCTACCGGTGGTGTGGGGGGTGGCGACCTACACCACCATCGGCCAGCCGCCGGCGCTGCCCCTGATCGACTCGCCAGGAGCCAGGGCCCTCCTGGGTGGTGTTCTGGCGGCCCGGCGCCACTGGTCACTGCCGGAGTTAACCTCCCGAGAGTGCTAGGGTGGAGGTGGCTCTGCTCCTAGCAACACCGCGCCACCCCACCTCTCGGGCGACTGCTCGACCACTATACCACCACCGACCAGCGCGTCGGGGGTCGGGCTCCTCCCCGGCGGTGGATCGGCGTCCTGGAGCCGCCGGCCGCCGCCATAGGGAAAAATACAGAGGCTTGCTCTATTTGCGGGTGCCGCCGGAGCGATGTTTTACGATGGCACCATCGTCCTCCGCCACTGGGAATCTCCATTCACGATGACCTAACACTCCCATTGCCATCACCGGCGCTGGGGGATGGCTCTTTGCTCATGGCCTCCACCCGACCTGGAGCTTGGCTCGGGTGGAGCCTGCGGCGCTCCGGCCGCCGGGAGGTGCATACATCACGTTAGGGGGATAGGGAAGGGGAGGGGAAGAGTATCCACCCGTGCTAGGGGAGCTCGGGAGGGACCAACTTGGTCAGCCATGCAAGGTGGTGGAGGATGTGGGCTCGGGTTGGCCTTTTTCTGGTGACCCGGGCTCCGGCAGAGGGGGCAGGGGAAGGGAGTGCTCGAGTGAGCTTGTGATAGGGTATATCATGGGGGTAGGGGATCCTTTTATAGATAGGGGAGGCATGTTCATCCCTCCTCTCCCCGGTGTGGGACTAAACCAAGAGGTGGATGCTTCCCCTCTTCCTCCTGGCCAGGTGGCGCCATCTTGAGAGGCTAGTACTGGTATATAGCAACATCAAGGGGGGGGGGGGGAGGGGAACCTAGTAGACTTGGGTTTTAGAAAAGAGAAAAAGAAAGGGGAGTGGGGTGGGGTTGAGTTGGTGGGCCTCCACTTTCCCCAAGGATGGGCTTGCTGGTTGGGGGCCCAAAGTGGGAACCAGTCGCACTTATTGCACTAGCTCTTTTTTGCTCGAGAGCATACATAAATTTGTCAACGCACACGTTTTTTGATCGGGCACTTGCTTTTCTTTCAAATCACATATTTTTTCGGGCTCGTTTTTTTCGTACCAAAACTTTTTCGCTCTGGTGCATTTCAATCCATTCACGCGTTTAATGAAAAAAGATGTCATATCGATTGATAGATGACATACGGTTTAATGAAAATAAATTTAATGTAATGAAATTAATAAATACATGTCATATCGATTGATAATACACCGCGTGGTTCAACAAAAATTACTTTTTAAATAGGATTTATGTTTTTTTTAAGATAAAAATTACCTCAGCTCAATTTCGGCCGCTAGCTCTCGGGCGCTAGCTCGATCAACTGAGAGTCAGAGGGAGCCCCTGTTCCCCGCGCGACAATACTTCTGCCTCGACAGTGCCCCGGCGCGAAGACGACGCCCCTACAATAGGCAAACCCCCGCTCCTAAACTTTAATATAAAGTGTCGTCGCGGTGGGACACTATCGATGCAGGTGTAATGTCGCGCCGGACACAAATTATATAAAAAAATATTGAATGTTAATGTTAATTTAAATAATTGTAATAGTAATTAATATTTAATTCAATTCAATTATATATATAACCGTTGGTATATACAGAGAGAATATATATCATATACGGGCTGACGGATGTGCAAACGTGCAAGATCTGGCGCCCGATTATAAATTTAGTTATTATATATATAATGATCGTATAAAATTTTATAAAACGTTTTATAAATTTTTTCTAAAAAGTTTTTATATAAAACTTTATATATAAAGTTTCTTAATATAAAATTTTTAACTTTATAAAACGTTTATATAAAATTCTTATAAAATCTTTGAAATATTTTTTATGAAAATTTCTCTATCTCTCTTTTTCACATGAATGAAATATATAGATGAAAATTTTCCTCCATATAATTTTAGAATAAAATTATAAAGATCACGCACTGGCCCTGCAAACATGCAAAGACAGACACACACACAGACACACACAAACACACAGACACACACAGACACACACAGACACACACACAGACACACAGACACACACAGACACACAGACACACAGACACAGACACAGACACACACACACAGACACACACACACACACACACACACACACACACACACACACACACATGCACACACACACACACACACACACACACACATGCAGACACATGCAGACACACACACATACAGACACACATATAGATACAGACACAAACACACACAGACACACACACACACAGACGCACACACACACACACACACACACATGCAGACACACATATACATACAGACACAAACACACACAAACACACACAGACGCACACAGACGCACACAGACACACACAGACACAAACACGTACATATAGACATAAAGATCACACAGACACACATACACAGACACACACATACACAGACACACATATAAACACAGACATAGACACACACAAACACAAACACGTACATATAGACATACATACACAAACACACATACACACATACACAGACACACACACACAAACATAGACACACACAGACACAAACACGTACATATAGACATATAGACACAGACACACATACATACATAGACACACACATACATATGTACAACCCCGTGTTCGGCGACTAGATTCAGATGGGCAAATAGGCCTACTCCGATCCGCGCCAGTATAAGCGGGCGGACGGTCCCAGAGAAGCGGTTCGCTCCCTTCAGGTCCTGAGAGGTCTTCTGGGCAAGTCAGCCCTGGCCTGCCGGCGACTGGATTCAGATGGGCAAACAGGCCAACTCCGACCCGCGCCAGTATAAACAGGCGGACGGTCCCAGAGGAGCGGTTCGCTCCCTGCAGAGCCTGAGAGGTCTTCTGGGCGAGTCAGCCCTGGCCTGCCTCTCCTAGGCAGGTCAGCCCCGAGTCAGCCCCGGCTCGCCTCTCCTAGGAGGGCCCGGCTCGAGTCAGGCCTGGTCCACCTCTCCTAGGCGGGTTAGCCCCGAGTCGGCCCCGACTCGCCTCTCCTAGGCGGGCCTGCCCCGAGTCAGCCCTGGTCCTCCTCTCCTAGGAGGGCCAACCTCGAGCCAGCCCCTACTCGCCTCTTCTAGGCGGGTCAGCCCGGGTCAACCCGGGTCAGCCCTAGCTCGCTCTAGCCTAGTGTGGTTGTAGGTTAACCCGGGGGTTAGGAAACCCCTTCCCCGTGGGGACCAGAGGAAAAATTACCGGGATGACCCTACAGGGGGGTGCCAGTATCCGTCTAGAACAACGGAGTTATGCCATTGCCAGACCCCATTGGGTTGCACATAGCTGTTCAGAACAGCGATGGTTGGCAATTCGCAGGTCGTTTCCAGAAATCTATAAATAGGACCCAAGGGGTGCCTCAGAGCACACGCTTACTTGTATTCTCGCCTGTTAGTGCTTTATGAGGTACCTTAGCCTGACATTTGGTTAAGGAGGTGAAGCGCTCAGTGATCTTCCGGGTGTGTGGTGGGTCCTTCGCGTCAAGCCCTTGGGTTAGTCCTTTGTCCTCTTTCTTTGTCCTTTTGCTTGTCCTTTTGCTTGCAGGAGAGAAGTAGGTGCGCGATCACCCCTTCCCCAAGGGTGAACTCCACAGAGATCGGTTTTTCGGTTTCAACATTCTGGTGCGGGGAGCGTGGTCAGTACAGAAAATCTTCAGCGAGCTCAATGGCAGGAGAAAGGCAAGGATCGGACAGGTCCGACTTGCCACCCCTCCCCCTCTCTCCACAATGGGGATGTTCGAGGACTTCAGGCAGGAGGTTCTCGGCTTGGTCAGATTCGCACTCGGTGTGCGCACCGAGTGCTCGACTCAAGCGGTCCCTATTCTCGTGGCTCCAGCCCTCGGCGAAGACGCTCCCGGCAGGCGAGCTGGGAAGGAGGTCGTAGAGGAGGGGAGAGGCTTCGAGCTTCCCGGGCGGGTTCTCTTCCCCAGCTCGACAAGCGGCGGAAGGTTCGGCGAGATGGGGGTGCGAGACCCCCAGCCCGCTCAGTCGGGGGAGGCAGCCCCTTCAGCGAGCTGGTTTCTTCTGCTCCGGTTCCAGAGGGGATCAGGGAACCCGAGATGTCCTACTACACTGGGAAGGGAGACCCAGTCCAGTACATCCAGTGGTTTGAGGACGTGGTCTCGATCCGACAGATGTCGGATGGATTCAAGTGCAGACTCTTCGCCATCACCTTCAAGAAGAAGGCGAGAGAGTGGTTCCACCAGTTGCCGGCTAGTTCCATCTACTTCTTCGGGGACCTGCGTCGGGGGTTCATGCTGAGGTTCACCACCTCCAAGAAGAGGAAGAAAGAGTCGGAGTCCCTGTTCCACATCAAGCAGGGGGTGAACGAGACCCTGGGGAGCTACGTCGATCGCTTCCAAGAGAAGGTCACCCAAGTCCAAGATATGTCGGGGCATACTCTGATGATCTCCTTCACCCAGGGGCTGCAGCAGGGTTTTTTCCGGATGGAGATGAAGAGTGTGCCGCCCCTCTCCTACGAGGAGTTGATGGAGTGGGCGGAGAGAGAAGTTGACGGGGAGGCGTCGAACCCGGAGTTTGCTCGAAAGTTAGCCAGGTGGGCTACGGAGGAGGAGAGGCCTAGAGGGGGCAGAGTTTAGGAGGCGAGGAGAGCTAAACCCCGATAGAGGGAGCAACAGCAGCAGCAGCATCCTAGGTGGGGGCGTCAGGAGTCGAATCACCGGCTGGGATGGAGGCCGGAATGGCAAGATCAAGGGCCGAGGAGAGGTCATCATGGTGGGGATAACTGCCACGAGGCTAGGTCCAGTTCTATCCTCCAGGCGGGAGGCAAGGCCAGAGACCACCTCTCCCCGACCAGGAGTAGGCTATGGCAATAACCATGGGAGAGAGGAGGAGAGCAACGCGGAGGAGAAGAAGGGAGGTTAGGGTGGAGCTGCCCTACTGTGAATTCCATCAAGAGGAGGGGCACGCCACGGCCATGTGCCCGGAGTTCCTCTAGATGAGAGGAAACCGTGAGTAGCAACAACATTGAGACTGCCGAGAAGTGCAGATCGAGGAGGTCCTGCCTCGGGCAGAGGAGGATAGGTGTGAAGACCGGGCAGATGTGGGGACCCGGGGAAGGATCAGAATGATCCACGGAGGGTGGGGGGAGTCGAGGTTTCCCGAAAGGCAAGTCTCCATACAATGTACCGCGGGAGCATTGACTCCACATCCCAGACCCCACCCCTGGAAGAGAGAATCACCTTCTCAGTCAAGGATATGCCGGGTCATGAGGACCCCTTTTGCGATGCGCTGGTCATCCAGACGACCATCGAAGATTTCACCGTCTCCCGGATCCTCATCGATAATGGGAGCTCGGTCAACGTCATCTTCAAGAAGGCGTTCGACGCGATGAAGGTGGAGGCCATGAGGTGCTGGCCTCGGATGGTCCCCTGTTTGGCTTCTTAGGGGAGAGGAAGGAAGTTGAAGGAGGAGTTGGACTCCATGTCTCTCTGGGGGGCAGTCCCGCATCTGTAAGTTCGTCATCGTGGATGCCCCCAGCAGCTACAACGCCATCTTTGGGAGGCCCCTCATCAGCGCCTTCCGCTGCGTCCTCTCGTCCTTCCAGCAGTGTCTGAAGTTCAACGCCGAGGGGGTCCAGGTTCGGGTTCGGGGAGACCCCAAGATAGCAAGGGAGTGCTACGTCATGACGGTGAACTCCATCTCTTGGCAGGAGGGGGCTGAGGAGATGGGACGGAGGATTGAGGAGGCAGAGCCGGAGGCCGGCGGAGAGGAGATGGAGGTAGAGGAGAGCCGCACCCAGGTGGGGGTGGCGGAAGAAGTTCAAGGGTCGGCCGAGGCGATGGCCGTGGAGGAGGCTGGAGAGGAAGTCCTTGCCCCAATAGGGGGGACGTTGAAGAATGGGGGGAGCAGTCCCGCCTGGAAGCAGCAGAGTAGGTAGTGGAGATGGAGGTCCTCACCTTGGGAGGCAGGGTGGAGAAGGTTTGCGTCAGCGGAGGCCTGACCCCGAAGGCCCAGGGAAGGATGCTGGAGTGCATCCAGAAGAATGTGAACATCTTCACCAGGAGCGCCGCAGAGATGTCGGGGATCGATGCCGAGGTGGACTGCCATCACCTCAACCTGGATCAGGAAGCTCACCCCGTCCAGCAGAAGAAAAGATCCACGACGGACAGGTTGGCCGAGCTGATCAGGGAGGAGGTGGCCAAGCTTCTCAAGGCTGGCTTTGTATCCGAAATCCAATACCCTGATTGGGTCTCCTATGTAGTAATGGTTAAAAAGGAGATGGTCGGTGGCGTATGTGTGTTGATTTTTCTCTTCTTAATAAATCATGCCCCAAGGATTGTTACCTCTTGCCTCGGATCGACACGCTGGTTGATTCAGCCGTCGGTTTCCCTGTAATGAGTTTTTTAGATGCATTTTCAGGTTATCACCAGATCAGGATGTAACCCCCCCCCCCCCCCCCGACGTCAAAGATGTCTCTTTCATCACGAGGGATGGATGCTACTACTACTACAAAATTATGCCCTTTGGGCTAAAGAACGCAGTTGTGACCTATCAAAAGATGATGGACAGGGTCTTCTGAGAGCAAAGGTGGAGGAACTTGGAAGTGTATGTTGATGACCTCATGATAAAGATTCGATATGTTGACTCTCACCTCCAGGATTTGTAGGAAACCTTCGCCACCCTACACAAGTACAAGATGAGGCTGAACCCCCTAAAGTGTGTCTTCGGGGCGGGCGTGGGCAAGTTCCTAGGCCATCTCCTCACCCCAGCAGGTGTAGAGCCCAATCCTGGCAAGGTCCGAGTAATTATGGAGCTGGGATAACCTCAGAATACTAAATAAGTGCAGAGGTTGATGTGGAAGCTGGCAGGGCTAAGCAGGTTCCTCTCCCGGGCAGGAGAGAAGTGCCCTCCCTTCTTCAAGACTTTGAGGGGAGGACAAAAGTTCGAGTGGACCTCGGAGTGCGAGGAGACATTCTAGGCCATGAAGAGGCAGTTGACTCAGCCCCCCTGCTCCAAGGGCCAAAGGAGGGGGAGGACTTGTCTATGTACCTAGGGGTTGGAGCGGAGGCCCTGAGCTCCGTCCTACTCGAGAAGAGGGGAAGAAGCAGCTCCCCATATATTATGTGAGTCGGGTGTTGAGGAAGGCCGAGCTTTGCTATCCCATCTTGTAAAAGCTGGCCATTTCTCTAGTCATCTCGGCTCGGAGGCCCTGGCCTTACTTCCATGCGCACTCAATCCGAGTGGTGACTGACCACCTCCTCTGCAACATCTTCGAGGGGGTGGAGCATTCAGACAGATTAGCTAAGTGGTCGATAAAGCTGAGCGAGTTCGACATCTCCTTCGTCTCCCGCCTCTCGATCAAGGCCCAAGCCATGGCCGACTTCCTGGCTAACTACGTGGTCGAGGTGGTAGAGGAAGAACTCGCTCGCACCATTCCTTGGAAGGTGATGGTGGATGGCGCTTTAAGGAGGCATTCCCTGGGGGTAGGGGTGATCATGGAAAGCCCTAAGGGAACGAGGATCGAGCAAACGGTGGTGGTGCACTTTCCCATCACCAATAATCAGGCCGAGTACGAGGCGATAATCGCAGGGATCCTCCTAGCCAGGGAGCTGGGGGTGCATGATGTAAGGGTCCTCACTGACTTCATGGTGGTGGCTTCCCAGATCAAAGAGGAGTTTGAGGCAAGGGAACCAACTCTGCAGCTATACTTGGCAAAGGTGAACGAGGTCATTGACACGTTACAGACTTTCTCCATCCGGCACGTGCCCAGGGAGGAGAATGAGTAAGTAGATCAGTTGTCAAAGCATGGCCCCCAGATGGGGGGCACCATCACCGACCTGCTCTACTCCTCCATCGAGGAGGGAGAACTGATGAAGGTAGACCAGCACCCCTCGTGGATGGATCCGTTCATAACCTTCCTCTCCACCAGGGAATATTCCGAAGGGATGGACAAGAAGAAGTTCAAGTACAAGTCGGTATATTATCTCATGCGAGATGGGCAGCTGTACCGGAAGACCCTCTCGGGAATGTTGGCGCGTTGTGTGGAGGAGAGAGAGGTTCCGAGGATTTTGGAGGAAATCCATTCCGGAGAGTGTGGGAGCAATTCTGGGATTCAGACCCTCGAAGGAAGAATCATTAGGCAGGGGTACTTTTGGCCGACCTTGAGCCATGACGCCGCGGAGTTCGCAAGGAAGTGTGGCAAGTGTCAGCTGTTCGCCCCCCTTCAGCTGTAGCCATCTCAACGCCTCAAGAGCACCACAGCACCCTGACCATTTGCAATCTGGGGAATGGACCTGGTTGGGTCGTTCCCCCAGGCCAGCGGCCAAAGAAGGTTTCTACTAGTCATGATCGATTATTTCTCCATGTTAAGGCGCTGGCCAAGATAACCTCTCAGGTCATCAGGAACTTTGTATGGGGGGAGATAATCTGCCGTTACGGGTTACCCCAGGCCATTGTCACGGACAATGGGCCTCAGTTTGCTAGCACCGAGTTCATCAGCTTTTGTGGGCAACTCGGGATTGATCTCTGATTTGCTTCGATTCACCATCCCAGGAGTAACAGGTAGGTGGAGGCAGCGAACAAGATCATTTTCAACCTCCTCAAGAAGAAGGTGGAGAACTTGAAGGGCAGCTGGGTGGAACAACTCCCTTCAGTCCTCTGGGCTCTTAGAACCACACCCAACATGGCCATGAGAGAGACTCCCTTCAAACTCTCCCATGAGTGCGAAGCAGTACTCCCACTAGAGTTCGAAGTCCGGACCTGCGTCTCTCCCTTGACATGGTGGAAGAGCTGCGCGACCTCTCCGCCGTCCGACAAGAGGAGGTGAAGAGGAGGATGGATAAGTACTTCGACAAGTATGTCAGGATCAAGCAGTTCCAGAGGGGGACTTGGTTTTGAGAAAGGTGGATGCCGCAGGGAGGTCAGCCGCCGTGGGGAAACTCAATCTCAACTTGGAAGGTCCATATATTATACAGGAAGCACTAAAATCAGGAGGGTACCGCCTCCGGAATATGGAGGGAGAGAACCTAAGTCTCACCTGTAGTGGTGATGACTTAAATTGTTTTTTCCTAAATCATGTAAGTGGCGTTCCATTTTATAATAAAGCTTCTTTTGATGAAATTTTGCCCTTGCGATGAATAATGAAAATGCTAGTCTAACCAGACCCCGAGTAGATCCTGCTGCCAGACTCCCACCACCCTGGCAAGGCTGGATGTTACTCGGAGGAGTCTACTCAACTTAGACCCCGAGCAGATCCCGCTGCTAGGCTCCCACCAAGCTGGCAGGGCTGGATGTCACTCGGAGGAATCTACTCAACTCAGACCCCGAGAAGATCCCGCTGTCAGACTCCCATCAAGCTGGTAGGGCTGGATTTAACTTGGAGGAGTCTACTCAGACCCCGAGTAGATCCCGCTGCCAGGCTCCCATCAAGGTGGCAAGGCTTAATGTCACTCAGAGGAGTCTACCCAAACCCCGAGCAGATCTCGCTGCCAGGCTCCCACCAAGCTGGCAGGGCTGGATGTCACTCGAAGGAGTCTACTCAACTCAGACCTTGAGCAGATCCCGCTGCCAGGCTCCCACCAAGCTGGTAAGGCTGGATGTCACTCGGAGGAGTCTACTCAACTCAGACCTCGAGTAGATCCCGCTGTCAGGCTCCCATCAAGCTGGCAGAGCTGGATATCACTCGGAGGAGTCTACTCAGACCCCGAGCAGATCCCACTGCAAGGCTCCCATCAAGATGGCAGGGCTGGATGTCACTCGGAGGAGTCTACTCAACTCAGACCCCGAGAAGATCCCGCTGACAGGCTCCCATCAAGCTGGCAGGGCTGGATGTCACTCAGAGGAGTCTATCCAGACCCCGAGCAAATCTCGCTGCCAGGCTCCTATCAAGTTGGCAGGGCTGGATGTAACTCTGGGAATCCACTCGGGTCCCTTCCAACTGTCCGGCAGAAACGACAAGTCTTGGTGGATGCGGCGCCTAAGGGGGAAGCTAAATGTTCACATTACGAAGACAAGGGCCGTGGGGCGACCGAGACGACATTGACAGGCCGACAGGCTATGAACGTCAACTCCTGCCTTTGGTGTGAAGAGCCCCCGGGAAAAGGGTCAAGGCGGCGAAAACTCGGTCGCTCCAAGGCCCCCGGGGCTGGCCCGCGCAGAGCCTGGAGGTAAGGGCGCTAGATGAGTCGTCTCCTCTGCTCTGCGCCTGACACGGGTCACCAACTCGCGGTACAGATTAACTATCTTGCCCATCGATGTTTAGCCTAAGTCCAAGTCTGGAACGAACAGGAGACCTCACTCGCTCGCAATAACAGATCAGAAGAGGCTAAGTAAATCACAAGTGCAAGAAGAAAATATTTTCCTTATAATGAAAGCAGAGTACAGGAACAGTTTCTCAAAGAAGGACGATCAAAAATGTATGGTTAAATATAAATCCCGGGCCTCGGCCCGCATCCCTGCTACAATACAATTAATTTTAGGCGAGGCGCGAGTTTCCGGCGAGGCGAGCGCCAAATGGCGAGCCCCCCTAGATGGGATGGTAAGACCCATCACCTGGCTTCGATACCGGAAGGAATAGTTACGGTACCACATTGCTCTCCGAAAGCTTGAAGCCCTCGCTCTTGATCAAGTCGGCCCGCCGAAGCGTCTGGAAGGTATACTTCACCGCACTGGCGACGTTCTTCTACATCAAGACTTCGAGGTCGTACTCGCTATAGTGCTCGAGCTGACAACCGCTGCTAGACGGCGGCGGAGCGATTGCAGCGGCCTCCAACCTGCCCACCCGTGCCTGCAGTGCCTCTTTCTCCGGCTTGAGGGTGGCGATCTCGACGCCCAGCCTGCTGGCCGTCGCCACGTCCTGCGAGAAGAAGGGCGACCGAGGTGAGTGTAAGAAAAGTCAATAATGAATTGGTGCAAATTGAGGGACATACCGCTCCCCCCAGGTACTGAGCAAGGGCAGCTTCGGCTGCGTCGGCTCGCTTTCTCTGGTCATCTTCCTCCCCTTGGGCGAGTTTGCGGGCCGCCTCCTTCTCATCAGCTAGCTTCTTAAGTGAGGGGGAATTCTTCTCCGCCCGGAGGCATCGCCGGCTGACCATGTGGGACAGCTCAAGACCGCGGAACTGGGCCCGCGCGCTTTCATGAACCAACACCCACGTGGCCTCCTCGTCATAGAGGGCGGCGTCCTCCAAGGAGTAGAGGCCGAACGAGAGGTTATAAGCCTCTCAACCGATTATGTTCTGCTCTACCCAACTTGGCAGCAGTGAGGAGATGTAAACCCAGTTTGTCTCCTTATCCCATTGAAGGAACGGGATGCCGAGCTCATCCGGAGGTCCCTCGCCGTAGCCAAAATTCCGGTGCCCTCTTGGCACTGGCTTTGAAGCAGGCGGAGCCCCTTCTCGCGGCTCTGAGGTGCCGGCCTCCCCGACGAGAGAGCTAACTGCCAGAGGGGCCATGGGGGCGAGATCCCCAGATGGTTGGCCCACGGGGGCCTTGCCTTTCTCACCAGTCGAGGGAGGCCCGCCGCCCGCCTTCTTTGGTTTCTTGGGTGGTGGAGGTGCCTGAGGTTGCTCGCGACTGGGTCGCTTTGGGGCTGTAGGGACCGCGACCTCGCGGTGAGCGGAGGCCACTGCCTCGGCCCGGGCGAGCCCGCTGGAAGCGAGCTTCACGCTCTCATAAGGGGGTGTAGAGGGATGTTGCACTCGCTTGCGAGAAGAATAAGTCTTAGACAATGTAAAGGATGGGTATAAAGGCGGAAGCGCGAGTCGCTTACCTTCCCCGGGCGGGACAGGGACGAGTTCGTCAAGGTTCCTACGGAGGAATGCCACTTTGAAGTTCTTCCCGGCGAAGAACCCGCATAGCCCCGCTTCATGGCCCCCAGGCTAGGGGGTGGTAGCTCGCCTCGCTGAGCTGGATCGGCGAGAAGGGGATGTTGCCAAAGTCCCCCTTGACGAAGATGAACTTCTTGAGCCAGTTATGGCTCTTGTTGACGGTCTCCCGCACCTTCACCTGGGTGCTGGCGAAGCAGGCAGTCCCGTCCTTGTTCTCTTGGAAGGAGAACAGCTTGCGAAAGACCGTTAGGGTTAACTTGACCCTCTCTTCCCGCAGGAAGCAAGCAAACCCGACCACTACCGCGACGGAGTTGGGGGTCATCTGTCCGGGGATGACCCCGAAGTACTTGAAGATCTGGCGGACTTCCGGCCAAAGGGGCAGCCGGAGGCCCGCCTCAAAGTGAGCTGTGGGGATCGCAAGCTCACCCGCGGAAAGGTCGTTGATCCGCTCTCCTTTCCCAGACTGCCTCGCAACAAAACCTAGCGGCACAAAGCTACCTACGACGTCAAGGAACTCGTGCTCGGTGATGGCGGCTTGGGGGAAATTTTGTTCAGAGATTGTCCAGGCGCACTTGCTCCTCCCCTCCGCCTCGCCGCTGCCGCCACTCATCTCGCAAGAATTTTGCCGAGCGGGATAAAGAGATTCTTGCAAGATATGAAGAGAGAAAGAAAGCTTTAAATGCGGTAGGTGAGAAGGTCGACATGGTCTATTTATTGAAACAAATTGGGTGGGAAAAACTTTCGGCCGGCGGGAAAAGTGTGGATAGCAAAATTTACCCTGACGTTTCAACTTCAGAACCCGAATCAAGTTCATATCAGACTGCCAACAGGCCGCGAGTCCGCGGCAGAAAGCCAATCTCAACCGTGCTTGCATATGAGGCGGGTGGCTGCAATACGGACCCGCCAGGATCAGCTCGCGAGTCGCCAAGATATGCGACCCGCGGGGGATCGACTCGCTCCTGCCAGAGCCACGTATGTGAGCCAGGCGAGTCGACTCGGCAATATCAAGCTTGCTCGAAAAAGAGTCGGGAGAACCAGAGCATCTCACCCGCGCCCCCAGAGAGTAAGAATCAACACAGTGAAAGGAAAATATAGCGATAACTCGCCCATTAGCGGGCGAGAGCGGTACTGAATTATTACAAGTTAAAATGTCCAAAACAGAAAGTTCACGGTACTACACTTGTCGTTCCTTGCAAATGGAGACGAACTGGGCCCGGCGGCCAGCAGCGCGGAAGAGGAAGGCGACTTAGTATTGAATCCATTTCCACCTGCCTCGCCTCCACGTTTCTGATTGGGGCGGCACGCAAGGATAATGGTACTCGTGAACCGCCGCTAGCTTTTCCTGAACCAGGCCGACGTCCACAGTGATGTGCCTGAGGTTCTCCTCGGCTCGTGTGATATGCATCCCCGGAGATGTGACTTCATCCCTATCGGCTGGTCGCCTCGCCCCCTCCAGAGCCGCTAATCTCTCCTCTGTCGTGGCCTTGTCCTTTTCAACCCTGTTGAAAACTTCCTCCAGTAGTAATGTGTGTTTCTGGAACAATCACGTCACCTGCTTATTCATCTTCGCGGCATCCCGCGGATCCCCCAGGTACTCTGAAATGTGGTCCGTATCAGGAGGAGGCGAGTACCCCTCGCTCATCTCAGTGTAAGAAGAAGAGATCGCATTATAACCTGCAGGAATAGGTTAGAGCGAGCAAGCAATGGTAAGAGGGAAAAAGTGAAGAGCTCACCCGGAGTCGGCACCTCGCCCGCATCGAGGGCCAGTTGAGAGGTACCCGACCGCCCCTGGAAAGTTTCTCCTCCAAGGTTAACAAAAGGCTTCCCCAGCCCAGGGGGCATCGGCGGCGGAGGCGTTATAGGAAGGACATGCTCCTGGGCCGAGGGGCTGATGACCCAATCATCTATCAGCAGAGCGGAATACCCCGGTTCTCCCCCATCTTCGCGAAGCGCCTCTTGTAGAAATCGGAATCAAAAGGCCGAGCAACGACTCAGATAGAAGAATCACATACCTCAGGGGCGACCTCGGTACCGCTAGCAGAGCCGGACGCGGGGTCATCACGTGCAGGAGATCGTCTGATGATCTTCCCTTTCTTTTGCCTGAAAAGGGGGCCCAGCGACCCGCATGCTAACCATGGGGCGGCCCCAAGGGCCAACCCCCGAGTGCCTTCCCTTGCCCCCTCTAGGCGAGCCCACATCTCCTCGGACATAGACATCATTCAGCTATCGATTGCAGAAGTCAATGGAGGGTATTTATTCCAAAGGCCTGACGATATATTTATAGTATGAATGTGGGCCCCACCAAAAGATTCCCTCCAGCTCAGCAGGGCTCTCACCGAACACATGGATTTGGATGTTTCTTTCTGGGCTTTTGCAAAGATCACAAAGAGCGTGGATTATGTATAACCCCTTGTTCGGCGACTGGATTCAAATGGGCAAACAGGCCAACTCTTACCCGCGCCAGTATAAGCGGACGGACGGTCCCATAGGAGCGGTTCACTCCCTTCAGGGCCTGAGAGGTCTTCTGGGCGAGTCAGCCCTGGCCGCCGGCGACTGGATTCAGATGGGCAAATAGGCCAACTCCGACCCGCGCCAGTATAAGCGGGCAGACTGTCCCAGAGGAGCAGTTCGCTCCATTTAGGGCCTGAGAGGTCTTCTGGGCGAGTCAGCCCTGGCCCGCCTCTCCTAGGAAGGTCAACTACAAAGTCAGTCCTGACTCGCCTCTCCTAGGCGGGCTAGCCCCGATTCAACCCTGGTCCACTTCTCGTAGGCAGGTCAGCCCCGAGTTGGCCCCAACTCACCTCTCCTAGGCGGGCCAACCCAGAGTCAGCCCTGGTCCGCTTCTCGTAGGCAGGCCAGCCACGAGCCAGCCCCAGCTCGCCTCTCCTAGGCAGGTCAGCCCGGGTAAGCCCCAGCTCGCTCCCGCCCAGTGTGGTTGCAAGTTAACCCGGGGGTTAGGAAACCCCTTCCCCGTGGGGACCAGAGGCCAAATTACCGGGATGACCCTGCAGGGGGTGCCAGTATCCGCCTAGAACAGTAGAGTTACGCTGTTGGTAGACCCCGTTGGGCTGCACATAGCTGTTCGGAATTGCGGGGGTTGGCTATTCGCAGGTCGTTTTCAGAAATCTATAAATAGGACCCAATGGGTACCTCAGAGCACACACTTACTTGTCTTCTAGCCTATTAGTGTTTTTTGAGGTACCTTAGCCTGACATTTGGTTAAGGAGGGAAATCGCTCAGTGATCTTCCGGGTGTGTGGTGGGTCCTCCGCGTCGGGCCCTTGGGTCAGTCCTTTGTCCACTTTCTTTGTCCTTTTGCATGCAGGAGAGAAGTAAGTGCTCGATCACCCCTTCCCCAAGGGTGAACTCCATAGAGACCAGTTTTTAGGTTTCAACAACATAGACACGAGAAGACATACACACAGATACAAACACACAAACACAGACATAGTGCAAAAAACATAAACACAAACACAAAAACACACACTTATAATGACACAGACAGACACAGACACACAAATACAAACACACAAACATAAACATAGACATAGATACAGACTGACATAGACACAGACATAGTCAAACACAACCATAGACACACATAGACACACACAGACACACACAAATAAACACAAGCATAAGCACACATATATACACAAACTCAGACACACACACAAGCACAGACATATATGCATAGACACACATACACACAGACACACACACAGACCCAAATAAACATTCACAGACAAGCACAAACACACATAGACACATAGGCACACATGCATAGACACATAGACACTTGGACGACACACGAACACATAGACACACACAGACACACGTAGACACATGGGCACAGACACAGACATATACAGACACAAGTACACAAACACAGACACATGGACACAAAGACAGACACATGGACACAGACACAGACACATGGACCGACAAAAATACAAACACAGACACATGCAGACACACACACACACACAAACACACACACACACACAGAGACAAATACACACACAAACAGAGACACACATAACCACATACACACACATAGATACACAAACTCAAATACATATAAACACATAAACACACACATACATATATATACACGCACATGCACAAGTACATATAGACTACACACAGACATAGACACATACCCCAACAGGCATATACATGCATATACACAAACACCGACACACACACACACACACATACATGCATGCACCGACACACATAAGCACAGACACACCCAACCCAGACCACAACACATGACACATATACAAACACATACATGACCCAGATGTAGACATAATCACACAAAAGCAAGCTGAATTAAGGTAGCTCGAAAAGTCGATGAGCCGACTCGAAATAAGCTCGACTCAAGCTCGAGCCTCTTGAGCTCGAGCTCGAGCCTCTTGAGCTCGAGATCGAGTTGAATGCACGCTCAAGCTCAATTACGAGTTGAGATCAAGCTCGAGTTCGATGAGGTTGAGCTCGATTACTAGTTGATCTCGAGCTCGATTACTAGTCGAGCTCCAACTCAAATATTTTTGATCATGATGGCACGTGAGCCTCTCCAGCTCGAGCAAAAAATTAAGAATATGTCATAGTGCATGAAAAATTTGGAGGAAAATTTCCCTCCAATAATAAAATTATTATCTAAACTAATTATAAGAACGTACCCTAGATCATCCCGGTTCATTCTTATTCTCGAAACACGCATTCCTTTTTTTATCATCCCGACACTGCTTCAGAACCCAAGTATGGTTTCTTGTATCCTGACACATTCTTTTATCTGACTTCTTCCTCCGGCGAAACAACGCCACTCCTCGTGAGAGTGAGAGAGATCAAAGGAGGGCCAAAGCACGAGCGAGAGCGAGAGAGAGACTAGAGAAGAGATTCACATAAGTGGGGGAGAAGTTGATTTCGCCTTAGGTATATCCTCTTTCAATTCTTCCTTCTTCTTGAACTTTAGGGCTTCAACTTGCTTGTTATCCTTAGGGTTTTCATCCCAAAAATTTTAGGATTTTCAGCTCGATTTTTATCTTTAGGGTTTTCAATTTCTTTCTGATTTTTTATGGTTCATTGTTAATGATAAATTATATGTATTGTTAACTTTAGGGTTTTCATTTTCTTTTTGGTTTTTAGGATCCTTGACCTGTTTAGGTCTCAGTCGGTATTGTAGGTGCAACATTCTCTATTTATTTCTATATGTGCAGTGTTCTTGCTCCAGGCCCTATTTAGGTTTCTGTTCCCCTTTGATTCATCAAGGTTTTACCTTATTGCTTGAACCCTGTTGAGACCGTGCAGTCTATTGGTTAAGACCGGGCGGTCTGGCGGCTTTTCCCAGCAGTTTGGTAGCCGGGTTGGAAACCGGGCGGTCTGGCGGTTTGTCTGAGCGGTCTGGCGACTTGACTATGCCGACTTGGGGATATTGGCCCCTGTCTTCCTTATTGTTGTGGCCGTGCGGTTAGTCTAACCGTGTGGCTTGTGCGGCTTATGCGGGTTGTATATTTTCATGTTCTTGTAATTATTAGTCCCACATTGCTTATTTGTAATCTCTCTTCTCTCCTCCATTCTATAAAAGGGAGGTCATACCTTTGTAATAAATATCTTTTTGGATAATAAAAGTTTTGTTACTCCAATTTCCGGTCTATGGTTTTATGTTCGCACATGGTATCAGAGGACTCGATCATTTCCACCTAATTCAGTTTGTCTCTATCCGCGCGGTTTGTTCTGTCTTATCTGCGCGGCTTGCCCTTCTCCTCCTGTTCTTTGAGCCCTCTTTGTCCACTCGCCCTATCCGAGCGGCTTGTTCCTGCTCTTGCGACCTATTTCTTCTCTTGTCTCGCCCTGTTCGCGCTTGTTCCTATTTGTGCGACCTGTTCGCGCGCCCTGTTGCTGCCCCTCTGTGTGTGCGGCCTTTCTGCTCTCCCTCCTTGTCTATTCGCGACTTGTTTCTCGTGGTCTCCACTTCTTCCCGCGATCTCCTTTAGTCGCGCAGTTTCCTCTCTTTCACATGAACTCTATTTGTTCGCGCGGCCTACCTTCCTTTATGCGATCTCCTTTGTTCGCACGACTTCTTCCCCTTTGCCTTGCTCTGCATCTTGGTCGTGGCCTTCCTTGCCACTGGTGTGCTGTCATTGTGATCGCTGTAGAATCTTCTCCTTGTCCGTTGCGGCCTTTTTAGCTGCCCATCCTGCTTGCTGTTCGCACGGCTTGTTCTTTCTAGCCGTGCGACCTCTTTCCCTCTGCTTCTTGGTTACGGCCTTCCTTGCCACACATCTTCCTGCTATTCGCGCGGCTTATTGTTTCTTCTCACGCTGTTTCTTTTATTCCATTCATGGATTTCACATCCTCCTCAAAGCCGTCTGCCTCGATAGTCAAATCTTCTGGTAGTGCCCACGTTGTTACTCATGGAAAATGGCTGATCAACACCGGTGCTACCAATCATATGACCGACAATCCCCAGTGTTTTTCTCTCCTAGAAACACATGATCAGTTTCCTCTGGTTATTCTCACTGACGGCTCTCCTTCACCGATCAATGGGATAGGAGTGGTTCATGTAACTCCGTCTATTCGCTTGGCGGATACACTCTATGTGCCCAAGTTACCGTGCAACTTATTATCTGTTATCTCTCTATACAAGCAATTATAGTGTTCCATCATATTTACTTCTACTTCTTGTTCTTTTCAGGATCACGGACTCCCAACGGACGATTGCTACTGGGACTGAGAGTTGCAGTCTATACTTCCTTGATAACATTTCCGCTCTATCCACCTTCTCTTACACCTCCACAGATCTTCTCTAATGGCATCTTCTCCTTGGTAATTCTCCTCCACGACTTCTTCGTCAACTTCTGCCCTAACTTCCTCCACAAAGTCCTCCCCTCAACTGTGAGGCATGTCAGCTTGGCAAGCATCACCACTCCTCCTTCCCTCCAAAGCAAGTTCGTGGATATACCCATCCATTTGATCTCATCCACTCCGATGTTTGGGGTCCTTCTCCTACCCTCACCGTTGGTCGGGGTAGTTCATATTTTGTCACATTTATTGATGATTTCTCTCGCTGTACGTAGGTGTATCTATTAAAAGATCGCTCCGAATTATTCTCTGTATGGGCGTCTTTCTATCTTATGATAAAAACTCAGTTTAATGTTTCTATTAAAGTCTTTCGATCTGATAATGACAAAGAATATATCAGTCATGACTTTTCTACCTTCTGCATGCAAAATGGGATTATTCATCAAACTAGTTGTGTCTATACTTCACAGCAAAATGGTGTGGCTGAATGCAAAAACTGTCACCTCCTTGATATTGCGCGCACTCTATTGACTCAAATGCAGGTTCCTCGCTCCTATTGGGGCTATGTTGTTCTCATCTCCTGCTATCTTATCAATTGTCTTCCCTCCACTGTTCTCCATGGAAAAACCACCTTTTCCATTCTCTATCCAGGGAAGGATCCGTTTCCTCTCCCTCTACGTGTCTTTGGGTACACAGCCTTTGTGCACTCTCCCTCTGCCACCCGTAACAAACTCTCACCATGGGCCACCAAGTGTGTCTTTCTGGGATACTCTACCACTCAGAAAGGCTATTGTTGCTTTGACCCGATTACCCGCAAGCAGTTTGTCTCTGCGGACGTAACCTTCTTTGAAAATGCATCCTACTTCTCTCCCGACTCATCTTCCTCTCATGATATTCCCGACTCCTCTTCCTCTCCTGATATTCCTACTTCTCCTACCACCCCTTCTGTTCCCTCTACACCTACCGAGATTACGCCACCTCCTCCCTCTCCACCATCTCCTCCACTGTGTCCACCGACCGAGATATCTTCTTCTTCTCCGCGGTTGCCTCTCTCTACTCCGGGCCAGCTCTCTCCTCCATAGATGCCCCGGAAAATGAAGAACATGCCGACCTGGATAGTCCCATTGCTCTTCGTAAAGGGGTGCGGGCGTGTACTCAACATCCGCTAGCTGTTGTTGTTTCATATGATCGTCTAACTCCTTCTCGCAGGAACTTTTCCTTGGCAATCTCTACCACTGCCACTCCCCGAAATTACCAGGAGGCTCTTACTATTCCTCATTAGAAGACCGCTATGGATGAGGAAATTACTACTCTCACTGAAAGGGGTACATGGACCCTTGTTCCTCCCTCTTTAGACACTAATGTGGTTTTCTATCGATGGGTATTCGTTGTGAAGTTCCGCCCGGACGGTAGCGTGGATCGATACAAGGCCTGCTTAGTCGCTAAAGGCTTCACTCAGACTTATGGGGTTGATTACTTTGAGACCTTCTCTCCCGTTGCTCGTCTCAGCACCATTCGGGTTCTTCTCTCTGTGGCTGTCAACAGGGATTGGCCTATTTCTCAGCTGGATGTCAAGAATGCCTTTCTCTATGGTGACCTTCAGGAAGCTATATACATGGAGCAACCTCCTGGGTATGTTGCTCAGGGGGAGACAAGAGTATGTTATCTGAAGAAGGCCATCTATAGCCTAAAGCAAAGCCCCCAGGCTTGGTTTGACAAGTTCAGCGACATTGTTGCGGCCATTGGTTTTGCACGAAATTCAACCGATCACTCATTATTCATTCGTAAAACCTACTCTAGTATGGTGGTTCTTTCTATATATGTGGATGATATTCTTCTGATTGGAGACGACCGGGCTAGGGTAGCTTTGACAAAGAAATACCTCCGGCAACACCTGGTCACTAAGGATATGGGCTCTCCCAAATACTTTTTGGGGATTGAGATTTCTCGGAAACCCAACTCTTTAGTTCTCTCCCAACGGAAGTATGCTCTTGATTTGCTAAAAGAGGCAGGGTTGACTGGTGCTAAACCTGACAGATGTCCCATGGCTATTGGGGAAGACAAAACTTGGACAGATGACTCGCCTCCTCTATCTGATTCTTCAAGGTACCGATGTCTAGTGAGCAAACTCATTTATCTCACAGTGACCAGACCCGACATCTCCTATGTTGTAGTCAAGGTTAGCCAATTCATGCAAGCTCCTAGGGAGTGTCATCTACAGTCTGTCCTGAGGATATTAGAGAATGTTAAAGCAGCTCCATGGAAACGACTCCTTTTTCAGAAGAATGGTCACTTGAGGGTTTAAGCGTACTCAGATTCAAGCTATGCTGATGATAAAGGAGAGCGCAAGTCAACATCAGGTTTTTGCACATTTATTGGAGGAAATCTTGTGAGTTGGAAGAGCAAGAAACAGTCTGTGGTCTCCAGGTCTGGTGCAGAGGTGGAATATTGTAGTATGGCATCGACCACATGTGCGTTAAAGTGGTTACGGGCTCTCATGCTTGACCTAGGATAGGTCTACAACTATCCTCTTCCTATGTTCTGCGACAACAAGGCTGTTATATACATTTACAAAAATCCGATTTTTCATGAGAGAAAAAAACACATAGAGGTCGACTGTCAATTTATTTGAGAAGAGATTTTGAAGAAACAGATTTGTACTCTGTTCGTCACTTCTGACAACGAGTTGGCAGATGTCTTCACCAAGCCCGTGTCCGCTTCTTTGTTTCACATTTGCGCAAGCTGGGCATGATTGATATCTATGCTCCAGCTTGAGGGGGAGTGTTGAGACCGAGCATTCTGTTGGTTGAGACCGGGCAGTCTGGCAGTCTGGCAGCTTGTCCAAGCAGTTTGGTAGCCGGGTTGGAGACTGGGCGGTCTGGCGGTTTGTCTGAGCGGTCTGGCGACTTGACTAAGCCGACTTGGGGATATTGGCCGCCTGTCTTTCTCATTATTGTGGCCATGCGGTTAGTCTAACCGTGCGTCTTGTACGGATTATACGGCTCGTATAGTTTCATGTTCTTGTAATTATTAGTCCCACATTGCTTATTTGTAATCTCTCTTCTCTCCTCCATTCTATAAAATGGAGGTCATACCTTTATAATAGATATGTTTTCGAATAATAAAAGTTTTGTTACTCCAATTTTCGGTCTCTGGTTTTCTGTTCGCACAAACCCAAGTATGGTTTCTAGCAGCTATTAAGGCGCCCAGTGATTACCATCTATTTTTCTTCATCCATGTGTGATTGTTGGTGCTGCCAATGAAAAACTCGAAAAAAAGAGAAACAAGCTTGTTGATTGTTTTTGCAGATCATCCAGGTATAAATATTTTGCCCTTTGTTTTCTTCCAGCTTATAGGTAGTTTAGTAGTTTGGTTTGTTAATGTCATTTTATTTTTTATAGGGTTAATTTAGAGTTCAAGTATTTTTGTGTGAGGTTTATGTATTTTGTAATAGGGATTTTCCTACTGTGGACCAATGTATTTTCCTATCCAAGTTATTATAAGAGATTATCTTGTTGTGGAGTTTGATTTTAATGATTTTTTCCATTTTGTGTTAGAGTTTTTCTTATTAAATGATATTATTCAGCAAAGTTATGTTGTTGGGCGACAAATATCAATTTAATAAATGCTTTGTTGTTAAATTTTCAAATATTTAGGGCGGCAAATAGTAGTTTATGTTGAAGTGATTTGGGCGGAATATCACAACCCCATGATGTTTTTTGTCCACTCCTTATCAGAGTTTCAACCTTATAAAGGAACCCTATGTCTTAACATTTTGCAAGTTAATTTATGTTGTGTTCTTCCTTTAACCTGGCTAAACAGTGAACATTATTATGCATATGGTTATTAGCATATCACCCAGACTGTGAACATTACTAAACTATTTCTCTCCTTTCTTTTTTATGACTCCTTTCAAATTCGTCTCATGTCTGTTTTCATATATATTATATATGTGTTTCTTGGTAGTATTAATTCCCATTCTTTTTTTGTTAGTTATAGATAAAAGCTGGATTTATGAACAAGATAGATTAAGTTCTACCTATACCAGAGGCGTGGATTTATTTCTAGAGTTTGCACGTGAAAATGTTATTTACTTTGAAGATAAAATTCTTTGCCTATGCAATGTATGTCGAAACACTAAAATAAAGAGCCTCATTGAAGTTAAAATAGACTTGCATTTAAAAGGGTTTTACAAATATTATAAGGAGTGGATACATCATGGAGAAGCTAAAATGACTAGTTCTTTTGTGTTCAGTTCTAATAGTAACAATAGTGGACCTTCTCAAAGTTAGGAAAGTAACGATGATATTGAAGCCATCGATGATTTAGTTGATTTGATACATGAGATTGGAGATGCAGAACTTCCTGATCATTCTAACAAAGATAGTACTAGAACTTTTTCAAGTCTATTATGTAATGCTAGACGTGAACTATACCCAGGTTGCAGAAAGTACTCTTTGTTAGCATTCATTGTTAAACTGCTCCATATCAAAGTAATGAACAAGATGTCAGATAAGTCAGTATACATGCTTCTTGAATTGCTAAAGGATGTGATGCCAGAAGGTAATCTTATTCCAAAATCTGTTTACTAGGCTAGGAAACTTTTTTCTAGTTTAGGTTTGGGATATAAGAAGATAGACGCATGTAGGCATGATTGTGCACTATTTTGGAAAGAGAATTAGAAGAAAGAGGTGTGTCCTATGTGTGAAGAACTACGTTGGAAATATAACAAAGGAAAAGGAAAATTAATTGCTCAAAATATTTTGTGGCATTTCCCCTTAACACCAAGGCTACAAAGACTTTATATGTCTTCTAAAACAGCAGCTTACATGAGGTGGCATACTGAGAAGCATATAGAGATAGAAGGTACTCTAAGTCATCCAGTAGATTCACTTGCATGAAAGAGTTTTGTTGCACACTATCCCAGTTTTGCTGCAGATCCACGGAATGTTAAGCTTGGATTATCTACTGATTGGTTCATTCCATTTGGAAATATGAGTACTTCTTATAGTATGTGGCCAGTCGTGCTAATTCCATATAATATGTCGTTATACAAAGGTATGAAAGATGAGTTTCTTATGATATCATTATTAATTCCTGGCCCACGTGCGCCTGGAAAAGATATTGATGTTTATCTTAGACCATTAATAGAAAAATTAAAAGAATTATGGAATGGTGTTGAGACTTATGACACATACACCAAAGAGATTTTTAAAATGCATGCTGCACTTATGTGGACAATTAATGATTTTCCAGCTCTTAGTAATTTATTTGGGTGGACCACAAAGGGTTACGGGGCATGCCCAACTTCTTTATATGATACAGATTCTAATAGAATTCGAAGTAAGATATGCTACATGGTACATTGCCGTTATCTACATAAAGATCACCCTTATCGAAGGAGTAAATTGTTCAATGGAAAGTCGGAAACATGTTCAAAACCAAGGGAGTGGAGTGGCGCACAATTGCTTTCAGATTTAACCAAACTGGAACGTAACTTTGATAAATTTAGAAAACACCCAAGCAAGCGAAAGAGGAAGCGCAATAGTGAAGAAGGAAATTGGGTAAAGAGAAGCATATTTTTTGAACTACCTTACTGGCATAAGCTTTTGATATGACACAACGTTGATGTAATGCATGTCAAAAAAAAATTTGTGATAGCGTGTTGGGCACATTGATGAACATTGATGGAAAAAACAAAGATACGGAAAAAGCGCGAGAAGATTTGCGAGACCTTAACATTAGGAAGGAGTTACACTTGATTAGAAATGGAAGCACTATAATAAAACCTCAAGCATGTTATAATCTATCTTCCGATGAGAAAAAAAGGTTTTGTAATTTTTTAAAAAATGTCGAGTTTCCGGATGGCTATGCGTAAAATATTTCAAGATGCATAAAGGATGGGAAAATTTATAGACTTAAATCTCATGATTGTCATGTTCTACTACAACGGTTAATTCCTATTGGCATTCGTGGGTTTCTACGACTAGATGTCATTGAGGCACTATATGATCTAGGAGATTTTTTTTAAAATTTTATGCTCAAAGAAACTAAAGGTAGAGCATATCGAGAAGTTGGAGATTAATATTGCAATTATTCTATGCAAATTGGAGAGAATATTCCCTCTAGCCTTTTTTGATGTAATGATTCACTTGGCTATTCACCTTTCGAAAGAGGCAAAGATTGGCCCAGTTCACTCATGTTGGATGTACCTGATTGAAAGGTACTTGTTTTTTTATGCATTTATACTTTATTATCTTACATAACATAAATGAACAATTTTGTTGTTATTATCATTGAGTTTCCCCATTAGGTTTCTTAAAACTCTTAAAGGATATGTACGCAATAAAGCTCGTCCAGAGGGTTCTATAGCGGAAGGATATATTGTAAAAGAGTCTTTGACATTTGTGTCAATGTACCTAAATGAAATTGAAACAAGGTTCAATAAAGAAAATAGAAATGAAGATTCAGTAGAGCACGAACAAGAGTGTGAATTGTCTGTATTTGCATTAAAAGTGAAACCCTTCGGGCATCTTCGCCGTTGCAAAGCACTTTCTAAAAAGGATCTAGATGCAGCTCATAAATTCATATTAAACAATTGTAGCGAAGTAGATGATTTTTGAAGGTTCGATACATGAAAGAGCTCAATTTCCTTACTTTGTAACTAATTTTAATGTACTTATTTTTTATTCTTAATAGTAAGCACATGGAGGAGCTTCGAAGGAAAAATGAAGAAATATTGACAAAGCTCACCAAGAGCAGTTTCATTATTGATTTCATGCTCATGTAAGATCCAAATACAAAGATACCCTTGAGGACTGTTAATTTACAGTATCACCTATCTAATTAGCTTTATATTGTATTTTGTATAGATAAATAGAGTGCATCACACAAACTCGGGCGAAGTCTCTAAAGAATTATGGGCATTGGCAAATGGTCCACAATCATACTTAACAAAATTTTATTCTGGTTGTATTGTTAATGAAGTACGATTTCATATACAAGATCGAGATAATCGCCGAACAACACAAAATAGTGATTTACTTGTTCAGGGGGAACATCAAAATATCTTGGTAGAGTTTTATGGAGTATTAAGTAGGGTCATTGAATTGACTTATCTTCATGGGTATAAAGTAGTATTATTTTGGTGTAAGTGGTTTCACACTAGTGGGAAAAAGAATATGAATAAAGATAAATATTTTTTGAGCATAGACATAACTTCTCGTTGGTGTGAGGATGATCCATTCGTTCTTCCAAACCAAGTGCAACAAGTGTTCTATGTCAATGACACAAAACTTGGTGATCCTTGGAAAATTGCACAACTTGTATTTCATAGACACCTTTGGGACATAGTGGAACACGCTGACCTAGAAGTGGAGGAGATGAATGATAACATAGTTCAACAATATGAGTCCTCGGAAACTTAATTAATATAGGCTACTGAAGATCAGAACTTGCAATTCTAGGAAGCGATGATATAGAACCTGATATTATAAATATAGAAGTTCTAACTAGAATCCATGAAGAGGAAGAACTTAATAATATTATTGACGGAGATGAGTCAATAAATGAGGATGATGAAACACTAATGCAATATTGTGATGATAGTGATGATAACATGTAAAGCTAGCTAATGCAAATGGTACGTTAAGTTTTTTCTTATTCACTAGTATGAAACAATAATGCAATTCTTCCCTTTTTATTATTTCTCTAAAGAAATTAATGTGATGTTTAACGTTTGCATCTTATTTACTTTGCAGTAATATGCCTCCAAAAAATGTTATTCTACGACGATCTATGACAAGGAGCTGCAAACAACTTTTTGTTAATGAAAAATCATCAAATAATAAGGTTGTTGAATTGTCACCTGCACCAAATACACCTTCAGCTGATCTGCAACAATCACAAAGTAGTGCACAAGCTCTTGATGATGATACCACCATTAATGAAGGTAATGATGAAAGTCCAATACATGGTTCTGATAATACTGGTAAGTATACCTTATTTTATTTCACAAATTTGTATCATTTACTTGAATCATATATTTATTAAGGGTTTTTAATTATGCGGTGGGAAGCACCTCTATAAGAAGAGGTCGTGGGGTGACCACTGGAAGGTCGATTGAGAAAGCAATACTAGAAAATGTATGCTTTATTTAGGTATATTAAAACTTACATACACTTACTATATGTTTACAAACTTTTATCGGTTTTATTAGGATAAGAAACTACTTGAGATTGAGTTCCCTGAAGGTTTTAAGAAGCCACGTCGCTTTGTAAAGCACCTTGCAAATGGTGTAGGTGTCATTATAAGACACACTGCTGTTAAAACTGAAAATCGGTCTCTTGTGGAGTTCACTCTTGGGGAAGGGGTGGTCGCACACCTACTTCGCTCCTGCAAGAAAAACAACAAAGAAAAGAGGGAAAAGGAGTAGACCAAGGGCCCGGCTCGGAAGTCCCACCACAAACCCAGAAGATCACTGAGCGCTTCCCCTCCTTAGCCAGATGTCTGGCTAAGGTACCTCAAAAAGCGCTAGAAGACTGGGGAGCAAGTAAGTCTGCCTTCTGAGGTACCCCTTGGGTCCTATTTATAGGATTTTGAAGATGGTCTGTAAATAACTAACCTCTGCTGCCTTGAAATTACTGAAAGCTCCTCGGGGTGGCCTGCCAACAGCCAAACTCCGCTGTTCTAAACAGCCATATGCAGCCAACCTGGGTCTGCCAACAGCGAGACACCGTTGTTTTGACCGGCTAGGGGAAGGCCAATGGGGCAAGACAGTAAGAAATCCTCCCCATTGGGAATTGAGCGAGCAACCCTTCAATGCTTCCACTCGACGTGAGGCACGGGCCGGCTCGTCGGGAGGGCGCGGGCCGACCCGCCTAG
The DNA here is from genome assembly GCA_039513925.1 of Platanthera zijinensis. Lineage (NCBI taxonomy): Eukaryota > Viridiplantae > Streptophyta > Magnoliopsida > Asparagales > Orchidaceae > Platanthera > Platanthera zijinensis. The sequence goes on from CM077081.1 coordinate 73,350,054, forward strand.
GAGAGGCGGGCAGGGCTGGCCCGCCAAAATAGGCGCGGGCTGGGCTGGCTCGCTGGGAGGGCGCGGGCCAGAGGATGGCTTGCCTAGGGGGCGCGAGCTGGCCCGCCTAGGAGGGTGCGGGCCAGTCTGGCTCGCTAGGGCAACCCTTTGATGCGCGGGTTGGGGGCGACCCGCCTGGTTACCTGAGCCCCTTTGGCGAACACGGGGTTGTACAACTGCAGGTTTGGAATTTTTGACCCCATGGAGTGAATTGGGGGAAGAGCTGAAACTTACTTTATATGTTAGATTACATGTAAGTAAATATTTATATACCATATATGTGAATTTGTTTGGGATAACCAAATATTTTAATCTTTTGTAGCAATGGTTTGAGATAAAGAATTTGGAAACAGATAAAACTGTGCAAGAGTACATGGAGGAGATGTTTCAACGTATCTACACATATTAGAGAGGAAGATTATCTGCAACGTATAGAGGTTATATTGTGGCAGGAAAGAATCCAAGAGCTAGTAGCCCATTTGAGTTGATCTCAGTCGAGAATTGGTGTCAGTTGTGCGATCTCATCGAGAGTGAGACTTTTAAGGTGAATGTGACTACTTAAGTAAATTTTGTTTAACACATTCAATGACTACCATTCAATACTTGTGTTTAATTTCAGAAAAGGTCCAAGACAAATGCTGTTAATAGATCACACATACCATTTACTCATATGTTGGGTTCCAAATCCTACCATTCAAGATTGCTGGAAATGGTAATGCAATGATTATATGTGATTTTTTAATTACTATGACATATTCTCAAATATTTTATTGATATACAGGTTAATCAAAGCCCCGTTGAGAACTTTGCTAACACCTATAAGAAGAATGAGGTGTTTGTCAGTGAGAAAGCAGAAGCAGCATACGTAAGTAAAAATATATTTGAAACTTTCACAAAATTGATTGATTAGATACGTTTCTATTATAACACTATATTTTACAGCATGAAATGGAAAGGCTGAGGACAATATCAATAGATTCTAACAGTGATCTCATAAGTTCTGAGAGAGAAATTATAAAGACTACACTTGAAAATAAGTCTTGTAATGACAAAGGGTTAGGCTACGGTGTTGTGCCTTCAAAATGAATGAAGAAGACATTGATAGAGTCCACTCAGGTGAAAGATAAGTTGAATGTAGCGGAAGAAGAATTGCACAATGCTACGACTCGTATTACCTCACAAACAGAGCTTATAGATAAACAGGATGCTTTGATTCAAACTCACAATACAGAGATTGCAGGATTAAAAGAGGGGCAGAATGAGCTGAAAGCGATGCTGTCTGCTGTTTTGGGAAAATTTGGCACAATGTCTTGAATAATTGATGCACACACCATTCACTTTTTGGTGCCCTTTTTGGTTGTCGAATGGTTTATGACTGTTAGTATTTTGGCATACTGCTTTGTTACTATTTTATTATTTCTGCTTGGTTTAGGCTATTATTTGACTATTAGTTTTTGGGCATAGTGTTTTGTTGCTATTTTATTACTTCTCCTTGGTATAACTTTGATATATCTGACTTGCATGTTTGGTGACGAACTACTAAAGCCTACTAAAACATACACTTCTCCTTTATACTTTATTACTTTTGCTTAGTATAACTTAACTTTGATATATCTGAAATTGTTGCTATGTTTTTTTTGAGCCTTATGGTACTGAGATGTTTAATTGGAAGCATATATATTATCTGAAATTGCTTTGTTATTCTGTTGGATACCTATATAATATCTGAATAAACGAAACTGAGATACATTCACAACTATATTATGGTTTATTCCATAGAATTGATCTTTTCAGATACCTTAATGAGGATGTGGTCTCTGCTCTTCTCTATTATCTTCATATAGATAAGACGAAGTTAAGTGCTCCTTTTTGCATTCTGTATTTACTTAGGTCCTGACAAAGTCTTCTCCAGGGTATAAAAGTTCAAAGATATGATGTGGTTGGGTTAATTATGCGTCATAATGGGCTTGCATCTGATATTTTGAAGGCATAACCACCCAGGCTCAGCCACCATTGATAAAGGTATTTATAATATTCAGATATATTATGACCTACTTAAGGAACAAAATGTATGTTAGCTGATTTTGTTAATTGGGCAGTTAATAGTTAGGTAATCTGATTTTGTTAATTACCACACATATGTCCATATAGGTTGTATGTTATCTGATTCCCCATAGTAATTTGATTCTTCATGCATACAAATTACTTCTACTTAATTAGTATAACTTAACTTTGATATATCTGAAATTGTTGCTATGTTGTTATTTGGGCCTTATGGTACTGAGATGTTCTATTGGATGCCTATATATAATCTAAAATTGCTGTGCTGTTCTGTTGGATAACTATATAATATCTGAATAAACAAAACTGTGATCCATTCACAACTATTTTATGGTTTATTCCAAAGAATTGATCTTTTCAGATACCTTAATGAGGATGTGGTCTCTGGTCTTCTTTATTATCTTCATATAGATGAGACGAAGGTAAGTGCTCCTTTTTGCATTCTACATTTTCGTAGGTCCTGACCAAGTCTTCTCTAGGGTATAAAAGTTCAGAGATCTGATGTGGTTGGGTTAATTATGCGTCGTAATGGGCCCGCATCTGATATTTTTAAGGCATCAACCACCAAGGCTCAACCACCATTGATAAAGGTATTTATAATATTCACACATATTATGACCTAGTTAAGGAATAGAATGTATGTTATCTGATTTTGTTAATTGGGCAGTTAATAGTTGGGTAATCTGATTTTGTTAATTACCACACATATAACCATATAGGTTGTATGTTATCTGATTCCCCATAGTAATCTGATTCTCCATGCATACGAATTATAACTTCAACAATGTGGTTTTGATGTATAAAATGTTGTTTGTTCTTTGCGGTGAATGCTTCTTTGCGACGACGCACTAAAAACTTTTGTTCCCATGATTATTATCCTCTTTAGCCTTTTCAGATATTTTTGTTTGAAGATAAATCTACTGAAACATATTTTCTTTGTAGAACGCACGTGGATCAGACCCGCTCTTCGGTGACCAACGGCCTCCGCAAGAAGCTTAAGGATGAGCTGATGATGGATTTCTAGGGGCTGAGACAGATGATGATGATGGACTATAGGCATGAGGTGGAGCGACGCTACTTCATCATGATAGGGGAAGTGCCGTCAGAGGCGATGGTGGAGAAGATGATTTCCGAACGTAAAAGCGTGGTGGTGAGCCTGGCCAGTATGCATGAGATCCGGGACCGAGACGATGTTGCTAAGGTGGTGGAAAGAAGTTTGCTGGAGCTACACCAGGTTTTCTTGGACATGGCAATTATAGTGGAGGAACAGGTGGATAAGATGGATGACATTGAGCACCAAGTGATTAGTGCCGCCCACTACATCAAAGGGTGGATCCAAGGAACTGAATTCAGCAAAGACATACCAAAGGAGAGGCCGGAAATGGTTTCTCATCACCATCATTCTCCTCCTTGTGTTAATCATGCTAGTTGTTATCCCTGTTGTAACCAGCCTAAAAAGTCATTATTTTTGATGTCTATATATGCCGCCGGATTCTTTGTTTTCTACTGCTATTTTTTTCCTACTTATTTTAGTGCTCTGTGTAAGGAATTGAAGGATTTGCTGTCCTTGTGAATATTATAATAATCTTAGTTGTTGATGACTAGATATTATTTTATGAAATGACTAATTTAGATTAGTGTTTTAATGTGTTGTAATGTTAAACAAAAATAGTATTTAATGTACAGTAATGTTAATGTGTTGTAATGTTAATGTGCTGTAATGTTAAATAATGTACTGTAATGTTATCTGATTCCCCATAGTAAATGATGAGTCAATATAACATTATTAACGAAATAGTATTTATCGTAACAGATTTTTTGTGAGGGAAAAAACATTCGTAACGAAATAGTATTTATCATAACAGATTTTTGTGAGGGAAAAAACATTCGTAACGAAATAATATTAATTGTAACTAATTTATTGTGAGGAAGAATCTTTTTTGGGTGAAAAAGTATCGTTTGTTACAAATAATTTATTTGTAACGACACACATACATTCGTTACAGGAAGTTTTAGCGTCAAGCTTTAGAGGACGACCGTTACATAAAGTTTTTTTCGTTACCAAAGAATTTTTGTAACGATTTTTGCTACTTATTGTAACGATTTAGGTCCTTACTATAAGTGCAATTTGTTGTAGTGGGTCCAGATAATCGGGGTCGGGTCAAAGTTGGGGTGTCGTGTCACAATTAGTGTTGGCACGCTTTTTGGTGCACGATTGTGCTTGATTTGACCACGAGTTGACCACCCATCTTTGAGGTTGACCGGGACAACTTCTGTTGACTTTGTATCGATCATACGAGTCCAATAACACTGACCATAGTCGAATCGGTGTTCGTTTGGTAAAAGTCCAAAATTTGCGCGTCGCGACACACTAAAACGGTCAAAACGTCTATATTCTTCATTAGACCTCGGATTGCGACGCAACGAGTTCCAACGTGCTCGTATTGACTATACGAGGCCACAGGAACTGAAAAAACTCAAATCGGAGTTCTTTAGACCGATATTCAAAATCTTATCTTCGCGACATTTTACGGGGAATGGTCATATCCACCATATGACCTCGGGGTCCAACAGAACGAGTTTCGATGTGATCGTATTAACTATACGAGGCCACAGAAACTGACAGAACTCAAATCAGAGTTCTCTAGCTCTATTTTCCGCTTAGTGTTGCCTCCTACCAGGTCACGAGTAGGGGTTCGGGTCACTTTTATTGGGCTCACTAGGGTTCTGGTGGCCCAATAAAAGTCGGGATGTTACAATCCAATAAAAATAAAAGGATTTTCGTCCCCGAAAATTTGCTCGAAGTAGGGGGAATAAGTAACATACCTAGGTAAAGATCTCTGGGGTGCTTTTCTCGGATGAGTGCTTCAGGTTCCCATGTAAACTCATCTCATCCATAGTTTGAACACAATATCTTGACCATCGGAATGGTCTTGTTGCGCAAGGTCTTCACCTTATTATCCATTATTCTGACTGGTTTGAGTTGGACAGATCTATTTGACTGCAGCTGTACTGGTGATGTAGGAAGATGTTGTTCTGGTTGCCGGAGGACTCATCTCAAGGAAGAGACATGAAATACATCATGAATATTTCCCAATTCTAGGGGCAGGGATAATCGATAAGCAACAGGGCCAACACGCTCTATTCACCAGATAGGGGCCCAAATAGCGGGGATCTAGCTTCTTATGCTTCCTCAATTGGGAGAGACCATGCACAGGTTTAATTTTTAGAAACACCATTTCCCCCACGCTGAACTCCACCAGTCGGTGTCGCGCATCATAATACTTGTCCTGCCGGCTCTGTGCCGCCCACATCCGTTTTTAGATTAGTCATATCGCTGTCGTAGTATTGTCAATATAAGCCACTCCTAAGGCATTTGGGTCCTCTTCTTGAGCCCAAGTAAACGGGGTTCGGCAACGTCTCCCATACAATGCCCTGTACGGATCCATCTTGATCCTGGCCTGATAACTATTATTGTAAGAAAATTCGACTAAAGTAAATAGATGCTCCCACATTTCGCTATGCTCCACTATGCAAAGTCAAAGTAGATTCTCCATCATCTGATTTGTCCTTTCTATTTGTCCATTTGTCTGAGGGTGGAAGGCAGTGTTAGAGGCCAACTTGGTCCCCAAGTTTGCATGCACCTGTCTCCATTCCTTGGATGTGAATCGCCCATCACGATCTGACACAATGGACTTTGGTACTCCGTAGAATCGGACTACTTGCTCCAAGAACAACCTGGCTAGAATATTAACTCTGTCTCCCTGTCAGTTTGGAATGAAATGAGCTACCTTGGTAAGTCGATCCACAACAACCCATATGGAGTCATTTCCAGCATGGGATCGAGGTAAGCTGTGGTCAAAGTCCTTGGAAATATCCTCAAATTTCCATTAGGGTATCAGCAGGGGCTGCATCAGGCCTCCTGGGCTGCGATATTCAGCTTTAACCCTTTGACAGGTCTAGCACTGAGCCATGAAGTTGGTGACGTCTCTTTTCATTCACGGATAGTAAATGGTCTTGCGCAAATCATCATACATTTTAACCACACCAAGGTGGATGGAATACCTTGATAGGTGCGCTTCTTACAAAATCTATTCAGAATTCCCCCAGTACAGGGGAAAAATATGTGATCTTGAATTGCAGGATCCCGTCATGCAGATTATAATCCTCTTGTGCCCCACCTTGCAGAGATCGGATGATCGGAACTACCTCTGGATCAAACTTCTGGGCCTCTCATATCCGATCCCGGACGTCGCATTGGATCTCCATCCAATACAGCTGGGCATGGTATTCCTCCAAATCTCTTCGAGATACCAGGGAAATTTCCAAGTCTATCAAAGACTAAAACAGCCTTTTTGGGATTTGCTCCATCCAACTCCCAATCGAAGGCTGGCGGCTTAAAGCATCAACAACTCTATTAGCCTTCCCGGGGTGATATTGGAGTGTGAATTCATAATCGCACAGGAATTTAAACAATCGGCGCTGTCGGAGGTTTAGTTATTTCTGAGTGAAGATGTATTTGAGGCTCTTGTGGTCGAAGAAGATCTCGCACCTTACCCCGTACAAGTAATGCCTCCATATTTTAAGGGTAAAGATGACAACGCCTAATTCTAGATCATGAGCCGCGTAGTTCAACTCGTGAGGCTTCAATTGGCGAGATGCGTAGGCCGCCACCTTGTCATGCTGCATCAGAACTGCTCATAATCCCTTCAAGGAGGCATTAGTGTAGATATGGAATCCCTCGGTCCCCGTGGGGATCGTAAGGACTGGTGCATAAGTCAGCCGCTTCTTCAAGTCGACGAATGAAGTCTCGTATTCTAGTGTCCATCGAAAAGTAACATCCTTCCTGGTAAGGGAGGTGAGGGGTAATGCAATCTTAGAGAAACCTTCTACGAACTTCCTATAATACCCGGCAAGACCAAGGAAGCTTCAGATATCTGCCGCTATTGTGAGTGGTGGCTAGTTTTACACAGCCTGGACCTTGTCCTGATCCACTACTACCCCTTTCTTGTTTATAGTGTGGCCCAGGAATCCGACTTCTTCTAACCAGAACTCACACTTACTGAATTTGGCTAAGAGGGAGTGATCTCTAAGTTTCAGTAGCACCATTTGCAGGTGTCTAGTATGGTCTGGCTTGGTTCTTGGGTAGATCAAAATATCGTCAAAAAAAATGATCACGAAGTGATCTAGGAAAGGCTCAAATACTTTATTCATTAAGGACATGAAGGCGGAGGGTGCGTTGGTGATCCCGAAAGGCATCACTAAGAACTCGTAAAGACCGTAACAAGAGCTGAAGGCAATCTTGGGGTTTTCATCCTCCCGGATCCAAAACTGGTAGTAGCCTAATCTCAGGTCCATTTTGGAAAACACAAATGCACCTTGTAGCTGATCAAACAATTTGTCGATCCTCGGGATGGGTATGTATTTCGTATCGTAAGCTTATTTAACTCCCGGTAGTCTATACACAGACGTAATTTCTCGTCTTTCTTCTTTACGAATAATACTGGGGCTCCCTAGAGCGAGGAACTGGGTCAAACGAATGCAATATCTATTAGCTCATACAGTTGAATCCTTAACTCAGCCAGTTCTCTTGGGGCCATCCGGTAGGGTTCTCTTGGGGCCATCCGGTAGGGTTCTCTTGGGGCCATCCGGTAGGGTGTTATCTTAGCTCGTACGCACCGGGTCTGGAGCGGCCTGCCCTATTATACTTCAATCTTTGGGCAGTAACGCTCAGCTCAACTTTTGACAAGGAACATGTGAGCACTTTATTTGGGGCTAAAATTAGAGGAAGACCTCAACTCCGGTTATCCCCAACTAAGGCTCGACCTTAATAGATGGATGCTCGTCAGAGCAGGAACCATGCTTATAATAGTAAATTGCAGTAATGAAAATGCATAATTAAAGTGCTGATAATATAAGCTGCATAATTAGAGTGCTAGAATGAAATGCGACCAGTACGAAACTGGAGTAGTACTGAAAGGAAAGTACTGAATTGAACTTGACCAGTACGGGACTGGAGTAGAACTTAAATAAAAGTACTGTATTGAACTTGACCAGTACGGGACTGGAGTTGTACTGAAATGAAAGTATTGTATTGAACTTGACCAGTACGGGTCTGGGATAGAACTGAATTGAAAGTACTGAATTGAACTTGACTAGTACGGGACTGGAGTAGAACTGAACTGATAGTAATGAATTGAACCCTACCAGTACGAGACTGTAGTAAAACTGAATTGAAAGTACTGAACTGAAATAAATAAAGGAATTGGACAAGTGTAAGACTGGAATAATCATAAAGCAAATGGTTAGTAGTCCAATCGCACCTTTCAGGAGGCTTCAGTTCCATCTCCATTCTCAGGAGGCATTCACGTACAATTCCTTCTCTATTCTCAGGAGGCATTCACAATTCCTTCTCCGTTCTCGGGAGGTGTATTCAGTTCCTTCTCAGTTTTTAGGATTTCCTTAGGTTACACCCATTATTAAGATCCGATAATTTGGTTGCGCCTTTTTAGTTCACGGCTTAATCGGATGATAGGCTTTTAAGGAGTTACCCCTTTATTATTCATCGAGAATACTTAACAACTCGTGACTCATACTCTATATTCCGAGTATGCCCAAACTACCTGAGGGTCAAGGTGCTCAGCGGTTTCACAAAATATCGAAACGCTCAGAGCTTGGCCACTTGTCTCACCACTCTCGTCGATAAGATAATTTGAATTTAACATTCAAATTAGGGAGGGTGATCGCGCACTTCAATTTTCAGATGTTGTAAAAATGTTGGTCCCGAGCAGACTTGCTGACCAGGCTCTAACTAGTTGGTATGTCTAAAGGCTCACTTGGTGGCAGGTGGAGACGAAAGATGTTAAAATGTTGGCCCTGAGCAGACCTGCTAGTCAGGCTCTCACTAGCTAGCAGGTCTGAAGGCTCACTCGGTGGCAGGTTGACAAGAAAGATGTTAAAAATATTAGCCTCAAGAAAACCACCTGACTAGGCTCTCACTAGCTGGGAGGTCCGAAGGCTCACTAGGTTGCATGTTGAGAAGAAAAATGTTAAAATATTGGCGCCAAGCAGACCCGCTAACCAGGATCTCACTAGCTAACAGGTCTGAAAGCTCACTCAGGGGTAGGTCGAGAAGAAAGATGTTGTTAAAATGTTGACCCGAGTAGACCTGCTGAACAGGCTATCACTAGCTGGCAGGGAAGGGAGTTTTTCGGTGGCAAGCTGAAATGAAACGTATTTTTAAAATGACAACCCAAAGGAGATCCCGCCGACCGGGCTCTCCCTAGTTAGCAGGACTGTAAGTCACTCAGGGATGGGTTGTACATAAAAAATTAATATCTCTACGTATGGAGGGAATAAGTATGGGGCGCAAGTGGAATCGGCAGCATCTCATTCTCCTACTGAGATCCCGCCCTTCCCGCCAAATTGGTGTCGCCTAAAGGGTTGGAGACGAGTCGGACACCGATAGCCCTATTCATGTGGGATAGCCCGTGTCCGAACATGAAACAAAGAGCGAAACTTGTGAGACATATAAATGTCTCGAGTGGTTGCAGACGACAGGCATTGGTGGGAAGTTTGGTCAGAGTCTGGCAAAACATCTTTATGATGGAATCATGCCACGACCGCAACCGGAACCCAAGGAGAAGGCAATGAAAAAGTTCGCCTTAATAAATGCAAGTGACAAAGGAAAGGAGTTTAATACAGGTAAGAATTGAATGACCATGGTTGAATTAAAAGCTTCACCGACAGAGCAATAAAGGGATGGGCAGAAGTTCCTCTCGTCAGCGCGTACTGGGCGCTTGTAATCGCAAAAGGCGAAAGAACTTAAAAAGTGCGCGAGATCAACCAAACCCTAAGCAAGATGCGAATGCGAGACTATCAACCTAAAAGTAGTGGAATATCATTTATCTAAGGCTCTAATTACAATCGCCATTAAAATATCAAGACCACGAGTCTACCCTGAAGACCTCAGCGAGGTGCAAACAAGGATAAAATCAGTATATGAAAGAAGCAACGAACTACAAAACACATGTCCATAAATATAATAAAACATTGTCCTTTATATGAATAACACTTGTGGGTGCATACAGGCTAATCAACAAAGGAAATAGGGCGGGAACCAAAAATGTTCTAAAAATCCTAACTTCTATGCCTTATCACCTTTCCCTCTAGGCTCGCCATCTGAACCATTGCTGTCGTACTCATCATCCTCGTCGTCTTCAAAAAGCAAATCAAGGTCTTCTTCCGACAACTCGGCTGGGAAGTGGAGCTCGGGGATGAGGTCTTTTGCAGTGATCTTCTCACAATTAGCTTTGAATATGCCGAGTGTCTGTATCATATGGAGCGTGTGCTCAACAACCTTGATGACAGTGTCCTGCATCATCCTTTTGACTTCTTGCTTGAAAAACTGCTTTGCCATGATAGCCATGTAGTATGACTCGCCGTGTTCCAGAGGGAGCACAGAGGAGACAAACTGGGTGACATCATCTTTCAAACCCTTGTTCTCCTCTTCCAGGCGGGCAACGCGCGTACATAGTCGGTCCAGTGGCGGCATCCTATGAAAAGGAAAGTGGAGATTGATTAGAATAAGGAAATATAATGGCGGTACAGGCGCCTAGAGAGACTGACCACCCCACAAGAGCTTGCCTCTAAGATTTTTTCAGCGGTCATCAATCGGTTCACTAGATCATTTGTTTACTCGACCGCTGCTTCATGCCTGGCTACGACCCGATCCCAATCTCATTGGATGTGCAGGTCACGACACAAGTTTATATGAGCGATCTCGATTTCTCACAGCTAAGCTCGTGCGCTCTCGCGGGCCAGAGTTTGGTTGGATAGGTTGGCATGCTTCGTCGCATCCCTCCATCCATAGAGCCTAAAGCAGGGGGCATAGGCACGACCGCTAGGAGGGCTCTGTTCTGACTAGAAGGTAAAGAGTGCAGAGATATAAGCTCTGTCATACTTCCCATGCCAGAGGACCATCGGCTTGTCAGAGCTGTCTTTGACTTTTTTCCCCAGTCTGAAGTTGGGTTGTGATGGGCTCCCCTTCTTTCGGTTCTGGCAGTCCTGACTTGGCGAGGGTTTCAGGAGCCTCACCCCATGTTAGCCTTCTTTTGGGGTCCTTCTCCCCCTTTTATTTGGTCACTGTTGTTTTCTTCATTCTCTTGGGCAGGACTGTTGGAGAGGGGGAGTCATGGCCAGTAGGTGCTGTCCTTTTCTTGTTACTAGAAGGGGCTGAGGAGCCTGATATCTCACAGTAGACTATCACGGCCATTTCGACACGTGTATGGGGAGTTCACAGGGATGAATCAATTACCTGCATACAAAGGGTTTGATTGTCACTATAAAGGAGAGGAAGTCACGAGAGGGTGGGGGTTGGAGGAATGTAAACTAGATTGTTCCTTCACCGGGATGCATTGGGAGAAGCGAGTTGACGTTTCGCCTTAGATATGCAACCTTGAAGTTCTTATGAAGGAAGAACTTATGTATTTTTGCATCCATACAACCCACTTGCGACATGTGGTAAGTTTCCTCGTCTTGCTAGAGCAGCGAGTAGTGGATGTTCCCTAAATTTCCCTTGATGAAAATGAATTTTGTAATCCAGAGCTGGTGCTTGTTGGCGGTCTCGCATACCTTGAAGTGCGAGTTGGAGAAGAAGGCAATGTCGTCATTGGTCGCCTAGGTGATGAGGGTCTTGAGGAAGACAGTGGGTTTGAACTCGATTCACTCCTCGTGCATGAAGAAAGCAAATGCTACCATCATCGAGATGGCATTGGTGTTTGGCTGCACAAGGACAGCGCCGAAATACATTAGGTCCTGCCGAACTTTGGTCCATATGGGAAGATGGAGTCTCACCTCAAAATGTGAGACAGGGATCACGAGTTCGTTTTCGTAGATGGTTTTGATTGCCTTGCCTTTTTTGGGGCGAGTGTAGTGAACCCTGAAAGGACGTACTTGTCAATACAAGAAAGATATTCATGCTCAGTCAAGTTGCCTTCAAAGAGAGAGTGGTCTAGGAACTATTGTGCACACTTTGACCTGCCATCTGCTAGCTCGCAATCGCCTCCCATCATATCAGACCGAGAAGGAAACAAAAAAGTAACAACAAGTGCCAGAAGAAGGCAGGGGCAAGATCATAGAAGAATTAAATGCGGTGGTTGGGATGTACGATGAAAAAGAAAGGGGGACTTTTTATAGATGATTTCGGAAATGATTGATGAGAAAGGAGGGAGGGGAGGCATTAGTGTGGATATCCAACTCGCCACTCCCTAACCTCACCCGCAGGCCAGACCCATGACCCCCACCTGACCTTAGACTGAGCCCAAGGAGTGATGCATCTCATGTTAGAACTCACAAAAGGATTTCAACACAAGGTCACATAAAATCCAAACAAATTCTCCAGGTCGATGCTCTCAAGCAGCGTCGAGGCGATCGTAGAGCACTTTGGAAAGAGGCATTTATTGTGCGATGTGCGAGGAAAGAGATAAGGGATGTGTCTTTGCCCCCCCTCCCTGGAAGGGGGTCTTCTTGTATATATAGCGTGCTGCGGGACCCACAAAAGATTCTCTTGGAAACCAGTCACCACTTGCCAAATTCCCAGGGTTGGACTTTTTATTTCGAGCTTGTGACAGCCTCGTAAGGAGTGGGGATTGTGTACAACCCGGTATTTGGCAAGTGGGTACCTCAGATAGGGTCAGGACCTAGAAGGGTCGTTCAGGTCATTTTTGGCTATACAAGCAAAGTAAGCGGGTGGTTGGATCTCACCCTGATGAAGGGTTGGTGGTGAATGCGAGTCCCCTCGAGCACTCGCCGCCTCAGGTGAGAGATCGGCTCGCTCAACAATTTTCTTCTAGAAGAAGTCCAGTTATGTCTGCTAATAGCCTTTCCAAACAATGAAGTTTTGTTGTTGGCATACTAGTTTGGGCTGCGTATAGTAGAACTAAATGGCAGGATTCCGCTATTTGCATGACAGACTTGAAAAACTATAAATGGACCCTTAAGGGGGCCTTTGGATGGGATCTGATTCTTTGGCTTCTTCCTCCTCTGGTTAAATTTGGGTTGGCTTCCTATACCCTCCAAGGTGCCCAGCTCAGCATTAGGTAGGGAGGGGAAGCTCTCTTTGATTTTCCAGGTGTATGGTGGGACCTCCATGCTGTAGCTCAGGGTCTATTCCTAGTTCTAAGTCACCAGTCAGATGCTCTTACTCTGGATAAGTAGGTGCAGGCTACCTCCTTTGGGTCTGAAATCCTCTTGGGATCGTGTTTTGGTTTCAACAGATATGATAAAGGAGAATACATTACAATAGGGTTTAGGGAATTTTGCGTCTTTAAGTATATAATACTTCAAACTTTTGCTCCTTACTTACCCCAGTCAAATGGTTTTACTGAGTGGAAGAACAGAACCTTAACTTAAATTTTGTGTTACTTATAGCTAGCACATCTACCTCCTATTGGCGATAAACTGTCTTAACTGTAAATCATATTTGGAATAGATTGTCACACTTTAAGTTTACTTTTACACTATATAAGTTATTGCATAGACATTGTTGTAGATATGATACTCTAAAGATTTAGAGATGTACTTCTTATGTAAGAATACAATACCTTAAGAGGCCTAAGGTGACACCTAGGACTATAAATTACATATATCTAGCTAGTATAAAAGATAATAAAATTGATAAGTTTTTAGAATTATCCACAAATATAGTAATAAAATTTAGAGTTGTTAAATTCTTTGAAAATAAATTTGTCAAAGATCAAGGCTTTAGTATATCAAGGTCTACTGACATAATTTTAGAATCTAATGTAGAACCTGAGGCTAACCACTCTAACACTGCTACCCAATCTTTAGAAGGTGAACCTCTTCCTTTTAGAATGTCTATAGAAAAAGAATCCCTAAGAATATTGGTAAAAATATTGTTACCTAACACTTTGAGAATGATTCATTTTTCTATCAATAAGTAATGAGATCTAGAGATTCTTTTATGTAGGCAGAAGTTGTAGATGATGAAATGGGCTCGCTACTACAAAATAACACTTGACATCTAGTTGACCTACCTAAAGGGGCTACAGTCATTGAGAGCAAGTGGGTGTTATAGAACAAATTGAATAGTGATGGGTCAATACCTAGATTCAAAGCACATATACTAGCTATATATTATAAACAATATGGTGAATAGACTATTTTGATGTTTATTCATTTTTGTGTCACCCATCAATTATAAGTATTCTTCTTTCCTTATTGTCAATTGAGAACTTATAGTTCATCAGATAGATATAATAACAGCTTTCTTGAATAGAAAATCTATATGACACATCTAAAGGGTTATGTTCAAAATGACTTTACATATAAGGAGTGTAAATTAAACAATATATGTGCTTAAGCAAGCGCCTAAGATGTGCCACCTTAAATTTTTGGTAAAAACCAATGGGTTCCAGTCATGTTATTCAAGTAATTATCATTATCATCACTCTGTGTCTAATAAAACTGTCATAATATACCTTTATGTTGATGATATGTTGATTTTGGGTAAGATCTTTTTGTAGTGAGTGAAATAAAATCCAGCCTTCCAAAATAATTTAACATAAAAGATATTGGTTATGTTGATACCCTTCTAGGTATAAAAGTTAGTATTGATAAGCATAGTATTACACTTAGTCAAGCTTATTACATTAAGAAATTACTTTCTACTGGGGATATAAATACGACTTGTTGGTTTATAAATATTTTGATAACAATATTGAATTGAGTCCAAATGTTTTGACACTTATTGATCAAGTAAAATATTTTAGGATAATTAGAAGTCTCATATATGCCACAACATATTCAAAACCTTGCATTGCCCTTTTTTATTGGCATGCTGAGTTGTTTTACCAATATTCCAAACAAAGAGGATTGAGATTCCCTTGATAGGCTGATGAAATACATTAGAGGTACAAAGGATCGTGCTTTATGCTATACTAGAGACCCTTCTACCGTGGATATATGGATATTATGATGCCTCTGAGAGTTTAGAAATTGGAAACAGTAAAAGCACCTGTGGATACATATTTACCTTAAGTGGAGATGTAATAACTTGAAAATTCATAAGACATAATGTATTGCTTTTTTGTCTATGCAATCAGAATTGTTTGCTTTACCTTCAACTGATGAAGAGGTAGAGTGTGGATAAAAAATCTGATTCTAGATATTTCACTATCTAAACTACAAGTAAATTTTCTAAGTTTGTATTATGACAATCAAACAGTAGTTCAAGACATTAAAAATGCTCTTTATAATGCAATGAGAAGACATGTATAATTGAGATATGCTCTGTTGATTTACTTTAAGGAACAAAGAGTTATTACTTTGATTGGCAAGGTCAAAAGATAACTTAGATGATCATCTGATGAAAAGAATGCCTAAAGATTTAATACTCAAAAGTTGATGATCATGAATCTGTTGAGTTGTTTCATTCCAAATTTTAATGTTCACGACTTTAAATGGATTCTTCTCTCTTATCTTGAAAGAAATTATTACACCAAATCTAATAACACAATCTAACTTGGTTTATTTCTTCTCTTATTAAATGATATCATTCCAAATTATGATTATATCTGTTTTAATTTTAGGAGAATAGTGACCTTGAAATTTCAAATTTGAAACACAAATATAGTTGTGGTGTCTACAAGTCTATATATATAATGAATTTTGGATTTAATTTTGAACATAGAACATTTTATGCCCTCTTCAGTTAATCAATAATCGTTAATTTCTTACAGCAGAACTAGATATATGTATATTTCAAATGATTGAATTCATTCTTATATGAAATTATTTGTTTGAAATCTACAAGAGATTGTGAAGATGAAGGAGCACTCATTTTATATGATCCATCTGGGGATGACCTAAAGTAAATATGAGGATTATGATTGTTTGATGTTTTACTTCTTTTATGTTCTATGTTGTATACCTCTAATTACAGTTTTATATTGTTTCTTGTTTTACATGTTTTAGCTTTTTGATTGGTTGTGCTTTGGTTACTTTTGGACACTATGTTATTATGGAACTCAGTGTTATTGTTTAACTTTAGGTTGTATGTATTTCTGCTATGAATTATCTTTTATTACTGTGCAGGCATAAACTAACCTTGGTAGTCTAAATCAAGATTTTGAAAATCGGAGCAGACATCAAAACGGCGGAGAGAAATGTTCAAGGTTGAATCGGTCCAACCGTTCAACCGGGGTCGAACCGTTATATATATACATGGGTTAATGTATATACGCGGCTTGTGTACATAAGTTATATACACAGGAATGTGTAATACAAAAATACACATAGTAAAATACATTTATAGAAAAAGTGGTCAACATGAAACTTGTAGATCTCGACGAGATCTACAACTTTCATGTTGAACAGTTTTCCAAAAAATGCATTTTACTAGGTATATTTTCAAATGGTGCGGATCCGGGCGGAACTATGGTGAATCGCTATAGTTCCGCCCGGTTCCGCTTCATTTGAAAATACACCCACTAAAATACATTTTTAGGAATAATGGTCAACATGCAAGTTATAGATATCGTCGAAATCTACAACTTTCATGTTGATCATTTTTCCTAAAAATGCAAAACCATACCTAAGTTATATGCACAGACTGCGTTTTTACATTATATATATATATATATAAACACACATTAGAATATAAAAATAATTAACAATATATTAAAATTTTGCTTATAAATCGGTAATTTATTATCATTATTGTGAACAAATAAAAATGATGTATCAATTATCACTATATTTGTATACTTTTAAGACTCCATTTGACGTGGTGTTTTTCCTCTTGTGAGTTTGGACAAAAACATCATCGTAATAGAAAGGATGTTTGGCATGACAATGGTTAAGACCACAATTAAGAAAATAAAACTAGTTTTTACATTTGAAAATAAAAGTGGATGAAGTTTCTTAGACAAGGTCAAACGTTCAAGAATGACAGTTCATAACCACCGTGTTCATGACTGCCACCGCCGTGCCAACCTGAAATTAAATTTTATTTGAAGGATAGATTATGTATATATTACCAATATATCACAAATTTTAATTTTTAAAAGATAATTTAATCTATTAATGTAATAATATATCTAAATAATATTTAATTTAAATTATTTAGATAGGTATATTAATTATGTATGTTTATTTTATATATACATTAATATTTATATAATATATGATAGCATTAAAAAATAAGAACCAATAGGCAAGGTGGTCCACTTTTTCCTTAATCAGGTATGGGTGCGGGTTCGAATCCCGTCGCTGTCTATTTTTCTTCTATTACATTTTGGTCCTTGGCCCGCCCCGTTGCGTAAAATTGTGCCCGGTGTCCGGTTGCAGTCCGACCGGTCGGTCTGGTCTTGTTTTCAAAACCTTGATCTAAATATTGTTAAACATGTTAAGATATTGACATGTTGAGATATTGAAGCGAATGAATCATGTTTGATTGAACATTGCACATACAACCTATATTGTTTAGCATGTTGAGACATAAGAAGATATTGTTGAATATTTCGCTAATTGTACGCATGCACATGTCGGGACATACTCAATAGTGACTCATTAATGGTGTGTCTACGCTAGAGGTATTATATCTAGTCATTCCAAACTTGATGGTTCATACATAAAATACTTTGAGCGGAACCACACTTAATAAAAATAATCGTTGAAATTGCCTACTTGCCAAAGCATAAAAAATATGAAAAAAAAGAGTTAAAAAGATTGGATAGTAAAGGCTTGGATCAAATGAAGAGCATACAGAAATTCAACAACAACGGACTTATTTTCACCAGTGAAGCAGTTATGATCGCATGAATCAGACCCTAATTAAGGGTTCGATTCAATTAGGGTCTGGTTCATGCGGTCATAATCGCTTGACCGTTGAAAATAAGTCCCTCCAAACAGAGCCTTAATCTGCGAAAATCATTTTTCACAACAAGAACAATTTTGATTAGCAAAAAGCAAAATTCGTTGCTAATTAGTTAAATTCCTTGTTAATTTTAATTAGCAAGAAATTTAGAAACAAAACATTTTTGTAGCTAATACTGTCCTAACTAAATTTAGCAATGAATTTATTTCTTTCTAATTAACAAAGATTTTTTATGAAGGAATTCTTTTGATGCTAATATTTTATATTTTATTTAATTATTTGGTTAAATTAAAATAATATTTATATACACAAAAAAATTATTTGTAATATGCACCTGCTGAGAATCAAACCGCATAGATTCTTTATTTAACCAACCCTCCTAATTAACTAATTTGCTTTGAGAGGACAGTAAATTATATATATAAGCATGTAGATAATTATAAAATTTATATAATTATAAATTTTTTATAATTATAAAGTTTATATTGTTTATATATATAGTTATTTATATATAAGTATGTATATTTATATATACGTATAAATAAATATTTATTTATAGTTTATTATATATATATACATAATTATTTATTTATACCACTATCTTTGTATATTATTTATTTATTTATATATTTTATATGTATATATTTATTTATTTCTCGCTGGAGGAGGGCGTGAGATCGCGCGGGAGTGTGACAAGCTCGACAGGGAGATCGTGCGAGAGAGTGACGATCTTGGCAAAGGAGCAGTTATCGGGATGGGAATGAGGATATCAAGGGTTTTTTTAATTTGTTTAAAACTTATTAATACATTTTTTTATTAAAGGTAAGATGAAAATATTTGGAGGGAACTGAATCTTTTCCTGCATAAATATTTTAATCTAAAATGTTAATTAGTATGAAAATTTTGAAAAGAAATATTTTGTTTCTATTTATCGACAAATATTTTACAACAAAATAATTCATTGTTATTTTTGCAACAAAAAATTTTGTTATTACTTATGTAGGTAAAAGCAAATATTATATAATTCGCTAAATTTGATGCTAATTAGCAATAAATTATTTAGTATTCCTAATTTTCGTTACTAAATGATGTTTTTCTGCTGGTGTTTGCCTTGATTGAAATTGACTACCCGAAACATCCACAAAATATTAAGTACTATAAATAACAATTTCATGTTTTAATCAATTAGACTTTTGATCAGGTGTCTAAAAACCGAACACAGGTTTTTGATCAGGTGCCCTGCCACCAAGGGATACTTTTGAAGGGAGTAATAACCCTATACAGGAAGGGGAAAGAAGGTTAAGATGTCTTCTCTATTTTACAATAGATTAGAGAAGCACAAAGACTTGCACTGAGCTAGAAAGCTCTAAAGAATCAAGGCTCCCCCTGGCTCAAAAATGTCCAGGTGAAGTCTTGCTTCAGTGCAGAAAACTCTTCAGAAAGATCTGAAGGAAAAACTACAAGAAGATAATAAATAATGAAATTAGAAATCTTCAAGCAGTTGTCTTCTTCTTCTTCTTCAAAAGAACTCTGAGTCTAAACTTCCTGGAATAGGAGAACTCAGGTTGAAGAAGAGCAGAAGAGCTTAACACTTCTCAGATGAATGGAAATTGCTGAGAGCAGAAAACTTGGTCTTGATGAAGGCTTGAATGCTTAAATGAATAACTGGTTAGCTAGCTGAAATCCTTCTCCAAAGGATTCCTTTTATAGCAGCAACAAGCAACGGCTCTCTTCAATTTGAATTGTTTGTCTTCTTCTGAAACTTGAGACCTGGGCTGCAAATATCAAAAAGACAAACAATCTCTGCAGCAAAAACATTCTATAAAAGGAATAAACCTCTTTCGAAGAAGCTGCAGGAAGCAATCTGATAATAAAGTACTAAATAAAGTCACATCCGAAACAAACTCTTTATAGCAGAAGAAAGACTTTTCAGTCTAACGGCTATAAAGGACTGACAGCAGATAAAGTAACATACAATGTCAGCTAATAAGACAAACAACTTTATCTGAAAAGATTTTACTCAGGCAGAAGGGATGAAGCAGATATTGCCTGGAAATATTATCATAAAACAACTGAAATAACACATGCCAGATAATGTATTAATTAATTAAATATAATAAATAAATACAAAATAAAAAGGCAGACAGAAAACGTCGAACGACCTTCGGAGATCGTCGACCGACGCACGGAGATCGTCGAACTATCGGGCAGATAGTCGAACGATCCATATAGTCGAACTATCAAAGGAGATAGTCGAACTATCACAATAGATAGTCGAACTATCAGAAGATAGTCGAGCTATCAGATAGTCGACCTATCAACAGATAGTCGAACTATCAAAGCGAAACAGATAGTCGAACTATCAACAGATAGTCGAACTATCAAAGCAAAACCGATAGTCGACCTATCAACAGATAGTCGAACTATCAAAGCAAAACCGATAGTCGACCTATCAACAGATAGTCGAACTATCAACGCAGAACAGATAGTCGAACTATCAACAGATAGTCGAACTACCCAGGAAAAACAGATAGTCGACCTATCAACAGATCGTCGAGCTATCAGATAGTTGAACTATCAAGGCAGATAGTCGAACTACCAAGAGAAAACAGATAGTTGACCTATCATCAGATAGTCGAACTATCAGAAGAAAACAGATAGTCGATCTATCAACAGATAGTCGAGCTATCAAACAACGCAGATAGTCGACCTATCAAACAGATAGTCGAGCTATCAGATAGTTGAACTATCCAAGCAGATAGTCGAACTATCAAAGCACACAGATAGTCGAACTATCAACCGATAGTCGAACTATCCTCGCAGACTGAAAGTCGAACAACTGATAGACGATCGTCGAACAGTTAGTCGACGATAGTCGAGCGGCGTTCGACTATAGTCGAACGAACAAACTACTTAACCAAATTCTTTATCTGGAAAAGCGGGGACTCTACAGCTAGACCACTAACCATTGACCATAGATATTTCTTGGGTCAAGGGACAAAAGGAGAAGACTAAACTCAAATCAAACTAGGGTACCAACAATCTCCCCCTATTTGAGTTAAGTCTCTCAAAAACTAAAACATAGAACTAGCTATAGAGCAATAAAATTAATACAGGAAATAGATAAACAATTAACAGCAATTATCAAACAGATAAATAACAGCAGTCAAACAAAACTAAGGATCTACAGAGTCTGGCTTAGGGTCAGAAGAGCTAGGAACAAAGGAAACTTTCCGCAAAGGATCAATGGCCTCTTTCTTAGACATCTTCAAGTCTTGCACGCCAATAATCTTTAATTCTGCAGCCCTTGGAACAACTGCTTCTGGGTGCTTTTGCATATACTTTGAAGGGTCAAAGACCTCAGGGCTAACCTGAATTTTATCTAGTTCCTTCATTCTGAACTTTGACATTGTTGTAAATCCTGTAGAGTCCTTTCCTTCAGCCTTAGCTTTCTGAATTTGAGCTGAGCCAACAATCTCAAGAAATCTAGCCATCCTGTAATCAGGATCTAGTTCTTGGCTTTCATACACATTTTTAGAAGATGTATCAACAGGCTTAACAGCTTTAAACTTAACTGATAAATCTAATAAACTTTCAGCTGTGTCTTTTACTTCTTGAATAACCAGAGACGATGGAGGAGCAAACTCAGCAAACTTTTTGCTAGATTTTTCAGAGAATATGGTTCTTTTTCCTTTTGCAGCATCCTTAGCAACATGAACTGGAATACCAGAAGAGATCTTTTTCTTAGGAGAAGGAGGAGGTGAAAATGTTGGCTTCTGATACACAACCTCCTTTACTTGTTCTTTAACTTCAGTAACATGCCTTTGAGAACTAGAATGAGATGTCCCTTGGTGGCTTTGAGAGCTTTTCCTTGAAAGGGGCTGAGAAGGACCAGATTTTCCAGATGGAGCAGATGGATTAACAGATAAATTCCCAGAGGCTCCTGCACCAGGAGGTGGAGGAGGAGGACCTCTGGGTGTCCATCTGGAAGCAGGACTATCATATCTCTTAGCTTTCTTTCTCTCTTTTTGCTGGTTCTTGGAGAACCACATCCAATGTTGAAACTCTTTTGACTTGGGGTCAATTCCTTTCAGAATATAATATGGAGTGTCATTATCACGATTGAGAGGAGGAGGAGCAACAACTTTTCTTTTCTTCTGTGCAGCTTTCTTTTTCTTTGAATTCTCAGATAAATCTGAATCCTCTTCATCCTCAGAATGAGATGAGGGAGGATTGTCATATGGGTCATAGGCTTCAGAAACAGCCTTTTCCTTTAAAGCAGCTTTCTCCTTTTCTTCTTCTATGGCATCCTGAGCCAGAAGGGAATCCAGGTCAAGTCCTGGGGAATCATCCCAAACAGTTGATTTTTCAACTTGTAAATCCTTTTCTTTTTCTTCTAACAAAGATTGTACTCTTTGATTCCAAGCATCTCTAGCTTTTTCTTCTTCCAAACTCAGTACAGGGGTGTCATCTTTGATTTCATCTTGATTTTCAGACACATCTTCTATATCTTCTAAAAAGGAATCCAGTTCTGGATCTACTTGAACATCAGGAACATCTGGAGCAGCTTCTGAAACAACTACTATAACCTGAGCAGTTATATCTTCTTTAATATAATATGTAGATTCATGAACACAAATCTGCTAAATAAGCTAAAAGCATTCCTTCTAGGTATTCACAAGCTAGCAAATCAATTGACTCGTCAATAAAACGGATGAGTGAATTACCTTCATACTTTACCAACTCCCAGGACTCATCTAAATAGAATGTAATAATGCCTTCTAGGAAACGGGCAACCAAGGGAGTGGTGAGATCTTCTAAACAAACTTTTACAGCAAATTCAGATAACATAACTGCATCAGATATTTCTTTGTCAGATAACACTGAAACTGATTCATCTTGAGCTGTAGCAGTCTCTTCTTGAACTGTCATTACTACATCTATCACCGCTGGAAGATCTGCTAGAAGGGAGGAGGCTGGAAGCTCTGAGACTGGAAGCTCTGAGACATCTTCATAGAACATCTCCCCCTGCCTGATTTCAGTGGAAACTGAAACCAGGCCCCTGGAAGAAGAGGGCTCAGCAGATTTAGAAAGGGATTGGATGGTAGAAGTTAAAGTAGCAATGGAGGAGGCAAGTGGAGCAATTGCCTCTTCAATCATGATTTTGATTGAAGGGGTAATCAACTCCAAAATGCTGGATATGAATGCTGGGGTGACTTCAAAAGAATGTGGGGGAACTGCAGATGATGGAAGATCAGTAGGTGGAATGTATTCCTGTTGAACTGGAGAATAAACAGGAGAACGAATAGGGGACTGAAGAGGTGTTGGAGTCCTCTCAGATCCTATCAAATCAAAACTAGGAGCAGATATCCTAGCCAGATGAGAAGGAATAGGAGATGCTCGAGGAGAAGGAATAACAACCGTGGATGTTTCTCGAACAGGAGAAGGAGAAAGTCGTACTTCAGCTGAAGTTGATGGAACTGCAACTGAAGCAGACTGCATAGCAGAAGAAGATGAGGGAAGGGAAAGATGAGCTGAGCTAGCTTCATGAGGGTGAGGAGCGACTGAATCAGTCCTAGTGCTCTCTGATGTCGCTGGAGCAACCCCTGTGAGAGCGGGCTTCACAAACGTCCTCTTCCACTTGGAGAACAGATTCGGATCCATCTTCTTACTCGCATTAATTGTTGTTGCAACGGAGACCAGCAGCTGAGGATACTTTTCCTTCAGGAAAATTCCAATAACCCTTCCTAGGGTAACCTCTTTCTTACTGTTCTTTTTCCTTATCAGATCGAACAAAACTCCTGCCCAATCAATCCTTTTCTGATTAACAATTGCACACATCAGTGCAAACTGTTGCCTTGTAATGTTGTCATGAGCAGAGTGCTTCCCAAGGAGCACTTTTCCAACTATCTCAGCAAGAAATTTAATCTTAAATGGGAAATTGACCTTGAGCAGCTTGGAGGGAATGCCTTCGGCATGTCCCAGCTCAGTAAGCATTCTTCCAAACTCTTGAGCATCTTGCTCATAATCTTCTTCGCCATTTATCAATCCAAAAACATCAGTCAGAATGGCGGGAGTTAAAATTACCTCTTCTCTGCCAATAGTGCCAGTCATCGAATCGTCAGAGGAGGACGAAGTGAAAACCCATTCCTTAATCTCGGGAACATTTAACTTAATCCTTGATGACATTAATCTTTCTAGACCTTGATCTCGGCATAACTGAAGAATTTCCACAATCCCTGCTTCACAGCAACTGAATGCGTCAAAATCGATGCTGAAACCTGCATCGAACTTTACAACAGCTAGCACTGCTGGAGAAATCGCCATTGAAGTGCTGGAGAGAGTGCGAGAAAGACGGAGAAGACGAAGGAGACGAAGCGGCAGAAAATCGCAAGCGGGAAGACAGAATGCGAAAAGTCACGCTCCGTCGACGATAAAACAAACGATCTTTTAACCTAGGTCGACTATCGGCTTTATATTAGACCGGAGATAGTCGATCTATTAAAAAGATACTGGACTCGATGGTCGAACGGCCGTTCGACGATCGGCCCAGAAGCAGAGTAGTCGATCAATCGTTCGACTATTTCTGGCTTCTCAAACAACAAGCTGTCGTCATCCAGAGATCGACGATAAGCTCGACCTGTTCGACGATCTTCGAATGCCGGTCGACGATCTTCAAACAGATAAGCTATCATTAACCAGAGGTCGACGATAGGCTTGATCCGTTCGACGATCTTCGATCATCGTTCGACGATCTTCAAGCAGGTTTCAACATTGGCAGATATAGTCACACTTAGTCTTGTCCATTGATCATGCCTAGTTGAACTAAAAAGAACAGATGCTTCTGTTCATCTAAGGGCTTGGTGAATATATCACCTCTCTGAAACTCAGTGGATATGAACTCAAGACAAATCTTGTTCTTTTTCACACAATCTCTCAGGAAATGGTGCTGAATCTCAATGTGCTTCGTTCTAGAGTGGTGCACTGGATTTTGTGCAATTGAGATAGCACTGGTACTATCACACATGATTTTGGTGTTCTTGTGTGAGTAACCATAATCCACAAGCTGGTTTTGAATCCACAGGATCTGTGAACAACAACTGGCAGCTACTATATATTCAGCCTCTGTAGTTGAAGTTGAGACAGAAGCCTGCTTCTTACAGAACCAAGAGACCAATCTCTCTCCCAGGAACTGACAAGTTCCTGAGGTGCTCTTCCTATCAACTCTGCAACCAGCATAATCAGAATCAGAATATCCAATTAATTCAAATTCTGACTCAGCTGGGTACCAAAGTCCTAGATTTGGACATCCCTTCAGGTATCTCAGGATTCTCTTGAGAAGAATCAGATGAGATTCCTTGGGGTTGACCTGGAATCTAGCACAAAGGCATGTAACAAACATTATATCAGGCCTACTTGCAGTTAAATATAATAGGGAACCAACAATGGCCCTATAGTTCTTTTGATCAACTGGCTTGCCGTGATCATCAGAATCAATAACTACATTAGTAGCCATAGGTGTAGGCATTGCTGAAGCATCAGCCATCCCAAATTTCTTTACCAATTCCTTGGCATATTTGGATTGGGAGATGAAGATACCATCAGCATCTTGCTTAACTTGGAGACCAAGAAAGTAAGACAGCACGAGAAAGCTTCGAAATCCACACTGAATCCGGCGTCAAACTTTACTACAGCTAGAACAGCTGGGGAAATCACCATGGATTCGCCGGAGAAAGCACGAGAAAGCTGGAAAGAGAACGAGAAAGACGAAGCGCCAGAAAATCGCAAGCGGGAAAGAAGAATGCGAAAGGGCACGCTCCGTCGACGATAAAGCACACGATCTTTTAACCTAGGTCGACTATCGGCTTTATATTGGACCGGAAATAGTCGATCCATTAAAAAGATCTTGAACCGATAGTCGAACGGCCGTTCGACGATCGGCTCAGAAGCAGAATAGTCGAACCATCGTTCGGCTAATTCTGGCTTCACAAGCAACAAGCTGTCGTCGAGTAGAGATCGACGATAAGCTCAGCCTGTTCGACGATGGTCGAACGTCGATCGACGATCTTCAAACAGATAAGCTATCATTAACCAGAGGTCGACGATAGGCTCAATCCGTTCGACGATCTTCGATCATCGTTCGACGATCTTCAAGCAGACCTCAACATAGGCAGATATCGTCACACTTAGTCTCGTCCATTGATCATGCCTAGTTGGACTAAAAAGAACAGATGCTTCTGTTCATCTAAAGGCTTGGTGAATATATCACCTCTCTGAAACTCAGTGGATATGAACTCAAGACAGATCTTGTTCTTTTCCACACAATCTCTCAGGAAATGGTGCCTAATCTCAATGTGCTTCGTTCTAGAGTGGTGCACTGGATTTTGTGCAATAGAAATAGCACTGGTACTATCACACATGATCTTGGTGTTCTTGTGTGAGTAACCATAATCCACAAGCTGGTTTTGAATCCACAGGATCTGTGAACAACAACTGGCAGCTGCTATATATTCAGCCTCTGTAGTTGAAGTTGAGACAGAAGCCTGCTTCTTATAGAACCAAGAGACCAATCTCTCTCCCAGGAACTGGCAAGTTCCTGAGGTGCTCTTCCTGTCAACTCTGCAACCAGCATAGTCAGAATCAGAATATCCAATTAATTCAAACTCTGACTCAGCTGGGTACCAAAGTCCTAGATTTGGACATCCTTTCAGGTATCTCAGGATTCTCTTTAGAAGAATCAGATGAGATTCCTTGGGATTGACCTGGAATCTAGCACAAAGGCATGTAGCAAACATTATATCTGGCCTACTTGCAGTTAGATATAATAGGGAACCAACAATGGCCCTATAATTCTTTTGATCAACTGGCTTGCCGTGATCATCAGAATCAATAACTACATTAGTAGCCATGGGTGTAGGCATTGCTGAAGCATCAGCCATCCCAAATTTCTTTACCAATTCCTTGGCATATTTGGATTGGGAGATGAAGATACCATCAGCATCTTGCTTAACTTGGAGACCAAGAAAGTAAGACAGCACACCCATACTACTCATCTCAAACTTAGAATGCATCAAGTTGGAAAACTTTTTGCATAGTTTGGGATCAGTGGAGCCAAAGATAATATCATCTACATACACCTGAACTAACAGGATTGTGTCCTTGTGATGCTTGTCGAAAAGGGTTCTATCAACTACTCCCCTAGTGAAGTTGTGCTCTAACAGGAAACTAGCTAAGGTCTCATACCAGGCCCTAGGAGCTTGCTTTAGTCCATAAAGAGCTTTCTGCAACTTAAAAACATGAGAAGGCTGAGTTGAAGAAACAAACCCTGGTGGTTGTTCAACAAACACCTCTTCCTTAAGCTCACCATTTAGGAATGCACTTTTGACATCCATTTGGAACACCTTAAACTTCATGTAGGCTGCATAGGCCAAGAAGATCCTTATTGCTTCTAGCCTTGCAACAGGAGCAAAGGTTTGGTCATAGTCTATACCTTCCTCCTGTCTGTAGCCCTGAGCTACAAGCCTAACTTTATTCCTTACTATTATTCCATTTGCATCTAACTTGTTTCTATACACCCACTTGGTGCCTATGATCAGTTGGCCTTTAGGTCTTGGAACCAAAGTCCAAACTTTACATCTCTCAAACTGATTGAGTTCCTCTTGCATTGCAATGATCCAGTGGGGATCAAGCTCAGCATCTTTAAAGGTGAGGGGCTCAACTTGTGAGAGGAAACAAGCGTGCATCACATCCTGTCTTAATTGGTGTCTTGTTTGCACACCAGCTGATATGTCTCCAATCACTTGAGATGTGGGGTGATCTCTAAGTGTGATAATATCAGCAGGTGGGATGTGATCTTCAGCAATAGTTGGGATTAATTCCTCAGGAGGAATTTGATCTACTGTTGGTGGTACAACAACAGCTTCTGCAATGTCTTCATCACTGTCTGATTCAGTGATCTGAAGAGTTGATAATTGAAGAATTTCTTGAGTAGCATCAGGTACCTGCAATGAACTAGAGGAAGGAGAATTTTCCTTCTCCTTATAAAACATCTGAGACTCATCAAAAGATACATGCACAGATTCTTCAAATTTACAGTTTGATTTGTTATAAACCCTATAAGCTTTGCTTACTTGGAAATATCCAAGCATGATTCCCATTGAAGCTTTTGCTTCAAACTTTCTAAGGTATTCTTTATTGTTATTATGAATATACACTACACAATCAAATACTCTAAAATAATTAATTTTAGGTTTCTTTCCTTTAAGCAACTCATAAGGAGTTTTACACTTAAGCTTGTGTATCAAACTTCTATTCAAGACATAATTGGCTGTACTAACAGCTTCTGCCCAATAGGAGAGAGACATGTTAGCATCTGCCAACAATGTACTAGCAGCTTCAATGAGTGTTCTGTTCTTCCTTTCAACTACCCCATTTTGTTGAGGAGTTCTAGGAGCTGAGAAGCTATGTTTGATACCTTCTCTCTCACAGAATTCTTGCATGAGAAGAGAGTCAAACTCAGTGCCATGATCACTTCTGATCAAGGCCACATGAGTAGAGTACTCAGTCTGCACACATAATAGAAAGTCTGTAAGGGCTTTGAAGTTTTCAGCCTTAGTTCTCAAAAAGAAAACCCAACTGAACCTAGAGAAGTCATCTATGATTACTAAGGTGTAATACTTCCCTCCTAAACTTTGTACAATTATTGGGCCAAAAAGGTCCAAATGTAACAAGTACAAGATTCTAGGAGAATCACTCTTATTTACTGATTTAAAAGAGTTTTTGGTTTGCTTGCCTAGCTGACAAGCCTTGCATAGGCTCTCCTTCTTGTACGGGCAAGAAGGTAAACCTCTAACAAGGTTGTGTTTAGATAACCTAGATATGTTTTTAAGGTTAACATGACTAAGCCTCTTATGCCACAAAGAATTATTATTAATTGTTACTTCATTAAATAAACAGATTTCAGAATGAGTTGAATTGAAATCTACTAAATAAATATTACCTATTCTAATGCCTACTAAAACAACATTATTATTTAAAGTAATATTGCAAGAAGAGTTAGAAAATGAAACCTGGTAGCCAGCATCACATAGCTGGCTGACTGAAATCAAATTGTGCTTCAGTCCTGTCACATATGCAACTCTCTTGAAAGTAACATCTCCAATTGTAATCCTGCCATAGCCTTCTGTCTGACCACAGCTGGAATCTCCAAAGATAACCTTTGGGCCGAGCTTAGCTTTGAATTTTGACAGATGATTTTTATTTCTTGTCATATGCTTGGAGCATCCACTATCCAAATACCACTTATTTTGAGTGATTGGATAGGCCTTCACCTGCAAGACATTTATTTAGACAGTGTGGACCCAGGTAACCTTGGGTCCCTTGTTTTTCACATAAGAAAAGCTAGAAATAAATGAAAATACAGGCTGAGGGTGATAACCTAATGGGTGAGATCTCCTAGGTGGGATTCTCCATGCAGATGATGGGTCAACAAACCTAGGGTTTCTATTTTCATTTAGGTTTCTACGGGTTTGATTATGATTTTGAAAATCATATTGAAAACGTCGATCGACGTTCGACGATGGGCGCTCAGATCGTCGAGCTTCGTTCGACCATTGAGCTTCCGATCGTCGAGCGGCGTTCGACGCTTTTTGCATTTCTTTAAAAAATTTCTTCCTCTTTTCTCTCTTAGCTTTATTTAAAGTTTTATTAACTTGGTTTACTTGCTCAGTGTTCTTCATTCCACTAGCTGAAATGAAGTTCACTGGAGTTGAAAGATTATTTTTAAGAATAACTGGGGGTTCACTGTGTTGGAACACCCTATTACTATTTGGACCAGGATGACTATACTTCTATAAGGATTTTGGTTTGTGACCTCCTTGTTGTTATAAAGGTCACATAGGCTAGGTAGAATACTCTTCAGCTCGACGTAGAGTCGACCTCTGCTCGACGCAGAGTCGATCTCAGCTCGACGCTGAGTCGATCTCAGCTCGACGCAGAGTCGACCTCAGCTCGACGCCGAGTCGACCTCAGCTCGACGTAGAGTCGACCTCCGCTCGACGTTCCGTCGAACCCAGCTCTACTTACAGAAAACACTCTCTGGCCGACGTGTGTCGTGCTCAGATCGACGTTTTATTGTGAGCTCGACGCTTTTCAGTCCTCCGTCAGTTTTGAATAGGAATTCAAATTCCCTCTGTCAGACAATTAATGCTGAAGATTTATTGGCTGTTACAGCATATCTGGTGCATGGCTCAAGGAATTTTCTAAGGAATGTCTGCCTGTCATTTCCTTTGAGGCATGGACATTTAAGGAAAGCAATTAATGCTGACTTCCAACGGCTATCAAAGAAAAGGAAGAAGAAGACTCAGATATATAATTCATTCTTTCAATTCTTCAGAACACAGAGAATATACAGAAAAAAAAAGAAGAACATATACAAGACTTCAGATCTCTTTTCTCTCTGTGAAATTGTTTTGAAAGACTCACTCATAGGAATTCTGATTGCTTCAGACACAACCCTCCAACCTTCTTGGATCATCTTTTTCTGGAGCAAATCAGATCTTTTGAAGACCTGTCACCCTTGTGCAGAGCTCTCCTTCCTGAACCTCTTCTTGATCTCAGGGGGAGCTTTGACAACAACTACAGATCCACTTTTGCTTCTCTCTGCTTGTTGATAGAGAAGACAACATCATTCTTTTTCTTTTTCTTTCTGTACAGGGTTTTAACTCTCTTCAAAAGTTACTTTTGGTTTTGCTGAAACCTGGTCAAAATCAGCTTCTTTGGTTTGTGAGAACCTGATCAAAAACTCTCTGGTGCTCAAGACACCTGATCAACTCATCTTGAAGTGGATTCCTATCAAGGGTGATAGAAGAGTGGATGTACCCAGATTTGGGGAACCACTATAGCTCCTTGTGTCGTCTGGATTGCTTGTCTCTTTGTGTTTTGCTTTGTGCTGTGAATTTCCTTTTACTCTGATTATTTGCTATAGCACCATACACTAAGTAAATACAAATTTTCTCTGCACACAAGTTTTTATTTGCAAAATTATTTTAAATAACTCTATTCACCCCCCTCTAGAGTTAGGATTGATCTTATCCTGCACTTTCAATTGGTATCAGAGGCAGGTTGATCATTCATACAGGCTAACACCTGGATCAAAAGATCCCTGATAAGATCATTTCTCTCAAAGGGTTATTTTCCTTAGTTTTTCTTATCTTTAAAACTCATGGCACAAAACAAGGACTTTGCTAGCACCAGGCCTCCTATGTGCAATCTCTCTAAGTTTACACTATGGAAGGCAAGGATTAGACTTTACATGAACTCTTTTGATGAAGACATTTTTAATTCTGTGTTGACAGATTGTCCAAGACCTCCCACAGGAACAAGTACATCAGCTGTTCCTCCTCCTTCAGGAACTGATGCTGACATAAAGAAGTGGAAGGCAGCAGATGCTAAAGCCATGAACATTTTGGCTCAAACCATGTCAGATGACATCTTCCAGAAAGTAGCTGATTGCAATACTGCTAAAGAGATCTGGGAAAAACTTTCAGAAATTGTATCAGGTTCTGCAGATGAAAGAAAGGATAGGAGATCCTACCTCATCACCCAGTATGAGAACTTCAAAAAGGCAGAGTCTGAGTCAGTTGCTGACATGTACAACAGACTGAGTCTAATCATCAGTGAGCTTAGATCACTAGAGAAGGACATATCTCTCACTGAGATAAATGACAAGATACTGACTTGTTTCCCTAGCTCTTGGGACTCAAGAATCTGGTCAATTAAAGATGGAAGAAATGTCTGTGAGTTATCCACAGAAGCTCTTCTAGGAAAGCTCAAGAGCTATGAGCAATTTATTAAGAAGAGAGAAGAAGAGCAGAAGACATCCACACCAACAGAGAAGGCTGAGAAAACTATTGCCTTCAAAGCACAGGAAGAAGAACCTAAAGAAAAGGTGTTGGGAAATGAAGAGCTTATGAGCCTACTGGTCAAAAGGTTCAATAAGCTAAATAAAAGGAACTTCAGAAGATGGTCATCCAAAGACAAAGACAAGCCAAGGTATGATAGATCTAATAATAAAGATATTATCTGCTTTGGCTGCAGGAAACCAGGACACATCTTCCCAAACTGTCCAGAAAATCAAGACAAGGACAGAAGGGACAAGAAGGAAAGAAAGGATAAAAGGAAGGATAAGGAGTCAAGGAAATACCAT
This sequence comes from Platanthera zijinensis, assembly GCA_039513925.1. Taxonomy (NCBI): domain Eukaryota; kingdom Viridiplantae; phylum Streptophyta; class Magnoliopsida; order Asparagales; family Orchidaceae; genus Platanthera; species Platanthera zijinensis. The sequence continues at coordinate 73,382,258 of CM077081.1, forward strand.
GACAAGCCTTCCTCCAGCAACAGCAAGCACACCAGAAAAGGATTTGTGGCTGAATCCTGGAGTGACTCTGATGAGTCTGATTCATCATCCAGTTCTAGTGATGATGAGGATGATGCAGAAGAAAAAGGATTCTGTATGATGGCCATCAGTGCATCTCAAAAGAACACTGATTCAGGGCCTGATGCTGACTACCCATCTGATCAGGAACTTACTGAGGATCAGGTAATAGATTCATTTGACTTTACTTCTGATGATTTCAAATCTGAGTTTAAATCTATGTGCATTGACTTGATTGAGTCTCAAAAGTTGATTAAAACTCTAAGTGAACAATTAATTGAATGCAAATCCATTAACTCAGATAATCTTAGACTCTTAGAAGAGTTGAAGCAGTGTGGGGAGGAGATAGCTTCACTGAAAAGTGAGCTATCTAAGGCCAAACAATTTGAAGAAACCCTTAATGGGAGAAGTATCAAATTGATGGACATCACAAGTACAGTGAACTCAAGATTGAATGGTTCACTGGACTTGGGTGCTTCATCCAGCCAACCCATAGTGCTGACAACTCCAATCAAATTTACCAGTGAGAAAGGTAAAGGAGTCTTGATAGTGGCTAGGAAGAATGCTGACTTAACCCAGGAAACTGGACAAGAAGCGTCGAACGAAGCTCGACGGACGTCGACCAGAGCTCGACGTAATCGCAAGAAAACGTCGAACTCAGGTCGACGCCTTCTACCCTCTGAACAAAGCAAGCCTTCGCCGTCGAACGGAGCTCGACGCACTCACCAGAGTCCGTCGACCGAAGCTCGACGTACGTCGAGCCAAGCTCAGAGCAAAAGTCATTTCTCAGGGGTTAATTCAAAATTCAATTCCAGCTCTACATCTCATCACTTTAACCCTTATGCTGAATGGATAATACCTCCTAGGAGATATCATCCTGTAGGCTATAAGAGTCAACCTGAGATGTCTTTTATTTCAGAATTTAAAGGATATCAAGAAAGGCCCAAGGTAAACTGGGTCAAAAACAATTGATTTGTTGTATGTGCAGATAAAGACCTATCCAATTGAGAACCAGCAGTGGTACTTGGATAGTGGGTGCTCAAAGCACATGACTGGCAACAAGGAGAACCTTGTGTCCTTCAAAGCCAAACATGGACCCAAAGTAATATTTGGAGATTCAAACTTTGGACAAACAAAAGGCTATGGCCAAGTCAAGATAGGGTCAATCACATTTAAGAAAGTGGCCTATGTGGAAGGACTAAAGCACAACTTAATCAGCATCAGCCAGCTATGTGATGCTGGTTATCAGGTTTGGTTTACCAACTCAGCATGCAATATTGCATTAAATAACAACATTGTTTTAATTGGTAATAGACAAGATAACATATATCTAGTTGATTTCAATTCATCTAAAGTAGATATTTGCTTATTTAACTCCCTTAGCAAACCTAATGAACTTTGGCATAAAAGACTAGGACATGTGAACCTTAGAACCATTGCTAAGTTATCCCAAGACAACCTTGTTAGAGGACTACCTTCTGGTCCCTACAAGAAGGAAGGACTTTGCAAGGCCTGTCAGTTAGGCAAGCAAATTAAAAACAGTTTCAAGTCACTTAATAAGAGTGACTCACCTAGAATCTTGTACTTATTGCACATGGACCTTTTTGGACCAATTAATGTACAAAGCCTAGGAGGGAAATCTTATGCTTTAGTAGTTGTAGATGACTTCTCAAGATTCACTTGGGTGTTCTTTCTGAGGAAGAAGTCTGATAACTTCAAAATTTTGACAGATTTTCTCAAAGGCATACAGATTGAGTTCAATACTCACATTGCCCTGATCAGAAGTGATCATGGGACAGAGTTTGATTCTCTTCTCATGCTAGAGTTCTGTCAGAAGGAAGGTATCAGGCACACCTTCTCAGCTCCAAGAACTCCTCAACAAAATGGGGTAGTTGAAAGGAAAAACAGAACCCTTATTGAATCTGCCACAACATTGTTGACAGATGCTCACCTTCCTCTAACCTTTTGGGCAGAGGCTGTGAACACCTCCAACTATGTTTTGAATAGAAGCCTGATACATAAACTAAAGGGTAAGACTCCCTATGAGTTACTCAAAGGGAAGAAACCTAAAGTGAATTACTTCAAAATTTTTGGTTGCATTTGCTTCATTCACAATAATGACAAGAAATACCTAGCTAAATTTGAAGCCAAAGCTGATGAAGGAGTGTTTCTGGGATACTCCATGACTAGCAAGGCTTATAGAGTTTTTAACAAGTGCTCAAATAAAATTGATGAATCCATGCATGTTACATTTGATGAAACTAACATGTCTTATAAGGAGAAGGAGACTTCTACCATAAGCAATTTGCAGGAACATTCAATTTCAGAAAATCTGAAGCAGCTTACCATCACAGACAAAGGGTCATCACCTTCACCAATTCAGCAAGACACTGAACTCAGTGACAATGAAGAGGAATTTCAGGTTCTGGAAAGTTCAAAAGGCCAACAAATTGAAGAACCAGTTGTTGTTCCACAAGAAGAAACAATAACACAGGTTGGTGCATCATCAACACCCCTTGTTGATCTTGCAACAACAAGAGATCACCCAATCTCACAAGTAATTGGAGATATCTCAGTGGGTGTGCAAACAAGGAATCAAGTTAATCAAAATATTATGCACACCGGCTTCCTCTCTCAAATTGAGCCTCAAACCATACAAGATGCAGAGCAAGATCCAAACTGGATCATTGCAATGCAGGAAGAGTTGAATCAATTTGAAAGGAATAAAGTTTGGGAACTAGTACCAAGACCAAGGAACCAGCAAATTGTTGGAACCAAATGGGTATTCAGAAACAAGTTAGATGATCAAGGAATAATTGTGAGAAACAAGGCAAGACTTGTTGCACAAGGATATTGCCAAGAAGAAGGAATTGATTATGACCAAACCTTTGCACCAGTTGCAAGGTTGGAGGCCATAAGAATCTTCCTTGCATATGCAGCTCACAAGAGATTCAAGGTATATCAGATGGATGTCAAGAGTGCTTTTCTCAATGGAGACATCAAGGAAGAAGTTTATGTAAAGCAACCTCCAGGTTTTATCTCTCCAACCTTTCCTGATCATGTTTTTAAACTGCATAAAGCTTTATATGGTCTCAAGCAAGCCCCTAGAGCATGGTATGAGACCTTAGCTTGTTTTTTGTTGGAAAATGATTTTAAGAGGGGTAGTGTAGACCAAACTCTTTTTGTTAGAACCCATAGGTCCCATACCCTACTAGTACAAGTTTATGTAGACGACATCATATTTGGGTCTACTGATTCAAACTTATGCAAAAAGTTCTCACAACTTATGCACTCAAAGTTTGAAATGAGTAGCATGGGTGAGCTTGCTTTCTTTCTAGGATTGCAAGTTAAACAACATGTGGATGGCATTTTCATTTCTCAAACCAAGTATGCTAGAGAATTGGTTAAGAAATTTGGGATGTCTGAAGCATCCTCTATGAAAACACCTATGCCTACAAATGCTGTTTTAGATGCTGATGAATCTGGAAAACCAGTTGATCAGACAAGCTATAGAGCAATCATTGGCTCATTACTTTATCTAACAGCTACTAGACCAGATATAATGTTTGCCACATGCATTTGTGCTAGATTCCAAGTAAGCCCTAGAGAGTCCCACCTCACATTAGTTAAGAGGATTCTTAGGTATGTAAAAAGTTGTCCTAATCTAGGTCTCTGGTATCCACATGACTCAGGATTTGATCTAACTGGATTTTCAGATTCTGATTATGCTGGATGTAGAGTAGACAGGAAAATCACCAGTGGAACTTGTCAATTCCTTGGTGATAGACTTGTCTCCTGGTTTTGTAAGAAACAAACCTCTGTGTCCACATCAACTGCTGAAGCTGAATACATGGCTGCAGGCAGTTGTTGCTCACAGATTTTGTGGATTCAAAACCAGCTCCTAGACTATGGGTACAACTTAGAGATGTCTAAAATCTTTTGTGATAATACCAGTGCAATATCTATTGCTCAAAATCCAGTTCTCCATAGTAGGACCAAGCACATAGAGATCAGACATCACTTCTTAAGGGATAATGTAGAAAAGAAGAAAATTGCACTAGAATACATTTCCACTGAACTACAGAGAGGAGATATCTTCACCAAGCCCTTGGATGAAAAGAAGCACCTCTTTTTCCTCAATCAGTTGGGAATGCTAGATGGAGACAGCATAAATTAAAACTCCAAGATTTTGAAACCCATAATTAACAGGAATAGGAAAAATTTCATTTTTAAAATTTCCTGTCTGAGTGGTTATTCTGAGCTCTGAACTAAGCTCGACGCGGCGTCGAACGGAGATCGACGGTCCGTCACCCTCAAAAGCGTCGAACGTCGAACTCAGCTTCTAGCGTCGAACTGAGTTCACAGCTCCCTGGCTTCTTGAGTTTCTCTCTCCCCGGTCGACGTCTTCGTTCAACGTCGACCTGAGCTTGACGTATAGCTTCAGCCAAAGCGTCGAACGTCGACCTAAGCTGCACGCTGTTGAGTCGTTTCAGTTCTCCTAGAGCCTTAGAGCGTCGAACTGAGCTCAACGTTCTTTCCTTTTCTGCGTCGAACCCTAAGTATAAAATCATTTTCTCATCGTCGTTCGCAGTTGCGCTTTCATATCTTTCTACTCAAGCTTTCTCCCTCCAAATTCCTTACTCTTGATCTTGGAAGGTATTCTTTTTGCAGGAAAATGGCGATCACAGCAGGAGCTCTGGCGGCTATGAAGTTCGATTCTGGATTCGATATCGACTTCGACTCTTTTGATGGATCTCCACAATATTTTTTGGATATACTGGACCTCTTCAAGGAGCAGCAACTGGTTAACTTTATGTCAACCAGGATCCCTCTCCCAGAGTCAGAAATCAAAGAGTGGAGTCTTACAGCAGTTATTTCAGATAACAATATATTGACTGGGAAAGTTTCAGGAAATGAGGTAGCCATCTCACCTCAAATCATTACAGAAGTTTTCAACTTTGCTGCTGGAGATGATGGCATAGAACTATCTGTGGAAGAGTATGCCTTGATGCTAGACAGGATGGGGCATGCTGCTGGTAACCCCTCTAAACTCCTCAAAGTTAACCTAGCTATTGAATATAGGTTATTAGCAGACATTACAGGAAAAGTGATCTGTGCAAAGAGGACTGCACATGATGCAATCACTAGGCATCAGTTCTGTCTTATGGCTGCACTTATAGATAAGAAACATCCCAACTGGGGATTAATTGTGTTTGAATTGATTAAGAAAAAATTGGATAAAAACTCTGTCCACTTTGGAAGAGTTCTTGGGTTGATTCTCAACCATTGCTGCCCTCAACTGCTTGTGTCCTCCAAGAAGCACATCAATGCTTCCAAGAGGCTCACATGTGCCCTAATTGGCAAGTGGGACAGAAGAATTGTGAATCCCAGGGCAGCAGCAGCAATGAAATCCTCTGCAGACACCAGGACTATAGAGGTCACTTCCCCTCAGTCCACTGGTCCAGAAGCAGGGTCTGTGCCATCTGACTCTCTCACCCTCCCATCCTCTTTCATCCCTTCAACCACAGTCATCTCATCCTCTCAACCTCTACCTTCCTCCATCTCTACCATTGCCTCCTCCCTTCCACCTTACACTACTTTCCTTCCAATAAGCTTGGATTCCTCCCCTCATGAGGATCTCTTTTCTTTTGACATGCATGACGACTCCTTCATGGATGCCTCTACCTCCTCTCCTCATGAATTTCCCCATTCATCTACTTTTTCAGAGCTACTTTTTTCCTCCATCCATGAGCCAGTTACACCTCCACTGTCTGCACCTCCCTCAACATCTTCCTCATTTACAGTTTCTGCTACTCCATCTACCTCTACTCAAGTTCACCTTGAGCAAGTAGCTCTCCTGCCCCTAGCCAATCAAATTTTTGACCTTCTGTCCCCTAGGCTCTCCTCCCTCCTGGATGCCAAGCTGGCTCCTCTAATTCTTTACCTGAGCACTCTTTCTGCCTCTGTATCCTCCCTCTCCTCTCAGTTGGCATGCCCTTCTTCTGGGGGCCTAGAGTCAGCTGCCACTGATTCTAGGCAGGGGGAGTTGTCAGCAGAAGAAGAACTGCCTCCTTCTTCAGTTCAGTTTGTTCAGACATGTTCAGAGACAGTATCAGTTGCAGAAGTTCAGATGGTATCTGAGGCTCCTCCTCCAGCTTCTGTTCAGAGCTTCTCCCCTCCAGCTCAGATTCAAGAAGATCTGTCTAGGGCTATTGTCCCTTTTCAGAAGATCCCTGATGTAGCAGTGGTAGCAGTGGCTCCTGCTAATGATGTAATTGAAATATTAGCAGCTGTTGAAATCTCAGGTGAAGAAATTGAGACACCTGATGCAGTTGAGACCCATGTCTCTCAAGCCCCTCAGGAACCAGCCTCTTTAGTCTCTATGGCTCCTGAGGCTGTGCCCTCTCCTGTAGTGGTAGACTCCTCCTCTCTACTGACAGCAGTTCTTCCTTCAGTTTCCTCCTCAGCAGCTCCAGATTCCATCAGTTTTCCTATCTCTAAAAGGAAGTACATAGAGCCATATGAAGAATCTCAAAGTTCTGAAGATGAGTTTGCTATAGATTCTGATGACTCCTCTGCAACAATTGTAAGGAAGAGGAAAGCTAGATCAAAAGCTTTGAAAAGAGTTCCAATTGCCAGAGCTACAGATCATGACATTCCCTACTATATCAAATACAATTGTGAAATCACAGAACCATGGATGCAGTACTCCCAAAATCAGAGAAAAGCAATGAAGAAGAAAAGGAAGTTTAATGAAGGACCATCCAAACCTGTCCATCAGCCTCCACCTCCACCTCCTCCAGATGCAGGTGCTGGTGCTAGTTTATCTTCCAATCCAGCCCCTTCAGCTCTACATGGAAAAACATATCAAGCTAGAAGATATCAAGGAGACAGTCAGTAAAGGGGAGGTCAGCAAAGAGGAAACTACAAAGGCAGGCAGTCTAGAGGAAGATCAGGTTCTCAACCTTATCAAAGGGGAGGAGCCTTTGATCCAACCTCTGGCCCCTATCCCTATAGACCTAGAGCTGACCTCACCCCATCTACCTCTCAAGAACTCTCCTCTAACAGATTTGAACCAGCTGTACCCTTTGAAGATCCCACCAAAACTCCAGCCTACTGGAAAGCTAGAATGACAGAAATGGCTGCTTTAAATGAGATCAATAAAGCTAGAGAAAAAGGTCTGGACACCTCTCATATCAGTACAATGTCAGACCAAAGAAAAGAGGAATTGGAGAAATATAAGTCTAAGAAATTCTTTGATTCAGACAGATACATGCAACTCCATCCTGCAGCTGTACCACCCAGTGCAAGAGATCAAAAATCTTTAGGTGCAGCTGATGACTACAGATCTAAAAAGGAAGCTTCAAATCCAAACAGAGAAATCATCTTCAAAAAGAGTGATCAAGACAAAGCCTCAAAGGGAAAGTAAAGTAAGATGCTTTAATTCTTTCCATATATGCTGGACTCAGGACATTTGAACATTTGTGCTGCTATATAATGTTATATATATGCTGCTTTTTATTCTGTCATGTCTGGTTGTATTGTAATGTATTGTATCTGCTTTATCTTTCTTTGAATCCCTAAATTCATGTAAATAGTAATCCTAATCCAAATAGGGGGAGATTGTTGGAACACCCTATTACTATTTGGACCAGGATGACTATACTTCTATAGGGATTTTGGTTTGTGACCTCCTTGTTGTTATAAAGATCACATAGGCTAGGTAGAATACTCTTCAGCTCGACGTAGAGTCGACCTCTGCTCGACGCAGAGTCGATCTCAGCTCGACGCTGAGTCGATCTCAGCTCGACGCAGAGTCGACCTCAGCTCGACGCCGAGTCGACCTCAGCTCGACGTAGAGTCGACCTCCGCTCGACGTTCCGTCGAACCCAGCTCTACTTACAGAAAACACTCTCTGGCCGACGTGTGTCGTGCTCAGATCGACGTTTTATTGTGAGCTCGACGCTTTTCAGTCCTCCGTCAGTTTTGAATAGGAATTCAAATTCCCTCTGTCAGACAATTAATGCTGAAGATTTATTGGCCGTTACAACATATCTGGTGCATGGCTCAAGGAATTTTCTAAGGAATGTCTGCCTGTCATTTCCTTTGAGGCATGGACATTTAAGGAAAGCAATTAATGCTGACTTCCAACGGCTATCAAAGAAAAGGAAGAAGAAGACTCAGATATATAATTCATTCTTTCAATTCTTCAGAACACAGAGAATATACAGAAAAAAAAGAAGAACATATACAAGACTTCAGATCTCTTTTCTCTCTGTGAAATTGTTTTGAAAGACTCACTCATAGGAATTCTGATTGCTTCAGACACAACCCTCCAACCTTCTTGGATCATCTTTTGCTGGAGCAAATCAGATCTTTTGAAGACCTGTCACCCTTGTGTAGAGCTCTCCTTCCTGAACCTCTTCTTGATCTCAGGGGGAGCTTTGACAACAACTACAGATCCACTTTTGCTTCTCTCTGCTTGTTGATAGAGAAGACAACATCATTCTTTTTCTTTTTCTTTCTGTACAGGATTTTAACTCCCTTCAAAAGTTACTTTTGGTTTTACTGAAACCTGGTCAAAATCAGCTTCTTTGGTTTGTGAGAACCTGATCAAAAACTCTCTGGTGCTCAAGACACCTGATCAACTCATCTTGAAGTGGATTCCTATCAAGGGTGATAGAAGAGTGGATGTACCCAGATTTGGGGAACCACTATAGCTCCTTGTATCGTCTGGATTGCTTGTCTCTTTGTGTTTTGCTTTGTGCTGTGAATTTCCTTTTACTCTGATTATTTGCTATAGCACCATACACTAAGTAAATACAAATTTTCTCTGCACACAAGTTTTTATTTGCAAAATTATTTTAAATAACTCTATTCACCCCCCTCTAGAGTTAGGATTGATCTTATCCTGCACTTTCACACTGGGAGAAGCTCCTAAGCCTAGTTTGTTATTACCTGACCTAGTGTTAGTCATGCTGGTTATCTCTAACAGCTTAAGGCTTCTACCATTTAGAGATTCCTCTAACCTTTTAGACTTAGCTAACTCTATTTTAAGAAATTTAATTTCTTCACTACAAGTAGTGAGATCTTCCTTTAACCTAATATTTTCTGTAGCAATTAATTCTGAGTCAGCTAACTTATTTCTAAGTTCTTTAATCTCCTTTTCTGAACTAATTAAGTCTAAGCATAAGGATTTAAAATCTAATTTAAATTCTTCAGAAGTGAAGTCATAAGAAGATAGTACCTCATCTTCTGTTGGCATTTCTTCTTCTGAATCTGAACTCTCTGCAGCTGAGTGATTGCTGCAGGCATCTATTGCCATCAGGCAAACCTCCTTTGCCTTCTTCTCTTCCTTATCCTCACTAGAGCTAGAGGAGGAAGATTCTTCATCAGAATCACTCCAGGTTTTAGCAATGAAACCTCTCTCCTTCTTCTTGTTCTTGTAGGAGGATGGCTTGGAGTGCTTCCTGTGCTGCTCCTTTTCTTTCCTCCTATCTTTGTTCTTCTCCTCTGGACACTCTGGTAAGATGTGTCCAGGCTTCCTACAACCATAACAGATAATTTATTTAGCAGGTGAACGGTCATACCTTGGTTTGTCTTCATAGCATGAAGACTTCTTTCTGAATTCCTTTCTCCCCATCTTGAGAAACCTCTTGGCAAATAATGCCATTAGCTCCTCATTGGATTGGCTGCCTTCAGAGGCATCAGCAGCCTTAAGAGCTAGAGATTGCTCTTTTCTTGTTGGAGTAGGGGTCTTTGCTTCAGCTTCTGCTTCCCTTGTCTTCAGCACTTGCTCAAAAGACTTGAGCTTGCCGAGAAGGGCTTCAGTTGAAATCTCATTTGTACTTCTGGCTTCCTTGATGGGCCAGATCCTCAGATCCCATGTGCTAGGGAAGCACATAAGAATCTTATCATTGACCTCTATCAATGATATGTCCTTGTCAAGGGTCCTCAGCTCATTGATGATTGAGCTAAGCCTTGTATACATGGCTTCAACTGATTCAGCATCAGTATTCTTGAAGTTCTCATATTGTGAGATAAGGTTGGACCTTCTATCCTTCCTTTCATCAGCTGAACTAGCTACAATCTAGTTCAGTGTATCCCACATAGCTTTTGCTGAAGAGCAGTCAGCTACCTTCTGGAATACCTCATCAGACATTGTCTGAGCCAGAATGTTCATCGCCTTGGCATCTGCTATCTTTGCCTTCTTGTACTCATTGTTGTAATCTGGAGGAGGCACTGCACTCATATCAGTTGATGATGAGGCAGTGGCAGCAGCAGGTGCTCTTGGGGGTCCTGACAAAATAGAAGCAAAGATGCTTTCATCAATAGAATTCATATATAATTTTATCCTTGCCTTCCAGATGCCAAACTTAGCTAAGTTGCATGCTGGAGGTCGGGTGCTAGAATAATCCTTGGACTGGGCCATGATAGTGATAGTGAATATCTATAAACTTTGGTATCTATCAGGATCTTGTGACATAGGTGTTAGCCTATTCAGTCAGTCAACCTCCCTCTGATACCAATTGAAAGTGAAGGGATAGATACTACTCTAGAGGGGGGGGTGAATAGAGTTATCAAATTTTGCACTAGACAAAACTTAATGGTCTACCCAACTCCCTTGGAGTGAAATGCGGAATGAAAAGATTATAGATATAGAAATAACCCTAAAGTCTAACACAAGTGTTGTGCACAAACTCAAGCTAACTGTAATTACAGTTAAGGCTTGGAAAACCTAATCAGCAACTAGCAAACCTAGTTATATCTATTCACAGTCACAATACAGGAATTAAACAAGGCAATCCAGATGACACAAGGAATTTATAGTGGTTCCCCAAACAACTTGGGTACGTCCACTCTTCTACCAACAAGGTAGGAATCCACTCAGGTTTTTGATCAGGTGCCCTGCCACCAACAGGATCTGCTTCAGGTAGATCCAGAAACCCTTTAGACTTTTGATCAGGTGTCTAAAAACCGAACACAGGTTTTTGATCAGGTGCCCTGCCACCAAGGGATACTTTTGAAGGGAGTAATAACCCTATACAGGAGGGGGAAAGAAGGTTAAGATGTCTTCTCTATTTTACAATAGATTAGAGAAGCACAAAGACTTGCACTGAGCTAGAAAGCTCTAAAGAAACAAGGCTCCCCCTGGCTCAAAAATGTCCAGGTGAAGTCTTGCTTCAGTGCAGAAAACTCTTCAAAAAGATCTAAAGGAAAAACTACAAGAAGATAATAAATAATGAAATTAGAAATCTTCAAGCAGCTGTCTTCTTCTTCTTCTTCAAAAGAACTCTGAGTCTAAACTTCCTGGAATAGGAGAACTCAGGTTGAAGAAGAGCAGAAGAGCTTAACACTTCTCAGATGAATGGAAATTGCTGAGAGCAGAAAACTTGGTCTTGATGAAGGCTTGAATGCTTAAATGAATAACTGGTTAGCTAGCTGAAATCCTTCTCCAAAGGATTCCTTTTATAGCAGCAACAAGCAACGGCTCTCTTCAATTTGAATTGTTTGTCTTCTTCTGAAACTTGAGACCTGGGCTGCAAATATCAAAAAGACAAACAATCTCTACAGCAAAAACATTCTATAAAAGGAATAAACCTCTTTCAAAGAAGCTGCAGGAAGCAATCTGATAATAAAGTACTAAATAAAGTCACATCAGAAACAAACTCTTTATAGCAGAAGAAAGACTTTTCAGTCTAACGGCTATAAAGGACTGACAGCAGATAAAGTAACATACAATGTCAGCTAATAAGACAAACAACTTTATCTGAAAAGATTTTACTCAGGCAGAAGGGATGGAGCAGATATTGCCTGGAAATATTATCATAAAACAACTGAAATAACACATGCAAGATAATATATTAATTAATTAAATATAATAAATAAATACAAAATAAAAAGGCAGACAGAAAACGTCGAACGACCTTCGGAGATCGTCGACCGACGCACGGAGATCGTCGAACTATCGGGCAGATAGTCGAACGATCCAGATAGTCGAACTATCAAAGGAGATAGTCGAACTATCACAACAGATAGTCGAACTATCAGAAGATAGTCGAGCTATCAGATAGTAGACCTATCAACAGATAGTCGAATTATCAAAGCGAAACAAATAGTCGAACTATCAACAGATAGTCAAACTATCAAAGCAAAACCGATAGTCGACCTATCAACAGATAGTCGAACTATCAAAGCAAAACCGATAGTCGACCTATCAACAGATAGTCGAACTATCAACGCAGAACAGATAGTCGAACTATCAACAGATAGTCGAACTACCCAGGAAAAATAGATAGTCGACCTATCAACAGATCGTCGAGCTATCAGATAGTTGAACTATCAAGGCAGATAGTCGAACTACCAAGAGAAAACAGATAGTCGACCTATCAGCAGATAGTCGAACTATCAGAAGAAAACAGATAGTCGATCTATCAACAGATAGTCGAGCTATCAAACAACGCAGATAGTCGACCTATCAAACAGATAGTCGAGCTATCAGATAGTTGAACTATCCAAGTAGATAGTCGAACTACCAAAGCACACAGATAGTCTAACTATCAACCGATAGTCGAACTATCCTCGCAGACTGAAAGTCGAACAACTGATAGACGGTCGTCGAACAGTTAGTCGATGATAGTCGAGCGGCGTTCGACTATAGTCGAACGAACAAACTACTTAACCAAATTCTTTATCTGGAAAAGCGGGGACTCTACAGCTAGACCACTAACCATTGACCATATATATTTCTTGGGTCAAGGGACAAAAGGAGAAGACTAAACTCAAATCAAACTAGGGTACCAACAGTCCTTCAAATCGATCTTGTCATCAAGCTCGAACTCCAGTAGGATGATCGACTCATCTGGCTGGCTCCTTGATTTCGCGCCAAAATAGCTCCTGGTAGTGTTTCGTGGTGGCGTTGGCGGCGAGGTATAGCGGCGTCGGTGTCAGAAGGACGAGTGGCTGAAGTAAAGGGTCGGGTCCGGTGGAGCGGCAAGAAACAGAAATGGCAAGATGGCTGAGGGAATAATTGGTGGCAGAATGAAAGGGTCCGGCGGGACAGGCGATGCAGAGGTGAACAATAGCTAGAGGGCGGCTGGAGAAAGCAACTACTATAATGCGACCGAAGGGTCCGACAGAATAGTGGCCGACAACAGAAGAAGTTGTGTGGTCGGAGGCAGCTGAGCGAAAACTGGAGTGGAGGGTGGGACTTGCAAGGCAGGAGCCGGTGGGGTAGGAGGCGAAACGGCCGGTGGCGGAGTTTCAAAGTATCCTGATCTCTCCAATTGATCAAGCTTGGCACTGAAGCAAGACATGGAGTCTTGAAATGACGATGACCACTTCAACATCACATGATGGGTGGCCGCCTCCGTAGCACTAACGTTGATGTCCAATGAAATGAGTCGAATAAAATAATTAATTTACTTAAAAATTAATTAAAATGAAATTTATTTGAGAAAGAAAAAGAGGAAGGAGAGCGGCGATCGAGAGGAAAATTAAAACAATGAAATGGAGGGGCGTGGAAAGAGGGTGGTGGCATGCTCTGGGAGGTTAAAAAAATCACCAAAATAGATAGAGAGAGGGGTGGATGGGAGATGCGGAGTGGGAAATTAAAATAATAATAATAAGGTGGTGGGAGGTAGCGTGCAGGAGGTGGGGGAGAGGACAGCGGGGGCGCAAAATGTAAAAAAGAAAGAAAGAATTGATGTGGCCTGAAGGCGTGGGGGGCTCAAGAAGGAGGCGCAGGGCTCGATGGGTGCGTGAGGGCTGACAAAGCAAGACGGGGCTCGATGGGCTCTTGATGGAGAAGGGCTTGGATGCAGGGAAGGTTGTGGAAGCTGGAAGGGCGCAGTCGGCGATAAGCAGGGATGTGCTTGCATGCGCGGGATTGAAGGAGGCGATTGCTGGCTTAGCATAAGATGGGATGGGATTGAGCACCGAAGTCCTGCGGTGTGCTGGAGGAGACAATCTCGTCATCTACTCGGGCGGAAGAACGGCAGAGACAGACCCACGCTAGGGCGGATAGATGTCTACGTTGGTGGATGGGCTTCAACGAGCTTGCTGGAGGCACTAGGGTGGCAGCGGAAAGGGGTTTGCTGGTGTCGAGGAAGGGAGAGCAGTGGTAGACTGCGGGGAACGGTGGAACGGTGACCGGAGGGGAGGAAAGATGGCTCTGATACCAAATATTTTATGAGCCAATTTCGTTGAGGTCGTTGGAGCGATACAAGTGCAAGCCCTAGAATAGTAGAATGGTGGTGGAGGAGGAGAAGTTAAAATAAGAAGAAGCTTGGAGAAGAAAATGGGAGGAAAAGACGAGATGAGGAGAAGAGGGTTATATATATATATATATATATATATATATATATATATATATATATATATATATATATATATATATATATAAAGCCTCCGGCGGATAATTCCGGTGGCACTAGAGGTTGAGGATTTAATATGGCATGTGGTAACCCTAAAAATGGAGAAGTCTAAGGAGTTTTTTCTAAATTATTGGTCAATAATTATTGATGGGGTTTCCCTAAATCTACTTCAGTTCAAGCTGGTTTTATCTAAGGGTTCAACAAGATCACTAAAGTGGGTCAGTGAAATCAAGTGAAAGCGACCCAAAACAAAGGACCTAAAAAGAGGGCAATTTGGGGACCCACACACGCATGTGGCAGACACGTTCGTCCATTGTGCACACACCCCGCACATACGCGCCCTCTGCACGTGCACGATACAGGCTCTCTCTTTGGGAGCATGTGTTACATCTGGTTTCCACTTGCTTACACGTCCCGCACGCGCCTACAGTGTAGCATGGCCTCCTATCACCGCCAACACTCGTTGTCATCGGGCGCTGCCACCACCGCCGACAAACCTGCCTAAAGCACACGGGAGGTATTCCCATCATTTTTCAAAATTTGGTGATCCAGGTGACAAGAATCGTGCGACATTATTTGCTAACTCAAACTCCAAGAAGGTGCAATTACCAAGGTGTCTCTCGAAAAAGCTATAAAAAGGCTCCTAAATCTTCATTTGAGGATAAGAAATCAACAAGAGAGGAGAGAGATCTGAAGGTTTTTCGGCGAAGACATGGAACTATGTTGCTCTCTGACATGAGTGCTCACTTTGCTCAAGTGTTCACTCTACTCGCTCCTTCGCCATCCTGCTCACATGTGGACTAAGCTTTCCACAGTGCCTACTCCAGTGCCTTCTCTAATGCCTTCTCAAGTGTAAACTTAGCTTTCCACGGTGCCTTCTCCAATGTCTTCACATGTATGGACTTAGCTTTCCATAGTGCCTTGCCCCAACGCCTTCTTTGGTGACTGCTCTATAGCCTACTCTTGAAGCCTTTCCAACAAGCACCAAGAATGACTTTATTTCTTTTTCACCTTTGGATATTGTAATCGAACGGTGGTCTGTCACCCTCTCAAAGAATCTATCACTTGTAACCTCAAGAAAATTAGTAGATTTTGTCGGCATCGAACTTACCCGTCATTTTTTTCCTTTATGGGTTTTTCCTCATAAAAAGTATTTTTGTCTCTGTTGTTGGTTCTCTTTTGACTGATTACACTCTTGGCTCACTATCGAGCTAAGGCGATTGGATTTTTCGGACCGAAAGAGCGATAAGAGACCCATAATAGTTTTGTGTTGTATGTGGGAAGCAGTTTCCAAACTCTTGAAAGAATTTTTCAAAGTGATGTTTGCTCTGTGCAAGAATTCCCAAAGAATGGCAGTGACAAGGAGTGCTTACACTACAAATAGAGGGTTCCAGAGGAGCGCCCTGATCTGTCCCCAGTCAACTCGCTCATAAGTAATGCTCCGCTTCTCAAAGAATTTTCCATTGTTCCAACAATTTCTATAGATGACTGTGTGCGTCTGATCGGGGAACGTCATACTAAGATGCTCACCCTTCTACGAGATTTAGAATTTTTTAATCATCACAATCCCTTCATCCCCCAAAATGAGTGACCACTTATCCCCCCAAACCACATCCCACCAGAGGGCAATGCCCGTCTAGATGATTCAGATGTTGAAGAATTGTCCGACACTACTAGTTCTATGCACACCGTCCGGTCGGCAGACCTTGCTAGACACGCGCGTCACAACCCCTGCCCAACGGACGTGGATGTCGGTCAGTCCGACCTAACACTCAATCGTGAAGAAGTAAGAAATATGATCGAGAAGGAATATGGGTACAGTGGATGTCGTGTCGCAAACACGTGACGCCCTTTCCACCACGAATTCCCATTAGCATCGCACATTCTGACACACCCTATCCCAAACAAGTTTAAGGAGCCAAACTTTGATAATTTTGACGAAACAGACGATCCACTTGAGTAACTCAACCACTTCGTAACAAATTTGCACATCTATAATGCCCTCGATCAACTCTTGTGTCATGTGTTGCCAATAATTTTAAATGGACATGAGCACACATGGTTCCACACCCTAAAGGAAGGGGAGATCGTTAACTTTGCAGAGCTAACGTAGCTCTTGACCAACCAGTTCATAGTGAGTCGCGAGTTTGTTAGGTACCCGTCTCACCTCTTTAGGATCTGCCAAAGAAAGTGGGAGACACTCAAGGACTTCTTTTGCTGCTTTACAACCAAAGCAAAACAAATACTGGGAGTTAACCCTAAGCTTATGCGTATAGTTTTTCTTGGAGGACTCTACCCTAGTGGATTATACTCCACACTGATGTGGGAGATCGTTCCAAGTTATACTGAACATGTAAACCAGGTCGATGCTCAGATCTTGATATATAAGGCGATCGAGGCACACCACTAGTGTTCAAGGAGAGTTCGAAGAGACAGTGGGGGCAAGAGCTACCACCACGGGATCCTAGGAGGAATGACAAGCACCGCAATAACCCTCGCAAAGATAAAGACCCTTTCCAACACCCAAACTACACCCTCTTGAACACTACTTATACAAACGTACTCATGGAAATCCAAAACTCTAACGTGCTCTGCAGGCCCATGTCACTCATTCCTAACATGGGGGTCCATACATAATATTGTGATTATCACTACGGGCATGGACACAACACCAAGTAGTGTACTCGGCTAAAGGAAGAAATTGATTGTCACATATAAAAAGGGCATCTCGAAAGGTTCCTGCAAAACTGGGTGCCGAATCGGCCCACAGCACCATAGCTAGGAAGAGACCAATCTCATGTGCACCAATGAGCACAATAGGGTAGGCATATGGTAGTATAAGTGGAAACCATTGCTAGGACACCTTTCCCTTCCACTCAAGTTTTCTCCATTACTCAGCTTAAGTCTGACGGAGTACCAATATCAGATTTGGAGAGGACTTAGAGGGATTGCGCTTACCACACTAAGATCCCATTGTCATCAGAACATGAATCAGTGATCTCATCTTTATGGTCAGGAGGATATTGATCGATAGTGGGAGCTCAAAGAACATTGTGTTCACCTCCTATTAAAACCTCCTTTCTAGTAATAATGCACATTCGAGGGAATTCTTACGCTCAGATTTGTCATCATGTGGTAGTATTAGTAAACAAGCTAATCGCTACTACATGATGTCTGCTCTATAAGGCGAGGCACTATTACATCTCAATTGAACAACCTATGAAATAACAAAAAGATAGAGAAAGAAGTCCTAATCACATTTATATTACATAATGACCTAAAATCCATATTTAGTATGGAAAAGTAGGGCTAAAATGTATGAAATGTTGAACAATTGTGAAAAAATCCTCATAGAATTATCTAAGGAGGGGATGAATAAAGGCTTAAAATATTTTTACATAATTTATCTAACCACCTTCAGATTAGCATAAACAATCGTAGCTACAATAAAATAAATAAATGCAAAATGAAAGTGCAAGTAATAAAATGTGGAAAACATAAAAAATCACAGTGCACAAGACACCATAACTATAGCTGTTTCCCAAAATCTGGGCACATCTGCTTTTCCACCACTTTGGTAGGAATATACTATAAGAACCAATAACTGATTAATTAGCCGTTTGATAAATAGACTCTCAGAACCAATAACTAAGTCTTTTGACAAAGAGACTCTTAGGGCTCATTTGTTTTAGCTTTCCATTCCATTTCGATTGCCCAAAACGAAATGCCCGCCTATTTAGCTATTTGTATTTCCGCCTCCTGCTCGAAAATCTGGCGTTTCACTCCTTTTAGAAATTCTGACTTTTACAGCTGTTGCCCCAGACCTCCAGTCGAGCGCGTTTCAGCCCCGACAGAAGCAGAAGAGCAAAATCGAAGGCGAAGACATGGAGAAGAAGCTCCGTACCCTGTGCTTCGTGCCCCGGCAAGCCCCGGCCAGCTCGTTCTAGCCCCGGCGAGCCCCGACAAGCTCGTTTCCAGCCCCGACGAGCTTTCCAGCCCCGACAAGCTTGTTTCCTGCCCTAATGAGATCGTTCCAGCCCCGGCAAGCTCATTTCCAGCCCCGACGAGCTCATTCCAGCCCCGGCAAGCTTGTTTCCATGCCCCGCCAAGCTCCAGCTCCTCCACCAAGCTCCAGCTCCAACCTCCGCCTCCGCCTACTCCTCCCTTAGGGTTGTCAGGGGTATCCCGGAGACGCTCCGGCATGCCGCCGACAGTGGAGTCATGCGGAATCATGGCGGAGGGAAGGGGACAGAATGGTGGCGCATGGTGGAGGAGAGAATTGTTTTACAAAAACAATTTTAAATTATATAAAAAACATTTCTATAGTTTAACAGTTAAACAGTATTTTTAATAAACAGTATTATATATATATATATATGAAAATAATATATATATATATATAATTAAAAGCAGAATTATAATTAATAAAATTAATTAATAAAAATAAAAAATATATAAATATTATTTTCAATAATTTATTTTAAAAATTGTGTAAACGTCATCGTTGTTTCGCCAAACGGATCTCTGTTCTGAACAGCTCTGCAAACACAGACTATTCAAACACATTTTTATTTTCAGCAACCAGTTTTCAACAGCTATATTTATAAACCTGCATTTACAACAGCTCTTTTTACAACCGCAACCGCTCTACCAAATGAAGCCTTAGAACTAAGTAGATCTTTCTATAAGGAGATCTTGAACCAAAATTGGGTCTTTTGATAATTAAGTAGACTCTTAGAACTAAGGACTGAATCCTTTGAAGATGGATTCTTAAAACTCTTAAATAAAAATTGAGAGTATAAAAGAGAAGAAAAAAAGATGATGATGAAGTCTTCTAATGATGAGTCCTCTCTCAACAGATTTTTGAGGACTATTGACACTAAGTGTATTGGATCCTCTGTATTAGATGAATCCTTGCTAGAATAAGTTGCAAGGATTATATGCCTTTGGATCCAAAGTGTTTCTGATTATGTCTTAGAAAATTTTGTTATTGTAGCAGCAAAGAAGAAGAAGAACATGAAGAAGAAGAGAAGAAGATTTACCTCGGGTGTGAAATAATTGATTTTTTTCCCTCTGTTTCATATTCTCCTTCTCAATAATTTGAGTATATCATTCATTGGATGAATTCAAATTCTTCTATAATCTGGAAAATTTCCATCTAAAAAAATAAGATAATAATCTTCAATAATTGTCTTCAACAATTTCGATAACCTCTTCAAAATTATTTCTTATAAATTCTTTTGAAATTGGATGGAGAATCCTTTCCTTTAGGCTCTTTTCCAACAACTCTAAATATTCAAAGTAATTTAATAATAAACTCTTGGAAATAAGTCTAGATAGATCCTCTAATTTTTTTTATTCTAAATTCCATTCGACGCTGCGTCGATTTCTAGTAGAAGGTGCGTTGAGATTTGCCTTTGAATTGAAGTCCAGTCGACTTGCACAAATAATCGACATTGCGTCGATAACTTATCAGCACATGTGTCGTCTTCTTCCTTAAAGTGGTGTCGACTCATCTTCTATTATTGCTCTGATTTCTAGTCGAAGTGACGTCAACTTCCAGTCGGCATTGTGTCAACTTCTAGTCGATGCATAATGACTTTGCTTGATTTTCTTCCACTATTCAGTATGCTTACCTCATGCTCTAGACTCAACTGACTTCCTAGAACATTTATGACCATATTACCCCGACTATATAACGACGTTGATTTTTTTACTGGACATGATTTTTTCACATGCTATTTTTGCTCAGACACGTTTTTGCACAATTTTTTCCCCATATGTAATATTTTTCCACATGCACAATTTTTTCGGTCGGGCGCATTTTTTGTGTGGGAGCGATTTTTTTACCCGGACGTGAATTTTTCGCCTCATTCACGATTTTTCACCCAACCGTGATATTTTCGCCTTGAAAAAAATTGCGTCCTGCCGAAAAAATCGCGGCCTTCCGAAAAATTCACATCCAAGCGAAAAAAATCACGCCCAGGCGTAAAAATCGCGCACGAGCAAAAAAATTACCCCCGGGCGAAAAAATCACGCCTTTGAAAAAATAGCGCCCGAGCAAGATGTTGGGTCCATTGATCGCAATAGCCCTGATTTGATGATGTCAAATATGTCAATGAGATAGACATAGTTATATTTGATGTATGTTTAAGTTCATGCATGCAGGTTAGTCTTTATTATAATGATTGGACAGCTTGTTCAAGAGACAATGACAGGTGGACTCAAGGTGATAGGCTGGAAAGTCAGAAAAATGCCTAAGTCCAAAAGTGTTGAGAGAATCAAGCTCACTCAATGCCATTCAGCTAATAGCGCTAAGACAAGGCAGACAGTCAAAGCTGACAGAATATCAAAGGCAGAAATCTGGCTAAGTCCAAAAGCGTTGAGTGAGCTCAACTCACTCAATGCCATATGGCCAGAACCGTTGAGACAAGGTTATCCTGTCAAAGCACAAGCAGTGGAAGCCAGAATTTTGACTAAGTCCAGAAGCGTTGAGTGAAGCTTCGTCACTCAATGCCATGCTAAGCTTGTCAACGCCAAAGCTTAAGGAGACAGAAAGTTTAACTAAGTGAAGTAGCGTTGAGTGAAACTCATTCACTCAATGCCAAGTAAAATAGATCTGAGTCTAGCCTTACTGTGAAGAATTCAGAAATTCAGCTAGTCTAGAATCGTTGAGTAAGGCAAGCTCACTCAACGCTCTCAACGCCATTAAGCAAAGATGAAAAATTTGAATAAGGAAAAAACTGCTGAGACAGCTGAGAAGAATGTCTCAGCAGAATCGCTGAGATAGTTGAGACAGGTGAGAAGAAAACCGCTGAGACAGAAGTGTCTCAGCTGTGAAGAAGAAACCACTGAGACGGTTGAGAAGGAACTGCTGAGACAAAGCAAGCAGAAATCTTCTAAGTCCAGAAAGTGGAATTCGTCGAGCTCAGCTCACAGATCGTCGAGCTCAGTTTAAAGTTCTTATACCTGAGCCCGTTTTTTGTCGAGCTCAAGTTCAAGGTTGAAGATTCAGGGTTCGTCGAGCTCAGCTCACAGATCGTCGAGCTCAGGTTGAAGGTTGAAGATTCAGCATTCGTCGATCTCATCTTTTACCTATAAGAAGGACTCAGCTATCAGAATCGTCGAACCCAGTTTTTTAGCTATAAGAAGAAGATTTCGTCGAACACATCTTTTAGCTGTAAGGAGAAGATTTCGTCGAACTCAGCTTTCAAATTTCGTCGAACACAACTTTCTCCTATAAGAAGAAATCAGCTATCAGAATTTCGTCGAGCGGAGTTCAGATTTCATCGAACTCAGCTTTCACCTGAATGAAGAACTCAGCTGAGAGAATTCGTCGATCTCAGCTTAACTATTTCATCGAGTTGGGCTCAGGTTTTGTCGAACTGAGTTTAGATTTCATCAAACGCAGAATTTCAGAAATGTTAGTTGATTTTGGCTAAGTCTAGAAGGATGTTGACTCAGCAAAGTCAACAAGTCAACAAAGTTTAGATTCGATGCAAATTAACATTAATGTCGTCGTCAGTCTACAGTGGATCTCAAGTTAATAAAGCTGAGGTTTTACCCACCGTTAAAACTGGGACACATGTCTAACATCTCCTTATTTTGATGGGATTATAAATAGAAGAAGAGGGAAGTTTTTCGAATTAAGTTTTCTGATTAATTTTTCTGAAAAAAATGAGAAGCAGAGTTCGTCGTCTTCATCCTCCATTGTTGTAGAAGCCAAGAACTTAAAAGTTCAAATCAGAAGGAATTCTGCGTAAGTTGTTGTGATCATCATCTGCTATAACAAGTTCAGAGTAATTCACTAATGAAGACAAATGAGCCTAGGCGTGCCCTAGTTGAAGTTATCTTTTCGATCCAAGCCGAGCCAGAATCTGAAGATCAATTCGTTGGATCAAAGAAGAAGAAGGAAGGGCTGATAACTGCTCAGTCTAAATCGGGAGACATTCCTAAAGGAGAAGCAGATTGTTCTGCTAGTCTATTCCAGAACAAGTTGGGCTTCAATTCAAGATCGCCGGATCATCTTGTTGTTGTGAAGACAAAGTTAGGGCTGAAATCTGCTCAGCCCAGGTAGACAGACACAGAGGCTTTCCTCTATTGTCTGTAATTCAATATTATTGATTAATTCTGTGTAAGATTCATTTTGAATCTGAGTGGTAAGGCTAAGGCCTGAGTTGTAAGCCTGCTGTTATAAAGGCTGAGGTAGGTCAGGGATTGCCTGAGTTATAAGCCTAGTTATAAAGGCTGAGGTAGGGCAGGATTGTCTGAGCTGTAGGAGTGTGGATTCACTCTGAGGTAGAGTTATAGGGAAGAACTTGAGTTATAGGATCTTGGAGATCTGAGTGGTAGGGCTTGCGCCTGAGTTGTAGGAGATAGTTGGGCTTTGAGCTTTAAGATCTGAGGATCTGAGAAAGTGGAAGGAAGTTTGGTCGAATCTAGCTTATTGCTGGATAGGTGAAGGGGGAAAGTGGATGTATCCATCAATTGGAGAACCACTATAAATCACTGTGTACTGTATTGTGTGTGCTGTGATTGTTGTGTGTGTTGTGTTTGATGTGTTTAATATAACTGTGCTAAAATAATTTTTTAGCTGCCTAAGTTTTTAAATTGAACCTATTCACCCCCCCCCCCCTCTAGGTGTTTAGTTGTTCTTAAAATCAAGACTTTCAAGTGATATTAGAGGGAGGTTCCTTAAGAATAGACTTAATAGTCTGCGTTGATCTCTAGGGCAGATATCAAAAGGCCAAAATGGGTTCAGGTGAAAATCACAAAGAACTTGGATCCATGAAACTTCCTCTCTGTAGGAAGGAGATTTTTGACATCTGGAAAGAAAGGGTCAGACTCTTCATGGAAGCATATGATCTTAGGATATACATCACAGTATAAGAAGGACCCTTCATCCCAATGAAGACATCAGCCCTTGATGCTAATCTGCAGACTCCAAAGAAATATTTTGAGATGACTAAAGATGAAATCATCTTAGCTACATTGGATAAGAGGGCACAAAACATTATTGTTAGTGCCATAGATGACTCAACCTTACAAAACCTAGTCCACTGTAAGATATCTAAGTAGATGTGGGATACACTAGTTGTCTACATGGAGGGGACTGAAGAAGTGAGGAAAGATAGGAAGTCAATGCTCAATCAGGAGTATGAAAGCTTTAGGCAAAATAAGTCAGATGGCATAAATGAGTACTATGAAAAGTTTTTCAGAATTTTTAATGAGCTGATGACATATGGCAGAGTCTCCAGCACTTACGAATTAAATGACAATTTCCCCAGGTCTTTAACTAAAGACTGGGACACAAAAATCTGTGTCATCAGAGAAGTGGCTAGACTTGCAGACACTCCACCACCAACCCTGTTTGGAAAGTTGTTGTCTTATGAAATGCAGCTAACTGCCAGAAAGGAGAAGGAGAAAATCAGCAAGTCTGTAGTCAAAGATAATTCAATAGCCTTCAAAGCTGAAGCCACAAGGACGAGCAGGAGAAAGACTCCTTCTCCACAAAGGAGAGATGTTTAATCTGACTCAGAAAGCTCAGAAACTAGCACATCAGACTGCCACATTTCTGATGAAGACTTTGCTTCCTTCTCTAGGAAATTTCAGAAGTTTATGAAGAAGAAGCACTGGAGAAGCAGGCCATCCTCTTCTTCTTATCCCAAGGAAGATTACTACAATGTCAAGAAGAAATCCTCTAAAGAGGACATGTATGGCTCTAAACCAAGTAAACATACTTCTTCTAAAGTGGTATGTTATTATTGCAGTAAGCCTGGGCATGTCATAGCTGACGTCCCTGTCAAAAGAAAAGGTGTTGTAGAAAAGAAGGATCATCAACAGAAAGGCAAGAAGGAGAAATCCTTTATTGCTAAGAAGCAAAAGAGCTGGACTGACTCCTCATCTTCATATTCAGAAAAAGAAGATGAAGTTGAGGCCTATATTAGGCTATTTTCTGTTGAAGAAGAATCTGTAGAGGCAGACTTCTTAGAAATGTTGGTAGCTATTACTAGAGAAACTGATGATGCTGCCAGGTCTGAAGAAGGGGTAGAAGACAGCCAATGCCTTGGGCTGATGGCTTTGACTGAGGAAGTACCCAGCTAGGAGCAGCCTAGCCCTAGTAAGGTACATTTTACACATTCTGTGTCAGATTATATAACTAGTCTAGAGTCAGAAGTATCTGCATCAAGAGATGAAGATGGTTATGAATCTGAAGGAGATGTCAATCAATGGATTGATGATTATGGTGAACTCCTGCATGCACTGAAGAGAAGTAAGCTCCTAGCCAAAAAATAGGCTTAGGAGATTGCCTCTCTGAAGCTGGTAATTTCAGACTCAGCAAACTTGCTGAACCTGAAGATAAATGAAGTCAGCAAACTGAAAACATCACTATTATTCAGATAGACACAATCACCTTCAAAAATAACCATATTAGGAATCTTGAAGGTAAACTCCAAAAGGAGAAGGAGATAGTGGCTAAGTTCTCAAAACCATGTTCAATATTGCCTTTGATTGATTCCTTCTCCTCCCAAAAGGGTAAGAAGGGGTTAGGCTTCAAAGGGAGAACTAGAGCTGCCTATTTAAAAAGGATGGGCAAAGCTCTAGTTCAGCCACTAGCCTCCAATTCTTTTCAGGAAAGTGGTACTACCATCTAATAGGTATGACCATGAGAGCATTCATGGTCACTGGGAGTATAGTGTTAGGAATTGCAAGGGTGTTAGTGCCTATAAGGCAGCCCATGAAGAAATCCAAATGGCCCATCTTGGACCATTTGTGTTTACTGTACCAGCCCCAACACTCAAAAATAAAGCTGCAACCCATTCTTAAAGTCTGCATGTCCACAATCAGACTAAAGGAAAGTCTGTCAACATAATAGACTTGGGTATATTTGAAGCCATTAGGAGCTTGCACTCTGAAAAGAAGGAAGATGTTGATAGGGTCCAAGATATCCCAAGTACCTCTGCTGCCAGACATATCCCAAATAAAGTTGTGGCTGAAAGACTTAAGAAAAAGGCTGCTATACCAGCTAGACTGAGAGTTGCTGACAACAATGCTGTTAAGACAACCCTTAAAAGAAGGTACGATATTTATGAGTGCTGGTGTTATGGCAAAGTGAGCCACTATGTTATTGATTGCTGGCACAATAAGAGTGTCCAGAGAGATAATGTCAGCGTACCTATGAGAAGAGTTGTAGGTAGGCATGTTCAATTTCAGTCTAACCTGCACCTAGGCCCCAATAAGAATTGGGGTCTTAAGGTTAAATGATTTATTTGTTGCAGGTAAGTCCAAGTGGCCATACCCCTATATGGTACTTGGACAGTGGATGTTCCAGGCACATGACTGGAATAAGGAGCATGCTAAAGGAGTACACTCTAATTGAGAATGGACCCAAAGTCATCTTTGGTGGTTCAGAAAAAGGAGTAACCAAAGGTTTTGATAAGATATCTAATTGCATAATCATTATCACACAAATAGCATATGTTAAAGGTTTGCAACATAACCTGATAAGCATAAGCAACCTATGTGATCTTGGCTATGACATTTCTTTCCTCAAGAATAAGTGCCAAATTAGGAGGTCAAGTGACCAAGGGGTCATCTTGACAGGCACTAGGAGAGGAAATGTCTATTGTCTCAATTTTGTTTGTGAGAGTAAGGACTCTCCTATATGACTAGTTACAGATGATAAAGCTTCACATTGTGTCCAATTGTTGGGTTTCTCTAAGAGGTTGGCACAACACTTGTGCACGTAGCAGAAGTAATAAAATCTAGAACAACCCAAAAGAGATTGGATCGGGCCATGAATGTTGAATCAAGAAGTTAACAAAAATTAGGCAAAAATTACCTCTTCGGTGTTGAGTCACAACTCAACAAAGATGCTCCGAATGTGATTCCTTGTCGGTGGCGAGTTCTACGTAGAATAATATCTACGTCTCTGCAGAAATCCACACGAGCGGGAGAACCCCGAGCTTCGTCGCACGAAGGGTCGGGAAGAAAGTAGACCGCACCTTGCAACTCCACGGACTGCTAGGTCCGCGCCAGGAGAGGCAATACCGATGACGATCGTCGGAAATGGGAAGGTCGGCGGAGCAAAAGCGGCGGCGGAACACTTCCGTCGGCGATGTTCGGGATTCGACAGATCGGAAGAGCAGTAGAACACTTCCGTCGGTTTCCGATCGGTCGTAGGATAAATCACACGTCAATCCCAAAACCCTAAGTCCCTATTTATACTAAAAGTATAAACAGACCTAAAGCATAGTTATCCGCAGACCACACAGCATAGGGTTTTAGAATCGATCGGTGAGAATCAGATCCAGAATCGGCGAGAATCGGTTGGCGAGAATCACCAGCAGAATCGGCGTTGAGTGCGTTGAGTCATACTCGACGGCTCTCGCCGAATCTGCCTTGGAGTTGAGTGCGTTGAGTGCGTTGAGTCATACTCGACGACTCTCGCCGAATTTGCCTTGGCGTTGAGTCATACTCAACGAATCGACGACACTGCCATGGCGTTGAGAGCGTTGAGTCATACTCAACGATTCTCGATGAATCTGCCTTGGCGTTGAAAGCGTTGAGTCATACTCAACGATTCTCGACGACTCTCGTCGAATTTGCCTTGGCGTTGAAAGCGTTGAGTCATACTCAACGATTCTCGATGACTCTCGTCGAATTTGCCTTGGCGTTGAAAGCGTTGAGTCATACTCAACGATTCTTGACGACTCTCGTCGAAACAGTCTTAGTCGTCGAGTCATACTCGACGACTCTCGACTAACCATTCTCAATGAACTTTCCCGGCAACGATTGTCGGACCCCCATACTTAATGGTGATTGGTAACCTTTACCAACACAGTCAATCTTCCAACTTCTCCACATGCTCTTATGTGCGACCCTGCAGGCTAATATCGCGTTGGCAGTGAGATTACATGTTTGATCACTTCCAGATCACCATGGTAACTCCAATAGTCTCCCACTTGATCTTAAAAGTATCAAACTAAAAACCTCACAAACAATGAGCGGCATCTAGCAATGCATCATTGCTCCCCAAGCAATAAGAGTTCATAACTCATAAGCCTTCATGACCAATGTTCCAGCGTTGTCTTTGTCCCTTTGTCCCTTACATCCGGAAAGAACTAGAGGCATGGACCGTGTCACCCTCATAATAGCTCAATCCAAGTTTCTTGATCTAGAACGGACTTCCAGAGAATGGTGAGTCCAATATCACATACTGACTCAACCAAGCATGGCCATGCATTTCTCAGTCCAGTTCCATCAAGGGGCTCATGGATGCAACTCCTGTCATATAGGAGGACAAATCCCATATCTGCTCACACACAAACACCCAAATGATTCGTAACGTACCCAACAACCACCCTTATCATCAACCTTTCTCAAGGAAGACTTCAGATGGCATCAAAACACACTCTTCCTCACTTGATGAATGCTGCGACTTCAGGTCAAAGGACCACAACACCATTGCCAATAGAGACCTACTTGTGACACGATTAGATAACAATCTACATAGTAGTCTCAGGTTGGGTCTGTCTAGTACAACTTGTTCATTAACAAGTACCCACGTGATGACTTGATATCACAATATCATGACCTATGAGAACTGGTCATCAGTCAACGCACGTGCTAGTCTCAAAGTATCATCATCACCCATATATTCTATAACGATACAACGACCAGTGACCTTTTAAGAATGAAGCTTCAAATAAATCATAGGCTCTCACATTCAAGTGACGTACTTGATGTCCTATGGAAGCGAACACTCTAAGGGTATTTATTATGTTACAATTTAACTATCACATAGAAAAATCACAATAAAAGAACTTGCCATTAATTGTAAAAAGAAATATTTGGTACACAATTCATCATATGAATAAACAATAAACAGCCAACAGAATATATATTTACATGCAACCCACAAGGCTCCCACTAGAGTTGATCACTTAGGTATCGCATACCCATTGATCTAGTATGACCATCATGCTTCCTCTGCGCGAGAGGCTTTGTCAGTGGATCTGCAATATTCTCCTCAGTCGGCACTCTGCAAATGTTCACATCTCCTCGTTCGACAATCTCACGAATAAGATGGAGCCGCCGAAGTATGTGCTTGGAGCGCTGATGGGATCTAGGTTCCTTAGATTGTGCAATTGCACCATTGTTATCACAGTAGAGAACTACGGGACCAACAATGCTAGGAACTACATCAAGCTCGCCGATGAATTTCCTAATTCATACAGCCTCCTTCGCTGCGTTAGCCGCAGCGATATACTCGGCCTCTGTTATAGAATCAGCAACTGTCTCTTGCTTGGAACTCTTCCAACTCACAGCTCCTCCATTAAGGCAAAACTCAAAACCTGACTGAGACTTTGAGTCGTCCTATCAGTTTGGAAGCTAGCATCCGTGTAACCACTTACAACGAGCTCTTCCTCTCCACCATACACCAAGAACACATCCTTAGTCCTTCTCAAGTACTTCAGGATATTCTTGACTGCAATCCAGTGACATTCACCGGGGTCTGACTGATACCTGCTAGTCATGCTCAAAGCAAAGGATACATCGGGTCGAGTACATAACATTGCATACATGATTGATCCAATTGCCGAAGCATATGGAATCAACTTCATGCGGTCCTTATCTTCACAAGATTTTTGACACTGGTCCTTAAAGAGATTCACACCATGAGACATGGGTAAAAATCCTTTCTTGGACTCAAGCATGTTGAATCGCTTCAACACCTTCTCAGTGTATGTACTCTGGGTCAAACACAGCAACTTCTTCGATCTATCTCTATAGATCTTAATACCGAGTATGTAAGTCGCTTCACCCAAGTCCTTCATAGAAAAGCAGTTCCCTAGGTTGTTCTTAACAACTTTCAGGGTAGGAATGTCATTCCCAATCAAAAGTATGTCATCTACAAACAATATCAGGAAGACAACAATGCTCCCACTAATTCGCTTGTAAACACAAGGCTCATCTTCATTCTTGATGAAACCAAACTCTTTGATTTTCTCATCAAAACGAAGATTCCAACTTTGAGAGGCCTGTTTCAGTCCATAGATGGACTTATTCAGCTTGCATATTTTAGTGGCTTCATTTGGGGATACAAAACCCTCGGGTTGTTTCATGTACACTTCCTCAAGGAGGTTTCTATTAAGGAAAGCCGTTTTGACATCCATCTGCCAGATCTCGTAATCATAATACGCAGCAATAGCAAGCAATATCCTTATGGACTTTACCATGGCAACAGGGGAAAAGGTCTCATCATAGTCAATACCATGAATTTGCTTGAAACCTTTAGCCACCAGTCGCCCTTTAAATGTCTGTACATTCCCATCCATGTCAGTCTTCTTCTTGAAGACCCATTTGCACCAAATGGGTCGTACCCCTTCAGGTGGTTCTACCAAGTTCCAAACTTGGTTTGCATATATGGAGTCCATTTCGGATTTCATAGCCTCAAGCCATTTGTAGGAGTCCGGTCCATTCATAGCCTCTTGGTAGGTTGCTGGCTCATCATCATGATCCATAAGCAACACATTACCTATTTGAGACACGATAAATCCATATCTCTCAGGCTCAATTTTGGGTCTACAAGATCTACGTAGGACTTGTGTTTCTTGAGTAGGTTCTCTAGCTACAACATCTTGTAGTCCTATCTCAGAATCCAATTCCGGTTCATTCACTACCTGTGGTTCTTGAACTTCTTCAAGTTCTACCTTTTCAGTATTTCTTGATAAGAACTCTTTCTCCAAGAAGACGCCAGTCCTTGCAACAAACACTTTACCCTTGGACGGCAGGTAAAAGTAATACCCTTTTGTTTCCTTAGGATATCCCACCAGATAACATTTATTCGATTTGGGTTCCATCTTGTCAGGCATTTGACATCGCACGTATGCCTCACAGCCCCAAATTTTAATGAACGATATACTAGAACGCTTCCTAGCCCATATCTCATATGGTTTCTTCAGAACCGTTTTCGTTGGAGCGCGATTCAGTGTCATTGCAACAGTCTCTAAAGCAAAACCCCAAAAGGAAACAGGCAAGTCTGCATGACTCATCATCGAACGTACCATGCCTAACAAAGTACGATTTCTCCTCTCAGACACACCATTATGTTGTGGTGTTCTAGGTGGAGTGAGTTATGATACAATACCACATTCTTCCAGATGATCACGGAACTCATGACTCAGGTATTCGCCACCTCGATCAGATCGGAGTGCTTTAACCCTTTTACCCAACTGGTTTTCTACTTCATTCTTGAACTCTTTGAACTTTTCAAAGGTCTCGGATTTGCACTTCATAAGATACACATATCCGTATCTACTGAAATCATCAGTAAATATAACGAAGTAGAAATACCCACCTCTAGCCATGGAACTCATGGGTCTGCATACATCACTATGTACAACACCCAAGAGATCCTCAGCCCTCTCAGTATAACCAGTGAAAGGGGCCTTAGTCATCTTGCCTAACAAACAAGATTCACATCGCACAAATGATTCATAACCAAATGAGTCCAAAAGTCCATCTTTATGGAGCTTGGATATGCGCTTCTCGTTTATATGGCCCAAACGACAATGCCAGAGATATGTAGGGTTTGAGTCATTTGTTCTTAGTCTTTTATTATTTTCTACATTATAGATCTGATGGTCCAAGTTCAAAACATAAAGACCATTAAACAATTGGGCTACAACATAACAAACATCATTCTTAAATATAGAACAACAGTTGTTCTTAATTATAAAAGAAAATCCAACCATGTCCAAGCATGAAATGGATATAATGTTTCTAATTATTGCTGGAACAAAATAACAGTTATCTAGTTCTATTACAAGCCCACTGGGCAAAGAAAGACGGTAAACCCCTACGGCCACAGCAACAACTCTTGCTCCATTGCCGACACGAAGGTCCACCTCACATTTACTCAGCAATCTTATCCTTGCCAGTTCCTGCACATTTGTACAAATGTGAGAACCACATCCGGTATCCAATACCCAAGATGAAGGAGCAGAAAGGTTTATCTCTATAACGCAAATACTTGAAGTGGAAGTCATACCTCCCTTCATTTTCTGCAGACCCTCAATGTACGAAGGACAGTTCCTCCTCCAATGACCAGCCTTGCCACAGTGGTGGCATTTCCCCTCCTTCACTGTGCTCTTCTTCTTCATCAGTGCAGAAGACTTGGGCTCAAGATGTGACTTAGGTCCCACCTTCGTCTTCTTGAAGCCCTTAGCCTTGCCCTTGCCCTTATGCACCATCAGTATGGGGCTAGCAGGCTTGGCCTTCTTCATATTGATCTCGGCAGTTCGCAACATGCCTAGGAGCTCGGGCAGTGTCTTTTCTATCTCATTCATGTTGTAGTTCAAGACAAACTGCTCGTAACTGTCCGGCAACGATTGCAGGATCAGATCTGTGGCCAACTCTTGACCCAGAGGAAAACCCAGCCTTTCAAGGTTCTCTATATACCCAATCATCTTGAGTACGTGAGTCCCTACTGAGTCTCGAGCTCCCATCTTGCACTGAAATAACGCTTTTGTGACGTCAAACCTCTCTTGACGAGCTTTCCCTTGAAACATTTTCTTGAGATGCTCGTCAATCTCCTTGCTCCCCATGTTCTCATGTTGCTTCTGAAGCTCAGAGTTCATGGTGGAAAGCATAAGGCATTCGACGTCTAAGGCGTTATCAGTATACTTCTTGTAAGCATCCTTATCAGCACGAGAAGAATTCCCGGTCTGCACCTCGGGGGCTTCTTCTTCCAAGACGTATAGCTTTCGCTCTTGCTTGAGAACAATTCTCAGGTTCCTATACCAGTCCATATAATTAGTCCCACTGAGCTTATCCTTCTCAAGGATGGCTCTCAGAGACAGAGTGGAGTGCGAACCACTTGCCATGGAATTCTACTAGAATTTATGCAGAATAAAATCAGTACCAAAATTTCAAAATACAATTTATTTTAATTTGGACTTCAATTAAAACTCCCACTATTTTATTCGAAATAATAGCCCTCACTATCAATTCGGAGAGTTCATGCGAGCTACTCTCTTAGTGGACAAGATCCGTATTTCACCAACACAATGAGTCAGCTTTGTCTTTCCTCTCACAATGTGGTTATTTAGGTAGGCAACGCTTGCCAATTGCATCCTCATGCAATTCTTGTATGGTTGGTGAATAACTCCTTATTCGCATCCATCATATGGTGCATTCCAACCACATGCCTCTAGGCACTCAACCTTTGAGGTCACCTAGTTAAGCTAGACCCGATGTCGACAGTGGGATATCACAATTATCCGCTCGCACCCTTACCAAGATAGATTAATGCACCTTGCTTTGGCAAGCCCACACTTCATCGATCGAGGCAGGAAGAGTGTCATCCATCGGAAGGCATCCGAACACTTAATATTTGATGAAGGGATTTTTGATAATAGGTTAACAATTAACCATAATCAATATTTGATCAATGTGCACATCCAAGGAAAAACACTTCACTAAAATCCACATGCATCCCTTATGTGCACAACAGAACACTATCAACATTTGATAGAGGAAAAGGGATAAATCTGAACATCTGGACACTTCCAAATCTTAAGGTTTACATGCATTGGACAAGGGACAAAGGCAACTCAACTAAAAGCAATAGACAACTCATCTCTCCTTGTTGGATTCAAAATCCAAAACAAAATCGAGGGATGGTTACTGCTAAGGAGACAGTAATTCCTAACGATTAGAAATTACTACAAGATTCCAGACGTTCCCGGCGGGGTGCCAAGATTAAATCTAGACATTTAGAACACTTTTAAATCCCTAGGTTTACACGTACTGGAATAACCTAACTTCCAATACAACAAACATGGTCGCAACCTCCCTCTGATACCACTGTTGGGTTTCTCTAAGAGGTTAGCACAACACTTGTGCACGCAGCGGAAGTAATAAAATCTAGAACAACCAAAAAGAGATTGGATCGGGCCATGAATGTTGAATCAAGAAGTTAACAAAAATTAGGCAAAAATTACCTCTTCGGTGTTGAGTCACAACTCAACAAAGATGCTCCAAATGTGATTCCTTGTCAGTGGCAAGTTCTACGTAGAATAATATCTACGTCTCTGCAGAAATCCATACGAGCGGGAGAACCCCGAGCTTCATCACACGAAGGGTCGGGAAGAAAGTCGACCGCACCTTGCAACTCCACAGACTGCTAGGTCCGCGCCAGGAGAGGCAATACCGACGACGATCGTCGGAAATGGGAAGGTCGGCGGAGCAGAAGCGGCGACGGAACACTTCCGTCGGCGATGTTCGGGATTCGGCAGATCAGAAGAGCAGCAGAACACTTCCGTCGGTTTCCGATCGTCCGTAGGATAAATCACACGTCAATCCCAAAACCCTAAGTCCCTATTTATACTAAAAGTATAAACAGACCTAAAGCATAGTTATCTGCAGACCATACAGTATAGGGTTTCAGAATCGATCGGCGAGAATCAGATCCAGAATCGGCGAGAATCGGTCGGCGAGAATCACCAGCAGAATCGGCTTTGAGTGCATTGAGTCATACTTGACGGCTCTCGCCGAATCTACCTTGGCGTTGAGTGAGTTGAGTCATACTCAACGACTCTCGACGACTCTCGACGACTCTCGCCGAATTTGCCTTGGCGTTGAGTCATACTCAACGACTCGACGACACTGTCATTGCATTAAGAGCGTTGAGTCATACTCAACGATTCTCGATGAATCTGCCTTGGCATTGAAAGCGTTGAGTCATACTCAACGATTCTCGACGACTCTCGTCGAATTTGCATTGGCGTTGAAAGCGTTGAGTCATAGTCAACGATTCTCGACGACTCTCATCGAATTGGCCTTGGCGTTGAAAGCGTTGAGTCATACTCAACGATTCTCGACGAATCTCGTCGAAACAGTCTTAATCGTCGAGTCATACTCGACGACTCTCGACTAACCATTCTCAATGAACTTTCCCGGCAACGATTTCCGGACCCCCATACTTAATGGTGATTGGTAACCTTTACCAACACAGCCAATCTTCCAACTTCTCCACATGCTCTTATGTGCGACCCTGCAGGCTCATATAGCGTTGGCAGTGAGATTACATGTTTGATCACTTCCAGATCACCATGGTAACTCCAACACCAATGGCACAAGAGGCTAGCTCATCTGAATTACAAAACCATGGGCAAACTCTTTAGTGAAGAGTTAGTGAGAAATGGTCCTAGGGTGAAGTGCATCAAGGAGGGTATCTGCTTAGCATGCCAAAAGGGCAAGCAGACCAGGACCTCCTTCCAGAGCCTTGATACCAAAGACTCTGTGAGGTGTTTATACCTCCTATATATGGATCAATTTGGTCCTCTGTCAGTTCATAGTCTAGGTAGGAAATTCTACACCATTGTGGTTATTGATGACTTTTCCAGATTTGTCTGGGTGTTCTTTCTAAGGAAGAAATATGAAACCCCTGATGTCTTACAGACATTTGTTAGGAAAATTAAGAATGAACTTAACAGTACTGTGGTCAAAATCAGAAGTGATCATGGGACTGAGTTTCAGTCTGAGTGCATGACAAGATTCTGTGAAGGGCTTGGGATTCATCAAGAGTTCTCCTCTCCTAGAACACACCAGCAAAATAGAATTGCTGAGAGGAAAAACAGAACTCACATAGAGGCTGGTAAAACCTTGTTAAGTGACACATCTATCCTAAAATTGTTGGGTACATTGGAAAATGTGTACCTGATTTGGAGAAGCCTCACTTAGCCCAATGATATACATCAAGGTGTATTTGATGTTAGTTTGAGTTTATATGTGCAGGTTAAGAATGTGCTAGAATGTAGGAAAAATATTCTAAGTCCATATGTCGACACCTGAGGAAGCAGTGTTGACACTCCAGTAAGACTGTGTCGACACTTATAAATGGCTGTGTCGACACCTCAGTGAATTTGTGTCGACACCGAGAGGAAGTGTCGACACACAGAAGATTATAGTCGACATCAACTGTGTTGACACTGGGAGGCTGCGTCGACACACAGAAGCAGAGTCGACATCAATTGTGTCGACACATGGAGGCAATGTCGACACACAAATTTTGTGTCTACAATAACTGTGTCGACACATAGGACTTGTGTCGACACGCAGCTAAGTCTAGACCAAGTTGATTGCTGATGAATGGTGAAGTGTTTGTGTCGACACAAATAATCAGTGTCGACACATTCTCAAGATGCAGAGTCAAGAAGCTGTGTCGACATCAAAGCAGCTTTGTCGACATCACCAAAGGCTGTGTCGACACTTAAGTCACTTGTGTGGACACATATTGACAGATTGTCTCGACACTTTATGGCAGACAGACTCGACGCTTTGCTGACAGAGTCAAAGGCTCAAGAACTGTTTGAAGACTTGATAGTTGTAGGTTATGACAGGTTTACTAAAGCTGTCAGACTTATCAGAAGTTAGTTATAAACCGGATCAGCTAGTTACCATGGATGAAGTCTATAAATAGATGGATTCAGAAGAATAAAAAACAATAAATAGAAAAGAAAGAAGTATTGTCACCACTAACACAATTAGAGATTAATCTCTGATCAAGAAAGTACAAGTAACAAAGAAGAAGATCTTCGTGAGAAGATCTAAGAAGACGATCTGAAGTAGTTTTCTATTCGGATTCTGTCTAAGTTGAATTCAATGAGAATTAAGAAGGATCTTCAAGATGTTGTGATAGGGAGAGATCCAGCTATTTGAAGGAAAGCAGGAGACATTCACAGGTCTCTCAAGAAGCAAATACTGAACTAATCTGTCAAGAAGATTCAGATCTATTTCTGAAGTCTAAGAAGGAAGCTGCCAGTCAGTTTTATTCAAAGGAAATCAACCCAACTAATTTCAGAATCAAGAAGCTTTGAAGAAAGCTAAGATCAAGTTGATTTCAGCCATCAGCCTCTTCAAGATGCTAATCAATAAAGTTCTTATCTCTTCTCTCTCAATAGGGGTAAGAGATTACAAAATTCCTTATCAAATTCTGTAGGATCTATTCATAGATCTGAGTTGTAAGCCTATTTTATAAAAGCTGAGTGTAGGAGATTTATTCTCTGAGGTAGGGCTGTTTATGCCTGAGTTGTAGGAGAAGGTATTTTATGAGTTGTAGGCCTTGTGGCAAGGCTGAGGTAGGGCTGTTTATGCCTGAGTTGTAGGAGAAGGTTTTTTCTGAGTTGTAGGCCTTGTGGTAAGGCTGAGGTTGGGCTTGTTAGCCTGAGTTGTAGGAATCCTTTTGGATTCTGAGCTAAAGGAAGAAGTTAGGCCGACTCTAGCATACTGCTAGATAGGTGAAGGGGGAAAGTGGATGTACCCAGACCTTGGGGAACCACTAAAAATCTGTGTGCAATCTGTGATGTGTGTATGTTTGTGATTGCTGTGCTGTGTTAGCTTAGATATATCTAATTTATTCAAAGAACTGTATTTATATTCTTCCTTAAGTTAAATCAAGGAAAAGTACCTATTCACCCCCCCCCCCTCTAGGTGTTTAGGTAGTCTTGAAAGTAAAACTATCAAGTAGTATCAGAGCCAGGTTCCTCAAAGAAGGACTTAACAGTCAGAGTTAGATCCCTAAGGCAGAATCAAGAATCAAGAAAATGGGTTCTAGAGAGAATCACAAGGAATTTGGGTCAATGAAATTACCTATATGCAGGAAAGAGATTTTTGGAATCTGGAAAGAAATGGTTAGGTTATTTATGGAGGCCTCTGACCCAAGGATTTATATCACAGTAAAAGAAGGTCCATATATCCCAATGAATGTGTCTGTTCTAGATGCAAATCAAAGAACTCCTAAAGATTTTTCTGAAATGACCAAGGATGAGATTATATTGGCAACTATGGATAAAAGAGCTCAGAATATCATAGTGAGTGCCATAGATGATTCTACTTTCCAAAATTTGATTTACTGCAAAACCTCCAAGGAAATGTGGGACACTTATTGTCTATATGGAGGGTTCTGAAGAAGTTAGACAAGACATAAAGTCTATGCTCAATCAAGAATATGAGAGTTTCAGACAAGGGAAGTATGATAGCATATCTGAATGCTACAAGAAATTCTACAGGATAGTGAATGAACTGATGTCCTATGGAAGGGTCTTCAGTACTTATGAGCTGAATGACAAATTCCTAAGATCCTTGACAAAGGATTGGGATACCAAGATTTGTGTCATTAGAGAAGTGGCCAAACTAGCAGACATTTCTCCTCCAACCTTATTTGGAAAGTTGCTATCATATGAAATGCAACTAATGGCTAGGAAGGAGGAAGAAAGAAATACAAAAGGAGAGCATAGAAAAAAGTCAGTGGCCTTCAAGGTTGAAGCCACTAGAAAGAGAAGGAGGATGTCTCCATCACCTCTTAAGGAAGTTGCTGAAGTTATCTCAGAGAATTCAGATAATCAGAACTCAGATAGCAGTGATTCAGATGCAGATTTTGCTGCCTTTACAAGGAAGTTTTAGAGGTTCTTGAAGAAGAAGCAGAGGAAGTCAAGGCCCTCCACATCACAGCCAGATGATGACTACTATAAAAAGAGAAAATCATCAAGAAAGGAAAGGAGCAGGTCTAAGCCCAGCAAAGCTACAATATCCAAAATTGTTTGTTATTGCTGCAATAGGCCAGGACATGTGGTGGCTGAGTGTCTAGAAAAGAGGAAGGAGTCAGCAGACAAAAAGAAGACTCAACAAAAGGGCAAGAAGGAGAAATTCTTTGTTGCTAAGAAGGAGAAGAGTCTTACAGATCAATCCTCCTCAGAGTCAGAATCTGAAGCTGAAGCATACATTTGACTGTATGCAGCTAGTGAAGAAGAGGAGTTTATACAATTACTGGACTCCATCAATGAACAAGAAGACCATCAGTGCATGGGACTGATGGCTGAATTAGAAGACAACAAGTGTCAGGATTAGCCTTGTCCCAGTAAAGTACAAAGTAATTCTAGAATTTCTGATTACAGTACTGGTTCAGAGTCAGATTCATCTTCATAAAGTGATGAGGATAGATCAGAATCTGAAGGAGATATTCATCAGTTGATAGATGAATATGGGGACTTATTGCAGGCACTTAAGAAAAGCAAAAACCTAGCCAAAACTCAAGCTAAGGAGATTGCAGATCTTAAGATGACTGTATCTGGTTTAGAGAAAGAATTGGATCAACAAATGAATGAGGTTGCCAAGATGAAAACTATTACTGTTATTCAGATGGGCACAATCACATATAAAAATGATCTAATTAAAGGTCTGGAAGTCAGACTTCAAGTAGAGAAAGATTTGGTGGCTAGTTACTCTAAGCCAAAATCAGTCTTACCCTTAATAGATGAGTTTGTGGCTCAAAAGGGTAAGGCTGGAATAGGATATAAAGATAACACCAGGGCTGCCCATTTCAAGAGAAAGGGCAAAGCCTCTGTTCAGCCATTGAATTTTAAAGTCCCTGTAGTTTTTAGAAAGGTGCATGAGCCTTCTAACAAGTATGACTTTGAGAATACTCAAGGTCATAATAAGAATGATGTTCTGAATAACAAGGGTGTTAATGCCAATAAGTCAGCCTATGTTCATAAACCCCATGGTTATAAGAAATCAATGGGTGTAACTGCAGCAGCACCAGCACAGAACAGAAATTATTCTGTCAAAAATATATCTAGACCTAGATACAACAAGTATGAATGTTGGTGATGTGGCAAGATAGGCTATTTTGCTTTAGACTGCTGGCATAACATAAGTGTCAGGAAGAACAACAGTCTACCAGTTAGAAGAGCTGCTGGTAGTTTTGATATGAATAGTGCTGACTTGAACCAAGGACCCAAGACTTACTTGGGTTCTAAGGGAAATTAATTCTGTATTGCAGGAAAGTCCAAGTTGTCATGCCCCTATATGGTACTTGGACAGTGGATGTTCCAGGCACATGACTGAAACAAAGGGGCTGTTGAAGGAGTACACATCTATCAAGGATGGGCCTAAAGTAATCTTTGGTGGATCTGAAAGAGGAATCATCAAAGGATTTGTTCATGCAGTCCAATAGAGGGAGTACAAGACTCTCTAGAAGCTGATGACAACCAAGAGGTGCAGCATAATGAAGAAACTGGAGGTGTTCAGCCAGAAGGAAGTCTACCTCTAGCTGTAAGACATCTAAAGGATCATCCGGCAACTCAGATAATTGGTGATCCAAGACATGGAGTGCAAACCAGAAGTAGAAATCTGAATACAGTCCTGCACTCAAGTTTTCTATCTCAACTGGAGCCAAAGAAATTTGAAGAAGCTATCCAAGACCAACACTAAATTAATGCTATGCAAGAGGAGCTTAATTATTTTAGAAGATGCAAGGTCTGGGAGTTGGTTCCTAAACCAAAAGACCACAACATCATTAGTACAAAGTGGATTTTTAGGAACAAGTTGGATGAGAATGGAGTTATTGTGAAGAATAAAGCAAGATTGGATGCAAAAGGATACATGCAGGAAGAGGGAATAGACTTTGATCAAACATTTGCCCCAGTAGCAAGACTGGAAGCAATCAGAATGTTCCTTGCCTATGCAGCATATCAAGGCTTCAAAGTATACCAAATGGATGTGAAATCAGCATTCCTGAATGGTGATCTAAAAGAAGAAGTCTATGTAGAGCAGCCATATGGTTTTGTAGATTCTCTTAAACCTGGTTATGTCTATAGACTTAGGAAAGCATTGTATGAGTTAAAGCAAGCCCCAAGGGCTTGGTATGAAACCCTATCTAATTTCCTTATTGAGAACAAATTCTCAAGAGGTAAAATAGACAAAACTCTATTCCTAAGGGAATCTAAAGGGAAGATAATCTTAGTCCAAATCTATGTGGATGACATAATTTTTGGGTCTACAGAGAACAACCTTTGCAAGAAGTTTGCCAAACTTATGCAAGGGAAGTTTGAAATGAGTAGTATGGGGGAACTTAAGTTCTTCTTGGGACTTCAAGTAAGACAGACTGAAGATGGCTTGTCCATATCCCAGTCTAAGTTCACTAAGGAGTTAATTAAGAAGTATGGTATGGAATCATCCTCCACCATGAGAACTCCTATGGGAACAAGTATGCCTATATGTAAAGATGATGCAGGTAAACCTGTAGAATAGTCTTTATATAGAGGAATAATTGGCTCTCTATTATATCTCACTGCTAGTAGACCATACATTATGTATGCAACATATGTCTGTGTTAGGTACCAAGCATGCCCTAAAGAATCACATTATACTGCAGTCAAGAGGATTTTGAGATATCTAAAGGGCACACCTAATCTAGGCCTTTGGTACCCTAGAAATGGAGATTTTCTACTAACAGGTTATTCAGATGCAGATTTTGCAGGCTGTAGAGAAGATAGAAAAAGTACTACAGGTACATGCCAATTCCTGGGAGGAAGGTTGATATCCTGGAGCAGTAAGAAGAAGACTAGTGTGGCAATATCCAAAGCTGAGTCTGAATATGTTGCAGATGAAAGTTGTTGTGCACAACTATTGTGAATTCAGCATCAGCTAAGGGATTATGGTATTCAGGTAAGTAGAACACCTTTATTGTATGATTCTAAAAGTGTTATTTCTATTGCAAACAATCCTGTTTCACATAGTAGGACTAAGCATATAGAGATAGAATACCATTTTCTTAGAGAATATGTAGAAAAAGAAGACATCTCATTAGAATTTGTTAAAACTGATTACCAAATTGTAGATGTATTTACTAAGCCTTTGGATGAAACTAAATTCAATAGATTTAAAATTGAATTAGGAATGCTGACCATAAGTTAGTTTACCAAAAATTGGCTAAGTAAAATTGTGTCGACACATTCAGTGATAAAGTGTCGACACAGAGAATTCATGTCGACAATTCAGGGAAATTTTGTCGGCACAGAGAAAATGTGTCGACACCTAAGGGACAATGAGTCGACACATCCAGAAATGTAGTGTCGACACAACAAGAGTAATGGTGTCGACACTTACAGATTTTGTGTCGACACTTATAATAAGAGTCGACACAGAATTTCTGATGAACTATTATGTATCTCCTGTGTCGACATATCATCAATTGGTGTCGACAAATAGTAGTCAGCGCCGTGGTCGAGACAATAGAAGTTTGTGTCGACACATTCCAACAGTGTCGACACTTTTAGACAGTTTTTGCCCGCCTTTTGATCTTCTTTGATTAGAAGGGTATAAATTGGTCAAGAACTTATTCTATCGACACGCTCACCCGGGTTTCGAGACAAAAACCTTATGTCGACAAACTCTCTCCTCTCCAATCAAGCTTTCTCTTTGTTCCAATGGCGCCCAGGATTGAAGATGCAATCAACGAGGGATATGAGCTGGTTCGACATACGTTCAACGATGCAGATACGGAGATCAAGCAAGTCATTTCTCTTCTCATAGACAACAAATTAGACTATATTGTCTCTGAACCTACGAAAATATGGAAGAAATAAGTCCTTGAGTTTTATACCGGTGCATCCGTGGATTCAACCGGATTAAAGATCAAATCAACCTTCCATGGAGAACGAGTCATGCTGACTCAGAAAAGATTGAGCAATATTCTACATCTTCCTATGGTCCAAGATGAGGAAGAGGTTCCAGCCTCAAAAATAAGGGAAACACTTCAATGGTGTGGATTGTATCCAACCATAAAGATAGGATCTGCAATCAACAGAAAGGGCATGAATCCTCAGGGGAAATTCATGTCTGAAATAATAGGAAAAGTGATCTTATGCAAACCAGGTGGCCATGATAGGATATCTGCATATATGTTCAGCCTGATGACTAGGGTGATCTTTAAGATTCAAACAAATTGGTCTGCTGTACTGTTTGATAAAATTAAAGAAGGAATCAAGAAGCCAAACTTGGCTAGAATTTTGAGTCTGTACCTGGCTTGAATCATTCCAGAGGTAATGCAACGGATTCCTGGATCCAAGATCAACCATATGAGGAGAATGGACATGAGTTTATTCTCTAGATGGGATAGAATTCTATCAAAGGAGTTTCCTGATGTGGACAGGCAGGAGACAACTGAGAAATCACCAGGAAATGACCTTCATGTGCATGATCATGGCAATCCACCAAATCAAGCAGAACAAGTTAGAGAGCAGACTGAGGACCAGACTGGGTCTACTATAGTCCAGGAAGAGACTATATCTGCAGAGGTGCAGGGGGAGCCAGAGTCTAAACAGGTATAAGAGGAAGAAAGAATCGATTTATCAGAGGACATTGTTCCTCAAACTGATCTTGATATTTCTGGTGCTGCTGCTGCTGCTAAGAAAGTACAATCTCCTGCTCTCACACAACAAGAATTTACTCTTGAAGAGGTTTTTCCTGATATTGGAGGAGAAATAGATAAATTGGAGACCCTAAGGGTTGAGGGGGAGCAAGGTGTTGTTGAGGGGGAGAAAGTACATGTTGAGGGGGAGCAACATGGTGCTGAGAAAGAAATTCCTACCACTCCTCCAGAAAGAGTTCATATTGAAAGTACTTTAGAGTCTGAAAATACAGAGGTCAGGGAGGCTAAGAAAAGAAAGCTAATGGTATTTAAGAGAAGATGTCACAGTTATAAGAAAGCTCTCCAGACAACAACTCACCAAGCTACTACTGATTTTGATTATTCCAAATTTATGATAAATTTACAGGTCAAAATGGATGAGCAGAGATTGCTTCTTGAAAAGTATGTGGATGAAAGCCAAAAGGCTCTTCAATTTGATCTGGCATAAGATATAAAATCTATAAGATTTGAAGTTAATCAGAATAAAAGAGAGATGACAGATTGCTTCCACAAGGGAGACAATGCTGTGGTATTTCTTGCAAAGCAACAGACAAAAATAAAGAAGCAAGTGGATGAGATGGATGTTAAACAAGGCTGTCTTTGAGAATCAAATAAGAATGAATGACACTCTGACTAAATCACATAATGCGATATTCACTGAGTTCACAAACACTGTTGTTGCAATGACTGAAGCTAGGAATAAGGAAAAAAGAAGAATATGATCAGAAGCTACAAGCTGCCCTAGATGCAGTTAAAACTACCATCACTTCATCTGAGAAGTTGATTAGTGACAAGCTTCAAAAATTAAAGCCATTCTTTAAAGATGGGATCAACTATCTGGATGGACAAATAAGATTTCAGAAAGAGGACTTAAGAGATCATATGACCAGAGAAGTCATAAAGGGGGAGAGGGTGTTAGTCTATGCTGGGTCTGATCATGCCAAATGGGTAACTAACAACATAAGATCCACTCTTGGATATCCACCCTTGTGTGATGATGATAATATGGCTGAGTCAGGGGTGCAACCAATTCTACTTGAAGGTAATCAACCTGAGGTTGCCCAAGTTATTTACCCTCCTACAAATATTGAGATGATACATGAACAGGTTCAGTCAATGTACAGCCCTCCACAACCAATTACAAATGTGATTATTGAAAAGGTTGATATGCCAGATACTGTTATAAAAGCTCAGCAAGATGCTCTATTATCAAAGAAAAGATTTAGAGAGCATGCAGAATTAAAGCCATACTTTGAGCAGTGGAGCCCCACTTCAAAGAATATCATTTTAACTGCATGGATGGCTGTAAAAGATCAAGTACCTGAAAGGGGTAAATGGTACAATGAGCATGAATGGCAAAAGTCTGAAGCCAGATAAGAAGCCATACTTCAATACAGGAGAAAGGCTAATATGGGGAAGCTACCTCCTGATGCTCAGGAGCCTAGCAAGTATTTCCCTATGCCTTATCATTATTTTCAAAGGCAAAAGATCAAGGCTGAAGCACAGAAGAAAGTTGATTTGAAAGGCAAGAAGCCCATGGAAGATACAGAACCTCCTGCTCAGGCTCAGATAATATCTGGAAAAGGGATAGTTATCAAGGAGCCTGCCCAGCCTTAGTCTTAGCTTTACTAGTTTTTGTTCAAGAACTATGTAATTGTTGTTTGTTAGAGAAATCAATGTAAACATTTTTTAACAAACTTTTTGAGTTGATATACAAAACATTGTTCTGTGATCATTTACTTT
The DNA here is from genome assembly GCA_039513925.1 of Platanthera zijinensis. Lineage (NCBI taxonomy): Eukaryota > Viridiplantae > Streptophyta > Magnoliopsida > Asparagales > Orchidaceae > Platanthera > Platanthera zijinensis. The sequence continues at coordinate 73,426,694 of CM077081.1, forward strand.
TACATCTTTATTCTGTGATGCAACTATGATATGTGTTTTGATTATATAGTACCCTGTCATATAATGCTTATATACATCATCATGTTTATTTTCGAAATGGTGTATATCATTGGCTAAAGGGTTATGACTTCTCCAAATAGGGGGAGATTGTTGGGTACATTGGAAAATGTGTACCTGATTTGGAGAAGCCTCACTTAGCTCAATGATATAAATCAAGCTGTATTTGATGTTAGTTTGAGTTTATATGTGCAGGTTAAGAATGTGCTAGAATGCAGGAAAAATATTCTAAGTCCATATGTCGACACCTGAGGAAGTAGTGTCGACACTCCAGTAAGATTGTGTCGACACTTGGAAATGGCTGTGTCGACACCTCAGTGAATTTGTGTCAACACCGGGAGGAAGTGTCGACACACAGAAGATTATAGTCGACATCAACTGTGTTGACACTGGGAGGCTGTGTCAACACACAGAAGCAGAGTCGACATCAATTATGTCGACACATGGAGGCAGTGTCGACACACAAATTCTGTGTCTACAACAACTGTGTCGACACACAGGACTTGTGTCGACACACAGCTGAGTCTAGACCAAGTTGATTGCTGATGAATAGTGAAGTGTTTGTGTCGACACAAATAATCAGTGTCGACACATTCTCAAGATGCAGAGTCAAGAAGCTGTGTCGACATCAAAGCAGCTTTGTCGACATCACCAAAGGCTGTGTCGACACTTAAGTCACTTATGTCGACACATATTGACAGATGGTCTCGACACTTTATGGCAGACAGACTCGACGCTTTGCTGACAGAGTCAAATGCTCAAGAACTATTTAAAGACTTGACAGCTGTGGGTTATGATAGGTTTACTGAAGCTGTCAGACTTGTAGGAAGTTAGTTATAAACCGGATCAGCCTGTTACTATGGATGAAGTCTATAAATAGATGGATTCAGAAGAAGAAAAGAACAATATATAGAAAAGGAAGAAGTATTGTCACCACTAACAGAATTAGAGATTAATCTCTGATCAAGAAAGTACAAGTAACAAAGAAGAAGATCTTCGTGAGAAGATCTAAGAAGATGATCGGAAGTAGTTTTCTATTAAGATTCTGTCTAAGTTGAATTCAATCAGAATTCAGAAGGATCTTCAAGAGGTTTAGATATAGAGAGATCCAGCTATTTGAAGGCAAGCAGGAGACATTCACAGGTCTCTCAAGAAGCAGATACTGAACTAATCTGTCAAGAAGATTCAGATCTATTTCTGAAGTCTAAGAAGGAAGGCTCCAGTCAGTTTTATTCAAAGGAAATCAACCCAACTAAGTTCAGATTCAAGAAGCTTTGAATAAAGCTAAGATCAAGTTGATTTCAGCCATCTGCCTCTTCAAGAAGCTAATCAAGAAAGTTCTTATCCCTTATCTCTCAACAGGGGTAAGAGATTACAAAATTCCTTATCAAATTCTGTAGGATCTATTCATAGATCTGAGTTGTAAGCCTATTTTATAAAGGCTGAGTGTAGGAGATTTATTCTCTGAGGTAGGGCTTTTTATGCCTGAGTTGTAGGAGAAGGTATTCTCTGAGTTGTAGGCCTTGTGGCAAGGCTAAGGTAGGGTTGTTTATGTCTGAGTTGTAGGAGAAGGTTTTCTCTGAGTGGTAGGCCTTGTGGTAAGGCTGAGGTAGGGCTTGTTAGCCTGAGTTGTAGGAATCCTTTTGTATTTTTAGCTAAAGGAAGAAGTTAGGCCGACTCTAGCATACTGCTAGATAGGTGAAGGGGGAAAGTGGATGTACCCAGACCTTGGGGAACAACTATAAATCTGTGTGCAATCTGTGATGTATGTATGTTTGTGATTGATGTGCTTTGTTAGCTTAGATATATCTGATTTATTCAAAGAACTGTAGTTATATTCTGCCTTAAATTAAATCAAGGAAAAGTACCTATTCACCCCCCCTCCCTCTAGGTGTTTAGGTAGCCTTGAAAGTAAAACTATCAAGAATATTTCTGGGCTGAGGCAGTAAACACTACATGTCTTGTCCTAAACAAAGCTTCAATCATCAAAAGCCACAAGAAGACTCATATGAGATTCTGAAAGGCAGAAAACCAATCTTATCCTATTTCAGGATTTTTGGTAGCAAGTGCTATGTACTAAATAATGGTAAGTCCTATGTGACTAAGTTTGCTGCCAAATCCCAAGAAGAGATATTTGTTGGGTACAACAATAATAGTAGGGCATATATGATCTATAACTTGACTACTTAAGTTGTAGAAAAATCTATCCATGTTTTCTTTGATAAGTCAAACCTTATTAACTATGAGCTGCCGAGCACCTCTTCTAGTTCTGCAGGTTTAAAGGATGTGATGGACCAGCTTACCATCAGGGAAGTTGATCCAGTGAGACAAGATATGGAAGATGATGGGTGTTATCCAGGGGGAGCTAAAGACTCACAAGCTAAGGATGAAGAACAACTAGCTGAAGACAGTGCAGTACAGCCAACTGAGAACAATGAGGAACAACAAACTGAAGTAAGATTCCCTCCAGCTGAGAGACATCTGAGGAATCATCCAGCACACCAAATCATTGGTGATGCAAGACATGGTATCTAGATAAGGAGCAAGAGCATCAACACAGCTCTATGTTCAAGCTTCCTATCACAAATAGAGCCCAAGAAGCTTGAAGAGGCTATCAAAGACTCTTACTGGATTGAAGCTATGCAGGAAGAGCTAAACCAGTTCAAAAGATGTAAAGTGGAAGTTGATTCTCAGACCAAAGGGACATAATGTCATAGGAACAAAATGGATCTACAGGAACAAGCTAGATGAGAATGACATTATTGTTAAAAAAATGTCAGATTGGTGGCAAAAGGATACAGACAAGAAGAAGGAATAGATTTTGACTAGACCTTTGCCCCAGTAGCAAGGTTGGAAGCAATAAGGTTATTCCTTACTTTTGCTGCCTATCAAGGATTCAAAGTCTTCAAGATGGACGTGAAAACAACATTCCTGAATGGTGACTTAAAAGAGGAAGTATATGCGGATCAACCACCAGGTTTTGTAGATCCTCACTTTCCTGATTATGTTTATAAGCTTAAGAAAGCTCTATATGGGTTGAAGCAAGCCCCTAGAGCATGGTATGAAACATTGTCTACTTTCCTCATTGAGAACAAATTCTCAAGGGGGGAAATAGACAAGACGATATTCCTAAGGGAATCTAAGGGCAAGATCATCCTAGTCTAGATATATGTCGATGACATCATCTTTGGATCTACTGAAAACAAGCTTTGCAAGAAGTTTGCCAAACTTATGCAATGGAAGTTTGAGATGAGCAGCATGGGTGCGCTAAAATTCTTCTTGGGACTCCAAGTAAGACAGACTGATGATGGCTTGTTCATATCCCAGTCTAAGTTCACAAGGGAGTTAATTAAAAACTATGGTATAGAGAATGCCTCCACCATGAGAACTCCAATGGGTTCAAGTATGCCTGTAGGCAAAGATGAGGCAGGGAAACCTGTTGATGAGTCTTTGTATAGAGGGATAATTGGCTCCCTTCTATACTTGACTGCTAGTAGGCCTGACATTATATATGCTACATGTGTTTGTGTTGGGTATCAGGCATGCCTAAAGAATCTAATTATTCTGCTGCAAAGAGAATTTTAAGGTATCATAAGGGGACACAAGATCTTGGTCTATGATACCCTTGGAATAGAGATTTTGAGCTAACTGGATTTTCAGATGAAGATTTTGTAGGCTACAAAGAAGACAGGAAAAGTACCACTGGTGATATCAATTCCTAGGTGGAAGATTGGTATCTTGGAGCAGCAAGAAGCAAACCAGTGTGGCTATCTCAACTGTAGAGTCAAAGTACATTACAGTAGGTAGCTGTTGTGTTCAATTGTTTTGGATACAACATTATCTTGAAGACTACAACATCAAGATAAGTAGAACTCCTCTTTATTGTGATTCTACTAGTGCAATTTCTATTGCTAGAATCCTGTTTCACATAGCAGGACTAAGCACATAGAAATTAAGTATCATTTTATTAGGGAGCATGTTGAGAAAGAAGACATTTGTCTAGAGTTTGTCTCCAATGACAAGCAAGTGACTGATATCTTCACTAAGTCACTAGATGAAGCCAAGTTCAACACCTTCACAATTGATTTGGGTATGTTGAACTTAGAATAGCTTTTGGTACTCCCTAAAGTATTATGTTTGGTACAGGTTTGTTCTTCTTGCAGGTGTTGCAGACCTTGTGGAGAACAAGATGAGATCAAGTGCTCCTATTAAGGAGGAGCAAGTCCAGCAGCTACAGAACTAAAGGCTTTCAAGATGAGAGCAGATGCTTCTTATCAAGAGGTATCAACAGCTGCAGGACTAGAGACTTTCAAATGGTCTTTTCCAGTGGTGTAGAGACTTTCAGTAATACTGAATTTCAAGTACTGTCAAGTGGTATCAAGAAGCCCCTTAATAAGGGGCAATTTGGAAGGTGCACTCATGGATTCCTCTACATCAGCTAGGGGGAGAACATAAGGGGAGAGACAGACCTGTTTCTCTTTCCTAACTATCTGAAGAAGTCAAAATGGTGGAGAGATGAGACTGATCAAGCTCAAAGGGGAGAGATAGAAGATGACTATCAGAAAGGATCAAGCTCCTTCATGACAGAAACACAAGGGGAGAAATTCATGGGGAGACAAGGTTGATCAAGTAAGAAAGGATCAAGCTAAGAGATAATCCTGTAAGGTGTAACTCACCCTGCAGCAATCCAGGGGAAGTAGGTAAAATTCATTTCACTGAATTTAATATGAATATGCTTTTATTGCCCGTATAATGTGTATCTCATTGACTAAGGTACTTGATCAGTGGTTTTGACATCTTCAAATAGAGGGAGATTGTTGGGTCCATTGATCCCAATGGCCCTGATTTGATGATGTCAAACAAGTTAATGAGATAGACATTGTTGTATTTGATGTATATTATAGTTCATGCATACATGTTAGTGTTGGGTATATTGGAAAATGTGTACCTGATTTGAAGAAGCCTAACTTAGCATAATGATATACATCAAGGTGTATTTGATGTTGTTTAAGTTGAATATGTGCAGGTTAAAAGTATGGAAAAATTTCTAAGTCCATGTGTCGACACCAGAAGAAGATGTGTCGACACTTCAGGAAGATTGTGTCGACACTTGAAGTAGGCTGTGTTGACACAGAGAAAATGAGTCGACATCAACTGTGTCGACACCGGGAGGCAGTGTCGACACACACAAGATTATAGTTGACATCAATTGTGTCGACACACAGAGGCAAAGTCGACAATATTTGTGTCGACACTAGAAGATTGAGTCGACACATATAGGCAGAGTTGACAAAAGCTGTGTCGACACCTGAAGGTTGTGTCGACACATACTATGTTCTGAATCTACATCAACTGTGTCGACACACAGGACTTGTGTAGACACACTGCCAAGTCTAGACCAAGTCATTTGCTGAATATTGATGAAGTGTTTGAGTCAACACAAATACTCTGTGTCGACTCATTCTCAAGTTGTAGTATGCAGAAGCTGAGTCGACTTAAAGGCAAACTTGTCGACTTCTCCAGAGACAGTGTCGACACCAAAGTTACTTGTGTCGACACATATAGACAGATGGTCTCGACACTTTCTGACAAACAGTCTCGACACGTTGCTGTCCAAGACAAAGGCACATGATTTGTTTGAAGACTTGACAGCTGTGGGTAACAACAGGTTAACTGAAGCTGTCAGACTTGTCAGAAGACAGTTAGATACCGTACCAGCCGGTCACCAAAAAGAAGGTCTATAAATAGACAGATTCAGAAGTAGAAGGATTATTTTTTTGTGATTGAGAAGCAATACTTAAAGAAATCTGATTAAGGAATCAAATCAAGAAAGTGCAAGGCACTGAAGAAGATCTTCATCAGAAGATCTAAGAAGACATTCTGAAGGGTTCAACCTCTCAGGATCAGTCTAAGGAGAATTCGTCCTAGAATTCTGAAGAATTTCCAAAGGGATTGGATAGAGAGGGATCCAGCCGTTTGAAGATCAAGAAGGAAGCTATTACAGGTTTCTCAAGAAGCTGTTTGGAAATCAACTTAGCTAGTTCAGATTCAAGACGCTTTGAAGAAAGCTAAGTTTCAGTTGGTTTCATCCATCAGCTGATCAGGTGCTGTCTTATCCTTTCTCTCTCAACAAGGGCAAGATTCTATAAAACTCTTTTCTAAATTCTGTAGGATCTATTAATATAGATCTGAGTTGTAAGCCTATGTTATAAAGGCTGAGTGTAGGAGAGATAATCTCTGAGTGGTAGGTCTTGGATAAAGATTGAGGTAGGGCTTAATTGCCTGAGTTGTAGGAGTGTGGTATCACTTTGAGTTGTAGGAATCCACTTTGGATTCTGAGCTGTAGGATCTGAGGATCTGAGTTAAGGAAGAGAGTTTGGCCAAATCTAGCACACTGCTAGATAGGTGAAGGGGGAAAGTGGATGTACCCAGATCTTGTGGAACCACTATAAAACTATGTGCAATCTGTGATGTGTGAATTTCTGTGATTGCTGTGTTGTGTATATATATTCAGTAGTTATATTCTGCATAAATTGAAAACAAGCATTAGAACCTATTCACCCCCCCCCCCTCCCTCTAGGTGTTTAGGCAGTCTTGAAAGTAAAACTATCAAGTGGTATCAGAGGGAGGTTGCTCAAAGAAAGACTTAACAGTCTGAGTTTGATCTAAAGTCAGAATCAAGAATCAAGAAAATGGGTTCAGGTGAGAATCACAAGGAGTTGGGATCTATGAAGCTACCCATCTGCAGAAAAGAAATCTTTGGAATCTGGAAGGAAAGGGTTAGGTTGTTTATGGAGGCCTCAGACCCAAGAATCTATATCACAGTAAAAGAAGGTCCATACATTCCAATGAAGATTTCTGTATTAGATGAAAATCAGCAAATTCCTAAGGATTTTTCAGAAATGACAAAGGATGAAATCATATTGGCAACTATGGATAAGAGAGCTCAGAATATAATAGTAAGTGTCATAGATGATTCTACATTCCAAAATCTGATTCACTGTAAAACCTCCAAGGAAATGTGGGACACCTTGATTGTCTACATGGTGGGTTCTGAAGAAGTTAGACAGGATAGGAAGTCTATGCTCAACCAAGAGTATGAAAGTTTCAGACAAGGGAAGTCTGATAGCATAACTGAATGCTATAAGAAATTTTACACAATAGTAAATGAATTGATGTCCTATGGAAGGATCTTCAGTACCTATGAACTGAATGACAAATTCCTAAGGTCTTTGACAAGGGACTGGGACACCAAGATTTGTGCCATAAGAGAAGTGGTTAAACTGGCAGAGATTTCTCCTCCAACCTTGTTTGGAAAGTTGCTATCTTATGAAATGCAACTAATGGTTAGGAAGGAGGAAGAAAAGAATTCAAAAGGAGAGCATAGAGACAAGTCAGTGGCCTTCAAGGCAGAAGTCACTAGAAAGTATAAGAGGATATCTTCATCTCCTCCTAAGGAAGTTGCAGAAGTTAATTCTGAAAATTCAGACAATCAGGTTTCAGAAAGTAGTGATTCAGATACAGATTTTGCTGCTTTTACAAGACAGTTTCAGAGGTTCTTAAAGAAGAAGCAGTGGAAGTCAAGGCCCTCCACATCATAGTCAGCTGATGATTATTATCAGAAGAGAAAATCATCAAGGAAGGAGGGGAGCAGAACTAAGCCCAGCAAAGCCATTACATCAAAGATTGTATGTTATTGTTGCAATAGGCCTGGAAATGTGGTGGTTGATTGTCCAGACATGAGGAAGGAGTCATCTGACAAAAAGAAGACTTATCAAAAGGGCAAGAAGGAGAAATCCTTTGTTGCAAAGAAGGAAAAGAGCCTTACAGATCAGTCCTCATCAGAGTTAGAATCTGAAGCAGAAGCATACATAGGATTGTATGCAGCCAATGAGAAGAAGAATTTCTGTAACTGATGGATTCCATTCATGATCAAGAAGACAAGGAATTCATGGGTCTGATGGCTGAGTTAGAAGATAACCAATGCCAGCATCAGCCTGGTCCTAGTAAGGTACAAAAGGGTTTTAGTTCTTCTGATTTTAGTACTGGTTCTGAGTCAGATTCATCTACATCAAGTGATGTGAATGGATCTGAATCTGAAGGTGATATTCATCAGTTGATGGATGAATATAGGGACTTGTTGCAGGCTCTTAAGAAAAGCAAGAACCTAGTCAAAACTCAGGCTCAGGAAATTGCTGATCTTAAGGTGGCTGCAACTGAGTTTGAAAAAGTAATGGATCAAAAGTTAAATGAGATTGCCAAACTGAAAAATATAGCCTATATTCAGATGGGCACAATCAAATATAATAATGATCAAATTAAGAGTCTGGAGGCCAGACTAAGAATAGAGAAAGAATTAGTGGCTAGTTACTCTAAGCCAAAATCTGTCTTACCTTTAATAGATGAGTTTGTGGCTCAAATGGGTAAGGCTGGATTAGGCATCAAAGGTAACCCCAGGGCCGCCCAATTCAAAAGAAAAGGCAAAGCTCCTGTTCAGCCTCAAAACCTTTCAGTCCCTGTTATGTTTAGAAAGGTGCACTTGCCTTCTAACAAATATGATCATGAACACATTCATGGTCATAAGAAGATTGAGGTTCTAAGTGACAAAGCTGTTAAAGCCAATAAGTCAGTCCATGACAATAAATCCCATCTTCCAAGGAAACTAATGGGTATGGCTGCAGCAGCACCAGCACATGTCAGGAATTTCCCAGACTACAAAACTGCTAAGTTTGTACCTAGAACTAGGTACAACAAATATGATTGCTGGTGCTGTGGCAAAATAGGGCATTTTGCCTTGGACTGTTGGCATAACACAAGTGTCAGGAAGAACACCAATCTACCAGTTAGAGGAATTGCTAAAAGATTTGATATGAATGGAGCTAACTTGAACCAAGGACCCAGACTTACTTGGGTTCTAAGGGAAAGTAATTCTGTATTGCAGGAAAGTCCAAGTTGTCATGCCCCTATATGGTACTTGGACAGTGGATGTTCCAGGCACATGACTGGAACAAAGGGGCTACTGAAGGAGTACTCATCTATCAAAGATGGACCTAAAGTAATCTTTGGTGGATCTGAAAGAGGAATCATCAAAGGGTTTGGTAACATTTCTTCAAACCAAATTACCATCACTCAAGTGGCTTATGTAAAAGGTTTGAAACATAATCTGATTAGCATAAGTCAACTGAGTGATCTTGGATATGACATTTCATTTGTTAAGGATGGATGTCATATCAAAAGGTCAAGTGATCAAAAGATCATATTGACTGAGTATAGAAAGAGAAATGTTTATTGTCTTAATTTTGTATGTGAGAACAAGGCTTCTCCCATCTGTCTTGTGGCTGATGATAATGCATCTCATTGTGTCAAGTGGCACAAGAGGTTGGCTCATCTTAACTACAAGACAATTGGCCAACTCTTCAGCAAAGAGTTAGTGAGGAATGGTCCTTAAGTTAAGTGTATAAAGGAAGGGATATGTTCAGCTTGTCAAAAGGGCAAGCAGACAAAATCCTCCTTTCATAGTCTTAAAAACAAGGATTCTGTGAGGTGCTTATACCTCTTACATATGGATCTTTTTGGTCCTATGCCAGTTCATAGTCTAGGTAGGAAGGTCTACACTTTTGTGGTTGTAGATGACTATTCTAGATATACATGGGTGTTCTTTCTGAGACAAAAATCAGAAACCCCAAGTGTCTTACTTAGTTTTGTGAAACAAATTCAAAATGAACTAAACAGTACAATGGTCAAAATCAGAAATGACCATGGCACTGAATTTCAATCTGAAAGTATGACAAAATTATGTGAAGACTTTGGGATTTTCTAGGAATTCTCCTCACCTAGAACACCACAACAAAATGGTATTGCTGAAAGAAAGAATAGGACATTGATTGAAGCTGGTAGAACTCTATTGAGTGACACCTCTCTTCCAGAATATTTCTGGGCTGAGGCTGTAAACACAGCATGTCATGTGATCAATAGGGCTTCTATCACCAAGTGCCACAAAAAGACTCCCTATGAAATTATGAATGGTAGAAAACCAAATCTATCCTACTTTAGGATCTTTGGTTGCAAGTGCTATATACTTAACAATGGCAAGTCATACCTAACTAAGTTTGCTGCCAAATCCCAAGATGGGATATTTGTTGGGTACATCATAAATAGTAAGGCCTATAGAGTCTTCAACTTGACTACTCAAGTTGTAGAAGAATCTGTACATGTTGTGTTTGATGAATCAAGATTAATCAACTGTGAGTTGCCTTGTAGTTCATACAGTCCAACATGTATAAGCAAAAGGATGGACAAGCTTTCCATTGAAGAAGCATCAAATGCAGATGAAGCAGTGGAAAATGAAGGCTACAGTCCAGGGGGAGTACAAAACTCTATAGAAGCTGATGACAACCAAGAAGTACAACATGATGGAGCTGGAGATGTCCAACCTGAAGGAAATCTTCCTCCAGCCATAAGACATCTAAAAGATCATCCAGCAATCAAATAATAGGTGATCTAAGTCAAGGAGTGCAGACTAGAAGCAGAAATCAGAGCACAGTCCTGCACTCAAGTTTCCTATCTCAATTGGAACCTAAGAAATTTGAAGAAGCCATCTAAGACCAACATTGGATTAATGCTATGCAAGAGGAGCTTAATCAATTCAGAAGGTGCAAAGTCTGGGTGCTTGTTCCTAAACCAAAAGACCACAACATCATTGGAACAAAGTGGATATTTAGGAATAAGTTGGATGAGAGTGGAGTAATAGTAAAGAACAAAGCAAGACTGGTTGCTAAAGGATATAGGCAGGAAGAGGGAATAGATTTTGATCAGACATTTTCCCTAGTAGCAAGACTGGAGGCAATCAGGATGTTTCTTGCCTATGCTGCATACCAAGGATTCAAGGTATACCAAATGGATGTGAAATCAGCATTTCTGAATGGAGATCTAAAAGAAGAAGTCTATGTGGAACAGCCATCAGGTTTTGTAGACTCTCTTAAACCTGATTATGTTTTTAGACCTAGGAAAGCTTTATATGGGTTAAAGCAAGCCCCAAGAGCTTGGTATGACACCCTGTCTACTTTCCTTATTGAGAATAAATTCTCAAGAGGCAAAATAGACAAGACTTTATTCCTTAGGGAGTCTAAAGGCAAGATAATCTTAGTCCAAATCTATGTGGATGACATAATTTTTGGGTCTACAGAGAACAACCTTTGCAAGAAGTTTGCCAAACTTATGCAAGGGAAGTTTGAAATGAGTAGTATGGGGGAACTTAAGTTCTTCTTGGGACTTCAAGTAAGACAGACTGATGATGGCTTGTCCATATCCCAGTCTAAGTTCACCAAAGAGGTGATAAAGAAATATGGTATGGAATCTTCCTCTACCATGAAAACTCCAATGGGAATAAATATTCCTATATGTAAAGATGATACAGGTAAACCTGTAGATGAGTCTTTGTATAGAGGAATAGTTGGTTCTCTATTATACCTCACATCTAGTAGACCAGATATTATGTATGCTACATGTGTCTGTGCTAGGTACCAGGCATGCCCTAAAGATTCTCATTACACTGCTGTTAAAAGAATTTTGAGATATTTAAAGGGCACACCAAATCTAGGCCTTTGGTACCCTAGGAATAGAGATTTTCAACTAATAGGTTATTCAGATGCAGATTTTGCAGGCTGTAGAGAGGATAGAAAGAGTACTACAGGTACTTGCCAATTTTTGGGAGGAAGACTGATATCTTGGAGCAGTAAGAAGTAGACCAGTGTGGCAATATCCACAGCTGAGTCTGAATATGTTACTGCTGGAAGTTGCTGTGCACAGTTATTGTGGATTCAGCATCAGTTAAAGGACTATGGTATTCAAGTAAGTAGAACACCTTTATTGTGTGATTCTAAGAGTGCTATTTCTATTGCTAACAACCCTGTTTCTCATAGTAGAACTAAGCATATAGAAATAAAATACCATTTTCTTAGAGAGCATGTAGAAAGAGAAGATATCTCATTGGAATTTGTTAAAACAGATTATCAAATTGCAGATGTTTTTACTAAGCCACTGGATGAAACAAAATTCAATAAATTTAAAATTGAATTAGGAATGTTGACCATTGATTAGTTTATCAACAAACTTCATGTGGTATTGTAAAACAGAAATTGGCTAAGTAAAATAGTGTCGACACATTCAGTGATAATGTGTCGACTCAGTATAGTTATGTCGACTTGTCAGAGAATTTGTGTCGACATAGAAAATTTGTGTTGACACTTAAGGGTCAAATAGTCGACTCATCCAGAAATGTAGTGTCGACTTCACCAGAATAATGGTGTAGACACTTACAGATTTTGTGTCGACACTTCAACTAAGAGTCGACACAGAATTTCTGATGCTCTATTAAGTATCTCAGGTGTCGACATATCTCCAATTGGTGTCGACACTTAGTAATCAGAATTGTTTTCGAGTCAATAGAAGTTTGTGTCAACACATTCCATCTGTGTCGACACATTTAGTCTGTTTTTGCCCGCCTTTTGACCTTCTTTCAATAGAGGGTATAAATAGGTCAAGAACGTATTCTGTCGACACGCTCATAAGGTTTTCGAGACTAAAACCCTGTGTCGACATTCTCTCTCTTCTCTTCTCTCAAGCTTTCTCGACTGATCAATGGCGCCAAAGGTTGAAGATAATGTCAACGAGGGTTATGAGTTGGTTTGGGATGCATTCGTCAATGGCGCACCAGAAATCAAACAAGTAATTACTCTTCTTACAGACAATGGACTGGAATTCCTTGTCTCAGAACCGTCAAAGATCTGGAAGAAGGAGGTGATTGAATTCTATACCTCTGCATCAGTGGATTCTTCTGGTCTCAAGATCAAATCCACTGTTCATGGGACGAAGGTGAAACTTACACCAAGAAGTTTACAAAAGAATCTTCAACTACCTAGTATACAAGATGAAGAAGAGGTCCCAACCTCTAAGACAAGGGAGGCCCTCCAATGGTGTGGATTGGATCCAACCATCAAGATTGGAGCAGCTATCAACCGGAAAGGGATGAATCAACAAGGAAAATTTCTGTCTGAAGTTGTTGGAAAGGTGATTTTGTGCAAACTTGGTGGACATGATAGGGTCTAAGCCTATATGCTCTGCATCATGACAAGAATTGTTTTTCAAATTCCAACTGACTGGTCAGCAGTTGTATTTGATAAGATCAAGGAAGGAATTAAGAAGCCAAATCTGGCTAGGATTTTGAGTTTATAACTGGTTGGAGTGATTCCAGAAGTCATGCAACAGATATCGGGGACAAAGATCAATCACATGAGAAAGATGGACATGAAATTATTCTCAAGATGGGATAGAGTTCTATCCAAAGAGTTGCCTGCAGTAGACAGGCAAGACATAACTGAGATGTCACCTGGACATGAACAAGGAACTGAACACCACCTTAGAGAACCTGCTGAAACCCAGTCTGGGTCAACTCTAGTTCAGAAAGAAACATTTCCAGCACAGGTGCAGGGGGAGCAAGTTCATTCTCCTACCCAGGACATTCCAGATACTGCACAGGTGCAGGGGGAGCAGAATTCTGATCAAGTGCAAGAGGAAGAACAAGTAGATTTATCAAAAGATTTGAACACTGCTGGACTAGATAACTCATCTTCTGCACAGGCACAAAAGGAATTCACTATAGATGAGTTATTTCCTGATGTTGAAATTACTACTGATAGAGTTGAGGAGGAGCAGGAAATTGAGAAGGAGCTCGAAATTGAGGGGGAGCAAGGGATTGTTGACAAAGATCAACATGTCACTGAGACAGATATTCCACCTTCACCTCCTGAGAGAGTTCAGATTGAAAGCTCTTCAGAATCTGAGTCTGAAGAAGCCAGAGTGGCAAAGAAGAGGAAGCTCATGGTCTTCAGAAGAAGAAGCCATAGCTATAAGCAGGCTCTACAAACTTCAACTCAACAATCTCCATCTGATTTTAATTACAACAAGTTCATGGTAGATTTGCAGATGAAGCTAGATAATCAGAGATTAGCCATGGAGAAATATGTTGATGAAAGTAATAAAAATCTTCAGTTTGATCTGGCTCAAGATATCAAGTCTATAAGATTTGAAGTCAATCAACATAAAAGAGAAATAACAGATTGTTTTACAAAAGGGGGACATGCTGTTGTATATCTGGCCAAGCAACAAGCGGAAATGAAGAAAGAAATAGATGCCCAATCTATTAATCAAGGATACATTCTTGAAAATCAGACAAGGCTAAATGAAAATCTGACAACAGCCAACACAGATATTCTTGCTCACTTTCAAACAACAATGACTAAATTAGCTGAAGCTAGGGCAGCTGAAATGCTAGCATATGATATCAAATTCAAAAATGCTTTAGACTCAGTACAGTCAGCCATAACCACTTCCCAGCAGGAAATTACTGCAAAACTTAATAGGTTGAAGCCTTTCTTTAAAGATGGCATTAATTATTTAGATGGTCAGATCAGATTTCAGAAGGATGATCTCAGAGATCATGTAGAAAGAGAAGTCCTAAAGGGGGAGAGGGTACTTATTTCTGCTGGCTCAGAACATGCCAAGTGGGTAACTAACAGTATCAGAGCCACATTGGGATATCCACCCCTTTGTGATGATGATAATATGGCAGAGTCAGGAGTACAGCCAAAAGGTCTACTTGAAGGCAACCAACCAGAAGTTGCTCAAGTAATATACCCCCCTACAGATTTTGAGGGCATTCATCAGATGGTGCAAACTATGTATAGTCCTCTAGAGGAGGTTTCAAATATTATACTTGGAAAAGTAGACATGCTTGAAGCTGCAATCAAGGCTCAGCAAGAGGCTCAACTGTCTAAGAAGAGGTTTAGGGAGCAAGCTGAACTAAAACCTGATTTTGAACAGTGGAGCCCTACCTCTAGAAACATCATTCTAACTGCCTGGAAAGCTGTCAAAGATCAAGTCCAAGAAAGGGGCAAGTGGTACAATGAACAAGAATAACAGAAGCATGAAGCCAAACAAGAGGCCATTGTTCAGTATAGAAGGAAAGCTAAGATGGGAAAGCTACCTCCTGATGCTGTGGAGCCTAGCAAATACTTTCCCAAGCCATATCACTACTTTGAGAGACAAAGACTGAAGACTGAGGCTCAGGAGAAGGCTAATCTTAAAGGCAAAAAGCCCATGGAAGAAACTGAACCTTCTACGCAGGCTCAAGTACAACCAGGAAAAGGGATTGTTATTAAAGAGCCTGATCAGTCTTAGTCTTAGATGTTTCTGTTTTAGTTTAAAAATGTGTAATGTGAAACATTCAGTGTTAAACATTTTGTAAACAATCATTTTGACTTAATACACAAATTCTTGCTCTGTAATTAATTTTTCGTGTATATGCTTTTATCTCTGTGATGAATCTATGCAAGTGTTTTGATGGTTAATATTTCCTGTATTATTAAGCTTATATACATCATCATCATTTTGTTTATTATTATCATAAGTGGTGTATATCATTAGCTAATATGGGTTATGACTTCTCCAAATAGGGGGAGATTGTTGGGTACATTGGAAAATGTGTACCTGATTTGAAGAAGCCTAACTTAGCATAATGATATACATCAAGGTGTATTTGATGTTGTTTAAGTTGAATATATGCAGGTTAAAAGTATGGAAAAATTTCTAAGTCCATGTGTCGACACCAGAAGAAGATGTGTCGACACTTCAGGAAGATTGTGTCGACACTTGAAGTAGGCTGTGTCGACACAGAGAAAATGAGTCGACATCAACTGTGTCAACACCGGGAGGAAGTGTCGACACACACAAGATTATAGTTGACATCAACAGTGTCGACACCAGGAGGCTGTGTCGACACACAGAGGCAAAGTCGACAATATTTGTGTGGACACCAGAAGACTGAGTCGACACATATAGGCAGAGTCGACAAAAGCTGTGTCGACACCTGAAGGTTGTGTCGACACATAATATGTTCTGAATCTACATCAACTGTGTCGACACACAGGACTTGTGTCGACACACTGCCAAGTCTAGACCAAGTCATTTGCTGAATATTGATGAAGTGTTTGAGTCAACACAAATACTCTGTGTCGACTCATTCTCAAGTTGTAGTATGCAGAAGCTGAGTCGACTTAAAGGAAAACTTGTCGACTTCTCCAGAGGCAGTGTCGACACCAAAGTTACTTGTGTCGACACATATAGACAGATGGTCTCGACACTTTCTGACAGACAGTCTCGACACATTGCTGTCCAAGACAAAGGCACATGATCTGTTTGAAGACTTGACAGCTGTAGGTTACAACAGGTTAACTGAAGCTGTCAGACTTGTCAGAAGACTGTTAGATACCGGACCAGCCAGTCACCAAAAAGAAGGTCTATAAATATACCGATTCAGAAGTAGAAGGATTATTTTTTTGTGATTGAGAAGCAACCCTTAAAGAAATCTGATTAAGGAATCAAATCAAGAAAGTGCAAGGCACTGAAGAAGATCTTTATCAGAAGATCTAAGAAGACATTCTGAAGGGTTCAACCTCTCAGGATCAGTCTAAGGAGAATTCGTCCTAAAATTCTGAAGAATTTCCAAAGAGATTGGATAGAGAGGGATCCAGCCGTTTGAAGATCAAGAAGGAAGCTGTTACAGGTTTCTCAAGAAGCTGTTTGGAAATCAACTCAGCTAGTACAGATTCAAGAAGTTTTGAAGAAAGCTAAGTTTCAGTTGGTTTCATCCATCAGCTGATCAGGTACTGTCTTGTCCTTTCTCTCTCAACAAGGGCAAGATTCTATAAAACTCTTTTCTAAATTCTGTAGGATCTATTAATATAGATCTGAGTTGTAAGCCTATGTTATAAAGGTTGAGTGTAGGAGAGATAATTTCTGAGTGGTAGGTCTTGGATAAAGACTGAGGTAGGGCTGAATTGCCTGAGTTGTAGGAGTGTGGTATCACTCTGAGTTGTAGGAATCCACTTTGGATTCTGAGCTGTAGGATCTGAGGATCTGAGTTAAGGAAGGGAGTTTGGCCGAATCTAGCACACTGCTAGATAGGTGAAGGGGGAAAGTGGATGTACCCAGATCTTGGGAAACCACTATAAAACTATGTGCAATCTGTGATGTGTGAATTTCTGTGATTGCTGTGCTGTGTGTATATATTCAGTAGTTATATCCTGCATAAATTGAAAACAAGCATTAGAACCTATTCACCCCCCCCCCCCTCTAGGTGTTTAGGCAGTCTTGAAAGTAAAACTATCAGTTAGTCTTTGTCATAATGATTAGACAGCTTGTTCAAGAGACAATGATAGGTGGACTCAAGGTGATAAGCTGGAAAGTCAAAAAAATGCCTAAGTCCAAAAGCATTGAGTGAATCAAGCTCACTCAATGCCATTCAGCTAATAGCGTTGAGAGAAGACAGGCAGTCAAAGTTGACAGAATTGCAAAGGCAGAAATCTGGCTAAGTTAAAAAGCATTAAGTGAGCTCAACTCACTCAATGTCATATGGCCAGAACCGTTGAGACAAGGTTATCCTGTCAAAGCATAAGCAGTGGAAGCCAGAATTTTGACTAAGTCCAGAAGCGTTGAGTGATGCTTCGTCACTCAATGCCATGCTAAGCCTGTCAACACCAAAGCTTAAGGAGACAAAAAGTTCAACTAAGTGAAGTAGCGTGAGTGAAGCTCATTCACTCAATGTCAAGTAAAATGGCTCTTAGTCTAGCCTTACTGTGAAGAATTCAGAAATTTAGCTAAGTTTAGAATCATTGAGTGAGGCAAGCTCACTCAACGCTCTCAACGCCATCAAGCAAAGCTGAAAAATTTGACTAAGGCAAAAACCGCTGAGACACCTGAGAATAATTTCTCAGTAGAACTGTTGAGGCAATTGAGATAGGTGAGAAGAAAACTGCTGAGACAGAAGTGTCTCATTTATGAAGAAGAAATCGCTGAGAGAATTGAGAAGGAACCGCAGAGACAAAGCCAGCAGAAATATTCTAAGTCTAGAAAGTGGAATTTGTCGAGCTCAACTCACAAATCGTCGAGCTCAGGTAAAAGTTCATCAACCCGAGCCCGTCTTTCGTCTAGCTCAAGTTAAAGGTTGAAGATTCAGTGTTCGTCGAGCTCAGCTCACAGATCGTCGAGCTCGGGTTGAAGGTTGAAGATTCAGCGTTCGTCGATCTCAGCTTTTACCAATAAGAAGGACTCATCAATCAGAATCGTCGAACCCAGTTTTTTAGCTGTAAGAAAAATATTTCGTCGAACACAGCTTTTTAGCTGTAAGGAGAAGATTTCGTCGAACTCAGCTTTCAAATTTCGTCGAACACAACTTTCTCCTGTAAGAAGAAATCAGCTATCAAAATTTCGTCGAGCGGAGTTCAGATTTCGTCGAACTCAGCTTTCACATGAAGGAAGAACTCAGCTGAGAGAATTCATCGATCTTAGCTTCACTGTTTTGTCGAGCTGGGCTCAGGTTTCGTCGAACTGAGTTCAGATTTCGTCGAACGCAGAATTTCAGAAATGTTAGTTAATTTTGGCTAAGTATAAAAGGATGCTTACTCAGTAAAGTCAACAAGTCAACAAAGTTCAGATTCGATGCAAATCGACATTAACGTCGTCGTTGGATCTAGTGGCCAACCTTAGCGGGGGGTGAATAAGGTTTGCGAACGTTTATTGAATTTAGAAATTTCACACACCAAAACAATCACAGAGAAAAGAATTTCATTGCATTAAATCAATAATGAAAAATAGTACAAGATGAGTATACATCAAAACTTGATCTTCATGACGTCAAAGATCAGAGACAAAGAGAATAAAAATTCTTTTGGTTTATATACCGACCAAACTATGACCGGTTGGCTCTCACCCTTTCCCTCCAGGAAAGGCGTTCAAGCCTACTCTTCTCCTACACACAAGGAAGGGTCTTAGAGCCCACTGTTCACCTCCACACAAGGGAGGGTCTTAGAGCCCACTCTTCACCTCCACACAAGGGAGGGTCTTAGAGCCCCGCTAGATCCTCCGATCTAGAGGTCCCAAACCCCGGGATGATTTACCGCGGAATCCTTCCCGGATTCCGACGACCCTCTCAAGTCGATTTTCCTCACTAAAAACTAAAAAGAAAATAGAAAGAGAGTACAAAGATTAAAAGTAAAGATGATAAGAAAATGAAGTTCTCCCTCTTGATGACTTTTCTGGTATGTGATCTACGGCCGGTGCTTGAGATCTTCGTTGGCTAGCAACCGGTCAGTTCTCAGTGGTCGATGAAGATTCTGGATCGCCGGAGTTCTTCGTTCATGAATGGGAGGGAGAAGGCTTCCTTTAACTTTGACGAAGACAAGTGGAGACGAGCGCAAGGAGGCGGCCGAAATCTGGAGTTCAGAAACCCTTTGTCAAAATTCGTCTTGGAGCCGTCCTGACAATAGGAAACGCAGCGGCTTTTATTCGTCTTCATAAAAACAGGCTACCGTCGGCGGTAAGACTAGCGCCTGAAGTAGTTTCGCACGCTTGTTGTGTTAGGTGTCCTTCAAAACTGGAAAATAGTCTTCGAAACGATCTGTTGGTACCCTAGTTTGATTTGAGTTCAGTCCTCTCCTTTGTGCCCCTTGACCCAAGAAATATCTATGGTCAAAGGTTAGGAGTCTAGCTGTAGAGTCCTCGCTTTTCCAAATTGAGAATTTGGTTAAGTAGGTTTTTCGTTCGACTATAGTCGAACGCCGTTCGACTATCGTCTATCGGCTGATCGACGATCGTCTATCAGTTGGTCGACGCTTTGTCTGCGCTGATAGTTCGACTATCTGTTGATAGTTCGACTATCTGGTCTGCGCTGATAGTTCGACTATCTGTTGATAGTTCGACTATCTGGTCTGCGCTGATAGTTCGACTATCTGTTGATAGTTCGACTATCTGTTCTGCGCTGATAGTTCGACTATCTGTTGATAGTTCGACTATCTGTTCTGCGCTGATAGTTCGACTATCTGTTGATAGTTCGACTATCTGTTCTGCGCTGGTAGTTCGACTATCGGTTGATAGGTCGACTATCTGTTCTGCGCTGGTAGTTCGACTATCGGTTGATGGGTCGACTATCTGTTCTGCGTTGGTAGTTCGACTATCTGTTGATAGATCGACTATCTTGTTTGTTTTGATAGTTCGACTATCTTTTGATAGATCGACTATCTGTTTTCTGAGGTAGGTCGACTATCTGCTTGATAGTTCGACTATCTCTGTGCGCTTGATAGCTCGACTATCTGTCCTAGATAGATCGACTATCTGATAGTTCGACTATCTGTCCTGATAGTTCGACTATCTGCTGCGGTAGCTCGACTATCTGTTTGATAGCTCGACTATCTGGATCGTTCGACTATCTGCCCGATAGTTCGATGATCTTCGTGCGTCGTTCGACGATCTTCGAAGGTCGTTCGACGTTTTCTGTCTGCCTTTGTATTTTGTATTTATTTATTATATTTAATTATTTAATACATTTTCTGGCACTCTATTTTAAGCTGTATGATAAAGTTTCCAGGCATTATTTGCTCTATTCTTTTTGCCTGAGTTAAAATCTTTTAAGATAAAGTTGTTTGTCTTATTAGCTGTCTCTTTAAATTACTTTATCTGCTGACAGCCCTTTATAGCCGTTGGACTGAAAAGTCTTCTTTTGCTATAAAGAGATTGTTTCTGATGTGACTTTATTTAGTCTATCTGTTTATTTGATTTAAGCCTGCAGCTTCTTAGAAAGAGGTTTATTCCTTTTTATAGAATGTTTTGCTGCAGAGATATTTCTGTCTTCTTGATATTTACAGCCCAGGTCTCAAGGCTCAGAAGAAGACAAATTAATTCAAATGGAAGAGAGCCGTTGCTTGCTGATAATATTTAAAGAACCCTTTGCAGAAGGATTCAAGCTAGTTAATAGAAGCGAGTGTTACACACATATTCTCAAGCACTCAAGCCTTCATCAAGCTCAAGCTTCCTGCTCTCAGCAAACTCCATCTAACTGAGAAGTGTTAAGATCTTCATCTCTTCTTCACCTGAGTTCTCCTGCTTTCAGGAAGTTCAACTCAGAGTTTCTTTGAAGAAGAAGAAGAAGAAGATTGCTGCTTGAAGACTGTCTCTTTTTTATTGTTTACTTTCTTCCTGTAGCTTTTCCTTCAGAATTTTCTGAAGAGTTTTCTGCACTGAAGCAAGACTTCACCTGGACATCTTTGAGCCAGGGGGAGCCTTGATTCTTTAGAGCATTCTAGCTCAGTGCAAGCTTTTTGTGCTTCTCTAATCTATTGTAAAATAGAGAAGACATCTTAACCTTCTTCCCCCTCCTGTACAGGGTTATTACTCCCTTCAAAAGTATCCCTTGGTGGCAGGGCACCTGATCAAAAACCTGTGCTTGGTTTTTAGACACCTGATCAAAAGTCTAAAGGGTTTCTGAATCTACCTGAATCAGATTCTGTTGGTGGCAGGGCACCTGATCAAAAACCTGAGTGGATTCCTACCGTTTGGGTAGAAGAGTGGACGTACCCAAGTTGTTTGGGGAACCACTATAAATTTCCTTGTGTCGTCTGGATTCAACTGTTTAATTCCTGTACTGTGGATGTGAATAGATATAACTAGGTTGCTAGTTGCTGTTTAGGTTTTCCAAGCTTTAACTGTAATTACAGTTAGCTTGTGTTTGTACACATCACTTGTGTTAGGCTTTAAGGTTAAATCAATATCTATAATCTTTTCATTCCGCACTTCACTCCAAGGGAGTTGGGTAGAATATTAAGTTTTGTCTGTGCAAAATTTGATAACTCTATTCACCCCCCCTCTAGAGTAGTATCTATCCCTTCACTTTCAATTGGTATCAGAGGGAGGTTGACTGACTGTATAGGCTAACACCTAAGTCACAAGATCCTGATAGATACCAAGAGCTTATAGATATTCACTATCATGGCCCAGTCTAAGGATTATTCTAGCACCAGACCTCCAGCATGCAACTTAGCAAAGTTTGGCATCTGGAAGGCAAGGATTAAATTATATATGAACTCTATTGATGAGAGTATTTTTGCTTCTATTTTGTCAGGTCCCCCAAGAGCACCTGCTGCAGCCACTGCCTCATCATCTGATATGAGTGCAGTGCCTCCTCCAGACTATAATGATGAATACAAGAAGGCCAAAATTGCTGATGCCAAGGCAATGAACATACTGGCTCAGACAATGTCTGATGAGGTGTTCCAGAAGGTGGCTGACTGCTCCTCAGCTAAGGCCATGTGGGACACACTGAACCAGATTGTAGCTGGTTCAGCTGATGAAAGGAAGGACAGGAGGTCCAACCTTATCTCACAGTATGAGAACTTCAAGAAAACTGATGCTGAATCAGTTGAAGCTATGTACACCAGGCTCAGCTCAATCATCAATGAGCTGAGGACCCTGGACAAGGACATATCATTGACAGAGGTCAATGATAAGATTCTTATGTGCTTCCCTAGCACATGGGATCTAAGGATCTGGCCCATCAAAGAAGCCAGAAGTACCAATGAGATCTCAACTGAAGCTCTCCTCGGCAAGCTCAAGTCTTTTGAGCAAGTGCTGAAGACCAGAGAAGCAGAAGCTGAAGCCAAGACCCCCACTCCAACAAGAAAAGAGCAATCTCTAGCTCTTAAGGCTGCAGATGTTTCTGAAGGCAGCCAATCCAATGAGGAACTCATGGCACTGTTTGCCAAGAGGTTTCTCAAGATGGGGAGAAAGGAGTTCAGAAAGAAGTCTTCACGCTATGAAGACAAACCAAGGTATGATCGATCTCCTGCTAAAGAAATTATTTGCTATGGTTGCAGGAAGCCTGGACACATTTTGCCAGAGTGTCCAGAGGAGAAGAACAAGGAAAAGAGAAAAGACAAAGAACAACACAGGAAGCACTCCAAGCCATCCTCCTACAAAAACAAGAAGAAGGAGAGAGGTTTCATTGCTGAAACCTGGAGTGATTCTGATGAAGAATCATCCTCATCAAGCTCCAGTGAAGATGAGGAAGAGAAGAAGGCCAAAGAAATTTGCCTAATGGCAATAGATGCCTGCAGCAACCACTCTGCTGCAGAGAGTTCTGATTCTGATGATGAGATGCCTACTGAAGATGAGGTACTTTCATCTTATGATTTTACTTCGGAAGAGTTTAAGTTAGATTTTAAATCTTTATGTTTAGATTTAATTAGTTCAGAAAAAGAGATAAAAGAACTTAGAAATAGGCTAGCTGACTCTGAATCAATAGCCTCTGAAAACATTAGGTTAAAGGAAGATCTCACTACTTGTAGTGAAGAAATTAAATTTCTTAAAATAGAATTAGCTAAGTCTAAGAGATTAGAAGAATCCCTTAATGGTAGAAGCCTTAAGCTGTTAGAAATTACCAGCATGACTAACACTAGGTCAGGTAATGATAAATTAGGCTTAGGAGCTTCTCCCAGTGAACCCCCAGTCCTCCTTAA
This sequence comes from Platanthera zijinensis, assembly GCA_039513925.1. Lineage (NCBI taxonomy): Eukaryota > Viridiplantae > Streptophyta > Magnoliopsida > Asparagales > Orchidaceae > Platanthera > Platanthera zijinensis. The sequence continues at coordinate 73,450,153 of CM077081.1, forward strand.
AAATAACCTTTCAACTCCAGTGAACTTCATTTCAGCTAGTGGAAAGAAGAACACTGAGCAAGTAAACCTTGTAAATAAAACCCTAAATAAAGCTAAGAGAGAAAAGAGAAAGAAGTTTTTCAAAGAAATGCAAAGAGCGTCGAACGCCGCTCGACGATCGGTTGCTCCATGGTCGAACGAAGCTCGACGATCTGAGCGCCCATCGTCGAACGTCGATCGACGATTTCAACATGATTTTCAAAATCATAATCAGTATCATAGAAACCTAAATGAAAATAGAAACCCTAGGTTTGTTGACCCATCATCTGCATGGAGAATCCCACCTAGGAGATCTCACCCACTAGGTTATCACCCTCAGCCTGCATTCTCTTATATTTCCAGTTTTTCTTATGTGAAAAACAAGGGACCCAAGGTTACCTGGGTCCACTCTGTCTAAATAGTTGTTTTGCAGGTGAAGGCCTATCCAATCACTCAAAATAAGTGGTATTTGGATAGTGGATGCTCTAAGCATATGACAGGAAACAAAGAGCTTCTGTCAAAGTACAAAGCTAAGCTCGGCCCAAAGGTTATCTTTGGAGACTCCAGCTGTGGTCAGACAGAAGGATATGGCAAGATCACCATTGGAGCAGTTACATTCAAGAGAGTTGCTTATGTCAATGGACTGAAGCATAACCTGATTTCAGTCAGCCAGCTATGTGATGCTGGCTACCAGGTTTCTTTTTCTAACTCCTCTTGCAATATTACTTTAAATAATAATGTTGTTTTAATAGGTAATAGAATAGGCAATATATATTTAGTAGATTTTAATTCTTCTCACTCTGAAATCTGCCTGTTTAATGAATTAACCCTTAATAATAATTCTTTATGGCATAAAAGGCTTAGTCATGTAAACCTTAAGAATATCTCTAGGTTATCTAAGCACAACCTTGTTAGAGGTTTACCTTCTTGCCCCTACAAGAAGGAGAGCCTATGCAAGGCTTGTCAGCTAGGCAAGCAAACCAAGAATTCATTTAAATCTGTTAATAAAAGTGATTCTCCTAGAATCCTGTATTTATTACATTTGGACCTTTTTGGCCCAATAAATGTACAGAGTTTAGGAGGGAAGTATTACACATTAGTAATTGTAGATGACTTCTCTAGGTTCAGTTGGGTTTTCTTTTTGAGAACTAAGTCTGATAACTTCAAAGCCCTTACAGACTTTCTACTTTGTGTGCAGACTGAGTACTCTACTCATGTGGCCTTGATCAGAAGTGATCATGGTACTGAGTTTGACTCTCTTCTCATGCAAGAATTCTGTGAGAGAGAAGGTATCAAACATAGCTTCTCAGCTCCTAGAACTCCCCAACAAAATGGGGTAGTTGAAAGGAAGAATAGAACACTAATTGAAGCTGCTAGTACATTGTTGGCAGATGCTAACATGCCTCTATCCTATTGGGCAGAAGCTGTTAGTACAGCCAACTATGTCTTGAATAGAAGTTTGATACACAAACTTAAGTGTAAAACTCCTTATGAGTTGCTTAAAGGAAAGAAACCAAAAATTAATTACTTTAGAGTTTTTGGTTGTATTGTTTATATTCATAACAATAATAAAGAATATATTAGAAAATTTGAAGCAAAAGCTTCAATGGGAATCATGCTTGGATATTCCCAAGTAAGCAAAGCTTATAGGGTGTATAACAAATCAACCTGTAAGATAGAAGAATCTGTGCATGTATCATTTGATGAGCATCAGATGTTTTACAAGGAGAAGGAAAATTCTCCTTCATCTAGTTCTTTGCAGGTACATGATGCTCCTAAAGAAATCCTTCAACTATCAACTCTTCAGATCACTGAATCAGACAGTGATGAAGACATTGCTGAAGCTGTTGAAGCTGTTGCTGTACCACCAACAGTAGATCAAATTCCTCCTGAGGAATTAATCCCAACTGTTGCTGAAGATCACATCCCACCTGCTGATATTGTCACACTTAGAGATCACCCCACATCTCAAGTGATTGGAGACATATCAGCTGGTGTACAAACAAGACACCAATTAAGACAGGATGTGATGCATGCTTGTTTCCTCTAACAGGTTGAGCCCCTCACCTTTAAAGATGCAGAGCTAGATCCCCACTGGATCATTGCAATGCAAGAGGAACTCAATCAGTTTGAGAGATGTAAAGTTTGGACTTTGGTTCCAAGACCTAAAGGCCAACTGATCATAGGCACCAAGTGGGTGTATAGAAACAAGTTAGATGCAAATGGAATAATAGTAAGGAATAAAGTTAGGCTTGTAGCTCAGGGCTACAGACAGGAGGAAGGTATAGACTATGACCAAACCTTTGCTCCTGTTGCAAGGCTAGAAGCAATAAGGATCTTCTTGGCCTATGCAGCCTACATGAAGTTTAAGGTGTTCCAAATGGATGTCAAAAGTGCATTCCTAAATGGTGAGCTTAAGGAAGAGGTGTTTGTTGAACAACCACCAGGGTTTGTTTCTTCAACTCAGCCTTCTCATGTTTTTAAGTTGCAGAAAGCTCTTTATGGACTAAAGCAAGCTCCTAGGGCCTGGTATGAGACCTTAGCTAGTTTCCTGTTAGAGCACAACTTCACTAGGGGAGTAGTTGATAGAACCCTTTTCGACAAGCATCACAAGGACACAATCCTGTTAGTTCAGGTGTATGTAGATGATATTATCTTTGGCTCCACTGATCCCAAACTATGCAAAAAGTTTTCCAACTTGATGCATTCTAAGTTTGAGATGAGTAGTATGGGTGTGCTGTCTTACTTTCTTGGTCTCCAAGTTAAGCAAGATGCTGATGGTATCTTCATCTCCCAATCCAAATATGCCAAGGAATTGGTAAAGAAATTTGGGATGGCTGATGCTTCAGCAATGCCTACACCCATGGCTACTAATGTAGTTATTGATTCTGATGATCACGGCAAGCCAGTTGATCAAAAGAATTATAGGGCCATTGTTGGTTCCCTATTATATCTAACTGCAAGTAGGCCAGATATAATGTTTGCTACATGCCTTTGTGCTAGATTCCAGGTCAATCCCAAGGAATCTCATCTGATTCTTCTAAAGAGAATCCTGAGATACCTGAAAGGATGTCCAAATCTAGGACTTTGGTACCCAGCTGAGTCAGAGTTTGAATTAATTGGATATTCTGATTCTGACTATGCTGGTTGCAGAGTTGACAGGAAGAGCACCTCAGGAACTTGCCAGTTCCTGGGAGAGAGATTGGTCTCTTGGTTCTATAAGAAGCAGGCTTCTGTCTCAACTTCAACTACAGAGGCTGAATATATAGCAGCTGCCAGTTGTTGTTCACAGATCCTGTGGATTCAAAACCAGCTTGTGGATTATGGTTACTCACACAAGAACACCAAGATCATGTGTGATAGTACCAGTGCTATTTCTATTGCACAAAATCCAGTGCACCACTCTAGAACGAAGCACATTGAGATTAGGCACCATTTCCTGAGAGATTGTGTGGAAAAGAACAAGATCTGTCTTGAGTTCATATCCACTGAGTTTCAGAGAGGTGATATATTCACCAAGCCTTTAGATGAACAGAAGCATCTGTTCTTTTTAGTCCAACTAGGCATGATCAATGGACGAGACTAAGTGTGACGATATCTGCCTATGTTGAGGTCTGCTTGAAGATCGTCGAACGATGATCGAAGATCGTCGAACGGATTGAGCCTATCGTCGACCTCTGGTTAATGATAGCTTATCTGTTTGAAGATCGTCGATCGACGTTCGACCATCGTCGAACAGGCTGAGCTTATCGTCGAACTCTACTCGACGACAGCTTGTTGCTTGTGAAGCCAGAATTAGCCGAACGATGGTTCGACTATTCTGCTTCTGAGCCGATCGTCGAACGGCCGTTCGACTATCGGTTCAAGATCTTTTTAATGGATCGACTATTTCCGGTCCAATATAAAGCCGATAGTCGACCTAGGTTAAAAGATCGTGTGCTTTATCGTCGACGGAGCGTGCCCTTTCGCATTCTGCTTTCCCGCTTGCGATTTTCTGGCGCTTCGTCTTTCTCGTTCTCTTTCCAGCTTTCTCGTGCTTTCTCCGGCGAATCCATGGTGATTTCCCCAGCTGTTCTAGCCGTAGTAAAGTTTGACGCCGGATTCAGTGTGGATTTCGAAGCTTTCAGCAGTTGCGATGCCGGAATCGTGGAAGTTCTCCAGCTCTGCAGGGATCAAGGTCTAGAGAAGCTGATGTCTGAAAGGATCAAGATCAACATTCCAGAGATAAAAGAATGGGCTTTCACGTCGTCTTCCACAGACGAATCGATGATCGGTACCATCGGCGGAGTAGAAGTTATCCTGACTCCGGCCGTTCTTTCTGATGTTTTTGGTTTAGTTATTGGTGACGAAGATTATGAGCAAGATGCTCAGGAGTTCGGAAGGATGCTTGTTGAGCTGGGACATGCCGAGGGCATTCCCACCAAGCTGCTCAAGGTAAACTTCCCCTTCAAGATCAAGTTCCTCGCTGAGGTAGTCGGAAAAGTGCTCCTAGGGAAGCACTCTGCCCATGATAACATAACAAGACAGCAATTCGCACTTATGTGTGCAATTGTTAATCGAAAGAGGATCGATTGGGCTGCTGTTCTGTTTGATTTAATCAGGAAGAAGACAGGAAAGAAGGAAGTCACCCTGGGAAGGGTTATTGGAATTTTCCTTAAGGAGAAATTCCCCCAGCTGCTGAGTTCTGCCGCAACTACAATCAATGCCAGCAAGAAGATGGATCCCCATCTGTTCTCAAAGTGGAAGAGGACGTTTGTGAAATCTGCTCCAGCACAATCTGAGGACACAAGGACTGCATCAGTCGCTCCTCAACCTATTGAAGCTGGCTCAGCTATTCCTTCCTCCTCCTCTGTTTTGCCGTCTACCGCAGTTGAAGTACCATCAACTTCTGCTGAGGTACGACCCTCTTCTTCTGCTGCACCTGAAACAACTATGGTTGTTCCTCTGTCTCCTCCAGCTTCTCCTCTACCTGCTCATCTGGCTAGGATATCTGCTCCTAGCTTTGATTTGTTAGGATCAGAGAGAATTCTTACTCCTCCTGAATCTCCAATTCATTCTCCAATTCATTCCCCAATAAATTCTCCTGCTCCATCACCTGCTCCATCTCCTGCTCGATCCCCTGTTCACACCATCCTCCATCCCAGCACATCTACCATATCTGCTGCAGCTCCATCCACCTCTCATCCATCATCTTTTGAAATCACTCCTGATTTCATCTCGCGCATTGTGGAGCTGATTACCCCATCAATCAAAACCATGATTGACGAGGCAATCGCTCCCCTTGCTGCCTCCATTGATCTATTATCTGCTTCCATCAAATCCCTCTCCAAATCAGCTGAGCCATCTTCCTCTAGGAGCCTGGTTTCAGTACCCACTGAAATCAGGCAGGGGGAGATGTTCAATGAAGATGTCTCAGGCCTTCCTGCCTCTCCTCCAGTTGAGAAAGATTCAGTCTTATCTGCCCAGCCAGAATCTGCTCAAGTTGAGCCAGAAGAAGTTCCAGATGTTGTTATGACTGTTCAGGAAGAGACAGCTCCTGCTGAGGAAGAGATTGTTCCAGCTGAGGAAATGGTAACTCCAGCTGAGGAAGAGATTGCTCCAGTTGAGCAAGTTGTAGCTCAGTTTTGACTGAGAAAGAAATATCAGATGGAATCCTGCTATCAGAAATTGCAGTGAAAGTATGCTTAGAAGATCTAACCTCTCCTATGATTGCCAGATTCCTGGAAGGAATCATAACTTCTTATCTGAATGAATCATGGGAAATGGTTAAATATGAAGGTAACTCTTTCATTCGCTTTGTTGATGAGTCTATTAATTTGATAGTCTGTGAATACCTTGAAGGAATGATCTCTGTTTATTTAGCAGATCTATATTCATAATTTTACAGATATTATTAAAGAAGATTTAACTGCTCAAATCATAGCAGTAGTTTCTGAGGCTGACCCAAGTATTCCTGCTACTCAAGTAGACCCTGAGTTGGAATCCTTCTTAGATAATAAAGAAGATGAGTCTGAGAAAGAGGAAGTCAAAGTTGACTCTTCTGTTCTGAGTTTGGAAGAAGCTCAAGCTAGAGCAGCATGGAATTTAAGAGTTCAATCCTTAAAAGAGAAAGAGAAAGATTTGTAATGTGAAAAGTCATCCATCTGGGATGACTCTCCAGGATTAGATTTAGACTCCCTTCTGGCTTTGGATGCCATGGAAGAGGAAAGGGAGAAATCTGCTTCAAAGCTTAAAGAAAAGGCTGTCTCAGAAGCCTATGATCCCTATGAGAACCCTCCATCATCCCATTCTGATGATGATGATGATTCAGATGTTTCTGAAAAGTCAAAGAAAAAGAAATCTGCTGCAAAGAAAAGAAAAGCTGCTCCTCCTCCACCTCCAAATAAGGATAATGACACTCCCTACTACATTTTGAAGGGCATTGACCCCAAATCCAAGGATTTTAAGCATTGGATGTGGTTTTCGAAAAATCAGCAAAAAGAAAGGAAGAGAACTAAGAGGTATGACAGTCCAGTCTCCAGATGGACTCCCAAAGGTCCTCCTCCACCTCCTGGTGCAGGAGCCTCTGGAAATCTACCTGCTAATCAATCTGCCGCCTATGGAAAATCTGCGTCTGCTCAGCCCCAACCAAGACAAGGTCATCAAAGTTCTCAAGGCAAATCATCTTATGGTTCTCAAAGACAAGTGAAGGAGGTTGTGGCCCAAAGACCAACTTTTTCCCCACCTCCTTCTCCAGTTCAATCTGAGAAAAGTGTTTCGAAAGGTAAACAGTTTACAGTGTTTTAAAACCTTCTAGCAAGTCCCTTTTGCTAAGTTTATTCTAATGTCTTATCTAGATAAAATAACTGATGCTGCTTCTCCAGAGCCCGTATATGAAAATCCTGAGCTCGATCCTAATTTTAGGATGGCTCGCTTTCAAGAGCTTGTAGGGGCAGCCCAAATAAGAAAAGCAAGAGCCGAAGGTAAAGATACGACTGGTTTCACTACCATGTCAACCTACAGAAAGAAAGAGTTTGAAAAATTCCAAGTCAATCCTGAGATATTTGATCCAGCAAAGTACATGGAAAAACATCCTGAAGCTGTTGTCCCCAGAGCTACAGAACTAAAGATCCTTGGAGTGCAGGATTTAAAGATGTCAAAGAAGGAATCAGATGACCCTCTTAGAAAAATTTCTTTTGTCTCTAGTTCTTCTGATCCATTACCTGACCCTAAAGATTCTTAATAGTTTGATTAAACTGCTGTGATATATTTGATTATTTGTTTATCTGATTGATAATCTGCCAGTTTATTGTTAACTATTTGCTGAATTTATTTTTAGTATTCTTTGGCTAGCTGTTTTAGATTTTGAGAGACTTAACTCAAATAGGGGGAGATTGTTGGTACCCTAGTTTGATTTGAGTTCAGTCCTCTCCTTTGTGCCCCTTGACCCAAGAAATATCTATGGTCAAAGGTTAGGAGTCTAGCTGTAGAGTCCTCGCTTTTCCAAATTGAGAATTTGGTTAAGTAGGTTTTTCGTTCGACTATAGTCGAACGCCGTTCGACTATCGTCTATCGGCTGATCGACGATCGTCTATCAGTTGGTCGATGCTTTGTCTGCGCTGATAGTTCGACTATCTGTTGATAGTTCGACTATCTGGTCTGCGCTGATAGTTCGACTATCTGTTGATAGTTCGACTATCTGGTCTGCGCTGATAGTTCGACTATCTGTTGATAGTTCGACTATCTGTTCTGCGCTGATAGTTCGACTATCTGTTGATAGTTCGACTATCTGTTCTGCGCTGATAGTTCGACTATCTGTTGATAGTTCGACTATCTGTTCTGCGCTGGTAGTTCGACTATCGGTTGATAGGTCGACTATCTGTTCTGCGCTGGTAGTTCGACTATCGGTTGATGGGTCGACTATCTGTTCTGCGTTGGTAGTTCGACTATCTGTTGATAGATTGACTATCTTGTTTGTTTTGATAGTTCGACTATCTTTTGATAGATCGACTATCTGTTTTCTGAGGTAGGTCGACTATCTGCTTGATAGTTCGACTATCTCTGTGCGCTTGATAGCTCGACTATCTGTCCTAGATAGATCGACTATCTGATAGTTCGACTATCTGTCCTGATAGTTCGACTATCTGCTGCGGTAGCTCGACTATCTGTTTGATAGCTCGACTATCTGGATCGTTCGACTATCTGCCCGATAGTTCGACGATCTCCGTGCGTCGTTCGACGATCTTCGAAGGTCGTTCGACGTTTTCTGTCTGCCTTTGTATTTTGTATTTATTTATTATATTTAATTATTTAATACATTTTCTGGCACTCTATTTTAAGCTGTATGATAAAGTTTCCAGGCATTATTTGCTCTATTCTTTTTGCCTGAGTTAAAATCTTTTAAGATAAAGTTGTTTGTCTTATTAGCTGTCTCTTTAAATTACTTTATCTGCTGACAGCCCTTTATAGCCGTTGGACTGAAAAGTCTTCTTTTGCTATAAAGAGATTGTTTCTGATGTGACTTTATTTAGTCTATCTGTTTATTTGATTTAAGCCTGCAGCTTCTTAGAAAGAGGTTTATTCCTTTTTATAGAATGTTTTGCTGCAGAGATATTTCTGTCTTCTTGATATTTACAGCCCAGGTCTCAAGGCTCAGAAGAAGACAAATTAATTCAAATGGAAGAGAGCCGTTGCTTGCTGATAATATTTAAAGAACCCTTTGCAGAAGGATTCAAGCTAGTTAATAGAAGCGAGTGTTACACACATATTCTCAAGCACTCAAGCCTTCATCAAGCTCAAGCTTCCTACTCTCAGCAAACTCCATCTAACTGAGAAGTGTTAAGATCTTCATCTCTTCTTCACCTGAGTTCTCCTGCTTTCAGGAAGTTCAACTCAGAGTTTCTTTGAAGAAGAAGAAGAAGAAGATTGCTGCTTGAAGACTGTCTCTTTTTTATTGTTTACTTTCTTCCTGTAGCTTTTCCTTCAGAATTTTCTGAAGAGTTTTCTGCACTGAAGCAAGACTTCACCTGGACATCTTTGAGCCAGGGGGAGCCTTGATTCTTTAGAGCATTCTAGCTCAGTGCAAGCTTTTTGTGCTTCTCTAATCTATTGTAAAATAGAGAAGACATCTTAACCTTCTTCCCCCTCCTGTACAGGGTTATTACTCCCTTCAAAAGTATCCCTTGGTGGCAGGGCACCTGATCAAAAACCTGTGCTTGGTTTTTAGACACCTGATCAAAAGTCTAAAGGGTTTTTGAATCTACTTGAATCAGATTCTGTTGGTGGCAGGGCACCTGATCAAAAACCTGAGTGGATTCCTACCGTTTGGGTAGAAGAGTGGACGTACCCAAGTTGTTTGGGGAACCACTATAAATTTCCTTATGTCGTCTGGATTCAACTGTTTAATTCCTGTACTGTGGCTGTGAATAGATATAACTAGGTTGCTAGTTGCTGTTTAGGTTTTCCAAGCTTTAACTGTAATTACAGTTAGCTTGTGTTTGTACACATCACTTGTGTTAGGCTTTAAGGTTAAATCAATATCTATAATCTTTTCATTCCGCACTTCACTCCAAGGGAGTTGGGTAGAATATTAAGTTTTGTCTGTGCAAAATTTGATAACTCTATTCACCCCCCCTCTAGAGTAGTATCTATCCCTTCACTTTCACGATCTTTTGCCTTTTCATTTGAGCTAGCGTCGTGCCGTAGGGCCTACCGCCGCGCAATAACATAGGATGAGACGTTCTTGAAAAGGCAACATCCATTTGACAAGTCTAGCGCCGCGCGGTAAGTGCTACTGCCGAAATCTTCCAGAGCACTCAAATATAGCAGTAATCATATCATACCTTGAAACATAGTCTGATCAACAGAAATCCCACTCTCATCTTTCCCTAATTTAAGAGATGCACTCATATGAGTTTTGACTTGTTTCATATTCTCATACCCAAAACGCACAAGCATATCTTTAATATATTTTGATTGGTTAATAAAAATCCCATCTTGTCGTTGAGAAATCTAAAATCCTAGGAAATAGGTGAGTTCTCCTACTAAGATCATTTCAAATTCAGATTTCATTAAAATGATAATTTCTTCACACAGTTTCTCATTAGTTGCCCCGAAAATGATATCATCAACATAGATTTGAAGTATAATAAGATCTAAATTCTTGGTTTGAACAAAAAGAGTTGTGTCTTCACTACCCACCTAAAGCCATGATTTAAGAGAAAGGTAGTGAGCCTATCGTACCAAGCATGGGGTGCTTGTTTCAATCCATACAGGGCCTTCACCAACCTATAAACATGATTTGGGTAGGCGACATTCATGAAACCGGGTGGTTGCTCGACATTAACCTCCTCCTTAATGTGTCTGTTTAGGAAGGCACTCTTAGCGTCTATTTGGAATAATTTAATTTGCTTATAACTAGCAAATGCTAAAAGTATACGAATGGACTCAAGACGAGCAACCGGGGCAAATGACTCTTCAAAATCCACACCCTCTATTTGAGAATACCCTTGGGACACCAAACGAGCTTTTTTCTAGTTATCTTAGATTCACCATCAAGTTTATTTTTGAAAACTCATTTTAAACCTATGACTGGATGGTTATCCAGACGTTCTACTAACACCCATACCTTACTTCGCTCGAATTGGCTCAGTTCCTCAGTCATCGCCAAAAACCATGATTCATCTCTTAAGGATTCTGAGACATTCTTGGGTTCAATATCCGAGTGAAAACACAAGTTTGAAAAAGACTCATGAAGGGCGGACCGGGTTCTAACTCCATGAGATGGCTCTCCTATGACTAGATCACGAGGATGTTGCTGTGAGAAAGTTAAGTTATTAGGAGGCCTATATCCTTGTTCTTTTATCCGTGTTTCACTCTCCATGGTTTTGTCCTCCCCGTTACTCTTAATTGGTACGCTCTCTTCAACTTCCTCTTCACTCACCTTAGGCTCGCAAGTTTGAGTATTTTCATCAAAATGCACATGAGCCAATTCTTCAACCACTAAGGTCCTCTTATTGTAGATCCTATAGGCACGACTATTGCTCGAGTATCCTAGAAAGATGCCTAGATCTGATTTTTCGTCAAATTTTCCTAGATGGTCCTTTGTGTTTAGAATATAACATGGACACCCAAAAACTCTAAAGTATGATACTGATGGTTTCCTTTAGAAACATAGCTCATAGGGAGTTTGCTTTAAAAGAGGGCAAAGCATGACACGGTTCATCACATAACTTGCTGTGTTGACCGCTTCAGCCCAGAAATAACGAGGTAGAACGAACTCTACGAGCATCGTGCGAGCTAATTCTTGAAGAGTACGGTTCTTCCTTTCAACAACCCCGTTCTACTGTGGAGTGCGAGGGGCGGCGAATTCGTGCTTAATACCTAAGGAGTCACATAAGTTTGAGAAGTCCTCATTCTCAAACTCTCCTCCATGATCTGATCTAATACGTTTAATTTTGAGCTCCTTCTCAGTTTGAATTCTGGTGCACAGGTTTGAGAATTCATGAAATGTGTTAGATTTGTTCGCAAGGAAAATTGTCCAACAATAGCGTGAGAAATCGTCTATGATGACAAAGGTATACCATTTCCCACCTAGACTACATGTACTAAGAGGTCCGAACAAGTCCATGTGTATGAGTTCAAGAGGTCTAGTCGTGGAAATCTCAGTTTTGCTTTTGAATGAGTTTTTAACGAATTTCCCTTTTTGACAAGGAGCACACAGAACATTTAAACTACCGCTTAAGTTGGGGAGGCCTCGTACGAGTTTATTTCGTTTAGTTTATCAATAAGCTTGCTATCAGTGTGTCCTAGTCTCCTATGCCAAAGATCTAATTTATCGTTCTTTGTCACAAAGCATTTCAAATTAGATGCAGAAATATCATCAAAACTAACTATGTACATGATATGATTTCTATGAGCTACAAGCAGTACACTAGAAGTTTTGGCATCAATAAGTTTGCACGTGTTTGAGGATGACTCAAATATGACATATATACCTTTATCACACAATTGACTAATAGAAATAAGATTATGCTTTAAGCCATCCACAAACATAACATTTGAAATAGAAAATAACTTGTTACTTATAGTGCTGATTCCCAGTATCCTTCCTTTGTTATTATCTCCAAATGTCACCATGCCATCCTTCTTCTTTTCCAGGCTAAGGAACTTGTCTTTATCTCCTGTCATGTGCTTGGAGCAACCAGAGTCCAAGTACCACACGTTCTTCGTGTCCTTATCCTGCCAACATACCTAAGAAGAAGATGAGGGTAAAGTTCTAGTTACCCAAGTTTTCCTACCCATAACATAGGTAGAAGACTTTGGTAGCCAGACTTGCAAATTTTTTGTGGTACCTTTCCTTAGGCATGAGCTAGATGTGTGACCAAACTTATGACAGTTTACACACAAGATATAAGCAGTGGATGCTGCTTTTATCACGTTGCTTGAGCTCTTGCTTGAGGAAGGAGATAGCCCTCCATAATTTTTCATCTTATCTTTCGGTTTATGAGCGTTGGGCTTAAGCTTTGAAAAATAATGATTTCCCCTTGGTGGTGAAGTTGGACCTCCATATCCTAGTCCAAATTTCCCAGATCCATGACACTGCGCACCCAACAGCATATTTAATGATTTTTGGCCTACTCCAAACTTTTGGATAGCACAATCAAGATCGTGGATCCTTGCCTTTAAGGCGGTGTTCCCAGTCACAAGCATCACACACCGATTAGAAAATTGTTTCTTGTCTTCCTCTACCTTGGCAATAGATAACTGGAGTCTCTTCTCCAAGATGTTCTTTTCATTTATGAGACTAGTTGTTCTCACCGACGACTTGGAGAGACTTGCCTTTTGATCTTCTATCGTTGTTATCAAGTGAGAACACTCTAGACACTCGATCTTTTCTTTGTTGGCTCTAATTATTTCGTTTTTTAATTTTTCTAAATTCTTTTTGATTTTCTTATTTTCAGCTCTTAAGGCCTTTTCGCAAAAATCGTGTTTTCTAATTTATCGACTTAATTTTCATAAATTTGAAGAAGTTCAGAGTATATAGGTGGGGTTACCTCAGTATCGCTCTGGACAGTGGATTCATCATCAGATTCTTATTGGCTCTTTCCCATGAGGCACAGATTTGCCCCATCATCACTCCTTGAATCTTAGGAGCTTGTATTGTTAGATCCATTCTCATCCCAAGTAAGCGCCTTCAGTACCTTCTTCTTTCCTTTGTATCGGCTTTCTTTCCACTTCTCTTCCTTCTGAAGTCTCGGGCAGTCTCTCTTCAGGTGTCCAGGTTTGTGTTAGTGATTGCATTCTGGTTGGGACTTCTCATCGTCGCTCTCTGTCTCTTTCCCTGGCTTGTTCTACCTCATGCCTTCTCCAACTCCTTTCTTCAGAAATTTCTTGAACTGTCCCTATTTTTTAGGGTTCTTCATGAATTTCTTGAACTCTCGGACGTAGAAACTTTCCTCCTCATCCTCCTCAGAATCTTCCGCAGCTTTTCTTTCATGTGCTGCCTTTAGTGCCAGTCCCTTCTTCCTCATATCCTTGGGATATTCCTCTGCTTGAATCTTCAGTTCCACCTCATGTGTTTTGAGGTTTCCGATGAGGCTCTCTATCTCCAGGGTGCTGATTTCATGAGACTAGGCGATCACAGTCACCTTAGGATTGAAGCGTGGAGGCAAAGATCGCAGGATCTTCCTCACAAGATCACTGTTTGGAAAGTTCTTTCTGAGAGACTTTGAAGCGTTGACGATCTTGGTGAAACGCGTGTATATGTTGTCCACATCCTCATCGATCCCCATCCGGAACTGTTCATATTCAGATTAGAGTCGGAACAGCTTTGACTCCTTAACCTGCGATGTACCTTCATGAGTAAGCTCTAGCAGTCGTCATATATCATAAGCAGTTTCACCGTTACAGATTCTATTAAATTCAGTTTTGTCAAAGGGCAGAATAAAGCATTCATGGCCTTGGCATTATTTGTACATCTTATCATATCTGCGTCATCCAACTTATCTCGTGGTTTTTCGATGACGGTATCACCAACCGTGACAACGGGAGAAGTGTACTTTGTCTCTACCATGGCCCATACGTCCATGTTATGATTCATCAGAAAAATTTTCATCTGTGTCCTCCAGTGACTATAGTCACTCCCCATAAAGAGTGGAGGACGATTCACACCTTGTCCCTCAGTGAAAGCGTGCACAGTGTTGGCCATCTTACTTCAGGTTATTAAGCTTTTTGAAAGTAACCTCCCTCTGATACCACTTGTTGGATCTAGTGTCCAACCTTAGAGGGGGGGGGGGGGTGAATAAGGTTTGCGAACGTTTATTGAATTTAGAAATTTCACACACCAAAACAATCACAGAGAAAAGAATTTCATTGCATTAAATCAATAATGAAAAATAGTACAAGATGAGTATACATCAAAACTTGATCTTCATGACGTCAAAGATCAGAGACGAAGAGAATAAAGATTCTTTTGGTTTATATACCGACCAAACTATGACCGGTTGACTCTCACCATTTCCCTCAAGGAAAGGCGTTCAAGCCCACTCTTCACCTCCACACAAGGAAGGGTCTTAGAGTCCACTCTTCACCTCCACATAAGGGAGGGTCTTAGAGCCCACTCTTCACCTCCACACAAGGGAGGGTCTTAGAGCCCCGCTAGATCCTCCGATCTAAACATCCCAAATCCCGGGATGATTTACTGCGGAATCCTTCCCGGATTCCGACGACCCTCTCCGGTCGATTTTCCTCACCGAAAACTAAACAGAAAATAGAAAAAGAGTACAAAGATTAAAGTAAAGATGATAAGAAAATGAAGTTCTCCCTCTTGACAACTTCTTCGGTGTGCGATCTACGGTCGGTGTTTGAGATCTTCGTTGGCTAGCAACCGATCAGTTCTCAGTGATCGATGAAGATTTTGGATAGCCGGAGTTCTTCGTTCACGAACAAGATGGAGAAGACTTCCTTAAACTTTGACGAAGACAAGTGTAGACGGGCGCAAGGAGGCGGCTGAAATCTAGAGTTCAGAAACCCTTCGTGTAAATTCGTCTTAGAGCCGTCCTGACAAGAGGAAACACAACCGCTTTTATACGTCTTCATGAAAACAGGCTACCGCCGGTGGTAAGACTAGAGGTTGCGGTAGTTTCGCGCGCTTGTTGTGCCAGCTGTCCTCCAAAATTGGAAAATAGTCTTTGAAACGATCTTTTGCCTTTTCAATTGAGCTAGCGTTGTGCGGTAGGGCCTACCACTACGCGGTAACATAGGATGCAACGTTCCTGAAAAGGCAACATCTGTTTGACAAGGCTAGATCCGCGCGGTAGGTACTATCGCCGAAATCTTCTAGAGCGCTAGGACCGAATAAATCGTTAAGTTACCGCCTGCGGTAATCCAGTCGCTTGGAGGTAGCGCTGAGCTCGACGTTTCTACCTTCGAAACTCGTTGAAGACCTTGCGCAGCGCGGTAGATCTAGCGCTGAAACCATCCAGAGCGCTAGGTCCAAATAAATCGTCGCGTTAGCGCCTGCGGTAGTACTAACGCCTGGCGGTAGCCCAGAGTCTCGACGCTTCTTATCTCGACGTTCGTCGACGAGCTAGCGCGGCGCGTTAGTGCTAGTGCCTAACGGTAGCATCTATATGAGCCTTCTCTGTTGCTTGCACCTGATAACTTGCACACTCTATCAACATACAACATGATCAAATACAACAGGGTATTTGATATTCTCAAACACAGGGAATGTGAAACATTGGTTCCAACAGTCGTCAGTCTACAGTGGATCTCAAGTTAATAAAACTGAGGTTTTTTACCACCGTTAAAACTAAGACACGTGTCGATCATCTTGTTATTTTGACGGGATTATAAATAGAAGAAAAGGGAAGTTTTTTGAATTAAGTTTTCTTATTAATTTTCTGAATAAAACGAGAAGCGGAGTTCGTCGTCTTCATCCGCCATTTTTGGAGAAGCCAAAAACTTAAAAGTTCAAATCAGAAGGCTTCTGAGTAAGCTGTTGCGATCATCATCTACTACAGAAAGTTCAGAGTAATTATCTGAGGAAGACGAATCAGCCTAGGCGTGCCCTAGCTGAAGTTATCTTTTCGATCCAAGCCGAGCCAGAATATGAAGATCAATTCGCTAGATCAAAGAAGAAGAATGAAGGGTTGATAACTGCTCAGTCCAGATCGGGAGACATTCCTGAAGGAGAAGCAGATTGATCTGCTAGTCTATTCCAGAACAAGACGGGCTTCAACTCAAGATCGCTGGATCATCTTGTTGTTGTGAAGACAAAGTTAGGACTGAAATCTGCTCAGTCCAGGTAAACAGACACAGAGATTTTCCTCTATTGTCTGTAATTCAATATTATTGATTAATTCTGTATAAAATTCATTTTGAATCTGAGTGGTAAGGCTAAGGCCTGAGATGTAAGCCTGCTGTTATAAAGGCTGAGGTAGGGCAGGGATTGCCTGAGTTGTAAGCCTGGTTATAAAGGCTGAGGTAGGGCAGGATTGTCTGAGCTGTACGAGTGTGGATTCACTCTGAGGTAGAGTAATAAGGAAGAACTTGAGCTGTAGGATCTTGAAGATCTGAGTGGTAGGGCTTGCGCCTGAGTTGTAAGAGCCAGTTGGGCTCTGAGCTGTAAGATTTGAGGATCTGAGAAAGTGGAAAGGAGTTTGGTCGAATCTAGCTTATTGTTGGATAAGCGAAGGGGGAAAGTGGATGTACCCATCAATTGGGGAACCACTATAAATCACTGTGTACTGTGTTGTGTGTGCTGTGATTGTTGTTTGTGCTGTGATTGATGTGTTTAACATAGCTGTGCTGAAATAATCTTTTAGCTGTCTAAGTTTTTAAATTGAACCTATTCACCCCCCCTCTAGGTGTTTAGTTGTTCTTGAAATCAAGACTTTCACGAGAAAATCACGCACATGGCGAATAAATCACGCTTTGAGGCAAATAAGTCGTGCACCGTGAAAAATTCGCGTTCGGGCAAAAAATTCGCTTTCGGGCGAAAAACTCGCGACCAGGCAAAAAAATCTCGCTCGGGATGAAAAATTTGCGCGCTGGCAAAAAAATCACCCGCGGGCGAAAAAATTGCGCACGGTCGAAAAAATCGTGCACGGGCGAAAAAACCATGTTTGGGCGAAAAAATCGTGCACGTGCATAAAACTCATGTCCAAGCCGAAAAAAACGCGTCCGTTACGAAAAATCGCGTGATGGAGAAAAAATCACGCACGCTCCAAAAAAGTTTTCAAGGCTGGAAAAATTGCGTCCGACAAAAAAATAGCGTTAAGGTGAAAAAAGTTGTGTCCAGGTGAAAAAATCGCGTCCGGACTGAAAAACGCACCCTCGGGCTAAAAATTCGCTTGCTGTACAAAAAATGTGATCGGGTGAACAACCCGCCCACAGGTGAAAAAATATTCTTTTCTTTCAATTTTTGAAAACTTATGTGTTTCACATGAACAAATAAATGTAATCAATGTCAATTCGTGTGGTAGAGTATCATCGGATTTTAATTGAAAGTATTTTTTTTCAAAGTCAATCTCCTTGAAATGTACGGATCCTAAATGTTAGGTGAGATATTTGAAGGTGTTGACCTGGGAAGCTGGAATTTTGACTAGAATCCGGTTTTGAAGCGTGGGAGGAGGCCCACATGATGCTGATATCTTTTTTGACAGCTGTGGTATTTTAACAAACTTTGATTGAAAGGGTTGTTTGAATCGCTGGGACGCGCAGAATAGAAGAAGTTATGGGAATTGGCTTTGGATTTTCTTCCGTAGACTTTTCTCTGATAACTTTCCAAACAGTTTAAAGGGCGTTATTATTAGTAGTGTAAATTATGATTTTTAGAAAATGGATACCAGCAATCACGGAAGCTATTAGCACTTGATGAGGGCATCCTAAATTTATAGAAAATTTGCGATGTGAATAACCTCCTTCTCATGATCCCACACTAACTTGGTGGGATCATGGGTTTGACCACCACGATCGCCACACACGATCTACAAACACCATCCGATCCATCACCACGACCGGCAACCCGCGCCACCATCACCGGCGTCGGGCGGCCCATGACCGGTCGGCCACGACGAGGCCTCCCCGCAACCGCCCCTCCCGACGGCCGCCTCCCGTGGTAGCGGGGTTCCGCTCACAAGAGCTGGTCATGCCAGAACGCCCCTCCACACGGCCAACTCCCGCGGTCGCAGGGCGCCACCCGTAAGGGGCGGCAATATCCAGCCGCCCGACCCTCTCGGCGGCTGCCTCCCGCGGCCGCGTAGCGCCGCCCGCAAGGGGCACCCATGTCTGGCCGCCCCTCCCCGCAGCAGCCTCCCGCTGTAGCGGGATGCCGCCCAAAGGGGAGGTTGGGTCCGGCCGCCCCACCCCGCGGCCGCGAAACACCGCGCGCGAGGGGCGACCGCGACCAACCGCCCCTCCCTGTCACAACCCGCATTTTCTCCGAATTAAAGAATTATCAGAGTATGAGAAAACACGCGTCATGATGCCACGTCAAGCAGGGGATAACTGCTGACGCTCAGGCAAAACCAACTACTACTCTTTATGAAAGAAATTTATGAGTTTAATGATTAGAAAATAAGTTATACTTTAGAGGCCGTATCCCTCGGCTCGGTTGATCACCTAGTCCACAGTTAAAAAAACTATACTTAATCGCTGCGGAAAAATATTTTATTCAGGTTTGGCATCCTAAGAAGAGCATAAGAGCCCTAAGATGACCACTTATGTTATGCAAGACTCTACATTTAATTTATATTATATATAGGAAAACGATATTTATACGCTGCTTGGAAAATAGTGATTTACTTTTATAAATCATGCTGATCATGCAATATATTTATAATAATAATAAATGTATTTTTAAAATAACTAGCAACCTAACATAAATCCTCCCCAGAGCAAGTAGACTATCTTCAGAAAATGGTAGCAGCAAAAGTAATATATCTAGTACAAAGGTGAAAACTACCAGTGGGCGCCAACAACCTGACACGAACCCACTGACAAATATGTATGTCTGTAAGAAAAGTACAGAAAAACTACCTCACTAACAAAGCAACATGATCTCCAAAGTCCAAGAGACCAACAGCAACACCACCGCAACCTAGCCACCAAACCGGCTACTGCTCAGAACCTGAGACATTCAAAAGAAGAAAGAATACCTCAGCAAGCAAAACAAGGAAAAAAACTGCAAGGAAGTGTCAACCAGGGAATAAATAAAAGAGGAAAACACACAACAGTAAAAGTCACAACTTCCCAAGGCAAGACAACAAGAAATGCACTACGTGCAAGGAAACAGCACCAACCCGTCAAGAAACTACATCCTGCAGGGTCTACTAGGCTACCAAGAGCCCAAAGTGCTGCAATCTACCAAGGAAGAAACTTCTAACACCCTATGTTGTGGGAGATGGTAGTAGCAAAAACAAACAGCATGGATCCGGGTTGGAGGCAAACTAAGTCCATCAACCACCATTTCCAAGCCAACAAGCTCAAGGGTCTACATGTGAAAACACAAGGGACCTTCCACCCCCTTGCCCAGCCCGTACCTGGAGCAAGATAGAAGAATAAGGGTGGCCTTGGCTAAATTACACAACACCTCTCCCATGAAGAGCTTTAACCCACCACTACTAACCACGACCCACGATTCGGCCATTAGGAAAGAGAAACATGGCCGACAAGTAAATTACAAATATAATCAAGGAATTCACTCGGGAATGAAAATCGAGGTAAGGGAAACAGTGTTGAAATCTTTAACACCCCAAAACTTGGAAGGGGGAATCGACGACGTCACTTAGCTAATTTTGGGTTTTGGGGGTAGGCACACGGCCTGTGACACGGCCGTGTCACAAGCCGTGTTGCGCCTGGGTCGTCGAGCCGTGTTGCGCCTGGGTCGCCGAGCCGTGTTGGTCGACGATCGGCGAGAAGGCACACGGCCTTGGACACGGGCGTGTCCCTGGCCGTGTCCTTCTCTGGCTGGGAATTTTGGTCGGTAGGGGGAGTGACACGGGCCTCGACACGGGCGTGTCAACGGCGACACGGCCGTGTCGGAAGCCGTGTCAAAGGCCGTGTCGAAGGCCGTGTGCTGGTTTTCGAATCAGTCGAGACGGCGAATGGCTAACACGGCCGTGTTGCAACCCGTGTTCGGCCCAGATTTTCTATTTTGGGTTCCGATCGTGGCCGTTCGTTCTTTTCTTTGGAAGTTCCAACGGTGGGGAGCCTCCCTGGGTGGTTTAAGGCCGGGAATAGGGTTTCAAATCCTCATTTTCCATTTGGCTTTATCTCTCTTGATTCTAGAGAGAAGGGAGAGCAAGGTGGAGGAAGGAGGCCAAGTTCCGGCCGCCGGCGAAGCCTCGGAGGTCCGTTTCGCGAACGGAGTTCAGATCCGCGAAGGTGGGAGCGTTGCGGTGGTGTTCAACCGAGCAAATCTTCTCCATGACTAGGAAGAGGGGACGAAAGGTAACGACACTTCTCCTCTCGGTTTTTAGGATTTAGGATGCATGAATAGCATCCCCTTCCTTTCGTATTTTGAGCACCGAATCTCTCAAATGAGAGGGATTCATGTAGCCTAGGTTCAAGAGGAACCTCCGGGTTGAGTATGTTCATCCCAGCATGCTTTGCATTAGAGATCCGCTCCGTTAGCGGATTAGGCATTGTGGGTGAAGCCGTGGTCGCGACCGTTAGTCCGACCCGGTGATGTTGCATAGCGAGCTTCGGGGATTCGGTAGAAATCCGTTGTGGCAATACGCCGTTGTATGTATGCGTTTTCCCCCTTATATTTGAGTGAGTACTCGTGGTCGGAACCGGACAAGGTTAGCTCCGTGTTGTGCGGTAGATGGTTTCCTTGGAGCACGGGAAAGACACGGTGCGAATGGTGATTGGGGTGGGGAAACCTTTGTTTGTGCTGTGCAAAGGCGCGGCTATGTCTCCGTGGTCGGCTGACTATCCCGTGACGCGCAAGTCATGTGGGGGAAGTGTCCCGGCGAGACTAGCCCCTTGTGTGGACTGACGAGAATGTCGAGCGGAGGGCAAGCCCGAGCAATGCGGCCATGAGCGGGTGGGGTCCAACAAGGCTTCTTAGAATCGGTCAGTGTGAGACGGAACCCTGACGTGCGAAGTCAGAATGTGCGGGCAAGCCCCAGGGCATATGACCCTTGTGCGGGTGGGGCCTTTGCAAGGTTCCGTGTGACAGCGTGTGTGCCGTTAGGGACATGGTGGTTCCCTTGTGTTTGCGGCTTTAAGCCAATGGGGAAACGGAAGTACCCAGTGTTTGATGTTGTGCTAGATGCATACGAGCTAGGGTGCCTTGGGTGAAACCCGGGTTGCATTCATGTTGCATAGTAGACCCCTTTCACTTTGTACAAAACATAGAGAACATGTATGCTGTATGAGACATCCAAGCCTGTTTTACCGCTTTATTATATATGCTCTTTTGGTATACGAAGTGATAACTTGCAGGTGGAGTGGTACCCCGGGGTCCGTTAGGGACGGTCGGGAGGAGATGTGTTTGTTACACAGTAGAGGTCAGCCTTTGCTGACCCACGTTACTTCAAATCCTTACAGGGCAAGGATCGCATGCAGGAGCTAGCGCGCCGGGCGAAAAGCCCTAAGCCTCATGAAGTGTTGCTGTGCTTGGATTTTCCTTTTGTGTTCGCTACTCTTGTTATGTTTATGTCCGGCTTGCATGCTGAGGTAGCCTAGGAGTGCGTGGCACATTTATATTTTTTTGGACTATTATTGTGTAAGGCCTTAAGGCCATTTGATACTCTATCGTTAGTGGATAACTTCTGTCTGTTAGTATTCTGTTTCCGCTGTGTTTGTTTGGAGTTTTGAGATTGGGTAGTTTTCATATCATCTTTTAATACTAAAGTTGTGGCGTCCGTATGTTGTGGGGCCCCGGCCGGACCCATATTATATGGTCTTTACAGGGGAGATGTTACAATTTGGTATCAGAGCCAGGTTTGCGTTCCAATGAGAAGCTTCGCGGTCGAAAGTATAAGTCGAGTCGCGTATAAGAAGTTATCCACATAGGAGTATCGCGGGACCATGAGTGTCCTTGTATTCGAGTCTTGCAATTAGAGTCTGATTTGTGTTTTCTTGCTTGTGTCTAGAGTGCAAGCAACGAGGCTGGGACCTCAAGGCCAAGAGAAGAGCTCTCGGCAAGTAGTGCGACTGCGCAAGGTCCGTTAGGGATGGGGGTCACACCGGCCGACTTCTGCCGTATGCTTGCAGAAGCGACGGTGGCGGCCCAAGCTGCAGCGACAGCACAGGTAGCAGCTCCCGTTGCTCAGGTAGCAACTCCTGCTATCCCGGTCACGGCAGCGACCGTGCAGGTTGAGGAGGCCAGGCGGGCGGAGCCGCAGGCCGAGAGAGTGGTTGTCAGGCAAGGGGACCAGCAGATGAAGTATTTTCTGAGCTTCCACCCTCCAACCTTCAAGGGAATCGGCACGCCCACAGATGCAGAGGATTGGTGGGCTAGAATTCAGGAGCTTCTGAGGGCGGCAGAGGCGCCCGAAGAGAAAAAGGCAGAGTTCGCAGCCTTTATGTTGGAGGGAGATGCCAAGTTATGGTGGGTGAGCCACAGTGGCCGGCATTTTCTAGGACGCACACCGTCCATCGAGGAATTTGGGAATGCCTTCCTGAAGAAGTACATTCCCGCCTCAACAAGGTTAGCCCTCCAGAGGCAGTTTCTACATCTGGTGCAGCGAGACAAGTCAGTGGATGAATATGTTCAGGAATTTACTCGCTTGGGTCGTTATGCGGGAACGACCATGGCAGACGATGAAGAGAGGGACAATCTCTTCTATCATGGATTGAGGGAGAATCTAAGACAACCCCTCATATCGATGAAATGTGCGGGTTTCAACGAATTGGTGGAGGCGGTCCAAATTTTGGAGAGTGACATGGAGCGATCCCAGCGTCACAAGGGTTTCACGCCCAAACAGGGGGAAGAGAAGAAGCCTGCTCAGTCCCACGGAAAGGCGGAAGGGAGCCGATGGAAGAAGAAGCCTTCCCCATATAAGTCGGGCGAGAAGAGTAATTGGACGTCCGGAGGGTCACGCTCTAAGGGCCCTCAGACGTGTTATAGTTGTGGCAAGCCAGGCCACATAGCAAGATTTTGTACCCAAGGGGGCACGGAGCAAGAGCCAAGGCAGGAGCAAACTGTGTGCTCCGGCCCCAGTGCCGCGGAGAAAGGGAAGATGGCAGAGTCGAGTGCTTCTCGGTTTCAACCAGTGCAGCCAAGGGACTACAACCTTGGGCAACAAGAAGCAATCCGTCAACCCGATGTGGTGACAGGTACGAGAGTTCAACCTGCACCTTAGATTCCTGTCTTTCAAGCCTTTATGTTTGTTGCATGTGTGTAGGCTTTGTAGTGGTATCTGGGTACCCCGCTAGAGTACTTTTTGATATGGGAGCGTCGCACTCCTTCCTTGCAGAAAGTTTCACCCGGAGGATTAGAGTTGAGTCCTTTGCAACGGACTCAGAGTTGAAAGTGCGCATTCCCAATGGGTCGTCTTTGACAACCAGGACTAAGGGACGGATTTGTTGGAGTCTTGAGGGAGTCGACTTCATGTTGGTAGCGACGATCTTGTCGTTGTCCGAGTTCGATGTGATTTTGGGGATGGATTGGCTAGCGGAGCAGCTTGCCAGTATCGACTGTTTGTCCAAGGTGGTAACCCTGAGGAGCGTGGGGCAAGCATAAGTCAAGTTTGAGGGCCTGCATGGAGTGGCCTGTTCCCTAGTTTCGGCACTTCATCTAGTGGGAGCTGTTAACCAAGGGGGTGTAGCTCTAGTAGCGTTGTTGGAGGTTAGCCTTTCCAGGCTGTCTCTTGGAGAAGTGCCCGTGGTGGCGGAGTTTGGAGATGTTTTCCCTGAGGAGCTACCGGGAGCACCTCCTCGGCGGGAGATTGAGTTCTCCATCGAGTTAGTGCCCGAGGCTAGACCGGTGTCTCGACCACCCTTTAGGATGGCACCAAAGGAGTTGGCCGAGCTCAAGGTTCAGTTGCAGGAGCTTTTGGAGCAAGGGTATATCAGGCCCAGCTCTTCACCGTGGAGTGCGCCAGTGTTATTTGTAAAGAAGAAGGACGGTAGTATGCGTCTGTGCATAGACTACCGAGAGTTGAACAAATTGACTGTCAAGAATAAGTATTTGATTCCCCGGATAGACGATCTCTTCGACCAGTTGGTGGGGTCGGTGGTGTACTCCAAGTTGGACCTGAAGTCCGGGTATTATCAGTTGTGGATTCGTGACGAAGACATACCCAAGACCGCGTTCGGTACGAGGTATGGTCATTTTGAGTTCTCGGTGATGCCGTTCGGGCTGACGAACGCGCCGTCCGTGTTCATGGACTTGATGAACCGAGTGTTTCGCGAATATTTGGACTAGTTCGTAGTCGTCTTTATCGATGACATTTTGGTGTATTCCAAGTCAGAAGAGGATCACGAGTCGCACCTGCGGATAGTGTTACAAGTGTTGAGAGAGAACCAGCTCTATGCGAAGTTCTCGAAATGCGAGTTTTGGTTGGAGAAGGTGGCGTTTTTGGGCCATGTAATCAGTGGGGACGGGGTGGCAGTGGATCCAACGAAAGTAGAAGCCATCAGAGAGTGGCCAGTTTTGAGGACCGTGGCGGAAGTCCGGAGTTTTCTTGGACTAGCCGGGTACTACCGAAGGTTTGTGGAAAACTTTTCGCGGATATCTCTACCCCTCACTTCACTAACTCGCAAGGATCAGAAGTTTGTATGGACTCAAGAGTGCAATGAGGCGTTTGAAACCCTGAAGGAAAGGCTAATGACGGCGCCGATCCTAAGTCTACCAAAGGGGACCGAAGGGTTCCAGATTTTCAGCGACTCATCCGGATGCGGTTTAGGGTGCGTGTTGGTGCAGCATGGTAGTGTGATAGCTTTTGGGTCGAGGCAGCTGAAGCCTCATGAGAGAAATTACCCCGTCCATGATTTGGAGTTGGCGGCGGTAATTTTTGCTTTGAAGTTGTGGAGGCACTACGTTTATTGTGCAAAGGTGGAGATCTTCACGGACCACAAGAGTCTGAAGTATCTCCTAGATCAGAAGGACCTAAATATGCAGCAGCGCAGGTGGGTCGAGTTCCTTGGGGACTACGAGGTGGCGATTCAGTACACGCCAGGGAAAGCCAATGTGGTGGCAGATGCTTTGAGTAGGAAGTACTCGGGGTAAGGAAATTGGATTGAAGCTCACGATGAGCGGTTAAGGCGGGACTGGGAGTCCCTTGGTTTGGAATGTGTGGCAAGAGACGAGTCTAGCGTGGCTCGACTAAATTGGATTGAGGTGCAGAGTGACTTATGCGATCGTATTCGGGAAGCGACCCGTGTAGATGCGGAGTTCCAACCTTTCGTGGAGGAAGCTCTAAAGGGCGAGGGTATCGCCTGGGAGATGGTTGATGGGATTCTGAGGAAGGGCGGAAGGATTTGTGTACCGCGGTTCGGCAAGCTCCGCGAGGAGTTGATGTTTGAGGCCCACTTCACTAAGTACTCCATTCACCCGGGCAGTACAAAGATGTACTTGGATTTGAAGAAGTCCTATTGGTGGCCTGGGATGAAGCGGGACGTAGCTTTGTGTGTGAGTCGGTGCCAAACTTGTGCCTTGGTGAAGGCCGAGTGTCAGAAGTCGGGCGGGTTCTTGAAGCCTCTTCCAATCCCCGAATGGAAATGTGATGACATCTCCATGGATTTTGTGCATGGGTTGCCTAGATCGCAGCAGGGTAATGATTCCATCTGGGTGATTGTGGACCGCTTGACCAAAGTGGCACATTTCATCCCAAACCGGAAGGAGGACGGTGTGGAAAAGTTGGTGGAGTTGTACGTCCGCAATATTGTACGACTTCATGGGATTCCGAAGAGTATAGTCAGCGACCGGGATGGACGTTTCATGTCTAAGGATTGGCGGTTGGTGCAGAAGAGCTTGGGCACAAAACTCAAGTTTAGTACGGCCTTTCATCCTCAAACCGATGGGCAAACTGAGAGAACGAACCGTACTTTGGAAGATATGCTAAGGATGTGTACTCTCGACTTCGGCAAGAAGTGGGAGGATCACCTCTTCATGGTGGAGTTTGCTTATAACAATAGTTACCAAGCTAGCATCAAGATGGCGCCATACAAAGCTCTTTATGGGAGGCGGTGTCGAACACCGATGTCTTGGACAGAGGCGGGAGACACAAAGCTGTTGGGAAAAGAAGTGGTAGCCGACGCTAGTGAGCTAGTGCGGACCATCCAAGAGTGCATGAAGGTAGCTCAAGATCGGCAGTCAAAGTATTTCAATGCTCGCCACAGGCATGTGGAATTCGCTGTGGGCGACTGGGTGTATCTTAAGATCAAACCGTTCAAAGGCGTCTCACGAATTCGCCGACTCAAGAAGCTGAGTCCGAGATTTTTGGGACCATTCAAGGTCATCGAGCGAGTGGGAGAGGCAGCGTACCGGTTGACGTTGTCCGCAGAGCTAAGTGGATTGCATGACGTTTTTCACGTCTCCGTTTTGAGGAAAGCTTTGTTAGAAGCCAGCGTGGTGATTGAGCCGACGGCGGTGCCGGTAGAGGAAGACTTGAGGACGCGAGTTCGTCCAATCGGGATAGAAGATTCAGAGGTTCGGCAATTGCGGAACAAGGAAGTCAGACTCGTAAAGGTCCGTTGGGACAACTGTGGCTGCGAGGAACTCTCATGGGAGCGAGAGCAGGCCATGCTGGAGGAGTACCCCGAGCTCTTCTCCTCAGGTACCGTTTAGAATTTGTGTACTTTCCATCTTTTAAATTTCGGGACGAAATTCTTTGAAGGGGGGGAGAATTGTAACACCCCAAAACTTGGAAGGGGGAATCGACGGCGTCGCTTAGCTAATTTTGGGTTTTGGGGGTAGGCACACGGCCTGTGACACGGCCGTGTCACAAGCCGTGTTGTGCCTGGGTCGTCGAGCCGTGTTGCGCCTGGGTCGCCGAGCCGTGTTGGTCGACGATTGGCGAGAAGGCACATGGCCTTGGACACGGGCGTGTCCCTGGACGTGTCCTTCTCTGGCTGGGAATGTTAGTCGGTAGGGGGAGTGACACGGGCCTCGACACGGGCGTGTCAACGACGACACGGCCGTGTCGGAAGCCGTGTCAAAGGCCGTGTCGAAGGCCGTGTGCTGGTTTTCGAATCAGTCGAGACGGCGAATGGCTAACACGGCCATGCACACGGCCGTGTTGCAACCCGTGTTCGGCCCAAATTTTCTATTTTGGGTTCCGATCGTGGCCCTTCATTCTTTTCTTTGGAAGATCCAACGGTGGGGAGCCTCCCTGGGTGGTAATTTGGCTTTATCTCTCTTGATTCTAGAGAGAAGGGAGAGCAAGGTGGAGGAAGGAGGCCAAGTTCCGGCCGCCGGCGAAGCCTCGGAGGTCCGTTTCGCGAACGGAGTTCAGATCCGCGAAGGTGGGAGCGTTGCGGTGGTGTTCAACCGAGCAAATCTTCTCCATGGCTAGGAAGAGGGGACGAAAGGTAACGACACTTCTCCTCTCGGTTTTTAGGATTTAGGATGCATGAATAGCATCCCCTTCCTTTCGTATTTTGAGCACCGAATCTCTCAAATGAGAGGGATTCGTGTAGCCTAGGTTCAAAAGGAACCTCCGGGTTGAGTATGTTCATCCCGGCATGCTTTGCATTAGAGATCCGCTCAGTTAGCGGATTAGGCATTGTGGGTGAAGCCGTGGTCGCGACCGTTAGTCCGACCAGGTGATGTTGCATAGCGAGCTTCGGGGATTCGATAGAAATCCGTTGCGGCAATACGCCGTTGTATGTATGCGTTTTCCCCCTTATATTTGAGTGAGTACTCGTGGTCGGAATCGGACAAGGTTAGCTCCGTGTTGTGCGGTAGATGGTTTCCTTGGAGCACGGGAAAGATACGGTGCGAATGGTGATTGGGGTGGGGAAACCTTTGTTTGTGCTGTGCAAAGGCGCGGCTATGTCTCCGTGGTCGGCTGGCTATCCCGTGACGCGCAAGTCATGTGGGGGAAGTGTCCCGGCGAGACTAGCCCCTTGTGTGGACTGACGAGAATGTCGAGCGGAGGGCAAGCCCGGGCAATGTGGCCATGAGCGGGTGGGGTCCAACAAGGCTTCTTAGAATCGGTCAGTGTGAGACGGAACCCTGACGTGCGAATTCAGAATGTGCGGGCAAGCCCCGGGGCATATGACCCTTGTGCGGGTGGGGCCTTTGCAAGGTTCCATGTGACGGTGTGTGTGCCGTTAGGGACATGGTGGTTCCCTTGTGTTTGCGGCTTTAAGCCAATGGGGAAACGGAAGTACCCAGTGTTTGATGTTGTGCTAGATGCATACGAGCTAGGGTGCCTTGGGTGAAACCCGGGTTGCATTCATGTTGCATAGTAGGCCCCTTTCACTTTGTACAAAACATAGAGAACATGTATGCTGTATGAGACATCCAAGCCTGTTTTACCGCTTTATTATATATGCTCTTTTGGTATACGAAGTGCTAACTTGCAGGTGGAGTGGTACCCCGGGGTCCGTTAGGGACGGCCGGGAGGAGATGTATTTGTTACACAGTAGAGGTCAGCCTTTGCTGACCCACGTTACTTCAAATCCTTACAGGGCAAGGATCGCATGCAGGAGCTAGCGCGCCGGGCGAAAAGCCCTAAGCCTCATGAAGTGTTGTTGTGCTTGGATTTTCCTTTTATGTTTGCTACTCTTGTTATGTTTATGTCCGGCTTGCATGCCGAGGTAGCCTAGGAGTGCGTGGCACATTTATATTTTTTTGGACTATTATTGTGTAAGGCCTTAAGGCCATTTGATACTCTATCGTTAGTGGATAACTTCTGTCTGTTAGTATTCTGTTTCCGCTGTGTTTGTCTGGAGTTTTGAGATTGGGTAGTTTTCATATCATCTTTTAATACTAAAGCTGTGGCGTCCGTATGTTGTGGGGCCCCGGCCGGACCCATATTATATGGTCTTTACAGGGGAGGTGTTACAAAATCACTCAACATGGCTTGACGTTGAGTGGGACCCACTCAACGCTTAACCAGACCTTGGCGTTGAGTGAGTTAGCCTCACTCAGCGCCATAATAGCCATGGCGTTGAGTGAGGTCCACTCCCTCAACGCCTTCCGCAAGAATAGCTCTGGCATTGAGTGAGCTATCCTCACTCAACGCCAAAACAACCATGGCGTTGAGTAAGGTCCACTCCCTCAACGCCTTCAGCAAAAGAGGCAGCGGCGTTGAGTGAGCTAACCTCACTCAACGCCAAAACAGCTATGGCGTTGAGTGAGGTCCACTCCCTCAACGCCTTCAGCAAAACCACAAAACCCAACAGTGGCGTTGAGTGAGTCCACCTCCCTCAATGCCAAAGCAGCTTTGGCGTTGAGTGAGGTCAACTCACTCTACGCCAAAGTTCATTCCCGCAGGAAAACCCTAAGCCAACGCCAACAAGAGGAGGCGGCGGGAATGCCGACTGATTCTCGCCGAATCGGCGGGAATGCCGACTGATTCTCGC
The DNA here is from genome assembly GCA_039513925.1 of Platanthera zijinensis. Lineage (NCBI taxonomy): Eukaryota > Viridiplantae > Streptophyta > Magnoliopsida > Asparagales > Orchidaceae > Platanthera > Platanthera zijinensis. The sequence continues at coordinate 73,479,643 of CM077081.1, forward strand.
TGAATCGGCGGGAATGCAGGATGATTCTCGCCGAATCGGCGAGAATGCAGGATGATTCTCGATGATCGGCGGGAATGCAGGATGATTCTCGACGATCGACGGGAATGCATGATGATTCTCGACGATCGGCGGGAATCCAGGATGATTCTCGCCGAATCGGCGGGAATCCAGGATGATTCTGGTCGAATCGGCGGGAATCAAGGATGATTCTCGCCGAATCGGCGGGAATCAAGGATGATTCTCGCTGATCGGTGGGAATCACTGACGATCCCGTCGATTTTGACTTAGACGAAAATTCTCACTCAAATACCCCACCACTCAGCCGCAAGGAACAGACCAAACCATGGCTTTGAGTGTGTCCACCACACTCAACGCCAAGTTCGGGCGGCTTTTGGCTTTGAGTGTGTGCACCACACTCAACACCAAAACCCGAGAGTCTACCAAGACTGGTTCTAACCAGAGCCCTACCACAACTTCCTCCCTCACTCTCTCTCTCTCGGCTCCACCCGCAAAAGCACCCAACTAGAACTATAAATTTGGAGTCTAAATGGTGAACACAACTAGCAGGTTGAGCAAACAGCCCAAGGAGGGGGCTCATAGGAGAATCTAAGCCCTAAAATTAGCAAGATAAAGGAGAATATGCTTGGTTTCTACCCTAGGGCTAACAGGGAAACATTCCAAAATTCAAAAGAACAACAATGGCAAGGGCAAGAATACCACTTGCCTCGATTTCCTGCGAAGCTTGGTCGGCTTTCCCTCCTCTTCGTTCTGCACTAGAAGGAGCAGCACCTAACAAGCAAACCCGCACATTAATGGCGGAAAACAGCAAGAAACCGAAAATCCAAGTCTCCTAAAACTCCACGAAAAACAAACCTCTTACCGTCGAAACGTAGATCTGAGCAAGAGCAAGACAACGCCACTTTCGGAATCGAAATCCGTCCACGAACACTCCCGGAATCGCCGTCCGAAGGAGAAGCAGGTCCGGCGGTTTCCTCTGTTTTCCGCGAACAGGAGCAAACGACGGTTTTCTGTCTTGGGAAGAAGGAGGAGAGTGGCCCGCCACTTCTTAATAAAGCCTTTTTATAAGCTTTAAACGCATCGATTCAGCAAAATTGAATCCTAACCGCCGGCTCCCTTATTAAATTAAGAGAATTCTCTAATAGGCTTTACTAATGGCACACCAAAAACGACGCGAAAACAAAACTATCTCGGAATTCGACGAAATTCACACCGTAGATAAATATCCACGCTACGAACACAACGGCGAAGTCGAAACTAACTTTTGACGAACAGAACTCGAGTTATACCCTCCCGAAGCCAAAACACAAGCATCCCCCGAGAGGCCACACCGGGTCACCCAAAACGACTCGGCTTGCTAGGGAGATCTTGCCAACTGGCTACAAAATAGGGCCCCTAGTTCTAAGGAGTTAAGACCACACTCCACAAATGGCACGAGCCACAAAAACGCGTCAACGTAACGCCAAACGAGAATTAAATAATCGCAGAAAAATTGGGGGCGTTACAGTCACTCCCCCTATTAGAAAGTTTCGTCCGGAAACTTTACGCACAACACTTCTACTAAAGAAGGAAAATAATAATCCAAACATTACAAGAAGAAAAACAAACAAAACTAATCAGGAAAACAGCTGAGGGTGAGCCTCCCTCATAGCCGACTCTAGCTCCCAAGTCGCGCTCTCCAAATCCAGATTCTTCCAAAGAACTTTCACCATCGGAATAGACTTCTTTCGCAGCACCCGTTCCTGAGTATCCAAAATACGAACCGACACTTCAATAAAAGAGAGATTGGGCTCCAACTGGGGCACAACATCCAAAACTTGCTCACTGCTGTGCACACACTTCCGCAATTGACTAACATGGAAAACATTACGAACACCTGGGAAGTTTGCTGGCAATTCCAACCTGTAAGCTGACATGCCAATCCGTTCAAAAATCTTAAATGGGCCAACATATCTTGGGTCCAATTTTTGATTCTTATGAAACCTCTTTATACCCACCATCGGGGAAACCTTAAGAAATACAAGGTCCCCTACAGAAAACTCCAAGGCAGACCTACGCCGATTGACATTCTTCTCGTACCTCTCCTGAGCTACACGAAGCTTCTCTCGAACTAGCTTCACTGTGACTTCTATTTCCTCGAGCGCATCAGGACCCAACAAAGGCCTCTCACCAGCCTCAGCCCAAAACAACGGAGTTCTGCAGCGCCTCCCATACAAGGCTTCGAACGGAGCCATTTGCAAGCTCTCCTGATAGCTATTGTTGTATGCAAATTCCATAAGTCGCAGCTGCTCATCCCACGCTCCACCGTGGTCTAAAATGTAGCATCGGATCATATCCTCAACTATCTGATTCACCCGCTCCGTTTGCCCATTAGTCTGTGGGTGGTACGCAGTAGAATACCTCAGATCCGTACCCAAACCCTCCTGCAGACTCTGCCAAAAATGAGAAGTAAACCGGGAGTCTCGATCAGAAATAATGCTAACCGGCACACCGTGCAGTCGGATGACTTCATTCAAGTACAACTCCGCTATCTTCTTCATCGGGTAATCAATCTTATATGGCACGAAGTGAGCACACTTCGTCAGTCTATCCACTATGACCCAAACAGAATCAAATCCCCTCGGGGATCGCGGTAAACCCGTGATGAAATCCATAGATATACTTTCCCACTTCCAAGTCGGGATCTCTAACGGAGTCAACTTGCCACCAGGCCTTCCATGATCGGTCTTCAAATGCTTGCAAGTGTGGCACTCCGCAACAAATCGAGCTATATCTCCTTTCATTCCATACCACCAAGCAATTTGCTTTAAGTCACGATACATCTTCGTAGATCCTGGATGGTAGGCAACGCTGGATCCATGAGCCTCTCTGCAAACCATACTCCTAATGTCCCTAACCGCAAGGATGCAAAATCTGCCGCGGTACTTCAAAGTTCCCGCATCATCGATGAAATAATCCGGCAACTCTCCTCTCTCAGTCCTGGAGAATAAGTGTAGAAGATCCGGGTCGTCCTTCTGGTGCAGTCTGGTCAAAGAAATCCAAGACGTCTCTGCCGCTGACAAACTACTATGCAAGCCACAACATCCCACTAATATATCCATAAGGAGGAACTCCTCCACTAAACGATCGGCTGTGAGATTAAAGATCTTTCCCGTCTTACGGCTCAGGGCGTCGGCCACCACATTGGCCTTGCCTGGATGATACTGTATCTCTACATCATAATCGGCCACGTACTCTAGCCACCGACGCTGGCGCAGATTTAACTCCATCTGCGTGAACACGTACTTCAGGCTCTTATGGTCGGTGAAGATCTTGCACTGAGCCCCATAAAGTAGGTGTCTCCACAGCTTCAACGCATAAATAACCATTGCGAACTCGAGGTCATGCGTAGGATAATTCTTTTCATGAGTCTTCAGTTGCCTTGACCCATAGGCAATCACCTTACCAACCTGCATTAATATGCATCTCAGACCTACATGCGAAGCATCCACGTATACATCATAATCCACACCCTCAGTAGGCAGGGTCAGAATGGGAGCAGTGCACAATCTCCTCTTTAACTCCAGGAAGGCTTCTTCGCACTTCTCGCTCCAAACAAAAGCCATGTTCTTCTGAGTCAGCTTGGTCAAAGGTGCAGCTAGAGTAGAGAAACCCTCCACAAACCTCCTGTAGTAGCCGGCCAATCCTAGAAAGCTCCTGATCTCCTTGGGCGTGCCCAGCCTACTCCAATCCATCACTGCTGCGATCTTTTCTGGGTCAACCGAGATCCCATCCTTATTCACCACGTGGCCCAGAAACGAGACCTGAGGAAACCAAAATTCTCACTTGTTCAACTTGACGAATAACTTATGGTTCCTCAACTCCGATAGAACCAAGCGCAGATGCTGCTCATGCTCCTCAACACTACGAGAATAAACCAACACGTCATCGATGAAGACCACCACGAACTTATCTAGGAAATCCTTGAACACCCGGTTCATCTTATCCATGAACGCTGATGGAGCGTTGGTCAATCCAAACGACATCACTAAGAACTCAAAATATCCATGCCTCAATTTAAACGCAGTCCGTGGAATATCTGTCTCACGGATCCTAAGCTGATGATAGCCTGAACGAAGGTCAATCTTGGAGAAGACCGTGCTACCGCGCAATTGGTCAAATAAGTCATCGATCCTCGGCAGAGGGTACCTGTTCTTAATTGTGACTTTGTTCAACTCCCTATAGTCGATGCAAAGCCGCATTGACCCATCTTTCTTCTTCACAAATAGAACAGGAGCACCCCAAGGCGACGAACTCTGCCTGATAAACCCTTTCGCCAACAACTCATCTAACTGGACTCACAACTCCTCTAGCTCTCGAGGGGCCATCCGGTACGACGCCTTAGCAATAGGACGCGTACTCGGCTCCAAATTGATCACAAACTAAACATCCCGCTCGGGAGGAAGACCATGAAGGTCATCGGTAAAAACATCGGCAACATCACGAACATCTTTCCCTTTCCTTTATCCACACGCTGAGGTGGAGGTAATGCCTGTAGAGGAACTGCAGGAAGAGCAGGCTGGACCTGAGGACACCTAGACTTGATGTGTCCCTTCAGCCCACACTGAAAACAGACCTTATCCTTGGACCAGCACTGGGCAGCATCATGCCCGGGTCGCTTGCAAACAGAACAGGAGACATCTCTCCTAGGAGCACCCTAAATCGCATGAACCTGCTCCTTCCTCTGAGCTGCTGCCCTCTTGAAACATCTCTCGACAGGGTGGCCTGACCGGCCACAGAAACTGCACACCACTTTGCTCTTCTTTCCTGGAACTGCATCAGGTACCTGGGGTTTATTCTCCTCCACAGACTTCCTCTTATCTTTCCTACTTTGCTGTCCTCTGCTCTTCGTGGTCTCAATAGCCTCCACCTTCATAGCAGCCTCCACTACTCCTACATAAGACTCTGACCAATAAGCACTGGTCAACTGCTGCACCTCACTCCTCAAACCACTGAGAACTCGCTTAACTCGATCAGCCTCAATGCTGATCAATCTAGGGGCAAAATGGCTCAGCTTGCTGAACTCTATCTCATACTCACCCACCGTGAGCTGCCTTTGCTTCAAATGGAGGAAGTTGTTCATGAGGCGGTCACGCTCGACCGAGGGTAAGAACTTCCTCAACAGCATCTCCTTGAACACCTCCCAAGAGCATCCAACTACCAAGCTCTCCTTCTCTCTATGCCACCAATTCTTAGCCAAAACTTTAAGCTGATAGGCGGCTAACATCACCTTCTGATCATCTGTAATCCCTAAGTACGAGAACATCTACTCCATGGAGATCATCCAGTCGTCTATCACCATGAAATCTGCCTTCCCGTAATAAGTGGGAGGGCTCAGCCTCTGAAACTGCGAGATGAAGGCCATCTCTGCTGGCACCACCACTGGAGGTCTTAAGGGTGCAGGAGGGGGAGGAACAACAATCCCCCCTTCAGGGCCTTGCACTCCCTGAGTCTGATCTACCACAACTGCTACCAAATACTGGATCTGGGCTCGCACTTCCACCAACTGTCTGCTCAAGTAATCGCTACTCTGTCGCAAGCTTTCGATTACCGCATCATTCTGCGCTCCCGATGACTCACCCTCAGACAGGGGAGTCGATCTAGTCAAAGGACGTCTCGCCATCCTAAAGCCATAGCGACACTAGTTAGATCCTAGTACAACGGCTAGACCCAACTACAAGTACAGACAATACATATATAGATATGAACTTAAAGCTGCTAAACTTGCTCTGGGAGTTTATCTTTTTACAAAAATTGATGTTATGTCCTAACCTAGGATGGTTAACCACCACCATACTAATTCTTGTGCCTAGATCGGGAATGCATGGCTTTATATTATTTTTGACTCGAAAACTTATGTGTGTACATATGCCATCCCGCCAGTCTTTAGCTTGGCACGTTGTGCTTATGCAATGTTATGCTATGCATGTTTGTGCTATGCATTCTAAAAGGGCCCTAATACATGTTATGAGCACGCATGAAAATGTTATGCATCCCATACTACATAACATTTGCATGAAACGAAAAAGATAACGTGCTAGTCGCAGCCATGTGGTGAGGTTATGCATCCCATACTACATAACCCTCACATGTTGCCCCTATGGTGGATCCATATACGAACACATATTATGCATCCCATACTACATAATATGCCCCGTATACTTTATGTTATGCTATGAGTGTAGTGTTCGTGCTTTTGCCAAGACGTGCTGATGACATATCGGTGTGTGAATGACATGATGCTGAACTACTAATGTAATCAAAAGGGAAGGTTGCCTGACAAACTTGTTAGGCAACCTCCCTCTGATACCAACTGTCACAACCCGCATTTTCTCTGAATTAAAGAATTATCAGAGTATGAGAAAACGCGCGTCATGATGCCACGTCAAGCAGGGGATAACTGCTGATGCTCATGCAAAACCAACTACTACTCTTTATGAAAGAAATTTATGAGTTTAATGATTAGAAAATCAGTTATACTTTAGAGGCCGTATCCCTCGGCTCGGTGGATCACCTAGTCCACAGTTAAAAAAACTATACTTAAGCGCTGCGGAAAAATATTTTATTCAGTTTTGACATCCTAAGAAGAGCATAAGAGCCCTAAGAGGACCACATATGCTATGCAAGACTCTACATTTAATTTATATTATATATAGGAAAACGATCTTTATACGCTGCTTGGAAAATAGTGATTTACTTTTATAAATCATGCTGATCATGCAATATATTTATAATAATAATAAATGTAGTTTTAAAATAACTAGCAACCTAGCATAAATCCTCCCCAGAGCAAGTAGACTATCTCCAGAAAATGGTAGCAGCAAAAGTAATATATCTAGTACAAAGATGAAAACTACCAGTGGGCCCCAACAACCTGACACGAACCCACTGGCAAATATGTATGTCTGTAAGAAAAGTACAGAAAAACTACCTCACTAACAAAGCAATAGGATCTCCAAAGTCCAAGAGACCAACAGCAACACCACCGCAACCTAGCCACCAAACCGGCTACTGCTCAGAACCTGAGGCATTCAAAAAAAGAAAGAATACCTCAGCAAGCAAAACAAGGAAAAAAACTGCAAGGAAGTGTCAACCAGGGAATAAATAAAATAGGAAAACACACAGCAGTAAAAGTCACAACTGCCCAAGGCAAGAAAATAAGAAATGCACTACGTGCAAGGAAACAACACCAACCCTGCCCAGAAACTACATCCTGCAGGGTCTACTAGGCTACCAAGAGCCCAAAGTGCTCCAATCTACCAAGGAAGAAACTTCTAACACCCTAAGTTGTGGGAGATGGTAGTAGCAAAAACAAATAGCATGGATCCGGGTTGGAGGCAAACTCAGTCCCTCAACCACCATTTCCAAGCCAACAAGATCAAAGGTCTACATGTGAAAGTACAAGGGACCTTCCACCCCCTTGCCCAGCCCGTACCTGGAGAAAGATAGAAGAATAAGGGTGGCCTTGGCTAAATTGCACAACACCTCCCCCATGAAGAGCTTCAACCCACCACTACTAACCACGACCCACGATTCGGCCATTAGGAAAGAGAAACATGGCCGACAAGGAAATTACAAATATAATCAAGGAATTCACTCGGGAATGAAAATCAAGGTAAGGGAAACTGTGTTGAAATCACTCAACACGGCTTGGCGTTGAGTGGGACCCACTCAACGCTTAACCAGACCTTGGAGTTAAGTGAGTTAGCCTCACTCAGCACCAGAACAGCCATGGCGTTGAGTGAGGTCCACTCCCTCAACGCCTTTCGCAAGAATAGCTCTGGCATTGACTGAGCTATCCTCACTCAACGCCAAAACAGCCATGGCGTTGAGTGAGGTCCACTCCCTCAACACCTTCAGCAAAAGAGGCAGCGGTGTTGAGTGAGCTAACCTCACTCAACGCCAAAATAGCTATGGCATTGAGTGAGGTCCACTCCCTCAACGCCTTCAGCAAAACCACAATACCCAACAGTGGCGTTGAGTGAGTCCACCTCCCTCAACACCAAAGCAGCTTTGGCATTGAGTGAGGTCAACTCACTCTACGCCAAAGTTCATTCCCGCAGGAAAACCCTAAGCCAACGCCAATAAGAGGAGGTCGGCGGGAATGCCGACTGATTCTCGCCGAATCAGCGGGAATGCAGGATGATTCTCGCCGAATCGGCGAGAATGCAGGATGATTCTCGACAATCGGCAGGAATACAGAATGATTCTCGACGAATCGGCGGGAATCAAGAATGATTCTCGCCGAATCGGCGGGAATCAAGGATGATTCTCGCCGATCGGTGGGAATCACTGACGATACACGTCGAAATCAGCGGGAATCACTTAAAGATTCCCGTCGATTTTGACTTAGACAAAAATTCTCACTCAAACACCCCACCACTCAGCCGCAAGGAACAGACCAAACCATGGCTTTGAGTGTGTCCACCACACTCAACGCCAAGTCCGGACGGCTTTTGGCTTTGAGTGTGTGCACCACACTCAACACCAAAACCCGAGAGTCTACCAAGACTGGTTCTAACCAGAGCTCTACCACAACTTCCTCTCTCACTCTCTCTCTCGGCTCCACCCGCAAAAGAACCCAACTAGAACTACAAATTTGGAGTCTAAATGGTGAACACAACTTGCAGGTTGAGCAAACAGCCCAAGGAGGGGGCTCATAGGAGAATCTAATCCCTAAAATTAGCAAGATAAAGGAGAATATGTTTGGTTTCTACCCTAGGGCTAACCGGGAAACATTCCAAAATTCAAAAGAATAACAATGGCAATGGCAAGAATACCACTTGCCTCAATTTCCGGCGATGCTTGGTCGGCTTTCCCTCCTCTTCATTCTGCACTAGAAGGAGCAGCACCTAACAAGCAAACCCGCACATTAATGGCGAAAAACCACAAGAAACCGAAAATCCAAGTCTCCTAAAACTCCACGAAAAACAAACCTCTTACCGTCGAAACGTAGATCTGAGCGAGGGCAAGAAAACTCCACTTTCGGAATCGAAATCCGTCCACGAACACTCCCGGAATCGCCGTCCGAAGGAGAAGCAGGTCTGGCGGTTTCCTCTGTTTTCCGCGAACAGGAGCAGGCGACAGTTTTCTGTCTTGGGAAGAAGGAGGAGAGTGGCCCGCCACTTCTTAATAAAGCCTTTTTATAAGCTTTAAATGCATCGGTTCAGCAAAACCGAATCCTAACCGCCGGCTCCCTTATTAAATTAAGAGAATTCTCTAATAGACTTTACTAATGGCACACCAAAAACGACGCGAAAACAAAACTATCTCGGAATTCGATGAAATTCGCACCGTAGCTAAATATCCACGCTACGAACACAACGGCGAAGTTGAAACTAACTTTCGACGAACAGAACTCGAGTTATACCCTCCCGAAGCCAAAACACAAGCATCCCCCGACAGGCCACACCAGGTCACCCAAAATGACTCGGCTTGCTAGGGAGATCTTGCCAACCGGCTACAAAATAGGGCACCCAGTTCTAAGGAGTTAAGACCACACTCCACAAATGGCACGAGCCACGAAAACGCGTCAACGTAACGCCAAACGAGAATTAAATAATCGCAGAAAAATCGAGGGCGTTACACTCCCCCCGGTTTCTCCCGCCGGCCGCAGCTCCTCCTTCCCCTCGCCGACGACTGTCCGCCAATGAGGTAGCCACTCTTTCGTAACGGACCTTACCTATCTTCCGGTCATTCCACCGCGATCATCATCTTCCATTTTGTAGTTAACCATCCACTAACCATCATGATTAGTGGGGGGGAGGGTAACATTAGTTAAAAATAGGCATGCATTTAGTAAATATTACACACATTGTATACGCTCAAAACTATATTAAATGTAATCTACAAATAGTAATTGTGGGTGGTTACGGTGTACGGATAGTCGCGTAACCACCTCTTTGAGCCTATAAAAAGGTATCAGAACCCCCTTCATTTCTAACTTTTCCTCCTCTCAGTCTTCTTCTTCCTCAAGTCAGAGCTCTGCCGAAATCCTCCTACGAGCCTCCTCCACCAGCCGGGTCACCTGAAAATTCGTCAAGTCCACGACGCTCCCAAGAAGAAGACGTTTTGTGCAACATTCCGCAAAGCCTCCTATGTGTGCAGCGCCACTCAATTCATCGCCCACGCATCTCTGTGCGCTCTGCCACGAAGTTCGTCTAACAGCATCTGAAAATGCTCCATCAGAGCATAGAAAAGTACTAGCTTCGCGTGAGGCGACATGTCGCCCATCGAGCACTCTCAATCTCTCATCTCACTATTGTAACGAAGAGCAACCTGTCGCCCTTAATTCTCCACATAATCTGCAAACAGCCCCCAATAGTGAAGTTTGATCGGCACTGTATCGGTCATGTGGGTTTTTACCCATTTAAAGGGGGTTTTCAAGTTAAAATTGTCTTGTGTGCTTCTGCTTATTCTGTGACTGTGTGCGCGCTCGATCGCTCTACGAGAAAAGACGACCTTGTTTAGTCTAGTCTATTAGGAGGGTTGAGTTGTCGCAACAGTTTGCCATTGTCTGTGGGAAAACTTCCCCCAAAGCTCGAAGAAGATCCTGAAGACCGTATCCTCCGCACAGCGATACTCGTGACTGACAGTAATGGCGAGAAGAAGTAATTGCACAACCCAGGGGGTCTGCCCAACAAGATCTTGGCAACACTGGTCTTTTTCTTTCTCTTATCAACGCTCCACGGCAGGAGGAGACCACTATTACGCTAGACAACACGCTTGATGGACGAGTCACCCGCATGGAGAAATAGTAAGCGGAAGCACTTACGCTCCTCGGAAATTTGGGGGGCAGTTTAGCCTCCCGTTGTGACACCCGCGCCCATCAATCATCCTGTTCCACCTCCAGTTCTTGCCACAGAGAACCATCAAGAAAATAGCTCTAAGAAATACTCGGAAGCAGCAAACACTTCACACCTCGCCCATTTTCCTAGAGATGTTGAAGCCAGTCAGCAGCGATAAGGCAACAGACAGGTGGCCCCAAGAATCCTACAGAAAGACCAATCTGGGAAGAAACCAGAGAATTCATAGCAGAAGAATATGGCCAGTTTGGACAACATGCCGCGTACCTAAACCGCCCCGTTGGGACCAGGTCCCCACTAGCGCATGAAGTTCTGGCGCACTCAATCCCATACGGTTTCAAGCTCCCAAAAATCGAGGCGTTCGATGGAACAGATGACCCATCAGAGCACGTCCACCATTTCTCCAACATCGTGAGGCTCAACAATGCCTCTGATGAACTATTGTGTCAAGTATTCCTAACAACTTTGAAAGGACAAGCCCAAACCTAGTTCTGCTCTCTGAAGGAAGGAGGAATCAACAATTTTATAAGTTTATCTCAACTCTTTATCGACCAACTCGTCGCAAACCGTAGGTTTGTTCAGGACGCCACTCATCTTTCTGGGATCCGTCAAAACGAAGGCGAAACACTTACAGAATTCTTCCGCCGCTTCACCACTGAGGCACGACAAATCCTAGGAGTTGACCCAAAACTCTTGCGAGTCTTTTTCATAGGAGGACTCTTCCCCAGAAGCTTCTACTCAATATTAATGAGAGAAACAATTCCAAGTTACCCCGAGTTGATAAGATGGGTTGAAGCACAGATCGCCACTGACGAAGCAATCAAGACACATCGACGACAAGTCGATAGAGACCCAAAATGAAAGAGGAAGGAAGAAGGCTCATCAAACATTAGGAAGAGCAGTGAGTTTCATAACAATCCACGACCAAGAGAGCATCAAAACTTCACACTCCTCAATACCTATAGAACAAATATAGTCTACGCAATCCCAGATAAAGAGACACTCCGCAAGCCCGGGCCGCTCGCAAAAAATGCAGGAGACCAGTCAATGTAATGCGAGTTCCACCACGGACAAGAATACAACACAGAAAACTACTCCAAGTTGAAGGAGTAGATCAAGCGCCTCATAAGACAGTGGTTGTTGGAAATATTCTTAAAGGGGAAAGCATGAAATCAACCAATAAGAGGTCAACCATATGCGCGCTAGGAAGGACAGGGTGCAACCCCTAAGACAATTTACTCAGGAGAAAGCTCTCTATCAATCAGCAAGGCTCTACCCAGGCCACCACAATGTTTTATCAACTTTATTTTTATATGAATGCTTCATGTAAATTACTGCATGAACAGACTTGTAACTGCGACACTAATGATTTTTAAAGTTCGCGCATCTCAGGCCTATAAAAGGCGAACTTTATCTGCATCATTAAGACTACAACAAATCTTGCCCATAAGAAAGGACACCCGCTAACATTAACAACACATGCCTTCGTGCAGCATGCTTATTAACCACACCTATCTTCGGACAGTGCGCTCACATCACCTTCCCTGGTGCAACGCGCTTATTAACAACACCTGTCATCGGACACCACGCTCACAGCACCTACCCTCGTGCAGTTCACTTATTAACAGAACATGTCTTCGGATAGCGCGAACACAGCACATGCCCTCGTGCAGTGCGCTAATTAACAACACCTGTCTTCGGACTACGTGCTCACAACACTTTTGTTGGGTACTGTATCCACAATAACCTAGATTTGTATGAAGTCACCCTTGAACTAAGATGAATTAAGTTTTATTTGATGCCCTGTTTGAGTTATGTGTTTGCATGATATAATTGCCAAATGTAGACCAATGTCATTCTATAATAAGTCACCAAACACAGTACCATACAATGTAATCCCTCATTGTGTGATCCATGGTGTTGACTCATGTGTAGCCTCTCTATTGGGACACACTTCATTTTCAAAGCAATGGAAGAAAGAATTGTTGTTGAATTCGTTTGAAGAAAAATAATTTTCATAAAGTAAATTTTTTTCTAAGTCCTTTACTCGAGTAGTATACCATGTACTCGAGTAGTGCTGGAATGAATTCTCTAGTATGCTAAGTACAGTTCTCGAGTAACAAAAATCTTTCCCGAGAAGGCTTAGTCCAATACTCGAGTAAGCCATGGAGTACTCGAGTACAACTTATCTATGTCTCGAGTTTACTCAAAAATTCATTTCAGAATATTTTCTAAGTGTTGTACTCGAGTAATAGAAGTCAGTACTCGAGAAGGCCAAGCCTTTTCTCGAGAAGTAAGAGGACCAGTACTCGAGTAATAAGGAGTTAAGTTTCGAGAAGAAGTTTTGTTCTCGATAAGTCATAATTGTTCTCGTGAAGTTTGATATAGTTCTCTTGTAATAGAGTTCATTTCTCAAGAAGCCAGAAGTCATTCTCGCAATTTCCTTAAGGACTTGTTCTCGAGATATATACTTCCTCTTCTCAAGTAACAGAAGTCATCACTCGAGTAGTACTTTATTCACTCGAGAAATGCAGGTGATTTTTCAAAAATTTCTCTAAGTCCAAACGGAAACGATTTAAAAATTAACCTCGATTCTTATTGGTCCACGTGTATAGTCTTTATGATTATGATAGTTAAGCTTGTCCTATAAAAGGTCTTATCAATTTGACTAACCCTAACAAGATAGAAATCAAGTATTCTTAATCGTTCTTACATTCTAAATCGGTAAAACTGTTGCTCCTCATCGTCGTTCTCGCCGCTGCTTTTATCCGATTCAAGAAATTCAGAATAGGAATCGATCAACAGATCAAGGCGTTCAATCTCTACAGATCTCTCTCTTGATCGTGTTTGATCTTAAGTATTTCAGATCCAGAGATTTCGAAAAGTCTTCCTCGATATACTTCTGACAGAGTTTCAACTTTCAAGAAGGAAGAAATCTGAAGTTCTCAGATCTGAAGTGAAGTTTGTCTTATTGTTATTGTAAATCTATTTCAATTCTTGTAGGAGATTTTATCTCCGAGTTTTGTAAGAAGTTTTCTTTCGAGTATAGATCCTGTTTTGAGGATCGAGTTGTAGGGGCATTGCTCCGAGTTGTAGGATTGGTTTTCAATCCGAGATAATAGTGAAGTAGCCGAGTCTAGCGTGTTGCTAGATCAGTGAGGTTGAGAGTGGACGTACCCAAGGTTGGAGAACCACTATAAATCTTGTGTTATTTGTGGTTTGTTTGTTTGTTTGTTTGTTTGTTTTCTACGCTCCGTTCGTATAAGTTTTTATTCCGCAAAAGACGCAGACCTCACCTATTCACCCCACTCTAGGTGATTTAGGTAGACAACTAAAAACATCAATTAGTATCCGAGGCAGGTTGTTCGTCAAAAGGGTTAACACCTTGAACAGATCTGCTCCTAGTTGTCTTTAGAGGATACATGCATGGACAGAGCCAAGGATTTTGCTAAGCTTCCTTTATGCACAAAGAATAATTTTGTTATGTGGAAAGAGAGAATAAAGTTCTTCATGGAAGCTGTAGATCCAAGAATTTTTATGGTAGTGGAAGAAGGACCTTATGTTCCTATGACCACCTCCACCATTGACTCTACAAAGAAAGTTCCAAAGAAGCTTATGGATCTTGATAAAGATGAGATTGCACTTGTCTCCTTAGACAAGAAAGCCAAGAATATCATTGCAAGTGCAGTCGATGATTCAATGTTACAGAATCTGATTCACTGCCAATTCGCCAAGGAAATGTGGCAGTCTCTTATCGTCTTCATGGAAGGTACCGAAGAGGTAAGGGATGACAGAAGGTCCCTACTGAATCAAAAATATGAAGAATTCACACAAGGTCCCAAGGACTCTATTATAGAAACTTTTGAAAGTTTCTTCAAGATTGTCAACGGCCTAAGAGTCTATGGTCGGGTCTTCTCCAATGGAGAAATGAATGATAAATTCCTGAGATCCCTGACTAAGGAATGAGATAATAAAGTCTGTGCTATCCGGGAGTTTGGAAAGCTGGCAGAGACTGACCCTCAAGATCTCTTTGGAAAGCTTATGTCATATGAACTGCAAATCAACTCAAGAAAAACTGAAGAAGAGAAGAATCGGTCATCATCCAAGGAGAAGTCTGCTGCTCTAAAGGCAGACATCTCAAGGAAGTCAAAAGATGCATCTCCTGCCCCCGCACAGGAAGAGAGTGAAGAAGAAACTTCAGAGCCAAGTACCTCAGGCTCAGAATTATCTGAAGGAGAGTTTTCTCTTCTTTCAAGGCAGTTCAAGAAGTTTTTGAACAGGAAGAAATAATGGAGAGGCAAAGATGCCTCGTCGAGAAGATCACATCACAATGGTGATCGTTATAAGAAAGACTCAAGTAGCCAAGAAAGGTATCACTCTAAACAGAACAAACATATTTCTTCTTACATTGTTTGTTATTGCTGTAATAAGCTTGGACACATTATAGCTGATTGCCCTCACAAAAAGAAGGAGGGTGGAAGAAGAGAGGAGAAGAAAACCTCTTATAATAAGAAGAAGACTGAAATAAGCTTGATATCCAAGAAGGGCAAGACCCTCAGTGACACAGACTCATCTGAGTCGTATGAAGAGGAAGAAGCCTACTTTGGGCTCATGGCACATATAGATGAAGTAGAAGAACCCCAACTTACTGGGAAGGTAAACTCTCATACCCCTCTCACTGAATCAGATGCTTTTGACTATGATCATGAGGACTATTCGTCTGATGATGAATCTGAACTCATGATTCAGTACAAAGAGTTGATTAAGGCCTACGACAAATGTCGTAGAGTCGCAAGAACTCAAGCTAAGGAGATCAAATCTCTTAAGGCTGATAAGAGGAGTTTGAGGGAGGAAGTCATAATAATGGACTCACTCAGGAAGGAATTTTATAATGCAATGGAAGAAA
This sequence comes from Platanthera zijinensis, assembly GCA_039513925.1. Lineage (NCBI taxonomy): Eukaryota > Viridiplantae > Streptophyta > Magnoliopsida > Asparagales > Orchidaceae > Platanthera > Platanthera zijinensis. The sequence goes on from CM077081.1 coordinate 73,495,411, forward strand.
TATAATAAGGCTCTCGAGCACCTAAACCTGGAAGATTAAATCATTAAGGAGTTGGAAGAACAACTGGCCGATGAAAAGAAACTTGTTGAAAGTTTCTCCAAGCCCAAGACTGTCCTTCCACTTGTTGCTAAGTTCTTTGCTCAGGCTAAAGGAGCTGTCTTAGGCCATGTGGCTACTCCTAGTAAATCTTCTAGGAGAAATAAAGTCCAGAGGAGAAAAAAGGCTGCCAAGAAAGCTCTAGCCATGGAGAAGGGAAAAGCTCCTCAAGACCAAACTTCATTTAAAAAGGTTATCCTTCCAACAAACGAGTTTGATCTTGATTCATCCTATGATCACTTTGCTAGGCCTACTTATATAGAGCCCAAGTCCAGGTACCAAGGATGGACTCATCCCCGAAACTTTGGTGACAGTGTCTTCAAGGCACCTTATGAGGAGATCGCTCTTCAGAGCTATGAGCCTTATAGTCATGGTCATAACATCTAGAAAGCTCCAAGAGTTGAACCTGTTATGGAAAAGCCTCTCAAGGAGAAGAAGTCATGTGATTGTCATCACCATGAAGCTTTTACCTCCAAGTCTACTACCTCTGCTAGACCACACTCTCAAAAGGTTAAGCAGGAGAACTTTAGGCAAAGATACAACATGTTTGATTGTTGATGTTGTGGCAAAATTAGTCACTTTGTCATAGATTGCTGGTTTAATCCCAGATATTATGAAACTCCTCAAGTTAATAAATTGAGAAAGACCATTCACAATGTTAACATACGTAGGGGGAGTATGCTAACTAGATATCAAAGACCCAAACAAGTTTGGGTTCCTAAGGCAACTTGATTCTATTTTTACAGGAATGTCCAAAGGCCACCAAAAATCCCATCTGGTATTTGGACAGTGGATGTTCTCGGCATATGACCGGAACTAGAAGCCTACTCCAGAATTATTCTCCAGTCATAAACGGGACAAAGGTCATCTTTGGAGGTTCTGGTAGAGGGATTACTAAAGGCTACGATATGATTACGAATGGTAGTGTATCCTTCTCAGATGTGGATTATGTTGAAGGATTGGAAAACAATCTTATAAGTCAGCTCTGCGATAAAGGATACATAGTTGAATTTCATGCAGACAAGTGTTTGATAAAATCAGTCGATAACTTAGAGACAATTCTATCAGACACTCGTAGTAAGAAAATATTTTGTTTAAATTTTATTTGCATAGACTCTTCTACGCCAGTGTGTTTTTTGGCAAAAGATAGTGTGTCTCTTGGTGACCAATGACACAAGAGATTAACACATATAAATTATAAAACTATTAATAAATTATTCTCTCTTAATTTAGTACGTGATGCACCCAACATTAAGTGCGTTAAAGATAGACCTTGTCACACATGTATAAAAGGCAAACAAATAAGGGATACTTTTAAGAGCATTATTGTCAAAGATTCTAATAGGTGTTTATACCTACTTCATATGGACTTGTTCGGTCCACTACAAATTAGAAGTTTGGGAGGTAAGGATTATACATTGGTTATTGTTGATAATTACTCTCGCTTTGCATGGGTGTTCTTTCTAAAACACAAGTCAGACACCTTTGATATCTTCACTAATTTTGTCAGGCAGGTTTAGAATGAATACAACTGCTCCGTTATCAAAATAAGAAGTGACAATGGAACAGAGTTCAAGTCTGGGGCCATGACAGAATTTTTTGAAAGTCTTGGTATCTTTCATGAGTTTTTCTCTCCTCGTACTCCTCAACAGAACAAAGTTTTTGAGAGAAGGAATAGAACACTCATAGAGGCTTGCAGAAATGTGTTGAGTGATGTCTCACTACCAGAATATTTTTTGGCTGAAGCCGTCAACACTGCATGCCACGTGCAAAATGAGCACTCATAAACAAGAAGCATAGTAAGAAACCTTATGAACAACTAAAGGGCAGGAAACTTACTATTTCATATTTTAAAATCTTTGGTAGTAAATTCTTTGTACTTAACAATGGGAAGTATCACACGACTAAATTTAGTGAAAAGAGTTTTGAAGGTATTTTCGTAGGTTATATAGCCATAGTAAGGCATATAGGATTTTTAATAAGAAAACCCTTGTTGTAGAAGAATCTATCAATGTTGCTTTTGATGAGACGAGCTTGCTGCAAGGCAGTTCTTCTAGTGTGTTAATTGAAGATGCAGGTTCACGACTAAAGGAATTGAGCTTGAATGAGCAAGTTAAAGAAAAAGGTCAAGAGTTCATCATGATCACCACTCCAACCCCAATTGGAGAGGATGATCACCATGATGAAGATGTTATCCAAGTTGATGAAGTCACTCCAGTGATAGAGGAAGCTCCAAATGCAAGAACCCTTGAGCTCAGACACTTGAAGGATCACTCCAATTGATCAAATCATCGGAGAACCCCGGGATGGCGTCAGAACTCGTAGAGGTACAACTAATGAAAATTTATATTTAAGTTTCCTCTCGCAGGTTGAACCTAAAAAGTTTGAGGAAGCAAACTCAGACGCATCTTGGATACTGGCAATGGAAGAAGATTTGAATCAATTCAAGCGTTGCCAAGTCTGGAAGCTTGTTCCAAGACCCAAAGGTAAGAACTTTATCAGAATAAAGTGGGTCTACAGGAACAAGATGGACGAAGATGCAACAATCATAAAGAACAAGGCCAGACTCATCGCCAAGGGATACTGATAAGAAGAAGGAATCGAATTCGATCAAACATATGCTCAAGTGGTAAGGCTGGATACAATCAGGTTGTTCCTAGCATATGCAACACTTAAGGGCTTCACTGTCTATCAGATGGGCGCGAAGTCGGCCTTCCTTAATGGTGATATAATAGAAGAAGTGTATGTAGAACAACCTCCAGGTTTCGTTGATTCTAACCATCCTGATCATGTTTATCTTTTATTTAAAGCTTTATATGGTTTGAAATAAGCTCCTCGAGCTTGGTATGAGATGTTGTCTAGCTTCCTTCTTGAGAACAAGTTAATAAGGGGAAAGATAGATAAGACATTATTTCCTAGGGAAATAAAAGGCAAGATTTTGCTAGTGCAAATCTATGTTGATGACATCATATTTGGCTCTGCTGACGACAACCATTACAAAAAGTTTTCTAAACTTATGCAAGGAAAGTTTGAAATGAGCAGTATGGGAGAGCTGAAGTATTTCTTAGGACTTCAGGTGAAACAATTTGAGGATGGAATTTCATCTCTCAGACGAAATTCACCAAGGAGTTAATTAAGAAATTCGGAATGGAGAATGCAACCTCTATGAGGACTCCAATGGGTTCAAATATGTCTCTGGATAAGGATGAGAAAGGGAAACCTTTTGATGAAACCAAGTATAGAAGCATAATTGGATCCTTGCTCTATCTTACTGTTAGTAGACTGGACATAATGTTTTCAACATGTGTGTGTGCTAGATTTCAAGTGAACTCTAAGGAATCTCACTATGCTGTCGTAAAGTGGATTTTGAGATACCTTAAAGTTACCCCCAAATCTTGGCTTATGGTACCCAAGAAGTAATGATATCAAACTAATTGGTTATTCGGATGCAGATTTTGCAGGAAGCAAAGATGACAGGAAGAGCACTTCCGGGACTTGTCAATTCCTAGGAAGAAGGCTCATCTCCTAGAACAACAAGAAGCGTAATTGTGTCGCAATTTCAACAGCCGAGTCAGAGTATATCTCTGCAGGTAGTTGTTGTGCATAACTGCTATGGATAAAGAATCAGTTTGAAGACTACAATATAAAGTTCAAGAATATCCCAATATTTTATGACTCCTCTAGTGCAATTGCAATCGCCAACAACCCAGTCTCTCATAGTAGGACAAAGCACATAGAGCTGAGGTATCACTTTATCAGGGAGCATGTGGAGCATGGAGACATCAACCTTTAGTATGTTCCAACTGACAAGCAGGTTGCAGACATTTTCACAAAGACGCTGGACGAGGCCAAGTTCTCTTTCTTCAAAACAGAACTTGACATGCTTAACAAAGAAGAATGAAGAAGGAGGTCTCACAACAAAGTTCAAGGATCGGGCAATACTTCAAAAAATTCAGAAAATTCTAAGTCAGGACTTCATTTCTCGAGTACTACATTGACTACTCGAGTACTACTCGAGAAACAAGAATCTCTCCCGAGAATTGCTTCTCGAGTAATAGTCTGCCTCTCGAGAACTTCAAGTCTGCTTCTCGAGAAAGAATGTTACTACTCGAGAACAACATTCTCTTCACTCGAGTAATGCCTTTCCACTCGAGAAGTCTGATGCAGATTTTCGTCTTCAAGTTCAAATTTCTGATATTCGCACTCAGACTTTATACCGCCATATTTTCAGGTATGTTACTTTTATTATTTCTTTAATCATCATAAATTAAGACTTATATAAATAGAATAAGTCCGGAAATTCCAAATCACTCGATCTCTAAAACCCTTTCTCGAGAGAAAAGAAGAAAACTCTTCGTCTTCCTGTCGCCATCGCCATCTTATCGCCGCTTCAGCTCTTTCTCTCAAGCAGAAGATTTCCGTTCATCTCTCAATCTATGTCTCCTCCATAGAAGATTGGCATCGGGAGTGAACTTGTCTCTACAGAATTGCCGATTTGTCAAATAATTTTCACAATCTTCTACTACTCTTAGAAGCCGTCGGACTCTCTTTCATCTTAAAGCACCCATGCAAGGTTCTGTTTCCAGAGGTTGAAAATGTTTTCCAGAATGCCAAGTTGAAGAGAAACGGGAAGATTTTTAAGACCAAAGTCCGTGGGATTAAAGTTAAGCTAACTACTCCAGTCATTTCACAACTTCTTCGATTACGAGTCATTGACAAAGAAGACGACCAAACAAACGAGGATTATGGTAGGGCATGTGGATTCTGTGGTATTTCTGTTGGTGAAAACATTATTCTGCGCCTTGATCTTAATCTAGAAAGCAAGCTGCTAGTTGAAATACTTGGAAAAGTTCTTCTTTGCAAGACTAGTTCTATCAGCTTCATCAATGCAGATTTCTTTGACATGATGATAACAGTCATTTGCAGGAAGAAGTTTCAATTTGGGATGATGATTTTCGACAAGATTAAGGAAAGCATAAAAGCACCAACTTATGGCAGGATTATATCTCTTCTCCTTCATGAATTAAACCCAAAAGTCTTTGATCTCTCCAAAGGTACTACTATGCACCATATGAAGAAAGTCTCCATCTCTTCAATTCAAAGATGAGAACTCAAGCTTAAGAACCATGCTCAAGCTGCAAAAGCTCATGATAACAATGAGGATGAGGACATAACCCCATCTTCCCCTCTACATCAAGTGGTTGGCACTTCAGGTGCAGCTGCTGAGGGGAAGCCTGCTTCTTCAATCCCAGAGGCAAGCCATTCTACCCCTCCTCCAGATGTTGCTCCCCCTGCTACTACTCCTGCTGAAGATCTGCTTACAAATGCACAAGTTGAGGACCAAGTCCTATCTATAAATGAAGATATCAGTAGAATGATAGAGGAACTCACTTCAAAAGAGCCTCTTTCCCCTCAACCTGCTGAGAACTCTCCTCCTCCAGAACCATCTCCATCTGACTACCATTCTGAACAAGAATCCCCTAATCATCAATCTCCTACTATAGATATGCAAGAAGAAGAAATAGTGTTGATTTCTGATGAAAAAGAAGATACTCCTGAACCAGTTGAAGATCCTCTCAAGAGCCTAGAATTCACTCTTCCTACTATTACTGGTGTAGAAGGAGATATTTTGATTCATACTACCAGAGCCCAGAGCTCAATTTCCATTGAAGAAATAGTTCCATGGACTGCTCCTCCTCCTCCACCCCCTCAAGTTGGAACACGTACTGATGACACCCTTCTGGGTAAGATAGAGCTAATGCTAGCACAACAAAAAAGTTATTTTGATGAATCTCTCAAAGTTGTAACTGAGAAAGTAACTGCTCTAGAGAAAAAGATGAGAAAAGATTTTGTAGAGATACAACACAATACTGATGAGCTTAAACACCTCTTCCAAAAAGGTGGGAAAGCTCTAGACCACACCATCACTAATATTAGTTAGGTGATGGATCAATCAGTAACCCTGACCAATAATCAAATCCAACTGGAAAAGAAAACTCAAGAACATAATTTCAAGACTTGTGAAGAAGTAGGAAAATTCAAAGAGGATGCAATTGGCACCCTATCCATAGAAGTCAGAAAGGGGGAGAAACTAGTGAAAGAATACTTAGAAAAATCTGATAATAACATGAAAACCCTTTGGGAAGAAAAGTTGATTGAAATTCATGCTGATGTTCAGAACCAGATAGATGGTGTCAAGTTTCACACATATAATACAGCTATTTAGATGCACAACCAGATCTTTCCTGATTTCCAAGTTGATCCTAATGTTATTCCCCATCATCTGAATCCAACTGCTTAGCATCCTCCAATCCAGTAGACAATTTCTCTCCAAGAACTGAAGGCTCTGATGCACCACCTCCTGATACTTATGCTCAAGTTTGGGAATCTGAACAGACAGATGTGTCTCCTCAAGTACATCCTGAGGTGCAAATTCCTAAGAGAAGAAAATATGGTGATGGAGCCTCTGCTAGCAAGACCACTCCTAATCCAGAAGCAGAAAGAAGAAGAACCCAAGAATTTGCTGAAATATGGAGCCCAACTTCCAAATCTCTAATTCTTGATACTCTCAAACTTGTCATGGACTATAATGAAAGCAGGAATGATCATTACAACTCTCATGAATGGGAATTGTATGAGAAATCTTTAACCAAGAGAAGGATATATGACAGAGAATATGAAAGGAATAATCCTAAGGATCCTCCTAAACCTCCCAAGTATTATCCCAAACCTTACTGCTACCAAAAGAGACAACAAGAAACGAAGGAGAGACATCAAAAACAATAAAGCCAGGAACAATAAATGATCAGAAAGTTTTTCTTTATGATATTTTGTTGAATTGGATTTCTTGGACAAATCAATAAATATAAATCTTTAATTTTGATGATTCGATTTTTCATTGCTTAGCACTTTTATCATTATTATCACTGTGTTTATTAGTTACTTTATTTGTTTATCTTGATGTAATTCACCTTAGTGTAGAGGGTTCTGACTTCTACAAATAGGAGGAGATTGTTGAGTATTGTATCCACAATAACCTAGATATGTATGAAGTCACCCTTTAACTAAGATGAATTAAGTTGTATTTGATGCCTTGTTTGAGTTATGTGTTTGCAGGATATAATTGTCAAGTGTAGACCAATGTCAGTCTACAATGAGCCACCAAACACAAGACCATACAATGTAATCCCTCATTGTGTGATCCATGGTGTTGACTCATGTGTAGCCTCTCTATTTGGACGCACTTCAATTTCAAAGCACCAAAGCAATGGAAGAAAGAATTGTTGCTGAATTCATTTGAAGAAAAATAATTTTCATAAAGTAAATTTTTTTCTAAGTCCTTTACTCGAGTAGTATACCATGTACTCGAGTAGTACTGGAAATAATTCTCGAGTATGCTAACTACAGTTCTCGAGAAACAAAAATATTTCTCGAGAAGGCTTAGTCCAATACTCGAGTAAGCTATGGAGTACTCGAGTACAACTTATCTATGTCTCGAGTTTACTCAAAAAATCATTTCAGAATATTTTCTAAGTATTGTACTCGAGTAATAGAAATCAGTACTCGAGAAGGCTAAGCCTTGTCTTAAGAAGTCAGAGGACCAGTACTCGAGTAATAAGAAGTTAAGTTTCGAGAAGAATTTTTGTTCTCGAGAAGTCATAATTGTTCTCGAGAAGTTTTTTATAGTTCTCGAGTAATAGAGTTCATTTCTCGAGAATCCAGAAGTCATTCCCGTAATTTCCTTAAGGACTTGTTCTCGAGAAATATACTTCCTCTTCTCGAGTAATAGAAGTCATTACTTGAGTAGTACTTTATTCACTCAAGAAATGTAGGTGATTTTCTGAAAATTTCTCTAAGTCTAGACGGAAACGATTTCAAAATTAACCTCGATTCTTATTAGTCCACGTGTATAGTATTTATGATTATGACTGTTAGGCTTGTCCTATAAAAGGTCTTATCAATTCGACTAACCCAAACAAGATAGAAATCAAGTATTCTGAATCATTCTTATATTCTAAATCGGGAAAGCCGCCGCTCCTCATCGTCATTCTCGCCACTGCTTTTCTCCGATTCAAGAAATTCAGAATAGGAATCGATCAATAGATCAAGGCATTCAATATCTACAGATCTCTCTCTCTCTCTCGATCGTGTTTGATCTTAAGCATTTCAGATCCAGAGATTTCGACAAGTCTTCCTCGATATACTTCTGATAGAGTTTAAACTTTCAAGAAGGAAGAAATCTGAAGTTCTCAGATCAGAAGTGAAGTTTGTTTTATTGTTATCGTAAATCTATTTCAATTCTTGTTGGAGATTTTGTCTCCGAGTTTTGTAGGAAGTTTTTCTTCCGAGTGTAGATCCCGTTTTGAGGATCGAATTGTAGGGGCGTTGATCCGAGTTGTAGGATTGGTTTTCAATCCGAGATAATAGTGAAGTAGCCGAGTCTAGCATGTTGCTAGATCGGTGAGGTGGAGAGTGGACGTACCCAAGGTCAGGGAACCACAATAAATCTTGTGTTCTCTGTTGTTTGTTTGTTTGTTTTCTGTGCTCCGTTCGTATAAGTTTTTATTCCGCAAAAGACGCGGACCTCACCTATTCACCCCCCTCTAGGTGATTTAGGTAGACAACTAAAAACATCAACCTTACCTCATGCAGCATGCTCATTAGCAGCACTTGCCTTCGGGCAGGGCGCCCACAGCACCTGCCTTTGGGCAGCAAGTCTACAGCACCTGCCCTCGTGCAGCACACTTATTAATAACATCTGCCTTTGTGCAGCGCACTAACATCACCTACCCTTGTGCATTGTGCTCTTTAACAACACATACCTTATGGTAGCGCGCTCACATCACCTGCCCTCATGCAGTGCACTCATTAACAATATCGATCTTCGTACAACACACTCACGGCACCTGCCCTCGCACAACCCTCTCATAACACCTGCCTCCTGGCAGTATGCTTCAACCTTGTGACCTCTCACTGCCCCGAATCGAAGGTGTTCCCTTCTCCCCAGCGGTAGGTCACTACAATCAGCGATACCCCCAATCCAGATATCTTAATTTTTGCCAAGCTAGCAAGTTAAGATGTCACCGGGTCTCGTCCTTCAACAGTCAACCAGTTAAAGACGTCAATACATCTCAACTCATTATACCAGATAAGTTCAAAGCTGAGGAAAAAATGTAAAGGCAATTCAAAGAAATGCTTCAAAGCAGCATATATGTTTTCAAAGAAAGATACAAAGTACAAGTACAAAGACAAATACAAATCCATCACAAAGTGACGACATCATACATACACAACTGACCACCAACATCAAAAACATGCAAAGGCAAGACTAATACTTGTCGTCCGCGTCTACATCAAAAACAGAGCCTGAATCATCATCATCAGAAAGGCCATCAAAGCCAAGGCCGGGGAAATCACACTAGATCCTCCTGACCACCATCTGAAGCATCTCCGACACTCCACGCCTAAGGGCGACCTCACAAATATCCTCCATATGGGGATCTACCTTTCTATTCCAGACCTCCTCGCGGATCTCCTCACCAATCAAGCAACAATCATGCATATAGTCCAAGGAGTCCATGTACTCAGCAAACCCGACAGCCTTCAGCTCTAACACTCGATCCTATGAGGAAAGTCGCTCCACCTCTTAAGCTACTGAAGCCTGGAAGAAATGAACTCGGTAAGCTCTAACTGTTACTTGTCTGAACCTGAGGCATTCAAAAAAGAAAAGAATACATCAGCACAAAGACACAAAATGCAGCACAAGTAGAGTTCAAAGATTAATAAGCTTAAGATATTACCCCCAACGAGAATAGATGTGCAACAATAGCAAACAAACATCATATGAACTGTAAGTATAAATGATTCAGCATAAAATGACTATATGAGAGAAGTACTTGCACCAAGTGCAATAAGTATTCATACTAACAAACATATATATATAGTAAAAGTGTCTGATGAACTCAAAAAGTGAATCATCAACACCAGACGGTATTGAGGTGGTGTCATTCTTTCCAACACAAACCATCATACCATAACATCCAAAGAAAAAGGTACTGTGATGGTCGTCATCCATCCAACCCAACCCAATAGTCCATAACAAAATCACCGGGTATAATGATTCATGTTGAAGTGTGACCGGGCGGTCTGTCTTGGCGAGTTGGAGACCGCGCGGTCTGGCGGTCTCCCTCAGCGGTTTGGTTGCTGTGCTGTTGCTGTCTGGTTGCCGAACGGTCTGGCGGTCTCCCCTGGCGGTCTCTCTCTCTCTCTCTGGTGGTAGCCGTGCGGTTAGCCCTTCTGTCTAACCGCGCGGCCTGTGCGGTTTGACCTGTATAGTCCGCTTAGTCTTGTAAATTTTTAGTCCCACATCTCTTATTTGTATTCTCTCTTCTCTCCTCCATTCTATATAAGGGAGGGCATACCTTTGTAATAGATACCTTTTTCTGATAATAAAATTTCAGTTATACTCGTTCCGGCTTGTTTTTAGTTCGTTTCTCACATGGTATCAGAGGGAGGTTGTCCTGCTGCGGGGGTGTGTTGGAGTAATTTGCCAGCAGGACACGTGTGTGTGGGACCGACCCCGTGGCTTTCCCCACCGCGTTCCTGGTCTGGGTGTTGACCCCGGTGGGCCCCCTGTGGCGGAATATCCCCGCGGTCCTGTGGTTGGGATTAGTCCCACATCGCTCGCAGCGCTTGGTCCTCGGTGTTTATGTACCCCGCCACCCTTCATCTCAACACCTGGGTTTTGAGATGAACTGTTGGGTTGGCGGGTTCTAACATGGTATCAGAGCCATCGATCATTGGCTCCTGATTCTGTCCGCCCTGTTCGCGCGGCTTTCTTCCGCTTGTTTCTCGCGACTTGTTTCCTTCGCCTACTTGCGCCTTGTTCGCGCGGCTTCTTGCCTTCTTTGTCGTTGCCCTCTGTGTGCGCGACCTGTTGCCTTGTTGCTCCTTTGCTTCTGTCCCCGCGACCTGCCTCTTCTTCTCGCGGCCTGTTTTCCGCGGCTTGTTTCTTCCCCCTGTTGCTTGCGCCCTGTTAGCGCGGCCTGTATCTGTTGCTTGCTTCTCTCTTGCGACCTATTCTAGTCGCCGCTCCCTCCTTCTCTTCTCTAGTCGCCGCGACCTGTCTCCGCGGCCTCTTTTGCCTTGTTTGCCTTTTGCCTCCTGATATCCTCCCCTTCTGTTCGCGCGGTCTGTCTGCTAGCCGCCCGACTTCTCTCCTTCTGTTTGGTTCTGCGGCTTGGTCGTGGCTTTTCTGGCCGCTGGTGTCTGCCATCGTGACCGCTGCAGATCTTTTCTTCCTATCCGCGCGATTTCTCTCTGTTCGCGTGCGTTCTTCCTTGTTTAGGCGGCCTCTCTGCCCTTCTTCCTTCGCCGCCCTCTCTTGTCCCCGCGACCTGTCTCTTAGTCGCAGCGGCTTGTTTTTCCTCTGTGCGGCTCTTCCTTTAGCCGCTCCTGCTTGTTAGTCGCCGCGACCTCCTATTGTGTCGCGCGGCTTGTGCTTCCCTTTTGCCTTGCTCTGCATCTTGGTCGTGGCCCTTCTTGCCGCTGGTGTGCTGTCACCGTGACCGCTGCAGTTCGTTTGTTCCTCCTGTCATGGCTTCCATATACTCCTCAGAGCCGCTCGCCTCGGTGGTCACGTCTTCTGGTAGTGCCCACGTTGTTACTCAAGGAAAATGGCTGATCGACACCGGTGCTACTAATCATATGACCGGCAATCCCCAGTGTTTTTCTCTCCTAGAAACACATGGTCGGTTGCCCCCGGTTACTCTCGCTGACGGCTCTTCATCATCGGTTCATGGGACGGGGATAGTCCGTGTCTCTCCGTCTCTTCGTTTGGAGGATACTCTCTACGTGCCCAAGTTCCCGTGCAACCTATTATCTGTTACCTCTCTATGCAAGCAATTACAATGTTCTGTTACTTTTACTTCTACTAATTGCTCTTTTCAGGATCCGGCCTCCCAACGGACGATTGCTACTGGGACTGAGAGTGGCGGCCTATACTTCCTGGACAACATTTCCTCTTTCTCCACCTTCTCCTCCACCTCCACAGATCTTCTCCAATGGCATCTCCGCCTTGGTCATGCTCCTCCTCATCTTCTTCGTCAACTTCTGCCCCACCTTCCTCCACAAAGTCCTCCGCTCAACTGTGAAGCCTGTCAGCTTGGCAAGCATCACCGCTCCTCCTTCCCTCCAAAGCATGTTCGTGGATCCACCCGTCCGTTTGATCTCATCCACTCCGATATTTGGGGTCCTTCTCCTACTCCTACCGTTGGTCGGGGTAGTTCATATTTTGTCACATTCATTGATGATTTCTCTCGCTGTACGTGGGTGTATCTGTTAAAAGATCGCTCCGAATTATTCTCTGTATGGACATCCTTCTATCTCATGATCAAGACTCAGTTTGATGTTTCTATTAAAGTTCTTCGATCTGATAATGCCAAAGAATATATCAGTCATGATTTTTCTGTCTTCTGCATGCAATATGGGATTATTCATCAAACTAGTTGTGTCTATACTTCACAACAAAATGGTGTGGCAGAACGCAAAAACCGTCATCTTCTTGATGTCGCTCGTTCCTTGATGACCCAGATGCATATTCCTCGCTCCTATTGGGGCTATGCTGTTCTCCTTGCCTGTTACCTCATCAATCGCATTCCCTCTACCGTTCTTCACGGAAAAACCCCATTCTCCATTTTGTATCCGGGCAAGGAGCCGTTTCCCCTCCCTCTCCAAATATTTGGATGCACTGCTTTTGTGCATGCCCCCTCTGCCACCCGTGATAAGCTATCCCCTCGCTCCACCAAATGTATCTTTCTGGGATACTCCACCACTCAGAAAGGGTATTGTTGCTTTGATCCCATCCTTCGTAAGCAGTTCGTTTCTGCTGACGTCACCTTCTTCGAGAATACCTCCTACTTCTCGGATGACTCCTCTCCTCCTCTCCCATCTTCTGATTCTCCTGCTGTTCCCTTTGTTCCCTCGTCTCCTACTATGATATTCACCCCTACTCCATCCCCGTCCACTCCTCCCACTCCACCGCCGTCCCCCGCATCTCCGCCGCCGTCGCTCTCTACTCCCGGGCCAGCTCTCTCTGCCACGGATGCTCCGGATGCCGAGGAACTTGCTGACCTGGATCTTCCTGTAGCTCTTCGCAAAGGGGTGCGGACGTGTACCCTACACCCCCTTACTGCTGTTGTTTCATATGATCGTCTTACCCCTTCTCGCAAGGCCTTTGCTCTAGCTATCTCTGCCACTGCCACGCCCCGCTCTTACCAGGAGGCCCTTGCTATTCCTCACTGGAAGATGGCCATGGATGAGGAAATGGCCACCCTAACGGAGCGGGGTACCTGGACTCTTGTTCCTCCTCCCTTCGGTACTGATGTCGTTGGCTGTCGCTGGGTCTTTGTGGTGAAATTTGCCCCGGATGGCACTGTGGACCGTTATAAAGCTCGCCTTGTTGCTAAGGGCTTTACTCAGACCTATGGCGTTGATTACTTTGACACCTTCTCTCCCGTGGCTCGTCTCAGCACTATACGGGTTCTTCTCTCTGTGGCGGTCAATAAAGACTGGCCAATTTCCCAGCTGGATGTCAAGAATGCCTTTCTTTACGGTGATCTTCAGGAGGCCGTCTACATGGAGCAACCTCCTGGGTATGTTGCTCAGGGGGAGACACGAGTATGCCGGCTGCAGAAGGCAATTTATGGCCTCAAGCAGAGCCCTCGGGCTTGGTTTGACAAGTTCAGCGGCATCGTGGCGGCCGTTGGTTTTGTGCGCAGCTCTGCTGATCACTCTCTATTTGTTCGCAAAACCTCCTCGGGACTGGTGGTTCTTGCAGTTTATGTTGATGACATTCTTCTCACTGGCGATGATCAGGAAGGGGTAGCCTTGACAAAGCGGCACCTTCGTCAACATCTAGTCACGAAAGACATGGGCTCTCCGAAGTACTTTTTGGGGATCGAAATCTCTCGGAAACCCAACTCCTTAGTCCTCTCCCAGCGTAAGTATGCCCTTGATCTTTTAAAAGAAGCAGGATTGACTGGGGCTAAACCTGCCCGGTGTCCCATGGCTGTTGGAGAAGACAAAACCTGGACAGATGATTCGCCTCTTCTTTCAGATACTACGCGGTACAGGCGACTTGTTGGTAAGCTCATATACCTCACCGTGACCAGGCCCGATATTTCTTATGCTGTGGGCAAGGTGAGTCAATTCATGCAAGCACCCAGGGAGTGTCATCTACAGTCCGCCTTGCGGATCTTGGAGTACGTCAAAGCAGCCCCTGGGAAAGGATTGCTCTTTCAGAAGAATGGTCATCTGAGGGTTGAAGCATACTCAGATGCGAGTTACGCTGATGACAAAGGGGATCGCAAGTCCACCTCCGGTTTCTGCACTTTTGTTGGGGGAAATCTGGTAAGCTGGAAGAGCAAGAAGCAGTCTGTTGTCTCCAGGTCCAGTGCTGAAGCAGAGTATCGGAGTATGGCATCGACCACTTGTGAGTTAAAGTGGCTTCGGGCTCTCATGCTGGATTTAGGAGAGGTCTACAACCATCCTCTACCTATGTTCTGTGACAACAAGGCTGCTATATACATCTCCAAAAATCCAGTCTTTCATGAAAGAACCAAGCACATTGAGGTCGATTGTCATTTCATTCGTGAAGAGATTTTAAAGGAACAAATTTGCACTCCATTTGTTACTTCTGAGAAAGAGCTGGCTGACATCTTCACCAAGCCAGTATCCGCCTCGTTCCTTCATATTTGTGACAAGCTGGGCATGATCGATATATATGCTCTAGCTTGAGGGGGAGTGTTGAAGTGTGACCGGGCGGTCTGTCTTGGCGAGTTGGAGACCGCGCGGTCTGGCGGTCTCCCTCAGCGGTTTGGTTGCTGTGCTGTTGCTGTCTGGTTGCCGAACGGTCTGGCGGTCTCCCCTGGCGGTCTCTCTCTCTCTCTCTGGTGGTAGCCGTGCGGTTAGCCCTTCTGTCTAACCGCGCGGCCTGTGCGGTTTGATCTGTATAGTCCGCTTAGTCCTGTAAATTTTTAGTCCCACATCTCTTATTTGTATTCTCTCTTCTCTCCTCCATTCTATATAAGGGAGGGCATACCTTTGTAATAGATACCTTTTTCTAATAATAAAATTTCAGTTATACTCGTTCCGGCTTGTTTTTAGTTCGTTTCTAACAATTCACAAATAGGCACTGTAGTGGTGATCATCCATCCAATCCAACCCAACAACCCAAAAAAATATCATATCCAAAATCTGGCACCACACAAGACTTAGCATCAGGTCCCCACGACGACACAAGGAAATTAAAAAAAACCCCAGAAATTCTAAGTAAAAACAGCCCTTCACGACAAATTCATCGAGACCATATATTGAATTTGGCAAGAACACTTGACAAATGTCGTAACAACTCGACGAAATTTACATGAACACTCAACGAACATGACAACCACTCAACGAATTAGACTTAACTACCCGACAAATTCGACTTAACTACTCGACTAATTCGACTTAGCTACCCGACAAATTCGATTTAACTACTCGACAAATTCGACTTAACCACTCGATGATTCGACGTAATCACTTGATGTACCCGATGAACTCGACGAACTTTACATAACTACTCAACGAATTCTACATAACTACTCGACGAATTTCACGTGACTACTCGATGAATTCTATGTAACTACTCAACGAATTTCACGTGACTACTCGATGAATTCTACGTAACTACTCAATAAATTTAATTTAGGCCAAACCAAAACCGTATGAACTAGAAAGACCAACATCGAGAAAGATACGATATTGATGAGTCTTGAAACGTTAAAAGAAATGAGAAGAAGGAACTAAAAGAAGACTAAGCAAGAGGGATAGTCCACCACTTGCCTCCAATCTTCCGATTTCCAATCTCTCAAGCACTCCACGTCAAGGATCGGCCTAAAGGAACCCACGACAACAAAAATCTGGAAGGATTTGGATGAAAATTAAAGTTAGGGCTACTCACTCAAACGTCAAAAATCCACGAACCCGGAATACTCGCCGTACACGCGTAGATCTCAGCGAGGGCTTTCCAAATCTATACTCAGACGAAGATTATGTGCACTAGATCTCCCGCGGTGTCCGTCGGAAATCTCCCGGAAGGCGGTCTCCTTCTCCCTCGCGTGTTCTGGTTCGACGGAATAGGAAGAAGAGACAGAAGACCTAAATCCTAAGTTCGTGCCAGCTTTTTATATAGAAATTTTATGTATATTTATATATATAATATGATTTATAAATGATCTTAACATTTCATTTGATGATTAGGACTAAGGTCAACTTGGATTTCGACGAAATTTGCCCCAAAGGTGAATATCGGTCCTACGAATCCATTGGCAAAGTTTAAATCAGAGTTCGACGAGCCGATATCGAGTTATGATTTATTTCCACAGTTTACAGCAATGATAAATCCTCTCAAACTTTGAAAAAAAATTCACCAGGCTTTCAAAATAGCTCAAATCGCAACAAAACATGACAATCATGATTAAAATTAAATACTTAAATTTTCTAAAGTCAGAAAATTCTACACTCTGGCAAGTTCGAAATTCAGTCAACTTGACCAAACAGGCACAAAACGCATTAACGACATCATACTGTTAAGTTCGCGTTAACATAACGCCCTTACGTCAATATTACGTCAAAGAAGATCAAAATTAATTATAAAAAATTTAGGGGTGTTACAACACCCCTCCCCCCCAAAAGAAAGTTTTGTCCTGAAACTTGAAACGCAATACGAAACTAAGATATATAAAGGGATGGAGTAAAATTTTGTTGGATAGGAATACTTACCGAAGAAAGATAGGAGAAAAGATATGGATGAGATTCCTTCATAGTAGATTTTAATTCCCAAGTCGCGCTCCTGACGTCCCGATTTCTCCAAAGAACCTTAACCATATGAATCATCTTCCTACGCAACACTCAATCATGCATCTCCAGAATACGGATAGACTCTTCGACAAAAGAAAGATTGGGCTGCAACTGGGGCACAAAGTCAATAACATGACGATCATTAGGCACACACTTTCTCAACTGACTCACATGAAACACATCATGAACATTAGGGAAAGTAGCAGGTAATTCCAGCCTATAAGCAGACACTCTTATGCACTCAACAATTTGGAAAGGTCCCACATACTTGGGATCCAACTTGTAGTTCCTTCCAAATCTCTTAACACCTAGCATCAGAGAAACTTTCAAGAAAACCATGTCCGCAACTACGAACTCCAGATCAACCTTATGCTGGTTTGCATACATTTCATAACGCTCTTGAGTCAAATGAAGCTTCTCACAAATATGTGACACAACAATGCTTATCTCCTCTAAGACTTCTGGACCTAACAATGATCTCTCACCAACCTCAGCCCAAAATAGGGGAGTTTGACAATGCTTCCCATACAAAGCTTCAAAGGACATCATCTGCAGTCTCTCTGATAAGTGTTGTTGTAAGAAAACTCTATAAGTCCAAGACGTCTATCCCAGGATCCACCGTTTTCTAGAATATAACATCTAATCATATCTTCCAAAATCTGATTCACTCTTTTTGTTTGACCATTATTCTGAGAATGATAAGCGGTATAATACCTAAGGTCAGTGCCCAAATCTCCCTACAAGCTTCGCCAAAAATGAGACATATATCTGAAATCCCAATCAGACACAATACTTACTGACACATCATGAAATCTGATGACCTCATCCAAATAAAGCTCTATTATTTTCTCCATGGAATAATCAATCTTAAAAGGCATGAAGTGAGCACACTTTGTCAATCGGTCAAAAATAACCCACACAGCATCATGCTCTCAGGGAGACCTCAGCAAACCAATAATGAAATTCATAGAAATACTCTCCCACTTCAAGCTTGGAATATCAAAAGGTGTCAACTTACCACCAAACAATTTGCTTTAGATCTCGGTACAACGTGTGCTCCCTTAGAGTAGATAATACTAAGCTCAAATGCAAAGCATGTTCTTCAGCACTTCTAGAATACACTAGAACATCATCGATGAAAACGACCACAAAATGATCTAGAAATTACTTGAATACTCTATTCATCATATTCATAAAAGAAGAGGGTGCGTTAGTTAATCTAAAAGAAATTAACAATAACTCAAAATGCCCATATTAGGAACGAAAAGCAGTTCGCGGAATGTCCGACTCACAGATCCTCAACTGATGGTAACCTGAACGAATGTCAATCTTCGAGAACACAGAGCTACCCCACAATTGTTCAAATAAATCGTCAATCTAAGGCAACAGATATTTGTTCTTGATAGTTACCTTATTCAACTCCCTATAATCTATGCACAATCTCATCGAACCATCCTTTTTCTTCATAAAAAGGATTGGAGCACCCCGGGGCGAAGAACTAGGCCTAATAAAGCCACACTACAATAATTCGTCTAAGTACACAACTCTTCCAACTCACGCGAAGCCATACGGTAAGGTGCCCTCATAATAAGGTAAGTACCAGGCTCAAGGTCTATAACGAACTCTACATCTCTCTCAGGTGGGAGACCAGGAAGACTAACAGGGAAAACATCAGAAAACTCTTGCACCACGGAAATATCCTCGATATGCGGCAAATCACGAGCAGCTTCCAAAATAGAAACAAGATAAGCATTACAGCCGGACTATAAAATTTTGAGCAAATACCGCAGATATGATTGGGGAGTCTTGACACAAAAAGCCAAACACGTTCATGGGTTGGTTGTCGTCCATCTTGAAGTCCAAATGTTTGACTTTTCATTGAATGGCAGTATCATATCTGGATAACCAATCCATACCCAAGATTACATCAAAGTATTCCAAATATAGCACCTTTAGATCGGCATACGCTAGGAATCTACCTAAAAGAATAGGGCAAATCTTGATACCCTGATTCAACACCACCAAATCACCAGATGAAAACTTCACACGAAGCAGATTGCCAACTCAATCAATGGCCAAACAATATTGGTCTACAAAATTCTTAGAAATGAAAGAGTGAGTGACACCCGAATCAAAAAGAACGCGCGCCCAATGATTCTTTACCTTAAACTCGCCTAGAAAATCATACATGTAACTAATATAGCAAAAACCAAATCCACAATTACAAGTTAACAACTAAAGTAGAATCTAACCTTAGTTCACCTAAGTGGAAGACTGAACTTCTTCCTTGGTCACCGCATTCAGTTTACCTCTTCCCCTATCCAGTTGCTGCAGCTGCGGTGGTGGCAAAGCCTGAAGTGGAACCGACTGCACTGTGGGTTGGGATTGCGTGCACCTAGACTTCATATACCCCTTCTTCCCGCGCTGAAAGCAAGTCTTATCTTTTGTCCAATAGTGTTCAACATCCTGCCCCTTCTGCTTACATAAAGCACATGTTAGATCTCCCTTGGGTGCACTCTGAATCGCAAGCACCTGATGCTGCTTTTGAGCACCCAACCTCTTGAAACACTTTTCAAAAGGATGGCCTGGATGACCAAAAAAACTGCATGCCTCTTTGCCCCATTTCTTTGGAGCCAGGCTAGAATCCTAAGGGCTTCCAGTATCCTCAGCCTTTCTCTTTTCCTTCCTCAGCAACATGTCACGATTCTTGGCATTGTCAATAATCTCAACCTTCAAGACAGTTTCTACTGCTTCTGCATAACTCTCAGATCGATAAACGCTAACTAACTGTTGGATATCACTTCGAAGACCACCAAGAAAACGCTTAACTTTTCCCTCCTCAATGGCTACCAACTTTGTAACAAACCTGCTCAATGTGCTAAACTCGATCTCATACTCACCAACTATGAGTTGCCTCTACTCCAAATGTAGAAAATTGTTCATCAGCTTGTCTTTCTCAATCGACTGTGGGAACTTCTTCAATAGCATCACATTAAACCTTTTCCACGAGTACCCATCTGTGAGACCTTCCTTTCCCTGATCCACTAGCCTTTAGCAAGGGCCTTCAACTGATAGGCAGTGACCATAACCTTTTGGTTCGTAGAAATTCTCTAATAGGAAAACATCTCCTCAATAGCTATGATCCAGTCATCTAACGCCACGAAATCAGCCCTCCCATCATAGGTTGGGCATCCTAAGCGCTAGAAATGTGAGATGAAGTTCATCTCAGGCGGTCACAGGACAGGAGAAACCAGGAGAGCGGGAAGGACATGCACTGCCTGACCAACCGCAGGGTCCTGCACCCCAGGCTGTTGACCTAAAGTGGCAGTCAGTAATGCCTACATTTGTGCTTACATTGCAACCATCTTCCTCTACAGAGCCTTGTTGCTCAGACGCAGCTCCTCGAACATAGCCTCATTATACGCACCCAAAGACTCACCCTCAGACTAGGGAGCCGACCTCAGCGTTTGATGCTTCAGAGTTATTTCTACAAATACGAACGAGCATCTCAATAAAACTTAGCTTAATGCTAGAATTACTTAACTTAAATTAAACTGAAAATGTGTAGACACTTGCTCTTGCCACTACCTTACTTTGGGATTTTCAATGAATGATGTTATGCTTAACTTAGGATGATATGTCATCATTCCTTAACTATTATGCATATAATATGAAAACATGAATGCTTAAATCTTCATTTTAAATTATGTGTGCACGAATTTCATCATATAGATCTTAACTTGACATGTGTGTCAATGCTATGTTATGTTGTGCATGTCGTCCTATGCATTCTAAAAAGGCCTTAATTCATTCCATGAGCGACACACACAAGTAATATTATGCATCTCATACTACATAATATCACATGTAACGTAAAACTAAAATCTAATAAGCATTCATGTGATAATGTTAAGTCAATCATTTCAACTTAACAGTCACATGTTGTTATGCTCATGAGAATTCATATACAAACACATATTATGCATTTCATACAACATAATACGTCATGTAAACTTCTATCATGCTTATGAGTATAGTGTTCATGTTTCAGCCAAGACATACTGATGACACATTGGTGTGTGCATACAATGAAAAAGATTCTAAAAATAAATGGTCGTTCGACTAACTTGTCAAACTAACCAAACAAACCTCCCTCTGATACCGACTGTTACAACCCGTATTTTCTCAATATATAAATATATTATCAGAGCGATAGAAAATATGCGTCATGATATCACGTCGTGCAAGAGACAACTACAGATGCTCATACAACTCTGTCTCTTCATTTATTTTCAGAAAAGACATATATATTTTATGTTAAAAAACATGATTTAAGTTTATAGTTCAAGAACCGTGTCCCTCGGTTCAATGGATCAGCTAGTCCACAAGTATTAAAGTATATACACAGCAGAAAAATATATAATTTAATTTATATTATCATACATGAGAATGAAGACCCAACACTATGTTAATGATGTGCAAATTTCTAATTTTAGTATAAGTAGAAAAAGAACTTTTAAGATCTTCAAAATAGAGTGATATTTATCTGAAACAAATGTTATGCATATGAGTAAAGGTGTAGATTTTTATACGTATTAAAATAAGTATTAAGCCTCATATTATAAAACCTTTCCAGAGAGCAATGCATCAACAATAAAAAATAGTAATAGTAGAAATAACAAATAACAGTCTAATACATAAAGAAACTATGTTATGGGCGCCAACAATCTGACACGAACCCATAACACCAAAAGAAAAGTCTGAGATACACCACAAAGTCAATAAAAATAACAGACTATCTCTCACAAATGAGAGGAAAAAGAATCAGCTACTGAAGCCTGGAAGAAACGAACTCGATCAGCTCCAACTGCTATTGGTCTGAACCTGAGGTATTCAAAAAAAGAAAAGAATGGCTTAGCACAAAGGCGCAAAAGGAAGAACAAATAGAGTTCAAAGATTAATAAGCTTAAGAGGTTACCACCCAACGAAAATAACAATCAAAGAACATATGAACAATAACAAACAAAGAACATATGAACAGTAAGTATAATTGATTTAGCACGAAATGATTATATGAGAGAAGGACTTGCACCAAGTGCAATAAGTATTCATATTAGCATATATATAGTAAAAGAGATTGATCGACTAGAAAAGTGAATCGTTAACACCGGACATAAAACGGTACTGAGATGGTGACATTATTTCCAACACAAACCATCAAACCAAAACATCCAATGAAAATGGCATTGTGGTGGTGGTCATCCATCCAACCCAACACAAAAGTCCATAACAAAGTCACTGGGTGTAATGATTCACAAACAGACACTGTGGTGGTGGTCATCCATCCAACCCAACCCAACAGTCCAAAAAAATATATCATATCCAAAATTTGGCACCACACGAGACTTGGCATTGGATCACCACGATGACACAAGGAAAGAAAAAAAAACCCAAAAATTTCAAGTAAAAGCAACCCTTCACGACGAATTTGTTGAGACCATACGTTGAATTCGGTGTGATCACTCGACAAACGTCGTAATAACTTGATGAAATATACAAGAACACTCGACGAACTTGACATAACCACTCGATGAATTCGACTTAACTACCCGACGAACTCGACTTAACTACTCGACGAATTTGACTTAACTACCCGATGAATTTGACTTAACTACTCGACGAATTTGACTTAACCACTTGACGAATTCGACGTAATCACTTGATGCACTCGACGAACGTCTCGACAAACTTTACGTAATAACTCGATGAATTCTACGTAACTACTCGATGGATTTCACTTGACTAGTCGACAAAATCTACATAACTACTCGACAAATTTCAGGTGACTACTCGACGAATTCTACATAACTACTCGACAAATTTAACTCAGGCCAAACTGAAACCGTATGAACTAGAAAGACAAATATTAGGAAATATACGATATTGACGAGGCTTGAAACTTAAAAAGAAATGAGAAGAAGGAACTAAAAGAAGACTAAGCAAGAGGGATAGTCCACCACTTACCTCCAATCTTCTGATTTCCAATCTCATATGCACTCCACGTCAAGTATCGGCCGAAAGGAAACCACGACAACAAAAATCTGGAAGGATTTGGAGGAAAACAAAAGTTAGGGCTACTCACTCAAATCCACAAAACCGGAAATACTCACTGCACACGCGTAGGTCTCGGTGTGGGCTTTCCAGATCTATACTCCAATGAAGATTCCGTACACTAGAGCTCCCGCGACAGCCGTCGGAAAGCTCTGAAAGGCAGTCTCCTTCTCCCTCGTGTGTTCTGGTTCAGCAAAACAGGAAGAAGAGACAGAAGACCTAAATACTAAGTTTGAGACGGCTTTTTATATAGATATTTTATGTATATTTATATATATAATATGAATTTTAAATAATCTTAACGTTTCATTTGACGATTTGGACTAAGCCCAACTTGGTTTTCAATGAAATTTGCACCGAAGGTAAATACCGGTCATACGAATCCAACGACAAAGTCGAAATCAGAGTTCGACGAGCCGATATCGAGTTACGATTTATTTCCACAGTTTACGGCGATGATAAATCCTCTCTAACTTTGAAAAAAAATTCACCGGGCTTTCAAAATAGCTCTGATCGCAATGAAACTTGACAATCACGATTAAAATTAAATACTTCAATTTTCTAAAATTCTACTCCGCCCAACGAGAAGGAGGACAACTTCGGCTCGCTTCTCAGGATCGCGAAGGACTACAAAGATGAACATCAGCTCGGAGGGGAGGGCGAGGAAGACCGCCCGTCTAGGGAGGAAGGTGAGAGCTAACTCGCACCCCTTATCTTTCTTTTTCCTTTGTTTTTTCTGTAATTCTCTCTCCCCTCTTTTTTGTAACCTCGCCGAGGTGAGCTCCCCATTTTTACATCATGAATATAGATTTTTAATGAAAAAAGTACTTTCTACCTCTTACCTTCTGCCGTGTGATCTCGCTAGAGTAGTATTCGCTGTTTAGAATGTATGAGTTAGGATTCGTTCCCGCGAGTAGACCTTGAGAGCTCGCTAGCTCTAGGCAATCCGGAGGCAGACCACTCACCACGCTAGGCTCGCCTCGGCCCAGCTCGCCCACGAGCTGCCTTCTTTCTTGTCGATGTTGAACTAGAATTGTAAAAAATTAACAAGTAAAAAACTTAAGGGGGTGAAATGTACTGCCAAGGATCGCCTCATCTCGCCTTCCTCAGCAGACGCCGAGTACTAAGGTTGCCATCTTTTTACCCCGCCTCACTTAGATAATGTCATCCCACAGTAATAGGTCCTTGATATTTGCAGAGCTGAACCCATGAGTCCAAACTCGCCTGAGAGGATTCTCCTCCCCCGATTCTAGAAAAAAGGCCAAGAACTTCCCAAGTAAAATCTGGAGACTATACGACGTAGTTGCCGAGAGCAGCCTAGCATCCTCGGCTCGCCCTCTTTGACCCCCCTGCTCGCCTATTGGCACTTCCATGGCCAACCTCTAGGTGCTACCGCTAGCCCAATCTGCTAAGTGAAATCCTGACGGCGGGTGTTGAACATCCTCCGGACTAAACCCCATGTTCATAACAATATCCATGGAGGTCCTGGCCCTGCCATCTAGGTGAAAGCCTGACAACGGGAGCGTCCCGAGACCTAACCCAAGAGTGAGAATCTTACTTTCCATGACCATCCTCCGGGTTCTACCACCGGCCCAATCAGCTAAGTGAAATCCTGACAGTTGGTGTTGAACATCCTCCGGACTCAACCCTAGGGTCATAATTATGTCCATCGAGACCCTAGCCCTGCCAGCTAGGTGGAAGCCTGACAGTGGGAGCATCCCGATACTTAACCCCAGAGTAAGAATCTTACTTTCCATGTCCATCCTCCGGGTGCTAACATCGGTCCAATCAGCTAAGTGAAAGCCTGTCGGCGAGTGTTGAACATCCTCGGGACTCAACCCCAGGTTCATAACGACGTCCATCAGGGCCCTGACACTGCCAGTTAGGTGGAAGCCAGATAGCGGGAGCATCCCGAGACCTAACCCCAGAGTGAGAATCTTACTTTCCACGGCCATCCTCCGGGTGCTACCACCGGCCAAATTAGCTAAGTGAAAGCCTGACGGAGGGTGTTGAACATCCTCCGGACTCAAACCCAGGGTCATAACGATGTCCATCGAGGCCCTGACCCTGCCAGCTAGGTGGAAGCCTGACAGCGGGAGCATCCCGAGACCTAACCCCAGAGTGAGAATCTTACTTTTGTCCAACCTCAGGCCCCGCCAGCTAGGTGGAAGCCTGGCAGTTGAGGTGCTTCAGGACTTAGCTCGACAAATGCTATTTGCCCCAAACTTGATCTGCAAAAAAGTTGGAACATAAAAGGATTTCATATTCATTAAAAGAACTGTTGGGTACATTGGTCATAATGTACTTGATTTGATGAAGCCCTTTCAGCTCAATGATATACACAATAGTTTTATTTGATGAATGTTTAGTTCTTGTGTGCATGCAAATAAAGCTAAGTACAAAAGCGTCGAGACATTAGACTAGTGTCGACACTTTTGTCAAAGATGCGCTGAGACAAGGAGAAAGCTGTGTCGACACTCAGGACTAGTGTCGACACTCTTAAACTAGAAGTGCCGAGTCAAAGAGAAAGTTGTGTCGACACCTAAGACTTGGGTCGACACTATGATATAAGAAAGACACTGTATCGAAACTCACGATTAGTGTCGACTCACATTACACAAGCTGTGTTGAGACAAGGTGAAGGTTATGTCGACACATTTAGAAGTATTTCGACATCACTACAAGATTAATGTCGACACCAAGGAATGGTGTTGACACATCCAACAGTCAAGTTTCAACACTTCAAGCAGAATTGTTTCCTAAGTGCAGAATTCAAGTCAGAGGTCCTGACAACTATCAAAACTGTCAGATGTCAGTTATTAATCGGATCAGCTGGTTACCTTTGATAGAGCCTATATAAAGGGATCATCTTTATAGAAATAAGATAGAATAAAGAAAAAGAGAAGTAAAAAATTGGAGAAGACAGATCTAAGAAGTAATCTGCTAGAATTTAAAAGGTGGAGAGAAGCCTGATCAAGAATCATCTTCAACATTCTCCAACCTAGATCTATCCTAATTTAAACTTCAAGAAGCTTTGAAAAGCTAGGAAGGGTCGGATCAAATCAATTACTACAAGTATCAAGGGAAGCTGACTTATCAAGTTCAGTTCAAGAAGCAGTCGCCCGTTTCTCTTTTGCTTGGTGACTAATTCTGAATCAATTTATTTTCACCATTATTAATCTTGTAAGATCTACTTAAAGATCTGAGTGTTGGGGAATCAATTTCTTTGAATTGTAAGCCTGTGTTATAAAGGCTGAGGTAGGACAGGAATTGCCTGAGGTAGGAGAAGTGGGTATTTCTCTGAGGCGTAGGAACTGATTGTTCTGAGTTGTAGAGCAGGAGTTGCCTAAGGTGTAGGAGTGTGGATTCACTTTGAGGTAGAGTTCTTGAAAAGAACTTGAGTTGTAGGATCTTGGTGATATGAGTGGTAATACTTATATAGTATGAGTTGTAGGAGCCAGCTGGGCTTTGAGCTGTAAGATCTGAGGATTTGAGTAAAGAAAGGGGTTTGGCCGAATCTAGTTCATTGCTAGATAGGCGAAGGGGGAAAGCGGATGTACCCATCAATTGGGGAACAACTATAAATCTATGTGTACTATGTTGTGATGGTTGTGCTGTGATTATTTTAATTGATGAATAGTTTTCTTGTTTTATCTGACTGGGGTAGTAATAAATATAGAAAATAAGATTTCATTATCTAAAAGTAGCCTAGAATTAAATTGTACCTATTCACCCCCCCCCCCCCTCCAGGTCACTAATAATCCTAAAACAAAGATTTACAATTGGTATCAGAGGGAGGGCTCATTGAGAAGGCATAACAGCCTAGTGAGAATCCAAAGGATTGCAAAGAAAGATAAATCATGGCTCTGAGGGAAAACAATTACATCAATATCCCAGTCTGCTCCAAAGAAAATTTTGGAATTTGGAAGGAGAGAGTAGGATTATTCATGGAGGCAGCAAATCCAAGAATATATATCACAGTGGTTGAAGGACCTTTCATTCCCATGAAAGTGTTAGTTCTTGATACAAACATCAAGACACCAAAGACCTACATAGAGATGGATAAGGATGAAATCATTTTGGCCTCTATGGACAAGAGGGCTCAGAATATTGTAGTCAGTGCAATAGATGATTCCACTTTTCAAAACCCGATTCATTATAAAACATCTAAAGAAATGTGGGAGTCACTGATTGTCTATATGGAAGGAACTGATGAGGTCAGAGATGATAGAAAATCTCTGTTAAATCAACAGTATGAAGCCTTCAGACAGGATAAGAAAGACTCAGTGGCTGAATGTTTTGAAAAGTTCTTCAGAATTGTAAGCAACCTGAGGACTTATGGCAGGAGCTTTAATAACTATGAACTTAATGATAAGTTCTTGAGGTCCCTGAACAAGGAATGGGATATCAAGATCTGTGCAATAAGAGAAATGGGTAAATTAGCCAACATAGACCCCCAGGATCTATTTGGCAAGCTATTGTCTCATGAGTTACAGCTCAATCTAAGGAAGTCTGAAGAAGATTCAGCTAGAGCAAATAGCAGAGAAAAGTCCTTGGCCCTAAAGGCTGAGTCATCCAGGAAGGTCAGAGAGAAGTCAACACTCTCAGAAAGACTGGAAACAGCTTCTGAGTGTTCAGAATCATCCATATCAGGAGGAGACCTGACTGAGGAGGAACTATCTCTCTTCTCGAGACAGTTTAAGAAAATGTTGGGGAGAAGAGGGCAGGGAAGCTGGAAGGGTCCAGCTAGAGACTCTTCTCTCAAGAAGACCAATCATCCAGATAAACCAAGGAAGAAGAACTCTAGGGACTGGTATGGTTCTTCACAGTACAAATATATTAAGACTAATATTGTGTGTTATTGTTGCAACAGAAAACGGTATGTCATAGCTGATTGCCCAACAAAAAGAAAGGAGAAAAAGCCAGATAACTGGAATGATGGACATCACAAGAAGGCTGACAAAATCCACTTGGCAAAGAGACATTCTACACTGTCTGATATTGAGTCTAGTTCATCAGAATTAGAAGAGGAGGAGACTCTCATAGACCTGATGGCTATTGAGGAGACCAAATTAGGAGAAGGAGATCAGGATTGTTCAGATCCTTTTAAGGTAAAATCAATCTCTCATAGTTTAGCCTCAGATTCTTTTTCTACATCAGAAAATGAATCATGTTCACACTCCTCTAATAATAGAGAACATGATTTAGACATTGAAGCTGATTTCAACACCCTTATGAACAGATATGGGAAGTTACTAAAGGCCTTAATTGCAAGCAAATAGCTTGCTAAGGATCAAGCCAGAGAATTAGAATCTCTGAAGGGAGTATCTTTTCAGTTGGAGAGGGCCAACATAAAGTCAGACCTGCAAAAATTGAAGCTTATAAAACTAACCAACAAGATAGATATCCATGCAGATGTAATAGTAGAACATGTCAAGACTGTCAAGGACCAAGAAGAAAAGCTTACCCAGGAAAGACAGCTCCTGACTCAATTTTCAAAACCCAATTCAGTGCTACCTATCATAGACACCTTCTCTGCACCATTTAGAAGTGGTGTAGGGTATGTCAGGAACAAAAAGTTCAAAAAGAAATTTGTACCTAAGGGTAAAGCCCCAATGGGTCTATTTAAGCAATCTTCCAAGTATCTGCCTTCTAACAGATGCTTAAGATCATGTGTTCCTGGACACATGATGTCTGAGTGCTCTACCAGCAAGGTCAATAAAGAGCCTTGCTGGAAGGGACAGACATCTAATGGCAATAAAGGTAAAAAACCACCACAGAGGGTGATCGATCCAAGAAGCCAAGGAATTCTTGGAAATGGTCCCAGTACACCACACCTAAATCTAAAAGGTAAGGGTGTGAATTTTGCACTACTACTTTGGAAGCTGGATGTCAAGTCTGTTGGAGTTGGTGACCGGGCGGTCTGGCGGCCTGTCTTGGCGGATTGAAGACCGCGCGGTCTGGCGGTTTCCCTCCAGCGATTTGGTTGTTGTGCTGTTGCTGTCTAGAATCTGAGCGGTCTAGCAGTTTGTCTCTGGCGGCTTGGAGACCAGGCGGTCTAGCGGTATCCCATTGCGATCTCTCCTTCCTCTCTGGTGGTAGCCGAGCGGTTAGCCCTTCCGTCTAACTGTGCGGGTTGTTTCTGTATAGACCGCTTAGTCTTGTAATTTTTTAGTCCCACATCTCTTATTTGTATTCTCTCTTCTCTCCTCCATTCTATAAAAGGGAGGTCATACCTTTGTAATAGATACCTTTTTCAGATAATAAAATTTCTATTATACCTCTTCCGGTTTGTTTTGTTCGTTTCTTACATGGTATCAGAGGACTCGATCTTCTCCTCCTGATTCTGTGTGCCTTCTCTGTCCGCGCGACATGTCCGCATGGCTTGCTTCTTATTCTCGCGACCTGGCCTCGCGACTTGTTCTTCTGCCTGCTTGCACCCTGTTCACGCGGCTTCTTTCTCTCCTTGTCATTGCCCTTTGTGTGCATGACCTCTTCTTCTCGCCGAGACCTGTGCTTATTCACCGCGACCTCTTCTTTAGTCATCGCGACCTGTTGTCGCGACCTATTTGCCTTGTTCGCCTTATTTGTCTTCCCGTGGTCTTTTTCTCTAACCGCGCGGTCTTCTCTTTCTTCTGTTCGCACGGGCTGCTTTCTAACCACTCGACTTCTTCCCCTCTTCTTGGTTTTGTGGCTTGGTCGTGGCTTTTCTGGCCGCTGGTGTCTGTCATCGTGACCGCTACAAATATCTTTCTTCTAACCGCTGCGATTTATCCCTGTTCGCGCGGCTTGTTTACTAAACGCACGGTTAGTTTCCTAACCGCGCGGCTTCCAGTTGTTTTCTCCTATGGCTCTTTCTGATGCTTCTACTTCTACCACTCCTGTCGCCAATCCGGCTCTGCCTCTTCCTCCTACTCCTTCCGGGAACCTTGGCACCGTTTCGAAACATGTCGGCTCCAACTACTCGGATTGGAGCATCTCCTTCATCTTTATCCTTCGCTCGCAACGCAAACGCCACCATCTCGTTGATGACCCTCCTCCCACCACTTCACCTCTCTTTGATGACTGGGATGCGTGTAATGCACTTATGCGTACTTCGCTCGCTAACAGCCTCTCCGATGAATGCCTCTCCGCCATCCGTCATGATGAGACGGTCAAGGCCGCTTGGCTTCATCTTGCCGCTCTGTACTCAAAGGGGGCTCAGACGTCCCGTATCTATACGTTGTATGAGGACCACTTTGCCCGTCCTATATTGTCTCCTGCTGCTGCCTACCAATAGGTTCAGCTCTTGGGGCTGAGATTCTTCAGAATTGCCCCTTTTCTACGGATTTGGCTCAACAACACAAGCATTTACAGGAGCTTCTCGTTGTGTGTTATCTGCTCCGGCTTCCTGATACTTATGATATGATCCGCCAGCAAATTCTGGGTGAGGCAGAATCTCCTACCTTAGATGCCACCGCTGCCCGCATCGCTGCTGTCACCTCCCTCCTTCAGCACCCGCTTCTGCCCGCTCCTTCTCCACCGGACAACTATGCTCACCAAACTCAGCGGAGTGGCTCTGGTAGCCACAGTCACCAGTCTGGCGAACGTGCTCCTTCCCGCTACCTGTGGTCTCACTGTGGCCGCACCGACCATACTATGGAACGCTGCTTGATGAAGCATCCCCATCTTTGCCCCTCGGGTGACACTTCCGCCTCCTCTTCCAAGCTATCTTGCTCCATGGTCACATTATCAGGTAGTGCCCACGTGGTGACCCAAGGTAAATGGCTTATCGACTCTGGTGCGACTAATCACATGACGGGCAATCCTTAGTGCTTCTCTCTACTCGAATAGCATGATCGGTTGCCTCCTGTACTCATTACAAACGGTTCTCCCTCCCCGATTCATGGGTCGGGAGTAGTTCATGTTACTCTGTCTCTTCGCCTGCAAACACTCTCTATGTGCCCAAATTTCCGTGCAATTTATTGTCAGTTACCTTTTTATGCAAGCAACTTCAGTGCTCTGAGACGTTTACTCTGACTTCTTTTTCTTTTCAGGATCCGAGCTCCCAACGGACGATTGTTACTGGGACTGAGAGCGGCGGCCTCTACTTCCTCGACAACATTTCCGCCTTGTCCGCCTTCTCCTCTTCTTCTATGGATCTTCTCCAGTGGCATCTCCGCCTTGGTCATCCTCCTCCATGACTTCTACATCAGCTTCTGCCCCACCTCTCTCCTTTTAGTACTCCTCTCAACTACGATGCTTGTCAGCTTGGCAAGCATCACCGTTTCTCCTTCCCACCGAAGCAAGGTCGGGGCTCTACCCTTCTGTTTGATCTAGTCCACTCTGATATCAGGGGCCCTGCTCCTACCCTCACTATTGGTTGGGGTATTTCTTATTTTGTAACTTTTGATTATTTTTCTAGATGTCCTTGGGTGTATCTCTTATGAGATCGCTCTGAACTTTTGGATGTATGGATCTCTTTTTATCAATTAATTAAAACTCAGTTTGGTGTTTGTGATAAAACATTTCGCTCAGACAATGCTAAAGAATATCTGAGTCATGCTTTTACATCTTTTTGTGTGCAACATGACATTATTCATAAGACTAGCTGTGTTTATACCTCCCAATAAAATGGGGTGGCGGAACGCAAAAACCGTCATCTCCTCGATGTCGCTCATACCTTGATAACCCAGATGCATGTTCCTCGCTCCTATTGGGGCTATGCTGTTCTCCTTGCCTGCTACCTCATCAATCGCATTCCCACTACAGTTCTCTACTGTAAAACCCCATTCTCCATTCTGTATCCGGGCAAGGAGCCTTTCCCTCTCCCTCTCCGAATCTTTGGGTGCACTACCTTTGTGCATGCCCCATCTACCACTCGAGATAAGCTCTCCCCTCGCTCCACCAAATATGTCTTTCTGGGGTACTCCCCAACTTAGAAAGGCTATTGTTGCTTTGACCCCATTTTTCATAAGCAGTTTGTCTCTGCTGACGTCACCTTCTTCGAGAATGTCTCCTACTTCTCGGCTGAATCCTCTCCTCTCCCCCCAGCTTCTGATACTCCTGCTGTTTTCTTTATTCCCTTGTCTCCTACTGCGATCTCAACCCCTACTCTGTCTCCTTCCACTCCTCTCCCTCCGCCTCTTTCTCCCTCTTCTCCACCACCGTCTCCCTCATCTTCGTCGTCGTCTCTCTCTACTCTCGGGCCAGCTCTCTCTGCCACGGATGCTCCGGATGTCGAGGGACCTATCGACCTTGATCATCAAGTAGCTCGTAAAGGGGTACGGACGTGTACTCTACACCCCCTTGCTGCTGTTGTTTCATATGATCGTCTTACCTCTTCTCACAGGGCCTTTGCTCTGGCTATCTCTTCCAGTGCCACACCCCATTCCTACCAGGAGGCCCTTGCTATTCCTCATTGGAAGATGGACATGGATGAAAAAATGTTGACCCTAACTGAGCGGGGTACCTGGACTCTTGTTCCTCCTCCCTTTGTTACTAATGTTGTTGGCTTTCGCTGCGTCTTTGTGGTCAAATTTGGCCCGAACGGCATTGTGGATCGTTATAAGACCCGCCTTGTTGCTAAGGGCTTTACTAAGACCTATGGGATTGATTACTTTGACACCTTCTCTCCCGTGGCTCGTCTCAGCACTATCCGAGTCCTACTCTCTGTGGCCGTAAATAGAGATCGGCCGATTTCTCAGCTGGATGTCAAGAATGCCTTCCTTTATTGTGATCTTCAGGAGGCCGTCTACATGGAGCAACCTCCCGAGTATGTTGCTCAGGGGGAGATACGGGTATATCGGCTGAAGAAGTTCATCTATGGCCTCAAGCAGAGCCCTCGAGCTTGGTTTGACAAGTTCAGCGGCATTGTGGTGGCCATTGGTTTTACGCGAAGCTCAGCCGATCACTCGCTATTCATTCGCAAAACCTCCTCAGGACTGGTTGTTCTTGTTGTGTATGTCGATGATATTCTTCTCACTGGCGATGACCAGGAAGGGGTTGCCTTGACAAAGCGGCATCTTCGTCAACATCTGGTCACGAAAGATATGGGCTCTCCGAAGTACTTTCTGGGGATTGAAATCTCTCGGAATCCCAACTCCTTAGTCCTCTCCCAACGTAAGTATGCTCTTGATCTATTAAAAAAGGCAGGATTGACTGGAGCAAAACCTGCCTGATGCCCCATGACAACTAGAGAAGATAAAACCTGTATAGATGAATCGCCTCCTCTTTCAGATATTACGCGATACATGCATTTGGTTGGTAAGCTCATATATCTCACAGTGACTAGGCCCGACATTTCCTATGATGTGGTCAAGGTGAGTCAATTCATGCAAGCGCCTAGGGAGTGTCATCTACAGTCCGCCTTGCGGATCTTAGAGTATGTCAAAGCAGCACCTGGGAAAAGATTACTCTTTCAGAAGAATGGTCATCTAGGGGTTGAAGCATACTTAGATGCGAGTTACGCTGATGACAAAGAGGATCGCAAGTCAACTTCGGGTTTTTGCACCTTTGTTGGGGGAAATCTGGTGAGCTGGAAGAGCAAGAAGCAGTCTGTTGTTTCCAGATCCAGTGCAGAAGCAGAGTATCGTAGTATGGCATCGACCACTTGTGAGTTAAAGTGGTTACGGGCACTCATGATGGATTTAGGAGAGGTCTACAACCATCCTCTACCTATGTTCTGTGATAACAAGGCGTCCATATACATCTCAAAAAATCCGGTCTTTCATGAAAGAATCAAGCACATTGAGGTCGACTGTCATTTCATTCGTGAAGAGATTTTGAAGGAACAAATTTGCACTCCCTTTGTCACTTCTGATAAAGAGTTGGCTGACATCTTCACCAAGCCAGTATCTGCCTCGTTTCTTCAAATTTTTGACAAGCTAGGCATGATCGATATATATGCTCCAGCTTGAGGGGGAGTGTTGGAGTTGGTGACCGGGCAGTCTGGCGGCCTGTCTTTGCGGATTGAAGATCGCGCGGTCTGGTAGTTTCCCTCCAGCGGTTTGGTTATTGTATTGCTGTCTGGAGTCCGAGCGATCTAACGGTTTATCTCTGCCGACTTGGAGACCGGGCGGTCTAGCGGTCTCCCATGGCGATCTCTCCTTCCTCTCTAGTGGTAGTCGAGCGGTTAGCCCTTCCGTCTAACCGCGCGGCTTGTGCGGGTTGTTTTTGTATAGACCTTTTAGTCCTGTAATTTTTTAGTCCCACGTCTCTTATTTGTATTCTTTCTTCTCTCCACCATTCTATAAAAGGGAGGTCATTCCTTTGTAATAGATACCTTTTTCAAATAATAAAATTTCTGTTATACCTCTTCCGGTT
Organism: Platanthera zijinensis; assembly: GCA_039513925.1. Taxonomy (NCBI): domain Eukaryota; kingdom Viridiplantae; phylum Streptophyta; class Magnoliopsida; order Asparagales; family Orchidaceae; genus Platanthera; species Platanthera zijinensis. The sequence goes on from CM077081.1 coordinate 73,529,824, forward strand.
TGTTTTTGTTCGTTTCTTAAAAACTCTAAGGTGCATAGAAGTACAACTTCAAATGTGCAGCCAAAGAGAAGATACAATCCATTTGAGTGTTAGTTCTGTGGGAAGGTTGGGCATTTTGCCCTAGATTGTTGGTATAATCAAATAACACATTCATATAAGACTCAACCAGTTTTGTTTAGAAAGTCTGCTGTGTTTCACACAACAAAGCCTAACAGGAACCAAGGCCCCAAAACTATTTGGGTGCCTAAGGTGAACTTATTTTGTGTTTGTAGGTGGAACCAAGTACCACAGGAAGGTCGGTATGGTACTTGGATAGTGGTTGTTCCAGGCACATGACTGGAACAAGGAGTTTGATAAGAGATTACACTCCAGTTAGGAATGGACCAAAAGTCATCTTTGGAGGGTCAGAGAAAGGACTCACCAAGGGATATGGTAACATTTCTAATGGCTTAGTTACCATCACAAAAGTGGCTTATGTGGAAGGATTGAACCACAATCTGATAAGCATAAGTCAGCTTTGTGATATAGGTTATGAAATTGTTTTCCACAATGACAAGTGTCGAATAAGGAATTCAAATGATCAAGAGATCATCTTGTCAGGCACTAGGAGTGGGGACATTTATTTTCTAAATTTCTTAAGTGTAAATGAGAAATATCATATATGCCTAGTAGCTAGTGAGAAAGACTCTTTGTGTGTGCAGTGGCACAAGAGGCTGGCTCACTTAAACTATAAAGCTATGTGCAAGCTATTCTCTATGGAATTAGTTAGAAAAAGTCCCCAGCTCAAATGCTCTAAAGAAGGCTTATGTCCTGCATGTCAAAAATGCAAACAGACAAAAGTCTCCTTTAAGAGCATTCAATCCAAAGACACTGAGAGGTGTCTCTACTTACTTCATATGGATCTATTTGGTCCTATGCAAGTTCTTAGTTTGGATAGGAATTTTTATACCTATGTGATTGTGGATGATCACTCTAGGTTTGCTTGTGTATTCTTCCTAAGGAGAAAGTCTGAAACACTAGACATCCTTGCTAATTTTGTCAGACAAGTTCAGAATGAGATGGGATGTTCTGTGGTCAAGCTTAGAAGTGACCATGGTATAGAATTTCAATCTGAAAGATGATAAATTTCTGTAAGGAACTGGGGATCTTTCAGGAGTTTTCCTCTCCAAGAACATCATAACAAAATGGAGTTGCTGAGATAAAGAATAGAACTCTCATTGAGGTAGTTAGAATAATGCTGAGTGATACATCTCTCCCAGAATATTTCTGGGCTGAGGCTGTAAACACAACATGCTATGTTCAAAATAGGGCCTTGATCAACAAGAATCATAGCAAGACTCCCTATGAACAATTGAAAGGCAGAAAACCAAATTTGTCTTACTTCAAAATTTTTGGTAGTAAGTGATATGTATTGGACAATGGGAAAACTTATCTACTAAGTTTTCAGAGAAATCCTATGAAGGAATCTTTGTAGGGTATAATGTACACAGCAAAGTATACATGATCTACAACTTGAAACATAAAGTTGTAGAGGAATCAATTAATGTAGTTTTTGATGAAAATTCTGTTCTATTTAATGAGATTTCTAACAACTCTAGTCTAAATGATGTTGACACTAGGATGGAGAAGTTAAATATAGGTGATTCACCTGATCTAGAGTCACACACTAGAGACAATGTAGCAATTCCTATAGAAGATACAATAACTGCCCAGGGGGAGGAAGAGAATCGTCATATTCCTCTTGCAGATCTAAGTGATGGTAGGCACCTTCCAGTAGCAGTTAGACACATTAGAGATCATCCTATTGATCAAATAATAGGTGATGTTAGGCTTGGAGTAACAACTAGGAGTAGATATCATAATGAGGTTCTATACTCTAGCATTCTCTCCCAGGTAGAACCTACAAAATTTGAAGAAACTAATTCAGACCCCAACTAGATTATTGTTATGCAAGAAAACTCAATCAATTTGAGAGATGCAAGTCTGGAGTCTAGCTCCTAGACCTAGTGATCACAATGTCATAGGCACTAAGTGGATTTATAGGAATAAACTAGATGAGTATGGGGTTATAGTTAAGAACAAAGCTATATTAGTGGCTAAAGGATATAGACAAGAGGAAGGGATAGAATTTGACCAAACCTTCGCTCCTGTAGCTAGGCTAGAGGTCATAAGGTTGTTCTTAGCTCATATAGCATACAAAGGATATAAGGTCTACCAAATGGTTGTAAAGTAAGCATTTCTCAATGGTAGACTAAAAGAGGAAGTCCATATAGTGCAACCACCAGGTTTTGTAAACCCTAAACTCAACTCCTATGTCTTCAGATTGCATAAAGCTTTGTATGGGTTAAAACAGGCACCTAGAGCCTGGTATGAGACCATGTATACCTTTCTTATATAGAACAAGTTCTCTAGAGGAAAGAAAGACAAGACACTATTCCTTAGGGAGATCAAAGGTTCAAGCATCCTTGTCTAGATATATGTAGATGACATAATTTTTGGGTCTACTAATGAGAAGCTGTGTAGAAAATTTGTCAGGCTAATGCAAGGCAAGTTTGAAATGAGCAGTATGGATGAGCTAAAATTCTTCTTGGGATTCCAAGTTAGGCAATCTGAGGATGGTATATCCATATCTCAGTCTAAGTTCACTAAGGAGTTTATTAAGAGGTATGGTATAGAGAATTCTTCTACCATGAGAAGTCCAATGGGTTCTTCAGTGTCACTACACAAGGATGAATCTGGGAAACCAGTTGATGAAACCTTGTATAGAGGCATCATTTGATCACTCCTGTATTTGACTGCTAGTAGGCCAGATATTGTGTTCTCAACATGTGTCTGTGCTAGGTACCAAGCATGCCCCAAAGAGTCTTATTACACTACTGTAAAGAGAATATTAAGATATCTTAAGGGCACACCCAACCTTGGGCTTTGGTATCCTACAGATAGTGATTTTGAACTCACAGGGTACACATGTGCAGATTTTGCAGGGTGTAAAGAAGCTAGAAAGAGTACTTATGGAACTTGTTAGTTTTTAGGGAAAAGAATCATAAGTTGGAGTAGCAAGAAGCAAATAAGTGTTGCAATTTCTATAGCAGAATCTGAGTATATATTGGAAGCTACTGTGCACAGTTGCTGTGGATTCAACATCAACTATTGGACTACAGTGTACAGCTAAGTAAATTTTTTATGTTTTGTGATTCTACTAGTGCAATTTCTATTACTAATAATACTATTTCATACAGTAGAACTAAACATATAGAAATTAGCTATCACTTTATCAGAGAGAATATTGAAAAAGAAAATATCATCTTACAGTATACTCCAATAGAAAGACAAGTTGCTGACATTTTTACAAAACCTCTAGATGAAAACAAATTCAATTACTTTAAATTTGAACTAGGTATGTTGAACATTGAGCAAACATTTTCAATTAGTAACAACAAAAGACCGTACAACTGATAAAAGATAACTAATCATGTCAAAAAATCTAATCAAATAAGAAAGACTTGATATAAGTCAAGAAATTATATTCAGAACTCAAATTTTGTCTAAGTCAAAGAATTGTGTTGAGACACCACAGTGTGTGTCGACACTATAGACAGTATTGTTTTGAGATACAAGAATGTGTGCCGACACAATAGATAGTCATGTATCGAGACATTAAAAATTAGTGTCGAGACATAAGGGTGTCGAGACCCTGAAGTCTGTGTCGAGAGACATGAACCTTGTGTCGACTTAAGTCGACACATCTCGAATGTGTAGGTTTTCCATGTTGACACTAGACATTTGTCGTATATTCAGAAAATTCTAAATACAGTGCGCCTTCTCGCCTTCTGCATATAGTTACTATAAATAGAGGGTGCAAGGAGTTGTCAACTACGCTTACCAGAAAACTTGAGAGACTATTCCCTGAGTGTCGAGACCTAGAAATCCTTAGTGGACACCTCTCAATCTCAAATTCTCTCAACTCAAATGGCACCCAAGAAGGACGACAACATCAATGAGGGTTATGAACTGGTGTGAAACGCATTTGTCTCCGCACAAGAAGAGATCAAGAATGTCATAGACCTTGTCAATAAGGCGGGTCTTGAGTATCTGCTTTCTGAACCAACTAAGATATGGAAGAGAGAAGTATCAGAGTTCTATTCCAATGCTTCACTAAACCCAAAGGCAGCCAAGATTAAGTCAAGTGTAAATGGGGCAAAAGTAAAGGTCACAATCAAAAGACTAGCTAAAGTCTTTCAGATTCCAAGAATTTCTAAGGAAGATGAACTGGAGCTCAGCAAGACTGCAGAGGCCTTAGAGTGGTGTGGACTGGATCCAACCACTAGGGTTGGTAGTTCACTAAACAGGAAAGGAATGAATTCTCAGGGCAAGTTTTTCTCTGAAGTAATAGGAAAAGTGCTCCTCTGCAAGACTGGAGCACATAATAGGATTTCAACCTTTATGTTCAACTTGATGACAAGGATTATTTTCAGGATCAAGACTGATTGGAACATTATTTTGTTTGATAAGATTGCAGAAGGAATTCAAAAGCCCAATATGGGCAGAATTGTTAGTTTGTATCTAGTTAAGACAATTCTAGATAATATCAACTAGAAAGTTGGAACAAAGATAAACCACGTGAGGAGAATGGACCTAAGAATTTTGTCAAGATGGGAAAGGGTCTTATCTAAGGAGACTCCAGAACCCAAGAATACAAAGGAGGTAAAAGGTAAGCAAGCAGTGATAGAGGAAGTTGATACTTCAAGTGATTCTGAGGAACAAGTGGTGTTCAGTTCAGATAAGTATGTCGAGGAAGAACAAAGAAGATCTCCAAGGTACTCACCTGGAACTAGTGTTCAGGTGCAGGGGGAGAATTTGTAAGAGGAAGATCAAATTGAGGGGGATAACCTCACTGAATTGCCAATGGATACAGCTACTACTATAATTATGGATGTTGTACATGAACTGGAACAATTAAAGGTTCCTGAACAAGAAATGTCTGAGAGAGAGATGGAGGATGAAGTTCCAAAAGAGACTGAAGAAGAAATTCTTGTGTCTAAAGAAACTAACAACCAGGGGGAGATAGCTGAAATTCCCCATATTGAAGTTCCTGATGCTGAAATTCAGTATGCAGATGTTACCTTGGAAAATATCAATATTAATGAGAAAGGTACAAGAGTTGAGGGGGAGTTAGCCCCAAATACTGTCAAAACCAAAGAGACACCACCAGTTGAAGAGCTAAGTTCTTCTTAATCTGAAGAAGAAGAGTCTCAGCTGAATAAAAGGAAGTTATCTGAAATTAAGAAGAGGAGCAGAAGCTACAAAAAGCATTTCCAATATGGGAGACCAACTGCTTCTACAGGAGATACTAGCTCTCTGCTAATACAAATATAGATTATGTTGGATAAACAAAGGAAATATCTAGAGAAGTATGTAGATGAGAGCAATAAAGAATTGCAATTTCAACTGACTCAGGATATAAAGTCCATAAGATTTGAAGTCAATCTCCTAAAAACAGACATGACTAATTTCTTTGAGAAGGGTGCTAATGTTGTAGTCTATATTGCTTAACAACAGCAAGTAGCAAAGACAACTGTAGATGAAATGGTTGTCAAACAAGGCTATGTCCTAGAAAATCAAAGAATTTTGGATGCAAACATGACTACTTTCCATACAAAAACAATGGTTAAGCTGACTGAGCAGACTACTGAGTAAGAAAACAAAATAGATGCTGCTACAAAGGCCATGGAAACTCAACTGGCAAACCATTCAGCCTCTTTGCTTACATATATCAAGGCTTCTTACAAGAATTTGGACAATAATTTACTGAGAGTGAAGAACACTGTAACTTCAGGTATCAATTACTTAGATGGACAGGTAAGGTTTCATAAGAATGATCTGAGTGATCATGTTGCAAGATAAGTCATAAAGGGGGAGAGAGTAATGATCAGGGCCAGTTCTGAACATGCTACCTGGATATCAAATAATATCAGATTCACTTTAGGCCATCCTCCCCTATGGTATGATGGAGATCAAGCTGCTGAGTCTAATTGTCAACCAGCTCAACTTGAAGCACCTTATGCTACTGGAACTCATGTTGCTGAGCAAACTATATACAATCCTGCAGCACAAGTTACATTTGAGGCTATCCAAGCATCTGTCCAACACATGTACAATCCTCCACCATCAGTTCAAAATATTACATGTGAAGAGGTGGAGTTGTCTGAATCTGCTCTGATGAAAGAACAAGAAGCTCAGATTTCAAAGAAAAGGTTTAGAGAACAAGTTGAGGCTAAATAAGATTTTGAGCAGTGGATTCCAACCTCCAGATTAATAATCCTCACTGTACGGAAGGCAGTCAATGCAAATGTGACAGACAGAGGTAAATGGTATTCTGAACAAGAATGAGACAAACATCTTAAGAAGCGGGAAGTTATCTACAAGTTCAAAAGAGATTTGAAGAAAGGGAAGATACATGCTAAGTCAATTGAGCCCGTAAATATTTCCCAAAGCCTTACCATTATTTTGAAAGACAAAGGCTGAAAGAGGAAGGAATTGCAAAGGCTAAGAATGATAATGGGAAGAAGGTTGCTGATGACAAGGGACCTGAAGTGAAAGCCACAGTCCAATCTGGAAAGGGCATTGTCATTAGAGAACCAGAGTTGCCATAGAATATTCTTAGTTTTGTATCTCATGTTAAATTTGTTTTGTAAATTTTGAATAAACAAAGTTTATAGTTGTAAGCCTTTTGACAAACAATTAGTGAAAATTTTGGTTTGCATAATATTTTCTTGTGATATTAATTATGATTGAAATTGTTTACTTTACTTTCTGATCAACATTATTATTGTTAATGAAATATGTGTTTTTATCTGTGTTATTTCACATATTGTACAACACTGTAATCTTACTGTCTTAATCATCATATTTCGGTATCATGTTGTATATAATTGAATTGGGGTTATGACTTCTCCAAATAGGGGAGATTGTTGGGTACATTGGTCACAATGTACTTGATTTGAAGAAGCTCTTTCAGCTCAATGATATACACATAGTTTTATTTGATGAATGTTTAGTTCTTGTGTGCAGACAAATAAATCTATGTACAAAAGCGTCGAGACATTAGACCAGTGTCAACACTTTTGTCAAAGATGCGTTGAGACAAGGAGAAAGCTGTGTCAACACTCAGGACTAGTGTCGACACTCTTAAACTAGAAGTGCTGAGTCAAAGAGAAAGTTGTGTCGACACCCAGGACTTAGGTCGATACTATGATACAAGAAAGCAACTATGTAGACACTCAGGATTAGTGTCGACATATATTACATAAGCTATGTCGAGACAAGGTGAAGGTTGTGTTGACACATTCCGAAGTATATCGACATCACTACATGAGTAGTGTCGACACCCAGGAATGGTGTCGACACATCCAATAGTCAAGTTTCAACACTTCAAGCAGAATTGTTTCCTAAGTGCAGAAATCAAGCCAGAGGTCCTGACAATTGTCAAAACTATCAGATGTCAGTTATTAACCGGATTAGCCAATTACCTTTGATAGAGCCTATATAAAGGGATCATCTCTACAGAAACAAGATAGAATAGAGAAAAAGAGAAGTAAAAAATTTGAGAAGCCATGTCTAAGAAGTAATCTGCAAGAATTCAGAAGGTGGAGAGAAGCCTGATCAAAAATCGTCTTCAACATTCTCCACCCTAGATCTACCCTAATTTCAACTTCAAGAAGCTTTGAATAGCTAGGAAGGGTCAAATCAAATCAATTACTACAAGGATCAAGGGAAGCTGACTTATCAAGTTCAGTTCAAGAAACAGTCGCCCGTTTCTCTTTTGTTGGGTGACTAATTCTAAATCAATTTATTTTCACCATTATTAATCTTGTAAGATCTACTTGTAGATCTGAGTGTAGGGGAATCAATTTCTCTGAGTTGTAATCCTCTGCTATAAAGTCTGAGGTAGGGCAGTAATTGCCTGAGGTAGGAGAAGTGGATATTTCTTTGAGGTATAGAAACTGATTGTTCTAAGTTGTAGGGCAGGAGTTGCCTGAGGTGTAGGAGTGTTGATTCACTATGAGGTAGAGTTCTTGGAAAGAACTTGAGGTATAGGATCTTGGTGATCTGAGTGGTAAGACTTATATAGCCAGAGTTGTAGGAGCCAGTTGGGCTCTGAGCTGTAAGATCTGAGGATCTGAGTAAAGAAAGAAGAAGGAGTTTGGTCGAATCTAGTTCATTGCTAGAGAGGCAAAGGGGGAAAGTTGATGTACCCATCAATTGGAGAACCACTATAAATCTATATGTTCTGTGTTGTGATTGTTTTAAATGCTGAATGTTTTCTTGTTTTATCTAACTGGGGTAGTAATAAAGATATAAAATCAGATTTCATTATATAAAAGTAGCCTCGAATAAAATTGGACCTATTCACCCCCCCCCCCCTCTAGGTCACTCACAATCCTAAAACAAACATTTACAGGAATGGACGTACATGTTTTCATGGGTAGAAATGTTTCAAGTCATCACCACTCCAGGTGTGACTTAGGTTCTCGCCCTCCACATTCCGGAGATGAAACCCCCCTGACCTTAGAACCTCCTCGATAATGTATGAGCCTTCCCAGTTGGGGTTGAGCTTCCCCATTGTAGCTGACCTCCCTGTTGCATCCACCTTTTTAGGACCAAGTCCCCTTCCGCGAACTGTTTGACCCTGACGTGCTTATCAAAGTACTTATCCATTCTTCGCTTTACCTCTTCCTGTCGGATGGCGGCGAGATCACGCAACTCTTCTATCATATCAAGGGAGAGTTGTATCTCCTCCTTGTTTTCAGCTTGCCATTCTTTCCTCCCTGCCTCTGCCTGACCACCCGAGGCGTCCGGACCTCGAACTCTATTGGAAGCACGACCTCACACCCATGGGAGAGCTTGAAGGGGGTCTCCCCCATGGCCGTGTTGGGAGTGGTTCTAAGGGCCCAAAAAATTGTGAAGGAAGCTGCTCCACCAAACTACCCTTCAAATTTTCCACCTTCTTCTTAAGGAGGTTGACGATGATTTTGTTCGTCGCCTCAACTTGCCCATTGCTCCTGGGATGGTGGACCGACGCAAACCTGAGATCGATCCCGAGCTGTCCACAAAAATTGATGAACTCGATGTTGGCGAACTAGGACCCATTATCTGCGACAATGGCCTAGGGCGGGCCGTGTCGGCAGATGATCTCCCCAAAACGAAGTTCCTGATTACCTGGGAGGTCACCTTGGCAAGCGCCTTCACTTCCAACCACTTAGAAAATAATTTATCATTACCAGCAGGAACCTCCTCTGCCCGTTGGCCTGGGGAAAGGCCCTACCAAATCCATTCCCCAAATGGCGAAGGGATATGGTGTTGTAATACTCTTGTGTCGCTGAGCTAGTTGGAGTTTGAGGGGGCAAACGGCTGGCACTTGTGGCATTTCCTTGTGAATTATGCAACATCCTGACTCAGGGTCGGCCAAAAGTATCCCTATCAGACTATCCTCCCTTCCAAGGTTCTGCACCCCGAATGGCTTCCACACTCCCCTGAATGTACCTCCTCTAGAATCCTCTGGACCTTTCCCTCGGCTACGCAACGTGCCAACATCCCCGATTGAGTCTTCCTATACAATTGCCCATCACGCATAAGATAATATGTCAACTTGTATTTGAACTTCTTCTTATTTATCCCTTTTGAGAACTCCCCTGTGGACAGGAATGTTGCGAATGGATCCATCCATGAGGGGTATTAGTCCACCTCTATCAGCTCCCTCGTTTGGCTAGCTGATCAACCTAGTCATTCTCTTCCCGCGACACATGTCGGATGGAAAAGGTTTTGAACGTACCGATGAACCCCTTCACCAATGCCAAATACAACTGGAGAGTAGGTTCCCTTATCTCAAACTCCCCGTTGATCTGGGAGGCCACCACCATGGAATCAGTAAGGACCTCCACATCATGAACCCCTAGCTCCCTGGCTAGGCAAAATCCTGCTATCACAGCCTCGTACTCGGCCTGATTATTAGTGATGGGAAAATTCACCACCACCGTCTGCTCGATCCTCATTCCCTGAGGGTTCTCCAAGATCACCCCCACCCCCAGGGAATGCCTTCCCAAAGCATCGTCCACCATCACCTTCAAAGGGACCGGGCGAGTGAGTTCCGCCTCCGCCACCTCGACCACATAATCAGCAAGGAAGTCATTCATCGCTTGGGCCTTGATCGAGAGGCAGGGGACAGGAGATGTCAAATTCACACAAATCCACTGACCACTTCGCTAACCTTCCTGAATGCTCCACCCCCTCAAAAATGTTGCGGAGGGAGTGGTCCGTCACCACCCGGATAGAGTGTGCCCGGAAATAGGGTCGGAGGCTCCGAGCCGAGATGACCAGAGCAAAGGCCAACTTTTCCAAGATGGGATAACGGAGCTCTACCTTCCTCAGGACCCTGCTCACGTAGTATATGGGAAGCTGCTTCCTCCCCTCTTCCCGAACTAGGACGGAGCTCAAGGCCTCTGCTCTGACCCCCGAGATACAAAGATAGGTCCTCCCCCTCCTTCAGCCCTTGGAGCAGGGGGGCTGAGTTAACTGCCTCTTCAAGGCCTGGAACTCCTCATCGTATTCCTTAGTCCACTCAAATTTCTTGCTTCCCCTCAATTCTTTGAAGAAGGGAGAGCACTTCTCCCCAGCCCGGGAAAGGAGCCTGCTTAGCCCAGACAAATTCCCCATCAGTCGTTGTACCTCCTTAGCATTCTGAGGCGACCCCAACTCCATGATTGCCTTGACCTTGTCAGGATTTGGCTCTACCCCTGCGGGGGTGAGCAGGTGGCCCAATAACTTGCCCCTACTACCCCCGAAGACGCACTTCAAGGGGTTCAGCCTCATCTTGTGGTTGCGTAAGGTATCGAAGGTATCTTCTAGATCCTGGAGGTGGGAGTCCACCCCTCGACTCTTGATCATCAGGTTATCCATATACACCTTGAGATTCCTACCCTTCTGTTCCTAGAAGACCTAATCCATCATTTTCTAATATGTCACCCCTGTAATTTTCAACCCAAAGGGCATCATATTATAGCAGTAGCACCCATCCCCAGTGATGAAGGAGACATCTTTTACATCGGGGGGTGCATTATATCTGATGATAACTTGAAAAAGCATCTAAGAAACTCGTTACAGAAAAATCGACAGCTGAGTCAACCAGCACGTCGATTCGAGGCAAGGGATAACAATCTTTAGAACATGATCTATTAAGCAAAGAGAAATAAACACACATTCTTCACCGACCGTCTCCTTTTTATACCATTACTATATTGGAGACCAAGCCGGGGATTTGGATTTCGGATATAAATCCATCCTTCAGGAGCTTGGCCACCTCCTACCTGATGGGCTCAGCCAGCTTGTCCGCGATGGACCTCTTCTTCTATTGGATGGGGCGAGCCTCTGGGTCCAGGTTGAGGCGGTGGTAGGCAACGTCCGCATCTATCCCCGGCATCTCTGTGGTGCTCCAAGAGAAGATGTCCACGTTCTTTTGGATGTATGCCAGCATCCTCTCCCCATCCACCGGGGTCAGCCCCCCGCTGATGTGCACCTTCTCCACCTTGCCTCCCAGGGTGAAGACATCCATCTCGACCACCTTTTCTTGCAGCCTCTAGGCGAGACTACTCTCCCCATTCTCCGACGTCCCCCCTCTTCTAGGACAATGACCTCCTACTCAACCTCCTCCACGGCCATTGCCTCGGCCACCTCCCCGCGGACTCCCTCCATCACCTCCACATGGGTGTGGCTCTCCACCTCCATCTCCACCCCACCTACTTCCTGCTCCGCCCCATACATCCTTCGCTCCATCTCCTCGGCCCCCTCCTGCCAAGAAATGGAGTTCACCGCGGTGACGTAGCACTCCCTCGCCACCTTGGGGTCTCCTCGGACCCGGACCTGGATCCCCTCGGCATTGAACTTCAAGTACTGGTGAAAGTATGAGGGCACGCAATGGAAGGCGCTGATGAGGGGCCGCCCGAAGATAGCATTGTAGTTACTGGGGGCATCAACGATGACGAACCTGCAAGTGCGGTACTGCCCCCCCCCCCCCCCAGAGAAACATGGAGTCTCACTCCTCCTTTGAATTCCTTCCTCTCCCCAGAGAATCCAAACAAGGGTCCATCCGAGACCAGCACCCTCTTGGCCTCCACTTTCATTGTGTCGAATGCTTTCTTGAAGATGATGTTGAGCGAACTCCCGTTATTGATGAGGATCCGGGAGACAGTGAAATTTTTGATGGCTGTCTGGATGACCAGTGCATTGCAAAAGGGATCCTCATGATTTGGCATGTCCTTCCTTGAGAAAGTTATTTTCTCCTCCAGGGTAGGGTCTGGGATGTGGATCCAATGCTCCAGTGGTACATGGTGTGGAGACTTGTCTTCCAGGAAGCCTCAATTCCCACCACCACCCCACTCTGATCCATCCTCGGGATCCGACATCAGCCCTGTCCTCGCACCTGTCCTCCTCTGCTCTAGGCAGGACCTCCTCAATCCACACTTCCCGGCGGTCTTTCTGCTGCTGTTGCTCCCTAGCCCCCCTCATCTCGAGGAACTCAGGGCATGTTGCAGTTGTGTGCCCCCTTCTTAGTGGAACTCACAATAGGGGAGCTACACCCTGGCTTCCAGCCTTCCCCTTCGTCCTCCTCTCCTCCTCTCCCCTAGGGATATAACCATAGCCTGATTTTGATCGGGGAGAGGGGGTCTCTGAACTTGCCTCCAACCTAGAGGGTTAAATTGACCCTGGCCCCCCTGGAGGTTGTCTCCTCCATGGAAATCTCTCTGCGGCCCCTGGTCTTGCCACTCTGACCTCCAAACTAGCTGATGGTTCGGCTCCTAGCGCCCCCACCTGGGCTGCTGTTACTGTTGTTCCCTCTACTGGCGTTCATCTCTCCTCTCCTCCTAACCTCTACCACCCTTTGTCTCCTTATCCTCCTCCGTGTCCCACCTGGCCAGCTTCCGGGCAAACTCTGGGTTCGATGCCTCCATGTCGACCTCCCTTGCCACTCTATCCAATAGTGCCTCAAAAGACACCGGAGGCGCCCTCTTCAGCTCTATTCTGAAGAACCCCGGCTGAAGCCTAAAGGTGAAGGCCACCATCATGGCGTGTCCCGGCATCTCCTGCACCTGGAAAACTTCCTCCTGGAACCTGTCCAAGTAGATCCCTAGGGTCTCGTTCACCCCCTGCTTGATGCTGAACATAGACTCAGACTCCTTCTTTCTCTTCTTCGGAGTGGTGAATCTCAACATGAACCCCCGGCACAGGTCCTCAAAATAGTAGACGGAGCCGGTCGAAAGATGGTTTAACCAATCTCTTGCCTTCTCCTTAAGGGTGATGACGAAGAGTCTGCATTTGAACCCATCTGACATCTATCAGATCGAGACCACATCCTCAAACCACTGGATGTGCTGAATCGGATCGCTCTTCCCGATGTAGTAGGACATCTCTGACTCCCGAAACACCTCTGGAACTGGGGCCGATGAAACAAATTCACTAAAGGGGATGCCTCCCTGTGTTGGGCGAGCCGGAGGGTCTCGCACCCCCATCTTGCCGAACCGGCCCCCACTTGCTGAGGTGGGGAAGAGTAAACGCCTGGGGAGGTCGCGTCTGCTCCCTTTCTTTGCGACCTCCTTCCCAGCTCACTGAACCGGGGCATCCTCGCCCAAAGTCGGGGCGGCGATGATTGGAATAGCTGGCGTCTAGCTCTCGGCACGCGCACCGAGTGCGAACCTGACGAGGCCGAGCACCTCCTGCCTGAGCTCCTCGAACATCCCCACTGTGGCGAGAGGGGGAGAAGGTGGCGAGTCGGCTCTGTCTGAACCTTGCCCTTCTCCTCCAGTCATCATGCTTATAGAAGATTTTTCTGTGCTGACCACGCTCCACGCTCACCGCACCAAAATGTTGAAACCGAAAACTCAGTCTTTATGGATTTCACCCTTGGAGAAGGGGTGATTACACACTTACTTCTCTCCCGTAAGCTAAACGACCGAAGACTTAGGACAGGGAACAAACCCAAGGATCCAGCATAGAGGTCCCACAAGACACCTGCAAGATCTTAGAGCGCTTCCCCTCCTTAGCTAAATGCTGAAGCTAAGGATACCTTAGAAAGAGCAAGAAGACCAGGGCACTAGTGAACAAGAGTGGGGGTGTAAAAGCACTTTTGAAAACAGCATGCAAATAGCCAACCTCCACTGTTCTGAACAGCTATGTGTAGCCCAACCGGATCTGCCAACAGCGTAACTCAACTATTCCAACTGGCTATAGACAGGCACACACACGTGCCTGTTCACGCACCCACACACACGTGCGCGTGCACGCATGCGCACAAGAGTTTCCGCACCCAAGTGCGCACACTCGGGTGCGCACATGCCTCCATGCGCACCCCAGTGCGTGGGCGGATACGCGTGCACCACCGAGCACCCCTTGTTGCACCTACATGAGAGAGCTCCTAGGTACGCGTGCACCATCGCACGCACACCGCCTCGCATGCCCGGTAGTGCGTGGTGGCACGCACACCACCGTACGAGCGGAGGCGCTTGCACCATCGCACGCACGCGCAACCAGACGCACGCAGGTATGCGCGCCCGATTCCGCGACCAAGCACGCTCGCACCTCTACCTCATGATTTCTCCTCGCACCTCCGCCTTCGCGCATTTCCGCCTCCGCGCATTTCCACCTTCGAGCACATCGACTTGTTCAAAACAATAAATGATGTACTTTAGCATGGACACCACCGTTAGTCGCTCACGCAGACACCTCTCCATTACTTGCCACCATGGTCACCTGGGAAGAAGACACGGAAAAATCCTCGTTCTTCTCACATTTCGGTTCCAAGCACCGAGAATGGGGGAATATAATGAGGCCATCCTAAATTTTTAGAGAATTTGGGATGTGAATAGCCTCCTCCCCATGATACCCCACTAACTTGGTGGGATCATGGGTTTGACCGCCACACACACGATCTCCACACGTGATCTACGTGCACCGTCTGATCGACCACCAAAACCGGCCACCCTCTCCGCCATCACTGGCGTCGGGCGGCCCATGACCGGTCGGCCACGTCGGGGCCGCGCCACAACCTCCCTTCCTTGTGGCCGCCTCCCGCAGCTGCGGGGTTTTGTTCGCAAGAGGCGTCCATGCCTGGCCTCCCCTCCTCACAGTCGCGGGGTGCCACCGACAAGGGGTGGTCATGTCCGGCTGCCCCTCCAGGTGGCCGATGGCCGCCTCCCACGCTCGCAAGGGGCAGTCGTGTATGGTCTCCCCTCCCCACAGCCGCAGGACGCCACCCGCAAGGGGCAGCCAAGTCCGACCTCCCCATCAGGCAGCCTCCTCCTACGGCCGTAGGGCGCCTCCCGTGAGGGGCGACCACGCACAGCCTACCTTCCCCGCAGTTTCTCTCACCGCAGTCGGCCTTCCCTCTAGCAGCGGCTACTACTCTCCCCTCTCTTGCGACTGTCTGTCAGTGAGGTGGCCGCTTTTTTGTAACAGACCTTCCCCGCCATCCGATCATTCTGCCGCGATTGTCGTCATCCATTTCGTTGGTAACCACTCACTAACCGTCATGATTAGTGGAGGGTTATCATTAATTAAAAATTGGCATGCATTTAGTAAATATTACACACATTGTATACGCCCTAAACTATATTAAATGTGGTCTACAAATAGTAATTGTCGGTGGTTACGGTGTGTGGATAGCCGCGTAACCACCGTAACCACCTCTTGGAGCCTATAAAAAGTCCTCAGGATCCCCTTCATTTCTAATTTTTCCTCCTCTCGGTGTTCTTCTTCCTCAGGTAAGAGCTCTATCAAAATCCTCCTACAAGCCTCCTATACCAGCCGGGCCACCAAATAATCCGTCTAATTTCGCGACGTTCCCAAGAAAAAGACGTTTTGTGTGACATTCCACAAAGCCTCCTACGTGCGCAATGCCACTCAAGTCACTTCCCATGCATCTATGTGTGTTCCGCCACGTTCACCAGGAAGCATTTGAAAACTCTCCATCAGAGCATAAAAAAGTACTAGATTTGTGTGAGGCGGCATGTCGCCCACCGAGAACTCTCAATCTCTCATCTCACTATTGTGACGATGAGCAACCTTGGCCCTCAATTCTCCGCACAATCTGTAAACAACCGCAAATTGTGAAGTTTGACCGGCACCGTTCAGGTCACGTAGTTTTTTTACCCATTTAAGGGGGTTTTCCATGTTAAAATTGTCTTGTGTGTTTCTGCTTATTCTGTGACTGTGTGCACGCTAGACCGCTCCACGGGCTAAGATGGTCTAGTTTAGTCCGGTCAACCGCACTCAAAAAAATAATCATTAGATGTAAATCAAGTAACCCTTTCACACGATCCCCGCTACATTGATCCTCTTGCTTTTGATCTCTCGGTCCGAGCCAACGCTTTTCTTCAGAATCTCTCCATCGCCATTGGCTACGTCTAACATGGAGGACGAAGCACTTTATGTGCATAAGAGGAGCCTCACCAACCCGGAATCAGTAAGACCTATAGATCCTAATGGGGTATGTTGCCACAGTATCACCTCCAACAAGGTTGGGGTCTCTTTCTCAAGTATCATATAATGATTTTAGAAAATGAGAAAATACTACTTAATGATGTAAATAATTATGATAAGCGGAAAACGGGACACCAGGCGCATGAACACTCAACCTATCTGAGCCCAAGCAAACCAAATGCAACCAGAAGAGACCCCTCCAACACCTTATCCCGAATGAAATGGTGCTCAATCTCAATGTGCGTGGTCCGCACATGACAAACTTGATTATTAACCAGTTTCAGGGCACTCTCATTATCACCACGTAGCAGAGTAGAACCACGCACTTCTTCATGGACGTCCTCTACTAGCCTCCTAATCTAGATGGCTTCCTGAGCTGCCAAGGTCGAAGCCTTGTACTCCGCTTCCATAGTAGAGATGGACACTGAATCCTGCTTCTTGCTGCACCAATAAATACCCACTGATCAACATGTGAAGACGTAACCGAATGTTGACTTCCGATCGTCTAAATCTCCCTCATAATCAACATCTGTATAGTCGTGCAGGTTGAAGACCGCGTCTCTCCCGCAAAGGAGACCCATATCAGAAGTGGACTTCATGTAATTAAGAATGCTCCTTGCCGCCATCAGATGAGGCTTCAGAGGTTTAGTCATATACCGACATACTCAGCCTACGGCATATGCACTGTCTGTCCTCATAATTGTCAAATAAATAAGGCTCCCCACCAGAGCACAGAACACTAGAGGATCTGGAAGTATCCTCCTCTCATCTCGTCAAAGCTTGATGCCAACACCAAGAGGAGTAGAGCTACTCTTCCCTTCCCGTATGCTGAACTGCTGAACGATCTGATCTGCATAGACTTTTTGGGAAACGAGTATGCCACACTCTTTCCTCTCCACCTCGAGACCAAGGAAGTGGTGGAGCTCACCATAGTCCTTTATCTCGAACCGAATGGCTAGCTCTGCGCTGAGCCTAGCCACCCCCTGCTCGGAGTTTCCTATGATGATCATGTCGTCCACGTACAACAGGACCAAGACATGAAGCTTGTCACAACCCGCATTTTCTCCGAGGAAATTGATTATTAGAGTAGGAGAAAACACGCGTCATGATGCCACGTCGAGCAGGGGATAACTGCCGACGCTCAGGCAAACCACTAACAACTATACTTTATGGAAATTCATAAGTTATATGATTAGGAAATCAGTTATATTTTTAAAGGTCGTATCCCTCGGCTCGGTGGATCACCTTGTCCACAATTTTAAAACTATACTTATACGCTGCGAAAAATACTTTATTCAGGTTTGACATCCTAAAAGAGTGCATAAGTGCCCCTAGAGGAAAACTTATACTATGCAGGACCCTACATTTAATTTATACTATATATAGGAAAATGATCTTTTTACGTTATTTGGAAAATAGTGTTAGTTTTATGAAACATGTTGATCATGAGATATATATAATAGTGTTTTTAGGTTTAAAAGAAACTAGTAACCTAGCATAAATCATCACCAGAGTAAGTAGACTATCTCGAGAAAAAGGTAGCAGCAAAAAGATAACATATCTAGTATCAAGGTAAAACTACCAGTGAGCGCCAACAAACTGACACGAACCCACTGACAAGTATGTATGTCTGTAAGAAAGAAGCACAAAACTACCTCACAAGACCAAGGAACTAATCTCCAAAGTACGAGAGACCACCAGCAATGACACATCACAACTAGCCACCTAATCGGCTACTAACCAGAACCTGAGGCATTCAAAGAAGAAAAAAATACCTCAGCAAGCTAAACAAGTAAAAACTGTTCGAAAATGTTAGGTTATAAGGTAAGCAAGAAGAGCAAGCAAACTGAGAGGACTTAGCACAACCACTCGCACCAAAAGCCCGGACTATTGGAGGACGGCGCCACTAATCTTTATATCAAAGATTTCAACCGGGGACGGGGCAGCCAGTTAAGCCATTACCGCATAGCGTCGCAACACGGGGGCGATTCTGGACTGCAGCCCCAACAATCCCCCCCCCCCCCGGAAACGACCCTGGGGTTTCGAACCCGTACCCCGCATCTCCACCAATTGAGAGGACTTAGCGCAACCACTCGCACCAAAAGCCCGGACTGTTGGAGGACGGCGCCACTAATCTTTATATCAAAGATTTCAACCGGGGACGGGGCAGCCAGTTAAGCCATTACTGCATAGCGCCGCAACGCGGGGGCGATTCCGGACCGCAGCCCCAACACAAACCGAAACAAGCACTACTGTCTAAGGCAATACAAAAAGAAAAGCATTAAGTGCGAGGAAACAGCAACAACCCTGCCCAAAAATAAATTCTGCAGAGTTTACCAGGCTACCATGAGCCCAAACGTTGCAAATTTACAAAGTAAGAAACGTCTAACACCCTAAGCTGTGAGAGATGGTAGTAGCAAAAACAACGCGGATCTAGGTTGGAGGCAAACTCAGTCCCCCAACCACCATTTCCAAGAAACAAAGCTCAAGGGTCTACATGTAAAAGCACTAGGGACCTCCCACCCCCTTGCCCAGCCCGTACATGGAGCAAGATAAAATAAAAAGGGTGGCCTCGGCTAAATTACACAACACCTCCCCCATTAAGAGCTTCAAACCACCACTACTAACTACGACCCACGATTCGGCTTTTTGAAAAAAAATATAGCCGACAAGGAACCTCAAAATCAAGGAATTCACGCAGGAGAGAATATCAAGGTAAGGGAAAAGCGTTGAGATGACTCAACACGGCATGACGTTGAGTGAGCCCCACTCACTCAACGTCTAAACAGACGGTGGCGTTGAGTGAGCTAACCTCACTCAATGCCAAAATAGCTATGGCGTTGAGTGAGGTTCACTCACTCAACGCCTTCTGCAACACTGGCTGTGGCATTGAGTGAGCTAACCTCGCTCAACGCCAAAATAGCTATGGCGTTGAGTGAGGTCCACTCCCTCAACGCCTTCAGCAAAACAGGCTGTTGCGTTGAGTGAGCTAGCCTCACTCAATGCAAAAAACAGCTACGACGTTTAGTGAGGTCCACTCCCTCAATGCCTTCAGCAAAATAGGTTGTGGCATTGAGTGAGCTAACCTCACTCAATGCCAAAACAGCTATGGTGTGGAGTGAGGTCCACTCACTCAACGCCTTAGCACTTAGCCGCAATAGAAAAAAACTGTGGCGTTGAGTGTGTCCATCACTCTCAACGACAAAATGGCTTTGGCATTGAGTGAGGTCGACTCACTCAATGCCAAAGTACTTAGCCGCGAAAATATGTTGCGGCGTTGAGTGTGTCCACCACTCTCAATGACAGAACGGCTTTGGCATTGAGTGAGATTGACTCACTCAACGCAAAAGTACTTAGCCGCGAAAATACGCTGCGGGCGTTGAGTGTGTCAACCACTCTCAACGACAGAACGGATTTGGTGTTGAGTTTGTCCACCACTCTCAACGACAGAACAGCGTTGGCGTTGAGTGAGGTCGACTCACTCAACGCCAAAGAACTTAGCAGCAAGAACAGGCCAAGCAGACCCGACGTTGAGTGTGTGCACCACACTCAATGCCAAGTCCAAGCAGACCCGGCGTTGAGTGTGTGCACCACACTGAACGCCAAACCCTGAATTCTCCAATGCTAACTCCAGCAAGTCTAAGCATAGGGAAGGCTTCTGCTACAGCCACTACACAGGCAAGCACACATACATCCCAACCCGAGCCTAAGCAAGATAGATTTCCATATAAATTAAACTATAGCTTTTCTCCTCTATCCGGCTACAACTACTGCACAGGAAAATCGACCCAACCCTCAACCCTCACTCAGCCCGAGTACAAGGCCTCCTCTACTTACAGTTGGAGGAGAATAAAAAGAAAGGGCTGCGGCTAGGAGTACGACTGAGCAAAAAATTCATAACAAGTATGATGAACATAAACCGAAACCGAAAAACAAGCAATGGTTTCTATCCTAGGGCTAACAGGGTAACAAGGAGATAGACAAAAAGAATAACACGACAAGGGCAAGAATACCACTTGCCTCAAATATCCGGCGAAGCTTGGTCGGCCTCCTTTACTCTCACGCAGCACCAGCAACAGCAACACATAAAGCAGAAATCTGGGTCTTTAATGGCGGAAACGGACAACCCAAGAAATTCGAGACCCCTAGAAACACCACAAAAACTGAATTTCTTACCGTAGGAACGAAGGTCTAGGCGAGAGCAATACAAATCCGCTTTTGGAATCGAATTCCGTCCACAAACGCTCCCGGATTCGGCGTCCGAAGGTGAGCAGTTCCGGCGGTTTCTTTGTTTTCCGGGAACAGGTGTTGCAGACGGGGGAAGAAGGTGAACAGGAGTGGTTACCTCTTAAGTCTAAACTATCTTATATATAGCACCCTTACTAATCTTAATTAGCTAATTAATTAATAATGAACAAAAGACAAGGCACAACCGCCAAGTACCAGCACCCTTTCAAAAAAAAATATTTAATATAATATTTATTAAATAGTTTTATTTTTCATAAAATACCAAAACGACGCGAAAACCGAACATCCTCGGAATTCGGCGAAATTCGCACTGTAGCTAAATATCCACGGTACAAACACAACGGCGAAGTCTAAATTAATTTTTGACGAACAGAACTCGAGTTATACCCACCCGAAGTCAAAACACAAGCATCCCCCGAGAGGCCACACCGGGTCACCCAAAACGACCCGGCTTGCTAGGGGGATCTTGCCAATAGACTACAAAATGGGCCAATCAGTTCTAAGGATTTAAGACCACACTCTACAGATGACACAAGCCAAGAAAACGCGTCGACGTAATGCCAAGCAAGAATTAAATAATCGCAGAAAAAATCGGGGGCATTACAGTCACTCCCCCTAAAAGATAGTTTTGTCCCGAAACTTTACACACAACGCCTCAACTATAGAAGGAAATGTAACAAGCCAAACATTACAAGAAGAAAACAAACCAATCTAATCAAGGAAACAGTTGAGGGTGAGCCTCCCTCATAGCCGACTCTAACTCCCAAGTCGCGCTTTCCAAACCCTGATTATTCCATAGAACTTTGACCATCGGGATGGACTTTCTTCGTAGCACCCGATCTTGAGTATCCAAAATGCGGACCGGCACTTCAATAAAAGAGAGGTTAGGCTCCAACTGGGGCACGAAATCCAAGACTTGCCCACTACTGCGCACACACTTCTGCAATTGGCTTACATGAAATACGTTTTGAACATTTGGGAAGTTTGCTGGCAAATCCAACCTATAAGCTTGCACGCCAATCCGTTCAACGATCTTAAACGGGCCCACATATCTCGGGTCCAATTTCCGGTTCTTACCTAACCTCTTAACACCAACCATCGGGGAAACCTTAAGAAACACAAGGTCCCATACAGAAAACTCCAAGTCATACCTACGCCGATTGGCGTTCTTTTCATATCTCTTCTGAGCTATACAAAGCTTTTTCTCGAATAAGCTTCACCACGACTTCCATCTCCTCGAGCGCATCCAGACCCAACAAGGGTCTCTCACCTGCCTCAACCCAAAATAGGGGGGTTCTGCAGCGCCTCCCATACAAAGCTTCAAACGGAGCTATTTGCAAACTTTCTTGATAACTGTTATTGTATGCAAACTCCATAAGTCGCAATCGCTCATCCCACACTCCACCGTGGTCTAGAATGTCGCATCTGATCATATCCTCAACTATCTGGTTCACCCGCTCCGTCTTCCCATTGGTATGTGTGTGGTAAGCAGTAGAATACCTCAGATCTGTACCCAAACCCTCCTGCAGACTCTGCCAAAAACGAGAAGTAAACTGGGAGTCTCGATCAGAAATGATGCTAACAGGCACACCGTGCAATCTGATGACCTCATTCAAGTACAACTATGCTATCTTCTTCATCGGATAGTCAATCTTATACGGCACAAAGTGAGCACACTTCGTAAGTCTATCCACTATAACCCAAACAGAATCAAATCCCCTTGGAGATTTCGGTAAGCCCGTGATGAAGTCCATAGAAATACTTTCCCACTTCTAAGTCGAGATCTCTAGCAGAGTCAACTTGCCACCAGGCCTTCCGTGATCGGCCTTCACACGCTTGCAAGTGTGGCACTCAGCAACAAATCGGGCTATATCACTCTTCATCCCATACCACTAGGCAATTTTCTTCAAATCACGATACATCTTTGTAGATCCCGGATGGTAGGCAACACTGGATCCAGGAGCCTCTCTGCATATCATACCCCTGATGTCTCCGATAGCGGGGATGAAAAATTTGCCGTGGTACTTCAAAGTACTTGCATCATTGATAGAGAAATCTGGCAACTCCCCTCTCTCTGTCCTGAGGTATAAGTGCAGAAGGTCCGGATTATCCTTCTGGTGCAACCTAGTAAGGGAAATCCAAGACGACTCTGCCACTGCCAAACTACTCTGCATGCCACAGCATCCCACCGAGATATCCATAAGGAGGAACTCTTCCACTAAACGATCGGCGGAGAGATTAAAGATCTTCCCCATCTTCCGGCTCAGGGCGTCGGTCACTACATTGGCCTTGCCTGGATGATACTGGATCTCTATGTCATAATCGGCCACATACTCTAGCCACCGCCGCTGGCGCAGATTCAACTCCTTTTGCGTGAACACGTACTTCAGGCTCTTGTGATCAGTGAAGATCTTGCACTGAGCCCCGTAAAGTAGATGCCTCCACAGCTTCAACGCATAAATCACCGCTACAAACTCAAGGTCATGCGTAGGGTAATTTCTCTCATGAGTCTTTAATTGTCTTGACCCATACGCAATCACTTTTCCAACCTGCATCAACACGCAACCCAGACCAACATGTGAAGCATCCACGTACACATCATACTCCACACCCTCAGTAGGTAGGGTAAGGACGGGAGCAGTGCACAATCTGTTCTTTAGCTCCAGGAAGGCTTCTTCGCACTTCTCGCTCCAAAAAAAGGCCGCGTTCTTCTGATTCAACCTGGTTAAAGGTGCAGCCAGGGTAGAGAAACCCTCCACGAACCTACTGTAGTAGCCGGCCAACCCTAGGAAGCTTCTGATCTCCTTGGGCGTGCCCAGCCTGCTCCAATCCATCACTGCTGTGATCTTTTCTAGGTCGACCGAAATCCCATCCTTGTTCACCACGTGGCCTAGAAACGAGACCTGAGGCAACCAAAATTCACACTTGCTCAACTTGGCGAATAACTTGTGATTCCTCAACTCCGATAGAACCAAGCGCAGATGCTGCTCATGCTCCTCAGCGCTGCGGGAATAGACCAACACGCCATCGATGAAAACCACAACGAACTTATCTAGGAAATCCTTGAACACCCGGTTCATCATATCCATGAAAGCTGATGGTGCGTTGGTCAGACCAAACGACATCACCAAGAACTCAAAATGTCCATGCCTCGATCTAAACGTAGTTCGTGGAATATCTTCCTCACAGATCCTAAGCTTATGATAGCCAGAACGAAGATCAATCTTGGAGAACACCGTGATACCACGCAATTGATCAAATAAGTCATTGATCCTCGGCAGAGGGTACCTGTTCTTAATAGTGACTTTGTTCAACTCCCTGTAGTCAATGCAAAGCCACATCGACCCATCTTTCTTTTTTACAAACAAAACAGGATCACCCCAAGGCGACGAACTCTGCCTGATAAACCCCTTTGCCAATAGCTCATCCAACTGGACTCGCAACTCCTCTAACTCACGAGGGGCCATCCGGTACGGCGCCTTAGCAATAGGACGTGTACCCGGTTCCAAATCAATCACAAATTCGACATCCCGATCGGGAGAAAGACCAGGAAGGTCATCGGGAAAAACATCAGCGAAACCACAAACAACGAGAATCTCTTCTAAGCGCGGTACACTAACAGCGGTCCCCACCACCGAGACTAAACAAGCAAAACAATCAGAAAGAAACAACTTCTGAGCACATACCGTAGAAAAGACAGGAGAATCTTGGCACGGATCAGCATACACGCTTCCCGGTTGACCATTGCCCTTGATGAAGTCCAAGCGCTTCCCTTTGCACTGAATGACCGCATCATACTTAGACAGCCAGTCCATGCCCAGAATAACATCGAAGTCCTCCAGATCAATCATCTTCAAGTCTGCCTTCGCAAGAAAGTCCTCCAACAAAACAGGGAATTCTAGAATGCCCAAATCTGATATCACAGATTCACCAGAAAGGAACTTGACGCGGAAGGTATCACGAACTCGATCTAGAGTTAACCGATGTTGCTCCACAAAGGCTCCAGACACAAATGAGTGGGTAGCGACGGAGTCGAACAGAACACGCGCCCAGCGGTTCTTTACCTTAAATTTCCCTATAGGAGTATATACAACTAAGGAACTACCAAAACAAAATTGTAACCATTCTAACAAATAAAACCTTCAGGTTGGAAGAACAACTAACCTGAGATGACCTGAGTCGAAGCTTGAGCCTCCTCGAAAGAGATCACGTTCAGTTTTGCTTTACCCTTGTCCACACGCTGAGGCGGAGGTAGTGCCTGAAGTGGAACTGTATGAAGAGCAGGCTGGACCTGAGGACACCTAGACTTGATGTGACCCTTCTGCCCGCACTGATAGCAGACTTTATCCTTGGACCAGCACTGGGTAGCATCATGCCCGGGTCGCTTGCAAACAGAACACTAAACATCCCTCCTAGGAGCACCCTGAATAACATGAACTTGCTCCTTCTTCTGAGCTGCTGCCTTTTTGAAACACCTCTCAACAGGATGGCCCGACCGGCAACAGAAGCTACACACCACATTGCTCTCCTTTTCCAAAGCAGCACCGGGTACCTGGGGTTTCTTCTCCTCAACAGACTTCCTCTTGTTCTTCCTCATTTGCTGGCCTCTGCTCTTTGTAGTCTCAATAGCCTCCACCTTCAGAGCAGCCTCCACTACCCCTGCATAAGTCTCTGATCCATAAGCACTGGTCAACTGCTGCACCTCGCTCCTCAAGCCACTAAGGAATCCACTTACCAACCCAGGAGCAAACTGGCTTAACTTGCTGAACTCTACCTCATACTCACTGACCGTGAGTTGCCTTTGCTACAGGTGGAGGAAGTCATTCATAAGACAGTCACGCTCGACCGAAGGCAAGAACTTCCTCAACAGAATTTCCTTGAACACTTCCCAAGTGCAACCAGCTACCAAGCTCTCCTTTTCTCTAAGCCACAAACTCTTAGCCAAACCCATGAGCTGATAGGCGGTTATCATCACTCTCTGATCATCTGCAATACCGGAGTACGAGAACATCTCCTCCATGGAGATCAGCCAATCGTCTATGACCATGAAATCTGCCTTCCCATCATAAGTAGGAGGGTTAAGTCTCTGAAACTGCGAGATGAAAGCCATCTCTGCTGGCACCACCACTGGAGGTCTCAGGGGTGCAGGAGGAGGAGGAACAGCTAACCCCCCTGCAGGGCCTTGCACTCCCTGAGTCTGTCCTGCCACAACTGCCACTAGAGACTGGATCTGGGCTCGCACCTCCACCATCTTCCTGCTCAAGGAATCGCTACCCTGTCACAGGCTCTCGATTACCGCATCATTCTACGCTCCCGATGACTCACCCTCAGATAGGGGGGGTCGATCTAGTCGAAGGGCGTCTTGCCATCCTAAAATCATAACAACATTAGTCAGATCCTAGTACAACAGCTGCAACAAACTACAAGTACAGACAATACATACATAAATATGAACTTAAAGTGTTAAACTTGCTCTGGGAGTTCATTTTTACAAGCATTGATGTTATGCCTTAACCTAGGATGGTTAACCATCACCATACTAACTCTTGTGCCTAGATCGAGAATGCATGACTTTATATTATTTTTGACTCGAAAACTTATGTGTGTACATATGTCATCCTGCCAGTCTTTACCTTGGCATGTTGTGCTTATGCAATGTTATGATATGCAAGTTTGTGCTATGCATTCTAAAAAGAAAGGCTCTAATGCATGTTATGAGCGGCGTACATATGAAAATGTTATGCATCCCATACTACATAACATCCTCATGCAACGAAAAAGAAAATGAGCTAGTCGAAGCCATGTGGTGAGGTTATGCATCCCATACTACATAACCCTCACATATTGCCCCTATGGTGGATCCATATACGAACACATATTATGCATCCCATACTACATAATATGCCTCGTATACTTCATGTTATGCTATGAGTGTAGTGTTCGTACTTTTGCCAAGACGTGTTGATGGCATATCGGTGTGTGAATGACATGATGTTGAACTACTAATACAATCCAAAGGGAAGGTTGTCCGACTAACTTGTCAAGCAACCTCCCTCTGATACCAACTGTCACAACCCGTATTTTCTCCGAGGAAACGGATTGTCAGAGTAGGAGAAAACACGCGTCATGATGCCACATCAAGCAGGGGATAACTGTCGACGCTCAGGCAAACCACTAACAACTATACTTTATGGAAATTCATAAGTTATATGATTAGGAAATCAGTTATATTTTTAAAGGCTGTATCCCTCAGCTCGGTTGATCACCTAGTCCACAATTAAAAAACTATACTTATACGCTGCGGAAAATACTTTATTCAGGTTTGACATCCTAAAAGAGTGCATAAGTGTCCCTAGAGGACAACTTATACTATGCAGGACCCTACATTTAATTTATACTATATATAGGAAAACGATTTTTTTACGTTATTTGGAAAATAGTGTTGAGTTTTATGAAACATGCTGATCATGAGATATATATAATAGTGTTTTTAGATTTAAAAGTAACTAGAAACCTAGCATAAATCATCCCCAGAGCAAGTAGACTATCTCCAGAAAAAGGTAGAAGCAAAAAAATAACATATCTAGTATCAAGGTAAAACTACCAGTGGGCGCCAACAAACTGACACGAACCCACTGGCAAGTATGTATGTCTGTAATAAAGAAGCACAAAACTACCTCACAAGACCAAGGAACTAATCTTCACAGTACGAGAGACCACCAGCAACATCACAGTACAACTAGCTGCTTAATCGGCTACTAACCAGAACCTGAGGCATTCAAAGAAGAAAAGAATACCTCAGCATGCTAAACAAGTAAAAACTGTATGGAAATGTTAGGTTATAAGGTAAGCAAGAAGAGTAAGCAAACTGAAACAAGCACCACTGTCCAAGGCAATACAAAAGAAAGCACTAAGTGCGAGGAAACAACAACAACCCTGCCCAAAAATAAATTCTGCAGAGTTTACCAGGCTACCATGAGCCCAAACATTGCAAATTTACAAAAGAAGAAACATCTAACACCCTAAGCTGTGAGAGATGGTAGTAGCAAAAACAATCCGGATCTGGGTTGGAGGCAAACTCAGTCCCCCAACCACCATTTCCAAGAAACAAAGCTCAAGGGTCTACATGTGAAAGCACTAGGGACCTCCCACCCCCTTGCCCAGCCCGTACATGGAGCAAGATAAAATAAAAAGGGTGGCCTCGGCTAAATTACACAACACCTCCCCCAATAAGAGCTTCAAACCACTACTAACCACGACCCACGATTCGGCTTTTTGAAAAAAAAATAGCCGACAAGGAACCTCAAAATCAAGGAATTCACTCGGGAGAGAATATCAAGGTAAGGGAAAAGCGTTGAGATGACTCAACACGACATGACGTTGAGTGAGCCCCACTCACTCAACGTCTAAATAGACGGTGGCGTTGAGTGAGCTAACCTCACTCAATGTCAAAACAGCTATGGCGTTGAGTGAGGTTCACTCACTCAACGCCTTCTGTAACACTAGCTGTGGCGTTGAGTGAGCTAACCTCGCTCAATGCCAAAACAGCTATTGCGTTGAGTGAGGTCCACTCCCTCAATGCCTTCAGCAAAACAGGTTGTGGCATTGAGTGAGCTAGCCTCACTCAACGCCAAAATAGCTACGGCATTGAGTGAGATCCACTCCCTCAATGCCTTCAGCAAAACAGGTTGTGGCATTGAGAGATCTAACCTCACTCAACGCCAAAACAGCTACGGCGTTGAGTGAGGTCCACTCACTCAACGCCTTAGCACTTAGCCGCAATAGAAACAAACTGTGGCGTTGAGTGTGTCCACCACTCTCAACGACAAAACGGCTTTGGCGTTGAGTGAGGTCGACTCACTCAACGCCAAAGTACTTAGCCGCGAAAATACGATGCGGCGTTGAGTGTGTCCACCACTCTCAACGACATAACGGCTTTGGCATTGAGTGAGGTCGACTCACTCAACGCCAAGTACTTAGCCGCGAAAATACGCTGCGGCGTTGAGTGTGTCCACCACTCTCAATGACAGAACAGCTTTGGCGTTGAGTGTGTCCACCACTCTAAATGACAGAACGGCTTTGGCGTTGAGTGAGGTCGACTCACTCAACGCCAAAGTACTTAGCCGCAAGAACAGGCCAAGCAGACCCGGCGTTGAGTGTGTGCACCACACTCAACACCAAGTCCAAGTAGACCCGGCGTTGAGTGTGTGCACCACACTAAACGCCAAGCCCTGAATTCTCCAATGCTAACTCCAGCAAGTCTAAGCACAGGGAAGGCTTCTGCTACAGCCACTACACAGGCAAGCACACATACATCCCAACCCGAGCCTAAGCAAGATAGATTTGCATATAAATTAAACTATAGCTTTTCTCCTCTATCCGGCTACAACTACTGCACAGGAAAATCGACCCAACCCTCAACCCTCACTCAGCCTGAGTACAAGGCCTCCTCTACTTACAGTTGGAGGAGAATAAAAAGAAAGGGTTGTGGCTAGGAGTACGACTGAGCAGGAAATTCATAACAAGTATGATGAACATAAACCGAAACCGAAAAACGAGCAATGGTTTCTATCCTAGGGCTAACAGGGTAACAAGGAGATAGACAAAAAGAATAACACGACAAGTGAAGGAATACCACTTTGCTCAAATTTCCGGCGAAGCTTAGTCGGCCTCCTTTACTCTCACGCGGCACCAGAAACAACAACACCTAAAGCAGAAATCTGGGGCTTTAATGGCGGAAACGGACAATCCAAGAAATTCGAGACCCCTAGAAACATCACAAAAACTGAATTTCTTACCGTAAGAATGAATGTCTAGGCGAGAGCAATCCAAATCCGCTTTCGGAATCGAATTCCGTCCACAAAAGCTCCCGGATTCGGCATCCGAAGGGGAGCAGTTCTGGCGGTTTCTCTGTTTTCCGCGAACAGGTGCTGCAGACGGGGGAAGAAGGTGAACAGGAGCGGTTACCTCTTAAGTCTAAACTATCTTATATATAGAACCCTTACTAATCTTAATTAGCTAATTAATTAATAATGAACAAAAGACAAGGCACAATCGCCAAGTACCCACACCCTTTCAAAAAAAAATATTTAATATAATATTTATTAAATAGTTTTATTTTTCATAAAATACCAAAACAACGTAAAAACCGAACATCCTCGGAATTCGGCGAATTTCGCACCGTAGCTAAATATCCACGCTACGAACACAACGGCGAAGTCGAAATTAATTTTCGACAAACAGAACTCGAGTTATACCCACCCGAAGTCAAAACACAAGCATCCCCCGAGAGGCCACACCGGGTCACCCAAAACGACCCGGCTTGCTAGGGGGATCTTGCCAATAGACTACAAAATGGGCCACTTTGTTCTAAGGAGTAAAGACCACACTCCACAGATTAGACAAGCCAAGAAAACGCGTCGACGTAACGCCAAGCAAGAATTAAATAATCGCAGAAAAAATCGGGTGTGTTACAAAGCTCTCCTCTCTTCTTGATGAATAGGCTCGAATCTGAATTCGAGGCAAAATAACCGCAGAATTGGAGGTATTCTACGATCTTCTCATACCATGCCTGTGGAGCCTTCTTCAAACCATAAAGGGCCTTCCGGAGTTAGCAGACATATCCTGGATGATCTTCAGACGCATATCCTAGTGGCTGAACCATGAAAATGTCTTTATCAATCTCCCCATAAAGAAAAGCATTTTTTATGTCCAACTACCACATATTCCATCCCTGGCAAGCCGCCAAGGCCATCACCACCCGAACTGAAGTCATATTTGCCATAGGACTAAATATCTCTTCATAATCTTCTCCATACTGCTGAGAAAAACCTTGAGCTACAAGGCGAGCCTTGTACCGCTCGATGCTCCCATCCGCCTTCTTCTTCAGCTTATAGACCCACTTGCATGTCACAAGAGTAATGCCATCGACCTTAGCCACAAGGTCCCACATCTCATTCTTCCTGAGGGCAGCCATCTCCTTATCCATGTCGTCTTCCCACTCCTTGACTCTAGTAGCATCATAAAAGCTAGAAGGCTTTCGTTCAACCAGAAGGCCTGCGAAGAAACAAGAGACCAAGCTCATCGCGTTTCCTTCGCTATAACGAGCCGGTAGTTTGATGGTCCTCTTTGATCTCCGAAGAGTTTGTCCTTTGCTAACCACCTTTGCTGCTTCTTCTGAATCAGCTCTGTTCTTGGGCAAACTTAGAGCATCGCTCCCCCTGCTTCCTAAATAAGAATCCTCCGCCCTAGAGAAATAAACACTTGGAGCTTCTGGTGACACATGCAGCTCCACCAGAAGATCCTTAGCAGCCTCCTCCTGGTCGCCATCTGACCTGCTCTCCTGCAGCTCTACAGAGGAGCCACCTCCATATGATGTCAGCTTGTCTGAAAGTTTTTATTTTCAAGGTAGCTTACAACCTAGGGGTGAATAGGTTATCTCTCTGATATTATTAGATTTTAATTTTATCTTCCTTAGTACTTAGTGTGTTGGCAGTAGTTGGCTTTCAAGTACCTGCACAAATAAAACAACACAGAAAAGCACACACAAATTTATAGTGGTTCCCCAACTTTTGGGTACATCCACTGTCCTCCCACCTTACCAACTTCCTGTTAATCAAGAAACTTCTCCAAATCACTGCTCCAAAAAGCTTACACCTCAGATCCCTCAGG
Source organism: Platanthera zijinensis (assembly GCA_039513925.1). Lineage (NCBI taxonomy): Eukaryota > Viridiplantae > Streptophyta > Magnoliopsida > Asparagales > Orchidaceae > Platanthera > Platanthera zijinensis. The sequence goes on from CM077081.1 coordinate 73,561,270, forward strand.
ACCTCTCATTCTCCTCCAAGACTAACAACTCATCCACAAGGGCCTACATTTCAGTGATCAGTAGATCACCTACCTCAGGCCAAAGGCCCTACACTTAGGCTGGGAGGACAGCCCTACCTTAGATCCACTAGGGATCCTACCTCAGACCAAAAGGTCCTACTCTCAAAGAGTATTCCTCTCCTACAACTCAGTGATCAATTGACCACCTACCTCAGATCCAAATTGGATCCTAAAGCTCGGGCAAATTTGCCCTACCTCAGGCTTAGAAATCCCTACAACTTAGATCCAAAAGGATCCTACTGGAGTGAAATAGATATATATTTTTCATAGAGAAATTTATTTATGATAACCCCTTGAGCTAAGTTATCTCAGCTCCAACATTCTTCACAGCTACAAGGATCTTGAGCTGGAAGTAACTAGCAGTAAACTGCTCTGCTTCTTCTTCCTTCCCAGGGCAGAATCAGCTATTTTTGTTCTCTCTTCTTCTCAGCTTCGGAAGTAGATCTTCAAATTTGAGTTTGCTAAACTGAGAAGCAACTTGATCTGCAGAAATCTATTATCTATTTCTGCTTATCCCTCAGAAGGAAGACCTTCTGAACTTGTTGGTGCATGTGAAGATGGCACCCGCTAACTGAACTTTTTGGTTCTTGCAGGAAGACTCCAAGCTATTTCTCTACAGCAATGGCGAGGAAGATGAAGTCCAGCCGCAACCTTTTTGAAATCAATAAAGCCCTAAAAGTTGTTTGCATCTTGTCCAATATCTTCCTTTTGTAGTTCGCCGATCAACGGCTCTTAGGAATCAGTGCAGCCCACCTGCAGCTTCCAACTGCACCTTGCTTTAATGGAAGAAGATGTACAGTAGCTTCTCGACAGAGTTTGTCGTGTTATGTAGCTTCTCCGTACTTGATTTGAAATTGGTTGACTTTGTCAATTTTGCTGACGTCAACACCTGTGGACTTAGCCAAAATCAAGGATTAGTAGAAAAGGTGTTGATTGAATGAGCTTCACTCAATGCCAAGACACTTAAATAGAATTTTTTCTATCTAGGCATTGACGCTTTTTGCCTTAGCTTATTCTTCAGCCTTTTCTGCATGCTTGGCATTGAGAGCGTTGAGTGACCATGCCTCACTCAATGCATTATGCCTTAGCCATGCTTTTTATAATTTAGTCGGAGAGCATTGAGTGACCACACCTCACTCAACGTCTTATGCCTTAGTCATTTTCGTGCTTCTCCAGCATCTTAAGCGTTGAGAGGGTTGAGTGAGAACGCCTCACTCAACGCTTTTTGCTTTAGCTAGATTTTATGAATCATGGCATTAAGAGCATTGAGTGAGCAAGCCTTACTCAACGCTTTCTGCCTTAGCAAAATTTTTTAGTTCATTGGCGTTGAGTGAGTAAGATCCACTCAATGCATTTTGACTTAGCCAAATTTCTATGTCTGAAAACACAGGTACTGACTGAATGATGGTCAGTCAATGCTTTATCATATGGCATTGAGTGAGCTTGCCTCACTCAAAGCATGTGGACTTAGTCAAATATCAACACAGATTTTCTATGACTTTGACTTACAAGGCAATACTCAACGAATATAGAGTATAGTATTGACTGAGTGATACTCACTCAACGCCTGTGGACTTAGCCACTTTTCTGCCCTTTTCTTCTTAGGCTTTTGTTGCATTAGCCTGTCTCACAGCCTTTTATTGTATGGCGTTGACTGAGTTGACTTCACTCAATGTCTGTGGACTTAGCCACTTTCTCAACTTGTCATTACTTTGTCTTTCACTGTATAGGCTCCACTCAGCGCTATAAGTCATCTGGCATTGAGTAACATTCACTCAACGCCTGTGCACTTAGACAGATTTCTGTCTATCCACATCTTAAGTAAGTGTTTACCTGAACTAGCCATTTAGGCTAACTGTCCCATCATTGTTTCTAGGACATCCCTGCATGCATGAACTCAGGCACTCATCAAATACAACTTTATGTATGTCATTTACAAGATTGACTCCTCAAATATAGGACATTGTGGACAATGGACCCAACATTATTGAAGACCACACCTCTCGAAACCACTAACTTCTTCGTCACTAGATCCATACACTTCCACCTCTTCTTCTGCTCATCATAGCCCACAAAGACAAGCTTCCTTGCCTTTGCATCCAGCTTTGTCCTGAGAGCATCTGAGATGTATACGTAGAAGGTAGATCCAAACACCCGAAGATGTCCAACTTCAGGCTTCTCATTAAACATCATCTCATGAGGAGACTTCATGTTGATTGGACTCAAAGGATTCTGATTGATGATATAAGTTGCACAAGTCATCCCTTCCGCACAGAAGGACCTCGGAATGCCTTTGGCGTGAAGCCAACACTTGCAGGTTTCCGTCGGATGACGGATCTTCTGCTCTGCTACTCCATTTTGTTGTGGAGTATGAGCACAAGTGAGCTCCCTTTGGATGGCGTACTTCCTACAGAAATTAGAGAACTCAGTTGAAATGAACTCACCTCTATTATCTGATCTCAACTTCTTGACTCGCGGGCCAAGTCGGGTCTCCACCAGCTTCTAGAACTCCACAAACAAACGGAACGCGTCTGACTACTCCTTCATAAAGTACACTCAAGTATACCTCGTGTAGTCATCAATCAAGATAAGCATGGATATACTGCCTCCAAGGCTGGTTATGACGGTCGGCCCCATCAGATCACCATGGATACACTCAAATGGTGCTTTACACCTTGTCTGCGACTTGTCAAATGGGAGGCGATAAGCCTTTCCATATTGACACCCCGCGCAAACATGATCATCGCCAAAGGATGACAACCTAGGAAAGCCTTTCACAAGGCTTTTCACTGCCATGACTTTCAGCTTGTCCATCCCAACATGTCCCAGCCGCTCATGCCAGATAGTTGCATTATCGTTGGCCCTCATCCGGTCAACATAGGAACTTGTTGATAATAGAAACAAGTCCCTTATCCTTTTCCCTACATGAGCAACGTCAGCCTTAATTGCTGACACGTTACGGAGAAACTTCACTTCTATCGGACCGAACAGAACGTGATAGCCTGCGCCTACTATATTGGTCACTAAGAAGATGTTCTTCTTCATGCCCGTTACGTTATAAACACTCCTTAAGGTGAGTGGACCGTTATCACTACCTAAAGAAACGACACGCTCCTTCTCGACTGTATGAACAGTATCATCATCAGTTATGATAGCTTCGTTACCTGAGAATGTGTGTAGAGAGGAGAACTTCGACTCATCCCCAGTGGGGTGGTGACCACACCCTGAGTCCACAATCCAGTCATCTTTGTAGTCAGTGGTGGACAATGCACGGACACACGTGCCCATCATGAACGCATTCCCCCATCCGGCTTCCTCAGCACTGGAACTAGTCTCCTCTTTGTCTACAACATGCCCCGGCTGCAGCTTGACCTTGCAGTCCTTCTTGAAATGACCTAGCTATTCTTCCCAGAGAAGAGCGCCTCATTGCCACCTTCAGAGACAGTGACTCTAGCCATCTGTCTTGTCAAGCTCTCCTACGAAGCCAGCAGGTTCTCCAGCTCTAACAAAGACGGCTGAGTGGCACAGTCTTGAACAAAAGTGACAAAGGCCACATACTCCTTCCGCAAACCGCGGATTATGTATCTCTTCAGCTTCGCCTCTGAAATAGACTCATTAGGGTCTAGTGCTAAAATCTCAACACACAAGTTCTTCATCTTCAAGAAGAACGTCAAGATGGACAGATCTCCTTGAGTTTCCCTTGCCAACTCATTCTCCAGGAACTGTAGCCTTGATATATTTTTCCTGTTGAACAACCCGTCGAGGGAAGTCCAAATCTCTGCAGCAGATCGATATTCAATGATGTGGTTGAAGAGTTCCAGTGAGATAGTCCGCTTAAGAGTAAACTCTGCTTTTGCATTTCTCTTCCTCCAAGCTCTCACCACTTCATCACCTGCAGCAGCAGTAACCTCTTGACTTTCATCTCCATAGACGACCTCATAAAGGTCCTCGCCCAAAAATTAGCTCTTCATACATGACTTCCACTCTTTGAAGTTAGTCGATGTAAGAAGTTTAATTCCAAGACCTCTTGCGAATCTACCTTCCATTGCAATCACCTTAGTTTACTTAGACTCTAAGAAGCAATAAGGCAAAACTGACGGTTGATCACTACTCAGCCTCTAATCTCTCTAATACCATGTAAAAAAATTTATAAGCGAAAAACGGGACACCAGGCGCAAGAACACTCAACATATCTGAGCCCAAACAAATGAAATGTAATCAGAAGAGCAAGAATCTTATACTATAAAAATCTTTACAAAGAGAGACATACATGGCGAGGCATGATTTGTCGATGTACCCGTTGGAAGCAGGAACAATTACAATGCACAAAACAAGTCGCGCAGTCTCAAGGAGATGTCGCCGACCCTGCTGAGCTGCCTAGGGAGTCCACTGAAACCGCTTAGTCACAAGACCGTAACCAAGTCACGCAGACAGCCTATTATTCCACTGCTGAGAAGAACTCTATCCGCTGAACTGCAAGCCGCCTGACCGCGAGGTCGCCTAGCCGCCAAATCACACAAACTACTGCTGACACTGAACAGAATAAGACGCTAAAGGCAGACAACTTAGTGAACTGGGAAATAAGTTGTAGAAGAGAAGACCGTCTGGTCGCAAGTCGCGACCTACTGTTAACTGTTGGTTGCAAATCGCAGAATCCGCACTGACCCTGACCGAAGTCAGAACCAAGTCCTTGGCTCCTCAGCTCTATTCGCACAACCTGCACAGCACAATCCGGCCAACATCTTCAAACTAAGCTGATAGAAAAACCTAACCACAGTAACCTCCCGCGAGTTCACTTACTGTTCACTCGGTGTATCTTGATATGACATGAGGGTCCTATTTATAGGCGCAGAGAGGAGTGTGATCACTGCCCTAGCTGATAGAAACACCGCCCAAACTCGCGGAGAAAATAGAGTGTATCCGCCAAGCTGCGGACACAATAAAAGGTCGTCGTGACTAGACCATACAGAAAGCTCGCTGAGGTCGCACCACCACAGCAAGAAACCCAGTCAAGCTGCCTAACCACTAGGGCAAAAACTTGGTTGCCAATAAGGCGGACACTGCGGATACAACACCAGCCCGCACTACAGCGGACACCGCTCCAGTCCGTACTCCCCAAGCTCGCAACCAGAACAAGACTGTTATCGAGCTCGGCGGACAAAGAACCAGAATGCGAGCTTCGCGCGACCTACTAAACTGAGCCACCCTGTACTTGGTGCAGATCCAGACCAAGTCTGCATCATAGGCCAACCCGACAATACAGCAGATAACCATCCTATCCGCCCGACTACTCCAGGGAATAGACCGAAAGGCAAAAGCAAGCCCACCTGTCAGGTCGCCGCCCTCTGTCCGCACAAGCTGCATGGACAGACCGCCCAGGCCACCCACTTTCACTTCAAAAATTTCAACACTCCCCTTGAAGTGAGAAGTGGAGACCAGCCCTAGCAATCCCCATAACTGAGTAAATGGCCCCTTCGACAGCGGCTTCGTGAAGATGTCTGTGATGTTGTCCTCGCTCTGCACATGTCCAACCACAAGAGACCACTCCTACACATTCTCCCGAATGAAATGGTGCTCAATCTCAATGAGTTTGGTCAGCACGTGACAAATTGGATTATTAACCAGTTTCAGGGCAGTCTCATTATCACCGTATTGCAGAGTAGGACCGCGCACTTCTTTATGGGCGTCCTCTACTAGCCTCCTAAGCCAGATGGCTTCCCGAGCCGCCAAGGACAAAGCCTTGTACTCCGCTTCCGTAGTAGAGACAAACACTGAATCCTACTTCTTCCTGCACCGAGAAATACCCGTTAATCCACATGTGAAGACGTAACCGGATGTTGACTTTCTATCGTCTAAATCTCCCCCATAATCAGCATCTGTATAGTCGTGCAGGTTGAATCCCGTATCTCTCCCATAAAGGAGACCCATATCAGAAGTGGACTTCACGTACTTCAGAATGCTCCTTGCCGCCATCAGATGAGGCTTCTAAGGTTTCGTCATATACCGACTTATTCGGCCTACAACATATGTAATGCCTGGTCTCGTAATCATCAAGTAAATAAGGCTCCCCACCAGAGCACGGAACACTACAGGATCTGGAAGTATCCTCCTCTCATCTGGTCGAAGCTTGATGCCAAAATCAAGAGGAGTAGAACTACTCTTCCCTTCCCGCATGTTAAACCGCTGAACGATCTGATCTGCATAGCCCCTTTAGGAAACGAGTATGCCTCTCTCTTTCCTCTCCACCTCGAGTCAAAGGAAGTGGTGGATTTCACTCAAGTACTTCATCTCGAACTGAATGGCTAGCTCTGCCCTGAGCCTAACCACCTCCTACTCGGAGTTTCCCGTGACGATCATGTCGTACACGTACAGCAGCACCAAGACATGAAGCTCCCTCCTCTTTTTGATGAACAGGCTCGAATCTGAATCTGAGGTAAAATAACCGCAGAATTGGAGGCATTCTGCGATCTTCCCATATCATGCCCGCGGAGCCTGCTTCAAACCATAAAGGGCCTTTCAGAGTTTGTAGACATATCCTGGATGATCTTCAGACGCATATCTTGGTGGCTGAATCATAAAGATGTCTTAATCAATCTCCCCGTAAAGAAAAACATTCTTTACGTATAATTGTCATATCTTCCAACCCTGGCATCAAGGCCATCACCATCCAAACTGAAGTAATAGTTGCCACAGGGCTAAATGTCTCTTCATAATATTCTCTTTACTACTAAGAAAAACCTCGAGCTACAAGGCGATGCTCCCATCCGCCTTCTTCTTCAGCTTATAGACTCACTTGCATATCATAGGAGTAACATCACCAACCTTGGGCACAAGGTCCCATGTATCATTCTTCCTGAGGGAAGCCATCTCCTAATCCATGGCGTCTTCCCACTCCTTGACTCCAGTTGCATCATAAAAGCTAGAAGGCTCTCGTTCGTCCAGAGGGCCTGCGAAGAACCAAGAGACCAAGCTCACCGTGTTTCCTTCACTATAACGAGTCGGTGGTTTGATGGTCCTCTTCAATCTCCGAAGAGTCTGACCCTTGCTAACTACCTCCGTTGCTACTTCTGAAACACCTCTGTTCCTGGGCAAACTTGGAGCATCGCTCCCCCTGCTTCCTGAACCATAAGCCTCTGCCCCGGAGCTAGAAACACTTGGAGCTCTTGGTGACACAGGTAGCTCCACCAGAAGATCCTTAGCAGTCTCCTCCTGCTCTACATCCGACCTGTTCTCCTGCAGCTCTACAGAGGAGCCACCTCCATATGATGTCATCTCGTCGAAGACCACGTCTCTCGAAACCACGAAGTTCTTCATCACTGGATCCATACACTTTCAGCCCTTCTTCTGCTCATCATAGCCCACAAATACAAGCTTCCTTGCCTTTGCATCCAGCTTTGTCCTAAGAGCATCTGGTATGTGTACGTAGCAGGTAGATCCAAATACCAGAAGGTGTCCAACTCCAGGCTACTCCTTAAATATCATCTCATTAGGATACTTCATGTTGATCGAACTCAGAGGTATCCGATTGATGACATAAGTTGCACAGGTCATCCCTTCCGCCCAAAAGGACCTTGGAATGCATTTGGTATAAAACCAACACTTGCAGGTCTCCGTTAGATGATGGATCTTCCGCTCAACTACTCTATTTTTGTGGAGTATGAGCACAAGTGAGCTCCCTTTGGATGTCTTGCTTCCTGCAGAAGTTAGAGAACTCAGTTGAAATGAACTCACCTTCGTTATTTATCTCACCTTCTTGACCCGCAGGCCAAGCTGGACCTCCACCAGCTCCTTGAACTCCACAAACAAACGGAACCCGTCCAACTTCTCCTTCATAAAGTACACCCAAGTGTACCTCGTGTAGTTATCAATCAAGACCAGCATGTATTTGCTGCCTCCAAGGCTGGCTGTGACGATCGGCCCCATCAAATCACCATGGATACACTCCAATGGTGCTTCACACATGGACTGCGACTTGTGAAATGGGAGGCGATGAGCCTTTCCATATTGACACCCCGCACAAACATGACCGTCGCCGAAGGATGACAACCTAGGTAAGCCTTTCACAAGGATTTTCACTATTGAAGGATCAAGCGCATACTCAACTGCACCAAAAGCCCGGACTGTTGGAGAGGGCGCTACTTAATTTCTTAAATAAGTAGCAAAGCGCCACTAGTCAAGTGAAGGAATGCCGGACCCAACAATCCCCCCCCCGGCATCCAGCACAACCTGTCGGCTCAGAGGTGGGGTTACCACATGTCCACGGTTTGCCTGACCCGTCGAACCCACACAGGTAGAAGGAAAAAATCAGGATTTAATAGCGCCCCCCGGTCTTGAACTCGTGACCTGCTCTGATACCAATTGAAGGATCATGCGCATACCCAACTGCACCAAAATCTCGTACTATTGGAGAGGGTGCTACTTAATTTCTTAAATAAGTAGCAAAGCACCACGGGTCAAGTGAAGGAACGACGGACCCAAAAATCCCCCCCCCCCCGGCGTCCAGCACAACCCATCGGCTCAGATATGGGGTTACCACATGGCCCACATGGCTCAGAGGTGGGGTTACCACATGTCCACGGTTTGCTTGACCCGCCGGACCCACACAGGTAGAAGGGAAAAATCAGGATTTAATAGTGCCCCCCTGGTCTTGAACTCGTGACCTCCTCTGATACCAATTGAAAGTGAGGGGATAGATAGGTTCTTACTCTAGAGGGGGGTGAATAAAGTATTTTAAAACTTATTTAAAAATTTAATTGCGGAATAGAAATACTAATAAAATATACTAGAGAAAATAAATAAGAGGGACTACCACAGCAATACAACACACAAAAAAATCACAAAGCAACACAGACGACACAAGAAAATTTATAGTGGTTCACCAAAACTGGTTACATCCACTCTTCTACCACCCAGGTAGGAATTCACTTAGGTTTTTAATCAGGTGCCCTATCACCACAAGATCTGCTTCAGGTAGATCTAGAAACCCTTTGAGCTTTTGATCAGGAGCTCAAAATCCAATAGGTTTTTGATCAGGTGCCCTATCACCAAAGAGTTCACTTTTGAAGGGAGAGATAACCCTGTACAGATGGAGGTAAAAGAAAAAGTATATGAGAATCTTCTCTTTCTTAGACAATTGAGAAGATTATGTGGATTAAATAAAGATCCAAGCTCCCCCTAGGATATTGTATGAATTCAGGAGGATGAGGCTTGGCCCTGGGTATAGGTCTTCAAAGTGAAAAGGTTGTAGAGCCCTTTTTGAATCTGATAGCAGTGGTTGATGTTGAGATTCTCTGTGAATCTTTGAAGACTGAAGAGAGAAGAATACTGGTGAAAAATTGTTCAGGAAGAGTTCTTCTTCTTAGCAAAGCATGCAGTATCCACTTAGAGCAAAAGATTCTTTTCTTTCTGTTTGATTACTAGCTTGTGTACTATCTCTTTTTTTGTTATAACCAGATATATGTTCTGTCAGTGAGAAGAAAAATGGCCTGAATTTGAATTCCCAAGGTAAGGCATAATTTACTGCAAGAAATAAGGAGCCCAAATGGCTAGAATGGCTGGCAGTCATAAATACAATCCATAATTGTCTCTACACAATATTCTGTGAATGCCATAATAAATGCTTCAAGAAATACGTCTATCATCCTTGGGAGAATCAACATTTATTATCAGAATATATCTTACCTTAAAATAATTGACCATAGCCATACCAAACAAAGACTTCTGACTGATCTGAAAAACTGATAGAAGAAGACAGCACAAAAATCGTAAGACTCCGATCAGAGATCGTCGAGCTTCGATTACTGGAGAGAAACAAGAGATCGTCGACCTAAGCTTGGGGATCGTCGAGCTCAGTTCAGAGTAGGAGACTCTGAGATCGTTGATGGGAGATCGTCGAGCAGAGTTCGTCTATAGTCGAACTGATATAGATGAATCACAACGTATTCTGAATCTGAATCTGAGTCCATTACAAAGTTGGTCTGCCCAAACATGATCTTAAAGGGATCTAACTAAGACTGAAGACAGAGACCCTGGCTATACAAGAGGGTCTAAACAACCTAAGAGTGAACCTAGCACAAAGCCAAACAGAGGTTCCAACAACTATCATGGCTTTCAGCTTGTCCATCCCAACATGTCCCAGCCGCTCATGCCAGAGAGCTGCACCATCGTTGGCCCTCATCCGATCAACGTAGGAACTTGGTGATAATACAAACAAGTCTCTTACCCTTCTCCCTACATGAGCAACGTCGGTCTTAACCGTTGACACGTTGCGGAGAAACTTCACTTCTGTCGGACCGAACAGAACGTGATAGCATGCATCTACTACATTTGTCACTGAGAAGAGGTTCTTCTTCATGCCCGGTACGTGATAGACACTCCTTAAGGTGAGTGGACCATTATCACTACCTAAAGAAACGACACCCTCCTTCTCGACTGCATGAACAGTATCATCAGCCGTTATTATAGCTTCATTACCTGAGAACGTGTGTAAAGAGGAGAACTTTGACTCATCCTCGGTGAGGTGGTGACCACACCCTGAGTCCATAATCCAGTCATCTTTATATTCGATGGTGGACAATACACGGACACATGTGCCCATCATTAACACATTCCCCCATCCAGCTTTCTCAGCACTGGAACCAACCTCCTCTTTGTCTGCAACATGCCACGACTGCAGCTTAACCTTGTAGTCCTTCTTGAAATGACCTGGCTGGTTGCACATGTAGCACTTAAGCCAATCTTTTTTTTTTCTTCCAATCACGCTTAGGCGCATCACTCTCTCTTGCTGATAAGAAGTTGAAGGACCATCACCAGCATCAGTCTTCTTCTACTCCCATCTCTTCTTCTTTCCAGAGAAGAGCGTCTCACTGCCTCCTTCAGAGACAGTGACTCCAGTCATCTGTCTTATCAAGCTCTTCTGCAAAGCCAGCAGGTTCTCCAGCTTCAACAAAGGCGACTGAGTGGCACAGCCTTGAACAAAAGTAACAAATGTCACATATTCCTTCCGCAAACCGCGGATTATGTGTCTCTTCAGCTTCGCCTTTGAAATAGGCTCATCAGGGTCGAGTGCTAAAATCTCAGCGCACAAATTCTTTATCTTCAAGAAGAACGTTGAGATGGGCAGATCTCCTTGAGTGGACCTTTCCAACTCATTCTCTAGGAACTGTAGCCTTGCTACATTCTTCCTGTTGAACAACCCGTCGAGGAAAGTCCAAATCTTCGCAGTAAACCGACATCCAATGATGTGGTCGAAGAGTTCCAGTGAGATAGCTCGCTGGAGAGTAAACTCTGCTTTTGCATTTGTCTTCCTCCAAGCTCTCACTACTTTAACACCCGCAGCAACAGTAACCTCCTGCCTTTTGTCTCCATAGACGACCTCCCAAAGGTCCTCGCCCAAAAGATAGATCTTCATACACGACTTCCACTTCTTGAAGTTAGTCGATGTAAGAAGCTCAATTCCAAGACCTCTTGCGAATCCACCTTCCATTGCAATCATCTTGGTTTACTTACACTCTCAGAAACAATAAGGAAAAACTGACGGTTGATCACTGCTCAGCCACTGATCCCTCTGATACCATGTAAAAATTTGTGATAAGCGAAAAACGGGACACCAGGCGCAGGAACACTCAACCTATCGGAGCCCAAGCAAACCAAATGCAACCAAAAGAGCAAGAATCTTGTACTATAAAAAACTTTACAAAGCGAGGCATACATGTCGAGACTTGATTCGCCGATGTACCCGATGGAAGCAGAAAAAATTACAAGGCATAGAACAAGCGGTCTCAAGGAGAAGCCGCCGACCCTGCCGAGCTGCTTAGGGAGTTCGCTGAAACTGCCTAGTCGCAAGACCACAACCAAGTCGCGCGGATAGCCCATTATTCCACTGCTGAGAAGAACTCTATCTGCTGAACTGCAAGCCGCCTGGCCACGAGGTCGTCTAGCCGGCAGATCACGCGAACTGCTACTGTCATCGAACAAAACAAGTCGTTAGAGGCGGACAACTTATAGAATTGGGAAACAAGTTGTAGAAGAGAAGACTGCCTGGTCGCAAGCCACGACCGGCTGCTAACCGCAGGTTGCAAATCGCAGAATCCGCACTGACACTGACCGAAGTCAGAACCAAGTCCCTGACTCCTCAGCGCTATCCGCGCAACCTGCACAGCACAAACTGGTCAACCTCTTTGTTGGAACCCCTAGGTGATTTGAGCTAGGTTGTCTTCTTAGGTTGTGACCCATGTTATATAGAACGGTCAAATTTTATGTGTTTCTTAAGTCTAGGCCATGTTCTTAGAGTCAACAGATCAAAGGATCAACCTACAACACTGTCAAAGACTCAAGACTTAGAGAAATCAAGATTTAGAGAAAGAGATCTACGTTCGTCGATCTCAGGTCGACGATAGTCGTGCTCAGCTCGACTAACTCAGAGCTAAAATCTCTGAGCTGAGCTCGACGAACTCTGTTCTAAGATCGACTAACTCTTCAACACTCAGCGCCATAATTCACTCAAAGCCAAGGCTAACTCAAAGACAAATAACACTCGACGTCAGATGTGTTACTCACTCAACACCAACAGATTGACCAAGTTCTTAGGTCGACTAACTTCACAGTCTCAGGTCGACGAACATAGAGCGCAGAATTAGTCAGGTTATGCATTGCAGTTGATTCACAGAGCTCAGGTCGACGAAAGCTGATCTTAGTTCGACGAAAGCTGATCAGAGGTCGACGAAATCTCAGGTCGACTAAAGCTGATTAGAGGTCGACGAAAGCTGATTAGAGGTCGACGAAAGCTGATCTCAGGTCGACGAAAACTGTAAGACATTTTGTTATTTATTCTTTCTCTTTCTGTCTCATCATTTTAACTATTATAGGTTATTAATTCCCTTGCAAATCAATGCACTTATATTCTCTGAATAGAGCCATTACTGACAGCATTGATTGCTAACATCCTCCATGGAATTAATTGCTTATATCTCGGGACAGACACAGAATAGAATAATTGACAGCATTCTTGCCGTTTTCTCGTTCCCAAGATTTCGGCTAAACATTTATTGCAGAATTTCTTTTGAATTCGACGTAGTTGCAGTGATCTAAGAGACATCTCTCGGCCAAGAAAAGAAGATTACACAGAAGAGCAGATATTGATCATCACCTTGAGTCACAGTAAAGAAAACGTCCAGAAGTGCAGTGAAAAAGAACTCTCAGTAAAATCACCTGCTCTCAAGAGATGAAGAAAGAACAATCATCACCATCAAGAGTCTTTTTTTCTTTCTCTTCCTCTATGTTTTCAGGGATCTCAAGTGACAGCAACTTTCAAATCAGTAAAAGATCTCTGAAAAGCTAAAAGCCTACGCCCTTGAACAAAGCTTCCACTCCTGAACCATTCAAGATCTCAGGGGGAGCTTTGACAACAAATAAGAATCCACACAGTCTTCTCATTTTGACTTGAGAAAAAAAGACTTACATCACTCTCTTATTCCCACCTCTGTACAGGGTTTTAATTCCCTTCAAAATTATTCTGGTTGCAAGTCTCCTTCCAAAAGACTTGAGGTTTTGTTGTTGAGCACCTGATCAAAAGCTCATTGGTGGCAGTCACCTGATCAAAACCTGCAGTGGATTCCTACAAAGGGTGGTAGAAGAGTGCATGTATCCAGTTGGGGAACCACTATAAATTTCTTGTGTCGTCTGGTTGCTCCATCTTTTCTGTTCTTGTTGTGGCTGTGTTTTTTAGATATTCTGTGATCTTTGATTTACTTTAATCTGTGATAGTTAGATATAGTTGTTAAAGGTAAAGATAATATATTGTTAAAGAAGAAAATTTTAAAATAAAACAAACACACACACATACTCTATTCACCCCCCCCCCCCAATCTAGAGTATATTAGATCTAACCCTAACTTTCACTCTTCAAACCGCGCGGATAGAAATACCTAACCGCAGCAACCTCTCGTGAGTTCACTTACTGTTCACTTGGTGTATCTTGATGTGACAGGAGGGTCCTATTTATAGGTGCAGACAGAAGTGTGATCACCGCCCTGCCTAATAGGAACACCGTCCAAACTCGCGGCGAGAACAAAGTGTATCCGCCAAGCTGCGGACAAAATAATAGGTCGTCGCGACTAGACCAGACAGCAAGCCTGCCGAGGTCGCACTACCACAGCAAGAAACCCAGTCAAGCCTCCTAACCATCAGGGCAAAAACTTGGTCACCAACCAGGCGGGCACTGCGGATACTACAGCAGTCCGCACTACAACGGACACCGCTCCAGTCCGCACTCCCCGAGCTCACTACCAGGACAAGACTGCTGTCGAGCTCGGTTGACAAAGAACCAGACCGCGAGCTTCGCGTGACCTACCGGACTGAGCCACCCTGGACTTGGCGCAGATCCAGACCAAGTCCGCATCACCGGCCAACCCGGCAACACAGCGGATAACCCTCCTATCCGCCCGTCAGGTCGCCACCCTCTGTCCGCACAGGCCGCGCGGACAGACGGCCCAGGCAGCCCATGTCTGCTAGTTTTACTTCAAAAATTTCAACAGATGAAATTTACAGAGTTTCAGGTCATTCTATTTTTACACACTAGTTTAACGGGCTTTTCTTTGTTTAAATTCAAATAATATTCACTATCTTCAAATTTAGTTAAAATCATCTCTCTTTAGTTCTGCAGCGAAACAGGAGAAAAGGATGATTTTTCGGAGGTTTTACTTGGTTGCAGTGAAGAAACGTGAAACCAGGCAAAACTACGTTAAACCTCATGCCAACCAGGCGAGAGAATGAGAAATATCCAGCAAATCAGGCAAAGCAAGCGGCAAAACAAAGGGGAATCAGGCGGCGAGGCAGGCCGAAGCTCGCTGGCCATGAAATCGTGGAAGGAGAGCAGGAGTCGCATGGGAGCTGAGGAAGTGGAGTGCGGGTAGGGTTTTAGAAAAGGTTTTTAGAAAGTCATAAAATGCTTTAAAAATGAGTGCTTATAGCCAATATTGTGATGCTAATATCAACACCCTTAATCAAACTTATAACTTGATCATCATAACATGGCAGAAATAGGCACAGAAAGATGAAAGAGAACCTATAATTTATTTCTTTCAAAGAACTCGTCACATTGAGTTAAATGTATCCACATCTACATTAAAGAATGTCACTTTACAGTACATATTACAGCATAATTAACATATATGAACAAATCAATGCAATCAAATAAAATCAAAAGCAAGTTCAAATTTTTGAAAAAGAAATTTATTGTCCTCCATATCAGTGTTAGGTGTCGGGAGTAATCCTCAAGCCCTGCTCTTTTTGAAGTCGGGAAGAGTTAGAGAAACTTTGGGGGAAGGAAACCCCATGTACGCCAGCCTGGGAGAAAGCCTGACCTTAGGACTGGGCCGCGGAGAAGGAATGGGAACCCGATTTCCCGCCGGAGACGGAATGATCCTCGGAGACAGGTTGACCTGCTCAAGAGCCTTGCACTGGAGGTCAACCGGGTAATCCCTCACACAACCGATTCTCGGCCCGTGCCCGGTGCTCCATTTGCACGGCAACCGCTGCCGGAAGTCAAATGCCTCTTCCGCCTTATCCCCATTTTCAGTGCCATCATGTGTAATTGGCTGCTCATCGAGAGGCTTTTCGGTGTTCTTCGTGTCGGCCATGCCGGCAGCCTTCCGTACCACCTCTATGAGCTTAGAAGACTCTTTAGATGGCTCCGAATCGGGCTTTTTGATGGAGGAGCATTCGTCATCGTCCACTTTGATGGAGGGGCATTCGTCATCGTCCACTTTGATGGAGGGGCATTCGTCATCGTCCACTTTGATGGAGGGGCATTCGTCATCGTCCACTGAGCATCTCTTGACGTTGGTGAGGTCCACATTGTTGTCCCGAAGAAAGCTGATGAACTCCTCGAAGTTCTCTTCGGTCGGGAGATAGTGACCACTGTATGGCCATATAGCCTGGAAAATATAATCATAGATATGTTGAGTAAACTATAGCCCAAGTCCTGAAACCATTGTGTTTCAATCTTTATACTTATGTGATATATAACTTGTTCATGCATACCTGGAGAACTCCTCCTTTGATGACCAGTCGTCCGGCGGCTGAAGTGGCTCCACCGGATAGAAAACTGGAGTGTTGAAATTTGCCTTTTCTCTTCTGCACATCACGGAGAGGAAAAAATTTTAACATGAATGGTAATAAATTGCTGGTCATTGAATAAAAAGGTGTTTCTAAACATGGTTTTAATAACATTTTTTTCCAACTTTAAACAATCATATGTGCCTATAAGCAAAGAATCTTCAAAGGGATACACATAAAATATGGATTTCAAGAAAAGTTTGGCCATCATGTGTACCTGGCCTACATATAATGACCTTGATGTACTCAGAACAAATATCCATTTTGATTTCTCATCACTATCAACCAAGGCTCCGCTCTGTTTATATACAAGCTTTCCATTTTCCACAACGACTTCATAAGTAATTCTCTCTTTCTGCAAAAGAAAATACATGAATTGATTTAACCAACAGAAAACATACACAATTATACCAATAAAAAGAAGGAAAATGAGTGATTGATGTATATTTTAGAAGCTAACCAACAGAAAACATACACAATTATACCAATAAAAAGAAGGAAAATGAGTGATTGATGTATATTTTAGAAGCTAAAGATACATACTGGTCCAAGATATTCTATGCATTCTTGCTGAAGTTTGCTTCTAGCACACTTTTCAAGATTTACATCTCTGCCGTCTCCAACATCCAACCTTCATGATTGTTGAGAAAAAAGGCACATAAGAAACATATTCATACAGAAACTTTTGCTGCTAGCATGCTAAGTAGAGATACATACCAGTAGAAAAATGGCTGGGTGCTTTCACTGTTGAACCACACATCATAATAGAGGTGAAGATTGTGCCCGTACCGATGGCGTGGATCAATCTAAAGGATATGGGGAAAAAAATATCAGAATCACTCTATAAAAGATTAGTGTAAAAAAATTTATTGAGGATTTACTGATGAAGAAGACAGAAAAAGCGAATACTTACAGCCTCTAGCCAGTGCTGTAATGCAAGCTTTTGAGCTTTTTCATCTTTGGACAAACCCTTCCCAACCTGAAGAACGCAAGTGTTTAGTGAGAATACACATGAAGGTGTCATGATAATCATACTACAAAGACTAGTTGATAGTAGAATTACCTTGGCAGCTCTTGTGCGCGCTCTTGCCCACCGTGAAATTGCTGTCTGTGGTTTCTCCACATTGAAATAAGATACCGAGCTATGTTTTAGTGATGCAAAATCTAAAGCCTTCCACCTAAAATCACAGTAAATGAAGTTCTGTAAGACAAATGTGAGAAGAAAAAAAACAAAGATTTTGGAAGCTCGGGAGAAACGTACCAGAGTTCCTCAATGACCACAGCACAATCAGCCAAGTTTCTTCTAGTCCGGTAACTCTTGTAAACCTTTTGCAGCTTAACGGCAGCTGCATCGAGTTCACAACGCGGTCGAGGGGAAGAGAATTCGGGAGAAGAATACGGAGTTTCTGATTCTGGAACGCCGCCATTTCCAACACTCTTAAAGGTGATGGAGTCCACAGGTTGCTTCTCCGACGACGCAACAATGCTTTCACTTCTGATTTCCTCTTCAGATGCCCAATTTTTGAAGCTTAATGATCTCTCTATGATCAAGTTTGGCACGGCCCGGTTGCCTGAATCATTTCTTTTGAAGCTAAGTGATCGCAATGTCACCATGATATTTTTCTCACTGAAACTAAGGGATTTAACCAAAGCGGCTTCTACTTCCTTGACGCCTAAGATCCTCCTTTTCATATCTTCGATCCATGGCAGATAGAGCAAGGATAGGGATAAACCCATGAACCAAAACCTTGATCTCTCTATATATCCTGTAAGGAGAACCACAGTGTCAAGAACAATTCATATATCATGCACAAAAAGAAAACTTATCATCCCTAACAACAATTCATACAATAAAATTCCTTCAATATAGCTGATCATAAACAATAAGGTTTGAAAATACTGTGTTTCTTTCATTTTCCTGGACCTCTATCCCACTCAAGTAGTAAGGGCATGAGAAAGACTGCAAATTTCTTTTTTTTTAAACCTCCATCTGATAGCTTGTCTATTATATTCAGACCAAAAATTTATTAAAATCCAAGATCATACCATCACACATGAATAATTTAGAAAATTTGACCTCACTATTTGCCCAAAAAATCATTTTCACTGCACAAAAAGCTGAAACCATTACCAGTAATAAGAACACCATTCTCTATACCCGAATTCAAAACCTTAAAATGAAGCCAAATTCATGATCTTTTTTCAATTACCTGCTAGCTGCTACTCAACTAGATCGGCAGAGAAATCCACTCTTCTCCAAGCTAAAAAAATAGAGAGGATTCAATGGTGAATACTAGAAAATGGGAAGCAGGTGGAAGAAGACACGATGAGTAAGAACCAATCTCTCGCAGTGTTTATATAAGCAGGAAAAAGAGGCGAGTCTAGAAAAAGAAAGGAAGGGAAAAAAACAAAGATGTCAAAACATGTGCGTGGCTTTGAAAGACGAAACAGGAGAGAGAAAGGGACGGGAAGAGCTCCTACCGACAATTCAAAGTCTTCCTTTGAACCGCCGATGAATCAGGTTGCGGGCGTGCGCGGGGCTGCCGTCAACGCTTGATTTCTTCGATTAGATTTTTAGGGTTTGGAAATAGAAAAAAAACAGTAAAACACACGGGTTCTTTTGGACCTTTGAAGCGTTCAACTTCAATTTTCTAACTTACAAGATCATACGGCCTCGGAATTCGTGCACGGCAGCGACTTCTCTCATGTTTAAAGGTGAAGATGGACCTAAAGCGGACAGAAAGGGGGCGGTAAAAAAATAACAGTGAAAAATACACCGTGAACTGTTGTGAGTTGGCGCAGAGGCGGTGAACAGAAAAAGTAAGAAATTGCCAGGAACTTCCGCGAAGGTTGTCCGGGGGTGCAGGGGAGCGAATGCACGGAAAATTTTTATATACACTTGGCCTACATGTGCGGGAAAGCTGAGCCGTCCGATTTTGTTTGGTAGATGGTGCATTACTTTTATTTTTATTTTCTTTTTACTTGATTTTTTTTGCAGCCGCCGGATCAATAGGTGAATGCCCCAGATTTCTCCCGCTCCCACATCAAACAACGCTATACGTATGTAATTATTACTCGTAAAGTGCAGTGCATCCGACCGTCGCTCGCTGCGTCGTGATGCGTGCTCGCTGTGATGTGATGCGTGTTCGCGCTTCGAGATTAGTGCGCGAGGATGTGCACGCATCGCGGCGCAGCGAGATCTCAGCGTGACAGTTGGATTGCACTGTACGGTGCAGTGCATTCGCCCCCCCCCCCCCCCCCCCCCCCCCCCCCCGGACCCGCGAAGGGGTGGTGAAAAGTAGTAGAAAATACCCGGAATTTCGAGTTTTGGTGAGTGCAGAGAAGTAAGGAAATACAAGGAAGCAGGGCTTTCATATTATTTGAAACTCCAAAGTTTGGATATTATGTATTTATTAATATCCGAATATTAAGTCAATTCGGCGAATATTGAGTCGATTCGGAATCGATTAAAGTTGAATCGTCCCGATTTGAGTCGAGTCAATTTGACTTGAATCTGATTTCGAGTTGATTTTGAGGCAGCCTTGAATCGCTCGAAATATGATTCGAATCGGCTTAAATTAACTACAATTAGTATGTATTTATTAATATATATTTTTATTTTAAAATTAAAAACAATATAATTTAAACCTAAATAAAAAAATGAAGTCTTTCGGTATTTTCTTTGCTAAATTTATAGGTTGCTCAATTTAATTTTGAGTTAACTAGGAATAAAGAGAAAAATTTAACCAAAATTCTAGAGGAGAAGGTTGAATCTTGATCTTCAGCAATGACCCTTAAAATAAGAGCTTCGTTGTTTGAATATTTAGAAAGAAAAGAGAAGATTTTTTTTGATGAACAGTTGGAGCTTCCAAGAGGAATTCTCCTTCAGTGTTTGTGCAAAAGCACTAAGAGAGATCTGATCTTCATATTGTTAATGACCAACCAGTAACATTTTCTCTTATCGTACATATCTATGCATGTTCCTCCTCATTCGCTCGTCCATCTGTGAAATCCCGCTCTGAATGCTTAACTCCCTAGGCATGGAAATCTTGTTTATAATGTGTAACAATTGTATTCTATCCATAATTTCTGCCTTAACAAGTTCTGAAAAATAACTGTTGGAGGTCTTCTAAGAAATCTGCACTAGTTTTATTGTTCAAAGACTTCTCAATGTATACTTTGAATAGTGGACAAGGAGACTTCAGAAATGCTGAAGGTATGCAATCCTGTATTCGATGAATGGTCCCCCCTTCAGGACTATTGTTTTGCGGGATCTCTCGGAGCGAGACCCTCCCAGTGTTCGCCGAGCAATCCGCGCGAGTCAGTTCCTTGGCGTTGAGTGGAGGCAAGTGCACTCAGCGCCTTCTGCTCCTTGGCGTTGAGTGAGGCGAGTGCACTCAGCGCATTCTGCTCCTTGGCATCGAGTGGAGCTTGTCCTTTCAGCGCCTTCAGTTCCTTGACATTGAGTGAGTCGAGTGCACTCAGCGCCTTCTGTTCCTTGGCGTCGAGTGGAGGCGAGTGCACTCAGCGCCTTCTGTTCCTTGGCGTTGAGTAGTGTGAGACCTTTCCAGAACCGTAGTCATCCAAAGTGGGGTGCCGCAGAGGCGAGTGTTTGGCTTCCCCAGCACTCCCCCCTTTAGGTGAGTGGTGCCCTCATGGACCACTCGCCCAGTGGGGTCAAGAGGTAAAAATTACTTGGATGCCCTTGCAGGGCTGTAAGTAGCATTTTAGAACAGCGGAATTTAGCTGTTGGCAGTGAAAGTCTTTAATTTCAATGATAGCTAAATCACCTAGAGGGGGGTGAATAGGTTATTAGTCTCTTTATCAGTTCTTTTCTTTTTTTTTAGTTTGCTGCTTGAGTGGTAGGTTAATTTCTGCTTTCAAGATGATTTATCCTACACAAAAAAAACAACGCAGCAAAGCACACGGATATTTATAGTGGTTCCCCAACTGGGTACATCCACTTTCCCTCTCACTTATCCAACTGTCTTGTTGGACTACGCACTTCTCCAAAATGCTCCAAGGAGCTTACACCTCAGGCCCTCAGCCTTACACTCAAGTTCTCTTCAGAACCCTACCTCAGAACCACAAAGGTTCCTACCTCAGAGCTCTGCAGTGCTCCTACAGCTCAGTAATCCTCAAACCACCTACCTCAGCCTTATCTCTAAGGCCTACAACTCAGGCTTTTCAGCCCTATAATTCCAGGCACTGGGCCCTACTCTCAGAGTGCTGCAGCACTCCTACAGCTCAGATCTAGAAGGATCCTACAGGATGGAAATAGGTTGATGTGGTTCTTTATTGATCACAAGAGGAATTCCTCTGTGACAATCAATCTTGGGTGAGTCAGACTCAGGCCCCCCCCCCCCACTATGACACCAGGAGAGTTTTCATGTGTCAACTTAACTGGACTGAGAGCACCTCAGTCCCAACTACTTCACAGCAACAAGTTTATGCACTTGAGCTGGAAGAAACTTGCAAAATAATATTCTGCCTCTTTCTGAACTGAACCAAAGATTCAGATCTCTCTTCTTCACAAAAATAATTATGTAGATATTTTGGCTTATGCTGGAAGCAACTAGCAGATCTGTTTCTCTGCTCCCTTTTGAACTAAGCTGACTTCTCAGCTTCAACTTCTCCTTCACAACTCCTCAAGTGTAAGTTCTTTTAGAAAGTATTGACTGGATCTGTTAAGCTCCTGCAGCAAGGGTTGGCTCTTGTTGCTACCTCTTTCTCAGAGAATCACCCTAAGCTTCCTTGCTAGTGCAGATGAAGATGACATCAGCAAACTTGTCGTTGAAGATATTGATCTTAACATCTAACTTGCTCTTTTTCTTTCTGACTTGAGCTTCATGTTCTTTAGCTCCACAACAATACCAGAGAGGAAGAACAACTGTCACTTCCTTTTATTTATTGAGACCCAACGGCTCTTTTAGCAGTGGGTCCCACACTTTTAATGCTCGCGTCAATTTTGCTTAAACGCCAACTATCGTACAGTAGGTCTACGATAAACTTTATCGCGTACTGTTTCCATCCCTCCACTTATTTGAAATATGTTGACTTGTTGACTTGCTAACATCACCAGCTGTGGACTTAGCTAAAAATCAAGCAACATTAGTATAGGCATTGAGTGTGTAAGCATCACTCAACGCCAAAATACTTGGACAGATTTACTGTCTCTTGGCGTTGAGTGAGTAACCTTCACTCAATGCCAAACTACTTAGAATATAAATCTATTTCTAGGCATTGAGAGCTTTGAGTGAACAACCCACACTCAACGTCATCTGCCTTAGCCAAATATCTGCTTCTTCAGCAACTGAAGCGTTGAGAGCGTTGAGTGAGCATGTCTCACTCAAGCTATTTGCTTTTAACTCATTTATGCAAAAGGTGTTGAGTGAGCATGCCTCACTCAACGCTTTTTGCCTTAGCCAATTTTCTGTATTTAATAAGCACTGGGCATAGACTAACTTTCTGAGTTTGACGACTGGTGAATTATGAGCTCGACGAACTTTGAACTCAGTTCGATGAACTCTCAACTGAGCTCGATGAACTCAGAATCTCAAGCTCTAAACTTAGCTCGACGAAAGGTGAGCTGAGCTCGACGAACTCTGAACTCAGCTCGACGAATTCTGAACTTAGTTCAACTTATAGCCTTTTTAATGAATGACGTTGAGTGTGTCTTCATCACTCAACGCCAAAATACTTAGCCAACTTTCTCTTTAGTAGCATGGCGTTGAGTGAGTTGACTTCACTCAACGCCTGTGGACTTGGCCACATTTCAGCTCATTCCAACTACAGGCTTTTACTGCTTTAACCTATCTCACAGCCTTTTGATGTATGGCATTGAGTGAGTTGACTTCACTCAACGCTTGTGGACTTGGCCCATTTTCTCAGCTTGTCACTGCCTTGGCTTTGAATGTATAGGCTTCACTCAGTACTATAAGCCATCTGGCGTTGAGTGACTGATCTTCACTCAACGCCTGTAGACTTAGACAGTTATTGTCTTTCCATCACTTAGGTAAGAACTTACCTGTCTTAGCCACTTAGGCTACCTGTCCCATCATAGCTTATCAGGATAAACTGCAATCATTCACCTTAAACACAAGTTAGATCACAACATGTGTATACAATGTTTTGTCAGTCCTTCTTCAAATTCAGGACATTGGGATCAATGGACCCAACAATCTCCCCTTATTTGAAGAAGTCAAAACCTAAGCCAATGTATACACTAAACATACTTATGTTATAAATATTTAAAACATATCATCACAGCATAATTCAGATAAATCATAGACATAATCATCACAGCATAATTCAGATAAATCATAGACATATCAGATGATGTAGCAGATATGTCAAAGACATAGCAAATGATGAGTTAGACAGATCATGATTGTAACAAAAGGTTGTTCTATTTAATTATATAGGGAATACATATTTGAGCAATATAAACATAGTATTTCATCCCTAGTCCTGTAAGCAGAACCTGAAACATTTTAAGTTCCAGATTCCCTTATCTTAATCCCACTCCCTCTAGATCTCTTTGTCGGCTTGTCTTCAGCTCCAACTATCTTCTTTCCTTTCTTATCGGCTTCATCAACATCCTTAGCCTTAGTAGTTCCAGCTTCAGCTTTATCTTTTTGTCTCTCAAAATAGCTTAAAGGCTTGGGGAAGTATTTAGATGATTCCACAGCATCAGGAGTGAGAAGATTTGCCTTTTTGTTCTTACAAAAAATCCTTCTCTCTATGTCTATCTTTTCTATCTTATCCCATTCAGTCTTACTGTACCATTTACCTCTGTCTGATCTCTTATTCTTGACCTAGTCCCAAGCAAGCAGAATAATAGATCTGGACTCTGGGCTCTACTGCTCGAAATTAGGCCTTTGTTCCATTTCCTTTATCTCTTTTTCCTTAGCTTGCCCTCCTCTTCAACATCATCAGTGATTCTTTCTTTGACTTGTAGTGACCGGTCTACTGTGGGGCTGAAGGAAGGATTCTGAGCACCAGTAGTCTTCTCTCCCCACTGATCATTAGCATTGTCACCTTATTCAATGTATTGAACATATTCTTGATTATCATGAACTTGGGCTTCACTGCTATACATCTTGTACATGGTCAGACATCATTGGGATGTTATTATATTGCAGTGGCTCCATTCCCAATGAACCTCTCACAGCATTTGTGGCCCAGACCATATTCTCAGTATTTGTTCTGATGACATTTCTCTCCCCCTTTTTGACTTCTTCAATTACTTGAGTAGTCTGGGAGTTGCTAGCTTTGCTTCTTTCCCCTTCTAGGTAGTTAACTCCAGCAGTTACTTGATTTTTAACTTCTAACATGCGGTCATCAAGCATCTTGGTGCAGACATCCATCTTAGTGAAGATTTTAGTGTTCTTTTCTCAGAATTTTATCATTCTCATGAATGGTCACAGAGTTCTTAGCCTGAATGTTTTGATTCTCAACGATAATAGCAGTATTCTGGCTTCACCCATCCAGTTTCTCCATGGTGTAATCTATAGTAGGAGCAGCTCTTGTAAAGAATTTTACTGTTTCTCCTTTCAGCAGATTCAGTTCAAACCTTATAGATTTTATCTTAGTTGCAAGATCATTTCTGACATCTTTGAGGGCTTTATCCACATAGCTTTCCAATGCCCTCTTTGCTCATCTAGCAAACCTTTTAGCTGGGCCATGAAGGTAGGTGGTAGCTGATCAAATCTGGCAGTTGTTCCCTCATCCAGGGCTTCAGTATATCCTTGTACATGCTTGCTCCCCGTTCCTTGAGCTGTGCCACTCTTGTGTTGTTCGGTTTCTGGATGTGGTGAGGAGTGTGCTTTCTCATCACTGTCTTTCTCTTCCTCAGATTCTAATGACACTAGATTGTGTATCTTATGACTAGGGAGTTCAGAAGGTTTCTCCCCCTCAACCACTGCCATCCTTTTTTTGCATGCAGGTCAGTAGCAGCAACATCCTTTATTGGAGGAACCTCCAATTTCTCCCCTACAAATAATGTACCAAGCATTATCTCTTGCATCAATTACTCCCCTCAATTTGAGCAATCCTTCCCTTAGCACTAGGAGTTTCCAAGACTTTATCTTGTAGTTCCTCATCTTCAGACATAGGTATATGCCTATCTGCATCTTCCAATCTGGAGGCATCATCCTCCATTTCTGCAGATATTTTGTTAACAAGTTCCTCTATTATTTGCCCAGCATCCTTGGCTGGAGGCAAATCATCTCCTTCCTTTCCAGCAGATCCAGCTAACCCGGCAGCGATATCATCCACTTCAGGAATAGAGTCTGACTCTAATCTGCTCACACGACTAAGAGGGGTAAGATCAGACGAGATGGATACCTGGATATTCATGACTCTCCTAGACACTTCAGCAGATAAAGATAGATCAGGATTATGAGGCTTTTCGTCCTCAGATGAGCTGCTAGAGGAGCTGGGCTCAGTAGCAGCAATTCTCTTCACTTTTCTCTCCACAGCTTCTGGACCACGAGGCAGAAGGACCCTGTCCCATCTCTCAAGCATCCTGATGTCCATCCTTCTCATGTGATGTATTCTTGCACTAAGTTTCAGATTCAGAATTTCTGGAGCAGTTTCTCGCAGAAATAGTGAAAGGATTCTCCCCAAATTGGGTTCAGCTATGTATTCCACTATTCTTTCAAACACCACTCTTCCCCAATCAGTTCTCTTGGACAGTATGACCCTCGCCATTAGTTCAAACATCCTTTTTGAGATTTTATCATGGGAGCCTGTTTTGCATATCAGAGCTTTCCCAATGACATCGGCTAGGAACTTGCCTCTCAGATTGAGTTCTTTCCTTTGAATCGATCTGGTTGTGTGCTTGGAAAGTCCACACCATTTTATTGCCGATTTTGCATTGTCTAGCAATAAATTTTCTTCGTCCACAGTTGCAGAAAGCTTTGGCAGCTACAGAGCCTTGCTTAGCCTTTTGGGCATTATCTTGATCTTCTTTTCGCTTACAATGGTCTTAACTTTACCAACTGAAGCATCAGCTTTGGCATTGGCAAATAACTCCAGTACTTCCCTCTTCCACAGAAGACAGGGTTCCGTTAGGATGAAAGCAAGGTTTGTTTTCTGCAGAAGATTAAGCACCTGCAAAACTTCTTCCGGGGCATCAACGAATCCATTTCGAACCACCTCTGCTCCTTCGAAGAGGAAATCCGGTCCCTTGGCGCCATTTCTTTGGAGAATTTGAGAATGAAAGCAAAAGCGGCTTCCCGTCGATTTAGCGAATGCGAGCGGGAGAGGGTCAGGAATAGTGATTTGGCGTATTGCACAAGCCCTTCTATTTATAGGTATCGCTAAAAGGAAGGCGAAAAGTCACTAATCCATCTTTGCTGTTTAATCTTGATCAATGGCCAGGATTGAATCCCGACACATATCTGCAGTCCATCTTTTCTCCAGTATTTGTTAAGTGTGCTTAATTAGCTTAACATCAGTTTTCTTTAGTAATTAAATTTTCGATTAGCCCCTAACTGTGTTGTCCTAACTTGTAGGGGTAATATAAACCTGCAGTACACATTTTAAATCGAGTTATATTGGTGTGCAATTAGACAAAATTTCAATAACCTTATACTAATTTCAACTGAGAGAGTATTAGCCCCTAACCTCAATTGACTAAATGAAATTTTGATACTAACCTAGCTTAGTATTCCATATGCAATATGTCTTTGCGTATGTTGAGACGAGTTACATTTTATGGCATAGTGAACATGTAAGCCACTAACACATGTATTAAAAAGAGTTGTTGTTTTGCATTTTCTTAGTCATTTGTTTCAATTACCCTTCTTTTACATGAGTAATTAATTTTGAAATTAAGTGGTACAATAAAAGAAAGGTGAATTCTACTTATCTCTGCTCTATAAACTTGAAGTCAATATTGGATTCACAGTTTCTAAGCATACCAGCAACCTTGCTTCTGAGCTTTAGCCTTTGATGTTCCTCTGGCTTTCCTTTGTATACTCCCCCTTAATAATGGCACTTGTCATTGACATTTTGTGCATGTTGATAAGTTGAATCATTTCTTGTATTCAGACTTGGGTCTGGTACAACACTGTCCAAGGACCATAAATGGTTATGGCCACTTGGACTATCCTACAAGACAGAATTACCTTTCCTTAGGAACCCAAGCTGACTTGGGTCCTAGGTTCTTGTTAGCTTGAAAAAGAAAATGTTTACCTAAAGGAGCCCTGACAGGAAGACTTTCTCTTACCCTTTGCACACTAGGGTTGTGCCAATAATCTATGGCAAAGTGGCCCACTTTGCCACAACACCGACACTCATGAATATTGTATCTTCTTTTTTGAGCAGGTCTGACAACATGGTTGATAGCAGACTGAACAGAAGAAGAAGAAGCTTCCTTGTTCCAAATTCTCTTAGCCACAGTCTGACTGAGAGTAGGTCTAACATGATAAGAGCTTGGATTTTCACAAGGTCTATCAGCAGCAGTTCTCCTTGCAGAGGACATGCTGTTGGTGTCCTGGGAAGATTCCAAGTCTTGCATCCTGACAAATTTACTAGATTTTGAGAAAAGGCCACTGCCTTGCTAAAGAGAGATGGAGCTGATGCATTAAATACAAAAGGTCTAGGATGGGCCATTTACACTTCTTCATGGGGAGCCTTTTGAGCACTCAGACCCATGTCCTTTCTTCTTCCATTGTAAGAGACATTTGTAGTCTTACAAGGAAGATTCTCATTCCTCTAGTGACCATCCCTGGGGTCTTGTTCATACTTGTTGGAAGGGAGAATTACCTTGTGAAAGTTAGGCTGAGGCCTGACAGGAATTTGGCCTCTTTTCTGAGATTGGATTACTTTAGAAATCCACTAAGATTCAGATCTTCTCTTAATATAGTCTATCTTAGAAAAGTTAGCCAAAATTCTCCTCTCCCTATCAAATTTCTCCTCAAGATTCTTAATGATAGAGTCCTTGTATTTTAAGGACTCAACATGGATATCTACTATGATTTTTAGATGAGCTGCTTCCCTCTCTTTTACACATAGGAAGGATGAAGCTTCATCCAGCTAAAAAGAAGTCTTCTATTGGGAGACTATTTCCTCTGATTGTTTCTTAACAAGCAGCTTGCTTTCCTTAAAAGCTTTCAGAAGAGCAGCATGATTGTCAATTAATTGATTGATATCATCATCTATCAAAGGACCCTCATCTTCACTAAATGAGGAGACATTAGAGTATGTACATGATTCATATCAAAACTCTGAGGTTGAGCTAGATGAGGAATGTACCTTATTTTGACCAGGCTGATCCTGGCAAGATTCTACTTATGGAGTTGCTATTTGTCCATGGCATCTGCATTCCCCTTCTTCAGCTTCATCCACCTCTGTGTCACTCTCTGAATGTGACAGAGGGGCCCTGATTATTGCTCTTGCATCTGTAAGGACTTTGTCATCACCAAGAGCAGCCAATAGACTAATGTTGATCTTGTCCTCTCTGCAGATTTACTGCTCCATATAGTTCCTCATCTTATGGTTCATCCTTGAACACATAAGTTTAACCTTTTAGCTATACTCAGATGTCAACTCAGAATGTTAGGTTCTTTTTGAGAAACCTCCCTCTGATACCACTTGAAAGTCTTTAATTTCAAGGATAGCTAAATCACCTAGAGGGGGGGGGGTGAATAGGTTATTGATCTCTTTATGAGTTCTTTTCTTTTTTTTAGTATGTTGCTTGAGTGGTAGGTTAATTTCTGCTTTCAAGATGATTTACCATGCACAAAAAATAACATAGCAAAGCACACAGATATTTATAGTGGTTCCCCAACTGGGTACATCCACTTTCCCTCCCACCTATCCAACTGTATTGTTGGACTAGACACTTCTCCAAAATGCTCTAAGGAGCTCATACCTCAGGCCCTCAGACTTATACTCAGGTTCTCTTCAGAACCCTACCTCAGAGCCCTGCTCTTATAGCTCAGTGGTCCTCAAATCACCTACCTCAGCCTTATCTCTAAGGACTACAACTCAGGCTTTTCAGCCCTATAATTTCAGGAACTGGACCCTACTCTTAGAGTGCTGCAACACTCCTACAGCTCAGATCCAGAAGGATCCTATAGGATGGAAATAGGTCTATGTGGTTCTTGATTGATCACAAGAGGAATTTCTCTGTGACAATCAGTCTTGGGTGAGTCAGACTCAGTCCCACCCCCCACTATGACACAAGGAGAGTTTTCCTATGTCAACTTAACTGGACGGATAGCACCTTAGTCCCAACTACTTCACAACAATAAGTTTATGCACTTGAGCTGGAAGAAACTTGTAGAATAATATTCTGCCTCTTTCTTAACTGAACCAAAGATTCAGATCTCTCTTCTTCACAGCAATAATTTGTAGATGCTTTGGCTTATGCTGGAAGCAACTAGTAGATCTGTTTCTCTGCTCTCTTCTGAACTGAGCTGACTACTCAGCTTCAACTTCTCCTTCACAGCTCCTCAAGTGTTAGTTCTTTTAGAAAGTATTGGCTGGATCTGTGAAGCTCCTGCAATAAGGGTTGGCTCTTGATGCTACCTCTTTCTTAGAGAATCACCATGAGCTTCCTTGCTGGTGTAGATGAAGATGGCACCAGCAAACTTGTCGTTGAAGATGTTGATCTCAACAACTAACTTGCACTTTTTCTTTCTGACTTGAGCTTCCTATTCTTTAGCTCAACAACAA
Organism: Platanthera zijinensis; assembly: GCA_039513925.1. Lineage (NCBI taxonomy): Eukaryota > Viridiplantae > Streptophyta > Magnoliopsida > Asparagales > Orchidaceae > Platanthera > Platanthera zijinensis. The sequence continues at coordinate 73,591,135 of CM077081.1, forward strand.
TGCCGGAGAGGAAGAACAACTGTCACTTCCTTTTATTTATTGAGACCCAACGACTCTTTTAGCAGTGGGTCCCACACTTTTAATGCTGGCTGCAATTTTGCTTTATCGCCAACTGTCATACAGTAGGTCTGCGATAACCTTTATCGCATACTATAGCCATCCCGCCACTTATTTGAAATTTGTTGACTTGATGACTTGCTAACGTCACCAGCTGTGGACTTAGCCAAAAATCAAGCATCATTACCATATGCGTTAAGTGAGTAAGCATCACTCAACGCCAAAACACTTGGACAGATTTACTGTCTCTTGGCGTTGAGTAAGTAACCTCCACTCAACGCCAAACTACTTAGAATATAAATCTATTTCTAGGTATTGAGAGCGTTGATGAACAACCCTCACTCAACGCCATCAGCCTTAGCCAAATATCTGCTTCTTTAGCAACTAAAGCGTTGAGAGCATTGAGTGAGCTTGCCTCACTCAATGTTATTTGCTTTTAACTCATTTCTGTATAAAGGCGTTGAGAGCGTTGAGTGAGCACGCCTTACTCAACGGTTTTTTCCTTAGCCAATTTTCTGTATTTAATAAGCACTGGGCGTAGATTGACTTTCTGAGTTCGACGAATGGTGAATTATGAGCTCGACGAACTTTGAACTCAGTTCGATGAACTCTCAACTGAGCTCGACGAACTAAGAATCTCTAGCTCTGAACTTAGCTCGACGAAAGGTGAGCTGAGCTCGATGAACTCTGAACTCAGTTCGATGAATTTTGAACTTAGTTCAACCAGTTCAACTTACAGCATTTTTGCTGAATGACGTTGAGTGTGCCTTCATCACTCAACGCAAAAACACTTAGCCAACTTTCTCTTTAGTAGAATGGCATTGAGTGAGTTAACTTCACTCAACGTCTGTGGACTTGGCCATATTTCAGCTCATTCAAACTATAGGCTTTTACTGCTTTGCCCTATCTCACAGACTTTTGTTGTATGGCGTTGAGTGAGTTGACTTCACTCAATGCATGTGGACTTAGCCATTTTCTCAGCTTGTCACTGCTTTGGCTTTGACTGTATAGGCTTCACTCAACGCTATAAGCCATCTGACATTGAGTGACTGATCTTCACTCAATGCCTGTGGAATTAGACAGTTATCTGTCTTTCCACCACTTAGGTAAGAACTTACCTATCTTAGCCACTTAGGCTACTTGTCCCATCATAGCTTATCAAGACAAACTACAATCATTCACCTTAAACACAAGTTAGATCGCAACATGTGTATACAATGTTTTGTTAGTCCTTCTTCAAATTAAGGACATTGGGATCAATGGACCCAACAGGCAGACCATTTTTGGCTGTATATAGCTGTTTAGAATAGTGGAGCCTCGTTATTTGTAGGCCAGACTTTAAAAACTATAAATAGACTCAAGGGGGTACCTTAGAGGGAAAGATTTCAAGCATTCCAATCTCTTACTCTCTGATCTTCTAGTGCTTTCTGAAGTGCCCTTCGCTCAATATAGGCTAAGGAGGGGAAGCGCTCTAAGATCTTCGAGGTGTGTGGTGGGACCTCCGTGCTAGAGCCTTGGATCAGTTCTGGTTATAAGTATTTGGTCATTCAAACTCGCTAGGGAGAAGTAAGTGTGTGATCACCCCTTCCCCAAGTGTCTGAACTCCACAGAAGCCGAATTTCAATTTCAATATTTTGGTGTAGCGAGCGTTGAGAGTGATCAGCATCGAAAATCCTTCGTGAGCTCAATGACTGGAGGTGAAGGAAAGATATTTTATAGGGCCAACTCGCCACCCCCTCCCCCTCTCGCCACTCTCAGCATGTTTGTGGATTTCTGGCAAGAGATGTTGAACCTCATCATGTTCGCACTTGGCACGCGTGCTGAATGCTCGACCCCAGCCGCCCCAATCGCTGCAGCCCCAGCCTTGGGTGAGAATGCTCCGATCAGGCGAACCAAGAAGGAAGTTGTAGAGGGGGGAGAGTGAGATCCCCCAGGGCGAGTTCTGTTCTCCGGCTCGGCGAGTCTCGGTGGGGATGGCGAGATCGACGTGCGAGATTGCCCGACTAGTCTGACGAGTGGTGGCAGACCCTTCCATGAGTCGGTCTCATCCGCCCCAGTTCTAGAGGGGTTTTGTAAGCCGGAGATGTCCTACTACACTTGGAAGGATGACCCGGTCCAATATATCCAATGGTTTGAGGATGTGGTTTTGATCCGACGGATGTCAGATGCATTCAAGTGCAGACTCTTCATCATCACTCTCAAGGAGAAGGAAAGAGATTGGTTCCAGTAGCTATCAGCCAGCTCCATCTACTGTTTTGAGGATCTATGTCGGGGGTTCATGTTAAGGTTAACCACTTCCAAGAAGAGGAAGAAAGAATCTGAGTCTATGTTCCACATCAAGTAGGGGGTGAACGAGACCCTGGGGATCTATGTGGACCGGTTCCAAGAGGAGGTCCTCGAGGTCTAGGAGATGTCAGGGTATACCTTGATGATGGCCTTCACCCTGGGACTACAGTATGGATTCTTTAGGATGGAGTTGAAGAGGGTGCCGCCACTCTCCTTCGAAGAGCTGATGGAGAGGGCAGCAAGGGAAGTCGATGAGGAGGCATCGAACCCCGAGTTTGAGAGGAAGTTGGCTAGGTGGGCCGCATAGGAGGATCCAAGAGGTAGAAAGGGATAGGAGGTGCGGAGGACCGAGCCTAGGTAGAGGGAGCAGCAGCAACAACAACAATAATCGAGGTGGGGGCACCAAGAGCCGAACAATCGGCTCGGCTGGAGACAGTAGGAGTGACAAGACCATGTCTAGCGGAGAATTTTCCATGGAGGAGACAACTGCCAGGGGGCCAGGGATAGTTCAACCCTTCAGGCTGGAGGTAGGGCCAGAGGCCTCCTCTCCCCGATCAACATCAGGCTATGGCAATATCCCTGGGGAGGAGGAGGAGAGCCCAGCAGAGGAGAAGGCAAGGAGCAAGGGCGGAGCTGCCCTATTGTGACTTCCATCAGGAGGAGGGTCATGTCACAGCCACTTGCCCGGTGTTGCCTCGATTCACACCAATAGTTCACACGGATCAGCTTCAGGACAAGCAAATCATGCAAAGAAACTAGAAATCCCAAACTTGAAAAAGAAAACCAAGAAATCGAGAGATCAAGGAGAGGATAAACACATAGATCCAACTCTAGATCACCACCAATGGAGGCGCACTTGCATCCATATCCAAAACTTAAACAAAACCTTGAATACAACTAAAAGATTTAGGGAAGAAGCGCAGTACCACCCAAACAAGCTACAAGCCGAAAGCTCTAATCTTTTTTTGAAAAACTAAAACCCTGCGACAATATACTTGCTGAGAGTTGACTTACCTACTCAGACATCACCGCTCCTAGATACCTAAAAATAGTAACAAAATAAAACTACAACCGAAAAATAGTTCGACGAAACACCGTGAGAAACCATTCGTCGTTCGTCGAACACTGGTCGACGAAAGTCGAACAAAAACCGGTCGACAAAAACCGGTCGACAAAAATGTGTTCGTCGAACCCGAGAAGTCATTTCGGGGGAGGGGGGTTTACATAAGCACACTTAATTAACAACTAACTATCCAAGCAGGACTAGAAGATAAATACCTAGGATCTAACTTGTTTGCTAACATTACTCCCCCTCAAGTTCAGCTCCTCCTTCTTCAGCATTCCGAGCTTGTCACACATCCTCTTGAACAACTCCACCTTCAAGGGCTTTGTGAAGATGTCCGCCATCTGGTCATTGGTCCTAACGTGCTCCAAGTGAACTTCATTAGCTTCTACCTGCTCTCTGATGAAGTGGAATCTGGTGTCAATATATTTGGTCCTCTCGTGATGCACAAGATTCTTTGTCAGTTCAATCGCAGCTCGATTGTCCACAAATATGGTAATAACTTCATCATCATCCAATCTCAGAGATTTCATCAACCTCTTTAGCCATACTCCATGGCACACACATGCGCTGGCAATAAAATACTCTGCCTCGCATGAACTAAGAGTCACTATCTTCTGCTTCTTACTAAACCAAGTAATGGGTGTTTCTCCCAAATAGAAGAGAAATCTTGTAGTGCTCTTCCTCTCATCAACATCATTGCTCCAGTCACTGTCACTGTAGCCTATCAACTTGGGGTCTTCACTGCACTTGTAAAAGAGGCCAAAACTCAATGTGCCTCTGATATATCTCAGTATCCTCCTAGCCACTGCCAGGTGTGTCTCCACAGGGATTTCCATGAATCTGCTTACAATACCCACTGTATATAAAATATCAGGTCGGGTACAAGTCAAGTACCTCAAACTCCCCACTAGGCTCTTGAAATATGTCGGGTCAATAGCTTCTCCCTCGTCGTGCCTAAACCGTTGTGTGCTTGGCTCTATTGGTGTCCCTACTGGGTTACACCCCATCATACCAAACTTCTTCAAAATCTCTCTAGCATATGACTCCTGAGAAATGAAGATGCCCTCATCACACTGCACTGCCTGAATACCAAGAAAGTAGCTAAGCTCACCACAATCTGTCATGTCAAACTCCTGCTTCATAATCTTCTTGAAGCTCCTCATGACATAGTCACTGCTCCCCAAGATGATCAAATCATCCACATACATACAAAAGCAATGTGTCCCCTTCTCACTTTCCTTCACATAAACTACATGTTCATAAGGGCACTTCACACACCCTTGCTCATGTAAGAATGTATCAATCCTCTTGTTCCACGCTCTTGGCACCTGTTTGAGACCATATAGTGCCTTCCTAAATCTCAGTACTTTCTTCTTTCCCTTTGCTTCTGGATAGCCAGGAGGCTGCTCAATGTACACTTCCTCTTCCAAATCTCCATTCAAGAAAGCGGACTTGACATCCATCTGATGAAGACGTTGTTGGGTCCATTGTTCCCAATGTCCCTGATTTGTGAGAAGTCAAACAGGTCAATGACACACACATCAAATGTATTTTATGTGCATTTGAGGTCTTGAGTGCAGGTAGTCCATATCATAGTGATTGGACATGTGGACACAACAAGTGGTTACTGGACATGGCAAAAATCTACTAAGTTCACAAGCGTTGAGTGGAGCAAGCTCACTCAATGCCAGAGGTATGGATTTTTTTTTGCTTTGTAGAAATTTGTCGAAGTCCACAGACATTGAGTGAGGAAAGCTCACTCAACGCCATATAATATATAGCGTTGAGTCTGTCTCAGCCTAACTGGAAGATAGCCAAAAATGTGGCTAAGTGCACAAGCGTTGAGTGTAGTCTACTCACTCAACGCCATACAGCAAAAAGATTGTGAGTCAGGCCGAGTCAGTCTAAGCCTAGAGAAATTGGCTGAAAATATGGCCAAGTCCACAGGCGTTGAGTGTGGTCTACTCACTCAACGCCATATAGCTTTATCGTTGAGTGTTGCTATGCCAGTCAACTCCATAGAAAAGTTTGGCAAAATTTTCACTAAGTCCACAAGCGTTGAGTGCAGCTTACTCACTCAACGCTAGATAATAGAAAAATTCTTTTAAGTAGTTTGGCATTGAGTGGAGCTTATTCTCTCAACACCAAGACGTAGAAATATTTGCTAAGACAAATAGCATTGAGTGAGACAAGCTCACTCAACGCTCTCAACGCTCTCAACGCTCTCAACGTCTTATAGCAGAAATTTTGCTAAGTCCAAAGCGTGGACTGCTTGACTTTCGTCGAGCTCAGCTTCGTCGAACTGAGCTCAGCGTTCGTCGAACTGAGCCAAATTACTCAGTTTAGCCTGGAGTTCATCGAACTCAGTTCAGCCTTTCGTCGAACTAAGTCCACAGTTCGTCGAACTAAACTTATACTTTCGTCGAGCTGAGCTTGACGTTCGTCGAGCTCAATACTTAGAATTTTGTCTAAGTGTTGTGCCATTGAGTGATACCTACTTACTCAACGCCTTAGGTTCTGATGATTAAATTTTGTCTAAGTCTAGAGATGCTGAGTCATGCTGACGTCAGCAAAGTCAAATAGTCAACCAAAATTTAAAACGTGCGGAATTGCTGCCAGAGACATTGGCGACCAGCTGTCATCATCTTCTGCACTTTCCAAGGAATATTTCCATCATAAAGTGATGGGGCCCACACACAGCAAGGAGCCGTTAAATCAAAATTAAATGGAAAGCATGCGCTGGATGGCTTAATCTCAGCCATCAATCCTGGTGGTGGGACCCACTACTCAATTGGCCTTCAGAGTATAAAAGGAAGCAAATCGGCCAGAGAAAAAAAGAACAATCAGTTCCCCGTCTAGGTTTTTCTGAAAACGAAAAGAAGGGAGGCATTACTTCATCTTCTTCCTCGCCATTTTTGTCGAGCCTGAATAAGTGGTTCTGCACAGAGAACCTTGTTGGGAAGGAGATAGTTGGAGCAATTACCATCTGCAACAGCAGGATCAGAATCCATTCTGAGGGTGCAGATCTTCAAATTCTACAGAGAAAAGTAAACTGTTAGAAGAATGATTCTACTGCCTACCTGTTGTTTTCAACAACAATTGGTTGGATTAATATCTGCTCAGTCCCGGAAGAAGGAGACACAGAGATCTTGCTCTGGTGTCTAATCATCTCATTCTTTATTTCTTCTTGTGTAAAGATTCTTGGTGAATCTAGAGTTGTAAGCTTATATTATAAAGGCTGAGGTCTTTGTGACTTGTGTTTAGCTTTGTGCCGGGTGAAAGATCTTTGTGACCTGGGGTTGGCTTAGGGCCTGTTTGGCGGAGCGGCAGCACAGCTGCATGCAGCTGTTTTCATTGCCGCTCTGCCAAACTAAAAGTTGGTGCGGGCGGTGGCAAGAAGCCACCGCCCGCGGCAGGCAGCTGCAACACTGCAGCCCCCTTTTCAATGGCTGCAGTGTTGTATTTTTCTTTTTTTAAAAAAAAAAATTTATAAAACTTTTTTTTATAAAAAAACGTTTTATATTTATAATATTATAAGTTTAATTGTTAACTTCATTAATTATAAAAACATTTTAAAATATAAAAAATGTTAACTTTAATTTTTATAAAAATATTTTATATTTATAAAACATTTTATATTTATAAAAACATTTTATAATATTATTAATTATTCTTGTATAGTTATATTTAATAATAAAAAATGAAATTATTAACGTTATTAATATTATAACTTTAATTATTATTCTTTATTATAACTTTAATTAATATATTAAAATTATTAACGTTAATTAAATTTATAATTTATATTATTTAAATTATTAACGTTAATTAATTTAAATATTAAGATTTAATTAGTTATAAATGAATTCTATAATTAAATGTTTTATATATTAATGTTTTAATTAATATATATTAATACTTTAACGTATATTCTTTTTTATGCAGCAGCGCTCGTGAGTGAATCGAGTGCACATATGTGCGTCCTGACGTCCTTTGGAATACTGAGCGTACTCGAAATTGTGCGAGAATGTGCATGTCCGTTGGAATGTAGCGTCGAGCTGGACAAGATCGGGAAAAAATATATGGCTCGTCCAAACATATTTTGGGGAACCCCATCAATATTAATATATTTACTTTTATAATTAAATAAAATTAATGTCGAGCAAATTGTTTATTTATTTTTAGATTTCGTAAATTCACCGGGTTGTTTAATAATTACTACCACTGTTTAATTTTGCATCACTGTTTCACACCGCACTGCAAATATAGTTTTCCAAAAAGGTTCATAAATTTTACCACCACTGCAAAACAGCTGATTCTTGCACCATTGTTTCCCACCACTGCTTCCTGCATCGCCACAGCTTAGCCAAACAGACCCTTAGTGCCTAAGTGTTAGGTCTGTGTGACCTGTGTGGTCCTGCGGGATCTGTGATGTAAGCTTTTAAGTAGCTGAGTTTTGGAGGGAGAGCCGAATCTAACATACTGTTAGATAGGCGCAGAGGGACAGTAGATGTACCCAAGATTGGGAAACCACTATAAAATTATTGTATTGCCGGTGGATGTTCTTGAAAGCTGATAACTAACCTAATCACAGGTATAGAAATCTAATAACAAGTTAGAAAATTTATATAGAGACAAAAACCTATTCACCCCCCCCCCCTCTAGAAGTTTAGCTAACATTGAAAATAAGACTTTCAAGTGGTATCAGAGGGAGATTACTCTTTAGAGGCTCAACAGTCTGAGTAGACCTCCAAGGTTAGCAAGAAGTCTGTCTCTATAGATTCATGAATGACCAATAGGGAGCTGAGTGTTGCGAGACTTCCAATCTATAGGGAAGATTTTGGCATCTGGAAAGCAAGGGTGAGGCAGTTCATTGAAGCTGTTGATCCTAGGATGTATTTTACAGTTGAAGAGAGACCATACATCCCAATAAAGGTCTCTAGACTGGATGCTAATGTCAAGACCCCCAAAACATATGACGAGATGACCAAGGATGAGTTGGCCCTAGCCTCAATAGACAAGAGGGCAAAGAATATCATTATGGGTGTTGTTGATGACTCTACACTTCAGAATCTGATCCATTGTAAAAAAATCAAAGGAAATGTGGGAAACACTTGTGATTTACATGGAGGGGACAGATGAAGTTTAGAGATGATAGGAAGTCCATGCTCAACCAAGAGTATGAGGCTTTATGACAATCCAAGGGGGACAACATAACCACCTGTTATGAAAAGTTCTTTAGGATTGTGAATGAACTAAAGCCTTATGGAAGAGTATTCAATCAGTATGAACTGAATGATAAGTTCCTTAGATCTCTCTCTCTAGAGAGTGGGACACAAAAATCTGTGCCATTAGAGAGGTGTCAAAGCTGGGTGACACTGCTCCTCACACCATCTTTGGGAAGCTGCTGTCATATGAGATGTAGTTGGCTGTAAGGAAAGAAGAGGAGAACAACAACAAGTCTCGGGCAAGAGACAAGACTATAACTTTCAAAGTTGAAGGCTCCAGTAAAAGCAAAAGAAAGTCTCAACGGAGAGGCTACACATGAGTCAACACCATGGATTACACAATGAGGGATTACATTATATGGTCTTGTGTTTAGTGACTCATTGTAGACTGACATTGGTCTACACTTGATAATTATATCCTGCAAATACATAACTCAAACAGGGTTCTTAGTTCAAGGGTGACTTCATAAAAATCTAGGTAATTGTGGATACAATACCCAATAGGTCCAGAGGTAAAAATTACCTGGATGCCCTTGCAGGGCTATAAGTAGTAGCCTTTTAGAATAGCGGAGTTTGGCTGTGGGCAGACCATTTTTGGCTGCATATAGATGTTTAGAACAACAGTGCCTCGCTATTTGCAGGCTAGACTTTAAAAACTATAAATAGACCCATGGGGGTACCTCAAAGGGCAAGCTTTCAAGCATTCCAAGCTTCTTACTCTCTAATCTTCTAGTGCATTCTGAGGTGCCCTTAGCTTAGCACAGGCTAAGGAGGGAAAGCGCTCTAAAATCTTCCTGGTGTGTGGTGGGACCTCCGTGCTGAAGCCTTGGATCAATTTTGGTTCTAAGTCTATGGTCGTTCAAGCTCGCTCGGGAGAAGTAAGTGTGCGATCACCCCTTCCCCAAGGGTCCGAACTCCACATAAGTCGAATTTCGATTTCAAAAGAAGGAGCCAATGCCACTTTTGCAATATCTAGGCTACTCCTGCAAATATTGCACACCTTGGAAATTTTGATGTTTATTTTATGAATTCAGTGGTTCTTAAATATTTTGACATTGTTTTTTCAAATGTGGCGTTATTTGATGATTTCAATGTTGCTTTTGCAAATACATTACTGTGTGAAGATTTTGATGATACTATGGAAGATTCATCACCACTTGAATATTTTGATGCTACTCAAAGGAGTTAATTTCCGCTTAAAGATTTTAGCACTAAATTTGACAAACTCGATGCAACTTTGAGAGATGCATAGATTTAACCCAAATTACCATTCTATACAACATGAGAAATATCCTAATGTCATATCTAATTTTTTCTTTTCATATAAGTATTGTGTGAGTGATTGTGGGTGGTGTTCACATATTGTCCATTAAGTTGGTTATAAAGGAAAGATGTAATATGTGAGATAGTATCATGTAAAATAGTATTCGACATATATGAGTTGTGTTAGGTAGTATTCGGCGTGACATAGCTGCGTCAGATAGTATTCAATGGAACTTGATAGTTGCCAAATAGTGTTCGAAGGGATGTAGTTATGTCGAATAGTATTTGATTCATATTTTGAATTATTTTCTCTATCTGAATTTTTTGGAGCTCTTAGTAGGATTCCTTCCAGAGTGGATGAATTTAGAAGGTTCATATTGTTATCATTGTTATTTGATTTTGATGCTGAAGGAATGTCTTCAACTAAGGAGACTTGAGTTTTGCCTTTTGGTTTATCAGAGCTTGCTAGATTTTTCAAGATAAGTGTGATAGAAATACATTGAGTAGTTGAGACATTAACATCCAAGCTCCGCTATTTGAATCTTGCATTGAGATTATCAGTTATGTCCTTGAGCTTGTTGCGTCTTCCATCAAGGCAATCCTTAAATTCTTTTACTTTTTTAAAAGTATAATGAAGGTCATCATTTTTTATCTTCATGGTTGTTATTATTCTATTTAGGTCAGTTATCTCATACCTGAGTTTGAAATTTTTAGCTTTACATACTTCTTGGTTTTCAGTAGTAATCTCTTCTTAAAAAGATACAATCCCCTTCTCTTTTATTTCATATTTAAGGCATATTTCCTTAAAGAATTGTTTATATTCATTTGAAGTAAAATCTATTTCTTCTAATAGAGTTACCTCTTCTTCCTCTTAAGTGAGTTCTTCATTAAAATCTTCTAAGGCCATCATCACTGAGCCTTCTTCTTCGTCATCATTTAATCTTAAGGAGATGTCCTCCTTAGAGGTTCCCCAGGTTTTGGCTATGAAACCCTCGCCCATTTTCTTTATGTTCTTCTTCTTTGGATCATATTTCTTCTTTGATTTGCCATTAGTTATTTCAGTGCATCTAGGTCAAATGTTACATATTTTACCATCAGTACAACAAATTATATCTTTAGTAGGAGTTTTTCATACATTGGCTTTGTATGCTTCTCTTTTTCCTTCAAGATCTTTTTTATTTGATCCACTTCTTGAATCTACTTACTAGAAGATTCATAACTTCACCCCTCACCTAGTGAGTTTTTTTTTTATTTTTTTCCTTCAAGGCGGTGGATTTCTCCTTTGATGTGGAGGAATTCTTTTTTATTATAATTTTGCTTCCCTGATCTTGAGAAGAAGCTCATAAGATTTGAGCTTTCTAAGAGATTCTCAATTATGATCTCTCTTTGACATTTGGACTCTCTTATGGCCCAGATTCGGGTATCCCATGAGCTTGGGAGGCACATGAGAATATTGTCATTTATCACAGTTAATGAGATCTCTTAATTTAATCTCATTAGCTTATTGACTATTAGGATGTACCATATATACATATCAGCCACAAATTATTTAGGAGACTTCTTGAAGTTCTTATACTAAGAGATTAGAGAGGTTTGCATATCTCTCTTTTCATCAGTGGATCCCCCGTCTATTCGTGTGAGGTACTCCCCATATTTTCTTAGCAGATTCCTAATCTACAACTTTTTGAAATATGCCATCTGACAATGTAGAGACTAGTATATTAATGCTCTTGACATTGTTAGCTCTAGTCTTCTTATCTTATTTAATCCATTTAGCCTTGGGTGTATGCACCAACTTTACTTCAGAGTTCAACTTAGATGGGATCACAAGACCTATCAAAATAGAATCAAAAATGTCTTCATCAATGGAATTTATGTATAACTCAATTCTAGATTTCCGTTAGAAAAATTTATTTAAATTAAAAATAGGAGGTATTTTGGTTGCATAGTATTTTCTTTGCGATGTGTGCATATTTGCGATATAACCTTTTTCTTAATGGATTAAGTTCAAAGGGATCTTATTTATCAATATATTAGCCTTTTCCTAATCAACCTTTCTCTGTTACCAATTGAAATAGAAGTAAATCTTTTGAGAAGAACTCTAGAGGGTGGTGAATTGACTATTTAATTTTTAAGCAGCTCAATTTCATTATTTTCTCAAATCCACTCAATAGTTAAGGTTTATATCAACCCCACATTCTATTCATAATAATCACAAGTAATAAATAATACAAGGAAAAGAAAAGACACATAAAATGCACAATACAAATTACACAAAAATTTATAGTGGATCCCTAAATATTGGGTATGTCCACTCTTCTGACTCTGCAGGAATACACTATAACTAGTGTTGAGCCTTTTGATAAGAAGAATCTTTGAACTAAGACTTTTGATAAGATTTCAAATAACTACCGAGTCTTTTAATAAGGAGACTCTTAGAACTATGACTTTTAATAAAGTGTCCAGTAATCACTGGGTCTTTTGATAAGTAGACTCTTAGAACCATGGAATCCTTTAAGAAGGGATTCTCATAACTCTTTATAAATCAGTTGGGTTGAAGTGAAGTTTTCAAAGAGATATCTCCTTTCAAAAGAGTTTCAGAGATATAATCTTGAAAGCAAAGTGTGGATTCAGATAAGAATAGTAGCAACTTCTTCGTAGAAGAGAGGAGGATTGATTCTTAAGAGAAAAGATATTCTTCTTGTTATATTTTGAGAGTAAAAGATGAAAGAGGTAAGATCCTAATCATATAGATGTATTTTAAAGGGGATGAATAGAGTAATTAAACATTTACTTGTATTTTATACAAATTTAATTCAATTGTTTTAACAGTTCCTTGGTATGCCCCCTTTTTCACATCACAAACACAATATTAATAAAAGTGTGTAAATTATATATTCAGAGAGAATGCAAGCAACAAAGACGATATATAAATTATAGTGGCTCCACCAACACAAGCACGTCCACTCTTCAGTCGCGGCACGAACTTCACTATCTCTAGTGATGAATTTTTTTATGAGTAGACTCTTAGAACTGAGAGTTGTTGATAAGGGAGCCCAACAATTGAGTATTTTGATAGGTAAATTGCCAAAATCGAGAGTTGTTGATAAGGTCTCTATAAAACCAAATGAGTTTTTGATAATGGAGCTCAACCACTAAATCCTTTGATGACGAATTCTTAGGACTCTTTTGTACAAGTTGATTTGAGATAAATTTTCCATAATATGTCCTTTGACAACTTGAAGGAACTGATGCTTTGCAATGTTTTATGGATCCAGGCTGAGAGTAACAATATGCTCTTTCTATTGATCAAGACTCTGAAGAATAAGGTTGAGCCATGATCATCAACAATGACACTTTAGGACGAGGGCTTCTTTATTTTAATCTTCTTAGCGGAGGAGATTCTTCTTTCTACTATGTATTGGAGTTTTGAATAGGACTTTTTTATTGCATAGTTGAGCAAGATGAATCGTCCCTCTCTTTTCTTTTTCTTTCTTTCTTCTTTTTCCTCTTCTACTGTTTATTCCTTCAATTCGTCATGTTCTTTTTTCATTTCTACTTCTTATTTTTCTTTTGTTGTTGTTTTATGTTCTTCTTTTTTTGTGTCTTCACCTGTATATATATATATATCCATGTTTCTTTTTGAATTCTCTTATAGATTTCTCTAAACATGCTCTGAAAGTTACTTCTTTAGTTCAGAACAACTTGCTATAAATATATCTTATGACGATTATATTTTATCCGTAATTTTGGCAAAATGACTTCTATGAGAGATAATTGTTGGAGTAATTCAAAGGAATAAACATAGGTCTTCTTTGTTTAGTGGCCTCTCGATGGTATTTTGGTGAAGTTGATACTTCTGTATAATTTCAGCGATGTCTGAAGATGTGGTGCTTATTTGAACGATTTTGACATAACGCTAATTTCTTTTTGGCACATCTTAAATATTCAGTGTTATGTTCTAGCACTGTTTTAAGATAGTGACGTGTATGTAGATGTTCTATTACTGATTGGCATTATATTAACTAAGTTTCTACGCTGCTTGACTTTGATTTCGAGTTCTTCTTTTGCTTTCTTAGGACAAGATCTTCTAGCCTAGATATGAAGTCTTTATTACAAAAATTAGCCTTCTGTACAACATGGGTAATGCCCTAATAAATCACTTATTAAACTGTATATTAATTAAAGAGGTGGGTTTTTCACAACAATCTCCCCATATTTGATTTATCTATTTTACAAATTTTTGAGTGTTTTTAGAAGAAATATTTGAAGTGGTTGTTTTGATAATAACAATTTTGTTGAAGTCCAATATCTACTTTTAGAAAGATTTCATCATTCAAAGTTTCCATAAAAATATTCATTGTGTCATTATCATATTATTTGGTCTTTCTATTTCTTTATGACCCTTCATTTCTGGATATGTGCATTCTTTCCCTATCTTCATCTATCCTTATTTGTGATTCATGACTAATTAAGAGAATATCATAAATTTCATCATCAATAGAATTCATATAAATTTTAATTCTAGATTTCCATAAAGATAAATTATTTAGATAGCAAGCAGGGGGAACTATGGTTACATATTTTATATTTTATGATGTTCTTATATTTTTTATATGAACTTTTCTTAAGTGATTAGCTCATAGGGGATCATATTGATTAGGGTGTTAGCCTTTTTTTATCAATCTCCCATTGATAATAATTGAAAGGGGTGAGATCCTAATCACTTAGATGTACTCTAGAGGGCAGTGAATAGAGTAATTAAACTTGTGTTTTTTAAAAATTTAATTCAACCATTTTAGTAGTTTCTCGATATGTCTGCTTTTTCACGTCACAAACACAATATTTTAAATATATATGGAAATTAAAGATTCAAAGAGAATGCAAGAAACATAGACGACATAAGAAATATAGTGATTCCCCTAAACATGGGTACGTCAACTCTTCTATCACAGCAAAAACTTCACTATCTCTAGTGCTGAGTCTTTTGATAAGGACACTCTTAGAACTAAAAGTTATTGATAAGGTCTCTCTGAAACCAAACTAGTTGTTAATAAGGGAGCTTAATCACTAAGTCATTTGATAAGAAGACTCTCAAAATTGGGGGGTTCTTGATAAGGTCTCTCTGAAACCAAATGAGCTGATAATAAGGTAGCTCAACCACTGAATCCTTTGAGGAGGGATTCTTATGACTCCTTTATATAGGTTGATTTGAGATAGATTTTCCACAATGTGTTCTGTTGGTTCCATTGTTCTCAATGTCTCTGATTTGTGAGAAGTCAAACAGGTCAATGTCACACACATCCACTGTATTTGATGTGTATTTGAGGTCTTGAGTGCAGGTTGTACATATCACATTGATTGGACATGTGAACACAATAAGTGGTTGATGGACATAACAAAAATCGACTAAGTCCACAAGCATTGAGTGGAGCAAGCTCACTCAAAGCCAGAGGTATGGATTCAATATTGTCTAGTAGAAATTTGCCTAAGTCCGCAGGCGTTGAGTGAGGACAGCTCACTCAACGCCATATAACATATAGTGTTGAGTCTATCTCAGCTTAACTGAAAGATAGCTAAAAATGTGGCTAAGTCCACAGGCATTGAGTGTAGTCTACTCACTCAACGGCATACAATAAAAAGGTTATGAGTCAGGCTAAGTCAATCTAAGTCTAGAGAAATTGACTGAAAATGTTGCTAAGTCCACAGGCGTTGAGTGTGGTCTACTCACTCAACATCATACAGCTTTTAGCGTTGAGTATTGCTGTGCCAGTCAACTCCACAGAAAAGTTGGACAGAATTTTGACTAAGTCCACAGGCATTGAGTGTTGCTTACTCACTCAACGCCAGATAACAAAAAAATTTTGTTAAGTAGTTTGGCGTTGAGTGGAGCTTACTCTCTCAACGCCAAGATACAGAAATATTTGATAGGGCAAATAGCATTGAGTGAGACAAACTCACTCAACGCTCTCGACGCTCTCAACCCCTTGAAGCAGAAATTTGGCTAAGTCCAAATTAGTGGACTGCTTGGCTTTCATCGGCTCAGCTTTGCCGAACTGAGCTCAACGTTCGTTGAACTGAGCCTTGAGTTCGTCGAACTGAGTTTGGCCTTTCGTCGTACTAAGTCTACAGTTCGTCAAACTGAACTTGTGCTTTCATCGAGCTGAGCTTGTCATTCGTCGAACGAAGCTCGGCGTTCGTAGAGCTCAATACTTAGACAGACAGAATTTTATCTAAGTGTTGTGGCGTTGAGTGATACCTACTCACTCAATGCCTTTAGTTCTGATGATTGAATTTTGTCGAAATCCAGAGATGTTGAGTCATGCTGACGTCAGCAAAGTCAAATAGTCAACCAAAATTCAAATGTTACGAAAATGCTACCGGAAACGTTGGATGCCAGCTGTTATCATCCTCTGCACTTTCCAAGAAATATTTTCATCATAAAGTGTTGGGGCCCACACACAGCAAGGAGCCATTGAATCAATATTAAATGGAAAGTATGCGCTAAATGGCTTAATCTCAGCCATCAATCATGGTGGTGGGACCCACTGCTTAATTGGCCTTCAGAGAAAAAAAGAAGCAAATCGGCCAGAGCAATCAATCGAATCAATTCCTTGTCTAGGTTTTCTGAAAATGAAAAGTGTGGCCGAACTCCATCTTCTTCCTCGCCATTTTCATTGATCCTGAAGAAGTTGCTATGTACAGAGAACCTTGCTGGGAAAGAGATAGCTGAAGCAATTACCATCTACAACAGCAGGTTCAGAAGTGATTCTGAGGAAGCAGATCAACAAGCTCTACAAAGAAAAGAAAGTTGTTTGAAGAAAGATTCTACTGCCTACTTCATTGTCTTCAACAGAAATAGCTAAGACCGATATCTGCTCAGTCCAGGAATAAGAAGACACAGAGTTCTTACTCTGGTGTCTAATCATACAACTTTTCTTGTTCTTTTGTTTAGATTCCTTGTGAGTCTGGAGTTGTATTCCTGTATTATAAAGGCTAAGGTCTTTATGACCTATGTTTGGCTTAGTGTCGTTTGAAAGGTCATTGTGACCTAGGTTTGTCTTAGTGCATATTTGTTAGGTCTGTGTGACATGTGTGGTTCTGCGGGATCTATGCTATAAGCTATTAAGTAACTGAGTTCTAGAGGGAGAGCCGAATCTAACATATTGATAGATAGACATAAAGGGACAGTGGATGTACCCAAGATTGGGGAACCACTATAAAATTATTGTGACGTCTATGAATGTTCTTGAAATCTGATAACTAACCTAATCACAGGCACTGAAATCTGATCATAAGTTAGAAAAGTTAAATAGAGACAAAAACCTATTCACTCCCCTTCTAGGTGTTTAGCTAGCCTTGAAAACAAGACTTTCAAGTGATATCAGAGGGAGGTTGCTCGTTAAAGGCTTAACAGTCTGAGTAGATCTCCAAGGTTAGCTAGAAATCTGTCTCAATGGGTTCAGGAATGACCAATAGGGAGCTGAGTGCTGTGAGACTTCCAATTTGTAGGAAGGAAGATTTTGTCATCTGGAAAGTAAGAGTGAGGCAGTTCATGGAAGCTGTTAACCCTAGGATGTATAGTACAGTTAAAGAGGGACCATACATCCCAATGAAGGTCTCTACACTGGATATTAATGTA
This sequence comes from Platanthera zijinensis, assembly GCA_039513925.1. Lineage (NCBI taxonomy): Eukaryota > Viridiplantae > Streptophyta > Magnoliopsida > Asparagales > Orchidaceae > Platanthera > Platanthera zijinensis. The sequence continues at coordinate 73,608,677 of CM077081.1, forward strand.
AAGACCCCCAAGACATATGATGAGATGACCAAGGATGAGTTGGCCCTGGCCTCAATAGACAAGAGGGCAAAGAATATCATTATGGGTGTTGTTGATGACTCTACACTTCAGAATCTGATCCATTGTAAAATAGCAAAGGAAATATGGGAAACACTTATGATCTACATGGAGGGGACAGATGAAGTTAGAGATGATAAGAAGTCCATGCTCAACCAAGAGTATGAGGCTTTCAGGAAATACAAGGGGGATAACATAACCACCTGTTATGAAAAGTTCTTTAGAATTGTGTATGAGCTGAAGACTTATGGAAGAGTGTTCAGTCACTATGAACTGAATGACAAGTTCCTTAGATCTCTCTCTAGAGAGTGGGACACTAAAATCTGTGCCATCAGAGAAGTGGCAAAGCTGGGTGGGTGACACTGCTCCACACACCCTCTTTGGGAAGCTATTGTCATATGAGATGTAGCTGGCTGTAAGGAAAGAAGAGGATAATAACAACAAGTCTCAGGCAAGAGACAAGACTATAGCTTTCAAAGCTGAAGGATCCAACAAAAGAAAAAGAAAGTCTCCCTCTCCACCAAGGAGAGATGTTGAATCTGATTCTGGAAAATCAGAGAACAGTACATTAGACTGCCAATGGTCTGATGAAGATTTTGTTGCCTTCACTAGGTAATTCCAAAAGTTCTTAAAGAAGAAGCACTGGAGTGGTAGGCCATCTACCTCCTCTCATCTTAAGGATGACTACTACAAGGGTAGAAGAAAATCCTCTAAGGAGGACAGGTATGGTTCCAAAACTAGTAAACATGTTTCATCTAACATGGCTTGTTATCATTGTAGAAAACCTGAGCATATGATAGCTAACTGCCCAGTCAAAAGAAAGGAACATAGTGAGAAAAAGGACCACCAGCTAAAAGGTAAGAAGGAGAAATATCTCATTGCCAAGAAGCAAAGAAGTTGGACTGACTCCTCCTCATCAGAGTCGGGAGAAGAAGAGCCTACATTGGGCTATACTCTACTGAAGAAGGAGCTGTTGAAGCAGACTACTTCAAAAGGCTGGCTGCTTTAGAAGAAGAAGCTGAGAAGGTTCATCCTGCTATCAGGATTAAAGACAGGGCCACTCTATCACCATCTGATGGTAATTCAGAGGTGGATTCTGAAGAAGATAGCTATTGCCTTGGGCTGATGGCTAAGTTAGATGAAGAAATCAGCCAGGATCATCCTGGTTCAAGCAAGGTAATTTATGTTACTAGCTCTGCCTGTTTACATTATGAATCAGTTCCAGATTCTTTTGCTTCTACATCAAGTGATGATGATGGTTCAGAATCTGAGGGAGACATCAATCAATTGATTGATAATTATGGTACACTTCTGCAGGCTCTAAAGAAAAGCAAGCTCCTGGCTAAACAGCAGACTCGAGAAATTGTTTCTTTAAAGCTTGCTGCTTCAAAATCAGCAAAATTATTGAATCTGAAGATTCAAGAAGTTAGCAAACTGAAAAAGGTAACAATCATTTAGATGAGCACCATAACCTTCAAGAATAACCATATCACGAATCTTGAAGGAAAACTCCAAAAGGAGATGGAACTAGTGGCTAGCTACACCAAGCCTAACACAGTGTTTCCCTTGGTAGACTTATTCTCCTCCCAAAAGGGAAAGAAAGGGTTGGGATTCAAGGGAAGGACAAGAGCTGCTAATCCCAAGGGAAAGGGCAAAGCTCAAGTGGAGCCACTAGCCTCTAAGCCTCTTATAAAATTTATTAGAGTGCAATTTCCTTCCAATATCCATGACCATGAGAGTATTTATGGTCACTGGAATCATGTTAGACCATCTTGTGTGAACAAAGATGTTCCACAATATGGTGGTAGTTACAGCAAAGGTACAAGTGCCTATGAGAAAATACAAATGGCTCATCCTTGACCATTTGTGTTTAGTGCAACAGCCCCTTCAATCAAGGGTAAAGCTGCTGACTGTTCTTCAATTCCTCCAGCCAACTCTAAGACAAAGGGCAAGTCTATCAGTAGACCAAACTTGGGAATATCTGAGTCCATCAAGGGTATGCTTTCTGAAAAGAAAGCTGCTGCTAGAAGGGCTCAAGATATCCCAAACACTTTTACTGCCACACTCACCACTTGTCAGACTGGGGCTGGAAAACAATGGAACAGGACTACTGCTACTCCTTCTAAACCCAGAGCTGCTATTAAAACAGCCACTAGACCTGCTCCAAAAAGAAGGTATAATATCCATGAGTGTTGGTGTTATGGCAAGGTAGGTCACTTTGCTATTGATTTCTGGCACAATCATAGTGTGCAGAGAGCAAATGTTAGCTTGCTTGTCAGAAAAGCTACAAGTAGGCAGAGTTATTTTCAGCCTAACATGCACCAATGACCCAAAAAAATTAGGGTCCTAAGGTTAACTGATTTGTGTTTTGTAAGTTAGTCCAAGTGCCCATACCCCTATATGGTACTTGGACAGTAGATGTTCCAGGCACATAACTAGAATAAGGAGCATGCTGAAGGATTATGCTCTAGTAAAGAATGGACCAAAGGTTATCTTTGGTGGATCAAAAAAAGGGATGACTAGAGGTTATGGTAAGATCTCTAATGGCATAGTCACTATCACTAGAGTAGCTTATGCGGAAGGGTTGCAACGCAACCTGATAAGCATTAGCTAACACTGTGATCTTGGCTATGACATAGTATTCTACAAGGATGAATGCCAAATTAGGAGGTTAAGTGACCAAGAGGTTATCTTAACATGCACTATGAGTGGAAATGTGTACTGTTTAGATTTCCGAAATGCTCTTGCAAAGACTCACCTGTGTGCCTTATTGCAGATGAGAAAGCCTCTTCCTGTGTATAGTAGCACAAGAGGCTATCCCATCTAAATTATAGGACTATAGGCAAGCTATTCAGCAATGAGCTGGTTAGGAATGGGCCTAAGTCTATATGCACTAAGGAGGATATCTGCTCTGCATGCAAAAAGGGCAAACAGACTAAGACCTCCTTCAAGAGCATTGGCACCAAAGAATCAGTGAGGTGTTTATACCTCTTGTATATGGTTCTGTTTGGTCCTATGCTAATTCAAAGTCTAGGTAGGAAAGTATACACACTTGTGGTTATTGATGACTTTTCCAGATTTGCCTGAGTGTTCATTCTAAGGAAGAAATCTGAAACCCCTGATGTCTTTCAGACATTTGTCAAGAAAATTCAGAATGAATTCAACAGCACTGTGGTCAAAATCAAAAGTGATCATGGCACTGAGTTTCAGTCTGAGTGCATGATAAGGTTCTGTGAAGATCTAGGGATTCATCAAAATTTTCCTCTCCTAGAACACCCCAGCATAATGGAATTACTGAGAGGAAAAATAAGATTCTCATAGAGGCTGGTAGAACCTTACTAAGTGACTCATCCCTCCCAGAATACTTCTGGGCTGAGGCAATTAACATTGCATGCTATATCCTTAATAGGGCTTCTATCACCAAGAGCCACAAGAAGACTCCCTATGAGATCTTGAAGGGCAGAAAACCAAACCTGAGCTATTTCAGGATCTTTGGTTGCAAGTGCTATATGCTCAACAATGGAAAAGTCCATTTAAATAAGTTTGCTGCCAAGTCCCATGAAGGGATCTTTATTGGGTACAACACTCATAGTAAGGCATATATATATAATCTACAAATTAACTACCCAAGTTATAGAAGAGTCAATACATGTTGTTTTTGATGAATCCAACATAGTTAACTGTGAGCTGTTAAGCTCCTCCTCTTATAGTATTGCTGGTACAGAGCAGATGGTGGACAAGCTGACCATCATGGAAGCTACCCCCACAGTCCAAGAAAATGATGATGGAATGCCTATTCCAAGAGAAGGGGAAAACATACATGAAGAAAATGAAGATTCGCTAGCTGAAAACCCTGAAGATTAGCAAGATGCAGTTAGATTGCCTCCAGCTACCAGGCATCTAAGGGACCACCAGTACACCAAATTATTGGTGATGCAAATCATGGAGTCCAGACCAGAAGTAGGAGTATGAATATAGCTCTCTACTCAAGCTTCTTGTCTCAAGAAGAGCCAAATAAGTTTGAAGAAGCAATCAAGGACCAGTTTTGGATTGGAGCAATGCAAGAAGAACTGGACCAATTTAAGAGATATAAGGTTTGGAAGTTGGTCCCCAGACAATAAGGACAAAATGTCATAGGGACTAAGTGGATATACAAGAACAAGTTGGATCAAGATGGCATTACTGTCAAGAATAAGGCTAGACTGGTGGCTAAAGGCTACAAACAAGAAGAGGGCATAGACTTTGACTAGACCTTTGCTCCAATAGCCAAATTGGAAGTCATAAGGATTTTCCTTGCATTTGATGCCTATCAGGGATTTAGAGTTTACCAGATGGATGTCAAGTCAACATTCCTGAATGGGGACCTAAAAGAGGAAGTATATGTGGATCAGTCACCAAATTATGTAGGTTGCAAAGAAGACAGGAAAAGCACTACTGGAACCTATCAGTTCTTAGGAAGAAGGCTAGTTTCTTGGAGCAGCAAGAAGCAAACTAGTGTGGCTATATCCAATGCTGAGTCAGAATATATATCAGTAGGCAGCTGCTATGCTCAGCAGCTGTGGATCCAACATCAGCTCCAGGATTACAACCTTCAGGTAAGTAGAACTCCTCTCTACTGTGATTCTATAAGTGTTAGTTATATTACTAGGAATCCTGTCTCACATAGTAGGACTAAGCATATAGAAATAAGATATCATTTTATTAGGGAGCATGTGGAGAAGGAAGACATCAGTCTTGAGTTTGTCCCCATAGACAAGCAAGTGGCTGATATCTTCATTAAGCCATTAGATAAAGAAAAGTTCAACACCCTCAAATTTAAGTTGGGTATGTTGAACTTGGCATAGCTTTAGGCACTCCCTTTTGCATTTTTGTGTGCAGGTATTGTTCCTCTTGCTGGACATACAGACTCCCCAGTAGTATCAGTTCACTGATGCTTCTACTGAGGGGGAGTAAGTTACTCTGGAAATAAGAGAGAAGGTCAGCCAAGGAAGGGCCATCCCCCATCTGCCTATTCTACAGAAGACAAAAAGGGGGAGAGAAGAGAGGAGGTCCTAGCAAGGGGGAGGCTTAGCAAGTGGGAGAGATGGCAAAGGGGAGAGAAAGACATGTGGCACTCAAGTAAGGACAAACACCTTACAGCAAAACAGGGTGAGTAAGTGATGCTCACCATACAGGTAGGAAATGAGGTACATTTACTTATAGCTTATCAAAAGTTCAATATTTATTTTACTGTGTAGGTTGTGTGTATCATTGACAAAGGAAAGAAAACATTTTTGATAAAGGTTGATAAGGATTTTGACTTATTCAAATAGGGGGAGATTGTTGGGTCCATTGTTCCCAATGTCCCTGATTTGTGAGAAGTCAAACAGGTCAATGTCACACACATCCACTATATTTGATGTGCATTTGAGGTCTTGAGTGCAGGTTGTCCATATCACATTGATTGAACATGTGGACATAATAAATGGTTGCTAGACATAGCAAAAATCTACTAAGTCCACAAGCATTGAGTGGAGCAAGCTCACTCAACGCCAGAGGTATGGATTCAATATTGTCTAGTAGAAATTTGTCTAAGTCCACAGGCGTTGAGTGAGTACAGCTCATTCAACGCCATATAATATATAACATTGAGTCTATCTCAGCTTAACTGAAAGATAGCCAAAAATGTGGCTAAGTCCACAGGCATTGAGTGTAGTCTACTCACTCAACGCCATATAATAAAAAGGCTGTGAGTCAGGCTAAGTCGGTCTAAGCCTAGAGAAATTGGCTGAAAATGTGGCTAAGTCCACAGGCGTTGAGTGTGGTCTACTCACTTAACGCCATATAGCATTTAGTGTTGAGTGTTGCTGTCCCAGTCAACTCCACAAAAAAGTTGGGCAAAATTTGGACTAAGTCCACAAGAGTTGAGTGTAGCTTACTCACTCAATGCCAGATAATAGAAAAATTTTGTTAAGTAGTTTGGCATTGAGTAGAGCTTACTCTCTCAATGCCAAGGCGCAGAAATATTTGTCAAGGTAAATAGCATTGAGTGAGGCAAGCTCACTCTTGCCTCACTCAACGCTCTCAATGCTCTCAATGCCTTGAAGCAGAAATTTGGCTAAGTCTAAATGAGTGGACTGTTTGGCTTTCGTCGAGCTCAGCTTCATCGAACTAAGCTCAGCATTCGTCAAACTGAGCCTGGAGTTTGTCGAACTTAGTTTGTCCTTTCGTCGTACTAAGTCAACAGTTCATCAAACTTAACTGTGCTTTCGTCGAGCTGAGCTTGTCATTCGTCAAACGGAGCTTAGCGTTCGTCGAGCTCAATACTTAGAAAGACAGAATTTTGTCTAAGTGTTGTGTCATTGAGTGATACCTACTCACTCAACACCTTTGGTTCTAATGATTGAATTTTGTCCAAGTCCAGAGATGCTCAGTCATGCTGACATCAGCAAAGTCAAATAGTCAACCAAAATTCAAATGTTGCGGAAATGCTGCCAGAGACATTGGCTACAAGCTATTATCATCCTCTAAACTTTCCAAGAAATATTTTCATCATAAAGTGATGGGGCCCACAAACAGGAAGGAGTCGTTGAATTAAGATTAAATGGAAAGCATGAGCTGAATGGCTTAATCTCAGCCATCAATCCTGGTGGTGGGACCCACTGCTCAATTGGCCTTCAAAGAATAAAAAGAAGCAAATCTGTCACAGCAATCAATCGAATCAATTCCTTATCTAGGTTTTCTGAAAACGAAAAGTACGGTCGAACTTCATCTTCTTCCTCACCATTTTCGTAGAGCCTGAAGAAGTTATTCTACATAGAGAATCTTACTGGGAAAGAGATAGCTGAAGCAATTACCATCTACAACAGTAGGTTCAGAAGTGATTTTGAGGAAGTAGATCAACAAGCTCTGTAGAGAAAAGAAAGTTGTTTGAAGAAATATTCTACTGCCTACTTCATTGTCTTTGACAACAATAGCTAGGACTGATATTTGCTCAGTCTAGGAAGAAGAAGACACAAAGTTCTTGCTCTAGTGTCTAATCATACAACCTTTCTTGTTCTTTTGTTTAGATTCCTTGTGAGTCTGGAGTTGTATGCCTGTATTATAAAGGCTAAGGTCTTTGTGACCTGTGTTTGGCTAAGTGTCATGTAAAAGGTCTTTGTGACCTGGGTTTTGCTTAGTGCCTAGGTGTTAGGTCTGTGTGACCTGTGTGGTCCTGCGGGATCTATACTTTAAGTTATTAAGTAGCTGAGTTCTGGAGGGAGAGCCGAATCTAACACACTGATAGATAGGCGCAGAGGGACAGTGGATGTACCCAAGATTGGGGAACCACTATAAATTTTTTGTGTCGTCTGTGAATGTTCTTGAAAGCTATTAACTAACCTAATCACAGGCACTGAAATCTGATTAAAAGTTATAAAAGTTAAATAGAGTCAAAAACCTATTCACCCCCCCCCCCCAGGTGTTTAGCTAGCCATGAAAACAAGACTTTGATGTTCTTCATCAACTTGAAGGAACTGATGCTTTGCAATGCTTTATGGATTTGGGTTGAGAGCATCAATATGCTCTTCTTATTGATCGCGGCTCTGAGGAGGAAGGTTGAGTCGTGATCTTCTACAATGACCCTTCAGGATAAGAGCTTCTTCGTTTGAATCTTCTGAGAGAGGAATATACTTTTTTTGCTTTTTGTTGGAGTTTTGGAGAGTGCTATATTTATTGCATGCCTGAGGAATATGAATCTTACTTCTCTTTCTTTTTCTTTCTTTCATCTTCTTCTTCTTCTTCTGCTACTGCTACCTATTCTTTCTTTATTTTATTGTTCTTCTTCTTTCTCCTTATTTTTATTGTTCTTTATTGTTGTTTTTTTATTCTTCTTTTTATGTGTCTTTGCATGTATACATAATTATATCTTTGTTTCTTTTTAAATTCTCATATATTTATTTCTCTAAACATGTTGTGAAAGTTATTGCATTGGGTCAGGAAAACTTATTAGAAACAGATCTTCTAATCGTTGTATTTTATCCACAATATTTTTCTTAATGACTTCTAAGAGAGATGACAATTGGAGTAGTTCTTAGGAATTGATGTGGGTTTTGGTGAAGCTAATATTCCTTTACAATTTCAGCGCAGTCTGAAGATGTGGAGCTTATTTAAACAATTTCGACATGGCACAGATTTCTTTTCGACTCATTGTGTATATCCATCGCTAAATTCTAACACTATTTTAAGATAGCAACAGGTACACAAATGTCCCATTGTTGATTAACATTGTCTTGAATATATTTTGACGTTGCTTGGCTTTGACACCGAGTTCTTTTACTGCTTTCTTTGGACATGATTTTTTGGCCTAAATATTAAAAGTCCTTATTACAGAAATTACTCTTATATACAGCATGAGAAATTCTCTAATAAATCACTCATTAAATTGTATATCAAATTAAAAGGTCGATCTTTAACAACAAAAGATGTCTTACTTGCTACAATTATTCTTCAGACTTGCAGAATATCTTTGCAGAAGAAGAGAAAGAAGGACGTTTGTTCTTCCTTTTGTCAGTTATACTGTTTATCTTTTTTTCTTTATTCTTCTATTCTTTCTTTTATTTTGTTTATTCATCGCATATATATCTTCTTTCTTTGTTCCTTGCTATTTTCTAGCAAACAACGCGACAGAAGGAATGCTCAAAATATTCCTTAGTGCTGATAGACAATATCTCCATTATTCTTTTCTAAATCAAGTTCCAATGGACTTAATTTTTTTCTTCAGATGGCTAGGAGTTAATTCCATGTGTTTAAAATATATTATTTGCCAAATCAAGTTCCAAAGTAAATATTTCCTTCTTGAAATGAGTTGTAATGGCTAGAACATAGGGCCGTGAATATATTGAAGGAAAATTTTTCTTTACTAAAGGGACATCAACGCAGCTTCTTAGAATTCAACACAGTTTCTTAGATGTCGAAACATCTTGGACTTCACTATCCAACACAATAATTAAAATAGATAGGAGAATTTTAAGTGACTCTTGGAATATGTTGATACAGATTGAACTTTATTAATTGACACAGCTCTCAAAAATAGAGAAGATAGTCGTGAGTAACTCTTAAGAGATGTCAACGATGCTCTAAGTATTTTCATCACGTCGATTCCTATTGATGTCGCGTTAAATACCATTCAGCATAAGTTTGAGATTTTCTATGTTTTCTTTAGTTACACAGATTTTCCCTTGACTCAAATTACTCATCTATACTATATGGGTAGTATCCTTATTAAGCACTCTTTAAACTGTATATCAAATCAAGAAGTGGGTTTTCCCCAACATATGAGTGGATGGTTGCTTACATCAAAAATTTCATCATCCCACAAAGATGGCCACATCAAGTTCAACCTTGAAAATTGTTGTTCACTCATATTCAAAATCATATGGGTGAATGGATGCTTGCACCAAAATTTTAAGATACCTTAGAGCTTGAGACATTGGGTTCAACCATGAAAATGATTGGTCACTCAAGTTATAAACCATTGGGGTGAATGGTCACCAAGGATACCAATCAAATTCTGCTTGAACCCCCACAAATTGAAGATTGAATGAATAGTAATACCCACTAAGGGCACGAGCAGCGAGGAGATTTCACATCGTATAGTGGTAACTTTATTCAATTTTGTGTGGTAGTCTCTAGGACTCTGGATCTCGTGCCGACTTCTAGCACACTTTTGGCATTAAGGGAGGTCTAGGTGAATGTTGCACTACTGTCAAGCATCAATAGAGATATCATTATAGCTAAGATGACCTTTTGAGTAAAGATTTGTCATTAGGCACTTGCCCAACTAGTTCATCTTAGCCTCTAACCCTCGAGACCCTTGAGGGTTCCAATTCAATGCATTGCCAACATATGTCCCTATCCAATGGAACCTTGACATAAAAAGGTTGCCAACATGTCTTTTTTTGTTTGAAATGAAGATTGGTCTTTATCTCATATATGAACTCTTTAGTATAAAGCTGCTTGACATATAAATGTCTACACCTCAAGGTTTCAAAGTCGGTGCGACCATAGATATGATGTCCTCCAAGACGTATTATATTTATTATATTCACAAAAGTGTTTCACACACTTATCTGTATGTGATATTGAAGAGTCTGTTCAAAGGCTATTATAATTGGAACATCATATATGTTGTTGACAATGATAGTGCGCCCGTAGACACTGAATCCATTATTACCAGAGTTATGTTACTTGACGTATAACATTTATTGCAAACAGTTTCAGTGCAATCACACGTACTAATTTTATTTGATCTATAGAGTTATCATAATCTATCTTATTTCATGTAGCCCCACATGCATGTTCGCACATACCATTAGACTCTGGTCTTTGCTCAAGTTTTCACATTGAAATAATCAATGTTATGCATATTTTAAATAACATCAAAATGCGGACACTCATCTTGAGATCACGGCGACTGCGCCTATGAATGCATAATAGAAGATATCAATGTATACATATTGAAGGCGGACAAATCGAATAAAAGAGATCATCATACTCTGGTTGCAGGGATCATATATAACTCTTGGTGGTGCATAATAGGACAAAGCCCAGGCAGTGTAAAGTTCATAGGCTGTTGTGATGCTTCTTTTGCTAAGTAAAGTCTAACCTTTGAGCTGATGAATAAGATTGTTACCATTTCATTGGTCTATATTAATAGTTCTCATTCTATAGGTTGTGGTATATTTGTGTGCTTTTTCTTGTATTTTTCATGTTGGACAGGTAAATATCATAATGTCGTATTGAATTTGTTTTTATTCATTTTAGTGGTGGACATTCTGTTGTGATTTTCTTTCATTAGACAGCTTTCAATAGTATAGTGTAGTACTTGATATTGGGCATTGTTACTTTGTTATCACTTTATAATATTTAGCTTCAATTATGGTATGTCATAGGGCCAGTTGGACTCGTGTTATAACATATCTGCAGATGAGATGTTGTAACTTTGGTATTAGGGTCCTAGGAATACAATCTTGTTTTCATTAGGTATGTGTCGAACTCTTTAATGGGTGGTGAGCACATATGATGCAAAGACCTGAATGACTTGGTTTTTAATGAATGTCCACTTAGAATATTCAAAAGTGCATGTTTCATGTTTGTTTTAGAATGTTAGTGCTTCGCGTTTGCTATAAATATTGTAATTTTGATAATTAAATCCAGTGTTTTTCGTATTTAAGAAATTAGAAGTGGTGCGGGCCCTTACCACAACATTGATGATAGTGATGCTTCTTCTTCTAATGTTGTTAGCCCATCATTTTCTTAGATGATCAAAATAATCATAGAGGTGGTGATCGTAGCTATGGATTTGAGATAGACAAGGTTGGCACCCATTGCCTCACTTATTAGACCTAAAGTAGCTCTGGTACTAGTTGTTGGGGTTCTGATTGTTGAACACCAAGCTCGGGGGAACAAGTTAAACTACTTCTTAAGCTTTAACCCAACATCTTTCTCAGGGAGTGAGTCAATGATTGAGGTTATATACTGGTTAGCCATAGTAAAGAGGATGGTGAGTGCCACTTAGATAGATGAGGATCAAATTATGACACTAAACACCTTCCTACTTATTGGGGAGGTGAGACTTTGGTGGGATGAAGCGATAGAGCAGAGTTTTTACGGGAGATGAATGACGTATATATCAATGGAGGACTTCTCTAAGTCCTTCCTTTGACTCTACATACCTAATGCAATCTGTTTACAACTCCAATAATCAGTTCCATTGTATACTACATGGAGATCTTAAAGTAGACGATTACCTCCAAGTGTTCACCTGCCTGAACCGTTACACTGGTGAGTTAATGGATGATGACAGGACTAAATTCTAACAGTTCTTTAATGGGTTGAGTGATGACTTGTGGTTGAGATTGTCAGGGACTAGGACCCTTAGATTTTGTTCCCTAGTTAAGGCAGACAAATCTTTAGAGATGGACTTGGAGAGAGGCCAACACTGTAAAAGGAATAAGGCAAAGAATATTGACTACAAAGTACCGAAGTATCAAGGGAAATCATAGAGCAAGAGGCGCAATAAGAGGCTGAGATTTGTAGATACTGTGCCAGCTCAACCCACCGCTTCATGGGCCACTATTTATTGAGGTCCCCACTCACTCTATGTGCGATAACATGGGGCATATAGCTCATTCATGTTGTAGCGACCCTTCGAGTACAGAGAGTTGAGTGTTGGAAGCTCCCAAGGTGGCAGGGCCTAACTATGAAAAGAAGAGGAATGTGATGGAGTCATTCTCTTCCTAGTATCCACCGATGCAACTAAGGTGTCGTTGTGTTTTAGTTGTCATTTAAATCTCTTATACCTCACATATGTGTTTAACTTTTTGTGTTTGTTAGGCTTTGTGTTGATATTTAACTATCTGACAAGAACGTTATTTGTGACTGACGCTTCACACTCATTCATATCTAAGGACTTTGTTGTGTGAATCAGAGTATCATGTGTATTGACAAGGATAAGTTGGATATTCTTCTACCCAACATGTGTGATGGAGATGGCAACCCCCAACATGTTGAAGATGATGACGGCATGCTCGCGGAAGATCCTTCTCCGTCTCCAACCAAAGTCTTGCGGCGTTGTGGTGACCTTGTGGAACGACACTACAATCTCCGCCCTCGACGCAAGACACCCTAATAATATTTAGTTGAATGTATTTGCTATTTTGTGAGAATTTTATTTCATCATGTTATGTTTAAACATTGGAGTGTTTTATTTTATTTGTGTTGCATGTAGCCTAACATTGTTGTGAGCCTATATAAGGTCATGTTATTATTATTTTTATTAAGTTGAATGATAAGAAAGAAAACCTTAATTGAGTTTTCCTCCTCTTGATCTCTTCCCCCTCCTTTCAAAATTCGGCCAAGCCACTCTCCCTCTCCAAAACTGCCGGCCCCTCTCTCCTCTCTCTCCAAAAGTCTCGGCCACCTCACCTCTCCCCTCTCTCCAAAACTGTCGGCCACCTCTTGCTCCCTCTCAAAACTGCCAGCCACCATCACTAATCCCCCTTTCCTCCAAGCCGTCGGCCACCCCCAAGCCTTTAGGGTTTCGGCCAACACCCAAAACCGCCGCCCCTCCTCTTCCTACTTAGAAACAATCCGGCCGGCCTTCTCCTTGAAGAATTCGACCAAGGAGAATAGACCCATCGTGTGAACCAACTCCGGCGTGAAGCGAAGAAGGAAGACGAGTTTTCTCTCCATCCGGCGTGACACCGGCGGAGCCATTGAAGAGCGATCCAAACTTAGTGAATCGTAATCTTCTATTCTGATTCGGTAACAATAACTTTCTACCTTTTTGTGTTTTCTCTCTAGATTTTCATTGTGGTGGATTTACTTTAGCGTCATCTTTGAAACATTGGATTTATCGTGGTTTTCTTCGATTGATTTTGTTGTTCATCCTTGTTTCATTTAAGTTCGAGAGGATTGGCGAACCTCTTTTTTTTGTTGAGAGAGATCTACCGTTTCTGAATCGTAAATTTTTGTAGATCTCTTTTGGTACAACTACCGCTCGATTGGATCAGGTGGGTCCTTTTAGCCGGAAAGAATATTGGCCTATAGCCTTTGTTTGATCCTAATCGGTTTGGTTACTCGTACGTTAGCAATCGATGTCAATCGGACCAGGTGGGTCCTTTCCGTGCGAACGTAAATTGGGACATAGAGAGAAAATTTGTATTTGTCTGTTAACAATTGGTGTCAACGTGTGAGTTATAAGCTGTAAATATTCGTATTTTTACATAGTTTATTTAGGTAGTTTTAGTTTATTTTTTGTTGTTTTTAGTTATTTTTGTTCAATAAATTGTTTCTTTTTTGTATATATCTTTTAACTTAGCTTCTTTTTATTTTTCTGGAATTTTTCAGAAAATTGTCAAAATTTCAAAGTACACGCCCATGTCAAATTGATCACGCCCGTGACCTGGGCGTGTAACTTTGATTCCAATGAAAAAGTGATGCCTGCAAAGAAATGATCCAAACACGCCCGTGTCAAATCTGACACGCCCGTGTCAAATCTGACACGCCCTGTGTCACGCCACTCGACGCTCGACGCATTCAATTCGACGATCCCAGCTCGACGCTTTGCATGTCACGCCTGTGTCCCGATTGACACGCCTGTGTCAATCCCGATCGACATTCGTCCAGCCCAGAGCAGCGCTCGACGAAATTCTGCCAAATTGCGCTCAAGGAAATTCTGCCAAATTACGCTCAAGGAAATTCTGCCAAATTGCGCTCGACGAAATTCTGCCAAATTGCGCTCGACGAAATGAAGCCAGTAACCACTCAACGCTTCAGTCATGCCGTGACAAATCTGGCACGCCCGTGTCAATCCCGATCGACGTTCTTCGATCCAAGTTCGACGTTCATCAAACCCAGCTCAACACCTCCACCAGGCATACCTTGCTGACATGCCTATGACATCCCTGTCAGGCCCGTGACCAACACGTGCCCCGTTCCAGAAACTTCCAGAAATCGACTAGTCACCAAAATTTTGTCGTCTTCAGCAAGCCAGCCTGACATGCCCCCTACACGCCAGTGACCTGGGGCGTGTAATCTGATTTTTTTGCCTATAAATAGAACTTTGCTGTAAGGTCTAATGTTCACCTTTTTGAACCACTTTGCTGTTAGGTGCTGCTTAGATGATTTTCAAGCTATGTAAGGAGAACTTTCTCCCTCCCTCTCTTAGTTTGTTTTAGCTTTTTGTAACTCATTTTCATCTTAATAAAATCTGTAGATTTTCTCTCTTTGTTTAGATTGAAATTTCATTTGAGTGCCCTTCTTCAGCAATCTTATTTGTCTTTTGTTTTTCTTTATTTTTCTATGTGTGTGTGTGTGTATGAGTATAGATTTAAGCTTTTATGTTTTTGTTATTTTGTTACTTAGTTTTGTTTAGATTTAGGATTTTGCTCTTTTTATTTCATTCTTATAAATTTATAAAAGTGTATTCAAAGTAGTTTTTATTTTTCTTTAACTTAGATTTTCTCTTTTAGGTTGTAAAACTTTTTGTTTCTTTTTAAACTTTATTTCCACTTTTTACACACTTTTATGAAGTTATAAGAATGGATTTGTAGTCGTTTAATTTTTCGAGCACTTCGATTTTTGCTTTTATTTTGAAAAACTTTTGCTCGTTTAATTTTTATTTCTTCTTTTTATGCATTTCTAGCGTATTCTAACGGTAGAAATATAGTTGTTTTAATTTTTCAGTCACTTTTTTTTTCTTATTTTTGTTTGTGTACGTGAGTGTATGAGTTAGATTTTTATTGTTTTAATTCTTTCAAGTAGAGTGCATGCGTGTATGAGATAGTATTACGGCTTTCATTTCCCGCCTACTCGTTTGAGTAGGACTTGTCATTTTATCGCTTTCATTTCCCGCCTACTCGTTTGAGTAGGACTTGTCATTTTATCGCTTTTATTTCTCGCCTACTCGTTTAAGTAGGACTCGCAATTTACCGCTTTAATTTCTCGTCTACTCGTTTGAGTAGGACTCGCAATTTTTTTGCTTTAATTTCTCTCCTACTCATTTGAGTAGGACTCGCAATTTTGTACTTTAATTACCCGCCTACTCGTTTGAGTAGGACTTGCATTTCAATTATGTATTTTCTTTTCATGAGCCGTCCCCATTCCGATGAGTGACAAATCGCTCTTAGCCCTCAGTATCGAAGAACATTGAGACAAATAAAATCGTTTTAAATAATTAAAGGTCTTCCTTTTCTCATTAATTAAAGCACTTAAGGTTTGCCCCGAGTATACGACGCGTAGGACCACATATCTATGTGTGGGCTCTATTTCCGTTGTTCACACGCTAGCTTGCCGAGAGGCCATGCGTATGGACCGATCACCCTTGGCTAAAGAAAATTGTGTGCATAACCTCGAGAGAGGAGAAGCGTAATTCTCCCGATTGGATTCCCGACCCAATAGCAGGGTTCTTAGCATAATGCGGGCATTAAGAGGACTCCTTCGTCGGACGAGAGTTCGGTCGAATAGTCTTAATGTTCAGGTGAGCGATATCCCTATAGCTAGGTGAGTTCATTCTTTTGGATCCTCCACGGCCAAGTTGTCATTTAATTAATTTGAAATTTAGAATATCTAATTATTAAAAGTTATTTTAGTTCAAATCGATTCGGTTCCGATGCGCTATTTCTTCATCGGCTTTTTCATTTCATTTTTCTGCTTTTATTTTCTGCATTTTTTATATATATCCACCTTAGATAATTAAATAATCACACGACAAAATATTATCGGTAAAATAATAGTCCCTCTAGGGAAAGAGTAGAAATAGTCAACCCGTCCCCGAGAACAATACAACCCCGATATTCCCCACCAAAATATTCTATACTACACGCGATAGGTGCATTTGCCTCCTTTCGTTAAAAATCAGTTTCAACCTTTTTATATCAAATAAAATCTGCGCTCCCCGCCCTTCAAGCTAAATAAACCACAACCACTAAAATAAATCCACTTGCGGGGCACCACGAGTTTTAACCATCAGTGAGTCTGCATCAATTTTGTATCAGAGGGAGGTTCACATTAATTTCCTAATTGTTACCCTCCCCCTTTTATTAGCACGTCGACACGCACTTGTCTTGCACGTTTATTTGTCAAAATTACAAAAAAAAAAAATTCCTAGTCTGCCAATAGCGGCCTAAATTTCTTATTTTTCTACCAAAAAATCAAAAAAAAATTAAATAATCTCTTTATTATTTTCAGTAAGAAAATAAAAAAAATATATTTTTCTACCCTGGATATTAAGCGGGAACAATTCCATCTGTTGTATTTTCCTTGAGTCAGAATCACTGTTATTTTGCATGCGCAATAAATTAGGCACGGAGTATTCCCCATCTTCCTCCCAAATGGCGGACGAGCGGGAAGCGGGTCACGTTCCAACAACAACAGATGAACTCCGTCGAGAGTTTACGGATCATTTGACGGACATTAGAGAGATACTTCACGATTTAAGGTTAAATCAAGCGGCTCCCCGTAATCATGCCACCAACCAACGTGAAGAAGGGAATAATAATCATAACAACAACAATAATAATGAACATGTCCCACGTGCACCATATGAGTTTGACATTACTAGAATCGTCCGGGTCAAACCCCCCATCGTACGATGGATCGGGTGAACCCAAGTTTTCATAGACTGGGTTATGGAAATAGAATTCTACTTTGAGTGGCACAATTTGACTGACATGGATAAGGTGCGAGTGGCGAGGATGAAGTTGTTATGTAGAGCTAAGATATTCTGGTTGAATGAGGAACGACGCCTGAGAATCGTGAACGGTGAATTACCCATTGGTTGGGCAGGCATAAAGGCCATGCTGACAGACCAGTACGTCCCTACGTACCATCGAACGCAGATGTTTGATGATTTGGCTACCCTTAAACAAGGGAATAGGTCAGTCTCTGAGTATATGAGCCTTCTTAAGGATATGATGGTTAGGTGTGGTGTGAGGTAGATGCCATAGATCACCCTCTCTAGGTTTCGTAAGGGGTTAAACCCTGACATTCAGGGTAAACTACTGCAATATTGTCACACCGACCTAAACACCACCTTCAATGTCGCATTAGATATTGAGAAGCACAACATTCATAAGAATGAGACTCGCTTGTTTCAGAAGGGAAAGTCCATCTTAAGACCACCCCCACCTCCACTTATAAGGATAAGGGTAAGTTCCGGTCCATTGACTCGAACTCCATAGTCGTGACTGCTAGGAATATTAGAAACCCAACGGGTGAGAGAGTCCTTGTAGGAAGGGTCAGCAAAACAAATGCTACTTGTTTTGCTTGTGGAATTCAGGTCCATTATGCTAGTGAGTGTCCAACTAAGCCCAAGCCCATAGCCCTTTTAGATTCCTCACGTGAGTCAGACGAACTTATATATGAGGCTGAAGAAGATAGCGAGTCAGAAGGAGTGCCAAGCAATATAGAGGATGATGCTCATATGATGGTCATGCGGTGGATTCTGGCTACTCCACGTGCATTAGATGACTGGAATAAGACGAATATCTTTTCATTAAATTTTAAGAGTGGAGAGAAGTGGTATAAGTTGATCATTGACAGTGGTAGCTGTATGAACATAATTTCTGAAAATACGGTGACCCGAATGTCATTAGCTACTGAGCCGCACCCTCACCCCAATAAGGTGGCATGGGTAAATAAGACATCTCTCCCGGTTTCAAAGCGTTGTTTGGTACCCCTTACCATCAAGGCTTACTCTGAAAATGTTTTGTGTGACGTCATCCCCATGGATGCTTGTCATGTCTTACTAGGACGCCCATGGCTTTATGACCATGATGTTACTCATTTAGGGCGAGCCAACACATATGAGTTTAAATTTAATGGCAAGACCATTATCTTTAAACCCACTCCGCCTAAGGATCTTTCGGTCTTTTCTAAAGACACGACTGTGCCTGTAGAGAAGAAAACGTTAAGCTTGATAGGTAAGGAGTTTGAGCGCAAGTCCTTTATAGACGATGTCATGTATGCGCTAGTATGTTTGCAAGTCAAGGAAGATAACTCCTCTTTTGAGAACTTACCACTAGCACTGGAGACCCTTTTAGAAGAATTTAAGGATGTCTACCCAGATGATTTACCGCCCGAGTTACCCCCCATGCGTGAAATTCAACGCGAGATTGATTTCGTTCCGGGTTCCTCGTTTCCCAACCTTCCCCATTATCGACTAAACCCCTCCGCACACTTTGAATTGCAAAAATTAATTTTGGATTTGCTAAGTAAGGGGTTCATCCGTCATAGTAAGAGTCCTTGTGTTGTACCTGCATTATTGGTTCCTAAGAAAGATGGTTCTTGGCGGATTTCTGTGGATTATAGGGTCGTAAATAAAATAATTGTCAAATACAGGTTTCTCATCTCTTGATTGGACGACTTATTGGACATATTAGATGGGGCCACAATTTTTTCTAAATTAGATCTTAAGAGCGGCTACCACCAAATCAGGATTAGGGAGGGAGATGAGTGGAAGACGACATTTAAATCAAAGGACGGACTTTATGAGTGGATGGTGCTTGAGGAAGGGCTCACTAATGGCCCAAGTACATTTTCAAGATTGATGACTTTAGTGTTCAAATCTTACCTAGGAAATTTTGTAGTCATATATTTTGATGATATCCTAGTCTTTAGCTCCTCACCGAACGATCATGAGTCTCACTTGAGGACAGTACTTACCACGTTGTGAACAAACAAGTTATTTGTTAATCTTAAAAAATGTACGTTCAATGTTCCATTTGTGGAGTTCCTTGGTTATATTGTAAGTTCGGAGGGCATCCATGTTGACCCTCAGAAGGTCCAAGCCATCAAGGATTGGATGGAACCAACCAATATACGGGATGTTCG
Organism: Platanthera zijinensis; assembly: GCA_039513925.1. Lineage (NCBI taxonomy): Eukaryota > Viridiplantae > Streptophyta > Magnoliopsida > Asparagales > Orchidaceae > Platanthera > Platanthera zijinensis. Next base: position 73,628,090 of record CM077081.1, read on the forward strand.
GAGTTTTCACAGCCTAGCTACCTTTTACCGCCGATTTATTTGGGATTTTAGTAGTATCAAGGCACTGATCACGGAGTGCATGAAGAAGGGAGATTTCACGTAGACCAAATCGGCCGCGAAAACATTTGAAACAATTAAATCCCGAATGTCGGAAGCTCCTCTTTTATGATTACAAGATTTTAATAAGGTTTTTGAATTGTCTCATGACGCATCTGGAGTCGGTATTGGTGGTGTATTCTGTAACGCCCCAAAACTTGGAAGAGGAACCGATGGCGTTGTTTTTGGCCAAGTTGGGTTTTGGGTAGGCTGACACGGCCTGTGACACGGGCGTGTCACAGGGCGTGTCGTGCTCGGGTTCGACGTTTTGCTGAGAGGTTGACAATTTTTCGGTCGACGAGCATTGAGTGATAACACGGCCTATGACACGGGCATGTCACTTGAGATACGGGCGTGTCCCAGGGCGTGTCGAGCACTCAACGATTTTGCGGCATTGAGTGAGCACACGGTTTGGGACACGGGCGTGTCCCAGGGCATGTCGAGCACTCAATGATTTTATGGCGTTGAGTGGGGCACATGGCCAGAGACACGGGCGTGTCAATGGTCGTGTCCCACTCGGGTTATTTGTGCTGAGGAAGTTACACGGCCTGGGACATGGGCATGTCCCTGGGCGTATTTAGCACACGACATGTGACACGGGCCTGTCACATGGCCGTGTGCTTCTCGGGACGTTTTGGTCCTGTGTCGTTTGGGGGGACACGGACCGTGACACGGGCCTTGACACGGGCGTGTCACCTGAGACACAGGCGTGTCTGAAGCTGTGTCAAAGGCCGTGTCCTGTTCGGGATTTCTGGTTTGACGGCGAGTAAGAGAACACGGCCTTGGACACAGGCGTGTCACAACCCGTGTTCGGCCCAGGAAGTTTATTTTCAGGGCGAATCTTGGTCGTTCGTTTCCTTCTTTTTGGATCCAAGGGTTGTGGTTGGTCTTTACTAGGTTTAAGGCCTTGAATAGGGTTTTCAAACCCTTATTTCTCATCTTCTTCCTCTTTCTAAAACTTTAGAGAGAGGGGAGAGCTAGGAGGAAGGAGGAGATCAACTCCGGCCGCCGGTGAAGCTTCGGAGTCCCATTTCGCAAGCGAAGTTCAGATCCGCGAAGGCAAGATCATTGCGGTGGTGTTCATCCGACCAAGCTTTCTCCATGGCTAGGAAGAGGGGTCGTAAGGTAACGACACTTCTCCTCTTGGTTTTAGTATGCATGCTTAGCATCTTTTCTTTTCATCTTTGGGCTCCGGATCTCTCAAATGAGAGGGGTTTGGGTTTCCATGGTTCAAGAGGAACCTCCGGGTTGATTGAGTCCGTCCCCAACATATTTTTGCATTAGAGATCCGCTCCGTTAGTGGATTAGGCATTGTGGGTGAAGCCGTAGTTGCGACCGTTAGTCCGACTCGATGATGTTGCATAGCGAGCCTTGAGGATTCGGTAGAAATCCGTTGCGGTAAGATGTCGTTGTGATGTATGTGTTTTCCCCCTTTTCTTGAGTGAGTACTCGTAGCCAGAACCGGACAAGGTTAGCTCCGCATTGGCGGTAGATGTTTTCCTTGGTGCACGAGGACGTTACAGTATAAATGATGGATTAGGTTGGGAAAATATATGGTTGTGCTATGCTAAGGCGTGGCTATCCCGTGACATGCAAGTCATGTGGGGAGTGTGTCCCGGCGAGACTAGTCCCCTTCTAGGAGACTGACGAGAACGTTGAGCGTAGGGCAAGCCCGGGCAATGAGGCCATGAGCGGGTGGGGTCCAACAAGGGTTTTTAGAATCGGTTTGTGTGTGAGACGGAATCCTGACGTGTGAAGTCAGAATGTGCGGGCAAGCCTGAGGTTTAAGACCAATTCGCAGGTGGGGCCTTTGCAAGTTTTCCGTGTAACGGCGCTTGGGCCGTTAGGGACATGTCAGTTCCCTTATGTTGTGCGACTTTATGCCAATGGGGAAACGGAAGTACCTGAATTATTTGATGATGTGTTAGATGCATACGAGTTAGGGTGCCTTGGGCGAAGTTAGGATTTGCATACATGCTGCATAGTAGGCCCCTTTTACACTATTCTCAACATAGAAATGTGTTTGTTGCTTGAGACATCCAAAACTATTTTTAAGCTTTATTTATTTATACATATGGTATACAAAGTGCTGACTTGCAGGTTGGAGGGGTACCCCGGGGTCCGTTAGGGGCGGCCGGGAGGAGATGTGTTGGTTACACAGTAGAGGTCAGCCTTTACTGATCCATGTTACTTAAAATCTTTACAGGGCAAGGATCGCAAGCAGGAGCTAGTGCGCCGGGCGAAAATCCCTAAGCCTCATGAAGTGTTGCTGTACTTTAGTTTGTTTCCTTTTCTTGTATTGTTTGATCTATGATTTGGACAATGTTCGGCTTGCACGCCGAGGTAGCCTAGGAGTGCTTTTGCACGTTCATGTATTGACCTTGTGGTTTATTATTTGATGGACACTATTTTGTAAGGCCTTAAGGCCTTTGGTTACTCCTGTTTGTAGTGGATAACTTCTAGTGGTTTTGCTTTGTTTCCGCTGTATTTAGTTCTGAGTTTTGAGTTGGGCATTAATATCATCTTATAATGTTGAAGCTGTGGCGATTTTATGTCGTGGGGCCCCGGCCGGACCCATATCATACAGTCATTATAGGGGAGGTGTTACAATTTGGTATCAGAGGCAGGCTAGTGTTCCAAGGAGAGAATTCGTGGTCGAAAGTCAAAATCGAGTCGCGTATAAGAAGTTATCCACATAGGAGTATTGCGGGATCATGAGTGTCCCTGTGTTTGAGTCTTGCGATTAGAGACTGATTTGTGTTTTTCTTTGCTTGTGTTAAGAGTGCAGGCAACGAGGCGGGGAAGTCGAGGCCAGAAGAAGAGCTCTCGGAGAGTAGCGCTACGGTGCAAGGTCCTTTAGGCATGGGGGTGACCCCTGCCTACTTTTGCCGCATGCTTGCGGAAGCGATGGTGGCGGCCCAAGCCGCAGTGGCAGCATAAGTAGCAGCCCTCATTGCTCAGGTAGCAACTCCTGCTACCCCGGATACGGCGACGGTCGTGCCGGGTGAGGAAGCCAGGCGGGCAGAGCCGCTGGCCGAAAGGGTGATCGTCGGGCATGGTGACCGACAAATGAAGTATTTCCTGAGCTTCCACACTCCAACCTTTAAGGGAATCGGCATGCCTACAGATGCAGAAGATTGGTGGGCTCGGATTCAGGAGCTTTTGAGAGCGGCTGAGACGCCAGACGAGAAGAAAGCGGAGTTTGCAGTCTTCATGTTGGAACGGGATGCCAAGTTGTGGTGGGCGAGCCACAATGGCCGGCAGTTTCCTGGACGTACACCGTCCATTGAGGAGTTTGGGAATGCTTTCCTGAAGAAGTACATTCCTGCATCAACAAGGTTAGCCCTCCAAAGGCAATTTCTGCACTTGGTGCAGCGAGACAAAACCGTGGATGAATATGTTCAGGATTTCACTCGATTGGGTCGTTATGCGGGAACGACCATGGAGGATGATGAGGAGAGGGACAACCTCTTCTACCACGGGTTGAGGGAAAACCTGAGGCAGCCACTTATATCCAAGAAACGTGCGGGTTTCAATGAATTGGTTAAGGTGGCCAGGTTTTGGAAAGTGATATGGAGAGAACCTAGCGCCGCAAGGGTTTCACACCCAAGCAGGGAGAAGGGAAGCCTTCTCAGTCCAATGGGAAGTCAGAAGGGAGCAGATTAAAGAAGAAGCCTCACCCATACAAGTCTGGTGAGAAAAGTAATTGGACGTCCGGAGGGTCTCGCTCTAAGGGACCTCTGATGTGCTATACTTGTGGCAAGGCTGTGCATACAGCAAGATTTTGTACTCAAGGAGGCACGGAACAAGAGCCAAGGCAGGAGCAGACTGTGCGCTCCGGCCCCAGTGCCGCAAAGAAAGAGAAGATGATAGAGACGAGCGCTTCTCGGTTTCAACCGATGCAGCCAAGGGCCTATAACCTTGGGCAGCAGGAAGCAATCCGTCAACCCAATGTGGTGACTGGTATGAGAGTTTAACCTGCACCTTAGATTCCTGTTTTCAAGCCGTTTATGTTTGTTGCATGTGTTTAGGCTACGTGATAGTTTCCGGGTACCCTGCTAGGGTACTGTTTGATATGGGAGCGTCGCACTCCTTCATTGTGGAAAGCTTTATCCGGAGGATCGGAGTTGAGTCTATCTCAACGGACTCAGAGTTGAAAGTGCGTATGCCCAATGGGTCATCTATGACTACCAAGGCTAAAGGGCATATTTGTTGGAGTCTAGATGGAGCCGACTTCATGTTGATGGTGGCAGTCTAACCATTGGCCGAGTTTGATGTAATTTTGGGGATGGACTGGCTAGCGGAGCAGTATGCCAGTATCGATTGCCTGTCTAAGGTGGTAACCTTGAGGGGCGAGGGGCAAGCAGAAGTCAAGTTTGAGAGTCTTCATGGGGTAGCCTATTCCCTAGTTTCGGCCATGCAATTAGTACGGGCAGTTAACCAAGGAGGTGTTGCCCTAGTAGCACTGTTGGAGGTTAACTTTTCCAAGTTATCTCTTGGGGAAGTACCCGTAGTGGCAGAATTCGTAGACGTGTTTCCTGAGGAGCTTCCGAGAGCGCCTCCTCGGCGGGAGATTGATTTCTCTATCAAGCTAGTGCTAGAGGCTAGACCGGTGTCACGTCCTCCCTTTAAGATGGCACCAAAGGAGTTGGCCAAACTTAAAGTCCAGTTACAGGAGCTTTTGGAGCAGGGGTATATCAGACCCAGTTCTTCACCGTGGAGTGCGCCGATGTTGTTCATAAAGAAGAAGGACAGTAGTATGCGGTTGTGCATAGACTACCGAGAGTTGAACAAACTGACTATCAAGAATAAGTACCCTATTCCTCGGATAGATGATCTGTTCGACCATTTAGTGGGGTCGGTGGTGTATTCCAAGTTGGACTTGAAGTAAGGTTACAATCAGTTATGAATTCGAGACGAAGACATGCCCAAGACCATGTTTGGCACGAGGTATGGTCACTTTGAATTTTCGGTGATGTCGTTCGGGCTGACGAACGCACCATCCGTATTCATGGATCTGATGAACCGAGTCTTTTGCAAGTACTTGGACTTGTTTGTAGTCGTCTTCATTGATGACATTCTGGTTTATTCCAAGTCAGAAGCGGAGCACGAGTCTCACTTGAGAATAATGTTGCAAGTGTTGAGAGAGAACCAGCTTTATGCAAAGTTCTCCAAGTGCGATTTCTGGTTGGAGAAAGTGGCATTTTTGGGCCATGTAATTAGTGGGGATGGGGTGGCAGTAGATCCAATGAAAGTGGAAGTCATCAGATATTGGCCAGTATTGAGGACCGTGGCGGAAGTCCGGAGTTTTCTTGGACTAGCCGGGTACTATCGAAGGTTTGTGGAAAACTTTTCGCGGATAGCTCTACCCCTCACTTCACTAACTCGTAAGGATCAGAAATTCGTATGGACACAAGAGTGCAATCAGGCGTTTGATACCCTGAAGGAAAGGCTTATGACGACGCCAATCCTAAGTCTGTCGAAGGGGGCCGAAGGATTTCAGATTTTCAGTGACGCATCCGGATGAGGTTTGGGGTGCGTTTTGGTGCAGTGTGGCAGCGTGATCACCTTTGGGTCTAGGCAGTTGAAGCTGTACGAGAGAAACTACCCTGTCCACGATTTGGAATTGGCGGCGGTAATCTTTGCGCTGAAATTGTGGCGGCACTACGTTTATGGTGCGAAAGTGGAGATCTTTACGGACCACAAAAGTCTGAAGTATCTCCTAGATCAAAAGGAATTAAATATGCGGCAGCGTAGGTGGGTCGAGTTCCTTGGGGACTACGAAGTGGCGATTCAGTACACGCCAGGCAAAGCCAATGTGGTGGCTGATGCTTTGAGTAGAAAATACTCGGGGCAAGGAAATTGGATTGAAGCTCATGATGAACGATTGAGGAGGGACTGGGAGTCCCTCGGCATGGAATGTGCAGCCAGAGGCGAGTCTAGCGTGGCTCGGTTAAACTGGATTGAAATACAGAACGATTTGTGCGATCATATTCGGGAAGCGACCCTTTTGGATGCGGAGTTCCAACCATACGGGGAGGAAGCTCAAAAGGGAGAGGGCAGCGCCTGGGAGATGATTGATGGGATTCTGAGGAAGGGCAGGAGGATTTGTGTACCGCAGTTCGGCAAGCTTCGTGAGGAGTTGATGTTTGAGGCCCACTTCATAAGGTACTCCATTCACCCGGGTAGTACAAAGATGTACTTGGATATGAAGAAATCCTATTGGTGGCCTGGTCTGAAGCGGGATGTAGCTTTGTATGTGAGTCGGTGCCAAACCTGTGCCTTGGTGAAGGCCGTGTGTCAGAAGTCGAGCGGGTTTTTGAAGCCTCTTCTAATCCCATAGTGGAAATTCGATGACATCTCCATGGATTTTGTGCATGGGTTACCTAGATCGCAGCAGGGCAACGACGCCATTTGGGTGATCGTGGACCGCTTGACCAAAGTGGCACACTTCATCCCAAATCGGAAGGAGGACAGTGTGGAAAAGCTAATGGAATTGTACATTCGCAACATTGTGCGACTACATGGGATTCCAAAGAGCATAGGTAGTGATCGTGACGGACGTTTCACGTCTAAGGATTGGAGGTTGGTGCAGAAAAGCCTAGGCACAAAACTCAAGTTCAGTACGGCCTTCCATCCTCAGACTGACGGGCAGACCGAGAGAACGAACCGTACTATGGAGGATATGCCGAGGATGTGCACTCTCGACTTCGGTAAGAAATGGAAGGATCATCTCTTCATGGTAGAGTTCACATATAATAATAGTTACCAAGAAAGTATCAAGATGGCGCCATACGAAGCTTTATATGGGAGGCGGTGTCAAACACCGATGTCTTGGACAGAGGCGGGAGACACCAAGCTTTTGGGGAAAGAAGTGGTAGATGATGCTAGTGAGTTGGTGCGAACCATTCAAGAACGCATGAAGGTAGCTCAAGATCGGCAAGCGAAATATTTTAACGCACGCCACAAGAATGTGGAGTTCGCGGTGGGCGACTGGGTTTATCTAAAGATCAAGCCGTTCAAAGGCGTTTCGTGGATTCGCCGACTCAAGAAGTTGAGTCCGAGGTTTTTGGGACCATTCGAGGTTATATAACGGGTGGGAGAAGCAGCGTACTGGTTGGCGTTATCCCCGGAGCTGAGTGGATTACACGATGTCTTCCATGTCTCCGTCTTGAGGAAAGCTTTGTTAGAAGCTAGCGTGGTGATCGAATCGGCAGCAGTGCCGATAGAAGAGGACTTGAGGACGCGAGTTCGTCCAATCGGTATAGAAGATTCAAAGGTTCGGCAATTGCGGAACAAGGAGGTTAAACTTGTAAAAGTTTGTTGGGACAACTGTGGCCGCGAGGAGCTTTCATGGGAACGAGAGAAGGCCATGCTTGAGGAGTACCCCGAGCTTTTCTATTCAGGTACCGTTTAAATTTTGTTTACCTCTTATAGTTAAATTTAGGGACGAAATTCTTTTAAGGGGGGAGGAATTGTAACGCCCCAAAACTTGGAAGAGGAACCAATGGCGTTGTTTTTGGCCAAGTTGGGTTCTGGGTAGGTTGACACGACCTGTGACACGGGCATGTCATAGGGCATGTCGTGCTAGGGTTCGACGTTTTGCCGAGAGGTCGACGATTTTTCGGTCGACGAGCGTTGAGTGAGAACACGGCCTATGACACGGGCGTATCACTTGAGACACGGGCGTGTCCCAGAGCGTGTCGAGCACTCAACGATTTTGCGATGTTGAGTGAGCACACGGTCTGGGACACGGGCGTGTCCCAGGGAGTGTCGAGCACTCAACGATTTTGTGGCGTTGAGTGGGGGAACACGGCCAGAGACACGGGCGTGTCAATGGCCGTGTCCCACTCGGGTTGTTTGTGCTGAGGAAGTTACATGGCCTGGGACACGGGCATGTCCATGGGCGTGTTTAGCACACAGCATGTGATACGGGCGTGTCACATGGCCGTGTGCCACTCGGGACGTTTTGGTCCTGTGTCGTTTGGGGGGACACGGGCCGTGACACGGGCCTTGACACGGGCGTGTCACCTGAGATACGGGCATGTCCGAAGACGTGTCAAAGGCTGTGTCCTGTTCGGGATTTCTAGTTTGATGGCGAGAAAGAGAACACGGCCTTGGACACGGGCGTGTCACAACCCGTGTTCGGCCCAGGAAGTTTATTTTCAGGGAAAATCTTGGCAGTTCGTTTCCTTCTTTTGGGATCCAAGGGTTGTGGTTGGTCTTTACTAGGTTTAAGGCCGGGAATAGGGTTTTCAAACCCTTATTTCTCATCTTCTTCCTCTTTCTAAAACTTTAGAGAGATGGGAGAGCTAGGAGGAAGGAGGAGATCAACTTCGGCCACCGATGAAGCTTCGGAGCCCCGTTTCGCAAGCGGAGTTCAGATCCGCGAAGGCAAGATCGTTGCGGTGGTGTTCATCCGACCAAGCTTTCTCCATGGCTAGGAAGAGGGGTCGTAAGGTAACGACACTTCTCCTCCATGTTTTAGGATGCATGCTTAGCATCTTTTCTTTTCATCTTTGGGCTCCGGATCTCTCAAATGAGAGGTGTTTGGATTGTCATGGTTCAAGAGGAACCTCCGGGTCGATTGAGTCCGTCCCCGGCATATTTTTGCATTAGAGATCCGCTCCGTTAGTGGATTAGGCATTGTTGGTGAAGCCATAGTCGCGACCGTTAGTCTGACTCGGTGATGTTGCATAGCGAGCCTTGAGGATTCGGTAGAAATCCGTTGCGGTAAGATGTCGTTGTGATGTATGCGTTTTCCCCCTTTTCTTGAGTGAGTTCTCGTAGCCGGAACCGGACAAGGTTAGCTTCGCATTTGCGGTAGATGTTTTCCTTGGTGCACGGGGACGTTATAGTATAAATGATGGATTAGGGTGGGAAAATGTATGGTTTTGTTATGCTAAGGCGTGGCTATGTCTCTGTGGTCGGCTGGCTATCCCGTGACGTGCAAGTCATGTGGGGAGTGTGTCCCGGCGAGACTAGTCCCCTTCTGTGAGACTGACGAGAACGCCGAGTGTTGGGCAAGCCTGGGCAATGAGTCCATGAGCGGGTGGGGTCCAGCAAGGGTTTTTAGAATTGGTTTGTGTGTGAGACGGAATCCTGACGTGTGAAGTCAGAATGTGCGGGCAATCCCGGGGTTTAAGACCCATGCGCGGGTGGGGCATTTGCAAGTTTTCCGTGTAACGGCGCTTGGGCCGTTAGGGACATGGCAGTTCCCTTATGTTGTGCATCTTTATACCAATGTGGAAACGGAAGTACCCGAATTGTTTGATGATGTGTTAGATGCATACGAGTTAGGGTGCCTTGGGAGAAGCCCGGGTTTGCATACATGTTGCATAGTAGGCCCCTTTTACACTGTTCTCAACATAGAAACATGTTTGTTGCTTGAGACATCCAAAACTGTTTTTAAGCTTTATTTATTTATACATATGGTATACGAAGTGCTGACTTGCAGGTTGGAGGGGTACCCCGGGGTCCGTTAGGGGCGGCTGGGAGGAGATGTGTTGGTTACATAGTAGATGTCAGCCTTTACAGATCCACGTTACTTAAAATCTTTACAGGGCAAGGATCACAAGCGGGAGCTAGTGCGCCGGGCGAAAAGCCCTAAGCCTCATGAAGTGTTGTTGTACTTTGGTTTGTTTCCTTTTCTTGTATTATTTGATCTATGATTTGGACAATGTCTGGCTTGCACGCCGAGATAGCCTAGGAGTGCTTTTGCACGTTCATGTATTGACCTTGTGGTTTATTATTTGATGGACACTGTTTTGTAAGGCCTTAAGGCTTTTGGTTACTCCTGTTTATAGTGGATAACTTCTAGTGGTTTTGCTTTATTTCCGTTGTGTTAAGTTCTGAGTTTTGAGTTGGGCATTAATATCATCTTATAATGCTGAAGCTGTGGCGATTTTATGTCGTGGGGCCCCGGCCGGACTCATATCATATAGTCATTACAGGGGAGGTGTTACATATTGCGTCAAGAGGGTCATTCTGTTAGATACTTTAGTGAGAAACTTGTGGGACCGAAATTAAATTATTCTAATTATGATAGAGAGTTTTATGCGATTATTCGGTGCCTACAACATTTGTGATATTATTTAATCTCTAAGGAATTTGTTATCCTATCCGACCACGAGGCTTTGAAGTTTATCAATTCTCAAAATAAAGTAAGCCCAAGACATGCTAAATGGGTCTCCTATCTTAAGGAGTACACCTTTATAATTAAACATCTCAAGGGAACTTTAAATCGTATGGCGGATGCTCTTAGTTGTGTCTCCTTACTGTTGTCTACGCTAGAGGCAAAAGTGATTGGTTTCGATAGAATAAAGGATGAGTACGTTCACTGCCCGGATTTCAAGGACATCTATTACTCCACGCAAAACAACTCTCTGACTACTATTTCTGCTTATTATATCTGGTACGAGTATTTATTTAAACATTCAAAGCTTTGTATTCCTCGTTCTTCCCTTCAACATTTCATTGTATGGAAATTACATAGTGGTGGTCTAGGTGGACATTTCGGGCGTGATAAGACCATTACGTTAGTAGAAGATAAGTTCCACTTGTCAGGCCTTAAATCTACGGTTAATAAAATTGTGGGAAGTTGTCGCTCGTGTCAACTAGCTAAGGGAAATAAAATGAATGCGGGACTTTATACCCCTCTTCTGATTCCTTCCATCCCATGGGAAGATGTTAGTATGGATTTTATTCTAGGCCTACCTGTCACGTTTCGACGTCATGACTCCATTCTGGTGGTAGTAGATTGGTTCTCTAAGATGGCCTATTTTATTGCGTGTAGTAAGACCGATGATGTGTCAAATGTGGCGAAATTATTTTTTAAGGAAGTTGTTGTGCATCGGGGTGTTCCAAAAATGATAGTGACTGATAGAGATGTGAAATTTACTAGTTATTTTTGGAAGACCCTGTGGAGGATTATGGGCACCAAACTATTGTTTACTTCGGCCTACCATCCACAGATAGATGGGCAAACGGAAGTGGCAAACAGAAGTCTGGGTATTTTACTTCATTGTCTTGTGGGTGACCACAAGGGTACATGGGACCTAATCCTTCCCCAAGCTCAGTTAGCGTACAACAACTCAAAAAATAGGTCCACAGGTTTATCACCAAATGAGATCGTGCACGGATATAAAGCACCAGTGCCACTTGACTTGATTCTGTTACCGTCATCTTATAAGTCAAGTCAATTTGCACAGGATTTTGCCTCTCATTTTCATAATTTGCATAACACATTTATGAAGCGCTAACCACACAATATGCATCTTATCAAGCTCATGCTAACGTACATAAGAGAGAGTCTCACTTTAAGGTTGGCGATTTAGTCTTGGTGCGTCTCGTTCCTGAACGGATGCCTTCGGGCACTATCAAAAAGTTGGTGAATCGACGAGCTGGACCTTTTCGGATTTTAAAGAAATTAGTAAAAAATGCATATCTTTTGGAGTTACCCACTAATTGGGGTATTTCTCCTATTTTTAATGTTTCTGATTTAATGTCATATGTTTCTCTACCACTTGAATTATCTACCTGTTTGTTTGGTTCCACTGTATTTTCTAATGGGTTGGGGAGTTTGTTTCTGGATCGCTCTCTCCATCGATCTCCAATGGAGGTACGTTGACTGTTGATGAAGAAACGTTTCCTCCTTTATTGCATAATGCTTTTCTCAGGTTCTCCAGGACCAACTTTTTGCCAGACTAGATCCTAAAAGATGAACTGCTCTCCTCTCCAAGCGGTGGTATTCGTCGATACTTAATAAGATGGCGTGATCGTCCGGCCTCCGATGACTCTTGGCTTCCGGAATCGGAGGTGGCTCTTTTGGATGATGCTCTTCTACGCCGGTACCTGCATGCCAACTCATCTGTGATGAGTACTTTTGAGCGGGGGATGATTGATGGAGACGGCGACCCCCAACATGTTGAAGGTGATGACGGCATGCTCGCGGAAGATCCTTCTCCGTCTCCAACCAAAGACTTGTGGCGCCGTGGTGACCTTGTGGAGCGACGCTACAATCTCCGCCCTCGGCGCAAGACAACCTAATAATATTTATTTGAATTTATTTGTTATTTTGTGAGCATTTTATTTCATCATGTTATGTTTAAACATTGGAGTATTTTTTTTATTTGGGCTGCATGTAGCCTAACATTGTTGTGAGCCTATATAAGATCATGCTATTGTTATTTTTATTAAGTTGAATGATAAGAAAGAAAATCCTAATTGAGTTTCCCTCCTCTTGACCTCTTCCCCCTCCTTTCAAAATTCGGCCAAGCCACTCTCCCTCTCCAAAATCGTCGGCCCCTCTCTCCTCTCTCTCCAAAAGTCTCGGCCACCTCACCTCTCTCCAAAACCGTCGGCCACCTCTTGCTCCCTCTCAAAACCGCCGGCCACCATCAATAATCCCCCTTTCCTCCAAGCCGCTGGCCACCCCCAAGCCTTTAGGGTTTCGGCCAACACCCAAAACCGCCGCCCCTCCTCTTCCTACTTGGAAACAATCCGACCGGCCTTCTCCTTGAAGAATTCGGCCAAGGAGAATAGATCCACCGTGTGAACCAACTCCTGCGTGAAGCGAAGAAGGCGGACGAGTTTTCTCTCCATCCGGCGTGACTCCGGCGGAGCCGTTGAAGAGCGATCCAAAGTTAGTGAATCGGAATCATCCATTCCGATTGGGTAACGATAACTTTCTACCTTTCTGTGTGTTCTCTCTAGATTTTAATTGTGGTGAATTTACTTTAGCGTCATCTTTGAAACGTTGGATTTATGGTGGGTTTTTTCGATTGATTTTGTTGTTCATCCTTGTTTCATTTAAGTTCGACAGGATTGACGAACCTCATTTTCTTTTTGTTGTGAGAGATCTACCGTTTTTGAATCGTAAATTTTGGTAGATCTCTTTTGGTACAACCACCGCTCGATCGGACCGGGTGGGTCCTTTTAGCCAGAAAGAATATTGACATATAGCCTTTGTTCGATCCTAATCGGTTTGGCTACCCGTACATTAGCATTTAATTGATAAAATTGAATTACGTGTGTGCTGCGCTGAAGTTTCTGTGCGAACGTAAATTGAGACAGAGAGAAAATTCGTATTTGCCCGTTAACAATCGGTATCAATGTGCGAGTCTGCATCAATGTGTATGATGATTATGAACAAGAAGACCCACGTGAAGGTTCAAAGTGAAGAGCAAGCCTTCGATTTGGAGGCTTCTCTAGCCGCGTGAAGTTAAATTGAAACTAACATCATCGCTGCAATCTCAAATCAAAACGGTCAATGAACAATTTAACACGCCAACTACCATTAACAAGTCCTTTTTGCCACTCAATAGTTATCATAACAACACTCAAGTATTCATCCCACTATAGTGGGATCCGCTATATGAATCCTGTCATCATTGTGCCCTATCTTTTATCATAATCTCACTAATACCCAGGTACATCCTGTCTTTCCTTATAATTTCATTCCTCACATAATCCATATTCACAAATATGTCTAAATTTTACGATGTCCATCTACATAACACAACTCACTATTTTTCATCAGGACTTGAAACCGGCATAGGCATAGACTTGATAGTTACCATACTTCGGATTAATTTGTATTCAATTATTACGAGCAACAAGAATGTTGCAATTTACTTTTTAAACTTCACTCACTTACCGAAAGTCCAAAAACCCAAATCAATTTTAATTTCAGAAAGCATAAACAACATTTCAAAGAGACTTGGGCTCCATTTGGGGGGACTTCTTCTCACTGCTCAAGCAATTACGTTAATGTCCGATTCATGTGGTCATAACCGCTTGACCGGTGAAAATAAGTCACCCCCCCCCCCCAAACAAAACCTTAGGGTGTAGAGTTTACCATAAACGATAGATCAGATTCAAGTAAATGTGCAAGAAGAATGAGCAGATGGAAACTCACTTATGGTGATGGGGCCAAAACCCCTTGTAATTAACAGAAGAATGTACCACGCGCCACCACAACTAGAAATGAAAGGTAAACTACATCTGGAACCCATATAATTTATATGATAATTAAGTTCTTATATATACGTGTGTATACATATATATAATATATACTATAATTCGGAAGTGTGCGGTGTACTTTACCCTACAAATAGTAAAAGGACAGAAATTAGCTACATTTGCTCAATATCTATTCACATCATCAGGTGCACACAAACAAACAACCAACTGCTGCTTCATCAAGGATTCAGAAGGTTAAACATAAATATAGTTTCTGCTTTAAAAATAAAGTCAAATAAAATGCAATTTAACAAAGATATGAGCAGTGAGCTAAAGTAGAGCCTTGCTGCTTCTGCTTATACACATCACCAGATAGGCTTTTTTTCCTTTCTTTTTTATTTTTTGCCTTGAGCCCACAACCATGGCACAATATAAATTGTCCAGCCATCCATCATTGCTGCTCCGGTGTGCTACTCTTCCTTCTCATCAGATCCTCGATCAGAGATAATTTTCATCATTCAACCTAAGATAGAGAGAGAGAGAGGGGGAGAGAGAGACGGCAAATATAGCATCCTCAAGTTACAAGTAAAATTTGAGATCTAGCTACGACAAATCAACATTTATACAGGGCGCAGGGTGCTGAAGTAGCTCAAACATGATTAGAAGTGAGCTCTATCATCCCCGCCGTCGAAATTGAGACCCTCGATGCCTTTGAGGGTCGACTCGTAGTTCTTGATGTTCGACAACTGTCTGCCGGAGCTGGTGCGCTTCGCATCGGCGGATCTTAGGGGAGGGCTTTTCTGGGCGGTGGAGACTCTGCAGAAGGTTCCGGGACTCGCATCAGAGGTGCGGGCATCACTCCCCACCATCATGTCTCGGCTGCTAGAGACAGCGGCATGCCTTGAGGAGCTGCTCGGACGTACCACAAATGTTGAACTGGATAACTACACGGGAAACAGCGGTATGCCACCACCAGCGAAGCTTTAGTTAAGGTTTCACTTAAACTTGTATGAAATTGACATATTTAATCAAATGATAAATAATTGCAAAGTTTTCAAATATAAATATGTAAAACAACGGCTATTAAAAATGGATATTTTATGTACTGTTTAATCCTTCAGGGTTTTAGGGAATAGAAAATGGTTACTAAACAATAGAAGTCAGTTCGAAATACTTCCAGTTTCATCGTCATAAACCTATCTGCAAAATCTTTTACATGGGTGAATAAAATCGCAGAAGCACAGGCTACCAATATTAGAACTCATCAATAAAGGTAGTTAAAAGAAAAAACAACCGTGGATCGACCAGAATTATTAGGAAAGTTGGTACATAGCAATTGAAGCTGGTGTAGTTCCATAACAAGGAAATAGAAAACTCACAATAGCATCTTTGGTTCCAATAGAATCATTTGGAACTGGGCTCTTCTGCTTAGAAACACTTCCCAGATTTAGAGGTCCAGAAGCCCTGCGCCTAGAAGGGTCCACGGCGGACCAACCACTTGCCCTAGCTTCTTCACCGCCTAAAACATACCCAATGCTCAAAATTAAAAACTTTCCAATAATTCATTAAAACATGAAGGGAAAAATTCTGAAATCCTCTTTAGCTTCACGACATGGGATAAAAAATTAGAATGGATGAAGCAGAAAAAAGAAACACGAGACAAGATTTGAATATAAAGGAATAATTATGAAAAACTCCCCTTTAATTTAAAAATATTATAGCGATCTCCCCTCTATCTTTCAAAATTACAAGACATCCCCCTCTAAATTTACATTGTTAACATGCATGTACAAAAAAAGGACCCTCCAAGGTTAACAATGCAAAATTAGATCATAAATTTAAGGTAATTTTGAAAGATAGAAGGGAGATTTCTATAATTATGCAAAGCTAGAGAGGAGTCCCAATAAATGACCCTATAATGTAATTACAAGAAAGATAAAGCAAATGTTTAATGCTGAAGCTAAAGTTTTACCGTAGGAATTACCTGACTGCTTATCAGTATTTCCAATGGCAGGTGGCAGACCAGAGATAGCCCCAGCAGTTGGACCCTAGAGACAGAAGAGAAGTTGATTTTCTTAACACGTCACAAGAGAATTTGGGAAAAAGAAGTTATCTTCCATATACTTACGAGGACCCGAGGAACAGTGGCATTTGATTGCTGATGCTTCAAAATGGTCCAATCAAACACATAATCAAACTGAAAACCTGAGAATACATGGATAACATTCCCAAGAAATAATTTCATCAACTATGCCTAGGTAAAAAAAAGACTAATCCGAGTAAAAAAAAGTAGATAACGGTGTTATTTTGAGGTAATTAGGTAAATAGGGATCGAAAATTTTACCCTCACGGATAAAAAGGTCCCTAAATATTCTTTTGAGATAAGCATAATCAGGTTTGTCATCAAAGCGAAGCGAACGACAGTAATGAAAGTAAGATGCAAACTCTGGAGGATATCCTCGACATAAAGCCTGAAAATAAGAAGAGTTATTCGGATTATTTAGGAAATAAAATAAGAAAGAACATAAGCTTAAATTTATCTAATAAACAAGATGTTACCTCAATAGATGTGGAGACTTTCCGTTCGCTAATTTTTTCATACTTCTGTTTCTTTGTACCTGCTTTGAGACCCTGCCACGGAAGACTGGGAAAAAGCAAAAGGTTCATCGGTGTGACTGAACTAAGCAAAATAAAGGGATTAAATTAGTTTCAAACGAAATCCTCACCTTCCCCTCAGAAAGTACATAAGAACAAAACCAAGAGATTCCAAATCATCCCTTCTGCTTTGTTCTAGTGACCCAACAGCATGGCAATAAGAAAGAGCACAAAGTCAAACCAAAGATCCAGTCAACACTAGACTGTAAGAAAACAAACCAGAAATATACAACAAAAGGGCAACAACAACAATAATACTTCCAAAAAAGGAAAACTAGTTCCAAGTTGGCTTGTTCATTCATACCTATGCCAAGATGAGTATTCATACTTGCATATCTTGCTGTCCCAGTTAAATTCTTGTTCTCTCTGCCAAGAAATGAATCCGCAAAAGAAAAATAGAAGTAAATCAGCTCACCAGATCACTTACAGATGCCAAAAGATACATGATTCTAGGTATAGATGTACAACAGTTAAAAAAACACCAGTTAAATTATCAGAGATGCAGAATGTAAGCAGCAAAAATTGAATTATCAAAGAAATAAAACGAAAACAGTATAGTAGTTCCAATGGTGAAATATTTGTGCGGCCAGTAATAACGTTAGTGGGATTTGAAGTCACAACAAATTTCAACCTAATAATGTTGCTTAAGGTTTTGTGAAAACAAATCATCATCAATAGCCATATCCCAAATATTTAGAGTTGACTTTAAGAATTCTCTTTTTTCTTCGTTCCAATGGTGTGTCGTTTAAGGTGTTAAACCTAAATTACAATATATTGAACAAAGGCAACCTTGGATCTACCTTCTCTGTTTCCTAATCCTTTTTGCAAACTCTAATTACTTTTTAACCAGAGTATCATCTAACAAACATTGAACGTGCTCACACCATCTAAGGGTCAGTTTGTTTCAACAGTGGTAAAAGGAGTTGTGGGAATGGAGTTGTGGGAATGGAGCTGTTCAGAATGGAGAAACAGTTTGGTAAAATAACGGTGACAGAGCTGTTCAGAATGGAGAAACAGTTTGGTAAAACAGCGGTGGTATTTTTGTTATATATTTAATATTTATTATAAATTTAATTTATTAATAATAAGAATCATCATATTAATAATAATAATACTGTAATATAATAATCATAATATAATATAATAATATAATAATAATATAATGAAAATCATAATAATAATATCAAAACTTTAGACTTAGGTCACGGGAAAAAAACCCGTGGCGGAGCATAGCAGAGTCGGGGGGGGTGGGGGGGGCAACCTTCTCTCCGGCAGGGGGGCGGCATTTCTCCGGCGGGAAAGGGCAGCGGAGCTCCGACATCCATGGCCGGAGAAAGAGCTCCGCCGGTTGCCTCCGCCGCCCCTCGCCGATGCACGGCGCCGCCGCAACCTTCTCTCTGGCAGTGGATCACCCTTGGCAATGGAAAAAACGGTGATGGTGGCTGCTCCTCCCCTCACTCCGCCCCACGCCGATGTACAGTGACGTTATTCCCATGGCAACGCCGGCGTTGGAAAGCTAATCCCAGCAGCTATGGGAAAGCTCCGTTGGCAACGAAAAAAACGGGCCCTGGTGGCGATGGAACGGAGAAACAAACTGAAACAAAAAAAAATTGCGGTCGGAACTCAACGGAAGAAAAACGCCCAAACAAACTGACCCTAAATCTATTCTCTATTATTTTGTTTTCTAAAGATGTCACTCTCACTCCTCCAATATAATCATATATCTTAATTTATCTGTTTTTCTAATTTGCCGCATATCTCTCTTATGATTCTCATCCTTGACATACTCAACTTAAAGATCAAGGACTTTGAGTTCCCAACATTTAGATCCATACAACATCATCAACCTAATTGTGGTTCCAAAAAATTTACAAGTCTCCATAATATCCTCTTTTTGCAGTTTACTTATAACATAGTTCTCAATTTTCATCACCTGGCCTTTAACTATAGAGATTCATCATCTATATCGCCATTCTTATGAACAATCGATCCAGGATATTTAAACCTATCAAGCTTAGGTAGTTAGGTGTTTTTTATCTTGCAAAAAATAGATTGATAATTGCTAATATGAATACATGAAAATTTCATATCACATACTCAAGTCTATGTTCTACTAATTCTATGTCATCTATCTTCAAAAATATCTTCATTGTCTGAAAAATTTACCAAACTCATCAAATATCTCGTTGATTAACATTTTATATGCAAAATGGATACAAAATCATCTATTCTGAAATTGGATATCGTTTGGAAGCATCTCCAAAACTAATACAAAAACATTATAAAATCAATGTTGATTTTTGATGTAAAAATATAGTAATTGGAAAATCTTTGGTCAATCCACAACTACTTCTAATGCTAGTGGTCCATTAAGCATATGCTTTATAACTTCAGCATACCTTTGACAATAATTTCTTCCGTAATGCACACCAAATTAAATCTCATAGCAACCGACCAAATGATTTATCAGGATCAGTACAAATCACATGAAAACTTCAATTTTATCTCTCTATGCTTTTCCATTATTTTTCTTAACACGATAATTACCTTTAAATAGCTAGACGGCTTAGTTATTAAAGGCGCACCAAGGCACAAAGGGGTCTTGGATCCTATGTGCAAAACTCAAGGTGCGGACGTGCGCTCGACGAAGGCAAAGCGCAATCACAACCATTTTAAATAATTATCATTAAACATTAGTTCAACTTCCTGATCAGATTCTTCATCTATTCTACTCATTAATCATTCATTACTATCATTTATATCTCTTGAATTCAATAAAATCAATAAGGCCACTATGATAATATTTATGCCTCGACGGCCGACGCTCATTACTATCACAAATAGTACATTATGCAAAAATTATTGAATTCTTACATTGTTTTTTCTCTATTTTGGAAAAAAAAATTATAGCAAAAATTTAGGTGCGTCTTTTATGCTCCAAATGCGCAATCATCTGAGCCCGATGAGTCCGGAGTCTGAGGTGCACCTTTAACAACCTAGATAGACGGTGATTTTTGGAAAGAGATTCTAAAAAGTGATAAACCAAACCCTAGCTTATTTTCTAAGCACAATCATTTATATGTACTTACTGCAGTTACCGCCGGAAGAAATGACATTGGAAGAAATGACATTTAGGTTAATTGCAAAAAGTTGAAAAACAGGTAAAATGTTGCAAATGACCCGTTCATGACATAAGAAGAAACATAAGACATAATACAGTATGGTAGAAGATGAGAATAATTCTAGCTATCTCCTCGTTGATGTTTACAATGATAATCATTAAGATGGGAAGATTATTGATACACAGTGTTCATACCACGAGTCCTTCTGGGGGCAAGTTCTCCACGTACGAATCTGTTATGGTGTGTGTGTGTGTGTGTGGGGGGGGGGGGGGGGGGGGGGTGATGTGAAGTAATGTTCTGTGAAAAATCGTTCAAATGCAATTAACATTGTTCCTTCATACTATGTATAATCTAGGACATCAAAGATTTGCACTACAATTTCCAGCTGCTGGTCACAGATCATGCAACTCAATCTCCCCCTCTCAGTGCTGAGGTCAAGAGGTCTTGCGGTGCGATGCCCCCCACCCCCAAATTGTTGTCGACCACCTCTCCAACCGGCAACCCACACCTTCCCTGCTTTACTCCACATCGCGGCCCCTTGCCTGCAGTGACCCCTCAACGCCTCTTCAATCTATTCCCGACGCCACAATGTCCATCAGTTAACTCCCTCCGCCATATAACCATGTTCCCTCTCCCCGCCTCTTCCTCTCCCATTTCATCACACACACACCCTCCCCGGCCCCTCCTCCCTTAACCACAACACTCATGAGCCCCCACTCACTTTCCTAAACGCCTCCAAAATATGCAAAATTCTCAAACCTTAATCCCGATTTTCTCAACATCTCAGTATCCTAGTAATACCAAAATCCTTGATTCAACACAACGCACCAAGCGATCTTCCCAAGCCTGCGTACCACATCTTCCTGCATCGGATCCAACCACTTGGTGAGTTTTACTTTTAGTTTTAACCTTTTTTAAATTGTATGGATGCCCTTGATTATTTCTAGTCATATTTTGATAAATTAATTTGGCTAGATTTTCATTAATTTGGTGTGTAATTCCCATTCACCCTACTATTCAATTCATGTCCACATTCAATTAACTTGCAATTGTCACTTGTTTATTAAATATGAATGCTTGTGATTAAATGTGTGAACAAATGCACGCATTTAAAATTTTTTAAAATACTTGGACGTCGAAATTATATGCAAAGTGAATCATGGGCAAGCCCATCGAGCCTGAATCGATCGCCAGATTTTCATGCATTCGATGGGCCTTAATGTGATGCCTCATCCCCCCTCTTCCACTATCGGCAGATTTCTGTTTTCAAACGTCCTTAACACAAGTTGGGACCTTACGATTTTGAAGCGCATAGGCGACGTAGCATACCACCTCCAACTCCCATCGAAAGCATGAATTCACGTCTTACACAAGTTGGGACCCACCTCCAGCTCCCACGAAAGCACGAATTCACAACGTCCCGACTCTTCCACTATCGGTAGATTTCTGTTTTCAAACGTCCTTAACACAAGTTGGGACCCAAATTTTATGGGTCGTATAAGATTTTGAAGCGCATAGGCGACGTAGCATACCACCTCCAGCTCCCTTCGAAAGCACGAATTCACAATGTCTTACACGTTTCACAGGTGAAGCCGTTCACTAGAGCACCATCCTCAGAGCCCTTGATCCAACTATTGGATCTAGTGGCCAACCTTAGAGGGGTGGGTGGGTGAATGAGGTTTGTTTATCAATTGAAAAATTCAAATTATTCTAGTCCAAAAAACAAGTACTGGAAGCTACCGTGGGGCGTTAGGTAGCTAACGCGCGGCGGCAAGTTACAGAACTCGTTTTCCTGGGCAAATCACCCTTTGGAGAAATACGCACACTAGAGAGAATTTGATCGTACACCACACAGAAGAATAGAAACACAGAAACTAACTTTATTAAAAATAGAATCAACACTAAGTTCTTATCAATTACAAAAACATGATCCCCATGACGTCGGAGATCGAAGGCGGTGAGAAAGAAACACTCTTTTGTTTTCTATACCGACCTGCTCCACGGACCGGTTGGCTCTCTCCCTTTCCCTCCAAGAAAGGTCTTCGAGCCGGCCCTTCACCTCCACGCAAGGAAAAGGGTCTTAGAGCCTCGCTAGATCACCTGATCTAGACGTCCCAACCCCGGGACAATTTCCCACGGAATCCTTCCTGGATTCGTCCTTCCCGGATTCCGACGACCTTCACCGGTCGATTTTCCTCACCACAAGAATGAACAGAAAAGAAGATTACAAAAAGAAGGTTTAAAGAAACTAAGATTAAAGTCTCCCTCTTGATGATTTCTCTGTATCGCGATCCGCAGTCGGTGCTCGAGATCTCTGTGTGCTTGCAACCGGTCGTCTCTTCGTACTCGATGTAGTTCTTGGATCGTCGGAGTTCTTCGTTCACGAACGGGAGGGATGCGGAGTTCTTTTCCTTCGACGAAGACGATTGGAACGGAACGCAGCGAGGCGCTAAACCCTCGAATGCACAAACTTGTCCTTTTTTGTCTTAGGTCATCAGCACAGAAACCGAGGCGGCTTTATACTACGTCTTCGTAAAAATAGGCTACCGCCGGCGGTAAGACTAGCGCCCGGCGGTAGGTTCGCGCGCTTGTTGTGTCAGCTGTCCTCCAAATTTGGAATAATATTCGAAAACGAATATTTTTTCCTTTTCATAGAGCTAGCGCCCCGCGGTAGGAGTTAGCACCACGCGGTAGGTCAGTAACTCGACGAATCCGTCTCAACAATCGTTGAGTGGCTAGCGCGGCGCGGTAACCACTATCACCTGGCGGTAGCTTCCCGAGCGTCTGGCTAAAATAATTCCTTGAGCTAGCGCGGGCGGTAGGACTAGCGCGGCGCGGTAGTTTCCCGAGCGCCTTGTCCAATTAATTCAGGCTATCGCCTGGTGTTAGCTACTACCGCTCGGCGGTAGGTTCCTAAGGAGAGCTCCTTGAACTTCTTGCACCTGTAAACCTGCACACTCTACCAAACACAAGATATAATCAAATACAACCTGGGATTTGATATTCTCAAACACAGGGAACGTGAAACATCGGTTCCAACACCAACTTCCTATACGGTCGCAGGTCAAGCTTGACAACAAGCTTATGTCGACGAGGGTGAAACTATTGCGGATCCACGTTGGGGCGTCATGTACCAACCTCGAGCACGAGGATAAGCTCGATATCATTTCTTTTGCATGCATTATTTGTCGAGCTGGCTTTATGTTTGAACCTCATTTTTATGTTAAACTTAGTGAGGAGGCATTTTGGACAAATCAGGTTTTACTTTGTATCCACAGGTATATGGAGGAGAATATGGGATGTTTTGATTATGAAAAAGCTTTTACTCTAACTTCTCATATTTCTCTCTTCTTTTCTCTCTTCTTTTCTCTCTTCTTTTCTCTCTTCTTTTCTCTCTCCCTCCTATATTCTATTTTTGCTGACCTAAGGCCGCCCGTCGCACGTTTCAGCGCTTCTTGTGCCACTGCCGCTCACCGCCTATTCCCCCTTCTCTGACAGACTCCTCCCTCCGTCGAGATAGGTTCGCAAGGGTATAAAAAGGGGAACTCCAACCCCCTCTGGGACTTCAATGTATCTCGACCGCATACGAGATCTCAAATGGGGATCCCTATCAGTATGTTGCTAATTTAAAAAAACATCATTTTTATGAGTACTCTTATTTCTAAAATTTAAAATATTTAAGTGCAAATGATATTTTGAGAATAAAAATCTTCGAGTTGAGGCATTTTCAGAACGAGCATGCAACCTTCGATTGGGCGGTAGATGAATATCTGATCAAAATGAGTAAACAGAAAGAAATAGAAAAGTCTCCTCAAAGAATTCGTGACAACGCCAGATGAACAACCTATGTCGGTGAATTCCAAATAGAATGCGTGAACACTCATCTTGAAAGTATTCAGAAATATCTGCAAAATCGAAAGCATAAAGAGATGGAGCTCATCCTAAAGCCACTCAAACCATCCAACATATCACAGTGGAAGGCATAAATGGGATAAAACACTCTCAATTAATGTTGAATTGGAAGAAAAAGAAAAATCTCTCTTAATAAAGTGTTTGTTGGATAACCTAAATATATTTGTCTGGTCAAGGCTGACATGCCTGGGATAAACCTAGATTTAGGCTCCGTTTGAGGGACTTATTTTCACCGGTCAAGCGATTGCAACCACATGAGCCGGACCTTAATTAAGGTCCGGTTCATGCGGTCGCAACCGCTTGACCACTGAAAATAAGTCCCCCCAAACGAAGCCTTAGCTTCTCACCGCCTTAATATTAACCCAACTTTCAAACCGATTAAGCAAAAGAAATGAGCAGCGGCAACAACTCTAGTAGAACCATTTGAGAAGAAGTGAAGAAGCCCCTTAAAGCAAAATTCATTAAAAAAATTCAATATTCTGAATAGATCTTCAATGTGGTAATGGTGAAAAATCCAAGGACAAGTGGCGAGTGTGTAGATTTCATTAAACTCAACAAGGCTTGTCCTAAAAATTGCAATCCACAATCTAGACTCGTTAGTCGACTCGGCTGTGGGGTTCTCGGTGATGAGTTTTTTAGATGCTTTTTTAGGATATCATCAACTACAAATGCATATTCCATACATTCCTCGTACCTCTTTTATCACATATGACGAATGTTATTGTTACCGAATCATGTCTTCTAGGCTTAAAAATGTCGGCACTACTTATCAACGAATGATGAATTTTGTTTTCAAAAATAAAAGGAGCGTATTTTAGAGGTGTGATCTACTTATCAAAAGCCGAAAACTCGAGAATCATATTCAGTACCTTACCGAAACGTTTTTAACTCTTAGAAAATATAAGATAAGTCACGCCCCAACAAAGTGTGTATTTGGTGCTAGTAAAGGGAAGTTCTTGGGTCATTTGTGAACACCTCATGGCCTCGAACACAACCCTAATAAAATAAAAGTCATTCTAAGTATGTCGATTTCTTAGACTCCAAAAGGAATACAACAATTGACGGGAAGGATTGTGGGACTCAGCCGTTTTTCATGATCGGGTGATAAATATGCATCATTCTTCAAGACCCTCTGTGGAACATGTAAGTTCGAAAGGAATGAAAATGTGACAACTTTTGAAGAAGTCAAGAAACAGTTAACATCCACCGTGCTCCTACGAAGTCCTTGAGAAGGAGTTGTTGGTATAACTCGGAGTTAGTTCCAAATCCATAAGAGACCTTCTAGTTTGAGAAGAGAGAAAGAAGCAATTTCTGATATATTATGCGAGCAAAGAATTAAAAGGCATGGAAACTAAGTATCCAATACTAATTTAGCCCTCACTGTAATCACAACAGCAAGAAGACTTTGCTCGTACTTTCAGGGATATTCAATTCAAGTTGTAACGGAATATCACTATTCTAAAAAGAATAGAGCATTCTAGAAAATAAGCAAAGTGGGTCATCGAGCTTGGAGAATTTGATCTCTTATGTACCGCGAGCAGCAATCAAAGTACAAGTTCTTTCTAACTTCCTCGCAGATTTTATTGAAGAAACTTTCGTTAAACGAGAAATTAGAACACCTCCGTCTTGGACTATGTTTGTAGATGAGGATTCTGGTAAAAGTTCGTCGAGAGTCAGAGTAATTTTAAAAAATCTAAATGGTATTCAAATTGAACAAGCAGTAAAGCCATATTTCTCAACCACAAACAACAACGCGGAGTATGAAGCGTTAATCGTCGGATGCATTTGGCAAGCGAACTTGGGATAGAGAACAAAAAAATACGAACAGATTCGGTATTAATGGCGTCATAGGTCAAAGGAATTTTCAAACAAGAGACAATTCTTAAACAATATTTGATGATGGCGCATAGAGAAAGCAGAAGCTTTGAAACCTTTGGCATTCAATACATTCCTCAAGTTGAGAAAGTGGAAGTAGATGAAATAGCCATGTTTGGGCTTCCATCAGGGGGGAGACACGATCAAACTTTTTCATCCTACTATTGAGTAAGGTGAGATCATGGAAATCTATCACCGCCCCTCATGGATATATCCCTTTGTCCTTTATCTTTCTAGAGGAGAATATCATTCAAAGATCACCGATAAGCTAAAATTCAGGTTTAAGATTATTGACTATTTTCTTTTGACTGGAGTCTTGTACAGAAAAACCGTTCCTATCACCATTAGCAAGATGTGTATCCGAAGAAGAGATCATTCAAGGGTATAGATTTTGGAAAAAAGAATACTCGAGCAAGGATATTTTGGGCCATGAATCCGAAAAGATTCAAAACTGTATGCAACGAAATGTTCCCAGTATCAGATATTTGCTCCCTTACAAAAAAACATGCACAAAAGTTGTGATCGATTGCCACATTATGACCATTCGATGTTTTGGGAATAGATCTTTTGGGGTCATTTCTCTTGGCAAGCGGGCAATGTCATTATATTGTTGTCATGATCGACTATTTCAGCAAGTGGATTAAAGCAAAAAACACTAGCCAAAACAACACAGCGAGGTGAAAAAATTCATTTGGGTAAAAATAATCTCATGACATGGAATTTTGATGGTCATCATTACTGAAAACGAACTATAGTTAGCTAATGAGGAATTGAAGATTTTTTGCAAACAAGTAGGAATCGAGCTTCACAACTCCTCAGTTCATCATCCAAGAAGCAATGGATAGGTAGAAGCAGCCAAAAAGCTAATTTTGAACTTATTAAAGAAAAAAAGTAGAACACGTACAAGGAAATTGGGCCGAGCAACTCCATTGAGTTATTTAGGCCCTCAGAACAACTCCAACTACAACTGAAAGGCACCTTTTAAGATGTCAAATGGCTCTAAAATACTAATCCCAATAGAATTTGAAGTAATGAGTCCAAGGGGCCCCTATCGAAACAAGAAAGTGTAGATTGGATGAAATAAAACGTAGATGATATGAGATGCAACCTTAGACCTCATCGAGGAATTAAGAGATTTAGCGATCGTCAAGTAGGAGAAAGTTAAAAGAACAATGGTGAAACATTTCGACAAACATGTATGAGTAAAGAAGTTTATGAATGGATATTTAGTAATTAAGAAGATAGATGTCACAAGAAGAATAACTTATGTTGGAAAACTCAATCCTAATTGGGCAGGACCGCTTATCGTTAAAGAATGGTAGTTATCGTCAGCAAACCCATGATGACAGTGATATCTCGAACACCTAGAGTGATGACAACATGAAACGTTATTACTCTGAAACTGATGTATCGCCACAAATTTAAGATCTAAAATGGTCTCTTCTGGCAAGGTGGGTCCACTATAGCGTAGGTTTTGTATTCCTGTCTTTTAGAAGTGCACTCAATGCTTCAACCCCCTTGTATCGAGATCCAATGATCCAATCTCACAGAGGACTTTAAGCAATTTGGTCATCTGAATGTTATCGACGGAGCCTACTTGAACCTCCTTGGATTGAAGATCGTTGGGTAGTAACACCCACCAAGACCACAACACAGCTAGAATTTAATCGTGGTTGTGTAGTGATAACCTGATCCAATCTCTTGCAATGGTCCTTAGGTTTCTGGATCTCCCGTCGATATTTGTCGCACCATCAGATCGATTGTCGTAACATCCACTATTATTGCTCTCACTGGAAGTGTCTGTGATTTGCATAATGTGGGACATTGATCAGGGTGACCGAACAGCTCTGTCGAGCATCAACAGAGATATCACCACCATTAAAGAACATTTTGTAGGGCAAGCTTCCAGATAAATGGATGTCTTATGCTCAATTGGATATCCTTTCTAAGGAGAAACTATGTCTTGCACAGATGTCTTATGTCCAACTAGATTATCCTTTCTGGGGAAAAGCTTCATGGATATCTTATCCCATTGGCCTTCCTAAGTCGTGGCCCTCGAGACCCTTTAAATTTTAATCTCTCATATTGAATACCAACATTTCATGTCTCGTGAAATCTCTGGCACTCAATTATAATATTTACAAAAGGAAAATCTTCAGAAAGAGTAGCTCTTCACTCATATATCGAAGTATTGATCCTTATTAAAGAGATAAACAATATATGCAAGTACGATTTTCTAAATTTTATCAAATAAAAGGATGTTATCAAAAAGTACTCGCATAATCCATATTGGAATTTGCCAGAGCTATTTCCTGCAACAAAAGTTATTTCCAATCATACTATGAAATTATGCTACATTGAAAGCTCGCTATCTCAATAAGAAAATTCGCACATGAACATATTAGTTTTACAATGAAGATTTCTCGCTCATTGATATTAGTAATGCGCCATCTATACATGGATACTCATGCGCGCTTATTATAATTCAATAACAAGGAAAAATATTTAGTCGAGGATGTATCCGAGTACACAACATTTCAAGATTTACGGACATTCCTCAAAATTTTTAAAAGCTGCATGAACTCTTTTAGATTAAAGTGTTCACATATACCCATATTGAATTCATAGCGCCTTATATGTTTTATCTATCGGTAATCACAACTAGGACAATAACAATATATCTGCATAGCCTATATTGAATTCACCAATACTACTTCTCACAGCAAGAGCCTGTCATATTGTAAGATCAAGTTATATCGCTTGTCGGCCACCTCTATATGGATTTCGCACGCGCTCATATTATTTCGATAACAGGCCTTGTTTATAGTGTATCTGAATATACACGATTAATATCTCAAAATTTGCGGATAATTATCATTCTTTAATGTTGCTAGAATTCTCGAGCTAAAAAAGAAAAATATTCGTGTTTGTAAATTTGGAATTCACAACACCACATTCATTCAACACAGATTATCGAAAAAGATGTGCGCATATACATATGAAGTTTGCAACACCTCATTGATTCAGCAGTGGTTATCGGAAAAGATGTTCACACATGCTCATTTGAAATTCGCAAAGCCTTATTCATTCAGCAGTGGTTATCGGAAAGGATATTCGCATATGCTCATATAAAATTCACAACACCTCGTTCGTTCAACAGTGGTTATCATGGTGAATCATAGTGTTACTTTTACGCGACACGATACTTCCAAGTTCGTAATATGAAAGCCTGAGTTCGCAATATCCTATTACTTTAACAAGAAATGTGGTTATGATTACAACTACGCATTCACACACCCTATAATTATGCTCAATGAACACTTAATTTCCACAATTGAAAGTCGACGCTAAATTGGGAACCTAAAATTCGAATTTCTTCTCAATAGTTCAAGAAGATACGGAACCCACACAAATTACTAAGAAAGCTTTGTATAATCCTATCGTCCTTGTAGTAGAACAATATAGATGATCACATATCATAAACATAAACTCGCAGAAAGCTATAGAAGCTATGGCATTCTCATAATGTAATTTGGAGTATATGCTACTCATGTCTCATTCATCGACATTCGCATTGAACAGCCACAACCCATTTTCTATGACATGAATTTTCAACGCAAACACTTTAAATATTTCTCCAAGAGAGGATATAAGGAAGAATTTGCATATACTAAATAGGAAGTCACACAACAGCAGAAATTATCCCTTATTAGAAACAATCATTTAGAATATTAGCATAAAAGTGAAAGTTTGTGGAAATGAAGAATAGATCTAAATATTTAGGTTACCACGAGATGTTTGATTTATAAATATGATTAAATAATTTATTAGCTTGTTGAGAGCGCACGTAGAGATGGAACAGAGCTAAATGCAGAAAATAGAAAAGAAGAAAAACAACAAGAAAAGAAACACAGCAAGAAGAACATCCAGGCGATATAGAGATTTTATAAAGGTTCCCCAAACTTAGTACGTCCTCTTTTCCATAATCTGTGGAAACGACGAGTCTTTTCCACTTGGAGGCAATGGAACCAAACAGATCTTCGTTCGGGTGATCCAACCACCACACCACGATGGATCTTGGTTCGGGTGATTCAACCATTGTAATCACTTTTGAAGGAAGAGATCAGAAACCCTTTACAAGTGAAAGTTTTAAATCAAGGAAATTTATCACACAAAGAATGATGATTCTTGAATCTCAAAAGAGAGGGGATCAGTTAGATAGAGAAGAAGAGATACATAGAAGAGGAAAGTTGCATCCCTTTTTCTTCTTTTTTTTACTTGTGTCTCTGCTTTAGGAGTATATATTCTCCTTTCTTGTTCTGGCAAGGCTTCTTTATATAACAAGTTCTGAAAGGATTTATGCTTTGGAGCTTGTTATTTCTCAATCCGCAAAAACATTGTTCGTCAATGGTCATTAGCATCGTTGGACACTAAGAGCAGGGCCGCGTTTCAAACTTCAGTTGTTGACTGTTGTGCCTCTGATCGTTGATCGTAGACCAGTCTTCAGTCGTTGTTGCATCCTTCATGGTTAAGTGTTGAGCGGCTGATACCTGAGGGTTGGATCGTTGAAAGCTGATCTTCTGTTAAGTGAGCCCTAGTCAATAATCGTTGATCGTTGATGGCTCATTTTCTTCTTGGCTCTGCCTCTTTGGCGCTGCCTTCCTTGGCTTAGCCTTCTTCCATTCCTTAAGGGTTTTGTTTACCTATGTTTTCTTCTATCATAAAAGGAAATTTCCAACAAAAAGTAATACAAACAAAGAAAAAATAACAAGTGCGATAAATGACCTTTTCCTTTATGATAATAAACTTCTTTTACACTAATACAATATTCGCAGTTGCAAAAAACTAGCACAAACATTCAAATGAAAGAAAATACAATCAAGTCCTCCCCAATACGAAGAACAGATCCGGCGATCGCAATGATCTCACTTAAAGTCCAGCCCCGGTCTGCAACAACTATGTCAAATGATCTAGAGAATATAAGGATGATTGTCGATCTTCTCCGTAGATTTCAAAGATGTTTGACATCATGCCTGAGAGGAAAAAAGGGAATGGATATATGAAGCTAAATGCATGACCTAACCACAACAAAGGTAGTCCAACAAATTCCAGAGGTTAATACCAACTCGCAGTATCAAATTCGTAACCGACAGAGCCAGCTCGTCTTTGAATGGAATTTCTTTTGATCGACTACTGGCCTATTTATGGAGAAGGGGAAGGAAGATAAAGCGCAAGAAACCCAAACATATTTGCACTTAATACGGTGGAATTCGCACGAACCCTCTTATATTCTTAGAAATTCTGAGAAAAGAGTATGGGTTCTCCATCCCATCATGTTTATCAAGATATCAAGAATAGGTCGCAGTATTCGCGGTCATCATTTATTTTTCCGAAGCTCTTATGAATTTACAAAATGCGGGATTTTGTTCACCCAGAATACAACGACCGCAATCAATCCACACAAATGCTTTCCTCAAAGCAGGCAAACATTCCAGCCAAGGCCGCACAAGCTTCTACATGGAACATCAATAACATGAGCAAACACCTTGATGAAACCGCACAAGCTTCAGTTTCCCACTAGAGCTCACGCGAACACAGAGCGGATATTCACTCGACCTCTTCCTTTTCTAATGTGATGACTATATGTCATGTACTCGTTCCTCCTGCAACTGGGCAATCTTTCTTCTTTTTCATGCCCGTTTGGGCAGATCCCACTAGTATAAATATGGTGAACGATACCATAAAAGGGATGTCCAAGACAATCATCGAGTTGTCTGCAAGTTCTGGTGAGCTCGATTCCCGGACTTTCATAGTACCCGCAAACTCCATTTTACTACAGTTGTTCTGAACTCAACTTTTGTAAGCATGAATTCAATTAAGAATATCATGCACAACTAAAGGTTCGCATTGTGCGAATTTTGGCCTCTCCGTCATGACATCTCTTCTATCCTAACAACCCAATGTAATCTTTCGTCTGTAATACTTAATTCGCCCCCACCTCTCCTTGAGTGTGGACTTAAGGTACTTTCGTCCCCAACACCTTTCAAGCATTCTCTCTGGTAATCTACAAAGTAGAAATTAGACAAACCTGTGCTAAGATGCAACGATGTTGAAGAGCTTAGGCTTAGCAGAGAGAGGCCGAGAGAGGGCAAGAGAGATACCCATGTGAGTGCAAACGAGAAATTAAATTTGTGCCTAGGCATCAAGAAATGAAATCGCAGTACTTGAGAGTCATCTAAGCCTAATTTTGTCGATGTTACAGTTAAGACTGCTAAGAGAGGAAATCACAACACCAGTAGGAGGAGTTCGAGCTACATAATGTCATTGATAGGGATTTTTAAGCAACACAATGTTGACATTTATGAATGTCTGCGATGAGAGAATTAAGAACAACCCAATATTTAAGCTCAAATATTTTGATGGTCTATCAAAAATATAATGATTACATTAATATATATACAATTTGTGATTCGGTTTTGATTCGATCCTATCCAGATCTGTCTGAAACATGTTGGTTGCAGTTCCATTTGTGGTTCCGGTCCGAGCAATAATATGGACTCATACCGTAACCAATGTTGTTCACGGTTCTAAGATTCAGACCTGAACAGATAATTCTTTTACAGTTCGGTGTGGTTCAAGGCAAAATAGAGAAGACCGGAAGCAATTGTGCTAGGAGGGTAACTTATAGGCGGGGGTGATCGATCGTTGGTGCAATTGTGAAGCTCCAAGAACTGACAGGGACTATGAGTGAGCATGCAACTTGAATACGAGGTGGTGTAGGTAGTGCCTAACGAATTTAAGATGATCAACATAGTGATTTGGTAAGCAGCATACAAGTTCGCTTGGAAGTGACTAGCATAGCCGATGGCAAAGCAATGAGTTTTGAGTCCAGGAGAGCGCTCATACAATTTTGATTGACTGGAGTATAGCAGGATACTAAAAATATTAGTGTGCAATCTGTGGGGCTATCAAATGATGATAACACAACTGAAAACGAAGAGTTAAATGGTGATGTACAACGATGTGGCTAAAAGGTGAGTTAACTTGTAGTGATTCATGCAGTTAAGTTTTGAGTTGTTGTAGAGGTGGCAATGAGCCGACCATGCAGATAGACAATATAGTCATGTTGGTTAGGTTGGGCTTTGTCAAACAGTACGAAGAGAGGAGATCAAAAAATTAGGGTAAGTGTGAGAAATTTATGATGGAAATTGTATCTTATACTTGAATCTTTATGAGATACTTATCATAGACAGACAAGTGACAAATTATCACTAATTCTGGTGTAATCTTATTGAAGTTTCTTATTGTCCTTATTTTGCATACAACTGCCTGTTAGTATTATAGGTAAAGAACTTTCAGTTTACATAAAGAAAAATGAGAGTAACGCATTTGAATATGGGAAGGTAAAGACATACAAGTTAGATGGCAAGAATATGTCGGTTACTGGAGGGAGGGGGGGGGGGGGGGGGGGGGGGGTCTAGACAAAAAAGAAGGTTGCGTCTAAATCTTTTGGAGACACGATCTACAACTACGACTACAGAAGCTCACCTCGCAACCTTCTATTCAATAATTTAATAATGTCCAACGGCACTATGGAGATAGTTGAAGGGAAGCACAAAGTACAATGTATGTTTCACCAATCAATAGAATATTGGGAGCAATTGCACTTTACTCCCGTTTTAAACATGTAGCATCCAAATTTTGGACATATAAATGAGACATGGATGAGAAATTGGAACTCCTCCAGAAAGATAAGAACTTCTATTCTGTAAAAAACTAAATGTTTTTGTTTTTATGAGATAAAAATGTTATGTAGAATATGAGTTGGGGAATAAGCTCGAGTGCTTGAGATCAAAGAACATTGGACTTGACAACAGTTATACAGATAATTTTGCACAGACGATGGTATAAGCATTGGCAAACACATCAAGGAACATCCAAACTGAGATTATAAGGCATACAATATTATTCTGAATTTTAAAAAAGGGTGATATTGCATGCTGGATTTGCTCAAGGCACTTTGGGTGTTATGAGTTTTGTGGTACGTCAGCTCGGCAGAGAAATCTCAATTATATAGAAATGAACTTCATCAATTATATAATAATGATGTTAATTAATGGAGATGTGGTAATTGGATAGACTAACCGTCACCACGCAGCCTTCGAATGATGAAAATAGGCTCTCTCAAAAATTTGAAGGCAATTTAAACAATTTAATTTTTCAAAGATGACTAGTCATATAACAGAGATTGTCGTCACCGCCAATGCTCTCTAACAGCTTATTTTTTTACAATAACAGTTGATGGAGATTGCTGTCGATTTGATCATTAGATCGATGAATTGTCACAACCAATAGCTTTGGAACACTGAGAATAAGCTTCCCTGATATTTATAGGATGATCCAACAAGTTTCATTTATCAGCAACTGTGAATTGTGAATGTTTTCTCGAGATTTAGAGATCAGAACGATGAATTGTCATCACAAGTAATTTTAAAAAGATTAGAAGAAATTTCCCTAGTTTTTTAGGACGATATGACGATATTCATTTTTTTGGGTGAGCCGATCACTACCCTCAATTTCTTCTGATCAACATTTTAGGCATTGAATCAAATTCTTCAAGCCATAAGAATATTAACTAAGCCGCAAAAACATATTTAAGATTTAAACTAAGAAAACATCATTTATCCCTGCGAAGAGCGTCTTACATATATTTGTGCATGCAAACCGCCCTTGGAATTATCCAATCCTTATATAGATAGGAAAAATTTAATTATTCCATGGAATTCATTTGGAATCCCAATTTCAAGCTTCAAGCACACAAACAAACAACATAATTGGAATTGTGGCTTCAATTCCAATTTTAGGGTCCAATTTCATCCAAATAAATGGATCCTTAAGGAACCTGAAGATGTGGTTGATAAGGATGTAAACCTCTCTTTAAAAAGTCTTTGGTCTCTTTTTATTAAGCAAGGTGGATATAAGAGTTACGTCGTTGGCTACGGATTTGATGGTATTGGTTACCAATTATAGAGTTGGTAGACTGCATGTACTAGGAAAGTGTGTGTGTGTGTTAAATGTGTCATAATATATAATAGATATGTGAGGTGTGTCCACAAAAAGAAAAAGCTAAGCTTTTGAAGATATATAAAAGGGCAATGTACTATCACAAGTCTGCAAATCAAAAAAGTTTGTGATGCAACCCATATCGCATCAAGAAATTTTCCGTACACCTATATTTCTGTTAGAAAAGCCCATGTAAAGGGCCCATTATTGAGCCCATGTTTTATTGCTTTTTTTCCTTCTTCTCCTCTTAGTCCCACATCATGTATAGGATTTCTTCTCTCCTTCTCTCTCCTATATATATGTATTCTCTCTTTGTATTTACATACACAGCAATACATACAAGTTTTGAGCTCTCTCAACATGGTATCAGAGCGAGCGGTCCGGTCATAGCGGTTTCCTCTTTTCTAACCGCCCCGACCATCTGCCTTCCCTACCCGCTGGCTCTTCCGCGGCTTCTCTCCTCTACTCGCTTCTTGTCGCGAGTTCCCCTTAACCGGCTCTTCTCGCCGGCCTCTCTGCGGTCTCTCTTTTTCTAACTGCATCCTCTCCCTCTTTCCAGTGGCTCCACCCTCCCCCCCACCCTTCTTATAGCCACTCTCTCTCAAGACCCGTGGGACCCATTCCTGGGTCATCCTTTCTCTATCCGCTGCGGGTTCGGTCTTATCCGCGCGGTTTCTTTTTCGGGCCAGTCCGCATCTTCTACTCGCACGCAGGTCGCCCTTCTCTTCCCTCCGCGAGCTCTCCTCTTCGCTCGCGATCTTCTCCCTTCTCTTCTCTCGCGCGACTTCCTCTATTCCCGCGGTCTCTCTTTCCGTGGCGATTTCCGCACTTGGTCGCGGCTTCTTCCCCTGCCGCTGGTATTCTCACTCTGACCGTGCGGCCTTTTTCTTCTTCCCTTTCTCTCTCTTCCCGCACAGTTCCCTCTCAACTCGCGCGGTCTGCTTCCTTTTCGCCTCCCCGCGCGGTCTTTTCTCTAACCACTGCGGACTCTCTCCTTGTGTTTGAGCCGACCTCTCTGGTCACTCCCTCTCTGTCTGGCCGCTAGTGTTTACACTGTGACCGTGCGGATTGTTCTTCCGCACTCGGGTCGCGGCCTCCCTCTCCTCGCCTGCTCTTGTCGCTGTGACTACCCGCCGCGGCCTCGTCTGTAACCGTGTGGGCTTGTCGTGCAAGAGTATTCTTCCCACAGCAATCTCTCCTCCAGCGGTTTACTTGTCTAACCGCAACGACCTATTCGGCCTCCATGGGTTCTTCTGTGGATTCTACCGGCCAGGCGGCTAACACCTCTGCTGACCGCCCGGCCCCTCCTCTAGAGCTCCGCGATGAGCTGCGGATCACTACAATTTCCCCCTC
Organism: Platanthera zijinensis; assembly: GCA_039513925.1. Lineage (NCBI taxonomy): Eukaryota > Viridiplantae > Streptophyta > Magnoliopsida > Asparagales > Orchidaceae > Platanthera > Platanthera zijinensis. The sequence continues at coordinate 73,664,128 of CM077081.1, forward strand.
TGGAAAGAAGAACTTCATCCCATGGGTGCACTCGGTTCGCCGAGTTCTACAGGCTAAAGGCCTTAGTCTTCATCTAACTCAGGGACCTCCGTCCCCTCTTACCGACGACTGGCTGCGCAACAACGGCCGCGTTCAGACTTGGCTACTCAATTCCCTAGAGGGTGAGCCCTACCAGATGGTCATGTACCATGAGACGGTCAACGCTATGTGGGAGGAGCTTCACTCCTTATACTCCGGCAAGGATAGCCTCCAGCACCTCTATGATATTATTACAAACCTTCAGGCTCTTGATGCTGGCGGGGCTGTGGAAATGACGCCGTTTGTCGCTCGAGTCAAGACTCTTGCGAAGGCCTGGATCCAGCATCAGCCTGCTACTCCTGATCTTGCTGCACAACGGGCCCAAAAGGAATTCGTCTGCGTTGCTTTGATGATAGCTCGTGTTCCGCCACATCTTCAGAGTATCCGGGCTCATGTCCTTGCTTCGGCCACTACTTTCTCTGATGTGTGCTCTATGCTCCTTCGCGTGCCACCGCCGCTGGATACTCCTGGCCCCTCCTCTCCGGCCGTTCTCAGCAGGCCCTTCCCCCCTTGCTTTCCTCACCACCTTATGCTCGTGGTGGACGTTCAGGCTCCCGCGGACGGGGACGTGGGGGTCGGGGCAGCCCAAAGTGTTCCTATTGCGGCCGGGACGGCCACACTGAGGTCGTGTGCTACAAGAAAAATGGCTACCCTCCTCGACCGACTGCGGCTGTTGCCACTGACGACTCCACCACTGGTGTCGACCTTGAGGCTGTTCGCCTCCAGCTACAGCGACTCCAGGGGCTTCTTAGCCCTCCTTCGGCTTCTGTTGCCTCCACCTCCACTGCAGGTAGTGCTTGTTTTTCCTCCAGTCCGCGTTGGATCTTGGACTCGGGTGTCACTCATCACATCACTTCGCTGAGGCCCCACCAGTACTCGGATGCTCCTCATCCGAAGTCTATCACTGTAGCTAATGGGGTGATTATTTCGGTCTCTGGTTGCGCCGACATCTCCCTCGACCCCTCCATCTCTCTTTGATCGGCTCTTTATGTTCCGGGCTCTCCGTTTAATTTGCTTTATGTTGGTCGTCTTACTAATGATATGGATTGCTCTGTCATATTCACTTTGTCTACATTTTTGATACAGGATCGGCAGACGCGGATTACCATTGGTAGGGGTCGACTGCAAAACGGGCTCTACCTTCTAGACACCTCTCCTACCGTCCTCTCCTCCGTCTGCTCCATTGATTGGCATCGCCGTCTTGGGCATGCCCCTCTGCCAGTTCTCCAGAAGGCGCTTCTTGATGTATCTCTCCCTGTTTTTCAGTGTGATTCGTGTATTTACGGCAAGCAGCTGCGTTCTTCCTTTCCTGCTCATTGTACTAGTAGCTCTACTCCTTTTGATTTACTGCACTCCGATGTTTGGGGTCCTTTCAAAATTACTAGTATCTCTGGCTATCGATATTTTATCACCTTCATTGATGATTATTCTCGCACAACATGGCTTTACTTACTTCGTGATCGCTCCGAGCTTTCACGAGTGTTTCGCAACTTTATACTAGGGACTCGAACGCAATTCTCCACAGCCATTAAAACATTGTGCACCGATAATGCTCGAGAGTACACAAGCCACGAAGTTGTCCATCTATGCGCAGAGTTCGATATTATTCATCAAACCTCCTGTGCTTACACCCCCCAACAAAATGGCATTGCCGAACGAAAGAACCGCCACCTCCTTGACGTCGTCCGCTCCCTCATGCTTCAAATGCATGTTTCGAAAATCTACTGGAACTTTGCGGTCTCCACCACTTGTTTCCTCATCAACCGTCTCCCTTCCTCGGTGCTTAACCATGCCACTCTGTTCAACCTCCTATTTCCCTCAGCTCCATCCTTCCCTCTCACACCCAGGGTCTTTGGCTGCACCTGCTTCGTCCACCTTCTCGGACCGTCCTCGGATAAACTGGATCCCCGGGCGGCCAAACATATTTTCGTCGGCTATTCTCGTACTCAAAAGGGCTACGTTTGTTACTCTCCAGTTACCCGGAAGGTCACTGTCTCCGCTTATGTTACCTTTCGGGAGGATCAGCCTTTCTTCTCTTCCGCTCTAGCCACTCCTTCCCCACTGACATCTCCACCACCACCCATACCTCGCCCTGTCATTCCCGCTATTACGCCTCTTTCCCCGGTTCTTTTCGACCCTGCTCCTGCTCCCTCCAAGCCACCAGTTATCTGTGTCTACACTCGCCGCCAACCTCCTCGTTCCGTTGCCCCTCTGCAGTCGGCCTCGACTTCGGCTACTCCGCGCCCTGCTGATCAGGTATCTGCCTCCACTGCTCATCCTCTGGCAAACTGTGTCTCCTTACATCGCCTATCTCCCCAACTACACACTTTTGCTACTTCTCTTTCCTCCATTTTGGTTCCTAACTCTGTGCAGGAGGCGCTACAACATCCTGGCTGGCGGGCCGCCATGGAAGAGGAAATGGCTGCTCTCTGGGTCAATCAGACCTGGACTCTCGTACCACTTCCTCCGGGTCAGAAACCGGTTGGGTGTAAGTGGCTCTTTGTCGTCAAGCATGCCGCTGATGGGACGATTGATCGGTTGAAAGCTCAACTGGTAGCCCGGGGCTTCACCCAACAGCAGGGGTTGGACTATGAAGAAACTTTCTCACCAATGGCTAAACTCAACACTGTTCGAGTCCTCATCACTGTCGATATCCATCGTCGGTGGCCCTTACTACAACTGGATATTAAGAATGTTTTTTTGAATGGCGACCTACAGGAAACAGTGTATATGCAGCAACCTCCCGGGTTTGAGACCACGGGAGAGTCTCAGATGTGTCGTCTTATGAAGGCTCTGTATGGCCCCAAACAATCCCCACGGGCATGGTTCAACAGGTTCAGTAAGGCCCTTCGGGAAGTTGGTTTCACTCGCAGCTCGACAAACTTCTCGTTGTTCACTCGTCACCGGACAACGGAAACGGTTCTTCTATTAGTCTATGTTGACGATATCATCATTACGGGAGATGACTCGAAAGGAATACAGGAGGTCAAACAACATCTAGGCACTGTTTTTCAAACAAAGGATCTGGGGCCCCTTCGGTATTTTCTGGGTCTTGAGATTGCTAGACGGCCAGATGGCCTCGTCCTCTCCCAGCGGAAGTATTGCCTCGACCTCCTTCATGATGCGGGTTATTCAGGTTGTAAGCTGATTAATACCCCGATGGATGTTAATCACAAGTTATGCGCTAAGGCATCGGACTCAGATCTCTTACTCGAGAACCCAGAATACTATCGTCGCCTAGTGGGAAAATTGATCTACCTCGCGGTAACCAGGCCAGATATCTCTTTCGTTATTGGTATTGTCAGCCGGTATATGCATTCCCCTCGAAGATCTCATCTTCAGGCCGTTGAACGCATTCTCAGATACCTTAAAACGGCTCCTGGTCAAAGATTGGTATACAAAACCTCATCTTCAGCTCCAACTTGATGGCTTATTCTGATGCTGATTATGCTGGTTCACTTGATGATCGGCGATCAACCAGTGGGTTTTGCACATACTTTGGAGGTCATTTGATTACCTGGCGAAGCAAGAAACAAGCGGTTGTTGCTCGATCATCAGCTGAGGCAGAATATCGGGCAATGGCTTCAGTAGTTTCAGAACTAACTTGGCTTGAAAGTCTTCTTATCGATCTGGGTGTAAGACTCCCTTCCCCAGCTCTTCTCCTCTGTGACAGCCAAGCTGCTATACACATAGCCAAGAACCCGATCTTCCACGAGAGAACAAATGAGGAAGATCGACCTGAAGCATGTACCATGAACAGAACAAGTTGCGGAAGTCCTCACAAAGGCTCTTTCCAATACCCTCTTCTATCAGTGCTTGTCCAAGCATGGTGCATACGATTTGTACGCTCCAGCTTGCGGGGGAGTGTTAGAAAAGCCCATGTAAAGGGCCCAGGGCCCATTATTGAGCCCATGTTTTATTGCTTTTTTCCTTCTTCTCTTAGTCCCACATCATGTATAGGATTTCTTCTCTCCTTCTCTCTCCTATATATATGTATTCACTCTTTGTATTTAAATACACAAGCAATACATACAAGTTTTGAGCTCTCAACAATTTCTATCACATTTAATGTAAGTGTGTATCTTTCCAACGAATAAGTTTGATCTTGACTCGTCCTACGATCACTTGACTAGGCCTACCTATGTAGAGCCAAAGTCTCATTACCAAGGATGGACTCACCCCAGAAATTTTGGTGAGAGTGTCTTTAAGGCACCTTATGAAGAAGTCATTCTTCAGAGTTATGACCCTTATGATCGTGGTCATAACTTCAAGAAAGCACCAAAGGTAAAAACCATTGTAGAAAAGCCTGTGATGGAGATGAAATCATGTGATTGCCATCATCATGAGGCTTCTTCCTCCAAGAATTCTACCACTGCTAGACCAGAATCCCAGAAGGTCAAGCAGGAGTTCCTAAGGCAAAGATACAACATGTTCGACTGTTGGTGTTGTGCCTGAATTGGTCATTTTGCCATCGATTGTTGGTTTAATCCAAGAAATTTTGCAACTCCTCAAGTTGGCAACATGAGAATGACCACTCTTGATGTTAATCCTCGTAGGGGGAGTGTTCTAACATGAGACCAAGGACCCAAACATGTTTGGGTTCCTAAGGCAAACTGATTATGATTGCAGGGATGTCCAAAGGCCACCAAAATGTCGATCTGGTTTTGGACAGTGGATGCTCTCGGCACATGACCGGGACAAGGAGCCTACTTCAAAACTATTCTCCAGTGTTAAACGGACCAAAGGTCATCTTTGGAGGTTCAGACCGCGGGATAACTAAAGGCTACGGTATGATCACTAACGGTAGTGTATCCTTTTCGGATGTAGCTTATGTGGAGGGATTGGAACACAATCTCATAAGCATAAGCTGCCTTATCATTTCAAACACCATAAATGAGGTATCTTATCATTTCAAACACCATAAATGAGGCACCTATATTACGGAGATTATCAAAAGCTGCCTTGATTTGTAAAGTCTTGTAATTCCTATATTTTAAATAAAATACCTATTAAAAGTGTCCAATATTTCCATCCTATTGTCCCCAATAAAGGATCGGCTCCCCCTTTATTTCATCAACATTGAGTATAACCGAGAACTAGGAAACCTTCCCTGTTTGCTCGATAACCCAATTGAACCTACATCATATTCCTCCTTCCAATTCCGCCTTCAAGCTACCCTCTGTTCACGATATCGCAGCCAGGAGTCTCACCGTACTCCAACGACCACTCTCTCGTCGAACACAAGATGTTCCACTGAGCCCTAACACGATGCTTCTAGCTCCAGACGTCCACAGAACTGCTGACAGCCCCAGCTATGACCAGTCCCCTTTTTCCGCCGCCAAGAACCTCCAGATCCTCCCCCACCTTCAGGAGCCCCAGCTACCTTCCTCACGAACGGCCCACCACCAAATATCACTCCCAAACAAATTCCCTTGTCTGATCCTCTATCCCATAGATCCTATTTGAGTCTAATTCCTCTACAGCTGCCATAACCAGGCCCCACCACTCCACTACTTCCATATCCACATAGCCCAATCCCTGCGTTCGAGGATTTTGGGACGACATCCATGATATGATGGTATCTCTTTCATTTTTCCCTTGATCGTATTATGCTAGTATTATAATGCTTAATTTTATTTTATTAATAGTTTTAGAGCTTGCTTGCCCTAATTCTCATTGTTATTTGGTTGCGGTTAATTGGAAAACCCTATTATCGTCTTTTATATATGCTTGCGGATGAATCATTTTATGATATTGATTATGGTCAATTGCTTGGTTCTTACGTGAATCTTGCAAACCTTAGGTTGGATAATGCATGTTATTGTTTGTTAAAATCTAGTTTGTGCCGAATAATTTAAAATGCACTCAAATTTATTATTGAAATATCAAATCCCTAATTTTGATTTATATCGGTTTGGTATCAAAGCAGTTTAATTCACTCCTACTATGAATCAGACGATTGATTGTTCTTTAAAAAAAATGTTATTTCTTAAGTTTTAACAGTTTAAAACAAAAAAAATTAAATTCTCCATTAAAAAAACTTTAATTTGAGTTTTAAAGTTTAGAAAAAAATCCAATTAAGATCCTTATTTAAAATAAAACTATCATGCTCTTTCTAGTAAGAAAAAAAATTAAGAAAATATGATATAACCAAGTTAAAAGAAAATTATTTTTCTCAAATATTTTAACGTCAACAAAAAAGATTAAAAACTCTATTAAAAAAACTTTTATTTGAGTTTTAAAGTTGAAAAAAGTGATCATTATTTAAAATAAAACTATCCTGCTCTTTTGAGTTTGAAAAAAAAACTTTATAAGAAAATATGATATAACCAAGTTAAAAGAGAATTATTTTTCTCAAATATGCTACCGTGAATACATTCTCTCATTAAAATATTCAACTGTTTTAAATATTCAAGGATTAAAAAACTTAAAATGGAAAATCACGAAGGTTTAAATAGTGTGGGAGATTTAAATGCTCAAATAAAAACTTACGAGAAATCAGTCACTTACCACTAATATAAAGCACGGACTAAAAGGGTTGCACGCCACAATAAGTAACACTCAATCTTTGATACACTCATGGCCAGACTTGAACCACCCACACATGCGGAGAACCCTAATCCTAAGCGCTTAGAGCAGACACAACAAAGAGATTTTGATGGGCGTGACACGTTTAGAACCTGTTGAATTCTTAGACTAGTGTCATAGCACAAAATCTTACAAGAGTTGGAGTCAGATACACTTAAGTAGGCAAGTTGAATTTGGAACACATAAATTTAGGAGTGGGGCATTACAGTGGTGGAAACAGCTCAAAAGCATGTGACATAAGTTATGGTTCCCTCCAGTCACTACCAGGATTGAGTTTAAACGAAGTTGTGCAAACATTATGTTTCCTCCGACTACCTCCAAACTATGTATCGTAGATTTCATAATTGATATTCAAGAGGGTGATGTGATGATCGTATTCCGTTACATGCATGGATTACACTATTTCATTACGGACCAACTAGAGCGGCACAAATTTATACAGTTTCTAGTATGGCTCACAGAATGGAATCCAGGCTTAGTTCAACTTATAAACCTCTTTATAATCTTGCCATTGCCCTAACTTTTATGTCCATAGATTCCCTTTATCCTACAACTCCCGCGAGTACCTTAGCCCGACATATCTCCACCATTGCACTCCCTTCAGTCATGGAACTTCCTCCTCAGCCCCAGCTCCAAGAAGGAGAGCTTCTACCTCCCTGTTCTACCATCCATATTGATATTGTGACTCCACTTACCTCCGTTGTATCACAAACTTTAGCCACTGAATTTCTTTCTGAGCCCATTCTATAGGAAGAAAATCTTGTTAGTGATGTATCTCATCTTAGATGACACTGATGCGATCTCCGCTCTTCCTAACTCTCTTAGGCTACAACAGTCGCATTTCTCTGAGCTCGATGATATTATAAACAACGATTTTCTGCCCTTGACATTAGAGCCATCATAATATATTGATTTTGTGTGCGGTGATCGCATCCTTATAACATCCCAATATCCTTAGTATAGACATGTGTGGTGAACGCTTTTGTCAATTAATTGATAAGTTTACAAGAATTCATGTTATGATGATAGAGAGAACTCCAAAAAATTTCACTACAAATAAGGACACATTTTAATGGATTTCTTTGGAAAATTTGGAATCAAAATTAAATTTTGTAGCCCTCACCAAGCTCAAGCGAATGATAAGATTATTTGATCTAGGTCTAGTAAACAAGTGTAAGTGTCTAACGAAAGAGCATATGATGCAACATGATTTGATAATTCCAAAGTCGAGCCTATTTTCCCCATACCAAGCTTAATTGACCTCCAATATCTAACACTTTGTGAAACCCATCTTTTTGATACTCTGAATTTTATTAACCATTTAAATGATATGCATAGAATTATAACTAACATTTTACGAGCATATTCGACATATTATAACTCCATGGAGGGTTTATCCCCAAAGATTATATATTTTTGAAAGAGATTGGTTTCCTGCATCTTTTAGAGAAAAAGGGCACTTACGGGTCATGAGTTGTTGTGATTCGTGAAGGATCCTTCCTATCTTTGCCCTCCTACTTACCACAGCCCAGGGCCTCCCACATCTCATTTACCTCTCTCACTTGTCTTGGAGGAGTTTGCTCGAGTCTTGGTCAACCAGCAACATTACGATGAGAGAACAATTTTAGATCGAAGCTCGGAATTCATGGTTGCAGGCTTCATTACGTTCTCGAAGACCCGAGGAGAATTGATGCAACTCATATTGCACTATTTTTGGTACATTTATATTTTGGTTGCATTTAATGTAAGTGCATGTTTTCATGCAACTCGTGTTTTGTTGTTCACGCATGTTATTCACGCTCGTGTATCTGTGTTTACAACATGTCTCTCACTCGCGCAAGCTCTTACGGCTTATTGGAGTGATCACCCAGTAAGAACCTGAATAAAAGATCCCTCAAATTAAGTAATATAATAAATAGGGCAAGCAAGATTTGAGTATATATATTAAGTAATCCAAAGAGAGATATTTTATCATTAAAAAACCGCCATAAATGAGGCACCTATTTTTGGGGATTATATTATTAAAATTATCAAAAGCTACCTTAATTTGTAAATTTTTGAAATTCCTGTTTTTAAATAAAATACTTATTAAAAACCTCCAATATTTATTTTTTATTCTCAACAATAAAAGGACCCCCCCCCCCATTATTTCTTCAGCTTTGGGTATAATCGAAAATAGGGAAACCTTTCCCTATTTCCTCGATAACTCAGCCAAACCTCCAACCTATTTCTCCTTCTGATTCTGCCTCCAAATCGCCCTCTGTCCACAACGTCGCGCCTTCTGGAGTCTCGTCGGACTCCAACGACCACTTCCTCGTCGAATACAGGTTGTTCCGTCGAGCCCTAGCCCGACGCTTCCTGCTCCAGACGTTCACAAAAGTGTCGATAGCCCCAGCTACGAACAGTCCCTTGTTTCCGCCATCTGAAACGTCCATATCCTCCCCCACCTTCAGGAGACCCCCCCCCCCTCATATTATTCACATCCGACAGATCACATATTACCTTCCTCATGAACGGCCCACCACAAGATATCCCTCCCAAACTAATTCCTTGTCTGATCCCCCATCCCAGAGATCATATTTGAGTTTGATTCTTCTACAACCACCGTACCCGAGCCCCACCACTCCACTACTTCCATGTCCACAAATTCCATTCCATGTGTTTGGGTTTATAGCGGCATCCATGAAAAGTTGATCTCTCTCAATTTTTTCATGCCCTTCGGAAGGGAGTTCGGGCATGCACTCAGCATCCTATACGTGATGTTGTTTCTTATGCTTGGTTATCTCCTTCCTGCAAAAGTTTTGTTCTCGCTCTCTCAGTTAATGTCATCCTGGTTACCTATCAATAAGCTCTTGATATTCTTCATTGGAAAGTCGTTATGGATGAAGAGATAAGAACTCTAACTGAACTGGGTACTTGGACTCTTGTCTCTACCCCTCCAGGAGCTGATGTGATTGGTTGTCGTTGGGTCTTTGTGATCAAGTTTCTTCCTGATGGTACCATTGATCGTTATAAGGCTCGGCTTGTTGACAAAGGTTTTACTCAAACCTATGGTGTGGACTTCTTTGATATCTTTTCTCCAGTTGCTCGGATTACGACGATTTGTGTTCTCTTTTCTGTGGTCGTTAACAGAAACTGGAAGATGTCTCAGCTGGAGGTCAAGAATGTCTTACTTTATGGAGATCTACAGGAGATAGTCTATATAGAGCAACCTCCTGGGTATGTTGCTCAGGGGGAGTCTCAGATGTGTAGATTAAGGCAATCTATGAACTGAAGCAAAGCTCGCGGACCTGGTTTGAAAAATTCAGCGAAGTTATCTCTGTGATTGGGTTTGCTTGAAGTGTTGCAGATCACACTCTTTGTTCATACACAAGACTTCTACAACACTAGTTGTTCTTGTTATTTATGTGAATGATATTCTTCTTACAGGGGATGATAAGAAGGGGTTGACCTAACAAAAAAACATCTTCTTCAATATTCTGTTACAAAAGATATGGGGTCTCCCAAGTACTTCCTGAGAATTGAGATCTTCTGGAAGCCTGGTTCTGTTGTGCTCTCGCAGCGGAAGTATATCTTGGATCTTTTAAAATAGACAGGTCTTCTTGAGGCTAAACTTGCTCAGTGTCCAATGACTATTAGTGATGACAAGTGTTGGAGTGAGAACTCCCCTCTCCTTGCAGATGTCACCAGGTACAGACGGCTTGTAGAAAAACTCATTTATCTGACAATCACAAGGTCAGATATCTGTTATGCAGTAGGAAGGGTAAGTCAATTTATGCAAGCTCCCAAAGAATGTCATCTTCAATCAGCTCTAAAGATCTTGGAATATGTGAAATAGTCTCCGGAAAAGGGACTTCTGTTTCATAAGAATAATTATTTGAGGATTGAAGCATATTTTGATGTCAGCTATGCAGATGACAAGGAGGATAGAAAATCTACGTCTGGTTTTTGCACTTTCGTAGGAGAAAATCTGGTCAGCTGGAAAAGCAAGAAATAGTCTGTAATCTCCAGGTCAAGTGCTGAAGCTGAATACAGAAGCATGGCTTTGACTACCTATGAGCTGAAGTGGTTACGGGCACTGATGCTTGATTTGGGAGAAGTCTATGATCATTCTCTGCCAATGTTCTGTGACAACAAGCAACTATATATTTTTTGAAGAATCCAGTGTTTCATGAGAGGACGGAGCACGTTGAAGTAGACTGTCACTTTATCAGAAAAGAGGTGTTAAAAAATCAAATTTGCACTATGTTTGTCACTGCGGACAAAGAGCTAGCTGATGTTTTGACCAAGCCAGTGTCCTCCTTTTTAGTTATTTGTAACAAGCTGGGCATAATTGACATATACGCTCCAGCTTGAGGGGGAGTGTCAGAAACTAAGCAGTCCTGGCAGTTAGGCGAATAGGAATGGAGAACAAGATAAGCGGTATGACGGCTAGTACTGGCGGACAGGTCTGGCGGTCTGGCGGGCTAGAGAGGCAGACAGGTTTGGCGGTCTGCCTATTCGGTAGTCCTAGCAGTGTTACTGCGGTGCGGCCTGAGCAGTCCTGGCGATCGAGCGACTTGACTTGGCGATCTAAACAATTGTCCTTTATAAACTGCATTGGTAAACCGCAGTGTGGTCTGGTGATCAGGGGTTATTACAGTGCAGTCTGCTGAGATCAGTTACAATTGACGGTCGGGTGGTTAGGACCAGCCTAATCGCTCGAGATGCTTTTGTATTCTTCTCGCAGATGTGTTATTTGATGATCGTCGAAGTCTTAACCGCCAGTTGGAGATCGACAACTCTCAAGCATGGTCACTGGTGCGGTCTGGCAGTTATTTCTCCTAGAGCTGTTCATTGGGGTTTGACGGATAGAGACCAAAGCAACCATGGTGTCTTTACCGTCTGTATAGTCGTGCAGTTAAGCATGTTTAACCGCACAGCCTGCGCGGCTAGTGTTTTATCTATTCGCCTAGTCGCATGTGACAGGCGTTGTATATTCTTTCTCTTGTTTTTTCTCTCTTCCCATTTTTCTATAAATAGGGGACATACTCATGAATTATGAAATTTTTGGAGCAATAAATTTTTGATATTTAACTCTTTTCACACAGTAAGATCTCAAGTTAGGCATCACAATTATATCTCTTATCATGTTTTGTTATTGTTAATATAAGAAGGTGCACCTGATCATGAAATGCAAGATCTTTCTATCCAATAGGAACAACCAATGAACATAATGGTGTTGTGGGATTGTCAACAAGTTTCAAGATCAAGCACAACAAGGCAAGTACGAAGTAAAGGTTGTGATAATTAGTGTTTTAAATGTCATCTAAGATGTCATTTTTGAGAGAAAAGGGAAAAAACAAAAAAAATTATAAGTTGTGAAATTTATTAAAATTTTGGCTAATATGTCCAATTTTTCTATATATCGATCGATAAGACTTCAAACAATTTTGTCCAGTATTTGAATTCTTTTATTAGTATATATGTTTAAACCATCTCTATGTATAGCACTATATATCTATAAATTGAAATTAGACTTATTATTTTATTCTTTTTATATTGATGGACAAGACTTCAAACATTTTTTCCAATATTTGATTTTAAGTTCCTTTATTAGTATATACGTTTAAACCATCTCTATGTATAGCACTATATATCTATAAATTGAAATTATACTTATTATTTTATTCTTTTTATAGTGTTAATGTTATTACCATTTTTGTACAATCATTTCACACTATATTTTCAGAGTTTATTAAAAAAAAGCATTCAACACATTGATTAATTAGTATTTTTGCTTTTAATATATGTCTATTAACCATGAGAAGACTTATTAGATATTATTAATCAATGATATTTAACTTATAAAAAAATTGCTTGCTATAAAAACTTGTGTTATCTAAATAAAATAGTGTGCATAAATGATAATGTATTTATTTGTATTTTTATAGTTGTTAGTAGTAGTGTATTGCTAATATTTGGTTGAGTACTATTCAGCAGTATTTTGTGACATAAATGACTCATTATTTTCCTGCCCATTATGTTATGTTTTTTACTTTTATGAGATATATAGGTAACTACATATACAAAAGAATTTAGTTGAGATGACATATTTTAAAATATTTTCAGCTTCTCTCCGACATTCGGCATTTTAAAACACAATTTGACATATCTCCGACATCCAACATTTTAAAACTCAATTTGACATGTATCCAACATCCGACATTTTAAACCTAATCTCACATATCAACATACAAGATTTACATCATTGGTGGTAATGGATTAAGTTTAGTATTGGTTGATAGAAATACTGCAAAATCTTAGACGAACGTTCTGCTGTGAGTACCTCGGCTATCATTCATAGAGTAAGAAATTGTTGAGATGTGGAGATATTCTATCAAGATATGACAAGATCAGTTTAAATCTCATTGGACTTATTTTGATGTTATATCTCATTTCTAAATTAATATATTAATGATTTTTTGTTTTGATTAATTAAAGATGGTTAAGCTTTGTTGCTCAAATTAAGCCTAAAAACTCGCCATTTTTTGCTAAATTAAATCTTACTTAATTATTCAATTGGTTTATAAAAAAGGCAACAATCAAGCTTTAATTATCCATAAATTTTTACTCAGAAATAAATTCCATCTTGAGGCTTAAGAGGGATAGTTTGTCAAGAGGGATAGATGGTTAAGCTTTGCTGCTAAATTAAGCCTAAAAGCTCACCATTTTTGTAGAGGGGATGATAAGTCGAGACCCGGATGGGTTGGCGATGCGGCCGACCCGGATGGGTCGGCGATGCGGCCGACCAAGATGGGTCGGTGATGCGTCCGACCAAGACCTAGAAGGGTTGGCGATGCAATCAACCAAGAGCTAGATGAGTTGGCGATGCAGTCGACCAAAACCCAGATGGGTTGGTGATGTAGTCAACTTGGTTGTGTTGGGCTTGGTGTTGTTGGAGCATTGAAACAAGAGAGAAAGAATCGAAGTGAGAAAAGATGAGTCAACCCAAATGGGTTGGCAGTGCAGTTGACTTGGTTGTGTTGGGCTTTGTGTTGGGCTCGTGTTGGAAGATGAAAAGAGGAGAGAGAAAGATTTAGGGAGGAAATGGAGAGGAAATTCTAAAAAACAATACGAAACTGTGTAGAAATTTGTATCCTATACTTGCCTTGGATGTAATGGACATATGTCACAGCATGGAAAATAATATAAGAAAATGTAAATCTCCTTTTTGGGGAGTGTTTCATTGCAGCACTTTCATTCTCGTTTTGCATGCCATTGCTGTTACCCGTATTTTCCTCCAACACCAATAATGTGTGCATCAGGTAACTCACCAGGAAAAATGTCAGTTCAACTATAAACATAACAATAAGGTTGTTCTATGTTATCTAAAAGGGCTAAATCAGAATGTACAGAGAAAAATAAGAAGACAGTGCAAAAAAGGAATGGCAAATGACAATCACAAATGCCTTTTTTGTTTCAATCAATGATTCTCAGAAAAATGAGAATAAAAAGGGGAAAAAACTCATATTCAAACCTCCTAAATATAATTTAGAATTTACCTGTATGGAATATGTTGGTGGGTTGCCGGGTCCCTATACTTCTTTGCAAGACCGAAATCAATAATATAAACCTTTAAGAATAATTACTAGAAATAAGTAAAGCAAATAGAATTCCAATTCTCAGACATTAACTAGGTTAGAAGGTGAACCTGGTTTGCTCTCCTTCCCAAGCCCATAAGAAAATTATCAGGTTTAATGTCTCGATGCAAAAAAGATTTTGAATGAACAAATTCCACTCGGTTGATCTGGACAAAAGTTATTAGTCAAACAACATGAACAGATTTCAATAGTCAGTTCAAATAAAGCTAATCCAAATGATACCATCTGGTCTGCAAGCATCAGAACCGTTTTTAGAGACAGCTTTCTGCTACAAAAGTTGAAAAGATCTTCAAGACTTGGCCCAAGTAAATCCATCACCAGCACATTGTACTCTCCTTCAACACCAAACCATCTAACGTTTGGAATTCCAGCTGCAAGATCAGGAAAAAATATGAAAAACTCTTCAAGATGCTAAATAATTTCATATAGAGAGCATGCAAAAATTAAAAGTGAAATCAAGTACTTCCTCCTTGCAGGATCCTATAAAGCTTTGATTCGTACAGTAATTGAGGATGTTTTGTCTTAACATTTTCCTGACAGAGACATGTGCTCAACGTTAACATAAGGAAAATATGATATAATATGTTAAAAGCTATTCAATATAGAAAAGAATTGCAATATGACATGTTTTAACACAAGTAAGCATTTCACAAAGAAGCATATCAGCAAACATTGTCCAGTTTTTAAGCAAATATTATAAAACAAGGATGAGCTGTAATGATTAAATGTAAAAACAAAGAGAAGAATCTAACATTTTCTAATATTAAATTATTTACAAAGGCAAGACATATTATACATTCTACAGCATTCAAGCAACAAACAAAATAGAAAACCAAGTGTAGATCAGGATTATAGCTAACAATGGGGGAATAAATGCTCTTTAAATGAAAAAAAAAAGAACAAATCCAATAACAAATACTGAGATAATTCTCCTAACGACACAGATTGAGCATACAATACAGTCAGCAAGTCAAACATAATTGCAATAACTATATAATTTAATAAGGGCTTATTCAGTTAAATTATTCATCCAGTGATGTATAATTTCTGACGTAACCTAATTAATCAGGAAGTGAAATTTGCAAGAACTACATAATATAAATATAGGCATATGATATTGGAATTATTCATCCACTGACATATAATTGCAGATATAATCATAATTATTATTCATCAAAAGGCATAGTCTTAGAAGAGGCACTTTGATGAAGTTTCAAAAGGAAGTTTCATTGGAGCCTGGGAGACTTAACATGGAGTTAATTCACGCAGCCATTCTGAATTATATAATACTACTAATGCACACTAGCAACTCCTACCCAATTTACCATTCTGCAGATACCAAGAGAGAACCTTCAGATGGAATCTGAAGGCCCACATTAGAATGACTAAAACCCAAGGTAAATAAATTATGGAAACTTCATGAGCAGCAAGTCACTGAATATAGAAAACTGATATTTCTTTCATGTCTCTTGACATTCCATTGAAGCTTGCTGACAACCATGGAGCCAATGACCCATTCAAAAGCCTTAGTGTTCACTAAATTGGGATAACATTCCAACCATGGAGCCAATTGTTGGAGCCGACGGTTCACATATCCTTAGTTTGATAATATCAACTCTCAAGTTGTATTTGATTACATCTTGTGTTTGGTAGAGTGTGCAGGTTTACATGTCCGAGAAATGCAAGGAGCCCTCCTTTGGAACCTACCGCCGAGCGGTAGCAGCTAACGCTGGGCGGTAGCCTGAATTAAATGGACAAAGCGCTCGGGAACCTACCGCGCTGCGCTAGTCCTACCGTCCTCGTTAGCTCGATGAATTAATTTCCCAAGCTCTCGGGAACCTACCGCGCAGGCGCTAACTTTCTACCGCGTCGCGCTAGCCAGAGGCGTTGAGACAGTGGCGTCGAGAGCGTCGAGACAGCACTACCGTCGGGCGCTAGCTTGGTACCGCGCCGCGGTAACTCTTTCAACGCTCAAGGCGTCGAGTGGTTGAGACAAGACTACCGTCGGGCGCTATCTACCTACCGCACCGCGCTAGCATTGGAAAAAGAAAAATATTTGTTTTGAATATTTTTCCAAATTTGGAGAACAGCTGTCAACATCAAGCGCGTGAACCTACCGCCGAGCGCTAGTTTTACCGCCGGCGGTAGTCTATTTTCATAAAGTTATATATAAAGGCGCCTCGTTTTCTGTGTTGATACCTAAGACCATGCTTGTCACGGCGTCAAGGCGAACCAAGGCGAGCATCAGGCGCCTGGACGCTTAGGTGATAAGGCGGACGCCTAGGCGACAATAAGGCGAGCAACCCGAAGCGTCAATGTGGCTTAAATTTTTTTTTAATGACTTTAGACTGCGGTTTTTATAAAAACCGCAGTCTAGTCTTTTTTAAACTTTTTTTACGTATTTTTTTTTTAAATTTATTTTAATGACTTTAGACAGCGGTATTTATAAAAACCGCTGTCTATAGTCATTAAAATAAAGTTTAAAAAAATTTAAAAAAAAATTAAATTTTTATTTTATTTTTGAAATGACTTTAGACTACAGTTTTAATAAAAACCGCTGTCTAAAGTCATTAAAAAAATTTAAAAAAAAATTTAAATTAATTTTTTATTGACTTTAGACTGCGGTTTTTAGAAAATAGACAGCGGTTCCAGGCGTAGAAAAAAACAATTGTTGATTTTAGTTTTTGGTAATGGAATTCATTTCCTGTCTTTTTACCTGTGTGTACTGAATACTACTGATGTGGTTGTTAGATTGTGCAGTTCTGAAAAGTGCATAGATCTCCAAAGGAGAATCTGCCCAGGAAAACGAGTCCAGAGATATACCGCCGCGCAGTAGCTTCCTGTACTAGTTCTCTGGGTTGGAAATATTTCAAAATTTGTAATAAACGTCGTTAGAACCTTATTCACCCCCCCCCCTAAGATTGTCCACTAGATCCAACACCAATGACCCGCATTGGTAACATTCCCCACATATAAGGGACATAAATAACCATCAAACACAGAACAAAAATAAATGTTCTCCTCAAAATCTTTCAAGAGGGTAATATCAAAATAGATTATTTAAACTTCATAAATAAATTTGATATCATATATAATTACCTTAACAAACTAGATCATATGCAACAATTTTCGGATCCAATGCAACAAACTTTTGCAAAGAAAATTCACACAATTTTGAAGCAGAAATTTCAGCAAAATTGTATTGATCAAATCCAGATATCCATTGATGTTTTCCTCTCTACAACCAGAGCTCTCAGCTATCAAAAACACTTGAAAATAATATCGAGTGAAAGAGATATCCAAAGCACATTCATTGCACAATAAAATAAATTCATTTTTAAGTCAACTTGCCATAAAAATGGAGTGATTTTCGTTGCTCTTAATGTTACTACATTGTGACTGACATTGGGATATATTGTGTGCAACACTTAGATTGATTATCCTGGTCATCTCTAAATGTATTTGCATTCACTAACGCACATTTGTTTTCAAAATTCGAACATATTACATTGCTTATCCTTTCTCCAACATAAGGATGCTCCAAAACGCAATTGATCAATGATTGCAACCATCTTTACTTCTGATAAAATTACACTCAACATTATAAATTTATGGCACATTTATAAAACCAACTTAACAACAAAATATAACACATTTGTTCTCTTTAAGGTTCAAACTACTTGGATCATCAAATTTGTCAATTTTGAAAGACAAACACTTATTCATGGATGGAAGTGTCATTCATACATGAAATACTATGAATATAGTGTGAACACAATAGATCAAATACGCAAGATTAAAATTGTTAGGTTTCACCCACAAAAATGGAGAGATGATCGATCCAGAAATGAGTGAATTTATAAAAATTATGTACTAAATAACCTCACAAGTCTTATGATCTGGGAATCAAATCGTGCGTAAATCAGATAGATCGTGGCCATCTTTAGTCCAATCTAAAATGATAGCAAGCAACATTTTGAACAGAAGACAATGGTTGTTGAGAGGTGAAGAGAAAGACACCAAAAGTCAATAGGTGAAATCGGGTCATCAATTAGACATCTAATGGGTATCATCTTGGCAACTAGTACAAATGTCTCAACATTATCACTTCAATAAGTTCAGCTAAAGCCTTTTAGCCACTAATTGCATTGTAACTAGCCATACATCCATTTGAGTTAGTTTAAATGGCATATACCAATTCGCATCCCACAAACATTTTCCTTTGGGTTGAAAAAATCACAAGTTTCATTCACTTTCATAACTTTTTGTTAAGCACATAACTTTTAAGATAAAGAATCATGAGAAATATAGTTAAAAGCTCTATGCATGATCGTTTACCATTTCTTTGACTAATAGGTAACTCTAGCAGGGAATGGAGACCACCAAACAAGACATTGTGGAGAGGATCCTGAGCCATGGGGAGAACATATAGATACTATCAGAAACAATTGTTTCCTCAATGTTGATCAATGGTAGGAGAAACTAGTAACCATTGTGTCCAATACATGGAGACATTTTTTCCTCAATTGGGGGATTTAATATTTCAAAATCACACATCTCAGTGGCAATGACAACATTAGTTCATAGGGAGTGGATTGAGAAAATACATCCTTGCAGATAAAATTGAGATCCAACGAAGGATTATAAGTCTATAACACTTGTACCCTTTTTGAGTTCTATAATAACCTATAAACAAACAATGAAGTAGGATCACATTTTGCAACCATTTGATCTCTTTTATAAACAATAAAGTATTTGCAAAAAAAAATTGATAGATAGAAAGGGTTCTCTACTCAAAAAAAACATTTGAAGTGTAGCATCATTCTCCAACGCAATTGAAAGTGTTATATTGATGAGAAAGCATGCTTTCAGCACAACATCCTCCCAAAAATGGGACATTCATATGAAACATCATGGCCCATGAGAATAAAGGGTTGGATCTCGTATCTCTCATACAAAAAAGAAATCCCAAAAATCTTAACAACATGACCTCATAATTGATGTAAACAAGACATTAGTAACCATCAATGAATATCAAGATCGATTCCAACTCCCAAGTGAGTCACTTTCCAACCAATTGGTTATTGAACTCCCCAAATATCAACGAACAGAACAATATTGTTGTCGTCACACCAAAACAACATCCGTCCGACATATATAATAAAGATTGAAAATCAAATTAAGGGGAAAGCCAATCGTCTTATAATTAGATACAAAATCACATTCTTGTTGAAGCCAATGCTCCATTGGAGTACTGCCCAAGTTGATGTGCATATTTCTCATGTCATATGCATGCTTCAGTCATTGCATGGATGTTGCATTGTTGCTAACTTGTGTGTCTATATAGATTGTTGATGTTTACACATGTGCGTACACGATTTATTGTTGCCTATCCACATGCGTTCCTATTCTCGTTGTTGCATGGATGACTACCCACATGTGCTCGCAATTGCCTGGCCAACTGCCCACATGTGTTTGTTTCTACCCGGTCCCGTACCCACATGCTCTCCTTTGCCTGGTTAAAATCTTGCTACCACCTTGATGCCAGCAAATGGTCTTCCAAGCTAATTTTAATTCAAATGCCCTTTCAAAAGCTTTATATAAGCTTTTTTGTTTAGTGTCCCCTCATATCAAGAGCATTGTTGTAGATGTTCCCCAAAATATCGATTGATATGTTGTTTTCGGTAGAGAAATGTCACAGCAACATCATATGAGAAAATATCATTTAGAATTATGGTTGTAGATATATCGTGATATATCACTGATATGTTATGATATCACCGTAATTCGTGATATATCACTGATATGTTATGATATCACCGTAATTCGCGATATATCATTATTTATCCAGACATAACAAGGAAAATGGCATCTTCTTATTTAAGAGAACGATTAAGATGTTGAAATTTGAAGAAAGAAATTTGATAAAAATAAGATATACCTAAAAATATGTAAAATTTAATATTTTTATATTTAGTAACTGTTATTGTTATTAGGGGAACTTAATTTTGTTAATAATTATTATGGCAGCTTAATTTTGTTAACCGTTATTAGGGAACTTTAATTTTTGCTATTTGTTATTAGCTGAGTTTAATTTTGTTAATTGTTATTGTTATTATAGAAGTTTAATTTTGTTAATTGTTATTGTTATTATAGAAGTTTAATTTTATTAATTATTATTGTAAAGATTTATTAATGTTGTCACATTTACTATTACTACATTAGTGTATTAGTTGCTAGAAGCTAACATACACACACACATATATGATATATCTATATATATACATATTGGAATCTAATATTTTATAATGTATATCCCTCATAATCCGATATCCCACATTTTAAACTCAAACTACCATTAACTCAACATCATTAGTCTGCATCATCAAAAGGTATAAACTTAGTTATTAAAGGCGCAAGGCGCACCAAGGCGCAAAGGGGTCTTGAAGCCTACGCGCAAGGCTCAAGGCGCAAGCGCGTGCCCAAAGAATATAAGGTGCAACCACATTCATTTTAAATAATTAGCATAAAACCTCAGTTAATCTTCTTTGTTAGAGTTCGGCAGTTTGATGATCTAGTCGCAGCGGCTTGTAGTTCGGGCGGTCAGGCGGTTTGTCCAGGCGGTCTGATTGTGTGGCGGTTTGGTTAGTGGCAGCGGTTATGTCTGGCAGCTATCTTGGCAGGATTAGAGGTCTGAAGGTTAGCCGCAGCAGCGATCTGGAGACTTGTCGCAGCAGCGGCCTGGTGGTTAGCCGCAGTAGCAGCCTGGAGACTTGCCGCAGCAGCAATGGTGGGAGTCCGCATCTGCGGTCTGGTGGGAGTCCGCAACTGCGGTATGGTGGCAACCCACAGTTGCGGTCTGTTGGCTTGTCGCAGCAGCGGTCTGATGGTTAGCCACAACTGCGGTCTGGTGGCAACCCGCGGTTGCGGTCTGGTGGCTTGCCGCAGCAGCAGTCTGATAGTTAGCCGCAACTGCGGTCTGGTGGCAACCCGCAGTTACGGTCTGGTGGCCTGCACCGGCGGTCTTCCCTGGCGGTCTGGCGGCTTTCCTCAGTTGTCGTTGGGTGGTATTCAGTTGTTCTTTGTATAGTGTGTAGTTTGACGTTGTCAAACCGCATAGGCTGCGAGGATTGTATATAGTCCCACATCGTTTGTTGTATTCTCTCATCTCCCTCATTTTCTATAAATAAGGGGCATACTTATGTAATGATTATCTTTTTGAAGCAATATATTTGTCTTTATTTAACTATTTTCACATGATATCAGAGATAATCGGTCCTTTGATCCAACTTGTTTGCGGTATGTTTGTCTAACCGCTTTCGGTCTGCTTCTTTCGGTCTTCTTCCGGACTTCTTCCGATTTTCTTGCTTGACGCTGTTCCTGCGACTTCTTCCTTTGCGGCTTGTTCTGTTCGCACGGCCTTCCTTGCTAGCCGCGCTTTCTTGCTCTTTCTTGCTTGTGGCTGCTTATTTGTGCGGCCTTTGCGGGTTTCTTGCCGCGCGCTCTGCTTTGCTTGTCGCTCTTCTTTGCGACTTGTTGTGTTTGAGCGACTTCTCTGTTGTTCGCGCTTCCTTCTTTCTCCTGTGTTCCTGCGCCTTGTTTCTTCTCGCGTGGGTTGTTTTCTCTACTTGCGCGGTCTCTTTCTCTCTTTTCTCTTCTCTTATAGCGCGGGTTGTTATCTCTGCTCGCGCGGTCTCTCTTTTTGCGCTTGTTCTTCTGGCTTCTTACTCAACCGTGCGGTTTGAGTCTCTGCCAGTTTTCTTTTCTTGGTCGTGCTCTGTCTGCGACTTGTTTGCCGACCTGTTTGTCGGCATGTTCTCCTTTTGCTCTTTTGTCGGTTTGTGTCTAACCGTGCGGTTAGTCTCTTTTCTTTCCGGTTTCTTTCTCCATGAGGTCATTTTCTCTTGTCTCTTCTACAGCTCGTGCTCTTTTGGCCTCTTCCGATAAGTGGCTTATTGACTCTGGGGCCACTTGTCACATGACCGGCAATTTTTGTTTGTTCTCCTGTTTGAACAACCAGAAATGGGTATCTCCTAGGGTTATTGCTGATGGGACTTCTGCTCTTGTGCATGGTGTAGGCATTGTGCACATCAATCCGTTTTTGCAGCTTGAGGACACTCTTTATGTTCCCACTTTTCCGTGCAATTTGTTGTCTGTTCATGCACTCCGCACACAGTTGCAATGCACGGTTACTTTTACTGTCACTACTTGTTCTTTCTGGGATTCTGCCTCTAAGGCTACAATTGTTACTGGGAATGCGAGTGGTGGCCTCTTATTTCTTGATAATGCAGTTGCTCCTTCTGCTTCTTCTTCCCTTCAGCAATGACATTGTCGTCTTGGTCACCCTCCTCGCCTCATCCACCTACTTCTTCCAGATCTTCCTCAAGAGAATTCCCCTTTGAATTGTGAAGCTTGTCAGCTTGGCAAACACCATCGCTCTTATTTCCCAGCACGAACGGGACGTAGTTCTTCGCGTCCTTTTGAACTAGTTCACTCTGACATCTGTGTTCCTTCTCCTACTGCCACTATTGATAGAGGTAGCTTATACTTTGTCACTTTCATTGATGATTTCTCCAGGTGTACTTGGTTGTATCTCTTGAAAGATCGTTCTGAACTTTACACTGGCTTTACCGCCTTTTATAATGGGATCTTGACACAGTTTAATGTGTCTATTCAAGTTCTTCGTACTGATAATGTCAAAGAATATGTCAGCCGTCAATTTTCTGATTTTTGTACGAGTCATGGTTTAATTCATCAAACTTCTTGCCCATATACCTCTCAACAGAATGGCGTTGTTGAACGCAAGAATCGGCATCTCTTGGATGTTGCTCGCAGCCTTCTGTTACAAATGAATGTTTCTCGGTCTTATTGGGGTTATGTTGTCCTTCTCTCCTGCTATCTCATTAATCGAATTCTCTCATCTATTCTTCAGGGCAAGACTCCATTTCCATTCTGTATCCCGAGACTGAGCCGTTTCCTTTACCTCTTCGGATTTTTGGATGTACGGCGTTTGTTCACGTACCTTCTCCTGGTCATGACAAACTTTCTCCTTGTTCTGTTAAATGCATATTCCTTGGTTATTGTCCGACTCAGAAGGGATATCGTTGTCTTGATCCTCTTCTCGGAAAATAGTATGTCTTTGCTGGTGTCACCTTCTTTGAGGATACACCATATTTTTCTCATACTTCTTCTCTCTTGCCCTCAGATACTTCCTCTTAATTTCCTATTGTCTCGGCACCTATTCCAGACCAAGTTCTTTCCACCACTGTTCCTGTTACACCGTCTCCTTCTCTCGAGACTGAATCTTTGCCCTTGGAGCCTTCTGTGCATGTTCCCGAGCCTCTTCTCTCTTCTGACAATGGATCTGCTACTACGGACTAGAGTGATCTTGATCTTCCCCTTGTCATGTGGAAGGGTGTCCGCCAATGCACTAAGCATCCTATTGAAGATGTTGTCGGCTTTCTCTGGTTGCCAAGTGTTTTGCTCTTGCTATATCTTCTGCTGTCATCCCGGCTACATATCAAGAGGCTCTTGCTATTCAACAGTGGAAGGCCGCTATGGATGAAGAAATGCAAACCTCAACTGAGAGAGGTACTTGGACTCTTGTTCTCACACCTCTGGGCACAGATATGGTTGGTTGTCTATAGGTTTTTGTTGTCAAGTATCTCCAAATGGTTTTTTTGACCGTTATAAGGCGAGGCTGGTTGCCAAAGGATTTACTCAAACGTATGGTGTTGACTTCTTTGATACCTTCTCTCTGATTGCTCGCATCAGCACTATACGTGTTCTTTTCTCTGTCGCGGTTAATAGAGACTGGGAAATGTCTCAGTTAGATGTTAAGAATGTCTTCCTCTATGGTGATTTGCAAGAGGTGGTTTACATAGAGCAACCTCCTGGATATGTTGCTCAGGGGGAGTCTCAGGTATGCAAGCTTCGGAAGGCGATTTATGGTTTAAAGCAGAGTCAACGAGCTTGGTTTGACAAGTTTAGTGGGGTTGTTTCTCTTATTGGGTTCAATCGGAGTTCTGTTGATCATTCTTTGTTTATACGCAAGACTACTAAAGGCCTTGTGGTTCTTGCCGTCTATGTTGATATCTTTCTTGTTGGTGATGATAAAGAAGGCATTGATCTGGCAAAACGACATCTTCGACAACATTTTGTTACTAAGGATATGGGAACTCCGAAGTATTTTCTGGGAATTGAGATTACACAAAAGCTAAACTCTGTGGTTCTTTCGCAGCGGAAGTATGTGCTAGATCTCTTAAAAGAAACTGGTCTTCTTAGCACAAGACCTTCTCGTTGTCCGATGACTGTTGGGGATGATGAGGGGTGGACTGAAGATTCTCCTCTTCTCCCAGATTGTACTGTGTACAGGCGACTTATAGGCAAACTCATCTATCTGACTGTTACAAGACCAGATATCTGTTATGCAGTTGGGAAGGACAGTCAGTTTATGCAAACTCCTAGAGAGTGTCATCTGCGTTCTGCTATGAAAATTCTGAAATATGTGAAAAGATCTCCAGAAAAGGGTTTGTTGTTTCAGAAACATAATCATTTGAAAATGAAGCATATTCTGATGCCAACTATGCTAATGACAAAGAAGATAGAAAATCTACATCAGGTTTTTGCACCTTTGTAGGAGGAAATCTTGTTAGCTGAAAAAGAAAAAAACAGTCAGTGGTTTCAAGATCAAGTGCTGAAGCTGAGTATATGAGCACGGCTTCAACAACTTGTGAATTGAAGTGGTTACAATCGCTTATGCTTGACTTGGGAGAAGTCTATGATCATCCTCTCCCTATGTTCTGTGATAACAAAGCTGTGATTTACATATCAAAGAATCCTGTCTTCCATGAGAGGACAAAGCACATTGAAGTCAATTGTCATTTCATTAGAGAGGAGGTGTTAAAGAACCAGATCTGCACTCCGTTTGTCACTTCTGATAAAGAACTGACAGACATCTTCACGAAACCAGTTTTCTCTTCTCTTTCAGATGTTTATGCATGGTTGATATATATGCTCCAGCTTGAGGGGGGGTGTTAGAGTTCGGCTATTTGATGATCTAGTCGCAGCGGCTTGTAGTTTGGGCGGTCAGGCGGTTTGTCTAGGCGGTCAGGCGGTTTGTCTAGGCGGTCTGATTGTGTGGCGGTTTGGTTAGTGGCAACGGTTATGTCTGGCGGGCTATCTTGGCAGGATTGGCGGTCTGAAGGTTAGCCGCAACTGCAGTCTGGAAACTTGTCGCAGCAGCGGCCTGATGGTTAGCGGCAGTAGCAGCCTGGAGACTTGTCGCAGCAGCAATTGTGGGAGTCTGCATCTGCGGTCTGGTGGGAGCCCGCAACTGCGGTCTGGTGGGAGTCCGCAACTGCGATCTGGTGGAAACCCGGAGTTGCGGTCTGGTGGCTTGCCACAGCAGCGGTCTGATGGTTAGCCGCAACTGCGGTCTGGTGGCAACCCGCAGCTGCGGTCTGGTGGTGGCCTGCACCGGCGGTCTTCCCTGGCAGTCTGGCGGCTTTCCTCAGTTGTCGTTGGGTGGTCTTCAGTTGTTCTTTGTATAGTGTGCGGTTTGACGTTATCAAACCGCAAAGGCCGCGCGGATTATATTTAGTCACACATCGTTTGTTGTATTCTCTCATCTCCCCTGTTTTCTATAAATAAGAGGGCATACTTATGTAATGATTATCTTTTTGGAGCAATAAATTTTGCATTTATTTAGCTCTTTTTCACATTCTTGAACAGAATCTTCATATATTCTACTCATTAATCATTCGTTACTATCATTTATATCTCTTAAAAATAAAATCAATATGGTCGTTTGCATCATATCTAAGTCTCAACGATCGATTATGTTTCAAAAACACTAAATCCTATAAAAATTATTGAGTTCTTGCATTATTTTTTCATTATTTTGAAAACAATTATAACAAAAATCACACGCAGACGCGTCTTTAATGTCCAAAGGCGCACGAAAGCGCAAACCTCTGAGCCTTATGAGCATGGAGCCTTGAGCACGCCTGAGACGCGCCTTTAACAACATAGGGTATAAACAACCTCCAAATTAACATAACAAACTCATTGATGTCCTCCTCAAAATCCTCTAAGAAGATAATAACGAATTAGGATATTTAACCTTTAAAGATATTTCATAATAATCATAGTGAACAAGATCACACAATGATTTTAGGATCTTCTACAACACTGGTTGAACCAAAAAATGCACAAAATAATCTCAAGGCACAAATTGGCACGAGTTAAACCTATCATTCATTCATGAGGAAATTTTACTAGCATCTTATATACCACGATAGCTTAGACTTTACAAAAAGAACAATAAATAATACATTAATTCTCTAATAATCTCCCATCTCAGTTACAAACAAAGCAGCCAACCATCATCACTACGTATATATTAATCATTTGATGCAAATTTTTGAGATTTGAATTTTTATTTTGTTTTTTATTATACGAAGTTCTCCCAAAGCTCTAGTACCTAATAACTCTAATTTAAACATCAAAGGATCCCATGTCGAAAAATCCTAATGTTGGACATTTATATCTTCCTTTGTTGTTTGTTTACAAGTTTCCATCTCAGTTAAAGTGCTCAAAGCTAAAAATATTTCCCATAAAGAGGTGGTATCCAGCATGAGGCAACAAGATTCAAGAACAAAAATAATAGTAGCACTAAACCAAGAAAAATGGCACTAGTTCAAGAGAATTTACTAGAATTCGGAATTAAATTTTATTTTCTATAAGCAAGCTAGATTTTAGCTAAAAGAATGATATTTAGCATCTTCTCATTGACGGCCATAAGATAAGTTGTGTAGCTCAAGGCAGAAACGAAATGACCAATTATGCACACACAAAGCCTAAACGCACACAGAAACAGATGGAGTTAAAACTAATGTTAATTTCCACAGTTGAAAAATAGTCTTCAATCTCCTCCAAAAGAATAACAGTAATTCCAAGTCCACAAATATTGACAGTGTTTTAATCCTACAAAACTAAAGAATAACCGAAAATACAAGCATAAGAAGTCAAAAAATAAAGACTCCCAGTTCTCAGACTGAGAAAAAACCCAGATATCAATAACTTCTTTATGTCTCTAACATAAAAACATAAATAAACATTGAGAAACTAATGAGCTCCAGATTAAGAGGGAGAAGGGGAAGGTGTGGAAATACTAGAATAGGAAATTTTCCGGATATAGCAAGTTCAATCACAACACTAAATTCCCCCAACCTTCCCATTGGGAAGATGAAGTCATTTCTATTAAAGGTCAATCATTCAGCACACAAAAATTCTAAGATCCTGTTAAAAAGGCAGCCTGCAACAGCAGCAAACAAATTCAGACCACAGCCATAACATAAATAATACTTACAAGCTTAATCGCGACTTCTTCATTTGTTTGCACGTTCGTACCTGCAATCAGCACAAATAAAATTCTACTCACCGCAAAACAGGCAACGATGACCTAACATCATACTTAAACGAGAGCATCGAAGCAAGAATTCCGAACATACCTAAATAGATCTCACCAAACGATCCGCTCCCGATCTTCCGGCCAAGCCGGAACTTGTTTCCCACGCGAGATTCCATTGCCATGGTTAGAAAACGCAGGCGCTAAACAAAATCTTCACAAACCTCCCAAGCCCAGCAGAAAACTAAGACGGAAGCGATCCACACCCCCACCGCCGCGATTTTGGAGAATTTCACAGATTCAACAATCAAAAGGCCTAAAAAATAAACATCTGGCAAAAAACACCGATCACCGACTAATGCCCGTCGTCCTCATCGATCAACGGACGGTAACCTAAATTTGAGAAAATAGAGAGAGATTCTTAGCTAGGGTGAAGATTGAAGGGAGGAGCGAAAGGAGAGGAAGAGGTCTACGTGATTTTATCACCTTCGCAAGCTTTAATCAAATCTTGAGTTGAGGCGAGGACAGTTTTAGAAGAGATCCAACCCTTTTATTTCTTCTTTCATCTACTAATCTCGCCCAGAAACAACAAATCGATTTCTATCCCTAAAGTAGGTCAGGATTGTGACCTGGGTGTGAGTTCGTGTTCATGGTCGCGCCGTTGGCAGTCCGACCAGCCGGGATTGCCGCGTCCGTTAAAAAGTCATCCTTCTCAAATCTCAATGAGGCCGGGGGTATAAGTGGAATAACGCTTTTATTTTATTTTATTTTGTTTCCACAATCGATTGACCCCGCCGTCCACTTCGCCAGCACTTTCACCCGTTAGATTTACTTTTTAACAAATGCAGATTTCCGGATGGCAATGATCCCATGTGTTAATATTTTTCATATTATAAAAATAATTTATATTTTTTAATTTATACTATATTAAAACGAAAATAATATATACTTTCATTAAACATTCATTTTTTTCATTTTATTCCTTCGATTTAAAAAAAAAAATCAGTTTTTTAAATTTAGGTGATTTTTATTTTAAAAATTATGTTCTGATGTAAATAAAGTAAATTACCTACATCTATACTACATAAAAAGAGGAAAATATCATTTCATTAAATATTCATTTTATCACATTCTAGTTAAAAAATTCCAGTTTTTTAAATTTATTTTTTTTATTTAAAAAATGTGTTCTCATATTGATGGGGTTCCCCCTGAAATTTTCAAGTCAAACCAGCAAGACTCGGACCGAGTATGCGCAAGCCCGACCAGACCGATTACGCGCAACAAAACCCAAGTCCCAAGAGCACTCAAAGGAGGAGCCGAACTCGCGCACGTGCACGACGGGGTCGCGCGGGCGCACCCGGCCGGCGCGGCCAGCCCACGTGGCTCCGGGGTCGCCACCCCACCCCCCTCGCGGCCGTGCCAGCGTCGATCATCGTCGTCACCGTCGTCGGCAGTCACCGTCGCCGCCGCTGACCCCCGTCGTCTCCTGCCTCCTCCTCCGCCTCCGGGCACCTTGCTCGGGCCGCCAAAACCGCTCGGGAGGCACTCTCATCATTTTGGCAAAAGTGGTGATTCGGGTGATCGAAACGAAGCAATGTCATTCACCAGCACAAATCACTTCCTAGCGCAATTATCATCATGACTCTCTAGAAAATTATAAATAGGCGCTTAGACCTTCATTAAAAGACAAGCAACTCGAGAGGCAATAGAGCTCTGAGGTTTTCTGGTGAGATCGTAGACTGAGGCTGATTCTCCGCTCAGGAAATCTCTTCACTCCCCTCCTTGCGCTTAGGCTCAAGCACTCCCCCAAGTCACGTCAACCGCCTCTGCGAGAGGGCTCTCATCAAGGCTCCACATCAACGAGAGCGCTCCCTCCAAAAGCTCCGTGGACTTAGAGAATTTCTAGGTCGGAACGCTCCCACTCTGGTTCCACGAGCTCAGCAACACTTCAAGGCTGGAGCGCTTCTATTAAGGCTCCGAGGACTTTGTTGTTTTTCCTCATTTCCTGCACCTGTAACGGAGTTGCAGTATGTCGCCCCCCGAGATCAAATCAAACTCTGTAAAACTCCAAGAAGATATTGGATTTTGACTCGGCACAGTTCCAACCACGTGTTTTTTCACCCTTTTCGGGTTTTCCACGTTAAAATGCCTCTTGTCATTTGATGCGATTCATTTTGACTATTTATGCGCCCAATCCAATTTCGAACTAAGGCGTTCTGATTTCTCTAGACCAGGAAAGACTGGGCGACCCACAATAGTTTGGCGTCATCTGTGGAAAGGTGTTCCTAGAAGCTCTAATAAGTCTCAGTATTCCTCCAGCTCGCAGCAATAATGAAGGGAAGCGCGCATGCTACTAGACAATTGGCTCTCAAAGGGCTTAGTGATCAAGCGTCCCCACGAGTCTTAGTGATCAAGCGCGCACACTACTAGACAATTACTTTCTCAGCGCCACGTCTTGAGAAAGTAATTCCCGCACTAGCGACATTAGTGGAAGAGCGCATGTGCCAGATGGAAGAGCGTCAGACACAAACGCTCACCTTACTGAGGAAATGGGAGCTTCCCAAACCTCGGGAGCACATCCCGTGGAAAGCGGTCGAGCCTCATTCCCCTCAGGACACTGATCGCTCATTGGAATAGCCCGCACAATGCGCTCCACAGAGACTCGTGGGGGTACCGCCCGTCAGAAGTCCGACACCCAGAAAGTGAAACAAACCCCTCGGTGAAACCACGCAAGGCAGGGGCAACAACATTTCTCCGAGCTCGGTGCCTCTCTCATGAAGGTTCTAGATGCCCTCAGAAACTACCCCCAACTCTGGAGGCCTAAGGCGCTCCCTCGAGGCAGGGGCAATCAGTCGCAGCATTGCCACTTTCACGAAGGAAACGGGCACGACAATGAAGACTGCATTCTCCTAAAGGAGGAGGTCGAACGAATCACATGTCATGGACTCCTCGAAAATTTCGCGGGAAGGCTCGAGTCGCATGACCAACCCCGAAAGAGCCCACATAGATGCAGCACCACGATGGGGGCCCCGCTCAGGAAGCTGTCAGAGTCGGCCCAGTCAACCGTCACCAGCTTCCCGAAATCCGCTCCTCAGCACATTCGGGAAACCCTCGGGAGCCCGCCAGTCGAAGTACCCGGGATAATGATCGACAATGACGTATCCACCAACGTATTATTACTATCAACCTTCTCCAGCTCGGAATCTCCGGGAGAGACGTCCAGCTCGGTTCAGGGGGCACATATGTCACATGGCACTCAATGATCCCGATCGTAGGAAGTATCATCCTTTTAGTGATACTGGGGGTCCCCCAGTGCTAGCTACGTATAATTTGTCATTCATCATCGTCCGGGCTGCTTTATCATGTGACACCATCCTAAGGGAATAATGTTAAGGGCACTCCGTGCCAACGCACTGGCTCAAGGCATCGCGTAAGATATCCACCTGCATGACTCCTTTCCAAGGGCCTTGGGGTGGTAGAAGTGCAAGTCGGCCCCGTACCAACGCCCCCTGGTTGTCTACTGTTTGTTGCTTCCCCTATTTCTGTATTAAAGAATAAGCTGCAAGAGTGGACTCGCGAACGCTTGTATCTTTCTTTCAGCAATGCAACTTCTGTTTTCCCATTCACCGTGAACGGTTCATCGCAAGACAAGATTGACAAAATCCTTTTTGTACCTCCCAGACAAGATTGGTGAAAGTCTTTATGCACCTCAAGCGCGAGTGGCGAAATTCCTTCTACACCATAGGAGAGATGGACAAAGGTCCGTCTGCACCTCCCAGGCGAGATGGATAAAGTTTCATCTGCACCTTTGCGTGGACAAACCCTGGTTCTCGTGAGGGACGAATGAACAAATTTTCTTCGTCACCTCCACCCATACAGAACACGGTCCTCCTGAGGTGCAAATGAATAAAGGTTCTTCGCCACCTGCACCTAGACAGAATTGGTCCTCCTGAGGCACGAACGAACAAAGGTTCTTAGCCACCTCCACCTGGTCGGACCCCAGTCCTCCTGAGTCGCGAACGAACAAAGGTTCTTCGCCACCTCCACTCGGACGAACCCCGGTCCTCCTGAGGCGCGAATGAACAAAGTTTATTCACCAAGTCCACCCAGACGGACCCCGGTTCTCCTAAGGTGTGAACGAACAAAGGTTCTTAGCCACCTCCATCCGAACGGACCTCAACCCTCCTGAGGCGCGAACGAACAAAGGTTATTTGTCACCTCCACCAGGACGGACCATGGTCCTCCTGAGGCACGACGAACAAATGTTCTTCGCCACCTCCACCCGGACGGACCCTAATCCTCATGAGCCGTGAACGAACAAAGGTTATTTGTCACCTACACCCGAATAGACCCTGGTTCTCCTGATCTACGAATGAACAAAGGTTCTTTGTCACCTCCGTACGGACGAACCTTGGTTCTCCTAAGGCGCAAACAAACAAAGGTTCTTTGTCACCTCCACACGGACGAACCCCGATTATCCTAAGGCGTGAACGAACAAAGGTTCTTCGCCATCTCTGCACGGACGAACTCTGATTCTCCTAAGTCCCGAACGAACAAAGGCTCATCGCCCCTCCTGCATGGACGAACTTCGGTTCTCCTAAAAGCACGAACAAAGGTTCTCATCTATCCTTGCTCAAGGTACAAGCAAGCAGGGGCACATAATCTCCAAAACCTCAGTGGTCTACGGCTCTCCCGAAAACACGAGTAAACAAGCAAAGCTCTACTCTGTTAAAAATAATATGCTCGCCAAAACATAACCATAGCAAACAGATCCAAAAGCAAAAAGGGTCTCTTCTCAAATGAAATGTGTCGCATGATATAGTCCAGCACAACAAAACAACGTCAACATACATCAAAACACAATATTACACATAACTTAGCAATAATGACAGTTAATCAATGCCAAAAATAGAAAACTCACAGGATCTCATAGCTACATCATCAGAAAAAACAAAAACATGCAACGACACAAAAGCACGCCTATAACACAAAAACAGGAAATCAAAATAAACTTGGGAAGAAGATGTCTCAAAAGATCATCCCTCCACGGTCGTATTAGCATCGTCGTCTGAGGAATCCTTCACGCCTAGGATATTGCGCTCTGAAAACCTTCGCGTCGCTCGAAATCCCTTGTTGAAGCCCAAGAAGTACGCAGCTTCACACTCATCCTCTATGAGTGGATCATCCTCTATTACCATCATCTCGGAGCGCGCCTCCTCCATAATGCAAGACCGCTCCACCTCAAAGTCATGGGAAGCTTTATACTAGGCAATCGTAGCCGCACGCACGGCCTCGACCTCCTCCTGCTCAGAAATCAGCTGAGCATTCTCTTCCTTCAGCTGCTCGACCTCGCCCTCCTGCTGGCACATCGCAACATCAACCGCCTCGGTATAGCGGACTGCCTCCGCAAGAGTCACCTCGGTAGAAGCCAACCTCCCGCAAAGATCCCCGATCTCGGAGTCGGCGGTGCTCAGCTTGGCCTGAAGAGACTCCACCTCGGATTGAGAAGAGGACAACTGGGATTCTGCATTAACCAACCAAGAAGTGACCTCCTTCTTCCTCCGGGACTCCGCTAGCGAGTCCTCGGATGCGGCTAACTTCGCCTGTAGAGAAAGAAAATCATCCTTCGTGGTCACATAGGTACAGTTCCATGAGAGCGCAATGTTGCGAGCCTCATCAAGCTGCAGGCACGAAAAACAAACTATTCTCATACACAACGCAAGACAAAAGAGGGAAAATATTGGGGGCAATCAACATATCTTCCGGAGAAGCACATATTAAGCAGATCATTCCAGCTCCTTCCCCCTTCCCGTCTCAAACGACAGCTCAGGGACCGCTCAAGAAGTCGACACGATCGCGAGAATCTTTGGTACATCCTCTGTCTCCGCGGGCGACGGATCAGCAACCAGATCATCTGGACAATTGTCGGCAATGTCAATAACAACCTCGGGGGTAGCATAGGATGACCCGCCATCTGCATGCCACTACGAAAAGTCTAGCTTCCTCATTTTACCATGCTATAGTGGCACGGCGCAGCTCCGCTCCGTATCCGTCGAAAGACCTGCAAAAACTAGTCGCTTCTCGACAACAAAGGCGATGATCTTATAAAGAACAGCCCCCAGCTCACGCGGATCCTCAAAGCCCAACAACGGAGTAAAGTCATGCTCCTTCCCCGTAAGATGACAGCAATAGTCGGGAGGATTCTGCCAAGTCTCATGCAGCTCCCACTGGTTCTTGATGAACCAATATAATGTCCTTCCTTAGTGATAGTCAGTCTTGTCCTCGAATGATAACCATCTCTTATTGCTTTGGACTTCGACCTGATCGCCTAGGCCGGGGCAATCTCACACCATTCACGAAAGAGGCGGACCAACATTCGAGAGTCGTGCTCCTGAAAGAAGCAAAGCAGCACCATGATCCTCATCAGCCCCACTAGAGAAAACTGCGTCACCGGAATGCCGCAGAACCACAGTACAACAATCGCCTCCTCAGTAGGAGGGATCCGAAAACCCACCTTCAAGCACCGCTTTGTAATCGCAAAGTGGCCCGCAGGAGGGTGTTGAACGCGCTCCAACGGGGACAAAGTTACGATCATGACGTCCTCCCAAATCCCGAAGCGCTTCCTCCAACTTCCCATGCGGGTAAAGGTCAAGGACGACGAAAGGCGCATCGATCTCAACAGAACACCTATTGGTAATATTGCCCTCAATGTTCACTAGATTTGATTTGAAGATGCATCATCATCAACACTAAGAGCATAGTTGTATTTGATGTTGGTTAAGCTTATCATGTGCAGGATGTTCCTTGGAACATGGTTAGACAGGTTGTCTAAGTGATGGTGACAGGTGGTCATAAGGTTGGAAGGTGGAGAGATAGAAAATCTATCTAAGTCCACAGGCGTTGAGTGAGGACAACTCACGGACAACTCACTCAACGCCAGATGCAAAGAAATGTGGTTAAGTCCATGGGCGTTAAGTAAAGCAAGCTCACTCAACGCCAAATGCAAAAAAATGTGTTTAAGTCTACAGGCGTTGAGTGAAGCAAACTCACTCAACGCCAGATGCAAAGAAATGTGGTTTAGTCCACAGGCGTTGAGTGAAGTAAGCTCACTCAATGCCAGATGCCAAAAAGCGCTGAGAGAAGACAAGTCAGTCAAAGCCTGACTATTTGTAAGGCATAAAAGTGGTTAAGTTCACAGGTGTTGAGTGAAGGTAGTTCACTCAATGCCATACTATAAAAAGTGGTTAGTAAAGCTCAGATAGTCAAAGCTTTATCTTTGATAGTAATGAAATTTGGTTAAGTCCAAAAGCGTCGAGTGATGAAGGCTCACTCGACGCCTAAGCAGTTAAGACTATAAAAGTCTAGATGCCGTTGAGTGATGAAGACACACTCAACGCACTCAACGCCTAAGCTGATAGAAAATCTGTCTAAGTACAAAATCGTTGAGTGAATGTTATTCACTCAACATCTCATCAAAATAATAGGCTAAAGCAGAAAGCGTTTAGTGAAGAAGCTATACTCAACTCTTTCATTCATGAATGCGACTAAGTGTTTTGGCGTTGAGTCAAGCTTACTCACTCAACGCCTAGTGACAGAAAAACTGTCTAAGTGTTTTGGCGTTGAGTCAAACTTACTCACTCAACGCATAGTGACAGAAAAACTGTCTAAGTATTTTGGCATTGAGTCAAGCTTACTCACTCAGCACCTAGTGATAGAAAATCTGTCTAAGTGTTTTGGCGTTGAGTCAAGCTTATTCACTCAACGCCTAGTGACAAAAAATCTGTCTAAGTGTTTTGGCATTGATTCAAGCTTACTCACCTAACGCCTAGTGACAGAAAATCTGTCTAAGTGTTTTGGCATTGAGTGAAGCTTGTTCACTCAACGCTTATACTAAAGAGCTTGAATTTGACTAAGTCCATAGATGCTGACGTCAAAAAAATTCAAAATATTATGGGATGGCTACAGACGCGACAAATGGCGCCGCATACCTACTATACGACTTTTTACAGTTAAAGCAAAGTTGCAGTTGTCAACTATTGTGGGGCTCATGGGTCAAAATAGTCGTTGATCGGCGGAATAGAAAAGGCGGAGATCAGATCAAAGAAATTAGCTTTTGGAAAGACAGCTGGACTTCATCTTCCTCCTCGCCATTGTTGCATAGCCTGGAGAAGAAGTTCTAACTTTTTACCTGAGATTTAAAAAAAGTTAGCAATAACGATTTCCATCTGCTACAGCAAGACCAGAGATTTCTATGAAGAAGAAGAAGCAGCCAAGGCATAACCCTAGCTACAGTCTTTCACAGTTCCAGCTGATCATCTCTGAAGAACATTTTCTAGAAGTTATGAAGAGGAAAGCTTGAAGAAGCGGTGATCTGAAAGCAGGCTGAGAGAATTATTTCTCTGGAGTCAAAGTTAGGGCTGAATCTACTCAGTTCAGGAAGGAAAGAAGAAGCAGAGCAGCTATTCTGCAAGTTACTTCTCAGCACAAGCCAAGTCAACTTGAAGATCAACAATCTTGTTATTGTGAAGAAGATAGGACAAAGCTGTCTTAGTTCAGGAAAAAGGAGGCTTGGAGAACTATCTCTCTAGAGTCAAAGATAGGACTGAGATTCACACTCAGTTCAAGAAGAAGCAGTTCACTACAAGATACTTCTAGCACAAGCAGCAGGTTCTTGAAGATCATTTTTCTTATTGCTGAGAAGAAGTTAGGGCTGAGTATTTCTCTGTCCAGGAAGGTAGAGTCAGAGATCATATCTCTATAATTATATTTCACCAACCCACCTTCATCTTGTAGGATCCTTTTGGATCTGAGTTGTAGGCCTGATTTATAAAGGCTGAGGTATGATCTGGTTGTAGATCTGAGTGTAGGGCCTATGTGCCTGAGGTAAGGCTTTGGCCTGAGAGTGGGCCTGAGAGTAGGATCTTTTGGATCTAAGGTAGGGCATTTGAGCCTGAGGTAGGAGATTCATTATCTCTAAGTTGTAGGGCACTTGTGCTTGATTTGTAGGATCCTCTGGATCTGAGGTAGGGCTTTTGTGCCTGAGTTGTAGGAGAGTCATTCTCTCTGAGGTAGGGCTGTCCTCCCAGCCTGAGTTGTAGGGCCTTTGGGCCTAAGGTAGGTGATCTTTGGATCACTGAGTTATAGGGCTTTGTGCCCGAGCTGTAGGTATTGGAGGAGACTGAGAGGTCCTGTGGGAATGTTTTGTAAGCTTTTAGGAGTCGAGATTGGAGAAGTGTCTTATCAAACAAGCTGTTAGAAAGGTGGGAGGGAAAGTGGACGTACCCATAATCTGGGGAACCACTATAAACATTTTGTGTTGTGTCCTTGAAAGCAAGCTAACTCAACACACCTAAAACACAAATAAAATTAAAGATAGTCGTAAGAGACTAAGAAACATATTCACCCCCTCTAAGTGATTTAGGTATTCTTGAAATTAAAGACTTTCAACACCACCTTTCGACACCTGCAAAAGAATGGGCGTTAACACAAAAACAAGCTAAAGAAAAAGGATCAATGATTATGGAGGACGACATGACCACGAAGAACAACCCTGAGCATGAGCGTAGGCAAATCTGCGTGCTGGCAGCCCCCACGGCCATGCGGGCCCACGTGCGCGGGGGGGGGGGGGGGGGGGGGGGGGAGCCCCACTGATGTTTTTAGTTGTCTTTCTAAATCACCTAGAGGGGGGTGAATAGGTGAGGTCTGCGTCTTTTTGTGGAATAAAAACTTGAAAGAACAGAGCGTAGAAAATAAACAAATAAGCCACAGGAGACACAAGATTTATAGTGGTTACCCAACCTTAGGTACGTCCACTCTCCACCTCACCAATCTAGCATCATGCTAGACTCGGCTACTTCACTATTATCTCGGATTGAAAACTAATCCTATAACTCGGAGCAATGCCCCTACAACTCGGAGTCAGAACGCTCCTACAAAATCTCGGAAAACAAAGCTCCTACAACTGAGAGAAGAATCTCCTACAAGATTATAATGTTGTATAAAAAAATATACAAACAGAAATTATTCTAGATCATAAGTCTTCAGCCTTTCTTCCTTCTTAAAACTTGAAGCTCTATCAGAAATGAATCGAAGAAGACTACGGCGAAATCTCTAGATCGGAAAGCTTATGATCAACACGATCAAGAAATAGATCTGTAGAAGTTGAACGCCTTGATCTGTTGATGCCTTCTTGTTCTGAATCACTTGGATCGAAGAACAACGATCAGCGAGAATGACGATGTACAGCGGCGGCCTTCCCGATTTAGAATGAATAGAATGATTCAGAAAACTTGATTTCTTGTTAGGGTTAGTCTATTTTGATAAGACCTTTTATAGAACTTGCCTAACGATCATAATCATAAATGACTGCACACGTGGACCAATACGAATCGAGATTAAATTTGAAAACATTTCCGTCTGGACTTAACGAAAATTCAGGAAATGAACTTCATTACTCGAGTGAAGAACAGACTACTCGAGAACAACATTAGTTTCTCGAGAAGAAGGTATAAGGTTCTTGAGAACAAGTCCTTAAGGAAAACACGAAAATGAGATATGGCTTCTCGAGAAGTATCTTCTATTACTCGAGAAATATGTAAAGTCTTCTCGAGAACTAACTGGACTTCTCGAGAACAAATAAACTTCTCGAGACTTAACTTCGTCTTACTCGAGTGCTAGACTTCTGCTTTCTCGAGACATGGCTTGGCCTTCTCGAGTAATGATTTCTGTTACTCGAGTACAAGACTTAAAAAAAATTTGACGAGTTTTAAGTTAACTCGAGAAGGAGGTAAGTCTTACTCGAGTACTGCATGACATTCTCGAGTACTAAACAAAGTCTTCTCGAGAATAGTTTCTGCTACTCGAAAACTACACTGAATAGACTCGAGAAATTTCTCCAACACTACTCGAGTACAAAGATGTCCTACTCGAGTATTGGACTTAGAAAAATTTTCACTTTTTGAAAAATGTTTCTTTTTGAAAAATGTTTTTCTTCAAGGTATTCAGCAACTAGCCTTTCTTCCATTACTTTAGTACTTTGAAGATGAAGTGTGTCCCAATAGAGAAGCTACACATGAGTCAACACCATGGGTCATACAATGAGGGATTACATTGTATGATCCTGTGTTTGGTGACTCATTGTAGACTGATATTGGTCTATACTTGTCAATTATAACCTGCAAGCACTCAACTTGAAAAGAGTATCAAATACAAACTTAATTCATCTTAGTTCAATGGTGTTTTCATACAAATCTAAGTTATTATGGATATAATATCCAACACCCACGCGCGTACGCTCACACACAGGCCGCTCTACGGGCACAGTCGCACCCGCACGCAGGCACCCCCACACGCGTGCGGGCGGATGCACTCGTGCGCGGGTAGCCCCGCGGGTGCATGGGTAGCCCCGCGGTTGCATGGGTAGCCCCGCGGTTGTGAGGGTAGCACCGCGGTTACGCGGGTAGCCCCGCGGGTGCACGGGTAGCCCCGCGGTTGCGCAGGTAGCCCCGCACGTGCGCGCTCTCGCCCACGGGCCACCCCGCATGCGCGGCCGCACTAACGCACAAGCTGCCCCCCTACGCGCAAGCGCTCGTGCACATACAACCCCAATCGCGCGCCCGCCCTCACCCGTGCAGGTCGCCCCATGCTCGCGCATCCCACCACACCTGTGGGTGCTCCCCTCCGCGTGTCGTTATGCCTGCCACCTCTGGGCTTGTTGCCTCTTTCGTCATCCTCCGCACCAGCGCCTATTGGCACAGAACCACCATTGATGCCCTCTCCTGCTCGCTTAATTCCTCACCCTGAAAATATGAAAAATACTAACGTTCTTCAAGTGAGGCATGACGGCCACAGATGCTCCGCGAACTCTAAAATCTCTACAATACCAAGAGGGAAGAGCAGAATGACCCCTTCTAATTTATAAGCATTCGGGGGAAGGATCATAAAGAAAGGCCACCAAATTTGCAAGATATTTTTTGTCAGATTTTCTTGTCTCAAACGGGTAGCGAATAAGCATCAATATTTAACCAGTATCTCGAAAAGCATGACAAATAATCTTCTAATGATTGGAGCGCGTCGGAAGAAGCATGAAATTTCCACGCTCATCGCTTCAGGATCATGACTTGCGATAATTTGGGGGCATTTGATGGAGTCTCCCCTGAAATTTCCAAGTCAAACCGACAAGACTTGGACTGAGTACGTTCAAACCCGACTAGACCGATTACATGCAGCAAAACCGTAAGTCCCAGGAGCACCCAAGGGAGGAGCCGAACTTGTGCGCGTGCACGGAGGGGCCATGCAGGCGCACTCGGCTTGCGCGTAGGGGCGCGTGGCCAGCCCGAGCGGCCAGCCCAAGCAGTCGCACTCCAAACGACCGTGCGCGCGGCCAGCCTGTGTAGCCTCAGAACTGCTCCCCCCTATGGCTACAGGACCGCGCCCTAGCGCGGCCGCACCACCGCGCCCTCTGAGATCAAACCAAAAACTCGGTAAAGCTCTAAGAAGATAGTGGATTTTGGCTCGGTATAGTTCCATTCACATGTGTTTTCACCCTTTCTAGGTTTACGCGCTCAGTCCGATTACGAGCTAAGACAGCCCGATTTTTCTGGACTGGAGAGTTAGGTATTGTATCCACAGTAACCCTGATTTGACGAAGGGTCTAGTTAAGCTAAGATGAATTGAAATTATATTTGATGTGGTATTTTCAGTTATGTGCTTGCAGGTCTACATTGCTAAGTACACACCAATGTCAAGTTACAGTGGGTCAGTAAACACGGGACTATACAATGTAATCCTTCATTGTGTAGGTCAATGTGTTGACTCATGTGTAATATCTCTATTTGGGTGTACTTATATCCCAAGTGCATGAGGAGGATCAAGGAAGGAGAAGGATTCAGATTCAGAAGAATAGAATTTTACCCAAATAAAATTCGTTGAGTATGGTAAGGGATGTCGAATTCGTCGAGTATACTCGTTAATACTCGGCGAATTCGTCGGATATCGTTACTAGCACCTGTCAAATTCATCATATGTACTTGTGGCGGAATATCTGAGAGTGGAAAAACAGTTAAGTAAAATTCGTCGGGTATCATCAAGTATACTCGTCGAATGTATCTAACGATACTCGCTGAATTCTTCGAATATACTTATCGATACACGCCGAATTCGTCGAATCATCTTAACGCTACTTCTCTAGTTTTTTCCAAGGCATTTTTGTCGGTGGCGTCGAGTGCAACGACTGCATCGATGGCATCGAGTGAGTCGACTATGTCGATGACGTCGAGTGCATTGACAACGTCGAGTGCATCGAGTCAGCCAGCCGATACTCGTCGAAATTGTCGAGTATACACCCGTTACTCGTCGAATTCATCGAGTATGATTTTAGCATGTCTTTGAGGGGCTAGCTGGGTTGAGCTGAATTTCTCTAAGTCAATTTCGTCGTATATCACTACTAGTTTGGTGAGTATACTCAGTTATACTCGACGATACTCGACGAAAAGGACTTGATTATTTTTCAGACTATTTTTCAAATTGCGGCTCGGGTTGGATGACGGACATGCACAGTCATTTTCGCAAGTCTTGTTTTGGTAGTTCTTTTATAATTGTTACTATTGAGGATGCCTATAAATATTTAGGGTGGATTTTTCATTAATTCTAATCGCGCTAATTGCTAAAAATTCAAAATCGCCCAAGATTTCAAAAACGACCTATTAGCTTCTGTATAATTCGCTACCTACATTCCGTCAACGCAAAGTGTGCACGATTTAATCTTCTTCCGATTTGACTAGATCTTTGCAATCTGAAGGCATCTATTCTCCTAGATCTAGTCGATTCAAGATTCACGATTCAAAGTCTTCAAGGTTTTCGATTGCACTTTGTTCTCTAAGATCTAGTCGATTCAAGATTCACGATTCAAAGTCTTTAAGGTTTTCGATTGCACCGTGTTCTCCAAGCTATTCAAGTTCAACCTAAATGAAGAACGATAGATATAATACTTCAGATCTTGTTAAGATTTTTCTTATAAAATTATTGTGTAATTTTCCTTTATATTTGTAGGAGATTCATCTCCGAGTTGTAGATTCATTTGTGGATCGAGTTGTAGATCCGTTTGTGGATCGAGTGGTAGGAGAAGTGTCTCCGAGTTATAGGAGTTGCGGCTCCGAGGTGTAAGATTTGTTGAAATCTGAGAAAGGTGAAGTAGCTGAATCTAGCCCTTCCTGGTAGATAGACGAGGCGGGACAGTGGACGTACCCAACTCGGGAAACCACTATAAATCTTTGTGTTTGTGTGCTCTTATTTTTAAAGTATTTTTATTCCGCGAAAAGACACAGACATCACCTATTCACACCCTTCTAGGTGATTTAGGTAGACACTAGATACTTTCAATTGGTGTTAGAGGGAGATTGTTCGTTATAAGGTTAACACCTTGAACAAGATCTCCCATTTAGTGTCAAGAGATTTCTCTTCATGGCTATGTATAAAAGCAAGGACATGTCTTCTATGAAGTTACCGGTGTGCACACAAAAAAAATTCCCATGTGGAAAGAACGAGTCCGATTATTTATGGAAGCAGCAGTCCGAGGATTTTTCAGATTGTGGAAGGACCGCATATTTCAACACAAGCCTCTGCCCTGAATCCAGTGATAGTTTAACTTTCAAGGCAGCCTAAACACCTAGAGGGGGGGGGGTGAATAGGTTCTGCTTTTCTTATAAAAACTTCTAGGCAGAATTCAATTCAATAGCTAACACAATTTACACAGCAATCACAGAAAATAAAACATCACAGATTGCACAATGTTTTATAGTGGTTCCCCAAGGTTTGGGTACATCCACTTTCCCCCTTCACCTATCTAGCAGTATGCTAGATTCGGCCAAACTTCCACTTATCTCAGATCAACAGATCCTACAACTCAGAACCCAACTGGTTCCTACAACTCAGGCACAACTGCCCTACCTCAGCCTTGCCCCAAGGCCTACAACTCAGAGAATATCCTTCTCCTATACTCAGGCAAACAGCCCTACCACTCAGAGTTCAACACTCCTACACTCAGCCTTTATAACATAGGCTTACAACTCAGATCTGTGTAAACAGATCCTACAGAAATATAAAAAAGATTATTAAACTGTCTTGCCTAAGTTGAGAGAGAAAAGGCCAAGACAATTCTTGATCAGCTGATGCAATCAACTGTATCTGAGCCTTCTTCAAGGCTTCTTGAAAATGTACTTAGCTGAGTTGATTCCAAACAGCTTCTTGAGAATCCACTGGTGGTTTCTTTCTTCTTCTTCTAATTCTGGCTTGACCTCTCTCTATCCAGCACTTTGAAAGATTCTTCTGAATTTTGATTAGAACTCTTCTTAGATCTATCCTTAGATAGTCTTCTTAGATCTCCCGGAGAAGATCTTCTTAAGTGCCTAGCACTTTCTTGAAATGAATTGGATCGTAATCCTTCTCAACTTTTTGATTCTCAACAATGTTTTTCAACAGTTGCTTTCTCCTTCTGAATCCATCTATTTATAGACATTCTTCATGGTAACCGGCTGATCCGGTTTCTAACCGTTTTCTGACAAGTCTGACAGCTTCAGTTAACCGGTGGTAACCCACAGCTGTCAAGTCCTCAAACAAGTCTTGTGCCTTAGTCTTGAACCACAAGTTGTTGACACAGTCTGTCAGAAAGTGTCGAGACCATCTGTCTAACTGTGTCGACACAATTGACTTTGGTGTCGACACAGTCTTCAGTGATGTCGACTAAGTTGCCTTTGAGTCGACACAGCTTATTCTGAAAATAACTTGGTCTTGACTCTTCAGTGTGTCGACACAAGTCCTGTGTGTCGACACAGTTATTGTAGAATCATAACTTAGTAAGTGTCGACACAGTCTTCAGGTGTCGACAAATTCATTTCTTAAATCTGCTTTAATGTGTCGACTTAATCACAATGTGTCGACACATTCTGCTGGTGTCGACAAACTTGAAGTCGACTATTTTCTTCTGTGTCGACACATTCAGCTGATGTCGACAATCTTGAGATCGACTATATTCTTCTGTGTCGACACATTCTCCCAATGTTTGAGGTCGACGCTTTTCTTCTGTGTCGACACAAATTCCCAGAGTTGTGTCGACTCTTTTCTTCTGTGTCGACACAAATTCCCAGTGATGTGTCGACTTACTTCTTCTGTGTCGACACTAATTCCCAGTGATGTGTCGACTTACTTCTTCTGTGTCGACACTAATTCCCAGTGATGTGTCGACTTACTTCTTCTGTGTCGACACTTTTTCCCAGTGTAGTTGTAGACTAACTGCTATGTGTCGACACTGCTTCCCAGTGTTGTGTCGACTCTTTTCTTCTGTGTGTCGACACTGCTTCCTCTGTGTCGACACTTGGACTTAGAATTTTTCTGCATACTTTATCAATTCTTCACCTGCACATGTCAACTTAAAACAACATCAAATACACCTTGATGTATATCATTGAGCTAGGTTGGGCTTCTTCAAATCAGGTACACATTTTCCAATGTACCCAACAATCTCCCCCTATTTGGAGAAGTCATAACCCCTATAGCCAATGATATACACCATTTATAAACAGTACTAAATGATGATTAATGACATAACAGGAATACTTTAATATAAACAAAACATAAAAAACAAAAAACAATTCACCACAGAATGCACATTATAATATGCCAAACAACATTTTGTTTATAACTGGGTAATGTTTGATTACAATGTTTTACATTTAATGATTACATCACAACATTACAAAATACTATAAAAGAACTTAAAACAAAATCAGGCTTGATCAGGCTCTTTAATTATAATTCCTTTGCCAGATTGAATTGTAGCTGTCACAGGAGCTTCTGAATCTTCAGCTATCTTCTTTCCTTTAAGATCAGCTTTCTTCTGAGCTTCTTCCTTGATCCTTTGCCTTTCAAAATAATGAAAAGGCTTAGGGAAGTATTTGCTTGGCTCCTTAGCATCAGATGGCAGTCTTCCCAGCTTGGCTTTCCTTCTGAATTGTACTATTGCTTCTTGTCTTGCCTCATACTTCTGCCATTCTATTTCATTGTACCACTTGCCTCTCTCATGAACTTTATCTTGTACAACTTTCCATGCAGTGAGTATTATGTTCCTTGAAGTAGGACTCCACTGCTCATAATCTGGCTTCAGTACAGCCTGCTCTCTGAATTTCCTCTTTGCTACTAGAGCATCTTGCTGTTCTTTTAGAGTAGCCTCAGGCTTATCAACCTTTCCAAAGACAATATTAG
Organism: Platanthera zijinensis; assembly: GCA_039513925.1. Taxonomy (NCBI): domain Eukaryota; kingdom Viridiplantae; phylum Streptophyta; class Magnoliopsida; order Asparagales; family Orchidaceae; genus Platanthera; species Platanthera zijinensis. Next base: position 73,709,104 of record CM077081.1, read on the forward strand.
TAACCTCCTTTGGAGGACTATACATTCCTTGAACCTTCTGATCAATTATGTCAAAATCTGGAGGGGGGTAAATGACTTGGGCAACCTCAGGTTGAGTGCCTTCAAGTAGATTTGATTGTATTCCTGATTCAGCTACCATAGCATCATCACACAATGGGGGATATCCCAAAGTGGCTCGAATGCTATTGGTCACCCATTTGGAGTGCTCTGAGCCTGCATGAATTAGCATCCTCTCCCCCTTTATGGCTTCTCTAGATACATGATCTCTTAGATCTTCCTTTTGAAATCGGATTTGGCCATCCAAATAATTCACACCCTCTTTGAAAAATGGTTTTAACTTGTTAAGCTTTTCAGATATTTCTTTTTGAGAGGTGGAGATGGCAGTCTTAACAGATGCAATGGCAGCTTGAAAATTCTTATCAAATTCTTCCTTTTCTTTGGCTCTATCTGCAGGTAGACCTGGAACAATCTTCTTTACCTCCTCAATGATCTCATTATGAGATTCAGTTAAATTATCATTCATTCTGATCTGATTTTCCAAAACATAACTTTGCTTCAAAGCAATATCATCCACCTTTGTAGTAATAGCCTCCTGTTGTTTAGCTAGATAAACCACAGTATTGCCACCCTTGTGGAAGCAATCTGTCATTTCAGTTTTATGCAAGTTGACCTGAAACTGGATGGACTTGATATCCTGAGCTAAGTCAAACTGAAGTGACTTGCTATTCTCATCAACATACTTTTCCATAGCCAACCTTTGTTCATCCAATTTTACTTGTAGATCTATCATAAATTTGTTGTAATCAAAGGCTGGAGATACTTGTAGAGGTGTGGTCTGTAAAGCCTGCTTATAATTCTTGCTTCTTCTCTTGAAGACAACAAGTTTTCTTTTCTTTGCCACCCTGGCATCTTCAGTTTCTGTTTCAGATGAAGTATCTACATGAATTCTTTCTTGAGGATGATGAATTGTATCTGTTTCAGGGGTCTGTTGCTCAGCTTCAACATCCACTGGCTCACCCTCAACTTGTGGCTCAACTTCAGCTTCCTGATCAATGTCCATACCTATGGACTTCTCAATATCTAGTCCACCTCCTACTTTATCAGCAGTAGTATCAATATCTGGGAACAACTCTTCCATAGTAAATTCTAGTTGAGCTGTAACTTCTGCAGCAGTTAAATCTTGAGACAAGTTTAACTGTGCTTCCTCTTGTACTTGCACTTTAGTATTTACAGTATCTGGAGTAGGAGTGGAAACTGGCTCCCCCTGCATCTGTGCAGGTGTTGACACTTCCTGGACAACAGTTGTGTCTGGCTGATCTTCAACCTGTGTCCTCAGGGGGTCTTCTTGTAATTGTTCAGATTCTTGATTCTGTGTAGGGGTTTTCACAGGGGTGTCTGGCCTGCTCTCTTCAGGCACATCCTTGGATAGTACCCTATCCCACCTGGAGAACAATCTCATATCCATTCTTCTCATATGATTAATCTTACTCCCTTGCAGTTGCTGCATCACTTCAGGAATCACTCCAGTGAAGTACAGGCTCATGATCCTAGCCATGTTAGGCTTCTTGATTCCTTCTTTGATCTTGTCAAAGATCACTCCTGACCAATCAGTAGGAATAGTAAAAACTATCCTGGTCATCAGGCTGAATATATAGGCAGAAATCCTATCATGTCCACCTGTCTTGCAGAGGATTACCTTCCCAACTACTTCTGACAAGAATTTCCCTTGTTGATTCATACCCTTCCTGTTGAAGGCAGCTCCAATCTTCAATCATGAGTCCAGTCCACACCATTGAAGGGCTTCCCTTGTCTTAGATATAGGACCTTCCTCTTCATTCTCAACTACTTGCAATTGGAAGATCTTTCTTAAACTTCTTTGATTAATCTTCACCTTAGTCCCTTGAACAGTGGACTTAATCTTGAGGCCAGTAGAGTGGACTGATGCAGAGATAAAGAACTCGTGCACCTCCTTCTTCCAGATTTTAGTAGGTTCTGAGATGAGAAATTCTAACCCTGACGTAGAGAGGAGGGTGATAACTCCTTGGACATCTGGCGGCGCCTCTGCAAAGGCCTGGCGCACCAACTCATACCCTTCATTGATGTTATCTTCAATCCTTGGCGCCATCGTTTTGTCGAGAAAGCTTGAGAGAAGAGAGAAAGATAGACTGTCGACACAGGGTTTTAGTCTCGAAAACCTTGGAAGCGTGTCGACAGAATGAGATTTTGACCTATTTATAGCCGCAGTTGAAAGAAGTTCAAAAGGCGCCAAAAACAGTCAAAATGTGTCGACACAGACGGAGTGTGTCGACACAAACTTCTACCGTCTCGACATTACTTCAGCCTACTAAGTGTCGACACCAATTTGTGGTTATGTCGACACCTTAGATAAACAGAAATTCTGTGTCGACTCTAAGGATAAGTGTCGACACATATTCTGTAAGTGTCGACACCATTTTCCTGGTTGAGTCGACATTATATTTCTGGTTAAGTCGACAATATAACTCTTAAGTGTCGACACATATTCTCTGTGTCGACACAATATTTCTGACTTGTCGACATAATTTCTCTGAGTCGACACATTACTACTGAATGTGTCGACACATTCTTACTTAGCCAATTTCTGTAACTTCAATGTGTCCTTTTTAACACTTGATTATGTTGTTGTTATTACCTTTACTTATTTATATACCACTTCAATTGCATTGTTAATGATTTTGTTAATACATTAATCAATGGTTAACATACCTAATTCAATTTTGAATTTATTGAATTTGGTTTCATCTAAAGGCTTAGTAAATACATCTGCTATTTGATAATCTGTTTTTACAAATTCCAATGAGATGTCTCCTCTTTCTACATGTTCTCTAAGAAAATGGTATTTGATTTCTATATGCTTAGTTCTACTATGAGAAACTGGATTATTAGCAATAGAAATAGCACTCTTTGAATCACATAAAAGAGGTGTTCTACTTACCTGAATACCATAATCCTTAAGCTGATGCTGCATCCACAATAGCTGTGCACAGCAGCTTCCAGCAGCAATATACTCTGACTCAGCTGTGGAAATTGCCACACTGGTCTGCTTCTTACTACTCCAAGATATTAGTCTTCCTCCCAGGAATTGGCAAGTACCTGTAGTACTCTTTCTATCCTCTCTACATCCTGCAAAATCTGCATCTGAATAGCCTGTTAGTAGAAAATCTCTATTCCTAGGGTACCAAAGACCTAGAGTAGGAGTGCCCTTTAGATATCTCAGAATCCTTTTGACTGCAGTATAATGAGATTCTTTAGGGCAGGCTTGGTACCTAGCACAGACACATGTTGCATACATAATGTCAGGTCTACTAGCAGTGAGATATAGTAGAGACCCAACTATTCCTCTATACAATGATTCATCAACAGGTTTACCTGTCTCATCTTTGCATATAGGCATACTAGTTCCCATAGGAGTTCTCATGGTGGAGGATGACTCCATACCATACTTCTTAATTAATTCTTTGGTGAACTTAGACTGGGATATGGACAATCCATCATCAGTCTGTCTTACTTGGAGTCCCAAGAAGAACTTAAGTTCTCCCATACTGCTCATCTCAAATTTCCCTTGCATAAGTTTGGCAAACTTTTTACAAAGGTTGTTTTCAGTAGATCCAAAGATTATGTCATCAACATAGATCTGGACTAAGATGATCTTTCCTTTGGATTCCCTAAGGAATAGAGTTTTGTCTATCTTTCCTCTTGAGAATTTATTCTCAATGAGAAGGTATACAGGGTTTCATACCAAGCCCTTGGAGCTTGTTTTAACCCATACAAAGCTTTCCTAAGCTTATACACAGAATCAGGTTTAAGAGGATCTACAAAACCTGATGGCTGCTCTACATATACTTCTTCTTTAAGATCACCATTCAGAAATGCTGACTTCACATCCATCTGGTATACTTTGAAGTCTTGGTAGGCTGCATAGGCAAGGAACATTCTGATTGCCTCCAGCCTTGCTACTGGAGCAAAGGTTTGATCAAAGTCAATTCTTTCTTCCTGCCTGTATCCTTTTGCAACTAACCTTGCTTTATTCTTCACTATTATCCCACTTCATCTAGCTTGTTCCTATAGATCCACTTAGTGCCAATTATATTGTGGCCTCTTGGTTTAGGAACAAGCTCCCAGACTTTGCATCTTCTGAATTGATTCAGCTCCTCTTGCATAGCATCAATCCAGTGCTGGTCTTGGATAGCTTCTTCAAACTTCTTAGGTTCCATCTGGGACAAGAAACTTGAATGCAAAACTGTGCTTTGATTTCTGCTTCTAGTTTGCACTCCTTGTCTTGGATCACCAATTATCTGATCAGTTGGATGATCTCTTAGATATCTTATAGCTGGAGGAAGATTCCCTTCAGGTTGAGCATCTCCAGCTTCTTCATTCTGCTGAGCCTCTTGGTTTTCATCAGCTTCCATTATCTCTTGTACTCCCCTGGACAGCAGCCTTCATTTTCCAATGCTTCATCTTCCTTTGAAGCTTCAGCAATGGAGAGCTTGTCCATCTTCTTGCTTATACCTGTTGAGTCATTTGATCTACAAGACAACTCACAATTGATTAATCTTGTTTCATCAAATACAACATGCACAGATTCTTCAACAACTTGAGTAGTTAAGTTAAAGACTCTATAGGCCTTACTATTTGTGCTGTACCCAACAAATATCCCATCCTGGGATTTGGCAGCAAACTTAGTCAAATATGACTTGCCATTGTTAAGTATATAGCACTTGCAACCAAAGATCCTGAAATAGGATAGATTTGGTTTTCTGCCTTTCACAATCTCATAGGGAGTCTTTCTGTGGCTTTTGGTGATAGAAGCCCTATTGATGACATGACAAGCAGTGTTAACTGCCTCAGCCCAAAAATATTCTGGGAGAGAGGTGTCACTCAATAGAGTTCTACCAGCTTCAATTAATGTTCTATTCTTTCTTTCAGCAATTCCATTTTGCTGAGGTGTTCTAGGTGAGGAGAACTCTTGGTAAATCCCAAAGTCTATACACAAGTTTGTTATGCTTTCAGATTGAAACTCAGTACCATGGTCACTTCTGATTTTGACCACTGTACTATTCAGTTCATTCTGAATTTGCTTTACAAAATTAAGTAATACACTTGGGGTTTCAGATTTTTGTCTCAGAAAGAACACCCATGTAAATCTAGAATAGTCATCTACAACCACTAGAGTGTAGACCTTCCTACCTAGACTGTGAACTGGCATAGGACCAAAAAGATCCATATGCAAGAGGTATAAGCACCTCACAGAATCCTTGTTTTCAAGGCTTTGAAATGAGGTTTTTGTCTGCTTGCCCTTTTGACAAGCTGAGCATACCCCTTCCTTTATACACTTAACTTGAGGCCCATTCCTCACTAGTTCTTTACTAAAGAGTTGGCCAATTGTCTTGTAGTTTAGATGAGCCAATCTCTTGTGCCACTTAACACAATGAGAAGCATTGTCATCAGCTACAAGACAAATGGGGGAAGCCTTATTCTCACATTCAAAATTAAGGCAATACACATTTCTCTTCCTATACCCAGTCAATATGATCTCTTGATCACTTGACCTTTTGATATGACATCCATCCTTACCAAATGAAATGTCATATCCTAGATCACTCAGCTGGCTTATGCTTATTAGATTATGTTTCAAACCTTTTACATAGGCCACTTGGGTGATAGTAATTAGGTTAGAAGAAATGTTACCAAACCCTTTGATGACTCCTTTTTCAGATCCACCAAAGATCACTTTATGTCCATCTTTGACAGATGAATACTCCTTCAGCAGCCCCTTTGTTCCAGTCATGTGCCTGGAACAACCACTATCCAAGTACCATATAGGGGCATGGTTACTTGGATTCACCTGCAATACAGAATTACTTACCCTAAGAACCCAAGTAAGTCTTGGGTCCTTGGTTCAGGTTAGCATTAATAAAGTTATCATAACCTCTTCTAACAGGTAGACTCTTATTCTTTGTAACACTTGTGTTATACCAGCAGTCCAATGCAAAATGGCCCCTCTTGCCACAGCACCAACATTCAAACTTATTGTATCTAGATCTAGATACATCCTTGTCAGTAGAATTTCTGTTCATTGCTGGTGCTGTTGCTACTTCACCTATTGATTTCTTAAAACCATTTGGTTTATGACCATAGGTAGGCCTGCTTGCCTTAACACCCTTGTTCTTCAGAACATTTGTCTTAATATGACCTTGAATGTCTTCATGATCATATATGTTAGAAGGCACTTTCTCCTTACTAAACCTTATGGGGACTGAAAGGTTTAGTGGCTGAATAGGGACTTTGCCTTTCCTCTTGAATCTGCCAGCCCTGGAGTTACCTTTAAATCCTATTCCAGCCTTACCCTTCTGAGTGACAAATTCATCTATCAAGGGTAAGACAGATTTTGGCTTAGAGTAACTAGCCACTAAATCCCTTTCAATTCTAAGTCTGGCCTCCAGACCCTTTACTTGATCATTAGTATAATTAATTGTGCCCATCTGAATAATAGTTATATTCTTCAGCTTGGCAATTTCATTTAATTTTTGATCAAGGACTTTTTCTAACTCAGTTGTTGCTGCCCTTAGTTCAGCAATTTCCTGAGCCTGTGTTTTAACCAGGTTCTTGCTTTTCTTAAGGGCCTGCAACAAGTCCCCATACTTGTCTATCAATTGATAGACATCTCCTTCAGATCCAGATGCATCTTCATCACTTGATGCAGATGTAGCTGATTCTTCACTTGTACTACAAACAGATGTACAGGAAGGACAATTTACCTCATTAGGACCAGACTGATTCTGGCATATGTCCTCTTTTGATCTTGTCATCAAACCCATGTATTGATGTTCATTGATGGAGTCTAGCAACTGCATAAACTCCTCTTCCTCAGATGCAGCATATAGTCCAATATATGCTTCAGCTTCAGATTCTGATTCTGAAGTTGACTGGTCTGACAGACTTTTATCTTTCTTTGCTACAAAGGATTTCTCCTTCTTGCCTTTCTGATAAGTCTTCTTCTTTTCTGAAGATTCATTCCTTTTGTCAGGACAATCAGCCACTACATGTCCAGGCCTATTGCAACAATAGCAGACAATCTTTGAAGTAGTGGCTTTGCTGGGCTTTGATATGCTTTTCTCTTTCCTTGATGACCTTCTCTTCTGATAATAGTCATCAACTTGCTGTGATGTGGAAGGCCTAGACTTCCATTGCTTCTTTTTCAAGAACCTTTGGAATTGCCTAGTGAATGCAGCAAAGTCTGCATCTGAATCACAGCTAACTGAACCCTTATCTGAATTTTCAGAACTATCTTCTTCAACTTCCTTAGGAGGAGATGGTGATTTCTTCCTATTCTTTCTGGTGGCTTCAGCATTAAATGCCACAGTCTTTTCTCTATGCTCTCCTCTTGAGTTTCTTTCCTCCTCCTTCCTTACCATAAGTTGCATTTCATAGGATAGCAACTTTCCAAACAGGGTTGGAGGAGATATCTCTGCCAATTTAGCCACTTCTCTTATGACACAGATCTTTGTATCCCAATCCTTTGATAAGGATCTTAAGAATTTGTCATTCAGTTCATAGGTACTGAAGACTCTTCCATAGGTTATTAGCTCATTCACAATTCTATAGAATTTCTTATAGCACTCAGTTATGCTATCAGATTTTCCTTGTCTAAAGCTTTCATACTCCTGATTTAGCATAGACTTTCTGTCCAGCCTTACTTCTTCAGATCCCTCCATGTAGACAATCAATGTGTCCCACATCTCCTTGGAGGTCTTGCAGTGAATCAGATTCTGAAATGTTGAATCATCTATGGCACTGACAATGATATTCTGTGCCCTTTTATCCATGGTTGCCAAGATGATTTCATCCTTGGTCATTTCTGAATAAGTCTTTGGTATTTGGATATTTGCATCAAGAACAGATATCTTCATTGGAATGAAGGGCCCTTCTTGTACTGTGATGTAAATCCTTGGGTCAGATGCTTCCATAAACAATCTGACTCTCTCTTTCCAGATCCCAAAGATTTCCTTCTTGCATATGGGTAATTTCATAGACCCTAGCTCCTTATGATTCTCTCTAGAACCCATCTTCTTGAATCTTGAATCTGCCTTTCAGATCTACCTCAGACTGTTAAGTCCTTTTTGAGGAACCTCCCTCTGATACCACTTGATAGTTTAACTTTCAAGGCAGCCTAAACACCTAGAGGGGGGGGGGGTGAATAGGTTCTACTTTTCTTATAAAAACTTCTAGGCAGAATTCAATTCAATAGCTAACACAATTTACACAGCAATCACAGAAAATAAAACATCACAGATTGCACAATGTTTTATAGTGGTTCCCCAAGGTTTGGGTACATCCACTTTCCCCCTTCACCTATCTAGCAGTATGCTAGATTCGGCCAAACTTCCACTTATCTCAGATCAACAGATCCTACAACTCAGAACCCAACTGGTTCCTACAACTCAGGCACAACTGCCCTACCTCAGCCTTGCCCCAAGGCCTACAACTCAGAGAATATCCTTCTCCTACACTCAGGCAAACAGCCCTACCACTCAGAGTTCAACACTCCTACACTCAGCCTTTATAACATAGGCTTACAACTCAGATCTGTGTAAACAGATCCTACAGAAATATAGAAAAGATTATTAAACTGTCTTGCCTAAGTTGAGAGAGAAAAGGCCAAGACAATTCTTGATCAGCTGATGCAATCAACTGTATCTGAGCCTTCTTCAAGGCTTCTTGAAAATGTACTTAGCTGAGTTGATTCCAAACAGCTTCTTGAGAATCCACTGGTGGTTTCTTTCTTCTTCTTCTAATTCTAGCTTGACCTCTCTCTATCCAGCACTTTGAAAGATTCTTCTGAATTCTGATTAGAACTCTTCTTAGATCTATCCTTAGATAGTCTTCTTAGATCTCCCGGAGAAGATCTTCTTAAGTGCCTAGCACTTTCTTGAAATGAATTGGATCGTAATCCTTCTCAACTTTTTGATTCTCAACAATGTTTTTCAACAGTTGCTTTCTCCTTCTGAATCCATCTATTTATAGACATTCTTCATGGTAACCGGCTGATCCGGTTTCTAACCGTTTTCTGACAAGTCTGACAGCTTCAGTTAACCGGTGGTAACCCACAGCTGTCAAATCCTCAAACAAGTCTTGTGCCTTAGTCTTGAACCACAAGTTGTTGACACAGTCTGTCAGAAAGTGTCGAGACCATCTGTCTAACTGTGTCGACACAATTGACTTTGGTGTCGACACAGTCTTCAGTGATGTCGACTAAGTTGCCTTTGAGTCGACACAGCTTCTTCTGAAAATAACTTGGTCTTGACTCTTCAGTGTGTCGACACAAGTCCTGTGTGTCGACACAGTTGTTGTAGAATCATAACTTAGTAAGTGTCGACACAGTCTTCAGGTGTCGACAAATTCATTTCTTAAATCTGCTTTAATGTGTCGACTTAATCACAATGTGTCGACACATTCTGCTGGTGTCGACAAACTTGAGGTCGACTATTTTCTTCTGTGTCGACACATTCAGCTGATGTCGACAATCTTGAGATCGACTATATTCTTCTGTGTCGACACATTCTCCCAATGTTTGAGGTCGACGCTTTTCTTCTGTGTCGACACAAATTCCCAGAGTTGTGTCGACTCTTTTCTTCTGTGTCGACACAAATTCCCAGTGATGTGTCGACTTACTTCTTCTGTGTCGACACTAATTCCCAGTGATGTGTCGACTTACTTCTTCTGTGTCGACACTAATTCCCAGTGATGTGTCGACTTACTTCTTCTGTGTCGACACTTTTTCCCAGTGTAGTTGTAGACTAACTGCTATGTGTCGACACTGCTTCCCAGTGTTGTGTCGACTCTTTTCTTCTGTGTGTCGACACTGCTTCCTCTGTGTCGACACTTGGACTTAGAATTTTTCTGCATACTTTATCAATTCTTCACCTGCACATGTCAACTTAAAACAACATCAAATACACCTTGATGTATATCATTGAGCTAGGTTGGGCTTCTTCAAATCAGGTACACATTTTCCAATGTACCCAACATCCAGCAATCATGATCCCTAAAAAAATGATGGATTTAACTAAGGATGAAATTGCCTTGGTCTCCTTGGATAAGAAGGCAAAGAACATAATTGCAAGTGCAGTGGACGATTCTATGTTTCAAAATTTATTCCACTGTAAATCTGCCAAGGAGATGTGAGACTGTCTAGTTGTTCTCATGAAAGGAACCGAAGAAGTTAAAGATGACCATAGATCATTGTTGAATCAAAAATACAAAGCGTTCAAGCAAGGATCAAGTGATACCATTGCAGATAGCTTCGTGAAATTCTTCAAGATAGTCAACGGTCTTAGAAACTACGGCCGCACCTTCTCTAATGGTGAATTAAATGACAAATTCCTCAGATCCTTGACAAAGGACTGTGATAATAAAGTTGTAGCCATTAGAGAGTTTGGTAAGTTGTTGGAGATTGATCCCCAGAACCTCTTCGAAAAGCTGCTCTCCTACAAGCTTCAAATGAATATTAGGAAGGAGGATCAAAGTAGCATGACTTTAATTGCTCTGAAGGCTGAAGGTTCGAGAAAATCCAAATCTGTGTCACCAGTAAGGACACGAGCTCTAGATACTCTAGAAGACTCTGAGCCAAGCACGTCGGGCTCTGAGCTATCTGATAGAGAATTATCACTCATCTCCAAATAGTTCAAGAGACTACTCAGCAAGAGGAGACAGATGAAAAATTAGTCTTCCTCATCTGACTTCAGAAGATCACATCGTGATGGTGATCGCTTCAAGAAAAGCTATAACAAAAAGGACAGATATGAAAGATTTGGTTTAAAGATTCTAAACACCTAGAGGGGGGGGGGTGAATAATCCAATTTTAACTTAGGCAATTAAAATGTTAATCTCAGCATAGCTAATTAAGCTATAAATATCACAGAATAGGATAAAACAAGCACAGAAAAAACACAGCACAATACACAGTGTTTTATAGTGGTTCCCCAATTCGTGGGTACGTCCACTCTCCCTCTTCACCTATCCAGCTGAGAGCTGGATTAAGCCAAACTTTCTTCCACTAACTCAGATCCTCAGATATTACAACTCAGAACCCAACTGGTTCCTACAGCTCAGACTTCTTCAAGTTCTACAACTCAGATTCTTCCCAATAATCCTACCTCAGGCAAACAACCCTACCTCAGCCCTTATCACCAGACCTACAACTCAGATCCCAAAAATCCTACCTTAGGCACTCGGCCCTACCTCAGCCTTTATAAATTTAGGCTTACAACTCAGAGAGATAACTCTCCTACACTCAGATCTATAAAAGATCTTACAAAAAAGTTGATTATTAAGATGATAAATCCTTCACCCAGGCAGAGAGAGAAAGGGGTGAAGGCTTCTTTATCAGATCTTGATTGATCTGACTTCTTAAGATCCAACCTGTCTTAGCTTCTTCAAAGCTTCTTGAATCTGAACAAAGTAAGGTTGATCTTCTTATGAAGTTGGAGATGATCCTCAATCCAGCTTCCTTCTTCTATTCAGAATTAGATCCGAATTCTTCTTGCAGACTTGTTCAGGATCTGCCTTCTCTTGATGACTTGTAGGTTTCAACTGTTAGAAAAATGTCAAGTCCTTCCTTCTTCGATCTCTCTCTTTTTACGATAGAACAGGTCATTATATAGATCCCATCTGAGGTTACCGGATGATTCGGTTCATAACTGCCTTTTGACTGCTCTAGCAGATGCAATAGCTTTGTTAGTTATGACAGCTGTCAAGTCTTCAGTCTTGATACCTGATATCTCATTGTACTCTATCTCAGCAGAAAAACGTCGAGACAATACTTCATATGTGTCAACACAAATAGACCATGTGTCGACACAATTCTTGATGATGTCGACACAGCTCACACAATATCGACACATCCCTTCTTTATCTTCTCAACACAGCTTCTATAGAATGTGTCGACACAAGTCCTGTGTATCGACACAATAACTTCTAGTCTCAACATAGTTGGTGTTGACAGAATTCTTGTGTGTGTCGACACAAGTCCTGTGTGTCGACACAATTGCTGCCGACAGAATTTCTGTGTGTCGACACAAGTCTTGTGTGTTGACACAATCTGGCTTCTGGTGTCGACACATTTCCTTCACAAGTGTCGACACTTGTACTTAGAATATTTTTTTGCATTTCTTTAACCTGCACATTGAAACTCAACATCCCATCAAATACACATTGATGTATATCATTGAGTTAAATGAGGCTTCTTTTAAATCAGGTACACAGTTTCTAATGTACCCAACAATCTTCCCCTATTTGGAGAAGTCATAACCCTTAGTCAATGATATACACCACTTATAATAAAATAAAGATTATGATTTATAAAATCATTACTCAGACAGGGTAACTCATAAGTAGAAATAACATGTAATATTATCACAAAATATGATAAAATACAGTAAACAAGAATCAGTTTTTAATTACAAGGATTTTAGAACAAAAGATTACATAGTTCTAAACCTAGTAAATCTATCCCTAGGATTGATCAGGCTCCTTGATGACAATTCCTTTGCCTGACTGAATCCTAGCTTGTACATTAGATCCTGTGTCATCAGCCAGCTTCTTTCCTTTCAGATCCTTCTTCTTGAGCTCTTCAGCCTTAATCTTTTGCCTTTCAAGGTAATGAAAAGGCTTTGGGAAATACTTGCTAGGCTCCACAGAGTTAGCAGGTATCTTCCCATCTCTAAGGTATCTTCTGAACTGGTATATGACATCTTACCGCTCCTGATATTTTCTCCATTCTTGTTCAGAATACCACTTGCCTCTATCATGCATATTCTCTTTAACAACATGCCAAGCAGTAAGAATAATATTCCTGGATGTTGGACTCCATTGTTCAAAATCAGGCATTAATTCTGCCTGTTCTCTGAACCTTTTCCTAGACAGCTGAGCTTCTTTCCGAGCATCCCTTGCTCTTTGTGCTTCTTTTTCTCTTTGTAATGCAGCTGCAGGCATTTCAACTTTTTCAAGAATAATATTATGTGCCTCCTGTAGAGGGCTATACATTTGGTGTACTGCCTGCTGGATTTCTTCAAAATCAGAAGGGGGATAAATGACTTGGGCTACTTTCTGTTGAACCCCTTCAATATAAGCAGGTTGAATTCCAGATTCAGCAGTGTTGTCATCATCACAAAGGGGTGGATAACCAAGAGTTGCTCTGATGCTATTGGATATCCATTTAGCATCATCTAAGCTTGCTTTGACTAATACTCTCTCCCCCTTTATGACTTCTCTTTCCACATGGTCTCTTAGATCATCCTTCTGAAATCTTACCTGATCAGCTAGATAATTTGTTCCTTCTTTATAGTAGGCTTTGAACTTCTGTATTTGATCAGAGATTGCCTTTTGAGATGCCTGGATAGCGGTTTGGACAGCTGTTAAATCCTCTTTGAGTTGTTTGTCAAACTCAGACTTTACTGTAACCATTTATTCAGTGATAGCAGTTGCTTTACTCCTGAGAACTTTTAGAATAGTATTATGAGAGAGTTGATTTTCCAGGACATAACCTTGTTTGACTGCAATGTCCTCTATTGTAGTCTTAACCTCCTGTTGTTGCTTGGTCAAGTAGACTACAACATTACCTCCCTTTTGGAAGCAATCTGTCATTTCCTTCTTGTTCAAGTTTACTTCAAACCTAATAGATTTGATATCCTGGGCCAAGTGGAATTGCAGATCTTTATTATTCTCATCCACATATTTTTTAAGAGCAACTCTTTGCGCATCCAATTTCAATTGTAGTTGCACCATAAGTGAACTGAAGTTTACTACAGGAGCTGGTGTTTGTGGGGCAATCTTCAAGGCTTTCTTATAGCCTGAGCTCCTCTTCTTGAGCTCCACAAGTTTCCTTTTCTTTGCCCTGGAGGCTTATTCATCTTCCAAGGAATCAGATGAACTCGTTATGTCCACTATTTCTTTTGGACTAGAGGCAATGATTGGCATCTCCCCCTCAGTTCTTGGCATCTCCCCCTCAGTTCTTGCTCCTTGTAAGTCAGGAAATAACTCTTCTAGTGTTACCTCTTATTGCATCTGAACTGGAGGAATAACTTTCTCATTCTCAACAGATAGATCCCCCTGGAAATCAAAGTCCTCTTCCAGGATTTTCTCTATATTATGAGAGTTTTGTTGCTCAGATTGATCAGGATCAGACTATGCACATTCTGTGCTTCTTTCTCAGTAATGGTGGTTGCAGCATTGTTGATTTTTGAAACTATGTTCATGACTGTGTCAGTTGCATTTTCACTATCCAGTTCAACTTCATTTATACCTCCCCCTAGGTCTGATATCTATGGATTTTTTGGTTCATGAACAAGTGTAGTTTCAGTGTTCTCTTCCCCTGGAGTTGATACCACCTAGTTGTCTAGAACTTGGATGGTCTCCCCTTGGGCCGGAACCTCATTGTCAGGTGATGGTGTAGTTGATTTCCTTTTCCTTGGTTGTTCTTCATCTGTGCTAAAGTCAACTTGCTCTTTTGAATCACTAGAGGATTCAGGGAGCTTGGCTGGTGTGTTCTTTTCCTTAATTTTCTTCTGCTGTTTTTGAGGTGTAGGAACATCTTTAGTCAATACTCTTTTCCATCTAGATAGGATTCGTAAGTCCATCTTCCTCATGTGATTAATCTTAGAACCAGTAGTTTGATTCATCACTTTTGGAATATTAATAGCCAGATACAGGCTTAGTATTCTGCCCCGATTAGGTTTCTTGAGACTTTCTTTGATCTTTTCAAACACAACAACATACCAGTCAGTTTTCACCTTGAATATGACTCTGGTCATGAGGCTGAACATATAGGCTGAAATCCTATCATGTCCTCCTTATTTGCACAAAATAACCTTGATGAGAATCTCAGACAGGAATTTGCCCTGAGAATTCATTCCCTTCCTGTTCATTGATGATCCAATCTTGGTAGTGGGATCCAGTCCACACCATTGGAGAGCATCTTTTGTCATGGAAAATGCTATGTCATCTTCTTCCTTAATCCTAGGAAGCTGAAGTGTTTTACTTAAACTCTTCAGTGTGAGTTTCACCTTAGTATCTTGTACACATGATTTAATCTTCATGCCCTTCGAATCCATTGATGCTGATGAGTAAAATTCAAGAACCTCCTTCTTCCATATCTTGGTAGGTTCTGAGACTAGATACTCCAATCCATTGTCAGTGATTAGGGTAATCACGAATTTGATTTCTTGTGTGGTAGTCTCAAACGCATTGCGAACCAGTTTATATCCCTCAATTACTTTGTCTTCCATCTGTGGCGCCATGGATGAAAGAGAGAGAAGAGAGTAGACTATAGAATTTCTTAATGACACAGGGTTTAGAGTCGAGAGTTATAGATAGCACAGTCGACTAGATTTTGTTTTCTCCTATTTATAGAATTCTTGTGAAGGGTAGGTCAAAAGACACGCCTAAATAAGAATCTTATGAGTCGACATAATATTGCATGAGTCGACATAGACTACTAGGTCTTGACAGAGAATTGTAAGTGTCGTCATGTCTATGTGTCGACATAGATTTTTGTGTGTCGACACAGAAATCTTCTAATACAAGGTCTCGATAAAGTTGTGTCGACACAGTTTATTCCTTTGTCAACACAACTCGCTGATAGTGTCGACACAGTGAGCTTGTATCGACACAAACTTTATAACTTAGCCAATTTTTTGAGAAATTTTGTGCTGACCTAACATTTTATTTTAGGTTTAACATACCTAATTCAATCTTAAAATAATTGAATTTACTTTCATCCAGAGGTTTTGTAAATATGTCAGTAATTTTATTGTTAGTGTTGACAAATTTTATACTTATGTCTTCTTTTTCAACATGTTCTCTAATGAAATGAAACCTGATTTCTATATGTTTAGTTCTGCTATGTGAAACAGGATTTCTAGCAATAGATATGACACTAGTAGAATCGCAATATAATTGAGTTCTACTTACCTTGATGTCATATTCTTAAAGTTGATGTTGTATCCACAACAGTTGAGCACAACAACTGCCAGCCGCTATATATTCTGACTCAGCAGTGGATATAGCCACACTTGTCTGCTTTTTGCTGTTCTATGACACCAATCTTCTACCTAGGAACTAACATGTGCCTGTGGTGCTTTTCCTATCTTCTTTGCAGCCTACAAAGTCTAAATCTGAATAACCTGTTAGCAGAAAATCTCTATTCTTAGGGTATCAAAGACCAAGATTTGGTGTGCCCTTAAGATATCTTAAAATTCTCTTGACAGCAGAATAATGAGATTCCTTTAGGCAAGCTCGGTATCTAGTACATACATATGTGGTATACATAATGTCAGGTCTACTAGCAGTCAAGTAAAGAAAGGAGCCAATTATCCCTCTATACAAAGACTCATCAACAAGTTTTCCTGCCTCATCTTTGCCTATAGGCATACTTGACCCCATTGGAGTTCTCATGGTGGAGGCTGACTCCATGCCATATTTCTTAATTAACTCATTGGTGAACTTAGACTGGGATATGGACAAGCCATCATCAGTCTGTCTAACTTGGAGTCCTAAGAAGAATTTTAGTTCACGCATGCTGCTCATCTCAAACTTCCCTTGCATAAGTTTGCCAAACTTTCTACAAAGGTTATTTTCAGTTGATCCAAAGATAATGTCATCAACATATATCTGGACTAGGATGATATTGCCTTTTGATTTCCTAAAGAATAGAGTCTTATCAATTTCCCCCCTTGAGAATTTATTCTCAATGAGGAAGGTAGACAGAGTTTCATACCAAGCTCTAGGGGCTTGTTTCAATCCATATAGAGCTTTCTTAAGCCTATAAACATAGTTAGAATAAAGAGGATCTACAAAACCTGAAGGTTGTTTAACATAAATGATAACTTCCCAAAAGAAGTTATCTATTTCCGTATTTTCATGTTATATTTGTGATAATTGAAAAGAAAAGGACTTATATTAGTATAGATATCCCTAAATGCATAATTATTATACTTATGGCTAATTATGCTACTTTGCCGATGTTTGCCCTAGTAAAAATGTTGAAGAAATCGAGCTAGAGAAACAAGCAATGGAATTACAGTTTGGCGGTGCAGTTGTTACAGAAAATCTGATGAAGTTGTTATAACAAGTGCTGGGCGGATTGAAGCTGCGACTTCCGTTTTTTTTTGGCCGAAATAGTGCGGATCAGGCTAATCATCAGCGGTTCATCTTTAATTAGGTGATCGGAGGGCTATTAGGGGGGCACGAAAATCTTAAGAGGGGGAGAGGTTCATAAGGCTATTATCTTTTATCTTGGAGGCAAGAAAGCGGCTAGGGTTTGGAGGAGCTTGGAGAGAAGAAGAAGCTTGGAATCAGATTTCAGCCACCATTTCCTGCAGCTTTGGTTCTCTCTTAATCATGTCTAGTAAGGGTTATTTTGTTTTGTTCTCTCCTTCTTCTATGAACTAATTATATAAGTCTTGTATGTGAGAGTACCTTGTGATGTGGTGATGTTTTTATATTAACTTTGCTTTTATGAATATTTGAATCTATTCTTCTTGAATATATATTTATTTCATGGAATGTTTGGTGTTGTGTTCATCTTCTGAATGATGTAACAAGATTTGAGAGAGGAGTTGCATTGTTTAGGGTTGAATCATCTATTTTGTACGACGAGATTCGAGAGAGGAGTCGTACATATCCTTAACCAAATGTCCACTATCGTACTACGCCGTGAGATTCGAGAGAGGAGCGACGGGAGTGCAATATAGAATTCGGGATAGTGTTGAAAAGAAAGAGATTTCATTCTTCATTAGCGGCCTCGATTGCGTGTGTATGTTATCCTCAAGTCACTTAAGTTAGAGATAACTAAGGGATTTAGGATAAACGGGTTTCGGAGATCGAGAGATAAAGAAACCTATCTTCAATCGTCGCAGGATAGCAATTAAGCATTCATGAGGGCTTGCCTAAAGACTCATCACCACAAATAAGGGAAATCACATACGAGGCTATTCCTCCAATTTGGTAAAAGTCAATTTCAAGTATTCGCTTCAGCTTTAAGAGATTTCATAGTTAGTTTTTATTTCATTAACAAAAATTACTCTATCTAAATTGCTTGAATTTAAAGAAAGGATAGCGCTAGTAGTTGCAAGCACTAGAGTCTTAACTTCCTCGAGGGAACGATCTTAACTCATCATTTTATTACTTGATTTGGCACGTACTCTTGCGTTATTTTATATATGCGTTTTGGCGTATCAAGTTTTGGCGCCGTTGCCGGGGAGGGGACGGATTCAGTGTGTTATTTCTTGCAATATTAGCAAGATCTGAATATTTAGAGATCAAGTGTTTGTTTGTTCGTTTTCAATTTATAAATTTTGGTTCAGTGTATGTCCAGATATAGGCAAGTTGAATTATTGCCTTTAAACTCTGAAATCGAGCGATCTTGTAGACAGAACCGAAGAGACGTTAGAAGGCGTAATATTATTCATCTTGCGATGGATAATAATGCGCATGATAATGCTAATAATAATGATGGTCACGTGGATCAAAATGGCTAACCCGCGGCCCCACGAATGACTTGTCATGATTATAACACACCTCTACGAGGAGGTTTGCATTTTAGCATTGCTCGTCCGGCAATTGCTACTAATAATTTTAAGATGGATCCTCTAATTATGCAACAAGTGCAAAATAACAAGTTTGGAGGGTTTAATCATGAAGACGCAAATTCTCATTTGAGAAATTTCCTAGCCATTTGCGATATGTTTAAATTCAATGGAGCATCTGAAGATGCGATAATGTTAAGATTATTTTCATTCTCTTTAGAAGGGAGGGCAAAGGATTGGTTGGAGTCATTGCCTAATGATTCAATTACGACATGGGAGCAGTTGGTAGAAATTTTTTTAAACAAATACATCCCACCATCTAAGACTGCAAAACTGATTAGAGACATAACCACGTTTATACAAAATAGCGGGGAGACTCTTTACGACGCTTGGGAGAGTTTTAAGGAGCTGTTAAGGAAATGTCCGCATCATGGGTTAGCCCAACATCAACAAGTATACACTTTTTATAATGGGCTACAGACGACAACTATGATTTTAGTTGACGGAGCGGCATGGGGTTCTTTGATGAAGAAATATCCCGAGGATGCATATTCTATACTAGAAGATCTAACATCAAATAATTACCAATCGTATGAGAGACAAGGAAATAGCAACCCCGTTGGACTTCATCAAGTGGACCAATTCACATCCTTGGCCGCTCAAATGGCCGCACAATTTAGCCTGATTAACAAAAGATTAGATTCACTATCAATCACTACATCTAAAGCCCCGCTTACGGTTGAACAATTAAATCAAATTACTAAGAAGCAAAGTATGTGGGTGGGCCACAAAGGCAATTTCCACCGGGATTTGCAAATCATTACCACCCCGAGTGGCGTAATCATCCGAACTTCTCATGGAAGACTAATCAAGGGATGAATCAACCGGGGGACTTTAACAAAAATCCGAACCCACCTCCAAATAATGCTTCACATCAACAAGTAAATCCTAGGAGAATGACAAACGAAATCATCTTAGGATTGTTTCAGAAATAGGACTCTAAAATGGTAGGAATAGAATCTTCCCTAAGGTCTTTAGAGACAACGTTAGGCCAACTGGCAAACTCACTAAGCCAAAGACCAATAGGATCTCTACCTTCCGACACCACACCTAACCCTATTCGAGATAACCATAATGACCATTGCAACGCTATAGCTTTAAGGAGTGGAGTAGAGATAGCAAGCGGTGATGGGTTGTTGGAAAGAGTAAGAGAGGAAGAGAAGAACGAGAGGGATGATAGGCCACCAGAATTAGAAAAGGAAAACTCTAGTGGAAGTAAGGAACCGGAGGAAAATCAAACTAATAATCCAAAAGTCAAAAAGAAAGACATTGTTTACCCTCCACCGCCCTTTCCGTCCAGGCTCGTTAAAAATAAGCTCGAAATGCAATTTCAAAAATTTATGGAATTGTTTAAGAAGTTGACTATAAACATCCCCTTTGCGGAGGCACTTGAGCAAATGCCCAGCTATGTCAAGTTTATGAAGGACATTTTGTCTAAGAAGAGAAGATTTGCCGATAAGGAGATAGTGGCATTAACCGAAGAGTGCAGCGCGATTCTACAAAATAAGTTACCAAAAAAACTGAAGGATCCCGATAGTTTTACAATCCCATGTTCGATTGGAATGACATTTTCTGGAAGAGCGTTGTGCGACTTGGGAGCCAGCATCAACTTGATGCCGTTATCTATTTACACAAGATTAGGCATCAGGGAGATTACACCATCATCTCTTACACTCCAATTGGCGGATAAATCTTTGGCATTCCCTAAGTGAATAGTAGAAGACGTACTAGTGAAGGTAGAAAATTTTATATTCTCAGCTGACTTTGTCGTGCTAGACATGGACGAAGATGAGGAGGTGCCTATTATTTTAGCACGACCTTTCCTAGCTACACGACGCACCCTAATCGATGTCCACAAAGGTGAATTAACAATGCGAGTTAATGACGAGGAAGTCACATTTAATGTCCTTAAAGCGATGAAATTTCCTAATGATAACGAGGAGTGTTACGCAATAGAAGAAGTTTTTGTGCAACCAAGGTTGATACATGAGGGCGATGATTTTGAACAAGAGTTGCTGAACATGCTGCCTAATGAAGAAGGAGAGGAAGACTTAGAAATGGAAGAAGTAGTCAACATATTAAACTCCTATGGCAATTTACCAATCACTAGGAACTTTGACATTATAAGTAGAACCAGCGAGCCTACATTGATGAAACCTTCCATTCTTGAACCACCAACCTTAGATTTAAAACCCCTACCCTTACATTTGAAATATGTCTATCTTGGGAAAAATAACACCTTACCGGTAATCATTGATGCATCATTGGAGAGGGAGAATGAACTACAGCTGCTGGAAGTCTTGAGAGAGTTTAAGGGTGCCATCGGATGGACTCTAGCTGATATCAAGGGAATCAGCCCGTCCATTTGTATGCATAAAATCCTTTTGGAATATGAGGAAAAAGGATCCATAGAGCATCAACGTCGGCTTAATCCACCAATGAAGGAAGTGGTGATGAAAGAGATAATAAAGTGGCTCGACGCAGGCATCATTTACCCTATCTCAGATAGCAAGTGGGTGAGCCCAGTGCAATGTGTACCCAAGAAGGGTGGGATGACTATTGCTCAAAATGAGAATAATGAAATCATCCCTACGAGGGCTGTCACAGGGTGGAGAATATGTATGGACTATAGGCGATTGAACAAAATGACTAGGAAAGATCATTTTTCACTTCCATTCATCTACCAAGTCCTAGATAGGTTGGCGTGTAGTGAGTACTTTTGTTTTCTAGATGGATATTCGGGGTACAATCAGATCATGGTTGCACCCAAAGATCAAGAAAAAACGACCTTTACATGTCCATTTGGAACTTTCGTATTCCAGAGAATGCCCTTCGGGTTATGGAATGCACCCGCGACCTTCCAACGATGTATTATCGCTCTCCTTGCTGAGTTAATGGAAGAGGGGGTTGAAATTTTCATGGACGATTTTTCTGTATTTGGTCAATCATTTAATGCATGTCTGAGAGTATTAAGCAAAGTTCTAAGAAGGTGTGTTGAAACTAATTTAGTTTTGAACTGAGAAAAGTGCCATTTCATGGTATGAGAAGGAATTGTCTTAGGCCACAAGGTGTCTAGTAAGGGGTTGGAAGTTGACCGAGCGAAGGTGGAGGTTATAGAAAAACTTGCGCCACCGATGAATGTCAAGGGCATTCAAAGCTTCTTAGGACATGCCGGTTTTTACCGTCGGTTCATAAGAGACTTCTCAAAGATAACTAAGCCGTTATGTCATTTACTCGAAAAGGACACCGTCTTTGTGTTCGACGAAAAGTGTTTAGAGGCTTTTGAAACATTGAAGAAGAGCTTAGTTTCTGCACCTATTGTTAAAGCACCAGATTGGACATCATCCTTTATTCTCATGTGCGTTGCAAGCAATTACGTGGTAGGTGTCGTGTTAGGACAAATCCACGATAAGATTTTCCATGTAATTTATTATGCAAGTAAAACCCTTATAAATGCTCAAATAAATTATACTACCACAGAGAAGGAACTCCTTGCTGTAGTTTTTGCATTTGAGAAGTTTCGATCATATTTAATACATTCTAAGGTTGTAGTCTACACGGACCACGCTGCGATACAATATCTAGTGGACAAAAAGGAGGCAAAACCTAGACTTATCAGGTGGGTTCTGCTCCTCCAGGAGTTTGATTTTGAGATCAAGGATCGTAGAGGGGCAGAAAACCCGATAGCCGACCACTTATCGAGGTTAGAGAATGGATGTGAGAAAGATGTGCATCTTGAGATTAGAGAGAGTTTCCCGGATGAGAGTTTATTTGCGATCAAGGAAGAAAGCGTCCCCTGGTATGCTGATTTTGTTAACTATATAGTTAGCAAGGTTTTCTCACCGGATTTTAGCTCACAACAAAGGAAGCGATTCCTTCATCAGGTGAAGTATTACCTATGGGATGAACCGTATCTCTTTAAAATTTGCGCTGATCAAATTATTCGTAGATGTATGCCCGAGGTGGAAGTTCACAGTATCCTAGAAAGGTGTCATGCCTCGCCCTATGGAGGACACTTTAAGGGAGACCGAACGGCAATGAAGGTGTTGGAGTCAGGTTTCTATTGGCTGACCTTATTTAAGGATTCTCATCATTTTGTAAAATAGTGCGACCGTTGTCAACGTGTTGGAAATCTCCAGCGGGGAGCGAGCATGCCCATGAATGGTATCCTTGAGGTAGAAGTCTTTGATGTCTGGGGGATTGATTTCATGGGCCCCTTCGTCAACTCCGATGGAAATTTATACATTCTGCTAGCCGTAGACTATGTGTCAAAGTGGGTAGAGGCGATTGCCACATAGAGAAATGATGCCAAGGTGGTGCTAAAATTTCTGAAGGCTAACATCTTCACTAGATTTGGTACACCAAGGGCAATAATTAGTGATGGAGGGGCGCATTTTTGTAATCTACAATTTAAAACTCTATTAAGGAAATATGGTGTAACCCATAAAGTAGCCCTTGCCTACCATCCGCAAACCAACGGCTTAACCGAGGTATCAAATCGTGAAATCAAGACCATTCTAGAGAAAATAGTGAATGCAACACGCAAAGATTGGTCTCAAAAGCTAAGTGATGCATTATGGGCTTATAGAACAGCGTTCAAAACCCTGATAGGATTGACACCATACAAAATGATCTATGGAAAAGCGTGTCACCTACCGGTGGAGATGGAACATAAGGCATATTGGGCGATAAAAAAATTAAACTTCGACTTCCAAGAGGCGGGCAATAAAAGGATATTGCAATTGAATGAATTAGAAGAAATTCAGTCCAACGCATACGAGAGTGCCAAACTCTTTAAAGAGCGAACGAAAAAATGGCACGACGCAAGGTTAACGGTAAGAGAGTTCAAGACCGGGCAATTGGTATTGTTGTTTAACTCACGACTTAAATTATTCCCGGGAAAACTGAAATCAAGATGGTCGGGACCATTTATAGTAAAGAAGGTGCACCCATATGGGGTAATCACCATCGGTAACGAGAAAGATGGGTCCGAATTCAAGGTGAATGGTCAGAGGCTGAAGGAATATCATATTGATATGGATCGTCAAAAATCGACGGTCATGAGGTTGCAGTGGCAGGAGATGCAGAGGAACGTCCGGCCGGGACGCTGTAAACGAGGCGCTTGGTGGGAGGCAACCCATCGTATCATAATATATGTTTATATTTAATAATAAATGAAAAAAATCTTTGTTGTTTTTGTTAGTATAAAATTGTTGGAGGGAGCAAGGCCATATGATCTTAGTTGACTCCGCTCAATAAGTTTTAGGAAGGAAAATGCTGGAAGAGTGGAAAATCAGGACAAAAATCTGTAGAAATTTAAAGAAAAATCTCTTGCATAAAATAGAAGGCAGTTGTTACAATGCCCCAAAAACATATGTAATAGGTTTCGAGTTTCTGTCTGGGAGCGATTTAGTGGCGGTTCGACTGAACCGGTTTACGTGCCAGTCTGAAATTTAAGAAAAATCGATTTTGCATAAAATAGAAGGCAGTTGTTACAACGCCCCAAAAACGTATGTAGCGGGTTTTAAGTTTCTGTCCGCTGGCCTTAAGATCAGCGCTGCAGCCGGTTTAGCGGCAGTTTGGCTGAACCGGGCGCGCGAATTGCCAGTTCGGTGGTTCAGGTTTATCTTAATTAAGACAAATAATGATTTAACATCATTATTTATATTAAAATCACTTTAATCGTGCTAATATCGCTTAACCCAGCTAATTAAGTTTTTAAAACGATATATAATAAAAAGAAAATAGAAAAGGGGGCTCATTCTCAACCCCAGCCGACACCTTAGGGCAAAAGGAGGAGCGGCGAAATCGCGGCGAAATCGCGGCGATTCGGCGGTGTCGAGTCAGGAGGCGGCGACCGATCCTTGCTTCGGCGGTTTCGAAGGAGGAAGCGGCGGCCGATCCTTGCTTCGGCGGTGTCGAGCCAGGCAGCGCTGCGAGTTGAATCTCCAGCTGGTGCTGGGGCGAGTTCTGAGAGAAGGGCTCCAAAAATTTCTTGAGGTAAACCCCTTAAACCCTAGCACATGGTAGAATCATTCCCCAAAGAAAAGAAATTTAGTTCTTCCGATTTTCTGGTTAGGTCAAAAGGTAGAAGAGGAGTGAAGTAATCGGCAAGCAGCTTTGAGACGTCAACGCCAATGCTGGTTTCACCCCTCGCGTGATCGGATTTCTGGGAGTGTGTTGTGGGCAGCGAGCACATGTGCACCATCTGAATCAAACTCATTCCTGAAGATTTTTTGAGGTATAACTCTTAACCTTGCACTCATGGAAAGGAGCACTTGGTGGAAAATTTATATATATTTTTTCTTTCTCCTGTTCTGTGTATTGTGATTAGCTGGAATTATGTCATCTAAACGGAGATCTAGTAAGAAGAAGGGGAAGGAGGTTGTTAGAGAACAAACTGTAAAATTTTCAAGTGAGGCAGCAGAGTATTGGTTTCGCTCATTGAAAACACTCCCTTTCATCTTTGAAAGAGGATTTAAAATGGAAAAGAGGGCATGGAGTGTAACTTATGCTGAGAGGATCAAGGAACTCCAGTGGGAGGCATTCTGCCATCCGAGGACTGAGGCTATTCTCCCCATGGTCTATGAATTTTATGCAAATGCTAAAAGCATAGAGGGAGAAGTAGTGACTGTTAGAGAGAAGGCGGTTGAGTTTTCTGCAGAGATGATTAGTGATATGTTCAATTTTGAGGATCATGGGTATGCCGACTATGCTGAAATTCTTAATAAGGTATCTCTTCAGGAAATGACGGATACAGTGTGTTGCACACCGACACCAGAGTGGGCAAGTACGACACACAAAGTACTAAAGACATCTTGTCTAACTAGGGAAGCTAAGGTGTGGCTGCTGTTTATTAATGCTAGTATCATGCCCACTCGACACCCGAACACGATTACATTGGATAAGGTAGCATTGATCTACGGTATTATAAAGGGACTGTACTTTGATTTAGGAAAGATTATTACATTGGAACTTCGGCAGAAAATTAGAGAGGAAAAACCTAGGCAGCTATGGTTTCCAACCCTCATAACTGAGTTGTGTCTGCAAGCTGGTGTGGAAAAGGATGAGGAGGACATGGTTACACCTGTAAAGCGACATATTACTGAAACGGTTGTTGAAGTCAATGTCAAGGTTGCTGCGGAAACATAGGGAAGGGGACGTAATTGGAGGATAGGGGGTGAAGCTCAGACTTCACGGGCACCAAGAGTGAAACCAATGCGAATTGATATTCCAACGATCGATCATGGAGCTGATCCCGACCTTTTGATGGAGCATATTGAGTATATCAAAGCCTATCAGCGGTGTCAACATTTGTTTGCGAAGGAGCAGTTTGAATATATGCATGCTAACAAGCGAAAAATCATGGAGAAAAGGAAGATTCTGGTGTCTGAGCCGAAGTTTCGGATGATGGGGCAGTTCGACAATCAAGGCTACCTACTGACATCAGACCGGACGAGAATTGATCCAGCAAAGGTTGCAGAAGATGATAAGGATGATGAGGATGCAGACGATGATGAGGATGAAGACGAAGATGAGGATGAAGACGAAGATGAGGATGCGGAAGATGACGAGGATGTGGACGACGAAAAGGAGGAGTAGGTATGCCCTTTACTCGTATTTGGGCTGATTGCATTTTGTTACAGGTTGTTTTTATTTTTATTTGGGCTATGTTATTGGTATAGACTATATTCTGTGATGCTTTCTTTGTTTTGTGCATTTTGGATGAACAATACATGGAAATTATATATGTTGCGCTGAATGCTAATCGTGCATTTTGAAAACCATGCTTATGCTTTTGATAAACGATTATACTGAGTAGTGTGCTGTTAAATGCTCAGTTTTATTTTTATGCCTAGTTTTATTTTTTTTATGATATGCAATATTTTCATGATGCCCAGTTTTATTATTTTAATCTCATTACTTACTGTCATGCTATAATTTTCA
Organism: Platanthera zijinensis; assembly: GCA_039513925.1. Lineage (NCBI taxonomy): Eukaryota > Viridiplantae > Streptophyta > Magnoliopsida > Asparagales > Orchidaceae > Platanthera > Platanthera zijinensis. The sequence continues at coordinate 73,735,734 of CM077081.1, forward strand.
TCCATGAATATACCTCCCAATTACACTTACATTTTAGTTCATCAATTAGATCGTAATGGGAAAAGTTGTGTAGAATGGGTTATTTCCAGGTTTTGTACAAACTTGAATCGTGCAGATCATTAGGACATGGGAAGCGAATCTCTATGCGTGCTGGTCCATTTTGGTCCTACTACAACATTGGTTAAAGTGTCTTTGTGGGCACGCCTATTTCAGGGAAGTTGTTTACATTTCATTTATTTTCCTTTGTAGACCTCTATGCTTCTTAGTAAAACCTAGTTTGTCATTTTCATATTCGAAATATAACGTTGCTAGGGACTAGCAAGGTTTAAGTGTGGAGGTGGGGATTGACCTCTGCCAATTGGATGAAGTATACTCCCTTGAAACACATATTGAATGATTTTCTTGTTTCATTTAATCAATAGGCTATTCTAAATATATTCAATGATAATTAATTAGTATGGTTGAACAATTCAAAGAGTTCAATTAGTGAATTTGAAATTAGTAAGATTTTTTGTGATGGAGCTCACTTAAGCATTTTTGTTTTATGCACATATTTTGTTTACTTCCAAGATAATCTTTGATATTGACCTCTATAAATAACGGGAGGGGCGAGCAAGAACTAAGTCAACGATGTAAGCCAAGGCATGAGCTTAGGTAGTATTCCATTGTGATCTTCACTACTAGTTGAGCTTGAAAATTTTAATATACTTTATTCCATACATAAAATTCTTCATGTTTTACTAGTAGTACCTTAGTAAGTTAGCCAGTTATGGGTGTTTATTTTTTTATAAACAAATGATTGAACTTCATAGTGATATGCGGCCTAAGTATAGACCCACATACATGGAATGATCCCAACTATGATGATGTAAAAAATATAGATAAATTTATGTCATAGTGATATGCGGCCTGGGTATGTGAAAACGTACTTGGAATGATCCCAACTATGAGTAAAAAAAAAGAGTAGAAAAATTGGTTGAACATCATAGTGATATGTGGCCCGGGTATGTGTGTTTGTACTTAGAATGATCCCTACCATGAATTCAATATCTTAAATAAAAAGTATATGTTGTTAGACCCCATAATATGGCGAGTTACTAAGAGTACTAACTAGGGAATGACATTCTACTATCAAGGTTGATCCATAATTCCTAATCAAGCCAAGCTCTATCCTATTGCGTTACTTACTCATGAAGAGGCCGAATCGAACGCTTAGCATATTCTCCCCCTTTTCAATAATTGTAGAGGTTCAATGAGAAGTTTGTATTGGAGTAAAGTACCCCTTTTAAAGAACCACACCACACTAAAAATCTTATTTGAACTCTATTTCTATCTAACTAATAAATCTGCAAATTTTGAGCTCTTAGCGATTTCTAAGCTTATCAATTAAGTAAAGCGAATTTCTTGAGTAAGCCTTGATTAAGTTTTTTTTACAAGAAGGATCATTTGAGTGAGAATCTTGATTGTATTTCTTCATCCAATCCATTGTTATGAACTATCCTTGTTAGGGGCTAGCAAAAGTTCAAGTGTGGAGGTGTGATAACTTCCCAAAAGAAGTTATCTATTTCCGTATTTTCATGTTATATTTGTGATAATTGAAAAGAAAAGGACTTATATTAGTATAGATATCCCTAAATGCATAATTATTATACTTATGGCTGATTATGCTACTTTGCCGATGTTTGCCCTAGTAGAAATGTTGAAGAAATCGAGCTAGAGAAACAAGCAATGGAATTACAGTTTGGCGGTGCAGTTGTTATAGAAAATCTGATGCAGTTGTTATAACAAGTGCTGGGCGGATTGAAGCTGCGACTTCCGTTTTTTTTGGCTGAAATAGGGCGGATCAGGCTAATCATCAGCGGTTCATCTTTAATTAGGTGATCGGAGGGCTATTAGGGGGGCACGGAAATCTTAAGAGGGGGAGAGGTTCATAAGGCTATTATCTTTTATCTTGGAGGCAAGAAAGCGGCTAGGGTTTGGAGGAGCTTGGAGAGAAGAAGAAGCTTGGAATCAGATTTCAGCCACCATTTCCTGCAGCTTTGGTTCTCTCTTAATCATGTCTAGTAAGGGTTATTTTGTTTTGTTCTCTCCTTCTTCTATGAACTAATTATATAAGTCTTGTATGTGAGAGTACCTTGTGATGTGGTGATGTTTTGATATTAACTTTGCTTTTATAAATGTTTGAATCTATTCTTCTTGAATCTATATTTATTTCATGGAATGTTTGGTGTTGTGTTCATCTTCTGAATGATGTAACAAGATTCGAGAGAGGAGTTGCATTATTTAGGGTTGAATCATCTATTTTGTACGGCGAGATTCGAGAGAGGAGTCGTACATATCCTTAACCAAATGTCCACTATCGTACTACGCTGTGAGATTCGAGAGAGGAGCGGCGGGAGTGCAATATAGAATTCGGGATAGTGTTGAAAAGAAAGAGTTTTCATTCTTCATTAGCGGCCTCGATTGCGTGTGTATGTTATCCTCAAGTCACTTAAGTTAGAGATAACTAAGGGATTTAGGATAAACGGGTTTCGGAGATCGAGAGATAAAGAAACCTATCTTCAATCATCGCGGGATAGCAATTAAGCATTCATGAGGGCTTGCCTAAAGACTCATCACCACAAACAAGGGAAATCACATACGAGGCTATTCCTCCAATTTAGTAAAAGTCAATTTTAAGTATTCGCTTCAGCTTTAAGAGATTTCATAGTTAGTTTTTATTTCATTAACAAAAATTACTATATCTAAATTGCTTGAATTTAAAGAAAGGATAGCGCTAGTAGTTGCAAGCACTAGAGTCTTAACTTTCTCGAGGGAACGATCTTAACTCATCATTTTATTACTTGATTCGGACGTACTCTTGCGTTATTTTATATATGCATTTTGGCGTATACTTAAACTTCCTCTTTTAAGTCACCATTCAAAAATGTTGACTTTACATCCATCTGGAATACCTTGAACCCTTGGTAAGATGTATAGGCAAGGAACAACCTTATTGCTTCCAACCTTGCCACTAGGGCAAATGTCTGGTCAAAGTCTATTCCTTCTTCCTGCCTATAGCCTTTTGCTACCAGTCTGGCTTTGTTCTTGACTATAATGCCATTTTCATCTAACTTGTTCCTGTAGATCCACTTAGTCCTTATGACATTGTGATTCTTTAGTTTAGAAACAAACTTCCAGACTTTACATCTTTTGAATTGATTTAGCTCTTCCTGTATGGCATCAATCCAATTTGGGTCTTGTATAGCCTCTTCAAATTTCTTAGGTTCCATCTAGGACAGGAAGCTTGACCATATAACTGTGTTCATGCTCTTGCTTCTGGTCAAAAATCCATGTCTTGCATCACTAATGATTTGGTGTACAGGATGATCCCTCAGATGTCTTATTTCTGGAGGAAATCTTTCCACCTCTTGATTTTCTTCATTTTCCTCACCAAGCTGTACTTCATTGTCTTCATCTTCAGCTTGTGGGTCTTATACTCCCCCTGGACAGCATCCATCATTTTCCTCATCCTGTCTCATAGGTTGGTCTTCACTGATGATTAGCTTGTCCATCTTATCTTTCAACCCTGTAGAGCTAGAAGAAGTGTTTGATATCTCACAGTTAATTATCTTAGATTCATCAAAGACTACATAAACATATTCTTCTACAACTTGAGTAGTCAAGTTGTAGACCCTGTATGTCTTACTATTATTGTTGTACCCAACAAATATCCCTTATTAGAATTTGTACCCAACAAATATCCCTTCTTAGAATTTGGCAGCAAACTTAGTTAAATAGTACTTGTCATTATTAAGAACATAACACTTGTTACCAAAAATTCTAAAGTAGGCTAAATTTGGTTTTCTGCCTTTCATAATCTCATAGAGTGTCTTCTTGTGGCTTTTGGTGATGGAAGCTCTGTTGAGAACATGACAAGCAATGTTTACTGCCTCAACCCAGAAATATTCTGGGAGAGAAGTGTCATATAGTAGTGTTCTTCCAACCTCAATAAGAGTCCTATTCTTTCTTTCAACAATCCAATTTTGCTGGGGAGTTCTAGGTGAGGAGAACTCTTGATGAATCCCAAGTCCTCACAGAACCTTGTCATGCATTCAGACTAAGATTCTGTCCTATGATCACTTCTGATTTTAACCACTGAATTGTTAAGTTCATTCTGAATTTGTCTAACAAAATTCTGGAAGACTGTAGGGGTTTCAGATTTCTGCCTCAGGAAGAAAACCCATATAAATCTAGAATAGTCATCCACAACCACAAATGTGTAAGCTTTCCTACCTAGACTATGAGCTGACATAGGACCAAATAGATCCATATGCAGGAGGTATAAATATCTCACAGAATCTTTGGTATCACGACCATGGAAAGAGGTCTTGGTCTGTTTGTCCTTTTGACAAGCTGAACATACACCCTTTTTAATGCACTTGACCTGAGGACCATTCCTCACTAACTCCATACTAAAGAGTTGGTCTATTGACTTGTAGTTTAGGTGAGCTAGCCTCTTGTGCCATTGGACACAATGAGATGCTTTCTCATCTGTAACTAGACAAATAAGAGAGTTCTTACTCTCACAACCAAAATTAAGACAGTAGACATTTCCTTTCCTAGTGCTTGTCAGAATGATCTCTTGATCACTTGACCTTCTTATTTGGCACACACCCTTGAGAAAAGAAGTGTGATAACCAAGATCACTTAGTTGGCTTATGCTTATTAGGTTATGTTTCAGACCTTTTACATAAGCCACTTGGGTGATAGTGATAGAGCTATTGGAAATGTTACTAAACCCTTTGATGACCCCCTTTTCAGAGCCACCAAAGATCACTTTGGGTCCATTTTCTATGGGAGAGTAATCCTTCAACATTCTTCTTGTTCCAGTCATGTGCCTGGAACATCCACTGTCTAAGTACCATATTGGGGTATGACCACTTGGACTCACCTGCATCAAATAAAATTACCTATCCTTAGAACCCTAATTGTTATTGGGTCCTAGGTTTAGGTTAGCTTGAAATTTTACATGCTTGCCTGCAGCCTTTCAGACAGGTAAGCTGACATTTTTATGGATGCTAGCATTATGCCAATAATCAATGACATAGTGACCCAATTTTCCACAATACTAGCACTCATATGTATTATACCTTCTTTTAAGTAAAGGCTTAACAGTATTGCTGTCAGCAGTCCTCAAGTCTGTAGGAACAACAGTCTTTTTAAGTGCTGGGGCTGGTGCATCAAACACTGATGATTCCTGAAGAACATGATGTGTTTGCTCATGGGATGCCCTATTAGCATTTGCACCCTTGCCATCCTGATCACCATGCTTACAGTGACCATGTGTGATGTCATGATCATACCTGTTAGTAGGCTGCATCACTTTCTTGAAAGAAATAGGGGGTTTGGAAGCTAGTGGCTGAACTGGGGCTTTGCCTTTTCTTTTGGAATTAGCTGCCCTTGTTCTTCCCTTGAAGCCTAATCCTGTCTTACCCTTTTGAAAAAGGAAGTTATCAATTAAGGGTAAGACTGACTTTGGCTTTGAGAATTTTGCCACAAGATCCTTATCTCTTTGAAGTCTGACTTCCAAACTCTTGATGTGATCATTTTTGAAGGTAATTGTACCCATCTGAATAACAGTTATGTTTTTCAGTTTGGCAACTTCATTCAACTTCAAATCCAGCACTTTTGCTGAGTCTGATGCAGCCAATTTGAGAGATGCAATTTCCTTAGCCTGCTTTTTGACAAGGATTCTACTTCTCTTAAGAGCTTGCAACAGACCACCATACTCATCAATTAGTTGATGAACATCCCCTTCAGATTCAAAACCATCCACATCTCTTGATGCAGATGCTTCAGATTCTGATCCAGTATAATAATCAGAAACTGAAGATAGATTGTATACCTTATTGGGACCAGGCTGATCCTGGCACTGATCTTCCTCAGACAGAGCCATCATCCCTCTACAATAATGATCTTCAATCCCATTTATAGAGTCCAATATTTGCAAGAATTCAATTTCTACAGAATCCTCTTCAGTAGTGAACAATCCAATATAGGCTTCAGCTTTAGCCTCTTCTCCAGATTCTGATGATGAGGAGTCAGTCCAACTCTTTTGCTTCTGGGCAATAAAGGATCTCTCCTTCTTGCCCTTATTTTGATGCTTCTTCTTATCATTAGATTCCTTTCTTTTATCAGGACAGTCAGTTATGACGTGTCCTGACCTGTTACAACAATAACAAACAATTTTAGAAGAAGTTTGCTTACTGGGATTAGAGCCATACCTGTCTCCTTAGAAGTTTTCTTCTTATAGTAGTCATCCTTGGAGGAAGATGAAGATGGCTTTGTTCTCCATTACTTTTTCTTCATGAACCTTTGAAATTGCCTTGTGAAGGCAGCAAAGTCTTCATCAGAGTTGTGGCTGTCTGAAGTGTTGATATCAATATTTTCTGATTCAACTTCAACAATTCTCCTGGGAGGAGAAGGAGACTTTCTCCTGCCCTTTCTTATGGATTCAGCCTTGAAGGCTACCGACTTCTCTTTGTATTCAGACCTATTGCTTTTCTCCTCCTCCTTTCTGGCAGTGAGCTGCATCTCATATGATAACAGTTTTCTAAATAAGGTTAGTGGAGGTGTATCAACAAGTCTGACCACCTCTCTGATGATACATATTTTAGTATCCCAGTCCTTGGTTAGTGATCTGAGAAACTTGTTTTTTAGTTTATATGTGCTAAAGACTCTTCCATAGGTCATTAGTGCATTTATAATTCTAAAGAATTTCTTATAGAATTCAGCTATGCTATCTGTCTTGGCTTGTCTAAAACTCTCATATTCTTGATTTAGCATAGACTTTCTATCCTCTCTTACTTCTTCTATTCCCTCCATGTAGATAATCAAGTGTCCCACATCTCCTTGGAGGTTTTGTAATGGACCGGATTCTGGAATGTAGAATCATCTATGACACTCATAATTATGTTCTGTGCCCTCTTGTCTAAGGTTGCTAGGATGATCTCTTCCTTAGTCATTTCAGAATAACTTTTTGGAGTCTTGAGGTTGGCATCAAGAACTGAAATGTTCATAGGAGTAAATGGCCCTTCTAGAACTGTGTTGTAAATTATTGGATCAGATGCTTCCATGAACAATCTGACCCTCTCTTTCCATATGCCAAAATTTTCTTTCCTACAGATAGGAAGTTTCATGGATATAAGTTCCTTCTGATTTTCACCTGAACCCATTCTGGCAAACAGATAACTGTCTTGGAGATCAACTCAGACTGTTAGGTTTATGTTTGAGTGAAACTCCCTCTGATAGCACTTGAAAGATTTGGTTTAAAGATCCTAAACACCTAGAGGGGGGAGGGGGTGAATATGTTCAAATCTAATTTTAACTTAGGCAATTAAAATTTTAATCTCAGCATAGCTAATTAAGCTATAAATATCACAGCACAGGATAAAACAAGCACAAAAAAAACATAGCACAACACACAGTGTTTTATAGTGGTTCCCTAATTCGTGTGTATGTCCACTCTCCCTCTTCATCTATCCAGCTGAGAGCTGGATTCGGCCAAACTTCCTTGCACTAACTCAGATCCTCAGATCTTACAACTCAGAACCCAACTGGTTCCTACAGCTCAGACTTCTTCAAGTCCTACAACTAAGATTCTTCCCAATAATCCTACCTCAGGCAAACAACCCTACCTCAGCCCTTATCACCAGACCTACAACTCAGATCACAAAGATCCTACCTCAGGCACTCGGCCCTACCTCAGCCTTTATAAATTTAGGCTTACAACTCAGAGAGATAACTCTCCTACACCCAGATCTATAAAAGATCTTACAAAAAAGTTGATTATTAAGATGATAAATCCTTCACCCAGGTAGAGAGAGAAAGGGGTGAAGGCTTCTTGATCAGATTTTGATTGATCTGACTTCTTAAGATCCAACCTGTCTTAGCTTCTTCAAAGCTTCTTGAATCTGAATAAAATAAGGTTGATCTTCTTATAAAGTTGGAGATGATCCTCAATCCAGCTTCCTTCTTCTATTCAGAATTAGATCTGAATTCTTCTTGCAGACTTGTTCAGGATCTGTCTTCTCTTGATGATTTGTAGATTTCAACTGTTAGAAAAATATCAAGTCCTTCCTTCTTCGATCTCTCTCTTTTTATGATAGAACATGTCTTTATATAAATCCCACCTGAGGTTACCGGATGATCCGGTTCATAACCGCCTTTTGACAGCTCTAACAGATGCGACAGCTTTGTAAGTTATGACAGCTGTCAAGTCTTCAGTCTTGACACCTGATACCTCATTATACTCTATCTCAGTAGAAAAGCGTCGAGACAATACTTTATATGTGTTAACACAAATAGACCATATTTCGATACAATTCTTGATGATGTCGACACAGTTCATACAATGTCGACACAACCCTTCTTTATCTTCTCGACACAGCTTCTGTAGAATGTGTCGACACAAGTACTATGTGTCGACACAATAGCTTCTAGTCTCGACATAATTGGTGTTGACAGAATTCTTGTGTGTGTCGACACAAGTCCTATGTGTCGACACAATTACTGTCGATAGAATTTCTGTGTGTCGACATAAGTCTTGTGTGTCGACACAATCTGGCTTCTGGTGTCAACACATTTCCTTCATAAGTGTCGACACTTGTACTTAGAATATTTTTCTGCATTTCTTTAACCTGCACATTGAAACTCAACATCCCATCAAATACATATTGATGTATATCATTGAGTTAAGTGAGGCTTCTTCCAAATCAGGTACACAGTTTCCAATGTACCCAACATGGTATAAATCTAAACCGAATAAACATTCTTCCTCTAACGTTGTGTGACTCGATCAGACGAGGAAGTTGACGACTCCGAGTATCACGAGAAGGTAAACTCGCACATGATACTCTCTGAATTGGAAACATCAACTAATGGTTATGAAAGCTATTCTTCTAAGGAAGACGATTCCAACTTGATGGCTCGACATCAGGAACTTTTGAAAGCTTTTGAAAAATGCCGCAAGGTAGTCAAAAAATAAGCAAAAGAGATTACCTCCCTCAAGGCATTGGAAATAAGTCTTGAGGAGGAACTTGCAAAATTACTTCCTCTCAGAGATGAAGTCCACTCCTTGAAAGAGGAATCGAAATGCTTGGCTGAGACATTAAGCTTAAAGGAGAAATACTTAGATTAGCTAGAAGAAAAGCTCTTGGTGGAGAAGAAACTTGTTGAAAGCTACTCCAAGTCGAGAACTATTCTCCCTCTCATCGATGAATTTAGTGCGAGACCAACCACTCGCAACGTTAATGTTTCTAGTGGTGTCAAACTAACAAAGAATCCAGGACCCAAATATGTTTGGGTTCCTAAGGTAAAATGATTTATGGTTGCAGGTATGTCCAAAAGCCAATAAAACTCCGATCTGGTATTTGGATAGTGGATTCTCTCAGCAAATGACCGGGACAAGAAGCCTACTGCAAGAATTTACCCCAGTTGAAGACGGTTCAAAGGTCATCTTTAGAGGGTCAGACAGGGGAATAACTAAAGACTACGGTATGATTTTCAATGAGATAGTCTCATTCACATACGTGGCTTATGTTTAAGATGGTCCAAATGTCATCTTTAGAGGGTCAAGACGAATGGAACAAATACATGGAAGCTTCCACCAGGAGGAGGATTTTCTTCAGAAAACAAAAGGAGGATCCAAAATCTGATCCTATGGCTCCTGCTCCTTCTAAATACTATCTGAAGCCCAGAGAATACTTTGAGAGACAGCTTTTGAAGAGAAAGAATAGGAAGATCTAAATTCTTATATATATTTCATTGTTGTGTGTTGTGGGTTGCCCTCCCAAATCTAAAAATCTTTTGATATATATATATATATATATATATATGATTTATCTATTATCCTAGAATGCGTTTCATTTTCTTTTTATAATCTTTTCAAGTCTTAATTTAATTTTAATTGGTATGTGCAATTCACCTTAGCTTGTAGGATTTTGGCTTCTTCAAATAGGGGGAGATTGTTGGGTATTGTATCCTTATTAACCCTGATTTGAAGAAGGGTCCAATCAAGCAAAGATGAATTGAGTTCGTATTTGATATTGTATTTTAGTTATGTACTTGCTGGTTTACCTTCCTAAGTACACACCAATGTCAGGTTACAGTGAGTTAGTAAACACAGAACTATGCAATGTAATTCTTCATTGTGTAGGCCAATGTGTTGACACACGTGTAATCTCTCTATTGGGGTGTACTTCTATCCCAAGTACAGGAGAAGGATCAAGGAAGGCCAAAGTCCAAGATTCAGAAATGAAGAATTTTACCTAAGTAAAATTTGGCGAGTATGGTTAGTCATACACGTCGAATTCTTTGAGTATCCCCTTGATACTCGCCGAATTCTTTGTGTATGCTTCCCGATACTCGTCGAATTCGTCGTATATACTTAGGGTAAATTATCTGGGAATCTAGATTTTAATTAAGGAAAATTCGCCGAGTATCACTGGCAATACTCACCGAATTCGCCGAGTATCACACGCGATACTCGCCAAATTCGACGAGTATCCCAAGCGATACTCGCCGAGTGTGTCGAGCCGTATGTCAACCACTCTGGAATTTTTCAAGGCATATTCGGCATATATCGTCATCATATTTGGCGAGTATTAGTTCGATACTCGACGAATCTCCCCAAAAATGTGTAACATCCCCCAGAATTCTAGACCCCTAGGATGGTTTTGTCATGACGGAGTTATGACAAAACCCTGGGAAATATCAAAAGGTTGGGGTGAACTTGGGAATTTGTGTGTGAACCACCTTGGTTTGTAAATAGTAGAATTCCAATTACTAGCATAGGGATGATCATAGGGCTTCACCATGACTCCATGACCCCACCACAACATCACTGACCTATTAGAGGGTCCATTAGAGCCATAGGGACCCACTATGGTCAACTAAAAAGGTCAAGTTGACCAAAGTCAACCCAAGCCTTGATTAGGTCAAACTAAGCTCACCCATGCCCAATTGACATCCCTTTGGCCAAAGGGACCCACCTAGACTTTCCCAAGCCCTAAGGGAGGCCAATGGGTCACCAAGAACCCATTAGAGTCAACCAAAGAGGCTAGGTTGACCCAAGTCAACCCTATCCTTGAAAAGGTCAAAGTGCCCTAACTAAGGGTCAAGTGACCTCCAAGATGCCCAACCAACCCTACCCAAGACTTCCTAGACTTTAGGGGGAGCCAATGGGTCACCAAGGATCCATTGGGGTCAGCCCAAATGGTCATGTTGACCAAGGTCAACTCTACCCTAAGATTAGGTCAAACAAGCTCAAATGGGCTAACCCAAGCTCAAGCTCATTTCCCCCACTTGGGCTAACTTTATTTTATCTAATATTATGAGCTAATGGGCTGCCAATAGGCTGGAGTTGTCATCAAATTCAGCCATGGTGACTAGGAGAGAGAAAACTCTATTTTTTCCTTTTATGGAGGAGAGAGAAAGTGAAAAAAGAGATCATTCATGGCCAAGGGAGACCAAGGGCCTCTCCAATTGATGGATACATTCCCCCTCATCAGTTATGAGGAGTTGAATAATCATAGCCAACCACCAAAGTGACTGAATTTAATTTCTCCCATAGGGAAGAGAGAGAAAGAAGAGAGAGAAAACCATTAATGACCATGGAAGAGCAAGAGTTCCTCTCCAATTGATTCCAAAGTATTGATTCATCTTCCCCTCATCAATTAGAGGAGACCAGAGGTTTTTACCAGCCTCTAGGTGGCTGAATCCAGAAGACTCCTCCTTGGCCGAAATTCTCAAAATGACCATTAATGGCCATTGAAGAAGGGTGCTGTTACTAGTAAACCCAGTTTGGTTTATAGCAAACCATTACTATTAGCAAACCCTCATTTTTCAAAATGGCTATTTGAAAACCATTTTGTTACTAACAAACCAACATAATTTTTTTTAAAAAAATTAAATTTTGTTTAAAATATTCATTCTTTCAAAATAACCCGCTGCATATAATGACATTACAAATGATTTCAAATGTATTCATTCAACCACTTATGTTAGCATTATAGATGAGTCAAAATGCCGCAAATGTTTAGTATGTCTAAAACTATTTTTTCAACAAAATATCATTATCTACACCAAAATCTTTAAACAAAATATCGGTCGGTTTAGAAATATATTTGATTTCTAATTCCTATAAGGATGTGTTGTATATATGAGTTAAGTGTATATAAGAATATATACGTCCTTTTGAATTGCGTCTTATACGTACAATTTCATGAGAAGTGTTCAACATGAAAGTTGTAGATCTCGACGAGATCTACAATTTTCATGTTGAACACTTTTTGATTTGAAGTAGTTTAGACCCCGATTAGGGCCCCAAAAAAAGTCACGCCGAAAATCTGTACTTTCCGTGCATGTCTTTTTAGGGACCAAATTGAAGGCCTAAACGGCTTCAAATCAAAAACATGATCAGCATGAAAGTTGTAGATCTCGATGAGATCTACAACTTTCATGTTGGTCACCTTTTCAAATGAGAAATATTTTGGGCTCAAAATTCAAAAATGCAAAAATTGCCAAAAAAACAAGAATTGTTTGCTAGTAGTAATTTTTGGGAAGAGAAAAAAAATGCAAAAAATGACTGAATCTATTTTTTTTCTTCTGATTTGCTAGAAACGAAAGTGGGTTTGCTAATAACAACCCCCTTGAAGAATGACCTCTCCCCTCCCTCATTTCATGATTTTAAAAGCTTCCCTAGGCCAAGAGTGACAGTTTCAACACTTTACCTGAAGAAACCGTGCACTTTGGTAGTGCTGTTGTAGAGCACCCAAAAGCTCCACCACCGGCCATGGAGCACCACCACCACACTCGTCGGCAAGCCCGGTTACAGGTCCTCCTCTACTCCTCTCTACATGGGCTAGATTCTTAGATCTTTTAGGAGAGAAATCGGGCTCAATTGAGCCCGATTGGGAGAGGAAAAATTTAGAGATTTCATGGTTTCTCTACCATGCGGGTTGGCCGGAAACCTCCCCTCTGGAGGCCGTGCTGCCACCCAGCGATAGCCCCCACCTTAACGAAGGTGGTGGCGGTGGTGGCCGGCCAAGGAGGTGGCTGGGTGGCCGGGAAATTGGCTTGAAGTTTCTCTAGGTCGGGTAGATCCTGACCGTTGGCTGGAGAAAGAAGAAGGCCAAGGATAGTCCGATCTGCTTTAAGATTCACGCAGTGATTGAATTTATTAGTTCCTTTTATTTCGTTTTCTGTCACAGTTATTGGGCAGTTTTAAATAAATTATTAAAAATACTTAGAGCCGTCTGATCGAAAAATAACCAACATAAAAATTGTAGGACTTGAAGTCTACTTTATTTTAAAATTGGTTTGAAGTAATTTGGAGTTTCGGTCAGACCACAACACCCATTTTGGTGAGGTCTATACCTAGGCTAGATCAGAGATTGGTTTGAGTGCCCCCATCAATCCAGGCATCCAAATGACTTGAAATGTTGGATGGGGATCACTATTACCTATACCTAAAACATATCCAAAAATGGAAATTTTTGGAAAACACTTTCCTAAATTTTTTGTAGGAATTTAATAAATCATGTAAGAATTATTTAAGGGGTCTAATGACCTCTAAACCCACTAAAAGTTTGGTTACTATATTTTAGGGTCATTTTATGACTCTGATAAAAATTTCAGCCCATTTGAGGTTGATTTGAATAGGTATTGGTGTGACCAAAGTTTGGTCCCTTAAGGGTAATTTAGGGCAAAGAGTGTTTGGGGCATAGATGGGCCAATTCTCACCCAAATGGGTTGGGACTTGGGCCAGAACTCCATGGTAAGTTAAAACACCCTCTCATAGAGTTGGAGGTGGTTTGGAGTGGATTTGCCCTAGGACCCTAGTTCAAACCCTAGGACCCTAGTTCAAACCCTGAGGTTGAACTTTGGGGGTTTGTGAAGGAAATGAAGTGATATGTCCTTGTATGGACTTGGAGTTTAGTCCATATGATCTTAGGATTGTGGAATGCCCTAGGAAGGAATTTGGTGACATTTAGACTTAGACACACAACATAAACCTTTTAGGGATAGTTTAGGCCTATACCTTTTAGGAAAATATTGAAGGGTCATATGACCTTGGATCCTTATTAAATTTTGGTAGGAGTAATTTTATAGTATTATTAACCTCTGAAATTTATTATAGGATGTCTAGAAAACAGTAGCCTATACTTGTAGTTATAACCACCATCTTTCCCCTAGTGATAATTTTGAGGTAACCATGGTTAGATTAACTTAGAGTGATGTGAAACTCTGGAAAGGTTAATTAAATATCATTTAGAGGTACTAGTTAATTATTTGGATCATTTGAGCATTTCCTCTTAGTACCTCATGTGTTAAGTGAACAAGTGGACCACATTTTGATAAATAGAAAATAAATGTTTTATCTTGCTGAAAAATTTTGTACTTGGCCAGAGAACTTTTTAGAGTATAATAAAGCCTAAAAAATTATTACATGTTATTTGGATGAGTTTATGAGAATGTTTCTTCACAATGTGCACTTTAGGGGATTTAATTGAAGTATTTTTATACATCGCTTACTGACCTTGGAATTGCATGAAACTTAGTCAGTAGTGTTTTATGATCATTGGAAGGCTCTAGTAATTTTCATATAATTTTTGGATTATGATTTATGGTACTCCCTTCTTTAACTTCATTTATTTGAATTACTTTGATTTAGTTATTTAGAGCTTAATACATTTATAAAAATTTGTTATATTTGGTATTCACTGATATTTTACTGTCATATAATATTCATAATTTTTGGGTGGCTACAACTTAAGGAAATATAGTACTTCATGTTCAAATTTATCCATGGCCAAACTTTTGAAAAAATTTAATAAATGCTAAATTAATTAGGAAAATTACAGGTTTCGGGTTTTAGCCTAAAAATATCATGATAGACCCACAATAATTATCTTAGGGTTTTTGGATGAAAATTTGGAGTATCTCCTATCATGTACATCATGTAGCTTAGGTTGGTCTGTGTTTAGTAAAACTGCGAAATTTGTGATAACAAGTGGAATGGACTAGGGAGACAGGGATTATTGGTTTACTGATCTTGGTAAAGAGAAAAAGAGAACTTCATTAGGAGTCATGATGAGGAGAGGATTGGGTTGATTAGTGTTAAGAGGTGCTCGGGATCGACGAAAGATCGTCTTTCCTGTGGAGAGAGAGAGTCAAAATACACTAGGGTTAGATCCAGAATAACATTAAAAGGGATCGAAAATTGGGTAATAACCAATAAAAGTAAGTGCCTTGCGAAAGGGAGCTTTGAGCTTCAGTCCATCGTAGTTCCTAGTGCCCCTGAGAGCCATTCACAGGGAATACCCTGTGTAGTCCAAGATTAACATAAACCGTAAGACTAAATGGATTACAAGAGTAATAATACTTATTCTAGGATTACACTTACACTCACACTCCCTGGTGTTGTGGGAGTTAGGTTTGGTCACTCGAGCGGTAGGCTCGGTGGTTTTGGTGATGAGCAGGTTAGCCCGGCGAGCCGATGACTTGGTAGATAATGGTGAAAGACAGGTTAGTAAAGGGAGCTTTGGCTCAGTAGATAATTGTGATAGACGGGATAGTACAGGGAACTTCGGCTCGGTGGGAAAATATAGTAATATTTCATGTGCATAAGATAAAAGGTGGTGGGTTTTCGGTATTGGAGAGTCGTCACACCGACACCAGTACGTTGACTCGACAAGTGTGGTTTAGCACTTGGCCAAATAAAGTCCGGTGCGTAGCCGATAAGAGTACGCAGGAGCTCCACTTAGCGCACCAGCATTGAGGCGTACAATAGGTCTGACTGGTAGTGTGATACCGGTTTAGAGGTGGGCGAGGCCTAACCCACCGATTCCGTTTGCCGCTACGGAGGTATCTTGGGAGGTTAGGCTCCAGAAAGGGGGAACTAAAGGTCTGTGTGCACAGAGTCAAGTGTGTGTGTTGCACTTGCATGTTCACATCATAGCATACTTGCATGACATAACATCATCATTACATATAACCCTTGACACCTATTGTATAAATTAGTATGAGACACTTTATACAATAGGCCTTGCAAAACGACCCCTTGGTCTATAGGTTTGTATGGGCATTCCTATAGGTCATGGTTACTTACTTAGTTTACTTTCTCATACTTTACTTGTTCTCTCGCTCTTGTGTATACTTATACTATTTACCTACTACTTCTTATATTTATTTACTCTGTTCATGAACTCATGATAGACTAGTTCCGCCGCCATCTGCTTACCTTTGTTACTCTCCACCTTCATTACCTTCCCTTTCCTTCTCCCCGCTCGGTGCCTAGGAGCTATTGGGGGAGTGGTGGGGGATGATAGGACTTAGTCTTTTAGACTAACGGTCGTTGACCAAATCATTTTAGGGGATCGTGGAGCTGAACTAGGAGATGCAGCCCAATATGTCGGTGCGCTTGGAGAGCCGGACAGTCTAACACTGGAGTTCAGGCAGCATGTACAGTGAGTCCCGATCTTTAGTAGATATTATAGATTTTCTTCCGCAATTGAGTGATATGTAGTGAGGATTTTGATGTATCGGGCAGGAGCCCTTTTCTATTAGTACTTGGACTTTTCATTACTGTGGACTCCCCCTTCATGGAGAATTTTATTATATTTCATGTGATTTTCTGTGGACAAGTATTTGAGTTTTCATGTACTCTTATATTCATTCTACTCTTCTACGATCGGTATGGCCGGCTGGATCGACGTTTTGTAGTGACGAACTTCCCGGGTGTGTTGGTGTCACCGCAAAGTGGTGGTTTTGGGCATAAGACCCCGATGGTTTAAAAGAAAAAAAATGGGGTCTTACAAAATGACTTGTCGATTTTTTCGATTTTTTTCTCTGGTTCGAAAACTGTCAGCCATGCACAGTAAATTTTCTAGAGTTCGTTTTGGAAATTCTTTATAGTCATTATTTCGAATCTTCCTATATATATGTTAGGGTGTTTTTCGAAATCAGTAATCTTGACCTAATTAATTATTGAATTCAAAAAGCTTCCCGAAAATCAAACCCGTCGGCCGCTCCTCACGTTGTTTTCACGATTTCCTTCCGTTCGGCCACGACTTCGTTCGATCGTCTTCTACAACGACTTCTTCGACTGGATCGTGTCTTCTCTCAAGATCTATTCTACTCTAGTCCAGGTTGGTTGAAGATCCAAGGTTCAAGTTTCAAGATCCAATGATTTCAAGTTTTCGAGTTCTCTAAAATTCAAGTTCAACCCTTTCAAGAACGTCGGATCAAGACTTGCAATCGTGTTTATTGTTGTAATATCATTTTAAATATTGTAGGAGATTTTTCTCCGAGATTTGTAGATCCGTTTGTGGATCGATAGAGTAGATCCGGTTGTGGATCAAGTTTGTAGATCCGGTTTATGGATTGAGTTGTAGGAGAGGTTGTTCTCCGAGTGGTAGGAGCGTAGTCTCTGAGGTATAGGAGTTGCGACTCCGAGGTGTAAGGTTTGACAAAATCTGAGTTTGGTGAAGTAACCGAATCTGCTCTTCGTGGAAGATAGGCAAGGCGGGACTGTGGACGCACACAATTTGGGTAACCACTATAAAATCTCTGCGTTTGTGTGCTTAACTTTTAAATAATTTTTATTCCGCAAAAAGACACAAACATCACCTATTCACCCCCCTCTAGGTGATTTAGGTAGACTCCAGATACTTTCAATTGGTATCAGATGAGCGTTTTGGTCGATAAGGTTAACACCTTAAACAAGATCCCTGATCTAGCATTAAGAGATTCTGCTTTGTCACCATGGACAAAAGCAAAGACATGTCATCCATGAAGCTACCGGTGTGCACCAAGGAAAACTTTCCCATGTGGAAAGAACGAGTATGGTTCTACATGGAAGCTGCAGATCCGAGAATTTTTCAGATTGTGAAAGAGGGACGACATATTCCTACTTAAACTTCAACGATAAATCCAACGATTATGATTCCCAAGAAGATGATGGATCTCACTAAGGATGAGATTGCCCTAGTCTCCCTGGACAAGAAGGCAAATAATATAATAGTAAGTGCAGTGAACGACTCAATGCTCCAGAACTTATTCCACTGCAAATCTGCCTAAGAGATGTGGGTCTGTCTTATTGTCCTGATGGAAGGTACTGAAGAAGTGAGATATGATCGCAGATCGTTGTTGAACCAGTAGTACAAAGCCTTCAAGCAAGGTGCCAATGATTCTATTGCGGACAACTTCAAAAATTTTGCAAGATCGTCAACAGCCTCAGGAACTATGGTCGTGCATTCACTAATGGCGAGCTCAACAACAAGTTTCTGAGATCCCTGACCAAGGCCTGGGATACCAAGGTCGTTGCAATTAGAGAATTTGGGAAGCTGTCGGAGATAGACCCCCAGAACCTATTCGGAAAGTTGCTCTCCTACGAACTCCAAATGAACACCAAAAAGGACGAGCAAGTCAACCGGACTACAAGCAAAGAGAAGTCATTAGCCCTAAAAGCTGAATGTTATAGGAAGTCTAAGGTTGTGTCACCCATAAGGACATGAGCTCTAGACAGTCCTGAAGACTCCGAGCCCAGCACATCGGGCTCCGAGCTATCTGACAGAGAGTTCTCCCTTATCTCCAAGCAGTTCAAGAAACTGCTCAGCAAGAAAAGGTAGATGAGGAATCAATCCTCCTCCTCTGACTACAGGAGATCACATCGTGATAGTGATCGTACCAAGAAAAGCTACAACAAAGAGGACAGGTATAAGTCCAAACCTAACAAACAGTTTTCCTGTGACATTGTTTGCTACTCTGTAATAAATCAGGTCATATGATTGCGAAGTGTCCTTATAAGAAGAAGGATAGCTCCAGGAAGGACGAGAAGAGATCCTTCAAAGGGAAGAAGAAATAAGAAAAGAGCTTCGTCGCCAAAAAGTTGAAGACTCTCAGCGACATTGACTCGAGTGAGTCGAGCTCTGAAAATGAAGAAGCTTACTTTGGACTCATAACTCAATTTGACGAGGAAGTGGACGACTCCGAGTACCATGGGAAGGTAAACTTGCACACTATTCTCTCAGAATCTGAAACGTCCACTAATGGTCTTGAAGACTCTTCCTCAGATGAGAATGAAACAGAATTAATGGCTCAGCACGAGCACTTGTTAAAGGCTTTCGACAAGTGTCGTAAGGTAGTCCGAAAACAGTTAAAAGAGATTACCTCCCTCAAGGCAGTGGAAGAAAATCTGAAGGAAGAAATTGCACAATTACTTTCTCTCAAAGATGAAGTCCACTCTTTGGTCTGGCCTCTGCTAATCTTCTCTTCCTCCTTCCCTTCTGTCAGCTGCATCTCATAAGAAAGTATCTTACCAAATAGTATGGATGGTGGAGTATCTGCCAGCTTTGCCACTTCTCTAATGGCACATATCTTAGTGTCCCAGTCTCTAGTAAGATACCTAAGAAACTTATCATTTAGCTCATAATTAATAAAGGCCCTGCCATAGGTATTTAACTCATTAACTGTCCTGAAGAACCTTTCATAACAGCTAGTTATGGTCTCCTCCCTGATCTGTCGGAATGCTTCATACTCTTGATTTAGCATTGACTTTCTATCATCTCTTACTTCCTTAATGCCTTCCATATACACTATCAAGGTGTCACACATTTCCTTCGAGGTCTTTCAGTGCACCATGTTTTGAAAGGTGGAGTCATCTATGGTTCTAACAATGATGTTTTGTGTCCTCTTATCCATTGTTGCTAAGATGACTTCATCCTTAGTCATTTCATTGTACTTCTTTGGATTCTAAAGAATTATATCAAGGACAGATATCTTCATTGGGATGAAGGTTCCTTATTGAACTGTGATATAGATCCTAGGATCAGATGCTTCCATGAACAATCTGACCCTTTCTTTCCATATGCCAAAATTCTTCTTCCTATAGAGAGGAAGTTTCATGGATCCAAGCTCGTTATGATTCTCTCGTGAACCCATCTTAACCTTCTGACAGCTACCCTGGAGATCTCCTCAGACTGTTAAGTCTTTTCTTGAGTAACATCCCTCTGATACCACTTGAAAGTCTTTGATTACAAGGGTAGTTTATCACCTAGAGAGGGGGGAGGGGGGGGGGGTGCATAGGTTATTACTGTCTTTTTAAGATTCTTTAAAATATTTTATGACTTAAGTCCTACTGTGTATACTTAATTTAGCTTTCAAAAACACAATACTCAGTACAACAAAACACAATACACATCACACCAGATTTTTATATTGGTTCCCCAGTGTATGAGTACATCCACTATCCCTCTCCGCCTTTCTAACAGTATATTAGACAAGGCTCTTCTCAAAAAACTATGGCTCCTCAGAGATTACAGCACGATCCCACCGGATCAGTCAGTCTCCACTGAGACTTACAACACTGGCTCACAACCCTCCACACAGTAATCTCCTGACAACCACACATAGGCACAAATGCTCTTTACACAGGTTGGGAGAAACAACCCCACACTGATCCACACAGGAATCCAATCACAGGCCCACGACCCTAACACAGATCTCACAAATTTTTCTCACAGCCTTTATAATTTAGGCTTTACAATAAAATCTCATAGATCTCTCATACAACCTAATCAATCTAGGCCTCAACACAGATCTTTCACAGATCCACTAATTTTGAAAGAGTTGTTGATTTGATTCAAGATAAATAATTCTCTGAGTCAATTTCTTCCTGGGCTAAGTAAATCTCAGCCCTATCTGCTTCCCAGCAATAAGAATGACAATCTTCAACTATCTGCATCTTGTGTTGGAAGATCCTCAGGACCTTGATCATGTTCTTGCTGATAAAGGGGGAAGATTAAGAATGAATTTCTTCAATTAGCTAACCTTTATTAGCAGGAAATGAATTGCTCTGCCTCTCCTTCTGTCCAGAGAAAACTCTGTACAGATATCTTCTTATTCTTTAACGGTCCAGAGAAAAATATTTAGATTTGGCTCAGCTTGGATCGTGAATCAACTTCAGTTTGGGCTTGCCTAGACTGATTCGTTTTCCTCAGAGAGATCCTCTGTTCTTGCTATAGAAGATGTTGATTGCACCCACGAACTCAAAAACCCTTCAGATTTATCAATTGAAGTTCTTGGTTCTATAACATTGGTGGATGAAGACGACGAACTCCCGCTTCTAGTTTTCAGAATGTTAATCAGAAAACTTGTTTGATCTTGATCTCAACTGTTATTTATAATCCCGCCGATTTGAGGGATGATTGACACATGTCCCAGTTTTAACGGTAGTTAAAACCTCAGCTTAATCAAATTGAGATTCACTATAGACTGACGACGATGTTAATGCCGATTTGCAGCATTTAAATAACGAATCAGAATATCATTGACTTGTTGACTTTGCTGACGTCAGCATCATTATGGACTTAGCAAAATCAAGCAATATTTCTTAAATCCTTAGTTCGACGAACTCAAAACTCAGTTCGATAAACCCAGAGCTCAGCTCGACGAAATCAAGCATCATTTCAGAAATACTCAGTTCGACGAACTCAAAACTCAGTTTGACGAACTCATAGCTCAGCTCGACGAAATCAAGAATCATTCCAGAATTCCTCAGGTCGACGATTAAGTGAAAGCTGAGTTCGACGAACTATGAACTCAGTTCGACAAACTATGAACTCAGTTTGACGAACTCAAGCATCATTGCAGAAATCCTCAGGTTGATGAATAATTGAAAGCTGAGTATGAACTCTAAACTCAGTTCGACGAACTCAAGCATCAGCTCGACGAAAAATGGATAAGCAATACTCGATGATTCTGGACTTAGAATTTTCTTCAGCTCTACTTGGCATTGAGTGGTATTGAGTGAATAGGCAATACTCAATGAATCTGGACTTAAATATTTTAGCTCTGTTAGGCATTGAGAGCATTGAGTGTATATGCCTCACTCAATGCTTTTTTTGCCTTAGCCATATTCTTCAGATTTCTGTCTGATGGCGTTGAGAGCGTTGAGTGTATAAGATTCACTCAATGCTTTTATACTTATCCTAAATTTCTACAATCTTGCATTTTTGTTGAAGTTTGGCATTGACAGAGTTAGCATGGCATTGAGTGATGAATTTTCACTCAATGCTTCTGGACTTAAGGCGATTTTCTAGCTTCCACTGCTTAGGCTTTGACATGATATCCTTGACTCAACGATCCTTGCCATATGGCGTCGAGTGAGTTGAGCTCACTCAATGCCTGTGGACTTAGCCACATTTCTACCTTATCAATGCTGTAAGCTTTGACTGCCAGCCTTCTCTCAACATTATTAGTTGTATGGATTTGAGTGAGCTTGCCTCACTCAATGCTTCTGGACTTAGGCATTTTCCTGAATTTCCAGCCTATCACTTTGAGTCCACCTATCATTGTCTCTTGAACTATATGTCAAATCATTGTGACAAAGACCAACCTGTATGCATGAACTTAATCATTCATCAAATACAACTATGTGTATACCATTGACCTATTTGACTTCTTACAAATCTAGGACATTGGGATCAATGGACCCGACACAGAAAAACTTGTCATTTATTTCATAATTATTGAAGACCCTCCCATAGGTCTTCAATTCATTTATGATCCTGAAGAATCTTTCATAATAGGCAGTTATTATCTCCTTCAGGTTTTGTCTGAAAGCCTCATACTCTTGGTTGAGATGAGACTTCCGATCATCCCTTTGAGACCACTCAATGCCAACATCATCCCGCAACATCTAAGTAAAAAGGCGTCGAGACCACTCAACGCCGCATTGAGTGGTGTCGAGTTCACTCGACGCTTTGTTGAATGGCGTCGAGATCACTCGATGCCTAAAGTTTCTCGAGTATTTATAAGTTAATTTCGTTAAGATTACTCGACGCCTTTTCAAATGACATCAATATCACTTGACGCCTAAAGTATCCCAAGTATTTTCTAAGATAAATTCGTCGAGTGGCGTCATGTTCACCCGACTCACTCGGCGCTCCCCGAGCCTGAGTCAATTCTCTTGACTCAAAACGCATGCGAGGGGCCTAGCACGAAATGGGATGTTACATTGGGGCATATCCTTTTGTTTATTTGGCTAATTAAATACCGACATGGCCTTCCCTAGACCTTATTTAGAAGATGTTGTGTCACAAATGTAATGACCTTAAATTTTGGGAATATTCAAATGCTACCCAGGTGATAGATGAGATTGTGTATATGCACGGTTGATAAGGTGATCAACCCTCTCTAGAAGTTTGGGATATATATAAAGGGTTGCCCACATATATATACATACAACTTTGGAACAAAGAAAGTCGACATAAGACGTAAGGAATTTTCTCAGACTTTTCGATCAGATGATTACTTAACAAACAACCTAAGGATAGGTCATATTTTCGTCGATGCATAATGACATACTATATGCAAGGTGCAAGACAAGTTGTGTACAATCCACCATTAGTTGAATAAATGGATTTTCCTAAAACCTAAAATCGAGGTAGTTTTGGCTGTAAAAAGAATTTATGTGCAATTAAGGAGGTGTATTATCTATCGCCTCAATAAAGCACATTTTTAGATGCTCTAACACCTTAACCCAATTGTTGTAGCATACGATTAGTAATTATATTGTTGGTTAAGGATTTGATTAGTGAAATCATGTAGATTGCAAAAGAGAGCCGACATAAATCGTGAATTCAGTACAAGTCTAGGTAGGATATGGATTGGGATTAGGTTCCTACAAGTCAGAATGATACTCGAAATATCTTGTATTTCTATGCATTCATAGGAGATTTACATGCAATTTCTTTAAAATCAAGCCTTTTCATATTTGAAAATTTTTATCACAATCATTATCCTTATACCTTAGGGGACTGTGGATGCATAACCAAAGATCATGGAAAGGTGACTATATGGGGTTAAGATATAATGATTAATTTTACTATGGTTGGTATGGTTAAACCCTACCATGATTGATCCTGAGAAAAGTGGCCAAAATTGTCACATATTAAAATGTTGAGATTTGGAGAGATAAACACGAGAATTGATTATCATCGTTACTAATACTTAATATAGCCAGGTCACTGGTCATAATTGTGAACTATAAACTTTGATTGACACAACTAATTATTATATTGGATCGTTTGAATTATACCTTATAGCTTAAGTAAAGATGATACATTTTATGACTTTGATTTGAGGATCCACATGACTTGAAATAAAAAATTAAGCCTGTTTTTCACTAGTCTAACCTTGATTTTTAATAAGTGGTCACATTGATTACACTTATTTCATCTTATTTATCAGAAGTGTAGAAATATTCAACCATTAGTACTCATCTGTCCCATATCGCATGTATATGTTTTGAAGAAATATGAACCTACATTCGCATGTTTGTAGTGATCCCCCAAATGTTTTAACTTATTATACAATATGACCTCATGATTAAACTCATTATTTGCTAAGAGGGGATAACTGATCATGTTTATAAGTTAGAATTAAAACATTTTTCTAAGTTTAGAAGATGAGTATTACTCTTATAATGCTTTGAATATGGTCTGACAAGATTGGGAGTTGGAACACATGTGTAAATGCCAGTGTAATCCTCCGATATTAATTTATGATTTTGTGAATAATCTGTGATATTAAGTGTTGAGTATTGTATCCACAATATACCTGATTTGAAAAAGTCCCTGAACAAGCTAAGGTGAATAGATAATGTATTTGATGATTTTCTTCAAGATGTGCTTGCAGCTATTCCATGCTAAGTACACACCAATGTCAGGGTGCAGTGGGTCAATATACATGGGTCTGCGCAACGTAATCCCTCGTTGAGCAGATCAGTGTGTTGGCTCATGTGTACTCTCTCTATTGGAGTGTACTTATTTTCAAGTACAGGGCTGAGATAGATCAAGAGCAGAAGAGGAGCAAAGATGGGTCAAAGACCAAGTGCAGAGGAAGGAAGAAGAAATCTTCCAAGGAAAATTCGACGGGAATCACTAGTGATTCTTGCCGAATCGTCGAGAATCACTCGCCGATTCCCGCCGACTGCATCCGGCTGACTCAACGCCTTCAAGAATTCTGCTAAGGAAGAATCGGCGGGAATCACCAAGTGATTCTCGCCGATTCGTCGAGAATCTCCGCGCATTCCCGTCGATTCCCTCCGGATGACCAGAATTCCAACTAGAATTCTACCAAGGAAAATTCGACGGGAATCGTAAGTGATTCCCGCCGAATTCGACGGGAATCACCAGAGATTCTCGCCGAATTTGCCTTAGGTATTTTTTTGTCTGCTCGCTGGACCGGTCCTGGTCGTCACGCGCTGTTCCGGCCCGTGCGTAGGGTTGACCTGGTGGGTCCCCCAACGGTTATCTTGGGATGTCTTTGGGTATAAATACTCATGTATTTTGAAACCCTAAAGACAACAAGAACAATATATTCATATCTACGAAATCGAGCCGCCGTCGACCTAGCTGATCGCGGAACTCCACTGCTCGCCGTCGCCGCTCACAAGATCGTCGTCGTTGCAAATCTCAGATCTTCTCTGATCTCCCGACGACAGAAACGAAGCTAAGCTTAGCGTCTCACGTATCTATCTTGAGATCCTTTGTCTCTTGATTTGTAGAGCGGGAATATATTTCCCCTCCGAATCAATTGAGATGATCGATCCAAGTAAGATCGTTGGTAGACCTCGCTAGCTTCGTCAAGAAGTTTGGATCTACAAAGCACCGCCACCGCAATCCTTTGCCACCGCCGATCTCGGGAAGATCCTCTCCAAGAGAGTGCTTCGGTCGTGGACTCTTCGTCTTCTTCAAGAACGCTTCATCGAACGAAGAGGGACACCGAGCTCTCCATACGTAGTTTGTATTTCTATACATTCTATTTTCATTTTGTTGTAAGGGAATTTTCATTCCTAGTTGTAAGGGTTGGGTGCAACCCGTGGTGAAGGAGTAGTGACTCCTTTGGGTGGAAGGGTTTCTTCCATAGTGTGAGGATTGGATTTCAATCCGGTTGGTGAAGTGACCGAGTCGTCCCTTGTTGGGAGATAGGTCGAAGGGGGAAAGTGGACGTACCCAAATCGGGGAACCACTATAACTGCCTGTGTGTTTCTGTGTTGTGCTTGTCTTGTTTCTTGTGCAGGTTAATTATTAATTCCGCAAAAAGACTGCAAATCACTTATCCCCCCCATAGGTGAAGGTAGTTGACACTAGATTGACTTTCAAGTGGTATCAGAGGGAGGTTACTCGTCAATAAGGTTAACACCTTGAGTAAGTTCCCGCATCTAGTGTCAAGAAGAAAGAAGCTCTCTGAAATGGAGGGACTCAAGTATTCAGGGAAGATCCCAGTGTGCACCAAGCTAAACTTTCCTATCTGGAAGGAAAGGATCAGGTACTACATGGAAGCAGTCGACCCACGACTCTTCATGGTAGTGGAGGAGGGACCTTATATTCCCACTAAGGCCTCCACCATTGATCCAACCAAGAAAGTGCCCAAGAAACTTTTGGAAATCGATAAGGATGAGATGGTGCTTGTTGGACTCGACAAGAAAGCTCAGAACATTCTAGTAAGCGCCGTCGATGATTCCATGATGCAGGTTTTCTACAACTGCAGGACTGCCAAGGATATTTGGCACTGCCTAATCATCTTGATGGAAGGCACTGATGAAGTAAGGGATGATCGAAGATCCCTTCTGAACCAGAAGTACGAGGCCTTCAGGCAAGGTCCCAAGGAAGAAATCAGAGTGACATTCGAGAACTTCCTGAAGATCGTCAATGCCCTGAAGGGCTATGGCAGAGTGTTCACCGACGGTGAACTAAATGACAAATTCCTTAGATCCCTTACTAAAGAATGGGACACCAAGATCTACGCCATCAGAGAATTTGGCAAGCTGGCAGAAACAGATCCCCAGATTTTGTTTGGGAAACTTCTGTCCTATGAGCTTCAGCTGAACACCAGAAAAGATGAAGAAGAAGCCGATAAAGCCGCTTCCAGAGAG
This sequence comes from Platanthera zijinensis, assembly GCA_039513925.1. Lineage (NCBI taxonomy): Eukaryota > Viridiplantae > Streptophyta > Magnoliopsida > Asparagales > Orchidaceae > Platanthera > Platanthera zijinensis. Next base: position 73,762,720 of record CM077081.1, read on the forward strand.
AATACTGTGGCCCTAAAAGCCAATCACTCAAGGAAAGGCAAGGGTGCAACCTCATACCGCTCTCGGAAAATGGATGAGGAAGAAGAATCTGAGCCATGCTCTTCCGGCTCAGAGCTATCTGAAGAAGACTTCTCCCTCATCACTCGGGAGTTCAAGAAGTTCCTCAAGTTGTCGAATCAAAGAAAAAGAGACGGCTCTTCCTCCAGACATCAGAAGAAGAATTATTCTTCTGACAGGTATGAATCCAAATAGAACAAACATCACTCTAATGACATTATTTACTTTGGATGCAATAAGCCAGGTCACGTCATCGCTGACTGCCACCAAGGCAAAAGAGATAAGGGGAAGGGAGAGGAGCACAAGTCCTCTAGAGATAAGAAGAAAGAGAGGAGCTACATCGCCAAAAAGCCAAAGACATGGAGTGAGTCTGATTCCTCAGACTCCAGTGATGATGAGGAAGCCTACTTCGGGCTAGTGGGTCGCTCTGACTCAGAAGGAGACTGCCCCCCATTTACTGGGAAGGTAAAAGCTCGTACCCCCTCTCTGACTCTGACTATGAGTCTCCTGATGATGATCTGGAGGACAGCCCATCTTCCCGTGAAGCTGAGCTCCTCGAAAAGTATGAGCTTCTGCTCAATACCTTTGAGGAATATCGTAAGAGGTTGAGGGCTCAGAAAAAGGAAGTCAAATTCCTTAAGGCTGAGGGTGTTTCTCTAAGAGAAGAGATCACTAGCTTGATCTCTCTCCGACAGGAAAACCTGGGCCTGACTTCTGAGCACTCAGAGTCTCTAAGGCTCCTTGACCTTAAACAGGAAGAAGTCAACAAGTCGGAAGAACAACTTGCGACAGAAAGTAAGATTGTCAAAAGCTTCTCTATGCCAAAGACTGTTCTTCCATTGGTTGATACCTTCTCTGCTCAGGCTAAGGGGGCTGGCTTAGGGCATGTGGGTGTGCCTGGTAAATCATCCAGGAGAAACAAAAAGCAGAGGAAAAATAAGGCTGTTAAGAAGGCCTCTGCTGCAGAAAAGGGAAAGGCCCAACTCAACCCTGTTGAATTCAGGAAGCCTGGCTTTCCCTGCAATGAACAGGACTTTGAGTCAACTTATGGCCACTTCTTCCGGCCCTCGGTTGAAAAGCCCAAGAGCCGGTATGATGGTTGGGCCTTCCCCATGAACTACGGCGAGAGTGTCTTCAAGGCACCTTATGAGGAAATCCAAGTGGAAAATTATGGCCACTTCTCTAGCGGCCATAATAGGAAGCAGGCACCAAAAGCCAAGCCTGTTATACTGAAGGAACAAGAAGTGAAGAAATCATGTGATTGCTGTCATCATGATGCCTCCACCTCCAGATCCAAGGCCCCAGCTGGACCCACCGTTCCCAGGGTGAAGCTGGAGCCTAAGAAGCGGTACAATAGGTTCGACTGTTGGTGCTGTGGCAAAGTTGGTCACTTTGCCGTGGATTGCTGGTTTAATCCAAGATTCAACGAGACTCCTCATGTTAGCAATGCGAGGCCGACCACTCATAGGGTTAACCACCCGAGGGGGAGTATGCTAACAAGGAATCTAGGACCCAAGTTCGATTGGGTTCCTAAGGGAAACTGATTCTGTTTTGCAGGTATGCCCAAAGGCCACCAAAACGCCTATATGGTACTTGGACAGTGGATGTTCCCGGCATATGACTGGGACAAGAAGCCTGCTGCGTGATTACTCTCCAGTCGAAAATGGACCCAAAGTCATCTTTGGAGGATCAGATCGAGGAGTCACCAGAGATTACAGTATGATTTCCAACGGTATAATCTCTATCACCGACGTGGCCTATGTTGAAGGGTTAAATCATAACCTGATTAGTGTAAGTCAGTTGTGTGATAAAGGTTATGACGTTAAGTTCTGCAAGGATAAGTGCTTGATAATATCGTGTGCCTCTTCAAAGATGGTATTAACTGGCATTAGGAGCAGAAATATATTTTGTATAGATTTTCTTAGCATAGATTCTTCTACCCCCGTGTGCCTAGTAGCAAAAGGCAGTGCATCTCTTTGTGAAAAATGGCACAAGAGATTGGCACATATTAATTTCAAGACTATTAATATGTTGTTTTCTAAAAATTTAGTAAGGGATGCTCCCATTATTAAGTGCATCAAAGATAGCCCCTGTCCTGCGTGCCAGAAGGGCAAACAGACTCGGGCTACCTTCAAGGGCATTGCAGACAAAGACTCTTCCAGATGTATTTATCTTCTGCATATGGACTTGTTTGGTCCAGTGCAAGTTCATAGCTTGGGAGACAAGTCATATACGCTAGTGATTGTTGATGATCACTCTCGATTTACATGGGTGTTATTCTTAAAATGAAAGTCAGATACGTTTGACATCTTCACTAGCTTTGTCAAGCAAATTCAGAACGAACTTAATTGCTCAGTGGTCAAAATCAGAAGTGACCATGGAACAGAATTCGAATCTGGGGCTATGACAGAATTTTGTGAAGAACATGGTATCTTTCATGAGTTTTCCTCCCCGCGTACTCCTCAGCAAAATGGAGTTGCGGAGAGGAGAAATAGAACGCTCATTGAAGCTTGCACGACAATGTTGAATGACGCTTCTCTCCCAGAATACTTCTAGGCAGAGGCTGTCAATACGGCTTGTCATGTACAAAACCGAGCATTGATCAACAAGAATCATCGTAAGACGCCTTATGAGCTACTGAAAGGCAGGAAACCAACCATGTCCTATTTAAGGATCTTCGGCTGCAGATGCTATGTACTCAATAATGGGAAGTACCCGCGTACTAAATTTGGTGAAAAATGCTTCGAAGGCATATTCATGGGCTATAGTAGCCAAAGTCGGGCATATAGGGTTTTTAATAAGAAAATCCTAGTGGTAGAGGAATCCATTAATGTTGTATTTGATGAAGGAAGCTTGCTTAACAACAATTCTTCCAGTGGAATTATTGAAGATGCAGGTGCAAGACTTGAACAGCTAAGTCTCGATGAGACTGCTAAGGATGTAACTCCCAAGTACGTCAAGGTTTCTACCTCAACGCCAACTGGAGAAGTTGATGATCAGGATGGATAAAATCTCCTAGAAGAAGGAGGATCCCGAGAAGATGTCAGAGCTCCAGATGCCAGGCTCCTAGAGCTCCGACACGTGAGGGATCATCCTAGAGATCAGAACATCGGAGATCCTCGTGACGGTGTCAGAACTCGAAGAGGTACAATTAACGAGATTCTACACCTTAGTTTCCTGTCACAGGTTGAGCCAAAGAAGTTCGACGAAGCAAACAAAGATGCAGCATGGATACTGGCCATGCAAGATGAACTGCATCAATTCGAACGATGCAACGTCTGGACACTTATTTCCAAACCAAAGAACCAGAATGTGATCGGCACCAAGTGGATCTTCAAAAACAAACTGGATGAACACGGTGTCATCATAAAGAACAAGGCCAGGCTGGTGTCTCAAGGTTACAGACAGGAGGAGGGGATTGAATTCGACCAGACCTTTGCACCAGTTGCAAGGCTTGAGGCAATCAGATTGTTCCTGGCGTATGCTTCGCACAAAGGTTTCACTGTCTATCAGATTGACGTGAAATCTGCATTCCTCAATGGAAAATTGAAAGAGAAAGTATATGTCGCGCAACCCCCAGGTTTTGTTAATCCTACATTCCCTAATCATGTTTATTTTCTTAATAAAGCGTTATATGGCTTGAAACAAGCTCCTCGAGCTTGGTATGAGACATTGTCTAGTTTCCTTCTTGAGAACAAGTTCTCGAGAGGAAAAATAGATAAGACATTGTTTCTTAGGGAAGTCAAAGGCAAGATATTGCTGGTGCAAATCTATGTCAATGACATAATTTTTGGCTCTACGGACAATAATCTTTGCAAAAAGTTTTCTAAACTTATGCAAGAAAAGTTTGAAATGAGCAGCATGGGAGAGCTAAAGTATTTCTTGGGACTTCAAGTGAAACAGTCTGAGGATGGAATTTTCATCTCTCAAACGAAGTTCACAAATGAAATCCTCAAGAAATTCAGAATAGAGAATGCAACCTCTATGAGGACTCCAATGGGATCCACTATGTCTCTGGACAAGGATGAGAAAGGGAAACCTTTTGATGAAACCAAATACAGAAGCATAATTGGATCCCTGCTCTATCTTACTGCTAGTAGACCAGATATTATGTTCTCCACATGCGTATGTGCCAGATATCAGGTGAACACTAAGGAATCTCATTATGTCGCTGCAAAGCGAATTCTTAGATACCTTAAAGGTACACCAAATCTTGGCTTGTGGTACCCAAGAAACAATGATGTCGAGCTGATAGGCTTTTCAGATGCTGACTTTGCAGGAAGCAGGGATGATAGGAAAAGCACTTCCGGGACGTGCCAATTCCTCGGAAGAAGGCTTATTTCATGGAACAATAAAAAGCAGAATTGTGTCGCAACCTCTACGGCTAAATATGAGTACATCTCAGCAGGCAGCTATTGCGCACAACTTCTATGGATCAGAAATCAGCTCAAGGATTATGACTTGCAGTTCAGAGAGGATCCGATGTATTGCGACTCCTCGAGCGCAATAGCAATTGCGAACAATCCTGTGTCGCATAGCAGAACAAAGCATATTGTAGTGCGCTATCACTTCATTCGGGAGCATGTGGAAAACAAAGATATATCTCTCTGCTATGTCCCCACGGATAAGCAGGTTGCAGATATCTTCACAAAGCCCCTAGACGAGGCCAAGTTTAGTCTCTTCAAAACTAAACTCGGCATGCTAAACTATGAAGAGTTAAGAATGTACGGCTCAAGGCTCTTGGATCAAGGGGGAGCATCAGCAAGGAACTCAAGCTCGAGCATGGATGCAAGATCTGAGGGGGAGCATGTGGCTCCAAGTGAAGTACCCGATTTGCAGAAGCTGAAAAGGGGGATATTACCCTCTCGGCTAAGGCTAAGGTGGCTGCCAACGTTAAGTATGCTCTCAGGAAAATGGTAATGAATCTCACTCTCAACTGAATTCTTCGGTTATGATTTTCATTCCCATATGTTCTATTCACCTTAGCTTATAGGGTTTAGGCTTCTTCAAATATGGGGAGATTGTTGGGTATTGCATCCACAATGTACCTGATTTGAAGAAGTCCCTGAACAAGCTAAGGTGAATAGATAATGTATTTGATGATTTTCTTCAAGATGTGCTTGCAGCTATTCCATGCTAAGTACACACTAATGTCAGGGTGCAGTGGGTCAATATACACGGGTCTGCGCAACGTAATCCCTCGTTGAGCAGATCAGTGTGTTCGATCATGTGTACTCTCTCTATTGGAGTGTACTTATTTTAAAGTACAGGGATGAGATAGATCAAGAGCAGAAGAGGAGCAAAGATGGGTCAAGGACTAAGTGCAGAGAAAGGAAGAAGAAATCTTCCAAGGAAAATTCGCCGGGAATCACCAAGTGATTCACGCCGATTCGACGGGAATCACTAGTGATTCTCGCCGAATCGTCGAGAATCACTCGCTGATTCCCACTGACTACATCCGGCTGACTCAACGCCTTCAAGAATTCTTCTAAGGCAGAATCGGCGGGAATCACCAAGTGATTCTCGCCGATTTATCGAGAATCTCCGCGCATTCCTGTCGATTCCCTCCGGATGACCAGAATTCCAACTGTAATTCTACCAAGGAAAATTCGACGGGAATCGTAAGTGATTCCCGCCGAATTCGACGGGAATCACCAGCGATTCCCGCCGAATTTGCCTTAGGTATTTTTTTGTCTGCTCGCTGGACCGGTCCTGGTCGTCACGCGCTGTTCCGGCCCGTGCGTAGGGTTGACCTGGTGGGTCCCCCAACAGTTATCTTGGGATGTCTTTGGGTAAAAATACTCATGTATTTTGAAACCCTAAAGACAAGAAGAACAATATATTCATATCTACGAAATCGAGCCGCCGTCGACCTAACTGATCGCGAAACTCCACTGCTCGCTGTCGCCGCTCGCAAGATCGTCGTCATTGCAGATCTCAGATATTCTCTGATCTCCCGACGATAGAAACGAAGCTAAGCTTAGTGTCTCACATATCTATCTTGAGATCCTTTGTCTCTTGATTTGTTGAGCGGGAATATCTTTCCCCTCCTAATCGATTGAGACGATCGATCCAAGTAAGATCGTCGGTAGACCTCGCTAGCTTCGTCAAGAAGTTTGGATCTACAAAGCATCGCCGCTGCAATCCTTTGCCACCGCCGATCTCGGGAAGATCCTCTCCAAGAGAGTGCTTCGGTCGTGGACTCTTCGTCTTCTTCAAGAATGCTTCATCGAACGAAGAGGGACATCGAGCTCTCCATACGTAGTTTGTATTTCTATACATTCTATTATCATTTTGTTGTAAGGGAATTTTGATTCCTAGTTGTAAGGGTTGGGTTCAACCCGTGGTGAAGGAGTAGTGACTCCTTTGGGTGGAAGGGTTTCTTCCATAGTGTGAGGATTGGATTTCAATCCGGTTGGTGAAGTGACCGAGTCGTCCCTTGTTGGGAGATAGGTCGAAGGGGGAAAGTGGACGTACCCAAATCGGGGAACCACTATAACTGCCTGTGTGTTTCTGTGTTGTGCTTGTCTTGTTTCTTGTGCAGGTTAATTATTAATTCTGCAAAAAGACTGTAAATCACCTATCCCCCCATAGGTGAAGGTAGTTGACACTAGATTGTCTTTCATTAAGGAATGACGATCTTTCATCAGATCCTAACGTTTGGAAGTATGATTAAGGTTTATACATAATAGTGATAATTCTAGGAGTTTAATGAATTTGGTGAATTATGGACTCATACTTGTCAATAATAATGTATATGAATTGGTTGTGGGAAAGATTACTGCATGCGCACATAAGTTGAAATTTAGTAATAAATGAACCCGTGCTTACAGCTAGATTTTTATGCATGTATACACTTTGGCGTACAATATTATTTGGGCAATGACGTCACCTATGAATCAATATAGTATAAACTATAGGTATATGGTGATCATTAGTCGTAAGGGATTCCAGACTCAAGGTGCGACTAAAGTTCTTTTGGATAATTATTTGTTAAAGACTTGATAACATATCCACATAATCAAAAAAGTGCACTGGTCAAAATGTCATGAAATTGATCATAAGTCTTACACCAAGATAAGATAGGTATACTTTATGGTTTAGTCTTCCTGAAATATAACAAAAGAAAACTTGGAAGAATGAAATTAAGGGTGAATTTTGATTACACAACGAAGTATTGATTTATTTCTTAAGCGTACGTAATAGAAATAAAGAATCTGATCGTGTTGTGAAATATGTATAAAGTTGTTGCCTATACACGCAACACCAGTCTTAATTACAGAGGAAATTATGTTTATCAATCTAGACATATTAGCATGCCCGTGCGTCTTGGATACTGGAGGGCCCTGGGGGAGAAAGTTGTTGTTGATTGAGTTTTATTACAATCGCGGTCACCAGAAAAGTTTAGGCATGGATCTATACGAGGCTTTATTTGGAAGGAAGTTCCAGAGGATGCAATCTTGGGACTAGGATGAGGATCCAAAGGTACTTAGAATAGATTGCATGAGAATACGGACACGCTTTCTCGGATAATCTGTAATTGAATGTTAAGGGGCTCAGAGTAGAAATATCAAGTACTACGATGTGAGGCATCAAAAGGTAGAGTTTCAGGTATGAGACAAAGTTTACTTAAAGATACGTCCGATGTATGGTGTCTCGCGAGTGCGAGGACACAAAAAGCTTAGCACGTGATTTAAGGGGTCCTATATGATCCTGGAGTGGATCAGCTCCTTGCCTTAAAGGCTGGATTTGCCACTGGAGTTGGCAAACCTACACGACGTCTTTCATGTCTCCTTGCTTCAAAGAGCCTTTCTTCGGCTGGAGCAGCACACCAAAACTACAACGGGCCCGATAGCATCCAATCGATCAGTTAATTTGGATCCGATCCGGATCGACGATACAACCGTCTGAGTCTTGCGGAAGAAAAGCGTCCCTTTGGTCAAGGTGCTGTGGTCCAATCATGGGAAGGAAGAGCACATTTGGGAGCCCATAGACCTCCTGCAGCAACGACATCCATAGCTTTTCACCTCAGGCACAACCTAAAACTCCTAGATATTTTGATCCACTTCTTTATGTGTTAAACCCCGTAGACCCGAACTTAAATTTCGAGGACGAAATTCTTTTATTTATTTATTAGGATTTATAACATCTCATTTACTTTTAGAGCTCCTTAACACAAATTAGGGTAGGACTGTTTGAGTTACCATGGTGATCTAGAAGTGGTCAAACATGTAATCTCACTGCCAACGCGATATGAGCCTGCAGGGTCGCACATAAGAGCATGTGGAGAAGTTGGAAGATTGACTGTGTTAGTAAAGGTTACCAATCACCATAGAGAATGGGGTCCGGCAAATGTTGCCAAGGTGATCGTCGAGAATCGATGAGAATCGATCATCGAGAATCGACGAGTATCGATCGTAGAGAATCGTTGAGTATCTATCGTCGAGAATCGTCGAGTATCGATCGTCGAGAATCGTCGGCTGTGGTTTGTCGAGAATCGTCGACTATGGTTTGTCCAAAATCGTCGAGAGTCGTCGAGAATCAAACTGTTCGATTCTCGACGAATGCTGATTCCCGACGAATTATTTCCAGAAACCCTAATTTTCTGTGGTCTGCGGATAACAATTTTTCCTAGGTCTGTTTATGCTTTGGGTATAAATAGGAACTTAGGTTTGAGGATCATCCGATCCACTCACGGCCTGACGGAAGTGTTCCGCCGATTGGCCCGACGGAAGGGTTCCGCCGACGGAAGTGTTCCGCCGAAGGAAGTGTTCCTCTTCCGCCGATTCGCTCGCTCCGCCGGCCTCCTCTCCGATGATAGTCGCCGATGCTTGTCTTCCTGGAGCGGACCTAACAGTCCGTGGAAGTGCAAGGTTCAGTCGAGCTCCCTTCCTGTTTTTCGTGCGACGAAGATCGGCGTTCTTCCGCTCGTGTGGATTTCTGCAGAGACGTAGACGCTATTCTACGTGGAACTCACCGCCGACAAGAACTCATACATTGGAGCATCTTCGTTGAGTTGTGACTCAACGCCGCCAAGGTAATTTTACCTAGTTATTTCTTAACTTCTTGATTCAACATTCATGGCCCGATCCTAAATCTCTTTTGGGTTGTTCTTGATTTTACTATTTCCGCTGCGTGCACAACTGTTGTGCCACCTCATAGAGAAACCCAACAGTGGTATCAGAGGGAGGTTGAGACCATGATTGTTGTATTGAAAGTTAGGTTATTCCAGTACGTGTAAACCTAGGTTGCGGCCATAATTTTACCTCGTTAGGGGCTCTGCCCCTAAGATCCCGCCAGGGGCGCGACCCCTTGGAACCTCGCCAGGAACGTCTGGGATTTCGTGGTAATTTCTAATTGTTAGAAATTGTTGTCTCCTTAGCAGTAACCGTCCCTCGAGTGGTTAATGAACCCGTGTATTGTTTTGGATTTTGAATCCAACAAGGAGAGACGAGCTTGTCTACTACTTTAAGTCGAGTTGTCTTTGCCTTTGTCCAATGCATGTAAATCTGAAGATTTGGAAGAGTTCGGATGTTCAGATTTAGCCCTTTCTTCCATCAAATGTTGATAGTACCATGTTGTGCACATAAGGGATGCATGTGGATTTTAGATAAGTGTTTTTCTATGGATGTGCACATTGATAAAATGTTGATCATGGTTAATTGTTAACATATTATCAAAAATCCCTTCATCAAATATTAAGTGTTCGGATGCCTTCCGATGGATGACACTCTTCCTGCCTCGATCGATGAAGTGTTGGCTTGCCAAAGCAAGGTGCATTAATCTATCTTGGTAAGGGTGCGAGCGGGTAATTGTGATATCCCACTTTCGACATCGGGTCTAACTTAACTAGGTGACCTCAAAGGTTGAGTGCCTAGAGGCATAGGGTTAGCATGCACCATATGATGGATGCGAATAAGGAGTTATTCACCAACCATACAAGAATTGCATGAGGATGCAATTGGCAAGCGTTGCCTACCTAAATAACCACATCATGAGAGAAAAACTAAAGCTGACTCATTGTGTTGGTGAAATACGGATCTTGTCCACTAAGAGAGTAGCTCGCATGAACTCTTCGAATTGATAGTGAGGGCTATCATTTCGAATAAAATAGTGGGAGTTTTAATTGAAGTCCAAATTAAAAATAAATTATATTTTGAAATTTTGGTACTGATATTATTCTGCATGAATTCTTGTAGAATTCCATGGCAAGTGGTTCACACTCCACTCTGTCTCTGAGAGCCATCCTTGAGAAGGATAAGCTCAGTGGGACCAACTACATGGACTGGTACAGGAACCTGAGAATTGTTCTCAGGCAAGAGCGAAAGCTCTATGTCTTGGAAGAAGAAGCCCCCGAGGTGCCGACCGGGAACTCTTCCCGTGCTGATAAGGATACTTATAAGAAGTATACTGATGACGCATTAGACGTCGAATGCATTATGCTTGCCACCATGAACTCTAAGCTTCAGAAGCAACATGAGAACATGGGGTGCAAGGAGATTGACGAGCATCTCAAGAAAATGTTTCAAGGGCAGGCTCGTCTAGAGAGGTTCGACGTCACAAAAGCGTTATTTCAGTGCAAGATGGGAGTTCGAGACTCAGTAGGGACTCACATACTTAAGATGATTGGGTATATAGAGAACCTTGAAAGGCTGGGTTTTCCTCTAGGTCAAGAGTTGGCCACAGATCTGATCCTGCAATCGTTGCCGGACAGTTATGAGCATTTTGTCTTAAACTACAACATGAATGAAATAGACAAGACACTGCCCAAGATCCTAGGCATGTTGAGAACTGCCGAGATCAAAATGAAGAAATCCAAGCCTGCCAGCCCCATACTGATGGTGCATAAGGGCAAGGGCAAGGCCAAGGGCTCTAAGAAGACGAAGGTGGGACCTAAGTCACATCTTGAGCCCAAGTCTTCTGCACTGAAGAAAAAGAAGAGCACAGTGAAGGAAGGGAAATGCCACCACTGTGGCAAGGCTGGTCATTGGAGGAGGAACTGTCCCTCTTACATTGAGGGTCTGTAGAAAATGAAGGGAGGTATGAATTCCGCTTCAAATATTTACGTTATAGAGATAAACCTTTCAGCTCCTTCATCTTGGGTATTGGATACCGGATGTGGTTCTCATATTTGTACAAATGTGCAGGAACTGGGAAGGAGAAGATTGCTGAGTAAAGGGGAGGTGGACCTACGCGTCGGCAATGGAGCAAGAGTTGCTGCTGTAGCCGTAGGGGTTTACCGTCTTTCTTTGCCCAGTGGGCTTGTAATAGAACTAGATAATTGTTATTTCGTTCCGGCCATAACTAGAAACATTATATCCATTTCATGCTTGGACATGATTGGATTTTCTTTTATAATTAAGAACAACTATTGTTCTATATTTAAGAATGATGTTTGTTATGCTGTAGCCCAATTGTTTAATGGTCTTTATGTTTTGAACTTGGACCATCTGATCTATAATGTAGAAAATAATAAAAGTCTAAGAACAAATGACTCAAACCATACATATCTCTGGCATTATCATTTAGGCCATATAAACGAGAAGCGCATATCCAAGCTCCATAAAGATGGACTTTTAGACTCATTTGATTATGAATCATTTGAGCGATGCGAATCTTGTTTGTTAGGCAAGATGACTAAAGCCCCTTTCACTGGTTATACTGAGAGGGCTGAGGATCTCTTGGGTATTGTACATAATGATGTATGCGGACCCATGATCTCCATGTCTAGAGGTGGGTTTTTCTACTTCGTTACATTTACTGATGTTTTCAGTAGATACAGATATGTGTATCTTATGAAGTGCAAATCCGAGACCTTTGAAAAGTTCAAAGAGTTCAAGAATGAAGTAGAAAACCAGTTGGGTAAAAGGGTTAAAGCACTCCGATCTTATCGAGGTAGCGAATACCTGAGTCATGAGTTCCGTGATCATCTGAAAGAGTGTGGTATTGTATCACAGCTCACTCCACCTAGAACACCACAACATAATGGTGTGTCTGAGAGGAGAAATAGTACTCTGTTAGACATGGTACGTTCGATGATGAGTCATGCAGACTTGCCTGTTTCCTTTTGGGGTTTTGCTTTAGAGACTGCTGCAATGACACTGAATCGCGCTCCAATGAAAACGGTTCTGAAGACACCATATGAGATATGTACTTGGAAGCGTCCTAGTATGTCGTTCATTAAAATTTAGGGCTGTGAGGCATACTTTCGACATCAAATGCCTGACAAGCTGGAACCCAAATCGGATAAATGTTATCTGGTGGGATATCCTAAGGAAACGAAAGGGAATTACTTTTACCTACCGTCCGAGGGCAAAGTGTTTATCGCAAGGACTGGCGTCTTCTTGGAGAGAGAATTCTTATCAAGAAAGACTGAAAAGGTAGAACTTGAAGAAGTTCAAGAACCACAAGTAGTGAATGAACCGGAATTTGATTCTGAGATAGGACTACAAGATGTTGTAGCTAGAGAACCTGTTCAAGAAACACAAGTCTTACGTAGATCTGGTAGACCAAGATTTAAGCCTGAGAGATATGGATTTCTTGTGTCTCAAATAGGTAATGTGTTGCTTATGGATCATGATGATGAACCAGCAACCTACCAAGAGGCTATGAATGGATCGGACTCTGACAAATGGTTTGAGGCTATGAAATCCGAAATGGACTCCATGTACGCAAACCAAGTTTTGAACTTGGTGGAACCACCTGAAGGGGTACGACCCATAGGGTGCAAATGGGTCTTCAAGAAGAAGACCGACATGGATGGGAATGTACAGACATTCAAAGGGCGACTAGTGGCTAAGGGTTTTAAGCAAATTCATGATATTGACTATGATGAGACCTTTTCCCCTTTTGCCATGGTAAAGTCCATAAGGATATTGCTTGCTATTGCTGCATATTATGACTACGAAATCTGGCAGATGGATGTCAAAACGGCTTTCCTTAATGGAAACCTCCTTGAGGAAGTGTACATGACACAACCCGAGGGTTTTGTATCCCCAAATGAAGCCACTAAAATATGCAAGCTGAATAGGTCCATCTATGGACTGAAGCAGGCCTCTCGAAGTTGGAATCTTTGTTTTGATGAGAAAACCAAAGAGTTTAGTTTCATCAAGAATGAAGATGAGCCTTGTGTTTACAAGCGAATCAGTGGGAGCATTGTTATCTTCCTGATATTGTATGTAGATGACATACTGTTGATTGGGAATGACATTCCTACCCTAAAAGTTGTTAAGAACAACCTAGGGAACTGCTTTTCTATGAAGGACTTGGGTGAAGAGACTTATATACTCGGTATTAAGATCTATAGAGATAGATCAAAAGTTATTGGGTTTGACCCAGAGTACATACATCGAGAAGGTGTTGAAGCGGTTCAACATGCTTGAGTCCAAGAAAGGATTTTTACCCATGTCTCATGGTGTGAATCTCTCTAAGGACCAGTGTACAAAATCTTGTGAAGATAAGGACTGCATGAAGTTGATTCCATATGCTTCGGCAATTGGATCAATCATGTATGCAATGTTATGTACTCGACCCGATGTCTCCTTTGCTTTGAGCATGACTAGCAGGTATCAGTCAGACCCCGGTGAGTGTCACTGGATTGCAGTCAAGAATATCCTGAAGTACTTGAGAAGGACAAAGGATGTGTTCTTGGTGTATGGTGGAGAGGAAGAGCTCGTTGTAAGTGGTTATATGGATGCTAGCTTCCAAACTGATAGGGACGATTCAAAGTCTCAATCTGAGTTTGTGTTTTGCCTTAATGGAGGAGCTGTGAGCTGGAAGAGTTCCAAGCAAGAGACAGTTGTTGATTCTACAATAGAAGCCGAGTATATCGCTGCAGCTAACGCAGCGAAGGAGGCTGTATGGATTAGGAAATTCATCGGCGAGCTTGATGTAGTTCCTAGCATTGTTGTCCCGTAGTTCTCTACTGTGATAACAATGGTGCAATTGCACAATCTAAGGAACCTAGATCCCATCAGCGCTCCAAGCACATACTTCGGCGGTTCCATCTTATTCGTGAGATTGTCGAACGAGGAGATGTGAACATTTGCAGAGTGCCGACTGAGGATAATATTGCGGATCCACTAACAAAGCCTCTCGCACAGAGAAAGCATGATGGTCATACTAGATCAATGGGTATGCGATACCTAAATGATCAACTCTAGTGAGAGTCTTGTGGGTTGCGTGTAAACATATATTCTGTTGGCTATTTGTTATTTATTCATATGATGAATTGTGTACCAGAATTTTTCTTTTACAATTAATGGCAAGTTCTTTTATTATGATTTCTCTATGCGATAGTTAAATGTTAACATAATAAATACCCTTAGAATGTTCGCTTCCATAGGACATCAAGTACGTGACTTGAATGTGAGAGCCTATGATTTATTTGAAGCTTCATTCTTGAAAGGTACCTGGTCGTTGTATCATCATAGAAACTAAGGGTGATGATGATACATTAAGACTAGCATGTGCGTTGACTGATGACCAGTTCTCACAGGTCATGATATTGTGATATCAAGTCTTTACATGGGTACTTGTTAATGAACAAGTTGTACTGGACAGACCCAACCTGAGACTACTTTGTGGATTGTTATCTAAACGTATCACGAGTAGGTCTCAATTGACAATGGTGTTGTGGTCCTTTGATCTGAAGTCACATCATTCATCAAGTGAGGAAAAGCGTGCTTTGATGCCATCTAAAGTCTTCCTCGAGAAAGGTTGATGATAAGGGTGGTTGTTGGGCACGTTACGAATCATTTGGGTGTTTGTGTGTGAGCAGATATGGGATTTGTCCTCCTATATGATAGGAGTTGCATCCATGGGCCCCTTGATGGAACTGGACTGAGAAATGCATGGCCATGCTTGGTTGAGTCAATGTGTGATATTGGACTCACCATTCTCTGGAAGTCCGTTCTAGATCAAGATACTTGGATTGAGCTATTATTAGGGTGACACGGTCCATGCCTCTAGTTCTTTCTGGATGTAAGGGACAAAGGGACAAAGACAACGCTGTAACATTGTTTATAAAAGCTTTTGAGTTATGAACTCTTATTTCTTGGGTAGCAATGATGCATTGCTAGATGCCGCTCATTGTTTGTGAGGTTTTTTGTTTGATACTTTCAAGATCAAGTGGGAGACTGTTGGAGTTACCATGGTGACCTAGAAGTGGTCAAACATGTAATCTCATTGCCAACGCGATATGAGCCTGCAGGGTCGCACATAAGAGCATGTGGAGAAGTTGGAAGATTGACTGTGTTGCTAAAGGTTACCAATCACCATAGAGAATGGGGTCCGGCAAATGTTGCCAAGGTGATCGTCGAGAATCGACGAGTATCGATCGTCGAGAATCGACGAGTATCGATCGTCGAGAATCGTCGGCTGTGGTTCGTCGAGAATCGTCGACTATGGTTCGTCGAGAATCGTCGAGAGTCGTCGAAAATCGAACTGTTCGATTCTCGACGAATGCTGATTCCCGACAAATTATTTCCAGAAACCCTAATTTTCTGTGGTCTGCGGATAACAATTTTTCCTAGGTCTGTTTATGCTTTGGGTATAAATAGGAACATAGTTTTGAGGATCATCCGATCCACTCACGGCCCGACGGAAGTGTTATGCCGATTGGCCTGACGGAAGGGTTCCGCCGATGGAAGTGTTCCGCTTCCGCCGATTCGCTCGCTCTGCCGGCCTCCTCTCCGACGATAGTCGCCGGTGCTTGTCTTCCTGGAGCGTACCTAGCAGTCTGTAGAAGTGCAAGGTGCAGTCGAGCTCCCTTCCCGTTTTTCGTGCAACGAAGATCGGCGTTCTTCCGCTCGTGTGGATTTCTGCAGAGACGTAGACGCTATTCTACGTGGAACTCGCCGCCGACAAGAACTCATACATTGGAGCATCTTCGTTGAGTTGTGACTCAATGCCGCTAAGGTAATTTTACCTAGTTATTTCTTAACTTCTTGATTCAACATTCATGGCCCGATCCCAAATCTCTTTTGGGTTGTTCTTGATTTTACTATTTCCGCTGCGTGCACAACTGTTGTGCCACCTCATAGAGAAACCCAACAAGGACATGTGGTGATTATGATGAGTTAGGCTAGGTGGTGACCTTAAGACTCAATGAGTTAGAGGAACTCACATGGGGTCCACTATAGTGTAAAAGTCAACTATGGTCAAACTAACCCAAATTAAACTCACAAGTGCAAATTGACCTCACCACTATGTTCCTAACCCTAAAGGACACTCACTTGCCCATAAGACCCATGGTGGGGTCAACCAATTTGGCCAAATATGCCAAAGTCAAACCTAGGTCAACATAGGTTAACTCAACCCTAATTTGTTTAATTAGGCATCGCATGGTTAGAGTCACCCCAGCACTATATTCCAAACTCTAATAGGAATGCATTGGACTGAAAAGACCAATCACTTGGTCACCAAATACGTCAAATTGACCAAAGTCAACTTTGAGTCAACATAGCCAAAATTAATCCAATCAAGGATGAATTGGTCTTCAATTGGCCAAATTGACCTAAACCCCAACCATATAACATCATTAGAGACTCAATGGACCAAAAAGCCCCATCATTGGTCAGCCAATTCACCCAATTTGACCAAGGTCAAACTTGACCAATTTTGGTCATAATCAAACCTTTTGGCCAGATTAGACCAATAAGGGCACCACCATGACCCAATCAACATTAGACGGTGTTAAGTGACTCAAGAGACACACATTGGAGCAGTCAACCCCTCAGTTGACCAAGTCAAACCATCAAGTCAACCTTGGCCAAAATAAGACCTAAAAGAGAAAATGATAGCCCAAGTGAATTCCCTAAGGGCTAAGGCCTCAATTAGGGCCCACCAACAGCTCATTAGGCTAACTACAACCCATACCCTCTGGAATTTGAATGACAACATGCTTGTTGAGGGTTTTGCACTCTTGGGGGCCAATTTATGGCTAATCTACATAATATACAAGTAGGGGAGGAAAAATCTGCCTCCCCCTGGCCCCTTTTAGGGGGCGGGTGCGGCGAGTTGGCTGACACCTGCCCCAACTTGCTAAGGTGTGAGGTGGGAGAAGCGAGACCGGCCGATGGCCAAGGTCCCGCCCCCTACACCCTAGCCCTATGTGGGGCGAGACCGGCCGACGGCCAGGGTCTCGCCCCTGTACCCCAGCCCTGTGCGGGGCAAGACCGGCCGACGGCCAGGGTCTCGCCCAGGTGCCCAGCCTTGCAAGGCGAGACCGGCCGGTGTTCAGGGTCTCGGCCAGGCACTTGGCCTTACGGGGTGAGACCTTTTGGCGGCCATGGTCTTGCTCAGGCGCCCGGCCTTGCGGGGCGAGATCGGCTGGCGGCCAAGGTCTCGCCCAAGTCGCCTAGGCGCCCAGTCTTGCAGGGCGAGATAGGGTCTCCCCCCAGCTTCCGGTTCTTCTATGGGGCTCGCCCACTCGCCTGGTCCTAAGGAGAAGGACGAGTGGAGTTGTTTAACCCCAACTCGCCTCAGAGGTTCAGGGAAGGTGAGGGGCATGGTTTAGCCTCCGTTTACCTCTGGACCTCTTTTGGCCATGCTTTTATCGTTGTGCCCCCGGAGTGGAATTACCTCTTTACCCCTCGGTGTGGATGTTTTCTATTGGCCCAAGACCTATTTGTATTAGGGGTATTTCTGACCTTTTGGTCCCTAGGTTTGGGAAAACTATAAATAGACCCCCTTGGGTATCTTTGGAGAAGATGGTTTTTTGCTTCCTCCTCCTTAGGCTTCTTCTTGGTAGAGTTTGAGAGCTCTCCAAGGTACCCAGCTCAGCCATTGGTGAGGGAGGGTAAGTGCTCTCGTGACCTTCCGGGTGTGTGGTGGGACCTCCACGCTAGAGCCGTGGGTCTGTTCCTAGTTTTCTGAGCCTTTGGTCCGTCACATTCGCCTTAGTGTAGTAAGTGTGAGGTCACCCCTCGTTTGGGACCCTTAACTCCATAGAGATTGATATTTTTGTTTCAACATAGTGCGGTGAGCGTGGAGAGTGACCAGCACAGAAGATCTCAAGAGACTGTCATGGATGGAGATCAGGGAGGTAGTGATGACTCCCACGAGACCCCCAACCCAGGACCCTTTGGGGGAACGAAAGAGTTCATGACATCCATCCAAGGCATCATGGAGATGTTGTGAAGTATTGCTCCTCGAGGTGGCAGCTCCCCCCAACCCACCAGGAGCTAGCTCCCCCCTCTCGGTGAGTCGACTCATAAAGTTCTAGGCGAGATGACCCCAGGGGGGGTAGAGGGAAGCGCACTAGGAAGAAGGCCAGGGAAGGAGAGGATGGGAGATGGGGTCGAGCGAGACCTCACCGGCCGGGAGTTGTTCTCCAGCCCGGTGAGTGCCAGCTTTCTAGGCGAGCAGGTCGCGCGAGTGGAGCACGCGAGACCGCCAAGCAAAGGATACTTTTTCAGCGAGCTGATTGTCTCAGCCCCAGTTCCCGAGGGGTTCAGGGAGCCAGACATCACTTACTACACCGGGAAATACGACCCTCTCCAGCACCTGCAATAGTTCTAGGATACGGTCTCTCTCAGGCCGATGATCGATGCGTTCAAGTGCCGCCTCTTCGCGATTACCTTGAAAGACAAAGCTAGGGACCAGTTATATCAACTCCTAACGGGATCGATCTACGGGTTCGAGGACTTGACCTGAAGCTTCTAGCTTCGCTTCTCCATCTCTAAGAAGAGGAAGAAGAATCCCGAGTCCATCTTACTGATAAGACAGAGGGTGGAGGAGTCGTTGGTCCAATATATGGACAGGTTCCAAGAAGAGATCCTGGACATACAGGAGATGCCAGGGTATGCCCTCCAGATGGCGTTTATAGTGGGGTTGCATGAGGGATTCTTCAAAATGAGTTTGACCCGAAAGGCCCCATTATACTTCGAGGAGCTGATGGAAAGGGAGGCAGAGGAGATAGAAACAAAGGCGGCCAACCCGACGTTTATCAAGAAGTTGGCGAGGTTGATCGAGGCAGAGTCAAAAGACCAAGGTGGCTCAAGGAATCAGGAGGGAAGGAGGAGAGAAGAGAAGGGAGCTCAGGGGTTCTAGGGACCTCAGGAAGTTCGGGAACCTAGTTGGAGGAACTAGGGAGTGCCCGTTCAGGGTCCAGGGAGAGGTCTCATCTAGGGTGGGGGGATTTTCATGGAGGCTAAGGGAGGTTCAACTTCCAAAGGCAAGCCCTTAGGCAGCTCCTACCCCCACCGCAGCAAGCGATGGTGATTGGTCGAAGGGAGAGGAGGAACCGCACGGGAAGAGGAAGAGTCAGAGTAGAGTTACCCTACTGTGAGTTACACTAGGAGGAGGGCCATGCAACAACTATTTGCCCCCAATTCCTGGAGTTGAGAAGGACAAGAGCTCCGACACCACAACCTCAACAGCCTAAACAACAGCAAGATCTGGTACGGATTGAAGAAGTCCAACCCGAGGCGGTAGGGGAGAGATGTGAGGACAGGTTTGATGTGGGCACCCAGGGAGGGATCTAATGATGCACAAGGGAAGAGAGAGGTAGTAAAGAAGTAGATCATCTTTTGTAATGAACTTTGCTTGCATTGTATCAACTATGATTGATGAAAGGGACCGCCGAAAAACATTTTTGATCCACCCTGAGAGGATTCCGCTGACTAGGCTCCCACTAGCTGGCAGGGCAAGTTGATCTCTCGGAGGTGTGAGAAGGCCTTACCCCGAGATGATTCCGCTGACCAGGCTCCCACTAGCTGGCAGGGCAGGTTGATCTTTAGGGGGTGAGCAGGCCTTACCCCGAGATGATTCTGCTGACTAGGCTCCCACTAGCTGGCAGGGCAGGTTGATCTCTCAAAGGGGTGAGCAGGCCTTACACCGAGATGATTCCGTTGACTAGGCTCCCACTAGCTGGCATGGCAGGTTTATCTCTAAGAGGGGTAAGCTGGCCTTACCCCGAGATGATTCCGCTGAACAGGCTCCCACTAGCTGGCAGGGCAGGTTGATCTCTCGGAGGGGTGAGCAGGCCTTACCCCGAGATGATTCCGCTGACCAAGCTCCCACTAACTGGCACGACAGGTTGATTCTCGGAGGGGTGAGTAGGCCTTACCCCGAGATGATTCCGCTGACCAGGTTCCCACTAGCTGGCAGGGCAGGTTGATCTGTCGGAGGGGTGAGCAGGCCTTTCCCCAAGATGATTCCGCTGACCAGGTTCCCACTAGCTGGCAGGGCAGGTTGATCTGTCGGAGGGGTGAGCAGGCCTTTCCCCAAGATGATTCCGCTGACCAGGCTCCCACTAGCTGGCAGGGCAGTTTGATCTCTAGGAGGGGTGAGCAGGCCTTTCCCCGAGATGATTCCGCTGACTAGGCTCCCACTAGCTGGCAGGGCAGGTTGATCTCTCGGAGGGGTGAGCAAGCCTTATCCCGAGATGATTCCACTGACCAGGATCCCACTAGCTTGCAAGGCAGGTTGATCACCCGGAGGAGTGAGCAGGCCTTACCCCGAGATTATTCCGCTGACCAGGCTCCCACTAGCTGGCAGGGCAGGTTAATCTCTCAGAGGGGTGAGAAGGCCTTACCCCGAGATGATTCCGCTGACATGGCTCCCACTAGCTGCCAGGGCAGGTTAATCTCTCGGAGGGGTAAGAACGCCTAACCCCGAGATGATTTCGCTGACCAGGCTCCCACTAGCTAGTAGGGCAGGTTGATCTTTTAGAGGGGTGAGTAGGCCCTGCCCCAAGATGATTCTGCTGACCAGGCTTCCACTAGTTGGCAGGGCAGGTTGATCTCTCGGAGTGGTGAGTAGGCCTTACCCCGAGATGATTCTGCTGACCAGGCTCCCACTAGATGTCAGGGCAGGTTGATCTCTTGGAAGGGGGAGTAGGCCTTACCTCGAGATGATTAAGCTGACCAGACTCCAACTAGCTGGCTGGGCAGGTTGATCTCTCGGAGGTGTGAGTAGGCCCTACCCCAAGATGATTCCGCTGAACAGGCTCCCACTAGCTGGCAGGGCAGGTTGATCTCTCGACGAGGTCTAGTGTTTTTTTTACCCCGAGGTCGTCTTGTCACCCAGACTCCCACTAGCTGGCAGGGCAGTTTGACCCCTCAGGGAGGCCTTGTGTTTCTTACCCCGAGGCCGTCTCGTCACCTAGGCTCCGATTAGCTGGCATGATAGGTTGACCCCTTGGGGAGACCAAGTGTTTTTTACCCCAAGGTCATCTCATCACCCAGGCTCCCATTAGCTGGCATGACAGGCTGACCCCTCGGGGAGGCCAAGTGTTTTTTACCCCGAGGCCATCTCATCACCCAGGCTCCCACTAGCTGGCAGGGTAGGTTGAACCCTCGGGGAGGCCAAGTGTTTCTTACCCTGAGGCCGTATCGTCACCCAGGCTCCCATTAGTTGGCATGACAGGTTGACCCCTCAGGGAGGCCAAGTGTTTTTTTACCCTGAGGCCATCTCGTCACCCATGCTCCCATTAGCTGGCATGATAGGTTGACCCCTCGGGGAGGCCAAGTGTTTTTTACCCCGAGGTCGTCTCGTCACCCAGACTCACATTAACTGGCATGACAGGTTGACCCCTCGGGGAGGCCAAGTGTTTTATTGCCCGAGGTCGTCTCGTCACCCAGGCTCCCATTAGCTGGCATGACAGGTTGACCCTTCGGGGAGACCAAGTATTTTCGACTCCAAGAAGACTGCGCAGCGAATATGTTTGGTTGGATGTTTATTTCCGAGCGTGGAACTCGCTCGAAAAGAGCAGGGATTGTGTACAACCCCGTATTCGCGGATTGGGGTCCCCAAGAAGACGTAAGGCTTGCTACACATTTTTAAGATTTTTGAGGGTTTTGCACTATTAGGGGCCAATTTTTGGTTAATCTGCATAATATACTAGTAGGGGGAGGAAAAATCTGTCTCCCCTGGCAGCTTTTAGGGGGCGGGTGCGGCAAGTTGGCCGACACCCGCCCCGACTTGCTAAGGTGTGAGGTGGGAGAAGCAAGACCGGCCGGCGGCCAAGGTCTCACCCCTGCACCCTAGCCCTGTGCGGGGAGAGACCGTCCGACTGCCAGGTTCTCGCCCCCTGCACCCCAGTCTTGTATGGGGCGAGACCGGCCGGCTGCCAAGGTCTCGCCCCCTATACCCTAGCCCTGTGCGGGGCGAGACTGAACGATGACCAGGTTCTCGTCCAGGCGCCCAACAATGCGGGGCGAGACCGGCCGGTGGCCAGGTTCTCGCCCTGGTGCCCGACCTTGTGGGGCGAGACCGGCTGGAGGCCAGGGTCTCGCCCAGGCGCCCGACCTTGCGAGGCGAGACTGGCTGGCGGCCAAGGTCTCACCCAAATCGCCTAGGCGCTCAGTCTTGCGGGGCAAGACAGGGTCTCCCCCCAGCTCCCGGTTCTTCTGCGGGGTTCGCCCGCTCGCCCGGTCCCAAGGAGAAGGAGGAGTGGAGTGGTTTAACCCCACTCGCCTCAGGTTTCTGGGGAAGGTGAGGGGCATGGTTTAGCCTCCGTTCACCTCTGGATCTCTTTTGGCAATGCTTTTACCGTTGTGCCCCCGGGATGGAATTACCTCTTTACCCCTCAGTGTGGATGTTTTCTATTGGCTCAAGACCTATTTGTCTTAGGGGTATTTCTGTCCTTTTGGTCCCTAGGTTTGGGAAAACTATAAATAGACCCTCTTGGGTATCTTTGGAGAAGATGGTTTTTTGCTTCCTCCTCCTTAGGCTTCTTCTTGGTAGAGTTTGAGAGCTCTCCAAGCTACCAAGCTCAGCCATTGTTTAGGGAGAGGAAGTGCTCTCGTGACCTTCCGAGTGTGTGGTGGGACCTCCACGCTAGAGCCGAGGGTCTGTTCCTAGTTTCCTGAGCCTTTGGTCTGTAACATTCGCCTGAGTGAAGTAAGTGTAAGGTCACCCCTCTTTTGGGACCCCGAACTCTACAGAGACCGATATTTCGATTTCAACAGTGGACACATGGAAGCAAGGAGGAGCACCCTATGCTCATGGCCACCCCCCACTATGGCACCTTATAAACACTCCACCTCATTCAAAACGAGCCTTCCAGCATCTTCAGTGAGACCAAAGGAGTCGATCCAGTGCTTTGGAGTGGAGCTTTTGCTGAAGAATTGGGATATTGAGCAAGCTCGCTGGCGACAACCACCACCATGGCCCATGGACACATCACCCACCACCAAGCTCAAATTTAAGTCGGTTTCTCCTCCTCTCCCCTTGTGCTAGCATCCTAGATCCATAAAGAGAGAAATTAGGCCTAACTGTTCCCGATCCAATGTGAAAAAATGGAGAATTTTCGGAAATTTCATGGTGTCAAGTTTGTCCGAAAACACCACCTCTGGCGGAAAAAACACCACCAACCGATAGCAACCACCTCAATAGAGGGGGTGGTGGCAGTGGCCGACCAGGGTGGTGGCTGGATGCCCGAAAATGGCCTTGGAGTTTGCTCCAGGTCAGAGCAATATGAGCCCTTGATTAGAGGTTGAAGACAACTCTAGAGCCCCCAGATTTGCTTCAAGATTCAATATTGATCAAAAATATTTGTACACTATAGTTTGTTTTATTTTTTCACACTTTTACATAGTTTTCCAAACAGAAATTAAGTGCCCTTAGATGCTAAATTTGGAAAAGTTACCTGAGACAATCTTTGTAGCCCTGAGGTCTACTTTCTATAATAATTGACATAAATTCATTTGGAGTCCTACAACTCTCTGTAGGGTAGTTTTAGTGGGACAAGTTCTTAGGAAGGGACAAACCATATTTAGTTATTATCTTTTAAATGGTTAGGGTTATGAACTTGGAATTTGGTACATGTATGCATGTACCCTAAATACATCGATAAAAAATTCAAGTCATTTGGACCTCTGCATGTTGGTGGATCCAACATGTATGTTGAGATAGGGTAGAGATTTTTAGTGCCTTTAGCAAAAATGGGAAAATGGAGATTTTAGCCCATTCGACTTGTGGTATGCCAATGAAACTTTGGCCATGGACTTATGATGATGAAAAACATCAT
Source organism: Platanthera zijinensis (assembly GCA_039513925.1). Classification (NCBI taxonomy): domain Eukaryota; kingdom Viridiplantae; phylum Streptophyta; class Magnoliopsida; order Asparagales; family Orchidaceae; genus Platanthera; species Platanthera zijinensis. The sequence goes on from CM077081.1 coordinate 73,786,754, forward strand.
CCATATTGATGTTAGGATTTTTGGGACAAAAATCCTAGGGTTTTTAATTTTTTTTGGTTATGTAGCCTTTTTAAATTAAAGAAAAAAAAGTGAACAAATTAACTAGGAAAATTCTAGTTCTCTTCCAATAGTATTATAATGACATGATACACATATGGTAAATTATTTGGAATTTTCAGAAATTAGTACATATGATGATTACCAAAAAATACAAATATGACCCCTAAGTTTGTTTGAGTAAATTATGATTTTTATTGCTTGGAATATTTTGAAATTTTGACTTGAACATGTTTATAGTATTTTGAAGCTTTGTGAATTTTCTTAGAATTTTTGGATGAATAATTATGGTACTGCATTTGAAAAATTGCATTTTGGTAATATTATTATTTTATGGAAATCATTGGTCATTTTATACCTTGGAAAATTATGAAACTCTATACAATGTGTTATTTCATTATTATTAACTTTTGGAAATTTAATTAGACTCATTGGACATATGGATTTGGTACTTCATGAACAAATTTATTTAGATCATCTATTTAAATAATTTTAATTATGCCCAATTTTAACTAGGAAAATTATGACCTTCTGATTGTCCATTATGTTGGTACCCTAGTTTTGATTTGAGTTTAGTCCTCTCCTTTGTGCCCCTTGACCCAAGAAATATCTATGGTCAATAGTTAGGAGTCTAGCTGTAGAGTCCTCACTTTTCCAGATTGAGAATTTGGTTAAGTAGTTTTTCGTTCGACGATCGTCGAACGCCGCTCGACTATCGTCTATCGGCTGATCGACGATCGTCTATCAGTTGGTCGACGCTTTGTCTGCGTTGATAGTTCGACTATCTGATTGATAGTTCGACTATCTGCTTGGCTAGGTAGTTCGACTATCTGTTCTGATAGATCGACTATCTGATAGATCGACTATCTGTTCCGCCTTGATAGTTCGACTATCTGTTGATAGATCGACTATCTGGTTTGTTTTGATAGTTCGACTATCTGTTGATAGATCGACTATCTGTTTTCTGAGGTAGGTCGACTATCTGCTTGATAGGTCGACTATCTCTGTGCGCTTGATAGTTCGACTATCTGTCCTAGATAGATCGACTATCTGATAGTTCGACTATCTGCTCTGATAGTTCGACTATCTGCTGGGGTAGTTCGACTATCTTCTTCGGTAGGTCGACTACCTGGATCATTCGACTATCTGCCCGATAGTTCGACGATCTCCGTGCGTCGTTCGACGATCTTCGAGGGTCGTTCGATGTTTTCTGTCTGCCTTTATATTTTGTATTTATTTATTATATTTAATTAATTAATACATTTTCTGGCACATTATTTTAAGCTGTATGATAAAATTACCAGGCAATATTTGCTCCATCTCTTTTGCCTGAGTCAAATCTTTTTAAGATAAAGTCGTTTGTCTTATTAGCTGTCATTATAAATTACTTTATCTGTTGTCAGCCCTTTATAGCCGTTAGACTGAAAAGTCTTCTTTTTGCTATAAAGAGATTATTTCTGATGTGACTTTATTTAGTCCTTCTGTTATTTGATTTAAGCCTGCAGCTTCTTAGAAAAAGGTTTATTCCTTTTATAGAATGTTTTGCTGCAGAGATGTTTCTGTCTTCTTGATATTTACAGCCCAGGTCTCAAGGCTCAGAAGAAGACAAATAATTCAAATGGAAGAGAGCCGTTGCTTGCTGATGATTATAAAAAGGACCCTTTGAAGAAGGATTCAAGCTAGCTAATAGCTAACCAGTTGTTCATTCAAGCTCTCACGCCTTCATCAAGAAAAAGCCTTCTGCTCTCAGCAATTTCCATCTAACTGAGAAGTGTTAAGATCTTCATCTCTTCTTCACCTGAGTTCTCCTGCTTTCAGGAAGTTCAACTCAGAGTTCCTTTGAAGAAGAAGAAGAAGAAGATAGCTGCTTGAAGATCTTTGATTTTATTATTTACTTTCTTCCTGTAGCTTTTCCTTCAGAACTTTCTGAAGAGTCTTCTGCACTGAAGCAAGACTTCACCTGGACATCTTTGAGCCAGGGGAAGCCTTGATTCTTTAGAGCATTCTAGCTCAGTGCAAGTTTTTGTGCTTCTCTAATCTTTGTAAAATAGAGAAGACATCTTAACCTTCTTCCCCCTCCTGTACAGGGTTATTACTCCCTTCAAAAGTATCCCTTGGTGGCAGGGCACCTGATCAAAAACCTGTGCTTGGTTTTTAGACACCTGATCAAAAGTCTAAAGGGTTTCTGGATCTACCTGAAGCAGATCCTGTTGGTGGCAGGGCACCTGATCAAAAACCTGAGTGGATTCCTACCGTGTGGGTAGAAGAGTGGACGTACCCAAGTTGTTTGGGGAACCACTATAAATTTCCTTGTGTCGTCTGGATTCCATTGTTTAATTCCTGCATTGTGGCTGTGATTAGATATAACTAGGTTGCTAGTTGCTGATTAGGTTTTCCAAGCTTAACTGTAATTACAGTTAGCTTGTGTTTGTACACATCACTTGTGTTAGGCTTTAAGGTTAAATCAATATCTATAATCTTTTCATTCTGCACTTCACTCCAAGGGAGTTGGGTAGACTATTAAGTTTTGTCTGTGCAAAATTTGATAACTCTATTCACCCCCCCTCTAGAGTAGTATCTATCCCTTCACTTTCAATTGGTATCAGAGGGAGGTTGACTGACTGTATAGGCTAACACCTAAGTCACAAGATCCTGATAGATACCAAGAGCTTATAGATATTCACTATCATGGCCCAGTCCAAGGATTATTCTAGCACCAGACCTCCAGCATGCAACTTAGCTAAGTTTGGCATCTGGAAGGCAAGGATTAAATTATATATGAACTCTATTGATGAAAGCATCTTTGCTTCTATTTTGTCAGGTCCCCCAAGAGCACCTGCTGCTGCCACTGCCTCATCATCTGATATGAGTGCAGTGCCTCCTCCAGACTACAATGATGAATACAAGAAGGCCAAAATTGCAGATGCCAAGGCAATGAACATACTGGCTCAGACAATGTCTGATGAGGTGTTCCAGAAGGTGGCTGACTGCTCCTCAGCAAAGGCCATGTGAGACACACTGAACCAGATTGTAGCTGGTTCAGCTGATGAAAGGAAGGATAGAAGGTCCAACCTGATCTCACAGTATGAGAACTTCAAGAAAACTAATGCTGAATCAGTTGAAGCTATGTACACCAGGCTCAGCTCAATGATCAATGAGCTGAGGACCCTGGACAAGGACATATCATTGACAGAGGTCAATGATAAGATTCTTATGTGCTTCCCTAGCACATGGGATCTAAGAATCTGGCCCATCAAGGAAGCCAGAAGTACTAATGAGATCTCAACTGAAGCTCTCCTCGGCAAGCTCAAGTCTTTTGAGCAAGTGCTGAAGACCAGAGAAGCAGAAGCTGAAGCCAAGACCCCCACTCCAACAAGAAAAGAGCAATCTCTAGATCTTAAGGCTGCAGATGTTTCTGAAGGCAGCCAATCTAATGAGGAACTTATGGCATTGTTTGCCAAAAGGTTTCTCAAGATGGGGAGAAAGGAGTTCAGAAAGAAGTCTTCACGCTATGAAGACAAACCAAGGTATGATCGCTCTCCTGCTAAAGAAATTATTTGTTATGGTTGCAGGAAGCCTGGACACATCTTGCCAGAGTGTCCAGAGGAGAAGAACAAAGAAAAGAGAAAAGAAAAAGAACAACACAGGAAGCACTCCAAGCCATCCTCCCACAAAAACAAGAAGAAGGAGAGAGGTTTCATTGCTGAAACCTGGAGTGATTCTGATGAAGAATCCTCCTCATCAAGCTCCAGTGAAGATGAGGAAGAGAAGAAGGCAAAAGAAGTTTGCCTAATGGCAATAGATGCCTGCAGCAACCACTCTGCTGCAGAGAGTTCTGATTCTGATGAAGAGATGCCTACTGAAGATGAGGTACTTTCTTCTTATGATTTTACTTCAGAAGAATTTAAATTAGAATTTAAATCTTTATGTTTAGATTTAATTAGCTCAGAAAAGGAAATAAAAGAACTTAGAAATAGGTTAGCTGACTCAGAATCAATAGCCTCTGAAAATGTTAGGTTAAAAGAAGATCTCACTACTTGTAGTGAAGAAATTAAATTTCTTAAAATAGAGTTAGCTAAGTCTAAGAGATTAGAAGAATCCCTTAATGGTAGAAGCCTTAAGTTGTTAGAAATTACCAGCATGACTAACACTAGGTCAGGTAATGATAAACTAGGCTTAGGAGCTTCTCCCAGTGAACCCCCAGTCCTTCTTAAAAATAATCTTTCAACTCCAGTGAACTTCATTTCAGCTAGTGGAAAGAAGAACACTGAGCAAGTAAATCTGGTAAATAAAACCTTAAATAAAGCTAAGAGAGAAAAGAGAAAGAAGTTTTTCAAAGAAATGCAAAGAGCGTCGAACGCCGCTCAACGATCGGAAGCTCCATGGTCGAACGAAGCTCGACGATCTGAGCGCCCATCGTCGAACGTCTATCGACGATTTCAATATGATTTTCAAAATCATAATCAATTCCATAGAAACCTAAATGAGAATAGAAACCCTAGGTTTGTTGACCCATCATCTGCATGGAGAATCCCACCTAGGAGATCTCACCCACTAGGTTATCACCCTCAGCCTGCATTCTCATATATTTCTAGTTTTTCTTATGTGAAAAACAAGAGACCCAAGGTTACCTGGGTCCACTCTGTCTAAATAATTGTCTTGCAGGTGAAGGCCTATCCAATCACTCAAAACAAGTGGTATTTGGATAGTGGATGCTCTAAGCATATGACAGGAAATAAAGATCTACTGTCAAAGTTCAAAGCTAAGCTCGGCCCAAAGGTTATCTTTGGAGACTCCAGCTGTGGTCAGACAGAAGGCTATGGCAAGATCACAATTGGAGCAGTTACTTTCAAGAGAGTTGCTTATGTCAATGGACTGAAGCATAATCTGATTTCAGTCAGCCAGCTATGTGATGCTGGCTACCAGGTTTCATTTTCTAATTTCTCTTGCAATATTACTTTAAATAATAATGTTGTTTTAGTAGGAATTAGAATAGGTAATATTTATTTAGTAGATTTCAATTCATCTCATTCTGAAATCTGCCTGTTTAATGAAGTAACCCTTAATAATAATTCCCTATGGCATAAAAGGCTTAGTCATGTAAACCTTAAAAATATATCTAGGTTATCTAAACACAACCTTGTTAGAGGTTTACCTTCTTGCCCCTTCAAGAAGGAGAGCCTATGCAAGGCTTGTCAGCTAGGCAAGCAAACCAAGAATTCTTTTAAATCTGTAAATAAAAGTGATTCTCCTAGAATCCTGTATTTATTACATTTGTACCTTTTTGGCCCAATAAATGTACAGAGTTTAGGAGGGAAGTATTACACTTTAGTAATTGTAGATGACTTCTCTAGGTTCAGTTGGGTTTTCTTTTTGAGAACTAAGTCTGATAACTTCAAAGCCCTTACAGACTTTCTATTATGTGTGCAGACTGAGTACTCTACTCATGTGGCCTTGATCAGAAGTGATCATGGTACTGAGTTTGACTCTCTTCTCATGCAAGAATTCTGTGAGAGAGAAGGTATCAAACATAGCTTCTCAGCTCCTAGAACTCCCCAACAAAATGGGGTAGTTGAAAGGAAGAATAGAACACTAATTGAAGCTGCTAGTACATTGTTGGCAGATGCTAACATGCCTCTATCCTATTGGGCAGAAGCTGTTAGTACAACCAACTATGTCTTGAATAGAAGTTTGATACACAAACTTAAGTGTAAAACTCCTTATGAGTTTCTTAAAGGAAAGAAACCAAAAATTAATTACTTTAGAGTTTTTGGCTGTATTGTTTATATTCATAATAATAATAAAGAATATATTAGAAAATTTGAAGCAAAAGCTTCAATGGGAATCATGCTTGGATATTCCCAAGTAAGCAAAGCTTATAGGGTTTATAACAAGTCTACCTGTAAGATAGAAGAATCTGTGCATGTGACTTTTGATGAGTCTCATATGTTTTACAAGGAGAAGGAAAATTCTTCTTCCTCAAGTTCTTTGCAGGTACATGATGCCCCTCAAGAAATTCTTCAACTTTCAACTCTTCAGATCACTGAATCAGACAGTGATGAAGACATTGCTGAAGCTGTTGAAGCTGTTGTTGTACCACCAACAGTAGATCAAATTCCTCCTGAGGAATTAATCCCAACTGTTGCTGAAGATCACATCCCACCTGCTGATATTGTCACACTTAGAGATCACCCCACATCTCAAGTGATTGGAGACATATCAGCTGGTGTACAAACAAGACACCAATTAAGACAGGATGTGATGCATGCTTGTTTCCTCTCACAGGTTGAGCCCCTCACCTTTAAAGATGCAGAGCTAGATCCCCACTGGATTATTGCAATGCAAGAGGAGCTCAATCAGTTTGAGAGATGTAAAGTTTGGACTTTGGTTCCAAGACCTAAAGGCCAACTGATCATAGGCACCAAGTGGGTGTATAGAAACAAGTTAGATGCAAATGGAATTATAGTAAGGAATAAAGCTAGGCTTGTAGCTCAGGGCTACAGACAGGAGGAAGGTATAGACTATGACCAAACCTTTGCTCCTGTTGCAAGGCTAGAAGCAATAAGGATCTTCTTGGCCTATGCAGCCTTCATGAAGTTTAAGGTGTTCCAAATGGATGTCAAAAGTGCATTCCTAAATGGTGAGCTTAAGGAAGAGGTGTTTGTTGAACAACCACCAGGGTTTGTTTCTTCAACTCAGCCTTCTCATGTTTTTAAGTTGCAGAAAGCTCTTTATGGACTAAAGCAAGCTCCTAGGGCCTGGTATGAGACCTTAGCTAGTTTCCTGTTAGAGCACAACTTTACTAGGGGAGTAGTTGATAGAACCCTTTTCGTCAAGCATCACAAGGACACAATCCTGTTAGTTCAGGTGTATGTAGATGATATTATTTTTGGCTCCACTGATCCCAAACTTTGCAAAAGGTTCTCTGACCTGATGCACTCTAAGTTTTAGATGAGTAGCATGGGTGTGCTGTCTTACTTTCTTGGTCTCCAAGTTAAGCAAGATGCTGATGGTATCTTCATCTCCCAATCCAAATATGCCAAGGAATTGGTAAAGAAATTTGGGATGGCTGATGCTTCAGCAATGCCTACACCCATGGCTACTAATGTAGTTATTGATTCTGATGATCACGGCAAGCCAGTTGATCAAAAGAATTATAGGGCCATTGTTGGTTCCCTATTATATCTAACCGCAAGTAGGCCAGATATAATGTTTGCTACATGCCTTTGTGCTAGATTCCAAGTCAACCCCAAGGAATCTCATCTGATTCTTCTAAAGAGAATCCTGAGATACCTGAAGGGATGTCCAGATCTAGGACTTTGGTACCCAGCTGAGTCAGAATTTGAATTAATTGGATATTCTGATTCTGATTATGCTGGTTGCAGAGTTGACAGGAAGAGCACCTCAGGAACTTGCCAGTTCCTGGGAGAGAGATTGGTCTCTTGGTTCTGTAAGAAGCAGGCTTCTGTCTCAACTTCAACTGCAGAGGCTGAATATATAGCAGCTGCCAGTTGTTGTTCACAGATCCTGTGGATTCAAAACCAGCTTGTGGATTATGGTTACTCACACAAGAACACTAAGATCATGTGTGATAGTACCAGTGCTATCTCAATTGCACAAAATCCAGTGCACCACTCTAGAACGAAGCACATTGAGATTAGGCACCATTTCCTGAGAGATTGTGTGGAAAAGAACAAGATCTGTCTTGAGTTCATATCCACTGAGTTTCAGAGAGGTGATATATTCACCAAGCCTTTAGATGAACAGAAGCATCTGTTCTTTTTAGTTCAACTAGGCATGATTAATGGATGAGACTAAGTGTGACTATATCTGCCTATGTTGAAATCTGCTTGAAGATCGTCGAACGATGATCGAAGATCGTCGAACGGATTAAGCCTATCGTCGACCTCTGGTTAATGATAGCTTATCTGTTTGAAGATCGTCGATCGACGTTCGACCATCGTCGAACAGGTTGAGCTCATCGTCGATCTCTGAACGACGACAGCTTGTTGCTTGTGAAGCCAGAAATAGCCGAACGATGGTTCGACTACTCTGCTTCTGAGCCGATCGTCGAACGGCCGTTCGACTATCGGGTCAAGTATCTTTTTAATAGATCGACTATTCCCGGTCTAATATAAAGCCGATAGTCGACCTAGGTTAAAAGATCTTGTGTTTTATCATCGACGGAGCGTGCCCTTTCGCATTCTGCTTTCCCGCTTGCGATTTCCGGGCGTTTCGTCTTCTTCGTTCTCTGCAGCTTTCTCGAGCTTTCTCCAGCAAATCCATGGCGGTTTCCCCAGCTGTTCTAGCCGTCGTGAAGTTTGATGCAGGATTTAGCGTGGATTTCGACGCGTTCAGCAGCTGCGATGCAGGAATCGTAGAAGTTCTACAGCTATGCCGGGATCAGGGATTAGAGAAGTTAATGTCTACAAGGATTAAGATAAACATTCCAGAAATCAAAGAATGGGCTTTCACGTCGTCTTCCACAGACGAATCGATGACTGGTACCATCGGCGGAGAAGAGGTAATCCTGACTCCGGCCGTTTTATCTGATGTTTTTGGATTAGTTAATGGTGACGAGGATTATGAGCAAGATGCTCAGGAATTCGGAAGAATGCTAGTTGAGCTGGGACATGCTGAGGGCATTCCCACGAAGCTGCTCAAAGTGAATTTTCCTTTCAAAATCAAGTTTCTGGCTGAGTTAGTAGGAAAAGTGCTTCTGGGTAAGCACTCTGCTCACGATAATATAACAAGGCAGCAATTCACACTCATATGTGCGATTGTTAATCGAAAAAGGATAGATTGGGCAGCAGTTGTGTTTGATTTAATAAGGAAAAAGACTGGTAAGAAGGAAGTCACCCTAGGAAGGGTCATTGGAATCTTCCTTAAGGAAAAATACCCTCAGCTGCTGAGTTCAACTGCAACAACAATCAATGCAAGCAAGAAGATGGATCCCAACTTGTTCTCTAAGTGGAAGAGAACATTTGTGAAACCTGCTCCAGCAACATCTGAGGACACCAGGACTGAATCAGTCACTCCTCACCATGTTGAAGCTGGCTCAGCTCTTCCTTCCTCCTCCTCTGCATTGCTGTCTGCCTCAGTTAAAGTTCCATCAACTTCAGCTGAAGTACGACCTTCTTCCTCTGCTGCTCCAGAAACAACTAAGGTTGTTCCTCTTTCCCCTCCAGCTTCTCCTCTACCTGCTCATCTGGCTAGGATATCTGCTCCTAGCTTTGATTTGGTAGGATCAGAGAGAATTCCTACTCCTCCTGTATCTCCCGTTCATTCCCCTATTAATTCCCCAATTAACTCTCCTGCTCCATCTCCTGCTCGATCCCCTGTCCACACCATTTCTCATCCCAGCACCACTACCATATCTGCTGCAGCTCCATCCACTTCACATCCTTCATCTCTTGAGATCTCTCCTGAATTCATCTCCCGCATTGTGGAGTTGATTACCCCCTCAATCAAAACCATGATTGAAGAGGCAATCGCTCCCCTTGCAGCCTCCATTGATATCTTATCTGCCTCTATCAAATCCCTTTCAAAATCTGCTGAGCCATCTTCCTCAAGGGGCCTGGTTTCAGTGTCCACTGAAATCAGGCAGGGGGAGATGTTCCATGAAGATGCCTCAGACCATCCTGCCTCCCCTCCAGCTATAAAAGATACAGTCATGTCTGCCCAGGAAGAATCTGCTCAAGCTGAGATAAAAATAGTTCTAGATGCTGTAATGACTGCCCAGGAAGAATCTGCTCCTGCTGAGAAAGAAATAGTTCCAGCTTTGTCTGATAAGGAAATAGCAGATGGAATCTTGTTATCTGAAATTGCAGTTAAAGTCTGTTTAGAAGATCTTACCTCTCCTGTGATTGCTAGATTCCTAGAAGGAATTATAACTTCATATCTGAATGAATCATGGGAGATGGTCAAGTATGAAGGTAACTCTTTCATTCGTTTTGTTGATGAGTCGATTAATTTGATAGTTTGTGAATTCCTGGAAGGAATGATTTCTGTTTATTTAGCAGATCTGTATTCATAATTCTACAGATGTTATTAGAGAGGATTTAGCTGCTCAGATCGTAGCAGTTGTTTCTGAAGCTGATCCAAGTGTTCCTGATACTCAAGTAGATCCTGAATTGGAATCCTTTTTAGATGATAGAGAGGATGAATCTGAGAATCAAGATAAAGTCAAGGATGACTCTCCTGTTCTGAATTTGGAAGAAGCTCAAGCAAGAGCTGCCTGGGATTTAAGAGTACAATCTTTAAAAGAGAAAGAAAAAGATCTGCAAATTGAAAAGTCAACCATCTGGGATGACTCTCCAGGGTTGGACTTAGATTCCCTTCTGGCTCTGGATGCCATGGAAGAGGAAAGAGAAAAATCTGCTCTTAAGCTTAAAGAAAAGGCTGTTTCAGAAGCCTATGATCCTTATGAAAATCCTCCCTCATCTCATTCTGATGATGATGATGATTCTGATGTTTCTGAGAAATCAAAGAGAAAGAAAGCTGCTTCAAAGAAAAGAAAAGCTGCTCCTCCTCCTCCTCCTCCCAGTAAGGATAATGATATTCCCTATTATATTCTGAAGGGCATTGACCCTAAATCCAAGGAATTTCAGCACTGGATGTGGTTTTCAAAGAATCAGCAGAAAGAAAGAAAAAGAACTAAGAGGTATGATAGTCCTGTCTCAAGATGGACTCCCAGAGGTCCTCCTCCTCCTCCAGGTGTAGGAGCCTCTGGGAACCTATCAGCTAATCCTGCTGCCTCTTCTGGAAGATCTGCTTCTTTTCAGCCCCAGCCAAGACAAAGTTATCAAAGCTCGCAAGGCAAATCGTTTTCTGGCTCTCAAAGACAAATGAAGGAGACTGTGGTTCAAAGACCAACCTTTTCCCCACCTCCTTCTCCAAAGAAGAGAATTCCATCTCCAACACCAGTTCAGTCTGAGGAAATTGTCTCAAAAGGTAAATAGTTTACTTTGTTTTAAGATTTCTAGCAAGAACCTTTTGCTAAGTATACTCTAATGTCTTATCTAGTTATTCAAGATAAAATAGCTGATGCTGCTTCTCCTGAGCCTGTGTATGAAAATCCTGAGCTTGATCCTAACTTTAGGATGGCTCACTTTCAAGAACTAGTTGGAGCAGCTCAAATAAGAAAAGCTAGAGCAGAAGGAAAAGATACGACTGGTCTAACTACCATGTCTGCTTACAGAAAGAAAGTGTTTGAAAAGTTCCAGGTTAATCCTGAGATTTTTGATCCATCAAAATATATGGAAAAGCATCCTGAAGCAGTAGTCCCAAGAGCTACAGAACTGAAGATTATTGGTGCGCAGGACCTGAAACTGTCAAAGAAAGAATCTGATGATCCTTTAAGGAAAATCTCTTTTGTTTCTAGCTCTTCTGTAGCTAAGCCTGACTCTGTTGATCCATAGTTTGATTAACTGCTGTGCTATATTTGTTTATCTGTTTGATAATTTGCTAGTTAATTGTTAACTATTTACTGTATTATTTTGTTGCTCTTTAGCTAGCTTTATGTCTTAGATGTTGAGAGACTTAACTCAAATAGGGGGAGATTGTTGGTACCCTAGTTTTGATTTGAGTTTAGTCCTCTCCTTTGTGCCCCTTGACCCAAGAAATATCTATGGTCAATGGTTAGGAGTCTAGCTGTAGAGTCCTCACTTTTCCAGATTGAGAATTTGGTTAAGTAGTTTTTCGTTCGACGATCGTCGAACGCCGCTCGACTATCGTCTATCGGCTGATCGACGATCGTCTATCAGTTGGTCGACGCTTTGTCTGCGTTGATAGTTCGACTATCTGATTGATAGTTCGACTATCTGCTTGGCTAGGTAGTTCGACTATCTGTTCTGATAGATCGACTATCTGATAGTTCGACTATCTGTTGATAGTTCGACTATCTGTTCCGCCTTGATAGTTCGACTATCTGTTGATAGATCGACTATCTGGTTTGTTTTGATAGTTCGACTATCTGTTGATAGATCGACTATCTATTTTCTGAGGTAGGTCGACTATCTGCTTGATAGGTCGACTATCTCTGTGCGCTTGATAGTTCGACTATCTGTCCTAGATAGATCGACTATCTGATAGTTCGACTATCTGCTCTGATAGTTCGACTATCTGCTGGGATAGTTCGACTATCTTCTTCGATAGGTCGACTACCTGGATCGTTCGACTATCTGCCCGATAGTTCGACGATCTCCGTGCGTCGTTCGACGATCTTCGAGGGTCGTTCGACGTTTTCTGTCTGCCTTTATATTTTGTATTTATTTATTATATTTAATTAATTAATACATTTTCTGGCACATTATTTTAAGCTGTATGATAAAATTACCAAGCAATATTTGCTCCATCTCTTTTGCCTGAGTCAAATCTTTTTAAGATAAAGTCGTTTGTCTTATTAGCTGTCATTATAAATTACTTTATCTGTTGTCAGCCCTTTATAGCCGTTAGACTGAAAAGTCTTCTTTTTGCTATAAAGAGATTATTTCTGATGTGACTTTATTTAGTCCTTCTGTTATTTGATTTAAGCCTGCAGCTTCTTAGAAAAAGGTTTATTCCTTTTATAGAATGTTTTGCTGCAGAGATGTTTCTGTCTTCTTGATATTTACAGCCCAGGTCTCAAGGCTCAGAAGAAGACAAATAATTCAAATGGAAGAGAGCCGTTGCTTGCTGATGATTATAAAAAGGACCCTTTGAAGAAGGATTCAAGCTAGCTAATAGCTAACCAGTTGTTCATTCAAGCTCTCACGCCTTCATCAAGAAAAAGCCTTCTGCTCTCAGCAATTTCCATCTAACTGAGAAGTGTTAAGATCTTCATCTCTTCTTCACCTGAGTTCTCCTGCTTTCAGGAAGTTCAACTCAGAGTTCCTTTGAAGAAGAAGAAGAAGAAGATAGCTGCTTGAAGATCTTTGATTTTATTATTTACTTTCTTCCTGTAGCTTTTCCTTCAGAACTTTCTGAAGAGTCTTCTGCACTGAAGCAAGACTTCACCTGGACATCTTTGAGCCAGGGGGAGCCTTGATTCTTTAGAGCATTCTAGCTCAGTGCAAGTTTTTGTGCTTCTCTAATCTTTGTAAAATAGAGAAGACATCTTAACCTTCTTCCCCCTCCTGTACAGGGTTATTACTCCCTTCAAAAGTATCCCTTGGTGGCAGGGCACCTGATCAAAAACCTGTGCTTGGTTTTTAGACACCTGATCAAAAGTCTAAAGGGTTTCTGGATCTACCTGAAGCAGATCCTGTTGGTGGCAGGGCACCTGATCAAAAACCTGAGTGGATTCCTACCGTGTGGGTAGAAGAGTGGACGTACCCAAGTTGTTTGGGGAACCACTATAAATTTCCTTGTGTCGTCTGGATTCCATTGTTTAATTCCTGCATTGTGGCTGTGATTAGATATAACTAGGTTGCTAGTTGCTGATTAGGTTTTCCAAGCTTAACTGTAATTACAGTTAGCTTGTGTTTGTACACATCACTTGTGTTAGGCTTTAAGGTTAAATCAATATCTATAATCTTTTCATTCCGCACTTCACTCCAAGGGAGTTGGGTAGACTATTAAGTTTTGTCTGTGCAAAATTTGATAACTCTATTCACCCCCCCTCTAGAGTAGTATCTATCCCTTCACTTTCACATTATATTCATTATGATGAACCTCTGGTAAAAATTATAGATCATTTGTACAAGGCATTTGGCAGTCGCCCGTATATGATCACAAATAGTTACTTTGAAAACCAATGTGCGTTTAGTAAAAACTTGAAGTAGTAGATATGCCACCAAGATCACATTACCGATTTACCAACTCAAAGGAGTACAATTATAGTGTCATGGTGCATCATTGGAGTTAATCTTTGGTCAATTAGAGTAATGAGCTTAAGTTAGCACCCCATTTAATAAAGTAAGAATTAAGGGTCAAATCATTCAATAGATGGCGTGTTGGGGTAGACATGATTGTGATCACAAGAGTGGTTTATATCTAAATTAGAGTCATGATTTGATGGGCAAAGACTACTGGTTGAAGTCCTAGGGCATGCCGTTAAGTATGAGAAGAGTAATATGTACGAGCACTAAGAGGGGTAGTTATATCGGGAGTTCGACAAAAGATCCTCCCTCCTCCTTGAGATCATAAAACACTTAATGTAAATCCAAGAGTAACCTAGAGAGAGATTTTTGAATAAGGGAAACACTAATATTATTAAATATCTTGAGAAAGGAAGATTTGGGCTTCATCCCATAACATCTCCTAGTACCACTACAAGCCCTTCACTAGGTAGTACTCCGGAAGTCCCAGATTAACCATAAATCGCTATATACAAATAAAAGTTAGACAAGAGTAGTCTAATAGGATGAAAAAACAACAAAGAAATCTCACCCGTATATGGGTTGGATTGATTCTGGACTCGTTAGTCCTGCGATCTTGTCGCTCAGGGTAGTGATAAATTAAGAATGAATGGTCTTGCAAGATGAAGGCTTGGTGATGTATAAGATTTGAGTACGGGATGGTCCTGTGGGCTGGAGGCTCGGACATGTATTATTATACCTGGATTGTGCTTGTTGTGGTGGATCATTTGGTACTGGTTAAGTCGGCGCACCAATAAAATTGCATTGTGTACAACCTCATATTCGTAGAGTGGGACCTCCCGAAAAATGCTGGAGACCCCAGCTTTGAGCTAGTCAGATCAGGTGAGTAGGGAGGGTTAACCTGCACTCAGCCAAGTAATTCAAAGGACTTTCGCCAAGAAAGGCTGAATAGCTGTCGCCTGGGTAAGCAGAAGGCCCCCAAAGTTGGCAGAATTCTTCTGGTTGAAGGCGCCGTATGGAGCTCCCTCACTCAACACCCTTTGGCTTGTGGCGTCGAGTGAAGCCCCCTCACTCAATGCCCTTTGGCTTGTGGCATCGAGTGAAGCTCCCTCACTCAACACCCTTTGGCTTGCGACATCAAATGAAGCTCCCTCACTCAATGCCCTTTAGCTTGTGGCATCGAGTGAAGCTCCCTCACTCAATGCCATTTGGCTTGTGGCGTCGAATGAAGCTCCCTTAATCAACGCCCTTTGGCTTGCGGCGTCGAGTGAAGCTCCCTCACTCAACACTTTCTGACTTGGCTGAATTCTTGGAGAGGCATTGAGTGACCCTTCTTCACTCAACGCCTCTGTACTTTACACTAATGCGGAAGACTTAAACAGTTTCTCGCCAAGGCGGCGGAAGGGCTTGTGCCTAGGTGTGCGGAAGGCCTATAGAGTCAGGCCGGAAGGGCTTTCGCTCGGGCAGGCAGAAGGCCTGCAGAAGTTGGAGAGAGGTCTTCTGCTTGGTCAACTGGAGGGCCTAAGTTAAGGGTAATTCGCCAAGTAGGGTCCAGGGGTAAGATTACCTGGATACCTATAGAGGTATGCATTTAGCTCCTACGAACAACGGAGTTATGTTGTTGGTAGACCCAATTGGGCTGCATATATCCTTTTAGAATAATGGAGCTACGCTCTTGGCAGACAAGCCTTTGAAATCTATAAATAGACCCATAAGGGTACCTCTGATTGCAAGCTTTCATATTTTCTCAAGTCTTGTAGCACTTTCTGAGGTACTCTTTGCTCAGTAATGGCTAATGAGGGGAAGCACTCTGAGATCTTTCGAGTTATTGGAGGGACCTCCAAGCTATAGCCCAGGGTCAGGTTTCTAGTTCCGAGCAGCTGGTCGAGACTCCTAGTTTTAGAGAAGTAGGTTTTGCTACCCCCAGGGTCTGAAATCTTGTTGGGATCAATTTTTGGTTCCAACTCATTGACTCTGGTGAGGAGTGCATGTTTATGGGCCAGTAGGTTGTTTATACTGTGGTCTGAAGGACTATCCCCTAAACGCACACCCGACTATAAATACTGTGGATTTATAGTAAGAGTACGCAGTAGCTTTGCTATTGTGTTTTTAGCATTGAGGCGTACGTAAGGTCTAGGACTAGTACTGTGCCTACCTAGGAGTGGAGATACCCGCTCCACTGCCACCGTGAGCCATGATGGTTGGTACCTGAGATGCTAACTACCTCCAAAAAGTGGGGAATGTTTGAAAGGTCTGTGCATAGAGTCTGGTGGGTGAGTTGCATCATAATTCATTGCATTACATTGCATAGCATGACATTCATTAATTAGTATAGCTTAGATTATAACTACATACCCTCATTATATAAAATAGTCTGAGCTCTTTTATATGATGAGTTGCTTTAGAAACCTTAACTTATAGGTTTGTATGAGCATTCATATAATTAAAAGAACGTTTTATGATAATAGTGTAGCTCATTTACTTTACTTTATTGTACACCACTGCACTTCTCTTACTTTACTATTACTGCCTGTGTGAACAGAAAACAAGAGACCGAAAAATTGGAGTAACAAAATTTTTATCATCCAAAAAATTATCTATTACAAAGGTATGACCTCCCTTTTATAGAATGGAGGAGAGAAGAGAGATTTCAAATAAGCAATATGGGACTAATAATTACATGAACACAAAACTATACACGCCGCATAAGCCGCACAAGACACGCGGTTAGCCTAACCGCACGACCAGTACAATGTGGAGGTCAAGCGGCCAATATCTCCAAGCCGCTATAGACAAGCCGCCAAATCGCTCAGACCGCCAGACACCAGCCAACAACATCTCGGCACAAAGCTGCTGGGAGGAGCCTCTAGACCGCCAGACTGCCCAGTCTCAACTCGCCAGACCACCCGGTCTCAACACTCCCCCTCAAGCTGGAGTATAGATATCAATCATGCTCAGCTTGTCCCAAATGTGAAATAAGGAAGCGGACACTAGCTTGGTGAAGACATCTGCCAACTCATTGTCAGAAGTGACTAACAGAGTACAAATCGATTTCTTCAAAATCTCTTCTAGAATAAAGTGATAGTCGACATCTATGTGTTTTGTTCTCTCATGAAAGACCGGATTTTTGGAAATGTATATAACAATATTGTTATCGCAGAACTTAGGAAGAGAATAGTTGTAGACCTCTCTTAGGTCAAGAATGAGAGCCCGTAACTACTTTAACTCACATGTGGTCGATGCCATACTACGATATTCCGCTTCTTCACTACACTTGGAGACAACAGACTGTTTCTTGCTCTTCAAGCTAACAAGGTTTCCTCCAACAAATGTGCAAAAACTCGATGTTGACTTGCGATCTCCTTTATCATCGACATAGCTTGAAAACTCTCAGTGACAGTGACTCGAGCAAGTCAAGTTCTGAAAACGAAGAAGTTTACTTTGGGCTTATGGCTTAATCTGAGGAAGAAGTGGGTGACTCAGAATACCATGGGAAGGTAAACTTGCACACCATTCTTTCAGAATCTGAAACTTCAACCATTGGTCATGAAGACTACTCCTCTGATGAGAATGAATTAGAGTTGATGGCATAGCACGAGCACTTGTTAAAGGCTTTCGACAAATGCTGAAAGGTAGTCCGAAAGCAAGTTAAAGAGATTGCCTCCCTCAAGGCAGTGGAAGCAAATTTGAAGGAAGAAATTTCACAATTACTTTCTCTTAGAGATGAATTCCACTGCTTGAAAGAGGAACTCAAGGACTCGGCCGAGATGTAAAAACTTAAGGAAAAGTATCTTGATGAGCTGGAAGAAAAGCTCACGATGGAGAGAAAACTCGTTGAGAGTTACTCGAAGCAGAAGACTGTTGTTCCTCTTATAGATGAGTTCTCTACTCAGAAGAAGGGAGGTGGTCTTGGCCACGTCAGTGGAAAAGGTAAGTCTGCCAAGAAGGCTAGCGCCAAAGAAAATGGGAAGGCACCCATGGATCAACCTTTGTTCAGGAAAGTAATCTTTCCGATGAACAAGTTTGACCTGAGTAGTCCTACGGTCATCATGCTAGGCCTACTCATGTAGAGCCCAAGAACAGATACCAGGGATAGACCGTCTCCATGACTTTGGTGTTAGCGTGTTCAAAGCACCATTTGAGGAAATTCAGATGAAGAGTTATGGTCCATATGTGCATGGCCATAATAATAATAAGATAATAAAAGCTACATCTGCTGTGCCTATGGCTAAGGAGATGGAAAGCCCCTGTGTATGATGCAACCAGGAGGCCTCCACATCTAAGAATTCTACCCATGGTAGACCTCACGTTCAAAGAATAAAGCAAGAGTACAAAAGGAGGTATAACAGATTCGACCGTTGGAGCTGCGACAAAATTGGTCATTTTGGCGCAGATTGTTGGTATAACCCTGCCAATCTTGTAGCCCTTAGAGTTATCTATGCGAGACTGACCACTCGAAAGGCTAATGTGATGCAGGCCCATGGTTTAGAAGAGAGATTTTCTTGAAAATGTCCAACAGTTATATGGGGAGGAGGTGTGGTTGTTGTTCGGTTTTGTTCTTGGAGGAAGAGGGCAAGTGGCGGTTTGAATGGAGCTAGGGTTGGGGTGGTGGAGGTGAGGGAGAATATTGAGGAGGAGGAGGAGAAGGGAGAAAAGAGGTAGCCGAGATTGAGAAGAAAGGGGAGGGGGTGGCCGACGGCCAAGGTAGAGAGAGGGAGAGAGGGTTTGGCCGAAATTTGCCAAAGAGGGGGGGGGGAGGAAAATTCTCTCAAGAATCTCTAGGTTTTTTCAATTTTTCATTCTTTTAATACTTAATCAAACAAAACATGACTATATATAGCCTTACACCACTCAATCTCCTCCATACATATTTAGAACAAAATAAAAACAATTCCAAAATTAAAATGCATGAAAATGGAAGCAAATATATGATGGTTATAAGTATCCATCATAATTACAAGAATAAAAATATAATAAGATTGCTTAAATTAAAACATTGCTTAAATAGAAATTGCCATAAATAGAAATTGCATAAAATGATAAAAGATAAATAATAAAATATATAATTATAATTTATAATTATATATTTTATTTAAAATGGTGCCGGCAAACGTCATGTAAAATATGAAGCGGCGTTGGCGAAGGAGCATCACGACATTGACGAAGAAGCGTCGCGGCGTCGGTGAAGAGCGTCGTCATCAATTCTCCTACACTTAAAATCACTCATCTCCGATGAGTGGCCCGTGAGGGGGGAACAATCAAAAGAAAGCAGCAACATTGGGGAAAGTATGGCCATAAAAGTTGGAGGGTGTCAATTAGAAAATTGACATGAACCTCCCTCTGATACCAAATTGATGCACGCCCATGGTTTAGAAGAGAGATTTTCTTGAAAACGTCCAACAGTTATATGGGGAGGAGGTGTGGTTGTTGTTCGGTTATGTTCTTGGAGGAAGAGGGCAAGTGGCGGTTTGAATGGAGCTAGGGTTGGGGTTGTGGAGGTGAGGGAGAATATTGAGGAGGAGGAGGAGAAGGGAGAAAAGAGGTAGCCGAGATTGAGAAGAAAGGGGAGGGGGTGGCCGACGGCCAAGGTAGAGAGAGGGAGAGAGGGTTTGGCCGAAATTTGCCAAAGAGGGGGGGGGGAGGAAAATTCTCTCAAGAATCTCTAGGTTTTTTCAATTTTTCATTCTTTCAATACTTAATCAAACAAAACATGACTATATATAGCCTTACACCACTCAATCTCCTCCATACATATTTAGAACAAAATAAAAACAATTCCAAAATTAAAATGCATGAAAATGGAAGCAAATATGTGATGGTTATAAGTATCCATCATAATTACAAGAATAAAAATAAAATAATAAGATTGCTTAAATTAAAACATTGCTTAAATAGAAATTGCCATAAATAGAAATTGCATAAAATGATAAAAGATAAATAAAAAAATATATAATTATAATTATATATTTTATTTAAAATGGTGCCGGCAGACGTCATGCAAAATATGAAGCGGCGTTGGCGAAGGAGCGTCACGGCAATGACGAAGAAGCGTCGCGGCGTTGGCGAAGAGCGTCGTCATCATAATGTTCTTAGGGAGAGTACGCTAATCAGGAACCAAGGACCCAAATATGTTTGGGTTCCTAAGGTAAACTGATTTATTTTTGCAAGAATGTCCAATGGCCAATAGAACTCCGATTTGGTATTTGGACAGTGGATGCTCTCGGCACATGACCGGGACAAGAAGCCTTTTGCGTGATTATACCACAGTCAAAGACGGACCAAAAGTCATCTTTGGAGGTTCAGACTGGGGAACAACAAAAAGTTCTTGTATGATTTCCAATGGTGTAGTCGCTTTTACAGACATTGCTTATGTTAAAGGATTACACCACAATCTTATTAGCATAAGTCAACTATGTGACAAAGGCTACATCGTTGAGTTCTGCAAGGATAAGTGTTTGATAAAATCGTCTGCAAATTTTGAGACGGTCTTAACATGCACTCGGAGCATAAATATTTTCTGTTAAATTTTTTTTTATTTAGACACTTCTACCCTAGTGTGTTTTATGACAAAAAGTAGTGCGTTTCTCTGTGACAAAAGACACAAAAGATTAGCACATATTAATTTTAAAACCTTAAATATGTTATTTTCTCACAACTTAGTGCACGATGCCCTCAACATTAAGTGCCTTAAAGAGAGTCCATGTCACTCCTGTCAAATGGGAAAGCAGACACGGGCTACCTTTAAGGGTATTGCTGAGAAAGATTCTTCTCAAAGCTTATACTTGCTTCACATGGACTTATTCAGTCCTATTCCTATTCACAGCTTAGGAGGTAAGACCTATACATTAGTAATCATTGATGACTACTCACGTTTTACTTGGGTGTTCTTTCTGAAACACAAGCCAGACACCTTTGCGTCTTTCACTAATTTTGTCCGGCAAATTCAGAACGAACTGAACTGCTTAGTGGTCAAAATCAGAAGTGACCACGGAACAGAGTTCGAGTCTGGTGCCATGACAAAATTCTGTGAAAGTCAATGTAACTTTCATGAGTTTTCCTCCCCATGCACTCCACAGCAAAATGGAGTTGCTGAGAGAAGAAAAAGAACCCTAATTAAAGCATGTACAACCATGTTGAACGACGCTTCACTTCCGTAATACTTCTGGGTTGAAGCAGTCAACACGGCTTGTCACGTGCAAAACAGAGCACTCATCAACAAAAGCTATCATAAGACCCCCTATAAGCTATTGAAGGGCAGAAAACTGACTGTGCCCTATTTTAGAATCTTTGTAAGTAAATGCTTTGTACTTAATAATGGGAAGCATTACCACACAAAGTTTAGTAAAAAATGTTTTGAAGATATTTTTGTAGGATATAGTAGACATAGTAAGGCATATAGGATTTTTAATGAGAAAACCCTGGTGGTAGAAGATTCTATAAATGTTATATTTTATGAGACAAGTCCGCTCCATAACAGCTCGTTTAGTGTTATTGGTGCAGATGCAAGTACCAAGTTCAAGGAGCTATGCTTGGATGAAGTTGTCAAGGAAGACGGTCCAAGATGAATAAAGATCGTCGATCCAGGCTTGGTGGATAAAGAATCTCTAGATGAAGAAGTGCCTCAACCCATAGAGGCAACACAAGATGCTTCAGAGCCTGCTGGAGAGAGGGCAAGGAATCTAGGGTTCTGACACCTAAGAGATCACCCAACTGATCTAATCATTGGAGAACCAGGTGACGGTGTGAGAACCAGAAGAGGTATAACTAACGAAGTTTTGCATCTAAGCTTTCTGTCTCAGGTTAAACCGAAGAAGTTCGAGGAAGCAAATAAAGATGCCTCTTGGATAATGGAAATGCAAGAGGAGCTCAACAAGTTTGAATGATGAAAAGTCTGGGAGCTGGTACCCAGGCCCAAAGGACTGAATGTGATAGGCACCAAGTGGATATTCAGAAATAAGCTGGACGAGAACGGAGTAATCATCAAGAATAAAGCCTGACTTGTAGCTCAAGGATACCGACAAGAAGAGGGGATCGACTTCAACCAGACCTTTTCTCCAATGGACAGGCTCGAAGTGATCAGGTTGTTTCTTGCATATGCTGCCCTCAAATGCTTCACTGTCTATCAAATGAACGTGAAGTCAGCATTCCTGAATGGGGATCTGAAAGAGGAAGTATACATAGTGCAAACCCCAGGTTTTGCAAACTCTAAATCACCAGATCATGTTTTCTTTTTAAATAAGTCACTATATGGTTTAAAGCAAGCTCCCCGAGCTTGGTACGAGACGTTATCTAGCTTTCTTCCTGAGAACAAGTTCACAAGGGGAAAGATAGACAAGACATTATTTCTTAGTGATGTTAAAGGCAAGATTTTGCTAGTGCAAATCTACGTTGACAACATCATATTTGGCTCTATAGAAGACAATCTTTACAAAAAGGTTTCCAAACTTATGTAAGAGAGAAGTTTGAAATGAGTAGTATGGGAGAGCTGAAGTATTTCTTAGGACTTCAGGTGAATCAATCTGAAGATGGAATTTTCATCTCTTAGATGAAGTTCACCAAGGAGCTTATTAAGAAATTCATAATGGAGAGCGCAACCTCTATGAGGGATCCAACGGGTTCAATTGTGTCTCTGGACAAGGACGAGAACGGGAAACCTTTTGATGAAACCAAGTATAGAAGCATAATTGGATCCTTGCTCTACTTGACTGCCAGTAGAGCAGATATAATGTTTTCAAAATGTGTCTGCGCTAGATATCAGGTGAACACTAAGGAATCTCATAACGTCACTGCAAAGCAGATTTTAAGATACCTTAAGGGTACACCTAATAATTGCTTATGGTACCCAAGAAGTAATAACGTCGAGCTAATTTGCTTTTCAGATGGTGATTTTGCAGGCACTTCCAGGACGTGCCAATTCCTCGGAAGATGGCTTATTTCTTGGAGCAGTAAGAAGCAGAATTGTGTGGCAACATCTACTGTCGAGTCAGAGTATATCTCTGCGGGTAGATGTTGTGCATAGCTTCTATGGATAAGGAATCAACTGGAAGATTATAACTTGAAGTTCAGATAAATTTCGATGGTCTGCGACTCCTCCAGCACTATTACAATCGCAAACAATCCAGTCTCCCACAGTCAGAGCAAACACATCGAGGTGCGCTACCACTTCATCTAGGAACATGTGGAGAACAAGGAAATTGCCCTCAGCTATGTCCCGACGGACAAGCAGGTTGCCGATATCTTTATGAAGCCGTTGGACGAGACTAAATTCTCGGTTTTCAAAACAGAGCTCGGTATGCTGAACAAGGACTCGTGAAGAAGGTCAAGCAAGAAAAATTTGTCTCGGGATCATTTTCAACAATGCAAGCATTTTTAATATTCCAATTCGGTGAATATCGACTGACACGTCGCATATTCATGCAAAACTCATCGAATCGGACTCTTCCGGTAGCTAATTTCAGAGAAGTCTATTTGGGGCAATATTCCAAATTGTCTATATTGTATCTGAAGCCTCGACAATCAAATTTGAGGTATGCGTAGTCTAAATGCAATTTAAAAATCGATATATATATATATATTCACTTATAAATAGAAACGGGAGAGCATGCACGGCTTTCGTCGAACTCTAAAGCAGCCGAACCAATGATTCGCACGACAATGCTACTCGACCTTTCGGCTCCCGATTCGCCGATTCCCGTTGATCGCCGCCCTCCTCCCATGTCCTAGCTCGCATCGACCGTGAAAAGATTGTTATAGTGCCCTAGCTTCACTCTTACCGCCACATATAGTTTATTGCCGCCGGCTACCGTATTTCACCGCCGCCTGCCAAAAAAAATGTTCTGATTTTCGCCGTCTCTTCATTACAGTGAAATCTTCAGTTCTTGCTGCCTTCTAGAGGATCTTCAGTACATTGCTTGCGTCGACACCAGAAGCTCCCTCAGACTCATATAGTTTGCTCTCTAGAGTTTCAGAAATTCCATCTTTCCGTGATTTACAACGACTCCTAGAAGCACCAGTGGCTTGCTCGGGGGAGGTGAGTTGGTCCGCGTAGGATTTGCTCAAGCTTCAGAATAATACAGGAACTTCATTTTGATGTTAGAGACCTTTAGACTCTCCTTCATCCTCGAACACCCCTGCAAGGTGCTCGACAAGGAAGTCTTGGAGTTCTTCAATAACACCAAATTACGTCATGAGGACTCTGTGATAAAAAGTAAGATTCAGAAGATCAAAGTGAAGGTGAATGCCTCCCATCTCTCTAGGTACTTGCGACTTCCCATATGTGATCAGGCTGACTACCTAGAGGAGGCAGATTTTTACAGAATGTTATCGTTTTCTAGTTTACCCCGAGGCACCAAGGCCATAAAGCGGAAAGGAATGAGTGAGGAGGGAAAACTCCTCTCAGGCATAATTGGCAAGGTGCTCATTTGCAAGACGGGCTCGCACGACTATCTGTCCGCAGAAATGTTCAAGATATTAGTTGCGATAGTCTGCAGGAAGAAGTTGGACTTGGGTGCTCTGCTGTTCGCCAAGATAAAATACAACCTATGCACTCCCAACTTTGGGAGGATCATCACCCTATACCTGAATCAACTCGATGGTGATAGGTTTGATATGACCAAAGGAGTTCCAATTCATCACCTAAAGAAGATAGATTCTACAATCTTCTCAAGGTGGGGTAGGCGGATCATCCAGTGAGGGGGAGCCCCAGTACCCCTAGTGGAGGTGGAAGATCATGTTCCTAATGACAGGACCCCTTCTCCTCACCCCTAGTGAGATTCCTACTGGATTGAGTGCAGAAATATAGGGGGAGACAACTGCTCATTTAGATACAGTTACCATGCTTCCAGACTCAGGTTCATGGGATATCCTAACAGAGGTTGCTGCTATTGGTGCTGCCGCAGCTGCTGAGGTTCAGACAGTTTAGGATTCGGAAGTGCATGTTGAGGAAGTGGATCCAGCTCCTTTTGATCATGATGAGGATGCTGATGCTGATATGGTTGATGATGATGCTGCTGATAATGATCTAACAGTTGAAGATTCTTAGATTGAGACTACTGATGAGGAAGTTGTGTTTGTTGATAAGTCTGCTGATAGCAATTCTGCTGCTGCTGAGGTTGGCGGTGATGCCATTGTGGTTTCAGTGCCTATGTCTGTAGACACTCTGGTTTCTCCTCTCCCTAGGACTGTCTCTATTGCAATGTCTGAGGGAGAGGCAACTCCGTCTCGCATATCTGTGTCCACTGAGGTTGCCAGACTCATGCGTAACCTGGACAAAAGACTAGGCAGGATTCGTTGGTACCTGAAGGCATAGTTGACCTCTCTAATGAGGAAGGATCTGCCGATGTGCATGCCCCTGATCTAGGTTCAGAAGGACCAAGGTTGAGTGCTGCGAATCTCTCTCTTCCAGTGCTGCCAGATGCTCCTAGTCCCAGTTCAAGTGATTAGCTGCTGAAATTTTTTGAAGAAATGCGAGCTAGGCAACAAGCTAAATTTGATGCCTCGTTGCAGAAAGTGGTCAAAAGAGTTAAGCAATCAGAGAAGTTTATGCTTAATGGTCTTGCTGTAGTTCAAGTGAAATTTGATAAGCTAGAGGAAAGGTTTGACGCAAAGTATGATGAAGCTGTAATTGCATTAACTCTTATGATGAGAGGACATAAGCACAACGAAGGAATACTGAAAAATATTGACGCAAATGCTCTCTCTCTCTCATCGAGGCCCATAACAGATCAATGGCACATTATGAGTCCTCTTTGAAATCTTATGCCAATTCAATTGCTGTAGAAGCCGAAAAGGGGGAGGAAGCCCTTACAGCTCAAATTGCCGGTGTTGAAAAGACTATGCTCGACCAATTCAAACAAGCAAATGATTATAGCTATGACAACACAATTTGGTTACATGATCAGTTTTTCCCATCTTAAGTTTCTACTGAGCCTGTTCATGTTGATGTTCATCCGGCTCCAGACTACACTCAATACTGGACAGACTCACAGGACTTCTCTTAGGCTCATGTTGTTGTTGTTGCTGCTGTGACTCCAGAGGTTCAAGCTGTTACTGATGCTTCTATCGCTGCGTTCTCAGAGGCTCAGGTTCTCAATAAAAGGAAATTTGGAGAAGGTAATTCTGATGTCAGACCAGAGCCGTCCAGGCTAGCTCAAGTCAGAGAAGGACCTAATCGTGAGATGGATGAAGTTTGGAGACCTACTTCAAAAGGAATTATCTTGGACACCTTTGCCTTATACGAGCTCAGAGCGGAGAAGCATCAGGATCACTACAGTCCAAAAGAATGGAACAAATACAAAAAGGCCTGCACCAGGAGGAGGATTCATTTCCGAAAGTACAAGAATGTTGATCATATGCCTCCTCCTCCACCAAAGTACTATCTGAAGCCCATAGAATATTTTGAGAGACAGCTATTGAAAAGGAAGAACAAGAAGACCTAAATTATTATATATACTTCAATGTTGCGTAGTGGGCTGCCCTCCCTGATCTATAACAATTTTGATATGTATATATATTTGATTTATCTAATTGCCTTGTAATGCGAGTTGTTATTTTTTTTTCATTTATTTTTTCAAGTCATATTTTAATTTTATCTGGTATGTGCAATTCATCTTAGCTTGTTGGATTTTAGCTTCTTCAAATAGGTAGAGATTGTTGGGTATTGTATCCACAATAACACTGATTTGAAGAAGGGTCCAGTCAAGCTAAGATGAATTGAGGTTGTATTTGATATTGCTTTTTAGTTATGTACTTACAGGTTTACAATGCCAAGTACACACCAATGTCATGTTACAGTGGGTCACTAAACACGGGACTATACAATGTAATCTTTCATTGTGTAGGCCAATGTGTTTACTCACGTGTAATCTCTCTATTGGGGTGTACTTTTATCCCAAGTATAGGAGAAGGATCAAGGAAGACCAAAGTCAAAAAGTTAGAAATGGAGAATTTTACCTAAGTAAAATTTGGCGAGTATGGTGAGTCATACACGTCGAATTTGTCGAGTATCCCCATGATACTCGGCTAATTCGTAGTGTATGCTTCCCGATACCCGTCGAATTCATCGTATATACTTAGGGACAATTCACAAGAGAAGAAGAAAAATTGCCAAGGCAAATTTTCCGAGTATCACTTGTAATACTCGCCGAATTCGTCGAGTATCACTAGCGATACTCGCCGAATTCGACGAGTATCCCATGCGATACTTGCCGGGTATGTTGGGCCTTATGTCGACTTTTCTTCTATTCTGTCTAAGGCATTTTCGGCGAATAACATCTTCATATTCGGCGAGTATCATACTGATACCCGACGAAACTCGCCGAAAAACACTTGTCGTTTTTCCGATTTGTCTTCCTGGTTTGAAACCGACGACCATATGCAATACTTTTCTAGGTTTCAATTCTGGAAACCTTTTTTAGCCGTTTGATTTCAAATCACCCTATAAATACCTAAAATTATTTTGAAATCGATATAGATCCAAAAAACTATTTTCTAAAATCGAATTTTCAAACTTCTCGAAAAAGATTTTCGTCGGCTGCTCCTCACCGATTTCACAAAACTCTTCCGATCGGCCGCGACAACAAGCAATCTTCTTTGCCTATGATATCGTTGACTGGATCGCTTCTACGTTCAAGATCTATTTTTCTCAAGTCCTTGTTGGTCGAAGATCAAGGTTCTAGATCCAAGATTTCAAGGTTTTGAGTTCTCCAAGATTCAACTTCCAACCTTCAAAGAACGTCGGATCAAGATTGGAATTGTGTGTTGTTGTTGTAATTTTCTTTTGAATATTGTAGGAGATTTTTCTCTGAGTTTTGTAGATCTGTTTGTGGATAGAGAGAGTAGATCCAGTTGTGTATCGAGTATGTAGATCCTATTTGCGGATCGAGTTGTAGGAGAGTTTGTTCTGCGAGTGGTAGGAGCTTTGTCTCTGAGGTGTAGGAGTTGTGACTCCGAGGTGTAAGATTTGATGAGATCTGAGTTTGGTGAAGTAGCCGAATCTGCCCTTCATGGGAGATAGGCGAGGCGGGGACAGTGGACGTACCCAACTCAGGGAACCACTATAAAATCTCTGCGTTTGTGTGCTTATTATTTACGATTATTTTTATTCCGCAAAAAGATGCAAACATCACCTATTCACCCCCCTCTAGGTGATTTAGGTAGATGTTAGATACTTTCAGAGGGTTCTTACAAAGATTCTCTCCATGATTCAAGTCAGTGAATCACTCTAAAAGTCGATCGACATAGGGTGGGTACAGGTTAGCCACAGCCTATTTCTCATTCACAATATACATAACCATGTTATGTTCCAAGGCTGTCACTCATGGCCACCACAACTAGGCACTCTAGCTCTCAACTACACTTGATACCCACCTTGTCCCAAGGACCTGAGCTTGCAATCAAATAACAGCTCATTGGGGGCTAACGCCAGCGGTAGCACTACCACTTGGAGGTAACAAACCAAACCACATGTTTGTCTCAGGCCTGGGTCCACTCCTAGCACTATCAAATACTCTCTGGTCTCTGCCAGTCAAGCTATCTCCATCGGTAACGCTACTGCGGTGTGATAACTAACAGAACTTTGATTCTTCCATATTCATGGGTGTTTTCTGGGGACCATCTCCAGTACTCTCTCTAGCAACCTGCAACACCCCTGACTCTGCAAACTAAACGTTTAACCACAGATTCTTCTCCGACATATAAATCAATACATCACCAATCCAGACAAACCTGTTTGATGGGCTTCACAACACATGCCTATTCCGTACTTCGATTCCGAATTCTATATGAAATTTTATTACCGGGAATACCACCAATCAACCTGTTGGAAAATCTCGTTCTCCACCAATTTGTGAAAGTTTCCATGCAACCTTGCCAAATACGGACTTCACTTGTCTAATAAGGAAGATCGTTACCCTTGTCGACCGTTTAGGATCCATGAAATCACAAGAGATTTGGATAGAAGCGTTCGCAACACCTTCCTCTCCACGGAACTAGCTTCGGCTCGTAAACCAACAATATGAACGCTTCATAGAACTTTTCCAAAGGCTATGAGAACCCTTCTCTTTGCTTTCCATCCTTCTTTCCTCTTCTTCCTCAATGCTTGAAGAGAGAGAGAGAGAGAGAGAGAGAGAAAGAGAGAGTGAGAGAGATAATAACTTGAAGAGAGATTGTTGGTACCCTAGATGTGATTTGGCTTATGTAATCCCTTTCCAGCTCCTCTTGATCCATATAACTATATATGATCATGTTTAGACTTTGTTTAGTCTCCCTAGGGCAGTTTTTATCTGACCTAGAGCTTAGAATAGAAGTTGTAGAATGAATTTTTTTAGTTAAGGCTCTTTTTCCGTTCGACCATCGTCGAACGAGGCCTCGCGATCGTCGATCAGTGGTCGACGATAGCAGGGCTATAGAATCGTTGAAGTCAAGACAATTATCGTCGACCGATGGTCGACGATCTCAGAGCAAGCGTATTATGCTCTGAAGGTTGGTCGACGATCTGCTATCAGCAGTTCGACGATCGTGGTCTTGTTCCACGATTTCTGTCTCGACAGATCTTTGCCTTAATCGTCGACATCATGAGATGGTCGACGATATCTGTCTCGACAGATCTCTGCCTTAGTCGTCGACATCATGAGATGTTCGACGATTTCTGTGACAACAGATTTTCTGCTTCAGTCGACGATATCTTGAGCTGGTCGACGATTTCTGGTCGACGATTTCTGTGATAACAGATTTCTGTTTTCAGTCGACGATCTGTTAGCTAGGTCGACGATCATCGAACCCCTGTTCGACGATTTCTGTCTGCCTTTAACTGTTCGTATTTATTTTATTCCTTGGTTTATTTCCAAGTGTTTTAACGTGTGGTTAGAAAGATTTTCTGAAGAATGTTTTTGCTAATTTATGGCTTAAATTCAAATGAATTACTTACCAAATATGTCAAGCATAAATTACGGGATTTCGTATTTTGATAAAGCATTTTTGTCTTATTATACAAAATATATTGCCAGGCTGTATTCTAGCCGTTGGCGGTGTATGCTATTTCCAAGAACGATAAATCTTTATGCTGAGATATTTTCCTATTCATTTATTTCCTTATTGGGACTGACAGAGAGCTAATAGGTCATTCTATTCCTATTGCTATATTCTATTTAGAGATAATCTGTTGCAGGGCTCGAGAATTCAAATCAATAGAGCCGTTCCAAAAGAAAAACGAGAAGACATATTTAAGAGAGATTTTTTTTAATAATTAGAAGAAACAGTAACAGAGAGTTTTTTAGTGTGCTGCATTCCTTCAAGCTTCTCCAGAGCAACTCTTCACGATCTCACAATCAGAAGAAGAAAAGTTTTCCTGAAGCAAAAGTCCAAAGCAATCTATTTCACTCTCAAGTCTCCTGAGCATTCTGCTTAGAGTTTTTCAAGACTTCAGAAAAAGCTCCAGATCTGCTTCACGTGCTCCAGAATCTGAAGACCTGATAAAAATCAGTCTACAGATCTCTGAGGATTTAGTTTCAGTTTATCTGAAACTCCTTCATCCTGAAGCAAAGGCTTTCCCTGGACTTTCACTGAGCCAGGGGGAGACTTTGATTCTTTAGAGAATCCACAAGTCTTCTCTAATCTGTATTTACAACAGAGAAGATAATCTAACCCTCTCAACCCCTTTGTAAAAAGAGTTTGTTCATATCTCTTCAAAAGTGAACGTTGGTGACAGGGCACCTTATCAACAACCTGTGGTTGAGCATCCTTATCAAAAGCTCAAAGGGTCTGTTTGATCTACCTGAACCAGATCATTGGTGGCAGGGCACCTTAGCAAAAACCTGTAGTGGATTCCTACCAGGGTGGTAGAAGAGTGGAGTACCTATTAAGAGGGAACCACTATATATCCTGTGTCCCTGGCTGTTTTGTTTAAATTGCTTATTCTGTGGCTGTGATAGAACTATCTAGGATTGCTAGTTGCTGTGATAGGTTTATAGTTAATCTGAAATTTCAGTTAACTCTCTCACTTGTGCACTTCACTGTGTTAGGCTCTTAGGGTTCAAGTATCAGATTATTTTATTCCGCAAATCAACTCCAAGGGAGCTGACTAGTGATTCATAAAATTTGAATACTCTATTCACCCCCCCTCTAGAGTAGTTTACAACTTATCCCCTCACTTTCAATTGGTATCAGAGCCAGGTTGGCTGTTCATACAGGCTAACACCTGAGTTAAAAGATCCTGTGATAAGTTGTTTCCTGATACCATTCACAAACACTTTCACACATGGCCCAGTCTAAGGATTATTCAAGCACCAGACCTCCTGTATGCAACTTGTCCAAGTTTGGCATATGGAAGGCCAGGATAAGACTATACATGAATTCTATTGATGAAGATATCTTTTCTTCTATTTTGACAGGACCACCTGCTAGGCCTGCTGCTGCTTCCACTTCTGCTGATCTCAGTGCTGTGCCACCACCTGACTACAATGAAACTTACAAGAAGGCAAAAGCAGCTGATGCTAAAGCAATGAATATCCTAGCTCAGACAATGTCTGATGAGATATTCCAGAAGCTGGCTGAATGTACCTCAGCCAAAGCTATGTGGGATTCCCTCAACCACATAGTTGCTGGCTCAGCTGATGAGAGGAAGGACAGGAGATCCAATCTCACCTCTCAGTATGAAAATTTCAAGAAGGATGATGCTGAAGACATTGACACAATGTACACAAGACTCAGTTCAATAATAAGTGAACTGAGGTCTTTGGACAAGGAGATAACTTTGTCAGAAGTAAATGACAAGATCCTGATGTGCCTTCCCATCTCTTGGGACTCAAGGATATGGCCCATCAAGGATGGAAGAAACACTGTGGAACTCTCCACAGAAGCTCTGTTGGGAAAGCTCAAGTCATATGAGCAAACTCTAAAGAGCAGAGCTGCTGCAATTAAAGTAAAAACTCCTACACCTACAAAGAAAGAGCACTCTCTAGCTCTTAAGGCGGCTGAGACTTCTGAAGGAAGTCAATCAAATGAGGAGTTACTGGCACTCATTGCCAAGAGGTTCTTCAACATGGGAAGAAGAGACCTCAGAAAGAAGTTCTCCAAGCATGAGGACAAACCAAGGTATGACAAGACTCCATCTAAAAAAATCATTTGTTATGTTTGCAGCAAGCCTGGACACATTGCTCCAGATTGTCCAGAGAAGAAACACAAGGAGAAGAAACATGAGAAAGAATACAGGAAGCACCACTCCAAGTCCTCATCACACAAATACAAGAAGAAGGACAAGGGATTTGTGGCTGCTACCTGGAGTGAAACAGAAGAGGATACCTGCTCCTCTAGCTCCAGTGATTCAGAAGAAGAAGAAGAGAAGAAAGCCAAAGAGGTCTGCCTCATGGCTATTGATGCCTGCAGCTCTCTGTCAGCTGCAGAGAATTCTGAAGAAGAAGGAGACAATGAAGAAGATTCCTTTATGGAGGACCAGGTAATCGACTCATTTGATTTCTCATCTCCTGAGTTCAAACTAAAATTTAAAACTCTATGTTTAGATTTACTATTATCTGAAAAAGAAATTAAGTCACTTAGATTAAAAATAATGGAACTAGACATGGAAGGTACTGAAATAATCAGATTAGAAAAGGAATTAGAAAGCTCAAAAGAAGAAGTAACATTCCTAAAATTAGAACTAGCTAAATCTAAGAGGTTAGAAGAACAATTAAATGGCAGAAGCCTTAAATTATCTGAAATAACCTGTATAGCAAACACTAGGGTTGGTAATGATAAACTAGGCTTAGGTGCTACACCTAGTGAACCCATCCTCCTCACAAAGGAGAGATTTAGCACTCCAGTAAAATTTGTTTCTGAATCAGGAATAAAGAATACTGAGGAAATTGAAAAATGCAAGAAAATTCAGAATAAGATTAAGAAAGAGAATAGGAAGAAAAAATTTCTAGCTTTACAAAAATCGTCGAACATTAATCGACGATCGTCAAACCAATCGTCGAACGTCTATCGACGATCGCTGAACACCTTCACCAAGTATGATATCTTTGGTGCAGGAGATCGACGATCTCATCTTGAGTCGTCGACCAGCGATCGACGATCGTTGAATCCAGAATATAACACTACTACAAATGATCGACGATATGGCTTGCGATCGTCGACCGTGGATCGACGATCTGGACTTAAGCTGGAAAATAAATTTCAAACTTCAAGATGTGCAAATCCCAATCACTACCCTAGGATGTTTAATCCTTCAACTGAATGGATTATCCCACCTAGGAGATCACACCCTTTAGGATATAAATCTAAGCCTGCAAGATCTTTTATATCTAGTTTTTCTTTTGTGAAGAATACTGGACCCAAGGTAACCTGGGTCCACAATGTATAACTGTTCTGTCTGCAGGTAAAGACCTATCCAGTCATACATGACAAATGGTATCTGGATAGTGGATGCTCAAAGCATATGACAGGAAAGAAGAAGAATCTGTCAGGGTTCAAAGCCAAGCTGGGACCAAGAGTTGTATTTGGGGATTCCAGCTGTAGACAGACTGAAGGGTATGGCAGCTTCACCATAGGAGCTGTAACATTCAAGAAGGTTGCGTATGTCTCCGGACTAAAGCACAACCTAATCTCTGTAAGTCAAATGTGTGATGCTGGGTACAAGGTATGGTTTACTGACACTGCTTGTAATATTGCTTTAAATAATACTGTTGTGTTAGTAGGTATTAGAATTGGAAATGTTTATGTTGTAGACTTTAACTCATCCAAATCTGAAATATGCTTATTTAATGAAGTAACCAGTAATAATACCCTTTGGCATAAGAGACTTAGTCATGTAAATTTGAAAAACATTTCTAGGTTGGCTAAATACAATCTTGTACGAGGTCTACCTTCTTGCCCCTACAAGAAGGAAGGCCTTTGCAAAGCTTGTCAATTAGGTAAGCAAACAAGGAATAGCTTTAAATCAGTTAATAAAAGTGATTCTCCCAGGATTCTGTACTTGCTACATTTGGATTTATTTGGTCCTATTGCTGTACAGAGTCTTGGAGGAAAGTCTTACACTCTAGTAATTGTAGATGACTTCTCTAGGTTCACTTGGGTATTCTTCTTGAGAACTAAGGCTGATAACTTCAAGGTTCTTACAGATTTTCTAAAGTGTATACAGAGTGAGTATTCTACTCAGATTGCCTTGATCAGAAGTGATCATGGTACTGAGTTTGAGTCTCTTCTTATGCAAGAATTCTGTGAGAAGGAAGGTATCAAACATAGCTTCTCTGCTCCTAGAACTCCTCAACAAAATGGGGTAGTTGAAAGGAAAAACAGAACCCTAATTGAAGCTGCAAGTACATTGTTGGCAGATGCTAACATGCCTCTGTCCTTTTGGGCTGAAGCAGTTAGCACAGCTAACTATGTATTGAACAGAAGTCTGATACATAAACTTAAGGGTAAGACTCCCTATGAATTACTTAAGCAAGTGAAACCTAAAATAGACTATTTTAGAGTATTTGGCTGTGTTGCTTTTGTTCATAACAATAACAAAGAATACCATAGAAAATTTGAGGCAAAAGCTTCAATGGGAGTTTTTCTAGGATACTCTCAAGTAAGCAAAGCCTATAGGGTTCTCAATAAATCCTCTCTTAAGATAGAAGAGTCTGCACATGTCTCTTTTGATGAGACAGTCATGTATTATAAGGAGAAGGACTCTTCCTCTAATAGTACAGTGCAAGTCCTAGGAGTAAGTAAGGATTTGGAAGGTTTGAGACTCACACAGGAGAATCATCCCCAACAAACTCCTCAGACTGCTTCTTCAGATTCTGAATCTGATGTAGAACTTTTTCAAGTTAAAGCACCTGTTCCAACAGTTGATCAAATTCCACATGAGGAATCAAATCCTGAAACTGTTGAAGATCAGATCATTGCTGAACCTACTAATCTTGTCACACTTAGAGATCATCCTGTATCACAAGTGATTGGAGACATTTCAGTAGGAGTCCAGACAAGACATCAACTCAACAAAGATGTGATGTTTGCTTGTTTCCTTTCTCAGGTTGAGCCCCTAACCATTAAAGATGCTGAGCTTGATCCACACTGGATTATAGCCATGCAAAAGGAACTGAACCAGTTTGAAAGATGTAAAGTTTGGACTTTGGTTCCAAGACCAAGAGGCCAACGGATCATAGGCACCAAGTGGGTGTTTAGAAACAAGCTTGATGCCCAAGGCATAGTAGTTAGAAATAAGGCTAGGCTAGTAGCTCAAGGCTATAGACAGGAGGAAGGCATAGATTATGATCAGACTTTTGCCCCTGTAGCTAGACTAGAAGCCATTAGGATTTTCCTAGCCTATGCTGCCTATAAAAGATTTAAGGTCTTCCAAATGGATGTGAAGAGTGCCTTCCTCAATGGAGATTTAAAGG
The DNA here is from genome assembly GCA_039513925.1 of Platanthera zijinensis. Lineage (NCBI taxonomy): Eukaryota > Viridiplantae > Streptophyta > Magnoliopsida > Asparagales > Orchidaceae > Platanthera > Platanthera zijinensis. The sequence continues at coordinate 73,821,993 of CM077081.1, forward strand.
AAGAAGTGTTTGTTGAACAACCACCAGGGTTTGTTTCATCAACCTTACCCACTCATGTGTTCAAACTCCAAAAGGCTCTATATGGACTTAAGCAAGCTCCTAGAGCTTGGTATGAGACCTTAGCAAATTTTCTTCTAGAACACAAGTTTGTGAGAGGTGTAGTAGATAGAACCCTATTCATTAGACATCATAAGGACTCACAACTGTTAGTTCAAATCTATGTAGATGACATTATATTTGGTTCTACTGATCCCAAACTATGCAAGAGGTTCTCTGACCTAATGCACTCCAAGTTTGAGATGAGCAGCATGGGTGAGTTATCCTATTTCCTTGGTCTCCAAGTGAAACAGTGTGTTGATGGTATCTTCATTTCTCAATCAAAATATGCCAGAGAGCTGGTTAAAAGATTTGGAATGTCTGATGCTTCATCAATGAGCACACCTATGGCCTCAAATGCAGTTATTGATTCTGATGTCAATGGCAAGTCTGTTGATCAAAAGAACTATAGAGCCATTGTTGGTTCCCTGCTGTATTTGACTGCAAGTAGGCCTGACATAATGTTTGCTACATGCCTATGTGCTAGGTTTCAGGTCAACCCAAAGGAATCTCACTTAACTCTCCTCAAGAGGATCTTGAGATACCTTAAGGGATGCCCTAACTTAGGACTGTGGTACCCAGCTGAGTCAGGATTTGAATTAATTGGATATTCAGATGCTGATTATGCTGGATGTAGAGTTGACAGGAAAAGCACCTCAGGGACCTGTCAGTTCCTGGGAGAGAGACTTGTCTCTTGGTTTTGTAAGAAACAGGCATCTGTGTCTACTTCAACTGCTGAGGCTGAATATATTGCAGCAGCTAGTTGTTGTTCACAGATTCTGTGGATTCAAAATCAGCTAGTGGATTATGGGTATACACACTCAAAAACAAAAATTCTGTGTGACAGTACCAGTGCAATATCAATTGCTCAAAATCCTGTGCACCATTCCAGGACCAAGCACATTGAGATTAGACATCATTTTCTGAGAGATAATGTGGAAAAGAACAAGATAGCAATGGAATTTATATCCACAGACCTGCAGAGAGGAGACATTTTCACTAAGCCCCTTGATGAACAAAGGCATTTGTTCTTCCTGAACCAGCTTGGTATGATTAATGGTTCAGAGTAGTGAAAATTTGGTGAGTTTTGTTTTCTGGCTAAAATCGTCGAACGACTGCTCGACGATCTTCGACCAGGTCAGAACTATCGTCGACCAACGGTCGACGACAGCTCGTTCGGTAGTAAGGCAGAAATCGTCGATCAACCGGTCAACGATCTCTCCTTAGGTATCTATCGTCGACCAATGGTCGACGACAGATTTTCTGTGCTGTGTGGAGAATCGTCGACCATCATATATTGATCGACGATCGTGGTGATTGCTTGTAGTCGGTCGATATTTAACGATTAGTCAAACATTGACTATCGTCGATCTTTATTCGACGACCGATTTTATTCCGGGATCGACGATCGCAGATTTGTTTCTAATAGTCGATTTAGGTCTGGAGATCGTCGTCCTTCCGCTCCGTCTTTTCATATTCCATCTTCTGGCTTAGAATTCGCTCTCGAACTCTAATCCCGCGCGATTCTCTTATCCCCTGCTTTGCTTCTCGATTCGCCATCTTCTCTCAAATCCTATGGCGATTCCTTCTGCTGTTCTCTTTGGGATGAAGTTCGACACTGGCTTCTGTGTCGACTTCGATTCTTTCAGCCGATGCGATCAACCTATCCAAGCCATTCTGAAGCTATGTGAAGATCAAGGACTAAAGAAATTTATGTCATTCTCACCAAAGATTAATATACCAGAGATTCGAGAATGGGTGTATACCTCGTCCTCCAGCGACGAAGCGATGTCTGGAAAGATAAATGGAGAGGAGGTCATTCTGACTCCTGAAGTTTTGACTGAGCTGTTTGGACTGCCAACCGGAACTGATGACTATGAGCAAACTGCAGAAGAATATGGCCGCATGCTAACTGTGATGGGCCATGCTGAGGGTATTCCAGCTAAGTTGCTAAAGATAAACCTGTCTCCAGAGTACAAGTTTCTGGCCGACCTGGTGGGCAAGGTCGTTTTGGGAAAACATTCTGCTCATGACAACATCAACAGGCAACAGTTTGCCCTGATGTCAGCTTTGGTGAATAAGGCACAGATTGCCTGGGGAAAAGTTCTGTTTGAACTAATAAGGAGAAAGAACAATCAGAAAGAAGTAAATCTTGCCAGGGTGTTGGGTGTGTTTCTATATGTGAAAGCACCCCTGCTGCTTGTTTCTGCACCCTCCGCAGTCAACGCCAGCAAGAGGTTGGACCCCTCTCTCTTCAAGAAATCTCAGAGAGTTATCAAGAAGTCAGCCAGGGTTGATCCTAACCCTCCATCAGACACAAGGGCTGATTCAGCCACTCTCCAGCTTACTGGGGAAGGCTCAGCAATCCCTTCATCCTCCCTCTTTACCCCTGCATCCTCATCTCCTGCATTACTTTCCACACACCCTGCAGTGCCACCACAACATGCATCTCTCATTCCACCTGCATCTCCATCCCAGTCACCAACACCACAACATCTGGCAGCTTCAGCCAGTGTTGACATGGTGACTGCTACCATCCTCACGCACCTCTCTCAACATGAATCACACACTCATGTTGATGTTCACCCATCTCCACGTGATTCCTTTGATCATGTGGTAGATCATACTGCTTCCATTCCATCCACCTCTACATCATCAGCATTTCAGATAACTCCTGAATTGCTTGCACATGTTGTAGAGCTCATCACTCCATCCATCCAAAAAATGATTGAGGCTGCCAATGCCCCTCTCATTGCATCCATCAAAGCCCTTACTGAAGCCATCAAATCACTTCCACCCTCTGCTGAGCCCTCTTCTGTAAGATGCATGACTCCAGTTCCCACTGAAGTCATGCAGGGGGAGATGTCTGTTGAAGTGGTCTCAGGTGATGCCTTGGCCCTTCAGGACAACTCTTCTCTTCCCCTTTCAGCAACTATAGGAGAATCTCAAGAGCTTCCAAAGCATCCAGAAGGTAAATCACTTCCTCTAAAGGTTACATTCAGGTTTTTAAATTGATATCTTTATCTAACAAGGACATTCACTCCCTAGTGAATCAAGCTTCTGATGAAGAAATTCCTGAGAAAGATAATGAAGTAGTCCCCATGGACATTGGTGAAAAATCTCCATTGAACACTACTGATACAGAAGTAGTGGTTCAACCTTTTGGAAATATTGGTGCTCAATCTGATGGTATAATGTTATTTAAGATTCTATTTAATTCACTCCAACTTGGGGTTAATTTCTTATTCGTTCCCATCTCATCTCAGCTGCTGATGATCCCGCATCAGTATTGCAAGATGTTGCTGCAAATTCCATTGAAGATTTGGAATCCTATCTTAACCTAGACTGTGAGTCCTCACTCACATCTACTCCTCTTGTTCCTTCTTTTCAAGAGAAAATGGTCTCTTATAGACCTGAGTACCTTGATGACCCCTTGGTCAAGGACTCTCTCTTCTTCTTCTCCTGTATAGCACTCCTTGTGTGTCTTGCAGAGGTGTCTATCCCTGATGTCGCTAAACATCTAGAAGGAATTATAACTTCCTTCCTAGATGCAAAGTGGTATCCTGTGTAGATCTTCAGGTAACTCTATCTATTACCTGTTGTTGCTCACCTTGGGGGGAATATTTTATTCCCACTTGGTTGTTAACCTATCCTTCCTTGTATGCAGGCACAATCAACACTGCTGCTGCTGCTGAAGAAGCTGAGGCCGTGCTAGCTTTACCAGAAAAAGCCTCCAAGATGACTGAAAAGGAATCAAGCTCAGGTACTCTAAACCTAGAACAATTTATAGCCTTTGTGGCTGAGAATATTGCCTCTGAGTACATTGAAGGGTTGGCTAATTATCATCTGGATTCCCTAGCCATCTCTCTAGAAAAAGCATCTGCCCCTGCAGATATTGTCATCTTTTCTCCTCCTATCCTTACCTATCCTCTATCCATTCCTTCTACTGCAGAACTGGTCCCCAGGATAGTTCCTGACTTGTATCCTAAATCAGATCTCTGGAAGAGCACTCCAAATGTTGATCTTGATGCCCTCCTTGAGCAAGATGCCATTGAGGAAGCAAGAGAAAGAGAAGATAGAGAGAAGCAGAAGGCTGAGCATGCTATAGCTACCAAGGATATCCCAAATCTAGATTTTGATGATTATGCCGGCAGAACCTCATCTCACTCCTCTGATGATGATGACTCTGAGGATTCTGATAGCTCCCAGAAAAAGAAAAAGGCTGTCTCTAAGAAAAGGAAAGCATCTGCTCCTCCTACTGCCAATCCAGACAAGGATGTTCCATATTTCATTCTGAAGGGAATTGATCCCAAGAGCAAAGAATTTCGACCCTGGATGAGGCTCTCAAAGAATCAGACAAGAGAGAAAAAGAGATCAAAAAGATATGACATCCCTATTCAGAAATTCCCCCCCAGAGGTCCTCCTCCACCTCCTGGTGCTGGAGCCTCTGGAAGTCTCTCTTCTGCCCCGTCTGCAAGATCAGCCAGCTCTAACATTCATCAGTCCTACCAGAGAAGGAGCAATCAAATCCAGGGAGGCCAAGATGTATCAGGACAAGGAAGAAAAAGAAATGACAATGTTCTCATGGAACAAATAAAGGAGATGACTTTTCAGCAACCTACCTTCTCTCCTCCTCCCTCTCCTAAAAAGAAAATTCCAGAATGGAAACCTTCTCTCCCCAGGAAAGGTCCATCCTCCTCTTCAAGGAAATCTGCTGATTCTGAGAAAGCTGAAACAAAAGGAAAAAGAGTGGTCTTTTCAGAGAAATCCCACAAGAAGTTTATAGAACTTGCTCCTCCAAGATCTCTTTATGCTGAAACTAATCCTAAGGAGGCTGCACAAATTCCTTCTGACTCAAGCAAAATAGCCACAGCTCTTCAAAGGAACATGGAGATTGCAGCTCAAGCTGATTCAGACAGACCACCCTCTCCATCAGATATGACTGAATCTGAAAGAATTGCCTCTATGGCAAGATTTAAGGAATCCATTGCACTAAGCATGATGGAGAGAGCCAAAGCTCAAGGACTAGACCCTACAGCATATACAACTATGTCCGAATTCAGAGAAAAGGAACTCAGCAAAATTCAAGTAAACTCTGAAATTTTCAATACTGAAGAATACATGAAATTGCACCCTGCTGCAGTTCTACCAAGCTATGCTGAAAAGAAAATTATTGGTGAACACGATCTAATGCTATCCAAAAGACAAGCAGCAAATCCAAACAGAGAAATTATCTTCAAACCAGCTGTAATCCCTAAGAAATCATCTGATGCTAAAACCTCTGATAAATCTGCTTGATACTTTAGTTCTGCTGATTTATGGTTTTATGTTTTCCTGTGGATTGCCTGTGATTTAAATTTTTTTTGGTTTATATCTGCTTTTGTTGTTGTGTGCATTACCTTTTAGATCGTATTGGATAACATAACCCAAATAGGGGGAGATTGTTGGTACCCTAGATGTGATTTGGCTTATGTAATCCCTTTCCAGCTCCTCTTGATCCATATAACTATATATGATCATGTTTAGACTTTGTTTAGTCTCCCTAGGGCAGTTTTTATCTGACCTAGAGCTTAGAATAGAAGTTGTAGAATGAATTTTTTTAGTTAAGCTCTTTTTCCGTTCGACCATCGTCGAACGAGGCCTCGCGATCGTCGATCAGTGGTCGACGATAGCAGGGCTATAGAATCGTTGAAGTCAAGACAATTATCGTCGACCGATGGTCGACGATCTCAGAGCAAGCGTATTATGCTCTGAAGGTTGGTCGACGATCTGCTATCAGCAGTTCGACGATCGTGGTCTTGTTCCACGATTTCTGTCTCGACAGATCTTTGCCTTAATCGTCGACATCATGAGATGGTCGACGATATCTGTCTCGACAGATCTCTGCCTTAGTCGTCGACATCATGAGATGTTCGACGATTTCTGTGACAACAGATTTTCTGCTTCAGTCGACGATATCTTGAGCTGGTCGACGATTTCTGGTCGACGATTTCTGTGATAACAGATTTCTGTTTTCAGTCGACGATCTGTTAGCTAGGTCGACGATCATCGAACCCCTGTTCGACGATTTCTGTCTGCCTTTAACTGTTCGTATTTATTTTATTCCTTGGTTTATTTCCAAGTGTTTTAACGTGTGGTTAGAAAGATTTTCTGAAGAATGTTTTTGCTAATTTATGGCTTAAATTCAAATGAATTACTTACCAAATATGTCAAGCATAAATTACGGGATTTCGTATTTTGATAAAGCATTTTTGTCTTATTATACAAAATATATTGCCAGGCTGTATTCTAGCCGTTGGCGGTGTATGCTATTTCCAAGAACGATAAATCTTTATGCTGAGATATTTTCCTATTCATTTATTTCCTTATTGGGACTGACAGAGAGCTAATAGGTCATTCTATTCCTATTGCTATATTCTATTTAGAGATAATCTGTTGCAGGGCTCGAGAATTCAAATCAATAGAGCCGTTCCAAAAGAAAAACGAGAAGACATATTTAAGAGAGATTTTTTTTTAATAATTAGAAGAAACAGTAACAGAGAGTTTTTTAGTGTGCTGCATTCCTTCAAGCTTCTCCAGAGCAACTCTTCACGATCTCACAATCAGAAGAAGAAAAGTTTTCCTGAAGCAAAAGTCCAAAGCAATCTATTTCACTCTCAAGTCTCCTGAGCATTCTGCTTAGAGTTTTTCAAGACTTCAGAAAAAGCTCCAGATCTGCTTCACGTGCTCCAGAATCTGAAGACCTGATAAAAATCAGTCTACAGATCTCTGAGGATTTAGTTTCAGTTTATCTGAAACTCCTTCATCCTGAAGCAAAGGCTTTCCCTGGACTTTCACTGAGCCAGGGGGAGACTTTGATTCTTTAGAGAATCCACAAGTCTTCTCTAATCTGTATTTACAACAGAGAAGATAATCTAACCCTCTCAACCCCTTTGTAAAAAGAGTTTGTTCACATCTCTTCAAAAGTGAACGTTGGTGACAGGGCACCTTATCAACAACCTGTGGTTGAGCATCCTTATCAAAAGCTCAAAGGGTCTGTTTGATCTACCTGAACCAGATCATTGGTGGCAGGGCACCTTAGCAAAAACCTGTAGTGAATTCCTACCAGGGTGGTAGAAGAGTGGAGTACCTATTAAGAGGGAACCACTATATATCCTGTGTCCCTGGCTGTTTTGTTTAAATTGCTTATTCTGTGGCTGTGATAGAACTATCTAGGATTGCTAGTTGCTGTGATAGGTTTATAGTTAATCTGAAATTTCAGTTAACTCTCTCACTTGTGCACTTCACTGTGTTAGGCTCTTAGGGTTCAAGTATCAGATTATTTTATTCCGCAAATCAACTCCAAGGGAGCTGACTAGTGATTCATAAAATTTGAATACTCTATTCACCCCCCCTCTAGAGTAGTTTACAACTTATCCCCTCACTTTCAGAGATAGTGAAAGAGATGAAGTGAATCTTCTCTCCTCCACTCCTTATATAACACCCCTATCCGTCATATAGTATATAACAGTAGGTCCGGCCGGGGCCCGACGCCAAATACCACGGACAGACCGGTTGGTTATGCATTGAAACCATTCAACCAATCACAACGTCCTACACAGCACCTAGCGGAAGCAATTATTAAGTTGCATAATTAAGAACTCTGCTAGTATGAATATCCACTAAACCAAAAACAAAGGAATGATTAATACACGAATACTGGCCTTATATAGCCTTACAAGAGTTTGCTTAATAAAAAGTGTCTTCCAAACTTCGGCACGCAGGCCGGTCACACATGAGTACAAAAAAGGAAAACACTCAAAACTTGGGCTTCAAGGGCCGGCACAGCAACTCGGGCTTTAGCCCGCTATTTATCTCTCGGCTCCACAGCACCTGCAAGCAACAATCCACCGCACGGTGGTAAACAAAGGCAATGGTCAGCTATACTGACCAAATTATAACGATTCCGCCCCTAAACCGGGGCGGCAAAGCTTCTTCCCTGCACTTGTTAGCAAAACAAGCAACATAACAAAACAAGCATCACATCACAGGTGCACGCTCACACGGCCGTACACCCCGTGCTCTCAGGGCACTTACTCGGCGGGCCAGTCCGAACCCCGTCCGGTCCTTCACTCCGCCACCACCCCCAGGGTGGCAACCTCGTGAGCATTTAGTCCTTTCAGCCGTAGCCTAGACTCGATCTCCAAACCTCGGTAAGTCCCACGTAAAACTTTAGGTCGCTTTAACCGAGCAGGTGGAGCGGGTAGGGGTCCACCAGTCCGTTGCTCACCCCGCCATTGCCATTTGGCCTTTGACGCGGACTAAGCTTCCCCAGTCCCAAATACCGTTCAAACACAGTACATAGCCCCTCTATGTACCCGGTTGGCTCCCAGGCCACCGGTATGACAGAAATGCATTTCCGTACATATTTCCGGGTGCACCTCGGGGTTAATCCCCCAGATTCCCGGATGCATTCTACCGCATAACAACCCGAAAACAATCAAAACGCTCGGAGTCTTCTCCGACTAAAAATAATGCACAGTAAATCATCAACGATCCAGACCAACACGTCCGAGTAGGCTTCACACATCATGCCTATGTCCGTACTATGATTCCAGACTCTAACAAGGGGGACTTTACATATCTACCCCAAGGAATACCACAATCTCGCCGCACACTCGCGGGAGAGGGGTTTTCCCATGCAAAGGAAGAAGAGATTCACATGCTCAAGAAGAGAATCATTACCCTTGCGCTTTTACTCGGCTCCATGACGATCTAGTCGGATGGAAGGCACCATATCGGCCTCGCCTTTGCGGATACGGACTCGGATCGTGATTTGGAGCTCCGAAGCTCCGCCGGTGACCGGATCTTTGGTCTTCTTCCTCCTCCTAGCTCTCCCTTCTCTCTAGATCTTAGAGAGATAAAGCCCAAGTGAAATGAGGGCTTCTAAACCCTATTCCCGGATATAACATGCCAGCAACAGCCCTGAACCGTCGGATCCCAAATCATGAAAATCGAACGGCTGCGATTCAGCCCAATTTTACAAAATCTGGGCCGAGCACGGCCTGCGACACGCCCGTGTCAAGGGCCGTGTCGCCCATTCACTGTCTCTAACGACGCGATAACAAGCACACGACATTCGACACGGCCTCCGACATGCCTGTGTCGCATGCGACACGGCCGTGTCGCATGCGACACGGCCGTGTCGCATGCGACACGGCCGTGTCACAACCCGTGTCACGCCCCGTGTGCAACTGCTAACACTTGCTTCCCGAGGAGGACATGTCCTGCGACACGGCACCCGACACGCCCGTATCACATGTGACATGCCCGTGTATGTGACCGTGTCATGGCCCATGTGCATGACTCAGAAAACTCCCTAGCGTGACACGCCCTGGGACACGCCCGTGTCCCAGGCCGTGTGCCTCAACTCGACGATCGACGATCGTCAAAACGTCGACCACATGACCCGTGGCCAAACACGCCCGTGACACGCCCGTGTCATGCCCGTGACACGCCCGTGTCACGCCCGTGACACCTGCTCCAAAACCCAGACTTGGCTTAAAACGTCACCTGACCCTCTTTATAGTTTTGGGGGTATTACAACTCTCCCCCCTTAAAAGAATTTCATCCACGAAATTACTAAAGGAGAGAAAACAGAAACTCTCAGTGGTACCCAGGCGGAACAGCTCCGGGTACACATCAAGCATAGATTGCTCTCATTCCTAAGAGAGCTCCTTGCTATCGCAATTGCCCCACCGGACCACGACTATCTTGATTTCCTTGAGACAAAGTCGCTCGACTTCACGGACTCTAAAACGAACAGGTTTGACCGTAGACGTCAACCTTTCGTCCACCAAAACTTAATCACTCACGATCAAGTTCGAAGGCTCTTGCGCTGCCTCACTAAACCGCTCTAGAAATCTCAAGTGGTCCAAGGTATACCGGGCTCAGCTTCCCCAAGCGTCGCTCCCGTGAAACACTCTTGAACGACTATAACTTCCTATACGCCATCCGATAACTCCACATTCCGATACATGGCATTAAAGTACTTAGCCTGCCTCCCCTGAGCAATTAACAACAGTTCTCATATGGTTCGCACCAAAGGGGTAGTGTTTACCATCTCTTGCTTTAAATACAACTTCGTGTCATCCGTTTCTAGCCTCGATAATGACATGCGACAACTTCAACCTCATAGGGCCTTGAAGGGTGCCATTTGTATGCTCGCTTGGTAGCTAAAGTTGTACGCAAACTTTACCAAAACAGATGGCCTTCCCACTACTTCCCGAAGTCCAGAACGCACATGCGAAGCACGTCCTCCAACGTACTGTTGACCCACTCGGTCTGCTTATCCGTCCGCGGATGTAAGACTGGACTAAACTACATCTTAGTATCCAGCACTTTCTGTAACCACCTCCAATCATTGGACGTAGAATGCCCACCTCGATTGCTCACGATGTTGCGGGGCACACCATGTAGTCTAACTATGTTATCCAAAAACATTTGTCAGTTACTCTGCCGAATTACCCTTCCTATGCGGAATGAAGTGCGACCCTAAAGTCAACACAATTACGATCACCCACACGGTGTCGCTTCCCCACTGTGACTTTGGCAAACCATGCACACAGTCCAGTCGAACTTCTATTCCGAACTAGGCAAGGATTCAAGAATCCCCCGGAACTTGGCACTCTGCCTTCACTAAGGTGCAAGGCTGGCATTTTTTCACACATAGTGCCACGACCTTCTAGAGTTCTGGCCACCAGAGCACTTCTTTAGATATCGGCACAACCTGTGCCTCCTAAGCGAGTTGAGTACTTGGTATAACATACCACAACTCCACCCATCAATTGCTCATGCTTGGGCCACACAAACGGTTGTCTTTCTTTGGCAGTCCACCCTCAATTGTTGATTTGGGACTTTGACCCAACGAAGCTGTATTCATGATCTCCTTCACGCCGCTTCCCAAACCATAGTCTTCCAAAAACGATCAGCCAGGCCATACTGGCCTTCCGACCAGATCCATTACGCTTCGACACTAGTCTGCTTGTCAACGCAAGAGATAGCTAACATCTCCAACTCCCAGGTCAAGCCCTCAACATGAACCTACAGCTAGTTGGCTTGGGCGGAAGCCCTGCGTCTCAACACATCCGCAACACATTGCCGTACAACAAGCACGTATAGTCCCCCAGGAACTCCATCCATTTTTGCTGCCTCAATTTCCGACCCTTTTTATCCAACCGATATATCAGACTCCTATGATCGGTACAAACATCGACTTAAGCGTCGTACCAATAATGCCTCTACAGCTTAAGCGCAAAACACACGGCCGCTAACTCCAGATGGCGGACCGGGCAATTCCCCTCGTGCTCTTTCAACTAATGTGAGCCATAAGCCACAACATTACCACGCTGCAGCAGCACGCAGTCCAATCCACTGCCCAAGGCAGTGTCGTAGATCTCACGGCTTTTGGTTCCACTCGGCGAACTTAACATTGGTGTCGTGGTTGACCAACTCTTTAACCCTTCAAAGTTTGGGCGCACTCGCGCATCAAAACAACCTTTTAAACTTTTCCTTGACAACGTTGCGGGGGGTAATACTATCCGCGGGAAGTCCTTTACGAAGCGCATGTGGTAGCTGACCATACTAGAAACTCTGGACTTCCGCTACCGAGACACACAGGCCACCCTCGTATTGCAACTAACAACGCTGGACCCACATGCTCTCACTCTACCAACTATAGGACCGAGAAGCGCTACGAGGATAACCCAAGACTCGTGTTCGGAGAACTTGGTGTATACATGGTTCCTTCTTAGCGTCCATAAAGCCAAGAGTAGATATTCAGAAGCGATACCATTCGCACTAAAATTACCACCAATGTGTCGTCGATGAAGACGATCACAAACTGGACTAGGTACTCCATGAACGTTCTGTTCATCCGGTCTATGAACACTGATGCCACACTTGACTGCCAAGACAACACGATCGTAGACTCGGATTGCTCATCACTCGTGCTTAACACCGCCTTTGCGATAACACTTACCCTTATTCTCAGATGAGGGTAAACGAACTTACGATCCACTACTGAGTCCACCGAAGACCCGACTAACTGATCAGAAGATCATCGATCATTTGGATCGATTACTTGTCCTATTTCTACAAACTTACACAGCTCTCTGCAACAGATACAAAATTGCAAGCTCCCGTCCTTCTTCTGAGTAAAGAGGACCGATGCACTCCAAGGCAACGAGCTTGGACGCACATACCCTTGCTCCATCAACTTTTCTAGGTTAACCTTTAACTCCACTATCACCTTAGGCATCAGCCTATAAGGAGAGCGTGACACAGGTTTAGCACCTGGCATAACTCAATCGTGAAATCGATCTCTCGCTACAGTGGGGCTCCAGGGAGATTGTTCGGGAACACATCAGGATGCTCACAAACCACTGGGATACTACCCAGAGTGGACTTAGGCGTTACAGCCTCCACTAACGTGAAGAACAGCTTTGCGCCAACACAAAACTGTCTTGACCACCAGGAGGGCAGACGTCAGTGTCCTGCTCGATCCCTTCAGTTCCGCAAACGTTGTCTCCTGCCCAACACCCAGCTAGGTCTCTTTACGGTTGCAAACGATAAAAGCCCTCTGCCCCGAAAGCCAGTCAATACCAACTATGACGTCGAACTCTACTAGCGGCAACAACGATGCTAGCAAGTCGAATCCTTGACTTTCAAAAAGACTCTTACCGCCCAGACTGTATCTCCGCGCGCATTGGACGACCACTAGGCAATAACCCATCTGAATTGTTCCTTTACCAATGAAGGGAAAACTCCGATGCGCGATACAGATTCTTCGGATAACAGGAATGCGAAGTTCCCGTATCGAAACTAGGCTCTCTCTGGATTACCAATATTCCAAAACAAAGCCTAGAACTTCCAGTTCTACGTTACCACGCATAAGGTATCCGACATAAGGAACTAGTTTGCTAACAAGAAGAACCATACCTGACATCCCGACGGTCGGCCACATGGCCTCCTGCTTGCCAAGGATGTTCACTCCCGGTTGGGCCGAAGTAAACAGCGATGCGGTGGACGCCACCGCCTTGCCTTTCTCTACAGATATCTCCCCCGGCTTCTTTTCGGACATTAGGCATCCACTTCAACAATCCCGGGCATAGTGCCCCGGCTTTCCACAAGCAAAGCATGCATCCGGGGTTTGAACTGTAGTCGCTCCGGATGTGCAAGAGGAAGGGACTAGCCCCGACCTCCTAGCCTTCTTATGCCACCTACGGTACCCAGATTTTGAGGTTGGCATTTTGAACATCGTTTCCTTTACACCAGAGGCTTCAACTGCTCCTGCCAAAACTTTCCTTGTCTTCTGAGCACTCTCCCAACAATCTCTGGCGAGGTGCCCTTTCTTTCCACAAGAATAATATTTGAGGGTAGTTCGGGTAGTAGATGACCCAGCCTCTTTTCTCGGCGTCTTTCGATAGGCTGTCCTTAAAGGATCTATAGGGTTTGGTACCCTATCCACTGGTACTTGGTGAGTTTTCCCCAACTCCACCTCCAAAGCTCTGGCCGACTCCACCAAAGCTCGGAATCCAAATAACTTTGGTCCTAGCAGTAGGATATGCAACTCGCTGCGCAGACCGTTATAAAATCTATCAACTATAGATTGCTCGCTTTCCCATTCAAAGCCTGGGTAGCTCCTTAACATAAGGAACGTCTGCAAATATGCGTCAACTGAATGCGCTCCCTACACCACAGTCATGCTCATCTGCTGCTCTAATGGACCCCCAAATGCCCTTTGCTCCAACATACCGCCCGATGTTGGGGCCATCTCAGGGACAAAGGGTTGCACATTACTCCCATGTTGTGCGTTGGTCACAGCGAATACCGCTTCAACCACCCTTCTTATGGTTTCCAAAGACGTAGGGGTCTCAGGAACGTTACTTGGTGCCGTACTTTGCTCAGCAAATGTGTGTTCATACTGCCACGCTCCACTTACGGACACCTATAGCCGTTCAAAACACCATAAGTGACTGAACAAAATTGCAAAAAGCAATTATAAGAACACGCAGGTTCCTCAAACATGTGTATTTTCATTCCTAAGTGGACATTCATGGGTTCTTTTCATGTTATAACGATGACGCACACACATGTGCTCACCACCCCTTAAAGTGAATTCGTCCACGAATTCATTTAAGCTTGACCGAAACCAGTAGTCTGATACCAATTTGTAACACCCCTATCCGTCACATAGTATATAACAGTAGGTCCGGCCGGGGCCCGACGCCATATACCACAGACAGACCGGTTGGTTACGCATTGAAACCATTCAACCAATCACAACGTCCTACACAGCACATAGCGGAAGCAATTATTAAGTTGCACAATTAAGAACCCTGCTAGTATGAATGTCCACTAAACCAAAAACAAAGGAATGATTAATACACGAATACTGGCCTTATAGCCTTACAAGAGTTTGCTTAATAAAAAGTGCCTTCCAAACTTCGGCACGCAGGCCAGTCACGCATGAGTACAAAAAAGGAAAACACTCAAAACTTGGCCTTCGAGGGCCGGCACAGCAACTCGGGCTTTAGCCCGCTATTTACCTCTCGGCTCCACAACACCTGCAAGCAACAATCCACCGCACGGTGGTAAATAAAGGCAACGGTCAGCTATGCTGACCAAATTATAACGATTCCGCCCCTAAACCGGGGCGACAAAGCTTCTTCCCTGCACTTGTTAGCAAAACAAGCAACATAACGAAACAAGCATCACATCACAGGTGTACGCACACATGGCCGTACACGCCTTGCTCTCAGGGCACTTACTCGGCGGGCCAGTCCGAACCCCGTCCGGTCCTTGACTTCGCCACCACCCCCAGGGTGGCAACCTCGTGAGCATTTAGTCCTTTCAGCCGTAGCCTAGACTCGATATCCAAACCTCGGTAAGTCCCACGTAAAACTTTAAGTCGCTTTAACTGAGCAGGTTGAGCGGGTAGGGGTCCACCAGTCCGTTGCTCACCCCGCCGTTGCCATTTGGCCTTTGATGCGGACTAAGCTTCCCCAGTCCCAAATACCGTTCAAACACAGTACATAGCCCCGCTATATACCCGGTTGGCTCCCAGGCCACCGGTATGACAGAAATGCGTTTCCGTACAGATTTCTGGGTGCACCTCGGGGTTAATCCCCCAGATTCCCGGATGCATTCTACCGCATAGCAACCCGAAAACAATCAAAACGCTCGGAGTCTTCTCCGGCTAAAAAAATTGCACAGCAAATCATCACTGATCCAGACCAACACGTCTGGGTAGGCTTCACACATCATGCCTATGTCCGTACTACGATTCCGGACTCTAATAAGGGGGACTTTACATATCTACCCCAAGGAATACCACAATCTCGCCGCACACTCGCGGGAGAGGGGTTTTCCCATGCAAAGGAAGAAGAGCTTCACATGCTCAAGAAGAGAATCGTTACCCTTGCGCTTTTCATCGGCTCCATGATGATCTAGTCGGATGGAAAGCACCGTATCGGCCTCGCCTGCGCGGATCCGGACTCGGATCGTGATTTGGAGCTCCGAAGCTCCGCCGGTGACCGGATCTTTGGTCTTCTTCCTCCTCCTAGCTCTCCCTTCTCTCTAGATCTTAGTGAGATAAAGCCCAAGTGAAATGAGGGCTTCTAAACCCTATTCCCGGATATAACATGCCAGCAACAGCCCTGAATCGTCGGATCCCAAATCAAGAAAATCGAACGGCTGCGATTCAGCCCAATTTTACAAAATCTGGGCCGAACACGGCCTGCGACACGCCCGTGTCTAGGGCCGTATCGCCCATTCGCCATCTCTAACGACGCGATAACCAGCACACGACATTCGACACGGCCTCCGACACGCCCGTGTCACATGCGACACGGCCGTGTCACGACCCGTGTCACGCCCCATGTGCAACTGCTAACACTTGCTTCCCGAGGAGGACACGACCTGCGACACGGCACCCGACACGCCCGTGTATGTGACCGTGTCATGGCCCGTGTGCATGACTCAGAAAACTCCCTAGCGTGACACGCCCTGGGAAACGCCCGTGTCCCAGGCCGTATGCCTCAACTCGACGATCGCCGATCGTCAAAACGTCGACCACATGACCCGTGGCCAAACACGCCCGTGACACGCCCGTGTCACGCCCGTGACACGCCCGTGTCACGCCCGTGACACCTGCTCCAAAACCCAGACTTGGCTTAAAACGTCACCTGACCCTCTTTTGAGTTTCGGGGGTGTTACACCTTAGGTTAACCTACACAAGTTTCACCATAGACACATGATAACAAGTTTAGAAGGAATTGATGGCCACGATCAAACTAACCATTCTTTTTAAATTTGCTACCGTCGTGTGGTAGATCACTATCGCCTTGTAGTTGCTTAGGCGGTGGCCGCTTGACCCAGTCAGTACCGCTTTGCTGCTTAAAGGCTGCCTCAACCTCATCCTACACGTAGTATTCTATCGCTAGCGGTATCGCTATTGCCTGGTGGTAGAACTCCGATGCCACTGCTACTCGACGCCATTAACTTGACACCCACTACAGCCAGCGGTATCTATACCACCGGGCGATAGGTTCTAGTAACTTGTATGAAAGTGAGAGGATAGATCTGACTAACTCTAGAGGGGGGGGGGGGGTGAATAGAGTATTTTAAAAACTTAATTAGTTTTTATTGTGGAATTAAAATAAGTGATAGTAGTATATATATAAAGAGAGGCAAGTAAAAGAAAATATCACAACACAACAGAAATAAAGAAAAGAGACTACCAAACGACACAAGAAAATTATAGTGGTTCCCCAAAACTGGGTACATCCACTCTTCTACCACCCTGGTAGGAATCCACTAACAGGTTTTTGATTAGGTGCCCTGCCACCATAGGTTTTTGCTCAGGTGCCCTGTCACCATAAGATCTATTTCAAGGGAGATCTCACAACCCTTTAGGCTTTTGATCAGGTTCCTAAAAACCAACATAAGTCTTTTGTTAAGGAGACTTAACAACCAGGTGATAACTTTTGAAGGGAGTTAAAAATCCTTTTTACAGTGGGAAGTAAGAGTGATGTGGTCTTCTCTTTCTCAAAAAAAACTGAGAAGACTTTAGTGGATGCTGTTGTCAAAGCTCCTCCTGAGATGTTGAATGGTTCAGGAAGAAGAGAGTTTTGCTTAGGGTGTAGGCCTTGATGAAGATCTTCAGAAACTTCTTAGACTGGTGTTGATTAGTTGTCCCTTTGAAGCCTGAAGAAGAAACTGAAGAAGACTAGAAATCTGTGTGTTGATGTTCTCCTTCAATTTCCTGTAAGAATGATAACAGTATTTTTCTCTGTATCAGTTATTGTATATCTATAAAAACAATTATCTTTCTTTTTGAAAAAGATATATATATATTTTCTGAGAGGATTTCAGCCTTTGAATTTGAAAATAATATCCTTGCTTGCTGCTGAGATTGTGGGAGTTGAAATGGCTGGAATATGTCTTTAATGTTTTTCCTCAACTGTCCCAGTAAATAAGTCAAGTAATTAACTCTGTGAAATCCATAATCAATGCTGCCTACCAATGACTATATTCTTGAGAATATAAGCATTAATTATCAGAGAATTACTGCTTTAAAATAATACCAATTAAAATCAAAATGACAAAGAAATCGTCAAACTGAAACTGATAGAAATCGTCGACATCAGAACAGATTTCATCGACCTAAACTCAATATTCGTCGAGCTGAGAAATCGTATTCATCGAACCGAGCTCAGAGAAAAAATAATCTCGAAAGAAACTGTTAAAGCTGAGCTCCAAGTTTGTCAAACTGAGGTAGAATATCGTCGACCAGAGAAACTGAGAGAGAAGGGAGTTCGTCGACCTGAGCTCGAATATCGTCGAGCTAAACTCAGAGAAGGAACTCTGAGTTCGTCGATCTGTGATCGACGATCATCGAGCTGAGTTCGAAGAACTTCGAACTGATTTCTGAACTCTCTTAAAAACTGCAATTCTTCTAAGTCTGGATCTCTGAAGTCTTCTCAAGGCTGGATCATAAGATGTCTAACCTATTCAGACTGACATAACCTTATAACTAACAAATTGATCCTAGGCTATACATGATGGGTCAAAACCTAATAGTGAACCTTATCCTAAATCCAAACTAGGGATCCAACATTGTATTTTGTTGTTTTCAAATAAGGGAAACCTGAAGTGTTACAAATCTCCCCTCCTTTAAAGAATTTCATCCCGAAATTTACTCAATACAGAAAACAACACAAAAGCATCAAATGTACAAAATTGTATACCTCAGCGAAATAGTTCAGGGAACTTCTCGATCATGGCTATCTCACACTCCCATGATAGTTCTTGTCAGCCAAAATGTCCTCAACAGACCTTGACCATCCTGATTGAATTGTTACGTAGATGCTTCGCCTCTGTGTCTTTGATCCAAATGAGCTTGACCTTCGTCGTCAATCCACTATTGATCAGAACTTGATATGCAGCGACCACTTGGGTAGGCTCTTACAATGCCTTCCACAACATCGATATGTGGAACACATTGTGCAAACCACCTAACTTAACAGACAGAGCAAGGGATAGGTCGCTTCCCCAATCTGTTAAATAACTTCAAAAGGCCCAAGGTATCGCGGACTTAGCTTCTTCAAGTGGCGAATCCGGGATACACCTTTGAACGATTTGATCTTGAGATAGACCTAATAGCCAACCACAAACTCAATGTTTTAGTGCTTGGAATTGTAATACTTTTCCTGTATGTCTTAAGCAATCAGTAGCCTTTCCTGAATCAAACATATTGTTGAAGTCACATCTTCAACTTCCTTATGCTTATACAACTTTGATTCACCAATTTCTACCCAAGCCAATGGAGTACATCACTTTCTATCGTATAAGGCCTCAAAGGGCACCATCATTATAATCACTTGGTAGCTATTGTTATAGTCAAACTCGATCATATAGAGATGTTCCTCCCACCTCTTCCAAAATTCAAGCGCACATGCAAAACATATTTTCCATTATCCTATTTACCCTTTCGGTCTGACCATCCATTTTTGAATGAAAGGTCGTGCTGAATTTCAGCTTGGTACCCAATAATTCGTGGATTAGCCTCCAATCATTTAAAGTGAAATGCCCGTCTCGATCACTGACGATGCTACAGGCCACACCTTGCAATCGTACAATGTTGTCAACATAAAGTTTTTCCTGCTTTTCCACTAAATTGTCCCTCCTATTTGGAATGAAGTGTGACACCTTTGTCAAACAGTCAACAATTACCCAAATGGCATCATTCCCACTCTATGACCTCAAAAATCTATGAACGAAATCCTTAGATATGTCATCAAACTTTGGGATTAGTAATGACTTCAGGAAATGGTTGGGTTTATTGATCACAATGTCCCAGATTTGAAGAAGGCCCACAAGTCAATGGTATAAACATGATTGTATTTGATGCATGCTCTAAGTTCTATGTATGCTAGTTGTTCATTGTCACACTAATTAGATAGGTTGTCTAAGTAACAATGATAGGTGAACACAAGACTGGTTGGTGTCATGGTAGAAATCTAGAAAAGTCTAGATGCGTCGAGTGAAGGAAACTCACTCGATGCTAGATGGCTATAAGCGCTGAGTAAAGCTTAGGCAGTCAAATCTTCAATATTGCTAAGGCAGAAATCTGGCTAAGTCCAGAAGCGCCGAGTGGGGACATCTCACTCGACGCCAGAAGAACAAAAGCGTTGAAGAGAATAACATACAGTCAAAGCCACAATACTGCTTACTGGATTTCTGGCTATGTCTAGAAGCATTGAGTGAAGGCATTTCACTCAACGCCTACTCAATAGAATTTGGTCTAAGTATAGAAGCGTTGAGCGAAGGCTGTTCACTCAACGCCTCAATCAAGAACTGGTTACTGGAGAGGAAGTAAAATTACTAAGTCCAGAAGCATAGAGTGAGGACAGCTCACTCGACGCCAAAAAAGCAGAAGCGCCGAGTGGAACTCATGCAGTTAAAGCCTTAGTAGAAGTAGACAGAAAATCTGTCTAAGTCCAGAAGCATTGAGTGAAGACAGTTCACTCAACGCCAACTCAACGGAAATTAAACTAAGTTTAGAAGCATTGAGTGAAGGTTGTTCACTCAATGCCTCATCAAGATGACATGCAAAGGCAGAAAGCGTTGAGTGCATAATCTTCACTCAACACCTACATATAGAGAAAAACGACCAAGTCCAAAATAATCGAGTGATGAAGGCTCACTCGATGCCAAAGCTATTAGACTATAAAAGTCTACATGCGTTGAGTGATGAAGGCTCACTCAATGCACTCAACCCCTGAGATGCATAATGTGACTAAGTACTTGAGTGTTTAGTGACAAGGCTTCACTCAATGCCTGATCTATTTGCTTGGAATTTACTAAGTCTAGAAGCACTGAGACATGCTGACATCAACAAAAATTCAAATGTTGTGGGAATGGAATAGTAGACAACAAATGGCACCACTTTCCTGTTGTATAACAATTAATGCAAAAGAGAAGTTGCAACTACCAATTGCAGGTGGTCTCACTTCTCAGAGAGTTGTTGGACGGCGAGATACAAAAGTGGTGTTCTGAGGAAGAGGAAATTAACTTTTGGAAATCCAAAACTTAAACTTCTTCCTCTCAACAAAGTTGCGGAGCTTGAAGAAATTACCTTTTCTATTGGTTTGAAAGTTCAAAATAGTTAGCTATTGACATACACATCTTCAATAGCAAGTTCAAAGAGATCTCTCTCTGAGTAAGAAGAAGGAACAGAGCAAGACCTAGCTGCAGTTACTTCACAGTTCAAGGAGAAAAATCTTGAAGATCCATTCTTGGAGCTGTGAAGGAGATAGGACTGAGTCTTCTCAGTTCAAGAAGAGGCAAACTCAGGGATTATTTCTCTGGAGTTTTTCATCATAAACAATCATCACATTTTTTGTAGGATCTTAACAGAACTGAGTTGTAAGCCTATCTATTAAGGCCGAGTTGTAGGATCCTCCTATGGATCTGCGGTAGGGCATTTGTGCCTTAGCTGTAGGAGATTCATTCTTTGAGGTAGGATCCTTGGTGGATCTGAGTGTAACGGTACCCTCCTATCTTGAGTGTAGGACTTTGGTAAAGTCTAAGGTAGGTGTTCTGGTGTAGAACACTGAGTTGTAGGAGCTCATTTCTCTGAGTGTAGGGCCTTGGGCTTGAGGTAGGACTTGGAGGAGTCTGAGAGATCTCGAGGGATCTGTGTTGTAAGCTCATTGAGCCTAGTTTGGAGGAGTTGGCATTGTCTAACACATTGTTATAAAGGTGGGATGTATAGTGGTTGTACCAGGACCTTGGGTAACCACTATAAATATCATGTGTACTATTGTGTGATCTTGAAAGCTAACCGAAATCTAAATCACAACTCACCATAGTAAAAAGATTGTAAGAAAATACTTAAAAACCTATTCACCCCCTCTAGGTATTTAGCTACTCTTGAAAATAAAGTCTTTCAAATGGTATAAGAGGGAGGTTGCTCAAGAAGGACTTAACAGTCTCAGCTGGTCTCTAGGAGTAGCTATGAATTATGTTTATGGGTTCAAGAGAGAACCATAAGGAGTTGGGCTCCATAAAGCTTCCGATGTGCAGGAAGGAGAATTTTGGTATTTAGAAAGAATGGGTCAGGTTGTTCACGGAAGCTTCTGACCCTGGGATCTTCATCACTATTCAGGAAGGACCCTTCATCCCCATAAAGGTTTCAGTCCTAGATGCCAGTGTTCAAACTCCTAAGAAGTATTATGAGATGACCAATGATGAGGTCATCCTAACAATTATGGACAAGAGGGCGCAAAATATTATTGTGAGCGCCATTGATGATTCCACATTCCAGAATCTTGTCCGCTACAAGACTTCCAAGGAAATGTGGGACACGCTAATTGTCTACATGGAGGGCACTAAAGAGGTTAGGGATGATAGAAAATCCCTACTCAATCAGGAATATGAGACCTTCAGGCAGGGAAAACAGGACAGCATAGCAGAATGGTATCATAAGTTCTTCAGAACAGTCAATGAGATGAGGACCTATGGGAGGGTCTTCTGCAATTATGAGTTGAATGAAAAGTTCCTAAGGTCTCTAACTAAAGACTAGGACTCAAAGATCTGTGTCATCAGAGAGGTGGTCAAGCTAGCTAAAACTCCTCTTCACACGTTGTTTGGAAAGCTACTGTCATATGAGATACAGCTAACTGTGAGGAAGGAGGAGGAGGCCACCATCAGGTCCCACGCCAAAGAGAGGGTAGTGGCCTTCAAGGCTGAGACCTACAAGAAGAGCAAGGAGAGCAGTGCTTCTCCCCCCAAGAAGGTCTGCTGATTCAGACAGTTTTGAGTCAAGTTCATCTGATAGCAACATGTACGATGGGGAGTTTATTGCTTTCTTTAGGCAGTTCCAGAAGATGATGAAGAGGAGGCACTGGAAGAACAAACATTCCTCCTCTTCACACAATAAGAGGGATCACCACAGATATGAGAAGAAGTTCTCCAAAGGAGATATGTATGAATCCAAACCTAACAAACATAGTTCTTCTAAAATTGTTTGTTATTGTTACAGCAAGCATGAGGATGTCATAGCTAATTGCCCAGTCAAGAAAAAAGAAATTGGTGAGAAGAAACATCACCATCAAAAGGGAAAGAAGGAAAAGACCTTCGTTGCCAAGAATGAGAAGAGATGGAGTCAAAGTGACTCAACATCTTCAGATTCTAAAGAAGAAGATGAGTCCTACATTGGGTTGTTTGCTGCTGTTGATGATGATGGAGATGAGGACTATCTAGCTGCAAGGATAGGAATCAAGGTCCCTCTATCACACTCAAAAAGTGATAATGAGGTGGATGAAGATGCCAATGACTATTATGGGCTTATATACATGACAGATGGAGAGTCTAGCCAGGACCAGCTTGGTCTAGATAAGGTACAAATTCATTCTCTCCCCTCCTCTGATTCAGATTATGAAACAAGTCCCAATTCTGATTCTCCTTCATCCCGTGTTGAAGATGGCTCAGATTCTGAGGAAGATGTCAATCAATTGATTGACAATTATGGGTTGATATTGGATGCTTTGAAAAAGAGTAAGAAGCTTGTCAAGAGACAAGCCAAGGAAATAATTTCCTTAAGGGAAGATCTCTCTTTGTACACTGAGTCAGCCTCATTGGTGATCCAGATGAGCAAAGAGATATCCCAACTCAAAACCATCATCATTATCCAAGGTACAACCATTAGTTGTAAGTGCTCTTTAATTAAAGAGTTGGAAGAAAAGCTTCTCTTCCTCAAAGAGAGGATGTTAGTGGCTCAGTACTCCAAGCCTAAATAAGTGTTGCCTCTCATTTATACCTTCACCTCCCAAACTAGTAAGAAGGGATTGAGGTATATTGAGAGGAGCACTGGGAGAAGGAGTAAGAGGAAGGGCAAGACCCTATTCAGCCTGCTATCTCTTTTGAGAAAGTTGTGCTGCCATCCAACAGGTATGACCAAGAAAGCATATATGGTCACTGGTTGAATGGAAGATCCTCTAGTGTGAACAAAAATGTTTACAACTATAATGGAAGGAAGGGCATGGGTTTGAGTGCCTTTAAGGCCCAACATGAGGAAATTCAGATGGCCCATTATGAACCATTTGTTTTTGGTGCACCAGCCCCCATACTCAAGAATAAGGTAGTGGCCTATAGTCATCCTCCTCCAGCAAAGACTCAGACCAAAAGTAAGTCAATTAGTTAAGCCTGACTTGGATATCTCTGATGCAATCAATAGCTTGTCTTCTGCAATGAAGACTGCTATTAGTGGAATTCACAGTATGCCAAGTTCATCTACTAGCAGACTCACTTTCAGTCAGATTCTTGCTGAAAGAAATATCAAGAGGGTTGTTGCTCTCACTTCTGAACAGTCAGTTGCTTTCAGCTTGTCTACAAGAGCTGTTTAGGAAAGGAGATACAATATTCATAAGTGCTGGTGTTATGGCAAAGTGGGTCATTTTGCTATAGATTGTTGGCACACCCCCAATGTGCCAAGTGCAAGTCTACCTGTCAGAAATGCTGCAGGCAGACATGCTCATTTTCAGACTAACCAGAACCTAGGACCCAATAACTTTTGGGGTCCTAAGGTAAATTAAATTGTGGTTGCAGGTTACTCCAAGTACCCATGCACCAATATGGTACTTGGACAGTGGATGTTCCAGACATATGACTGGAATAAGGTGCCATCTATAGGAATATATTCATATCAAAAATGGGCCTAAGGTGATCTTTGGAGGCTCAGACAAAAGAGTCAACAAGGGCATGATATGAAACCCTGTCTAGCTTTCTCATTGAGAATATATTCTCAAGGGAAAAGATAGACAAGAATCTATTCCTAAGGGAAGTCAAGAGCAAGATCA
The DNA here is from genome assembly GCA_039513925.1 of Platanthera zijinensis. Lineage (NCBI taxonomy): Eukaryota > Viridiplantae > Streptophyta > Magnoliopsida > Asparagales > Orchidaceae > Platanthera > Platanthera zijinensis. The sequence goes on from CM077081.1 coordinate 73,846,493, forward strand.
TCCTAGTCCAAATTTATATAGATACCATAATCTTTGGGTCTACTGATGATGACCTCTATAGAAAATTTGCTAAACTTATTCAGGGAAAATTTGAGATGAGTAGTATGGGTGAACTCAAGTACTTCTTGGTTCTCCAAGTAAGGCAGTCTGAGAATGGATTATCCATCTCACAGTCTAAGTTCACCAGGGAGTTAATTAAAAAGTTTGGAATTGAGAGTACCTCCATCATGAAAACTCCTATGGGGTCAAATGTGTCATTAGACAAGGATGAGATAGAGAAACCTGTTAATGAAACCATGTATATAGGCATAATTGGCTCCCTCCACTATCTTACTACTGGTAGGCCAAACATCATGCATGCTACATATGTTTGTGCTAGATACCAAACATGCCCTAAAGAGTCTCATTATTCTGCAACTAAAAGAATCTTGAGATATCTCAAGGGAACACCTGATCTTAGCCTATAGTACCCCTAGGAATAGTGATTTTGAATTAACTGGGTATTTAGATACAGATTTTATAGGTTGTAAAGAAGACAGGAAAAGCACATCAGGCTCCTATCAATTTCTAGGAAGAAGACTTGTGTCTTGGAGCAGCAAGAAGCAAACCAGTGTTGCAATCTCAACTGTAGAATCAGAATAAATATCAGTTGGTAGATGCTATGCTCAGCTATTATAAATCCAACAACAACTCCAGGACTACAATCTCAAGATAAGTAGAAATCCAATGTTCAGTGATTCTACTAGTGCAATCTCTATTGCTAGGAATCATGTGTCTCATAGCAGGACTAAGCACAATAGAGAATATGTATCATTTTATCAGAGAGCATGTGGAAAGTGAAGACATCAGTCTTGAGTTTGTTCCTATTGACAAGAAAGTGGCTGATATCTTCACTAAGCCACTAGATGAAGCCAAGTTAAACACCTTCAAGTTTAAATTAGGTATGATGAACTTAGTATAGCTTCAGTTGCTCCTCGTGAATTTTTGTTGCAGGAATCACCATATCTTGCAGGTTATCAAGACTGAAATGGACTAAGTTTCCAAGCACTAAGATCGCTGAGTACAAGTATCTAGGCGTCGAGTGCATCGAGATAACTTCAAGTGTCGAGGGTATTGAGTGTATCGAGTGAGTCAAGTTCACTCAACGCATGCTCCCTAGGACATTTTTTGCGGCGAACTGGATGGATTAATCTCAATCGTTGTTCATTTCATGAGTATGACAACATGTACGCACCTCTCCACCTTCTAAAATAGGGGTTAGTGTAAATAGAAGGATTGTGTGCGTAGAACAAATACACTATTCCTCTCCCTTCTCTCCCCCTTGCTACGAAACGACAAAAGCTCGAAAAATCGATAGCAACTCACAAAAAAATGGCGCCAAGGAGATTGAATTTCCTATTCGAGGGTTCAGAGCTGGTCAGAAATGGATTCAAGGATGAGCCTGAGGAAGTTCTGCTAGTTCTCCATCTGCTGCAGGTAGCTGACCTAGAATGTGTTCTCTTAGAGCCTAGTCTGATATGGAAGAGAGAGGTAATAGAGTTATACTCAACTGCTAAGGTCGACTCATCATCTGTTAAACTTGGGTCCTTCATTAGTGGCAACAAGATTAAGATTACCCCCAAGAGACAGAGCAAGGAACTGCAACTGCCCAAGTTCAAGTTGTCAGATGAGGAAGATGAATTGGATCAATCTATGTCAGAACTACCCTAAAATGGTTTGGATTGTCAAAGCACTCCACTGGATCAATCTTGAGAAGAGAACTGAACCTAAATGGAAAATTCCTTCCAGATGTTGTTAGGAAGGCACTACTATGCAAGTCTCGCTCCCATGATAAAATCTCCAAGAAGATGTTCGAGTTAATGGCAATGATAATTCTCTCTAAAAAGACAGATTGGGGAAGAGTACTTTTTGATAGAATTGTAGAGTGTATCCTAGAGCCAAACCTGGGTAGGATTCTGTCTCTATTTCTACACAATAGTATTCCAGGGATCCTTAAAAAAAGGCTAGGAACAAAAATCCATCATATGAGAAGGATGGACTCAAAAATGCTTAAGATGGGACAGAGTTCTATTGCCACATGCACAGATTTTTACCAAGTAAAAGAAGAAAGTTGTTCTGATTACTGAGGAAAGCATAGAGAGCAGCTCCTCTGAGAATAGTGGAGAAGAGCCACATAATCCACAACTGTCTGGTTCTACTGAAGAGCCCAGAAGGGACATGATTGCTTTATTTTTTTTTACTTCATTTGAACCTGCAACAATAACTGGACAAGTGAGTGGCACTCAATATGAGATACCTCTAGCTGAGATAGCTGAAAAGGTGACTGAGGAGATAGTCAACAAGATCTCTGCTGACATGGAGGGGGAGATGTCCAAGACACGAGCACTTGCTGAAGAGGATACTGCACCTTTGGATCAAGATCTTCCTAGTAGCTTCAGTCCTCAAAGTGAGTGGGAGTAATTCCTAGAGAGGATAATGGAAGATGATCCTATTGAGGGGGGGGGGGCAAGTTCAGTTAGTTGTTCAGGACCAGATTTACTCCCTCCTAGAAGATATGTTGATGTACAAGCTTCCTGTTAAGGAGGAACAGCCTCCAGCTACAGCTACTGAAATAGTTCAGAACATTCCTGAAGGAGATCAGATTGTCTCTAAGGATAATGTTGATGTTGAGGGGGAGATTCCATCTGAACTCCCTGCTTAAGGAACAGTATATGAGATGGACTCCTCTGATTCTGAGATGGGAAATGCTGCTGCTGAGGTACAAGCTATTCAATATTCTTTAGAATATATGATGGCTGACTCAAAAGACAAAGCTGTGGAAAGGCTAGTGCAAAAAATGTCTGTGATGAAGGTACATCACACTAAGCTGATCAGATGTCATCCACCTCCATGGAACAATTGAAGGGTCTGTTGGATGACCAAAGAAGGAAACTTGAAAACTTTGTGGATGATTCCATCAAAGAATTGAGACAAGACCTTTCTACTGGGATCACATCTATACAATTTGAGGTAAATTTGCTAAAGGCCAATACTATCAAATTCTTCATGAGAGCTGCTCCTGCAGTAACTTTTACAGAAAGCAAACTGACATAAATATGTCCGATTCAGAATGGGATCTTAGAGAATCAAACTATTACTTCTAGTAACATGCTAGCAATCCATAATGCACATAAGTAAGTTGTTTGAATACCCTATTACTAATTTGGGCAAGGATCACTATGTTTGTCTTAGGAAACCAGTTTGACCTAGATGTATAGTTAAAAAGGTCAACATTAGAATGTGTTTAGGGCTTAGAATTTAGGTTTGAAGCTGCCCCCAGGACCATTCAAGGAATCAGACTTAAAGCTGAGGCAAAGACAATTATCGTCGAGCTTAGGTCGACGAAACGTCAAACTCCGTTCGACGCTCTATGAGCTCAACTCTGCTAAATCGTCGAGCTCCGGTCGGCGATCTTCGAGCTCATATCGACGATCTGTCTTCGGCTTATCCTTTAGGTCGCTGAGCTCCGGTCGACGATCTTCGAGCTCAGGTCGACGTTTTCTGTCTGATCTTCATTCCAATCTCTGAGCTCAGGTCGACGATCGTAGAGCTCAGATCGACGTTTTTCCTGAGAGATCAACGACTTTGAGGATTCAAATTCAGTCAGCTTTTGGAATGATTTTCAAATTCTCTTAGCATTTATTTCAAGAGATCTGCCAGCCGTTTTCCTTTATTCTTGAGCAAGTTTCAAGGAATTCTTTTTGAGAATGTTTATTGGACTTTCCTCTAGAAGACAAGACTTTTATGGAGGACATTTAATGTCTGTTAATGGCTATCTTGGACAAGGAATCTTCAGAGAATAAGATCTTCTCCTTTCTCTCCAGTCAGCCACACATATAGCACAATAAAAAAAAACTTACAGTGACAGACATTAAAGTGATCAATCCTGAAGAATCAGTTGAACATTTTGGCATACTGAAAAAGTGATCATAGCTTCATCACAAGGACTCCAGACAATTCAATTTTCTCAGCCTCTGCTGAAACCATCTTCTGCTGGAGATCTGAAGCTTCTGAAGACCTATCACCCTGAAGCAAAGCTCCCACTCCTGAACTAGTCTACATCTCAGGGGGAGCTTTGACAACACAATCAATCCACTTGTGCTTCTCTCTTTGATTGAGACAGAGAAGACAACTTCACTCTTTTCCTTTTTCTTTCCTGCTGTAAAAGGGTTACCAAAACTCCCTTCAAAAGTTTTGAATCTGATTTTGAGAGCCTTGTCAAAACTCAGTGGTGGCAAGACACCTTATCAAAAATCTAGTTTGGTTTTTGAGCACCTTACCAAAAGCTCATTGGTGCCCAGGACACCTGATCAACCCTTCTTGCAGTGGATTCCTACCAAGGGTGGTAGAAGATTGGATGTACCCAGGTTTTTGGGGAACCACTATAGTTCCTTGTGTCTTCTGGTTGCTTGAGTATTTTCTTTGCTGTGTGCTGTGATTTTCTTTTTGCTGTTTTAGTTTTAAATTATATAGCAAGGCACCTTACACTTATACATAAATTAAATCTTAATTGTTTTGGTTGTTTAAATTGTAAAGTTATTTTAAAAATACTCTATTTACCCCCCCTCTAGAGTTGAGATAGATCTTTGTCTCACTTTCAATTGGTATCAGACCCAGGTTGGTTGTTCATATAGGCTAACACCTGAACCAAAAGATCCTTGATAAGATCAATCTTTTAAGAGGGTTATTTTCATTATATTTAATTTTATATAAAGACATGGCACAGAACAAAGATTATGCAAGCACCAGGCCTCCAGTGTGCAATCTATCCAAGTTTGCACTTTAGAAAGCAAAGATTAGACTATATATGAATTCTATTGATGAAGACATATTTAACTCTGTTTTGATAGTGTGCCCAAGTCCACCAGCAAGATCAAGTACAAATGCTGTTCCACCTCCTTCAGGAACAGATGCTGAAATAAAGAAGTGGAAGACTGCAGATGCCAAGGCCATAAACATCTTAGCTCAGACAATGTCTGATGAGATATTTCAGAAGGTAGCTGAATAGAACTCAGCCAAAGGAATTTGGGACAAGCTCTCTGAAATTGTCTCAGGATCTGCTGATGAAATGAAAGACAGGAGATCCCATCTTATAAGCCAATATGAGAATTTCAAAAAGGGAGAAGCTGAATCAGTGGCTGATATGTACAATAGACTAAGTCTGATTGTCAATGAGTTAAAGACTCTGGATAAAGAAGTCTCATTGACTGAGCTGAATGACAAAATCCTAATGTGCTTCCCCAGCACTTGGGATTCAAGAATCTGGCCAATCAAAGATGCCAGAAGTCTAAATGAGATTACAACTGAAGCTCTCCTGGGCAAGCTCAAATCTTATGAGTTGCTTATTAAAAATAGAGAAGAAGAACAGAAGGCTGCCTCACCAGCCACAAGGAAAGAGAAGACCATAGCCTTCAAAGCTACAGAAGAGGAGCCTGAAGATAAAGCTACAGGAAATGATGAGCTCCTAAGTCTACTGGCCAAAAGATTCTACAAAATGGCCAGAAAAGACTTCAGAAAGAGATCATACAAGGGACATGATAAGCCAAGGTATGATAAATCAAATAACAATAAAGAAATTATATGTTTTGGTTGCAGGAAACAAGGCCATATTGTGCCTGACTGTCCAGAAAACAAAAACAAGGACAAGAAAGATAGAAGGGAAAGAAGAAAGGAGAAAGACTTCAAGAAGAACACCTCAGACAAACCCTCCTACAGCAAGAACACACATACAAGGAAGGGATTTGTTGCTGAGACATGGAGTGAAACTGAAGAGGACTCTGAAGCCTCATCCAGCTCCAGTGATGATGATGCTGATGCTGATGAAAAGGAATTTTGCATGATGGCTATCAATGCCTCTCAAACAGATTCAGAAGCAGAAGAGTTAGAATCAGATTTAGAAGCTCAACTAGAAGAAGATCAGGTAATCAATTCATTTGATTTCAGTTCTGAGGACTTTAAACATGAGTTTAAAGTACTATGCCTAGATCTGTTGGAGTCTGAGAAGGAAATCACTTCCCTCAGGAATCAACTGTCTGAGTATAGCACTTTAAAATCAGAGAACCTCAAACTCTCTGAAGAGTTAGAATGCTATAAAGAGCAGATAGCTTCACTGAAAAGTGAACTATCCAAGGCCAAGCAATTTGAAGAATCCCTTAATGGGAGAAGTATCAAATTAATGGACATCACAAGCACAGTGAACTCAAGATTAAATAGTACACTGGGCTTGGGTGCTTCATCTAGCAAACCCATAGTATTAACAACCCCAATCAAATTTATTTCTGATAAAGGAAAGGGTGTTGTAGAGGTAGCTAGGAAGAATTCAGATCTACCTAAGAAAAGCAAAGTTCAACAGAAAACGTCGAGCAGAGGTCGACAATCGTCGAACAGAGATCGACGATCTCAGGCTGAAATGTCGAACTCAGCTCAATGATTCCTGAACTCTAAACTCCCTCACAGTCGATCTTCGAATGGAGCTCGACGATTTTACCCAAGATCATCGAACTCAGCTCGACGATCGTCGAACGGAGTTCAGAGCTTTGAACCTTCTTTCACGGGCAAATCTCAATTCAATCCTAGAAGTGCTTTATCCCAATGCTTTAATCCTTATACTGAATGGATAATACCTCCTAGGAGATACCATCCTGAAGATTATAAGAGTCAACCTGGGATGTCTTTTATTTCTGAATTTAAAGGTTATCAACCTAGGCCCAAGGTAAACTGGGTCAAAAATATGTGAATTCTTATATATACAGGTGAAGACCTATCCAACATCAAACCAGCCATGGTATCTGGATAGTGGGTGCTCAAAGCACATGACAGGGAATAAGGACAACTTCACATCCTTTAAAGCCAAGCTTTGACCCAAAGTAATTTTTGGTGATTCAAACTTTGGAACTACAAAAGGATATGGTGCAGTCCAATTTGGGACAGTCACCTTCAAGAAAGTAGTCTATGTTGAAGGACTCAAGCACAACCTGATAAGCATTAGTCAGCTGTGTGATGAAGGATATCAAGTGACTTTCAACAAAGAAATATGCAAGATCAAGTCAGAAGACAACACAACTGTGTTGACTGGTAACAGGAAAGGTAATATTTACTTAGTAGACTTTCATTCATCTAAGGTAGATATTTGCCTGTTTAATTCCATATCTAGACCTAATATTCTATGGCATAAGAGACTAGGACATGTTAACCTTAGAACCATTGCTAGGCTATCTAAGGACAACCTTGTCAGAGGACTGCCTTCTGGCCCCTACAAGAAGGAAGGACTCTGTAAGGCTTGTCAATTATGCAAGCAAACTAAAAATAGCTTTAAATCAATTAACAAGAGTGATTCACCTAGGATTTTGTATCTGTTACACATGGATCTTTTTGGACCCATTACAGTATAAAGATTAGGAGGGAAATCCTATACTTTAGTGATTGTAGATGACTTTTATAGATTCACATGGGTATTCTTTCTGAGGAAGAAGTCTGATAACTTTAAGTGTTTGATAGAGTTTCTCAAATGCATTCAGATTGAGTTCAACACTCACATTGCCCTGATCAGAAGTGATCATGGGACAGAGTTTGATTCTCTTCTCATGCAAGAGTTCTGTCAAAGTGAAGGGATCAGGCATACTTTCTCAGCTCCTAGAACTCCTCAACAAAATGGGGTAGCTGAAAGAAAAAATAGAACCCTCATTGAATCTACAACTACATTATTGACAGATGCTCACCTACCTCTATCCTTTTGGGCTGATGCAGTGAACACCTCCAATTATGTGTTGAATAGAAGTCTAATACATAAACTGAAGGGCAAGACTCCCTATGAATTGCTCAAAGGGAAGAAACCTAAAGTAGACTATTTTAAAGTTTTTGGTTGCACTTGTTACATTCACAATAATGACAAGAAATATTTAGCAAAATTTCAAGCAAAAGCTGATGAAGGAGTGTTTCTGGGATACTCCATGATCAGTAAAGCTTATAGGGTTTATAATAAAACTACTCTAAAAATAGAAGAATCTGTCCACATTTCCTTTGATGAAACTAATATGTCTTTCAAGGAGAAGAATACTTCTACCATAAAACATTTGCAGGTGCATTCTCTAGCTGAAGACTTGGACAGATTACAAGTTACTCAAAAGGATGAAAGTAGTGAAGATGAAGAAGCTGCACCACATCTGGAAGAAAATCTTCTTGAAGAGCCAGTTATTGTCCCACAAGAGGAAACAACAACACAGGTTGGTGAATAATCAACACCCCCTGTTGATCTAGTAACAACAAGAGATCATCCAATCTCCCAAGTGATTGGAGACATCTCAGCTGGTGTGCAAATAGGAAATCAGGTCAACCAGAACCTGATGCACACTTGCTTCCTCTCTCAAATTGAACCTCAAACCATTCAAGATGCAGAGCAAGATCCACACTGGATCATTGCAATGCAAGAGGAGTTGCATCAATTTGAAAGAAACAAAGTTTGGGAACTAGTGCCTAAGCCAAAGGATCATTCCATTGTTGGAACAAAATGGGTGTTCAGAAATAAGCTAGATGATCAAGGAATTATTGTAAGGAACAAGACAAGACTGGTTGCTCAAGGGTATTCTCAAGAAGAGGGGATAGACTATGACCAGACCTTTGCACCAGTTGCAAGGTTAGAAGCCATAAGAATCTTCCTAGCTTATGCTGCTCACAAGGGATTCAGAGTCTACCAAATGGATGTCAAGAGTGCTTTTCTCAATGGGGAGATCAAAGAAGAAGTCTATGTCAGACAACCTCCAGGTTTTATCTCTCTAACTCATCCAGATTATGTTTTTAAACTACACAAAGCATTATATGGTCTCAAGCAAGCTCCTAGAGCATGGTATGAGACTCTAGCATGCTTTCTGCTGAAGAATGATTTTGTTAGGGGGAGAGTAGACCAAACTCTTTTTATTAGAACCCATAAGTCCCATACCCTACTAGTACAAATTTATGTAGATGATATTATTTTTGGGTCTACTGATTCAAACATGTGCAGAAGATTCTCCAATCTAATGCATTCAAAATTTGAAATGAGTAGCATGGGTGAGCTATCTTTCTTCTTGGGATTGCAAGTCAAACAACATGCTGAAGGCATATTCATTTCTCAAACCAAGTATGCAAGAGAGCTGGTTAAGAAATTTGGTATGTCTGATGCATCATGTATGAAAACACCCATGCCTACCAATGCTGTATTGGATGCTGATGAACATGGGAAACCAGTTGATCAGACAACATATAGAGCAATGATTGGCTCTTTATTGTACCTTACAACTAGCAGGCCTGATATAATGTTTGCTACATGCATATGTGCTAGATTCCAAGTTATCCCTAGAGAGTCACACTTAACTTTAGTAAAGAGGATTCTTAGGTATGTTAAAAGTTGTCCAAATCTAGGTCTCTAGTATCCAAAAGATTCAGCATTTGACTTAACTGGATTTTCAGATACTCATTATGCTGGATGCAGAATAGACAGGAAAAGCACTAGTGGAACTTGTCAGTTTCTTGGTGATAGACTTGTCTCATGGTATTGTAAGAAACAAACATCTGTGTCAACCTCAACTGCTGAAGCTGAATATATGGCTGCAAGCAGTTGTTGTTCACAAATATTGTGGATACAAAACCAACTCCTAGACTATGGTTACAACTTAGAGAAGTCTAAAATATTTTGTGACAACACCAGTGCTATTTCAGTTTCACAAAATCCAGTCCTCTATAGTAGGACAAAACACATAGAAATTAGGCATCATTTTCAAAGGGATAATGTTGAGAAAAATAAAATTGAACTTCAATATATCCCAACTGATTTGCAAAGGAGAGATATTTTCACCAAGACCTTGGATGAAAAGAAACACAACTTCTTCCTCAATCAGTTAGGCATGTTAGATGGAGGAAGCCTAAAGTTAATTACAAGATTTTGAAAAGCTAAAAACAGACCAAGATTAGGCTAAAAACTCATCTCTTTTTGTGACTGTAGGATAGTTTCTGTCTCTGAACTGCACTCGACGTTTTCCCCAGAAAACGTCGAACGGAGATCGACGATTACCAGAGAAACGTCGAACGGAGATCGACGTTTTCCCAAAACGTCGACCTGAGTTCAGAGCGTGTCAGATAGTTGTATACTATCTCTTTCAGGCCTTCGATCGTCAAACTGAGCTCGACGTTCTCCCTAGATCGTCGAACTGAGATCTACGATATTGAAGACCTTTCAGCTTCCATCAGGAGTCCTGATCGTCGAACGGAGATATCCTTCCTTTTTCACGTCGAACCCTAATATAAAATCATTTTTCGGCCGCCGCTCGTCGTTTACACTTTCATACTCTCCACAACTCTTTCCCTCCAAACTTTCAACACTTGGTCGTGTTTGCTCAATCTTTGCAGGTACAGATGGCTGCGTCAGTTGCTGCTCTTTCAAAAATGAAATTTGATACAGGCTTTGACATCGACATGAATTCTTTCGATGGAAGCGACCAGAGATTCAAAGACATCTTAAATCTTTTCCGAGAACAATAGTTAGTTCAGATTATGTCCACCAGAGTGAAGCTTGCAATAGACGAAATAAAAGAATGGTGTTTTTCTGCCACAAATGAGAATGAGAATTCTATAGTCGGCTCGATCAAAGGGACTCAGGTACCATTGTCCCCCGCTCTACTAACAGAAGTTTTCAACCTCAGTACTGGAAATGATTCTATTGATTTGTTTGGAGAAGAGTTTGATTCAATGCTAGATAGAATGAGTCACTCTGCTGTGAACCCTAATAAATTGCTGAAAAAGAATTTATCTATTGAATTTCTATTTTTGGCTGATGTGGTTGGGAAAGTGCTTCTGGCAAAGCACTCAGCTCATGACACAATTTCAAGATACCAGTTCTGTCTAATGGGAGCATTGGTTGACAAAAAACATCTGGACTGGGGCTCCATCTTCTTTAATTTGATCAAGAAGAAACTTAGCAAAAGCTGTGTAAGCTTTGGGAGGATCTTAGGGGTTTACCTGCACTCCAGGTGCCCTGAACTGCTGACTTCAAGTGGGATGTACATCAATGCATCCAAAAGACTTACATGTGACCTCTTCAGCAGGTGGGACAGGCAGATCATAAACCCCAACAGGGCTGCTGCAGCGACACCTACTTCAGGCACAAGGACTGCCTCAGTCACTCCTCCTCAGGTCTCTGCCCCAGCAGAAGATTTGCCTGCTTCTCCTCCTCCTCCAGCTGTCTCTGCCCCAGTCATCTCAACCTCACCACCAATCTCCACCATAGCCATATCCTCCCCCATTACAATCTCATCACCAATCTCACCTCCTCCAGCCACTACCTCAGAACAATTCCACCCTTTATTCTACTATCCACCTGTCACCACTCCATCATTTTCTCTCTTGGATGACTCCTTCATGGATGATTCTCCTCCCACTCCTCCTGAGCTTCCCTCTACATCCTCCTTCCAACAACTTCTTCAGGACATACTCTCTCAACCATCCTTCACCCCATCCTTTTCCCCTACCATCTCATCCATCTCCAACCCAGTCACATCAATCTCAACACCTCCTACACCTAGGCCATCCATCCCTACACCTCCTACCTCCACATTCTCCATTCCATCAGCTCCAGCCAACATCATTCCAGCCACTTCCACTCCTACCTCTACTCAAGCCCCTCTTGAGCATGTAGATCTCTCAGCCTTGGCAGACAGGCTATATGAGTTGCTAGCCCCCAAGCTAACCTCATTACTGGAGACCACCTTGGCTCCACTCCTGAAACATGTTCAGGAGCTATCTACCAAGCTTTATCCCTTCCTCTCCTCTCAGGCAATCCCTTCCTCTGGGTGCCTTGATCCAGTTGCCACTGAATCCAGGCAGGGGGAGATGCCTTATGAAGCTCTGGTTGTGCCTGAGGCTGCTGAAGGTTCAGTTCCTACTCCTATCTTTGTAGTGGATCTTCAGAGTCTGCTATCAGTATTTGATTCTGTGTATTTCAGTTCTCTGCCAGTGCAACAAGTTGAAGATCTTACTAAGGCCATTGTGCCTATCTCAGTATGTGATCCCAGCCTGATTGCCGCATATGTCAATTCTTTCAAGGCCGTGGATGTTATTGCTTCCATCTCTATTGCTGCTGCAACTGCTTCCATTGAATCTTCTGATATTGAAATGTTGCCTATTGTTGATGATACTGCTGCTAAAGAACTTGCTACATATCTGGAAGAATCTGCTCTTGCTGCTGCTCCAACTTCTGCTCCTGCTTCTGCTCCAATTTCTGCTGCTGCTGCTGTTCCTGCTCTGACTCCTGACCAATTGAAACAACAAGAGAAATATATAAAGAGCATTGATGATTTGTATGATAGACCCCAAAGTTCAGAAAGTGATCAGTTTCACACTGAATCTGATGACTCTTCTGGTACTATTGCCAAGAAAAGGAAGGCCAGAAGCAAGGCCATGATGAAGGTTCCTCCTACTCAAGCCAAAGATGCCAATGACATTCCATACTATATTCTGCATGACTGTCCAATCTCTGAGCCCTGGATGTAGTTCTCCAAAAATCAATTAAAAGCTATGAAGAAAATAAGAAAATTGGATAGATATGAGAAAGGATCTTCTCGGTTTCAGCCTCCTCCTCCTCCTCCTCCAGATTCAGGATCAGGTGGAGGCTCAGCTTCTCAAACCCCAGCTTCAAAGCAAAGTTCCTCCCAGTCCTCACAAAGATATCATCCCAGGGGACAATACCAAAGGGGTTATCAGTCCAGAAGGGGACAGTATAGAGGAAATCAAAGAGAACATAGATTTCAAGCAAGGGAAGGACAAAGGCACAAGGACTCAACTCATGGTCCTTTCCCTTATAAACTCAGAGAAAATCTTGATACTAGAACTCCTACTGCTTCAGAAACTGTCAATAGATATGAGCCTGCAGTTCCTTTTGAAGATCCAGAGAACAATCCATTATCATGGACTGCTAGGATGAAAGAACTTGCTACTTTAGATCAGCTGAAGAAGGCCAGAGAACAAGGGAAAGACACTTCCAATATTACTACTTTATCAGATCAGAGAAAAGCAGAACTGGAAAGGTATGCATCAAGAAAATTCTTTGACCCAGTGGACTACATGAAATTGCATCCTGAGGCTGTGGTTCCCAGGGCTAGATCTCAAACCTCCTTAGGTGCAGAGGATGATAGAAGGTCAAAGAAGGAAGCTCTTAATCCCAACAGGGAAATTCTATTTAAGAAAGGTAGTGAAAAGAAGTAATATCTATAAGAAGATAGTACAATCATTCTGAACATTTGCTGATATTCCATATGACTGCTGCTTTGTTGCTTGCTCTGTTCTTTTTTTTAGTTTATTGCTCTTCTGTATGTTGTTATTGTTTTTATTTCTGAGATCTGTAAATAGTAATCCTAACCCAAATAGGGGGAGATTGTTGGAACACCCTATTACTAATTTGGGCAAGGATCACTTTGTTTGTCTAAGGAAACCAGTTTGACCTAGATGTATAGTTAAAAAGGTCAACATTAGAATGTGTTTAGGGCTTAGAATTTAGGTTTGAAGCTGCCCCCAAGACCATTCAAGGAATCAGACTTAAAGCTGAGGCAAAGACAATTATCATCGAGCTTAGGTCGACGAAACGTCGAACTCCGTTCGACGCTCTCTAAGCTCAACTCTGCTAAATCGTCGAGCTCCGATCGACGATCTTCGAGCTCAGATCGATGATCTGTCTTCGGCTTGTCCTTCAGGTCGCTGAGCTCCGGTCGACGATCTTCGAGCTCAGGTCGACGTTTTCTGTCTGATCTTCATTCCAATCTCTGAGCTCAGGTCGACGATCGTAGAGCTCAGATCGACGTTTTTCCTGAGAGATCGACGACTTTGAGGATTCAAATTCAGTCAGCTTTTGGAATGATTTTCAAATTCTCTCAGCATTTATTTCAAGAGATCTGCCAGTCGTTTTCCTTTATTCTGGAGCAAGTTTCAAGGAATTCTTTTTGAGAATGTTTATTGGACTTTCCTCTAGAAGATAAGACTTTTATGGAGGACATTTAATGTCTGTTAACGACTATCTTGGACACGGAATCTTCAGAGAATAAGATCTTCTCATTTCTCTCCAGTCAGCCACACATGTAGCACAACAAAAAAAACTTACAGTGACAGACATTAAAGTGATCAATCCTGAAGAATCAGTTGAATATTTTGGCATATTGAAAAAGTGATCATAGCTTCATCACAAGGACTCCAGACAATTCAATTTTCTCAGCCTTTGCTGAAACCATCTTCTGCTGGAGATCTGAAGCTTCTAAAGACCTATCACCCTGAAGCAAAGCTCCCACTCCTGAACTAGTCTACATCTCAGGGGGAGCTTTGACAACACAATCAATCCACTTGTGCTTCTCTCTTTGATTGAGACAGAGAAGACAACTTCACTATTTTCCTTTTTCTTTCCTGCTGTAAAAGGGTTACCAAAACTCCCTTCAAAAGTTTTGAATCTGGTTCTGAGAGCCTTGTCAAAACTCAGTGGTGGCAAGACACCTTATCAAAAAATCTAGTTTGGTTTTTGAGCACCTTACCAAAAGCTCATTGGTGCCCAGGACACCTGATCAACCCTTCCTGCAGTGGATTCATACCAAGGGTGGTAGAAGAGTGGATGTACCCAGGTTTTTGGGGAACCACTATAGTTCCTTGTGTCTTCTGGTTGCTTGAGTATTTTCTTTGCTGTGTGCTGTGATTTTCTTTTTGCTGTCTTAGTTTTAAATTATATAGCAAGGCACCTTACACTTATACATAAATTAAATCTTAATTGTTTTGGTTGTTTAAATTGTAAAGTTATTTTAAAAATACTCTATTCACCCCCTCTAGAGTTGAGATAGATCTTTGTCTCACTTTCAGAAGTGTTGGAAAAACACAAGACTATTCTTGAAAGAAGAATGGATGCATGTACCCAAGTTCTTGATGATCATATGCTCCAACTCAAGGACCATGTCACCAAGGGTGTCAATTATCTAGGTTTCCATGAAAATATCTAGCATCTACCTAAATCACCTAGAGGGGGTGAATAGGTGATGTATGTGCCTTTTTGCGGAATAAAAATAACTTAAAAATCAAGCACATAAACACTGAGATTTATAGTGGTCCCCGAGTTGGCTACGTCCACTTTCCTGCCTCGCATATCTACCACGAAGGGCTATATTCGACTACTTCACCTTTCTCAGATTACAACGAATCTTACACCTCGGAGCCACAACTCCTACAACTCGGAGACGATGCTCCTACCAATCGATCCACAACCGTAACTACACACTCAATCCACAAATGGATCTACAAACTCTATCCACAAACGAATCTACAAACTCAGAGATAAATCTCCTACAAGAGTAAATAAATGTCACAAAAATTATTACAATCAATCCTTTGCAAGATCTAAAGACTTTAGTCCACCGTTCTTCGAAAAATGTTGATCTTGATTTTACTTGAAGAACAAGGGGAAATCTGAAATCTTCGGGAGATCTTGAACCTTAAGCCTTCAATCGACATGATCTAGAGAAGTGAAGATCTGAAAGAGATAAACAATCCAGCCACGTAAGTAGATGAAGAACCTTACACGTCGCCGACGGCCGATCGGGGAGAAATTTGTGAATTGCACGGAGTGTCGGCCGACGGTTTCTTTTTGGGATTCTTTTTTAATTCGAAATGAGTTAGG
The DNA here is from genome assembly GCA_039513925.1 of Platanthera zijinensis. Classification (NCBI taxonomy): domain Eukaryota; kingdom Viridiplantae; phylum Streptophyta; class Magnoliopsida; order Asparagales; family Orchidaceae; genus Platanthera; species Platanthera zijinensis. Next base: position 73,862,202 of record CM077081.1, read on the forward strand.
TCAAGATTAGGAAGTTTTGAATTCCATCCAAACATATACATAGAGGTGATTAAATCAACGGATAGAAATAAAGTTCCAAAAACGTAACCTAAGAAAACACTGTGCATGGCCGACCGAACCCGTAACTGGTTTTGGAAATAATCAGAAAAACAGCCTAAGGCAAATTTGGCGAAATTCGTCGAGTATCGATTTTGATACTCGCCGAATCTGATAATGATATCCAACAAAAAAGACTTGGAGAAAATTCAAAAAAGTAGTCAAGATGGACTCGACGAATTCGGCGAGTATCGACTGGTATACTCGACAAATTCAGCGAGTATTGTTAGATACATTCGACGAATTAGGTGAGTATCGCTAGTGATACTCGGCGAAATTTACTTGGCGGAATTTTCGATTTTCAGCGAATTTTCCCAAAGTATAAATGATGGATTCTACTGGTATAGGTAGGCATACATGATGAATTCGATGAGTATCCAGTTAATACTTGATGAATTCGACGAGTATCCCTTACCATACTCGACGAATTTTACTGAAGAGAAATTCCTATCCTTCTGATTTCAAGCCTTGTCCTTCCTCGATCCTTTCTCCTGTACTTGGGATAGAAGTATACCCCAATAGAGAGATTACACATGAGTCAACACTTTGGCCTACACAATGAAGGATTACATTGTATAGTCCTATGTTTACTCACCCACTGTAACATGACATTGGTGGTACTTAGCAATGTAAACCTGCAAGCACAAAACTAGAATAACAGCATCAAATACCATCTCAATTCCTCTTAGCTTGACTGTTCCCTTCTTCAAATTAGGGTTATTGTGAATACAATACCCAACAATCTCATTTATTTGAAGAAGCCAAAATCCTACAAGCTAAGGTGAATTGCACATGGTAAATAATAAAACATAAAGACTTGAAAGATAAATTACAGAAATAAAAGCACGCATTCCAAGTCAATTATAGAAATCATATATATATATATATATCAGAATGTTTATAGTTTAGGGAGGGCATCCCAGAACACTTGACACATAAGAAAATATGACTGTCAGTTCCTCCTGTTCTGCATCTTTACTTGCTGCCTCTCAAAGTATTCTCTCGGCTTTGGATAGTATTTTGGAGGGGTAGGAGGCATAGGATAAGGCGTAGGATTAGCATCATATTATTTCCTAAAAAATATCCTCCTCCTCGTGCAAGCCAACTTGTATTTGTCTCATTCTTCTTGACTGTAGTGTAACTGATACTTTTATACTCCGAGCTCGACCAAGGAAAAGGTATCCAATATGATTCCTTTGGATATAGGGCTCCATACCTCTTCCAATTCTTTGTTTCGCTCTTCTCTTGCTTGAACTGGCCTGACTGGTTATGGCATGACTTCAGATGGACCTTCACCAAAGCTTCTTCACTTGTACACAGATGGAGAAACGTTTTCAGCAACTTGAACCTCTGGAATTACACTATCACCAGCAACAGTATGAACTTGAGAGAAGTCCTGAGAGTCTGTCCAATATTGAGTGTAATCCAGAGCCAGATGAACGTCAACATGTGCATACTCAGCAGGAACTTGAGAAGGGAATAACTGTCCATGTAGACATACAAAATTATCATACATGTAATCATTAGAAGCTTTGAAGTTGTTTATTATTGTCTTTTCAACACATGCCACCTTAGCTTAAATGGCTTCCTCCCCCTTTTTGGCTTCAACCGTATTGGCATTGGCATAAGTTTTCATGGAAGAGTCATAATGTACCATCGATCGATTGTGTGCCTCCACCAGAGAAAGAGCGTTCTTATCAACAATTTTCAGAATATCTTCATTATGTTTGAGTCCATCCATCATCAGCTTAACTGCAGTTACAGCTTGGACAAACCTTTCATCAAATGTGGAATCAAGTTTATCAAATTTTACTTTGACCTCTGCAAGGCCATTTAGCTTGAATTTCTCAGATTCCTTTACTCTTGTTACAACCTTCTGCAACGAGGCTTCAAACTGTGCTTTTTGCCGTACTAGCATTACTTCAACTGCTTTCAGAAGCACATCACTTGAACTTGAACTCGGAATATCTGGCAACACTGGAAGAGAAACATTTGGAGAAATCAAAACTAGCTCCACAGTACCTAGGACAGGAGAATGCACATATGAACCTCCTTCCTCATCTGATATGGTGAACAACTCCTCTTCAATAACTGGAGGGGCACCTAATATCTTATCAATCCTTTTCTCGAGGTTACAGATGAATATGTCAACCTGAGTGGAAACTGATATCAGGGACTGAGTTGCCTCCCCCTCAGACAATGTAGTGGTGATCATCTAAGGGAGAAGAACTATCAGATTGTCCACTAACATCGGCTTTGAAACAACAATGACAACACTAGCAATAACAGTAACAACAGACTTATCGGTAACATCCACATTCTTATCAGCAGCATTCTCTATCTCATAATCAGCAACTGGCAGATCATCATCATCAGCACCATCATCAAATTCCTTAGCATCCTCATCATGCTCAGAAGGAGCTGGATCCTCTTCCTCTGGAAGTACTTCTGTATCCTCAACTGGCATAACCTTAGTAGCAGCAGCACCAATAGCAGCCACCTTAACGAGGAGATCGACTGTATCTAAGGTTGAAACAACGGCATCAGGAACTGTATCTAGAAACATTTGAACTTAATCTGATGGAGCAACGGTCTCCCCCTCCATTCTTGCACTCATTCTATCAGGAATCTCATTGAGGGGTGGAGAAGGAATCCTTACATCAGGTACTTGTTCTTCCTCCTCCACTAGCAATGCTGGGGCTCCCTCTTGCCTCACTTTCCTCCAATCCCACCTTGAGAAGATTGTGGAGTCTATCTTCTTTAGGTGATGGATAGGAACTCCTTTGGTCATATCAAACCTATCACACTCCATTTGATTCAGGTATAGGCTGATAATCCTCCCAAAGTTGGGAGTGTGAAGGTTGTCCTCGATTATATAAAACAACAATGCACCCCAATCCATCCTTTTTCTGTAGATGATTGCGACTAAAATCTTGAACATCTCTGTAGACAGGTAGTCATGAGAACCTGTCTTGCAAATCAGCACCTTGCCTACAATGTAAGAGAGAAGCTTGCATTCCTCATTCATCCCTTTTTGCTTGATGGCCTTGGTGCCTCTGGGCAGTCCACAGAATGATAGGGCTCTTGAGAAATCAGCCTTATCGAGGTAATCGACCTGTTCACAGACGGGAAGCCGCAAGTACCTTGATAGAAGAGAGGATTTCACTTTGACTCTGGATTTCTGCATCTTGATCTTAATAACTGTATCTTCATGTCTGAGCTTGGCATTCTAGAAGAACTCAAGAACTTCCTTGTCCAGAAATTTGCAAGGGTGTTCTAGGACAAAGGACAGTCCTGCAGACTCCAACATGAGAACCACATTGTGAAACTCATCTGAAGTAGAAGCAAAACCTATGCGAACAAAATCTCCTCCCCCTAGCAAACCATTAATGCTTCTAGGAGCCATGGAAAATCAAGAAAACTGAATGCAAATCTCTATCCACTGACTGGATAATCACTGGAATGGACTGAACTAGAACTGCACTGCACTGGGCTAGCTAAACTGACAGAATCGATGAATCCACTGAGTCGTAATCGTCAAATCTTTTGGAATCGGCAAAAGGGATCTGGAATGGGTCACTGCGCGAAATCGTCGGAATGACCTTGTTGTGCAGTCAGCTAGGGTTTGGAAGTGGGTCACAACCTTAATCGAAAAAGAACAAAAGCCAACCGCAGGAATTCCTGGGGGAAGACGAAGATCGAACAAGAGGGAGCCGAAGGGTCAGGTTTTAGTGATTCAGCGAGTGGCTGCGGCTTCGTCAAAATACCAGGATGTGCGGTTGCCCCAAATTTTATTTATATATATATGTATATATATATATATATATATACGTATATGTATATATATATACGCATATATATATGTATATACGTATATATATATACATATACATATACGTATATATATATACGTATATGTATATGTATATATATATACGTATATATACATATATATATACACGAGTGACAGGCATATGCCTCCGGCCCTGGGGGGGCATTCGACGGGGAGCGACACTTGTCATGGGGGCGACATTTGTTGTGAATGTGAAATTTGTCGTGGGGTGACATTTGTCATAGGAGCGACATTTATCATGGGGGAAGACATTTGTCGTGGGTGCGACATTTGTCGTGAGGGCGACATTTGTCTTGGGTGCGACATTTGTCGTGAGGGCGACATTTGTCATGGAAGATGACATTTGTCATGGGTGCGATATTTATCATGGGGGCGACATTTGTCGTGGAGGAGGCATTTGTCATAGAGCCGACATTTGTCGTGGGGGGTGATATAATTCGTGGAGGCGACATTTGTCGTAGGGGGCGACATTTGTCGTGGGGAGTGACATTGGTCGTGGGGGCGACATTGGTCGTGGGGGCGACATTGGTCGTGTGGGCGACATTGGTTGTGAGGCTGGCATTGGTCGTAAGGACAAAATTTGTCGTGGGGGCGGCATTGGTCATGGGGGCGGCATTGGTCGTGGGGGCAGCATTGGTCGTGGGGGCAGCATTGGTCGTGAAGGAGGCATTGGTCGTGGGCGGTGACATTGTTTGTGGCGGAGACATTGGTCATGGGTGGCGACATTGATCGTGAGGGGCATCATTCTTCGGTGGCGGCGCCATTCGTAGGGGGCGGCGACATTCGTCGGGGGTGGCGACATTAGTCGAGGGCGGCGACATTCGACAGAGGCAGGGGCAGCGACATTCGCCGAAGAGAGTGACATTCGCCAACATTGATGCTCGTGAATCTTATGGACCGTTACGAAGTTGGAGGGAAAATGTTAAAGGGGCGAATTTCATAAAGTAAAATTTAGGGATCATTTTCCTAAAGCTAGTACAATTTCCGCACTAATCTTCGAGTTTTGCATACAAAACTATCTTGAAAATTAAAATTCTAATTAGCTGATCTTGCATAATTGGATCTTTTAATTCTAGAAGAAATTAAACCCAAAGTAAATCATTATATAGAAAAGTAAAATTCTAATTAGCCATTTGAAAATTAGAAGAGGAAGAATGACGTAATTAGAACATGATTTTGATTAAATTAAATATGAAAATTCACATAGAAGCATCTTTTGGGCAATCAATAAAACATATTGTGAGCATATATAAAACAAATATAAACGTATGGCAAGAAATTTTTGAATTGATCCATAAGCATGTTTCAATATCATAATCATCAAAAACACATTGACAATGTCTGGAAATAAAAATGTAAAATGTAGGGAACTTAGATTAGAAAAATAGGGGAAAAGAAGAGCAGAAGGAGGTGTTACCAATCAAAGCCACATTGATCCTACCGAGCCAGGAAATCAAAATGAGAATGAAGATTGCAAAAAACACTGATTGCATATCTTGCACTGGTAATGAAGAGACATAGTGTTTCTGTAGTGCTCTGATGCGATTGGGAGCACCAATAGAAGGAGAATAGTTGTAGCAGAGGTTGTGCGATGGAGAGGGAGGAGGCATTGCCGAGCAGCTATGAGGCAACCTGCAGGAAGACATTCCATAGGAGTGTTTTTTAGCAGGAGGATAGAAATTTAAAAGAAAGAAAAATATAGATCAGATAAATAGGAAGACATGGGAATTGGGTGTGTGTGGGGGGGGGGGGGAGTAGAGCAGAAGGAGGTGTTAGCGAAGGGGGAGGCGATGTTGGCGATGTTGTAGCCATGATTTGAATAGGCTTGGGCAGAGGCGAGATCGTGAGCAGGTGAGGGAAATGTAATCAGTAGGGCTTCAGTGTTCTTTGACGACAGAGAGGCTAATGTTGAGACCGGGGGTTCGACGGGATAGGAGGGTGAATAACTAGCGAGAGCGAGTGTGTGAAGGAGGGTTGGGAGAAGATCACGATAAATGTCATCTTCGCGATGAGATGAGGAAGAAAAATGTTAGTGGAAGAGGATTGGCGTTGGTAGCAATGGGAATGCGGAGGGACGATGACCTACATGATTTGCGGAGGAGATTTCGCGGGAAGGAGCGGCGCTATTTCCAGTGAGTTTTTTTTAATCATGCCAACACTTTCTTTTTGAATGAACGGCTCTGATGTATTTCATGTCCTATTTACCTTGTCATAGAACCTAAAATGATATTTTTTTAATATAGTATATATATATATATATATATATATATATATATATATATATATAATTTTAAATTGACTTAAGATGGCGTGTACCTGGAATTTGCCGCTCTTCGGATCAAATTAAGAAAATTTAGAAACATGCCCTTACTGAAATTCTGATCCAATCCGATTTGGCGAGTATTGAATCAATATGCGACGAATCGGCGAGTGATGGCCGATATTCACCGAATTTGCCTTGTGCAAAATCCTGCCTTTTGGAATTATTCCTCGAGTGATGTCCTGCTTCTTTGGGCTTCTGTACGAGTCCTTGTTCAGCATTCCAAGTTCCATTTTGAAAAATGAGAACTTGATCTCGTCCAGCGGCTTTGTAAATATATCCGCGACCTGCTTATCCATCGGGACATAGCTGAAGGCTATATCCTTAATCTCCACATGCTCCTGAATGAAGTGGTAGCGCGCCTCGATGTGCTTTGTTCGGCTGTGGGAGATTGTATTGTTCGCGATTGCTATTGCGCTCGATGAATCGCAATACATCGGAATCTCTCTGAACTTCAAATTATAATCTTCAAGTTGATTCCTGATTCATAGAAGTTGTGCAACAACTACCCACAGAGATATACTCTGACTCGGCAATATTTGTTGCCACACAATTCCGCTTCTTACTGCTCCATGAAATATGTCGTCTTCAGAGGAATTGGCACATCCCAGAAGTGATTTTCCTATCATCCCTGCTACCTGCAAAATCGATATCTGAAAAATCAATTAGCTCGACGTCATTACTTCTTGGGTACCATAAACTAAGATTGGGTGTACCCTTAAGGTATCTTAAAATCCGCTTTGCAACGATGTAATGAGATTCCTTAGAGTTCACCTGAAATCTAGTGCAAACGCATGTTGAAAATATTATGTCTGGTCAACTGGCAGTGAGGTAGAGCACGGATCCAATTATGCTTATGTACTTGGTTTCATCAAACGGTTTCCCTTTCTCATCCTTGTCCAGAGACATAGTTGAATCCATTAGAGTCCTCATAGAGGTTGCATTCTCCATTCTGAATTTCTTAAGAAGCTCTTTGGTGAACTTCGTCTAAGAGATGAAAATTCCATTGTCAGATTGCTTCACCTAAAGTCCTAAGAAATACCCATACTACTCATTTCAAACTTCTCTTGCATAAGCTTAGAAAACTTCTTGCAAAGGTTGTCTTCTGTAGACCCAAATATGATGTCGTCGATATAGATTTGCACTAGCAGAATCTTGCCTTTTACTTCCCTAAGAAATAATGTCTTGTCTATCTTTCCTCTTGTGAACTTGTTCTCAAGAAAAAAGCTAGACAACGTCTCATACCAAGCTCGGGGAGCTTGTTTTAAGCCGTAAAGAGCTTTATTTAAAAAGTAAACGTAATCAGGGAAATTAAAATTGACAAAACCTTGGGGTTGCACTACGTATACTTCCTCTTTCAGATCCGCGTTGAGGAAAGCTGACTTCACATCCATTTGGTAAACAGTGAAGCCTTTGAGGGAAGCATACACAAGAAATAATCTGATCGCCTCGAGCCTAGCCACTAGAGAAAATGTCTGGTCGAAGTCGATCCCCTCTTCTTGTCTGTAACCTTGAGATACAAGCCTGACTTTGTTCTTGATAATCACTCCGTTTTCACCCAGCTTGTTTCTGAAGATCCACTTGGTGTCTATCACGTTCTGTCCCTTTGGCCTGGGCACTAGCCCCTTGAATTTGCAATGTTCAAGCTGATTGAGCTCCTCTTGTATTGCCAAAATCCAAGAAGCATCCTTGTTTGCCTCTACGAATTTCTTTTGCTTAACCTGCTACAGAAAATTGAGATGCATAATCTCATTAGCTGTACCTCTTCTGGTTCTAACACTATCGTCTGGCTCTCCAATTATTTGATCAGCTGGGTGATCTTTTAGGTGTCTGAACCCTAGATTTCTCGCTCTCCCTTCAGTAGGTCCTGCAATATCTGGTGAAGTCTCAGCAGGTTGAGGCAATTCTTCCTCTAGAGGTTCTTCATCCACTAAGCCTAGATTGATAATCTTGACTGAGCTTGGAGCTTCTTCCTTGATAGCTTCATCCAAACTAAGTTCCTTGAACCTGGTACCTACATCTGCACCAATAACACTAGATGAGCTACTATGGAGTATGATCGCTTCATCAAATACAACATTTATTGATTCTTCTACCACCAGATTTTTCTTGTTAAAAATCCTATATGCCTTACTATGGCTATTATTGCCTACGAAAATACCTTTAAAATATTTTTCACTAAACTTCATGCGGTAATACTTCCCATTATTAAGTACGAAACACTTGCTGCCAAAGATCCTAAAGTAGGACATAGTCGGTTTTCTTTTAAATTGGCATTAGCCTGTATATATATTTAAAGCAATAAGAAATTACATAGGCACATAATCATGAGATAGGATAAAAGAAAGAGCTTGGGGAAGGGGCATTCCCCTTGCCCATAAAAAGTCCCAAGAGCAAGCTTGGTTGGCCATATAGTCAGCGGCGGAGTTGGTCCTTCGATCAATTTGCGACACAAAAAGCCTCGAACAGTCCTTCATAAGACTTGCAAGTTTTGTCTCAACATCCCCCGCATAGAATCCTGAGAGAATTTGGTTGAGCGTGGAGCAAGCGCTTGCCGATAAATGACTGGTTGGACACAGTCTGTTTTCTGCCCTTCAATAGTTTGTAGGGAGTCATGCGATGGTTTTTGTTTATTAGTGTTCAGTTTTGCATGTGACATGCTGTGTTGACTACTTCAGCCAAGAAGTACTCCGAAAGTGAAGCGTCGTTCAACATAGTTGTACATGCTTCCATTAGGGTTCTATTATTTCTCTCTGCAACTCCATTTTGTTATGGAGTGCACGGGGAGGAAAACTCATGAAAGATACCTTGACTTCAATACAATTCTGTCATGGCACAAGACTCAAATTCTGTTCTGTGATCACTTTTGATTTTGACTACTGAATAGTTCAATTCATTCTGAATTTGCTGAACAAATTTCGTGAAAGTATCAAAGGTGTCTTACTTGTGTTTCAGAAAGAACACCCAAGTAAAATGCGAGTAATCATCAAAAATTACTAACGTATAAACTTTGCCTCCTAAACTATGAATTGGCATATGACCGAATAAGTCCACATGAAGTAAATAAAGACTTCTAGAGGAATCCTTTTCAGCTATGCCCTTGAAGGTAGCCCTAGTGTGCTTGCCCATTTGGAATGCGTGACACGAACTCTCTTTAAGGCCCTTAATGCTGGGGGCATCACACACTAAGTTGTGAGAAAATAACATATTTAAGGTTTTGAAATTAATATGTGCTAGTCTCTTGTGTCATTGGTCACAAAGAGACGCACTATCTTTTATAATAAAACATATTAGTGTAGAGTTGTCTAAGCAAAGGAAATTTAAACAGAAAATATTTCTGCTCTGAGTGTCTGTTAAGACCGTCTCCAAATTTGCAGATGACTTTATCAAACACGTGTCCTTGCAGAACTCAATAATGTAGCCTTTGTCACATAGCTGACTTATGCTTATAAGATTATGGTGTAATCCTTCAACATAAGCAAAGTCTGTGAAAGAGACTATGTCGTTGGAGATCATACCATAACCTTTTGTAGTTCCCCCGTATTATACAACCCCATGTTCGCTGAAGGGACTCAGGCAAGTAGGCGGGTCGACCCCAGCCCGCGCCTCTAAGGGTCGCCTAAGCGGGCCAGCCTGGCCCGCGCCCTCCCAGGCGGGTCACCCTCCGACCCGCGCCTCTAAGGCGGGTCAGCCTCCGCCCTCCGACCGGCACCCTCTCAGGCGGGTCAGCCTCGGCCCGCGCCTTCCCAAGTGGGCCGTATCCAACCCGCGTCCCCTAGGTGAGCCAGCCCCGGCCCGCATCTCTCGCCGAGTAGAGGACGCCTAGTCTCAAGTGGGGGGGGGATTCCTTACCATTTTGCCCCTACAGGCCTGCCCTTAGCCAGCTAGAACGACATAGTCTCGCTGTTGGCAGACCTGGGTGGACTACACATAGCCGGTCAGGACAACGGAGTTTGACTGTTGGCAGGCCATCCCAAGGGGCTTTCAGTAATTTCAGGCCAACAGAGATTGGTTATTTGCAGACAACTTCAGAAACCTATAAATAGGACCTAAGGGGTATCTCAGAGGGCATGCTTACTTGCCTCCCAGTCTTCTAGTGCTTTCTGGGGTACCTTAGCACAGCCTTTGGCTAAGGAGGGGAAGCGCTCAGTGATCTTCCGGGTGTGTGGTGGGACCTCCACGCTGGGACCTTGGTCTTGTCCTTTTCTCTCTTTTCCTTATTGTTTTTCTTGCAGGAGCAAAGTAGGTGCACGACCACCCCTTCCCCAAGGGTGAACTCCACAAGAAACCGATTTCGGATTTCAACATTTTGGTGCGGTGAGCATGGAAAGTGGTCAGCACAGAAAACCTCCAGCGAGCTCAATAACTGGAGGAGAAGGGCAAGGATCGAACAGGACCGACTCGCCCCCCTCCCCCTCTAACGACAATGGGGATGTTCGAAGACTTCAGGCAGGAGGTACTCGGCCTGGACTGATTATCACTCGGCGCGCGTGCCGAGTGCTCGGCTCCAGTAATCCCAGTTCTCGCGGATCCGGTACTCGGCGAGGCCGCTCCAGCCCGGCGAGCAGGGAAGGAGGTTGCCGAGGAAGGCCGGGGTGCCGAGCTCCTCGGGCGAGTGCTATTCCCAGGTTCGGGGAGCGGCGACAGGTTCGCCGAGATGGGGGTGCGAGATCCTCCAGCCCGCCCGGTGGGCGGTGATTGCCCCTTCAGCGAGTTGGTATCCTCTGCACCAGTCCCGGATGGGTTCAGGGAGCCCGAGATGTCCTACTATACCGGGAAGGGGGACCCGGTCCAGCACGTCCACTGGTTTGAGGACGTGGTCTCGATCCGACAGATGTCAGATGGCTTTAAGTGCAGACTCTTCGCCATCACCCTCAAGGATAAGGCGAGGGAGTGGTTCTACCAGCTGCCGGCCAGTTCCATCTACTGCTTTGAGGACCTACGCCGGGGGTTCATGTTGAGGTTCACAACCTCGAAGAGGAGGAAGAGGGAGTCGGAGTCTCTGTTCTGCATCAAGCAGGGGATGAATGAGACCCTGGGGAGCTACGTCGATCGCTTCCAGGAGGAGGTCACCCAGTTTCAGGAGATGTCGTAGCACACCCTGATGATGGCCTTCACCTTGGGGCTGCAGCAGGGTTTCTACCGGATGGAGTTGAAGAGAATCCTGCCTCTCTCCTATGAGGAGTTGATGAAGAGGGTGGCGAGATAAGTCAACTGGGAGGCGTCGAACCCGGAGTTTGCCCGTAAGCTAGCCAGGTGGGCTACGGAGGAGGAGAGGCCCATAGGGGGTAGAGGTCAGGAGGAAAGGAGAGATGAACCCCGACAGAGGGAGAAGCAGCAGCAGCAGCAATAGCCCAGGTGGGGGCATCAGGAGCCGATTCAACGACTAGGGTGGAGGCCAGAATGGCAAGATCAGGGGCGAGAAGAGGGTTCCATGGAGGGGACCGTCGCCAGAGAGGCCAAGACCAGTTCTATCCTCCGGTAGGATGGAAGGCCCAGAGCCCGCCTCTTCCCGACCAGGAGCAGGCTATGGCAATAGCTATGGGGGAAAGAAGGAGTGCGGCAAGGAGAAGGAGAAGGGAAGTCAAGGTGGAGCTGCCCTATTGCGACTTCCACCGGGAGGAAGGGCACACCACGATCACGTGCCTGGAGTTCCTCGAATTATGAGGAAACAGCGAGAAACAATGACAACAAGAGCGTCAGGAGGTGTGGATCGAAGAGTTCATGCCGCACCCGGAGGAGGATCGGTGCGAGGACCGGGCAGATGTGGGGACCCAGGGAAGGATCAGGATGATCCAGGGAAGGGCAGGTGTCGAGGCTTCCCGCAAGGTGAGCCTCCATACCATGTACCGAAGGAGCGTTGCCTCCACGTCCCAGACCCCACCCTAGGAGGATAAGATCACCTTCTCAAGAAAGGATATGCCAGATCACGAGGATACTTTTTGTGATGCGCTGGTCATACAGACAACCATCGAGAATTTCACCATCGCCCGGATCCTCGTCGAAAACGGAAGCTCGGTCAACATCATCTTTAAGAAGGCATTCGACGCGATGAAGGTGGAGGCGAATAGGGTGCTTGCCTCAGATGGACCCTTTTTCGGGTTCTCGGGGGAGAGGAAGGAGGTAGAAGGAGGTATGGGACTCCATTTTACACTGAGGGGGGGGGGGGGCAGTCCCGCACCTGCAAGTTAATTATTGTGGATGCCCCCAGCAGCTACACTGAATTCTTCGAGAGGCCCCTCATTAGCGCCTTTCGCTGCGTCCCCTCATCCTTCCACCAATGCTTGAAGTTCAACATCGAGGGGGTCTAGGTTCGGGTCTGCGGAGGCCCCAAGATAACAAGGGAGTGCTATGTCACCACCGTAAACTCCATCTTATGGCAAGGGGGTGCCGACGAGATGGGGTGAAGGATGGAGGAGGCAGAGCAGGAGGCTGGCCGAGAGGAGATGGAGGTGGAAGTGACCCGCCCTCTGGAGGAGGAGATGTAGGAGGTCCAGAAGCCGGCCGAGGCAATGGCCGCGGAGGAAGCTGAGGAAGAGGTCTTCACCCCCGTAGGGGGGATGCTGAAGAGTGGGGGAGCAGTATTGTTTGGAGGTGGCCAAATAGGTGGTGGAGATGGAGGTTCTCACCCTCGGAGGCAGGGTGGAGAAGGTCCGCATCAGCGGGGGGCTGACCACGGAGGCTCAGGGCAGGATGTTAGAGTGCATCCGGAAGAATGTGGACGTCTTCGCCTGGAGTGCCGCGGAGATGCCAGGGATCGATGCGGACGTGGCCTGCCATCACCTCAACCTAGATCCGGAGGCTTGCCCCATCCAGCAGAAGAAGAGGTCCACGATGGACAAGTTGGCCGAGCCGATTCGGGAGGAGGTGGCCAAACTCCTCAAGGCCGGTTTTGTATCCGAGATCCAATACCCCGGCTAGGTCTCCAACATTGTTATGGTTAAAAAAGGGGATGGCCGGTGGAGAATGTGTATTGATTTTTCTTTACTTAATAAATCATGCCCCAAGGATTGTTACGCCTTGCCTCGGATCGACGCGCCTGTTGACTCAGCCGTCGGTTTCCCTGTAATGAGTTTCCTAGATGATTTTTTAGGTTATCATCAGATCAGGATACACCCCCCCCGATATCAAGGATGTCTCCTTCATTACGGGGGATGGATGCTATTGTTATAAAATGATGCCATTTGGGCTAAAAAATGCAGGGGCAACCAACCAAAAGATGATGGATAGGTTCTTCCGAGAGCAGAAGGGAAGGAACCTGGAGGTGTATGTCGACGACCTCATGATCAAGATCCCGGACGTCGACTCTCACCTCCGGGACTTGGAAGAGACTTTTGCCACTCTCCGTAAATATAAAATGAGACTAAACCCCTTGAAGTGCATTTTCGGGGCGAGCAGGGGAAAATTCCTGGGGCATCTCCTCACCCCTGCCGGTGTAGAGACCAATCCTGACATGGTGAGGGCGATTGTGGAGTTGGGGTCACCACGGAATGCCAAGGAAGTGCAGCGGTTGATGGGGAAGATAGCAGGGTTTAGCCGGTTCCTCTCCTGTGCCAGGGAGAAGTGCTCTCCTTTCTTTAAGACCCTAAGGGGAGGTTGGAAGTTTGAGTGGACCTCAAAGTGCAAGGAGGCATTTCAGGCCTTGAAGAGGTAGCTGACTTAGGCCCCCCTGCTCTAAGGGACAAAGGAGGGGGAGGATTTGTTCTTGTATCTAGGGGTCGGAGCGGAGGCCCTGAGCTCTGTTTTGGTTCGGGAAGAAGGGAAGAAACAACTCCCAATTTACTATGTGAGTCGGGTCTTGAGGAAGGCAGAGCTTCGGTATCCTATCCTGGAGAAGCTGGCCTTTGCTCTCGTCATTTCAGCTCGGAGGCTCCGGCCCTACTTCCAGGCACACTTGATCCGAGTAGTGACTGACCACCCCCTCCGCAACATCTTCGAGGGGGTGGAGCACTCAGGCCGGCTGGCCAAGTGGTCGGTAGAGTTAAGCGAATTCGACATTTCCTTTGTCCCTCGCCTTTCGATCAAGGCACAAGCGATGACCGATTTCCTGGCAGACTATGTGGTGGAAGTGGAGGAGGCGGAACTCCCCCGCCCAGTCCCCTAGAAGGTGATGGTGGACGATGCTTCAGTTAGACATTCCCTGGGAGTGGGGGTGATCCTGGAGAGTCCACATGGGATGAAGATTGAGCAAACAGTAGTGGTGCATTTTCCCATTACCAACAATCAGGCCGAGTATGAGGTTGTGATTGCAGGCCTTCGCTTGGCCAAGGAGCTGGGGGTGTGCGACGTGGAGGTCCTCACCGACTCCATGGTTGTGGCCTCCCAGATTAACATAGAGTTTGAGGCAAGGGAGCCAACTTTGCAGATGTATTTGGCGAAGGTGAAGGGGGTCATTGGCACGTTCCAAACTTTCTCCATCCGGCACGTGCCCGGGGAGGAAAACGAGCAGGTAGATCAACTGGCAAAGCATGGTCCCCGGGTGGGGGGTACCATCACTGACTTGTTCCACCCCTCCATTGAGGAGGGAGAGCTGATGGAGGTGGAGAAGCACCCCTCGTAGATAGACCCTTTTATAACTTTCTTGTCCAGGGGAGAGTATCCTGAGGGGATGGACAGGAAGAAGCTCAAGCACAAATCGGCATACTATCTCATGCGCGATGGGCAGCTGTACCGAAAGACCCTCTCGGGGATGTTGGCACGTTGCGTGGCCGAGGGGGAGGTCCCGAGGATCTTGGAGGAGGTCCACTCCGGGGAGTGTGGAAGCCACTCTGGGAGTCGGATGCTGGAAGGGAGAATCGTCAAGCAAGGGTACTTTTGGCCGACCCTGAGCCACGATGTGGCAAAGTTCGCAAAGGAGTGTCATAAGTGCCAACTATTCGCCCCCCTTCAGCTATAACTGGCCCAACGCCTCAGGAGTATCACAGCCCCCTGACCATTCGAGATCTGGGGAATGGACCTGGTCGGACCCTTCCCTCAGGTAAGCGGCCAAAGAAGGTTTCTACTAGTCATGATTGATTATTTCTCCAAGTGATTTGAGGTTAAGGCGTTGGCCAAGGTAACCTCTCAAGTCATCAGGAACTTCGTGTGGGGGGATATCATCTGCTGTCACTGATTGCCCCAGGCCATTATCACAGACAACGACCCTCAGTTTGCCAGCGCCGAGTTCATTAGCTTTTGTGGGCAGCTCGAGATCGATCTCAGGTTCGCTTAGATTCATCACTCCAGGAGCAACGGGTAGGTGGAGGCGGCAAACAAGATCATTGTTAACCACATCAAAAAGAAGGTAGAGAATCAAAGAGGAAGCTGGGTGGAGCAGCTCCTTTCGGTCCTCTGGTCCCTTAGAACCACACACAACACGGCCACAGGAGAGACTCCTTTCAAACTCTCCCATGGGTGTGAGGTGGTACTTTCGGTAGAGTTCGAGGTCTGAATGCCTCGGGTGGTCGAGGCAAGAGAGGGCAGAGAGGAATGGAGGGTCGAGAATGAGGAGGAGCTGCGGCTCTCACTCGACATGGTTGAGGAGCTGCGAGACCTCTCTGCCATCAGTGAAGAGGAAGTGAAGAGAAGAATGGTCAAATACTTTGATAAGCACGTCAGAGTCAAACAATTCGAGGAAGGAGGCTTGGTCTTAAGAAAAGTTGATGCCGCAGGGAGGTCAGCCGCCGTGGGGAAGCTCAATCCCAACTGGGAGGGACCATACATTGTACAGGAGGCG
Source organism: Platanthera zijinensis (assembly GCA_039513925.1). Classification (NCBI taxonomy): domain Eukaryota; kingdom Viridiplantae; phylum Streptophyta; class Magnoliopsida; order Asparagales; family Orchidaceae; genus Platanthera; species Platanthera zijinensis. The sequence continues at coordinate 73,878,186 of CM077081.1, forward strand.
TTGAAGTCAGGAGGGTACCGCCTCCGAAATGTGGAGGGCGAGACCCTAAGTCTCACCTAGAGTGGTGATGACTTAAAACTTTTTTTCCCCTAAGTCATGTAAATGGCATTTCAGTTTCTAATAAATCTTCTTCTGATGAACTTGTGCCCTGATGATGAAAAGTGCAAATGCAAGTCTGCCTCAAACCCCGAGAAGATTCCGCTGCCAGGATCCCATCAAGTTGGCAGGGCTGGAAGTCACTCGGAGGAGTCTTCCCCAGACCCCGAGCAGATCCCGCTGCTAGGCTCCATCAAGCAAGCAGGGCTGGAAGTCACTCAAAGGAGTCTTCCCTAGACCCCGAGCAGATCCCTCTGCCAGGCTCCCATAGCTAGTAGGGCTGGAAGTCACTCGGAGGAGTCTGCCCCAGACCCTGAGCAGATCCCACTGCCAGTCTCCCATCAAGCTGGTAGGGCTGGAAGTCACTTGGAGGAGTCTGCCCCAGACCCAGAGCAGATCCCGTTGCCAGGCTCCCATCAAGATGGCAGGGCTGGAAGTCACTCGGAGGAGTCTGCCCCAGACCCCGAGCAGATCCCGCTGCCAGGCTCCCATCAAGCTGACAGGGCTGAAGTCACTCGGAGGAGTCTGCTCCAGACCCCGAGCAGATCCCGCTGCTAGGCTCCCATCAAGCTGGCAGGGCTAGAAGTCACTCAGAGAAGTCTTCCCCGGACCCCGAGCAGATCCCACTGCCAGGCTCCCATCAAGCTGGTAGGGCTGGAAGTCACTCGGAGGAGTCTGCCCCGGACCCCGAGCAGATCCCACTGCCAGGCTCCCATCAAGCTGGCAGGGCTGGAAGTCAGTCGGAGGAGTCTGCCCCAGACCCCGAGCAGATCCTGCTGCCAGGCTTCCATCAAGCTGGCAGGGCTGGAAGTCACTGAGAGGAGTCTGCCGCAGACCCCGAGCAGATCCCGCTGCCAGACTCCCATCAAGCTGGCAGGGATAGAAGTCACTCAGAGGAGTCTGCCCCAGACCCCGAGCAGATCCTGCTGCCAGACTCCCATCAAGATAGCAGGGCTGCAACTCACTTGGAGGAGTCTACCCCAGACCCCGAGCAGATCCCGCTGCCAGGCTCCCATCAAGCTGGCAAGGCTGGAAGTCACTTGGAGGAGTCTTCCCCAGACCCCGAGCAGATCCCGCTGCCAGGCTCCCATCAAGCTGGCAGGGCTGGAAGTCACTCGGAGGAGTCTGCCGCAGACCCCGAGCAGATCCCACTGCCAGGCTCCCATCAAGTTGGCAGGGCTGGAAGTCACTCGGAGGAGTCTGCCACAGACCCCAAGCACATCCCGCTGCCAGGCTCCCATCAAGCTGGCAGGGCTGGAAGTCACTCAGAGGAGTCTGCCCCAGACCCCGAGCAGATCCCGCTGCCAGGCTCCCATCAAGCTAGCAGGGCTGGAAGTCACTTGGAGGAGTCTGCCCCAGACCCCGAGCAGATCCCGCTGCAAGGCTCCCATCAATCTGGCAGGGATGGAAGTCACTCGGAGGAGTCTGCCCCAGACCCCGAGCAGATCCCTCTGCCAGGCTCCCATCAATCTGGCAAGGCTGGAAGTCACTCGGAAGAGTATGCCCGAGACCACGTGCAGATCCCGCTGCCAGGCTCCCATCAAGCTGGCAGGGCTGGAAGTCACTCGGAGGAGTCGGATAAACTCTAGGCGAACCCAGCTGATGGGCCTTGCCGAACAACCAAGGTTGGACGTGACTCCGGGAGCTCGCCCAGACCCTCCCACTGTCCAATAAGGGCGGGGAGCCTCGGTGGGCGCATGACATAAGAAAAGGAGCTAACCGCTCGCGTCGCGACTGATTGAATTGATGGGTCGACGAGAGGACCTCAGCGGGTCAGCGAGCCAGGAGTGCTGGCCCCGACCTATAACAGATCGGCGAACCCCGGAGAAGGGGTATAGGCGGCGAGAGCTCGGCCAGGCTGGCCCGCGCGAAGTCTTTTTAATGCACTAGCTGGGTTTTTCTCTTCCGATCTACGATGTAAGTGGAGTGGCGAGCCCAGACAAAGGATGCGAGTCGCCTGCTCGCATCGCGGCTAACTAATATCCCCTCGCTCCTAAGTCTAAGTTTTGGATCTCAAACGAACAAACGACCTCACTCGCTCGCAGTAGCAAAATTCAAAAAAATAGCATTTAAGGCAAAATATAAACTGCGAGTGCGAGAAAGAAAATATTTTCATTACAGTAAAAAGAAAAGCAGAGTTCTTTGAGTGAATTTTGGGCGATCAAAAAGGTTAGCTGTTACAAAATCCGGACTTTGGCCCGCAACACTACTGCGACAAAAGTTAGGCGAGAGCAAGCCTCTTGCGAGGCGAGCCCTGAGCGGCGAGCCCCTTATACATGGTGGTAGGAGCCGTCTCCCGGCTTTGGTGCCGGAAGGAACCGCTCCAGTACAACCTCGCTCACCAGAAGCTTGGCACCGTCGCCCCTGAGGAGGTTGGCCCGCTGCAGCGTCTGGAAGGTGTACTTCACCGCGCTGGCCGCATTATTCTGCATCATCACCTCGATCTAGTGATCGTTATAATGAGCAAGATGGAAACCGCTTGTAGACGGCGGCGGGGCAGCCGCTGCAGCCTCCAATGCGTCCACCCCCTTCTGAAGTGCCTGCTTCTCATGTTGGAGGGTGGCGATCTCGGTGTCAAGTTGGGTGGCCGTCGCCGCGTCCTGTGAAAGAGAGAACCACCGAATTAAGTCGCGCAGAAGGGAGGAAAGGCAGAGGCGAGTTGATAAACCTACCGCTCCGCCTAGGTACTGAGCAAGAGCGGCCTCGACCGGGTCGGCCCGCTTCCTTTGCTCGTCCGCCTCCTCCTGGGAGAGTTTGCGGGCCACCTCCTTCTCGTCAATTAACTTGTTGAGGGACGGGGCATTCTTGTCCAGGCGAAGGCACCACCGACCGACAATATGGGCAAGCTCCAGGCTACAAAACTGGGCCCACACGCTTTCATAGATTAACACCCGCGTCACCTCCTCGTTGTAAATGGTGGCGTCTTCTCGCCCGTAGACACCGAAGGAGAGGTTGTAAGCATCCCCACTGCTGGTGTCGTCCTCCAACTAGCTCGGCAGCAGCAAGGACATGAAGACCCGGTTTTTCTCCTTGTCCCATTGAAGCAGCGGGACTCTGGACTCGTCCACGGGCCCCTCACTGTAACCAAAGTTGAGATGCCCCCGGGGGACTGGCTTCCCGACGGGCTGAACCCCCTCTTGCGGCAGCGATGTGCCTGCCTCTGCGGCAGCAGATCTGACAGTCGGAGATGCAGCGGGGGCGGGAACGGTGGACGGTTGGCTCGCAGGGGCCTTGCCTTTGTCGCGGGCCGGGGGAGTTGCGATGCCCGTTTTCTTCGATTTCTTGGACGGTAGCGAATCCTGAGGCCGCTCGCGACTGGGTCGCTTCAGGGAAGTAGGGACCGAGAGCTCGCGGTGGGCGGCGGCCTCCGCCTCGGCCCGGGCAAGCTCGGCGGAAGCGTGCCGCGCGCTCTCTTAGGGAGGATGGAGGGGGATGCCGTGCTCACCTGCAAAGCATGGAACTTAGAAAATATTCGATGGGTTTAAGAGAGCACAAAAGGGAGAACCGCTTACCTTCACCTGGCAAGACGGGGACGAGGTCGTCCAGGTTCCTGTGGAGGTAGGCCACCTTGAAGTTCTTCCTTGTGAAGAACCCAAATAGACCCGCTTCATGGCTGAGTTGGACTGGCGAGAAAGGGACATTGCCGAAGTCCCCTTTGACGAACAAGAACTTCTTGAGCCAGTTATGGCTCTTATTGACCGTCTCCCGCACATTGGCATGTGTGCTGGAGAAGGAGGCGATCCCGTCCTTATTTGCGCAAAAAGAGAACAACTTGCGGAACACTGCAAGACTGAACTCTATCCTCTCCTCTCGTAGAAAGCAGGCGAACCCTACTATTACTGCGATCGAGTTTGGAGTCATCTGCCCAGGGATGACTGCATAGTATTTGAAGACTTGGCGGACTTCCGGCCATAGGGGTAGCCGGAGGCCCGCCTCAAAGTAGGCTGACGGGAATGCGAGCTCATCGGCAGAGAGCTCATTGATTCGCTCCTCCTTTCCGGGCTGCCTCGCCTCAAAGCCCAGCGGGATATAATTGCCGATAGTATCTATAAAATCCCTCTCAGTAAGGGCGGCGAGAGGGAAAACGTGCTCGGAGAAGGTCCAAGCACATTTGCTCCTCCCCTCTGCCTCGCCACTACAACCACCCATCTTGCAGAAATCTTGCCAAGCGGGACAGGGCATTTCTCACAAAAGCTAAGGGAAGGAAGAAGTCTTAAATGCGGTAGGTGAGGAGGGGGTCGGCAGGGCCTATTTATAGAATGAGAAAAGGCGGGAAAATAGTCCTTTTTGCGGGAAGAGTACGGATAGCAATTTAGCCCCGACGTTTCGACTTCCGAACCCAACCCGGGTCCTCGTCAACCCGTCAGCCGGCCGCGAAATGCCCACACCCGCGCCCGCATAGTAGAAGAATGGCCGCGATGCGGGCCCGCCCTGACCCGCGCGCGAGTCACCTGTTATGCGACCCGCGAGCGGCCGGCTCGCCCTCGCCAGTACTATATAACAATGGCTAGGCCAGGCGACTCAGCAAGGCCGAGCCCGCTTGAAGGAGAGCCGGCCGAGCCAGAGCGTCTCGGCCACACCTCCCGTAGAGATCGAAACATCAACAGAGTCAAAAGAAAAGTGCAGCAAACACTCGCCCGTGGCGGGCGAGAGTGGTCGAGAATTATTACAAATGTTCAGATTGTTCGTAGCAAAGAAGTTAGCATTCTAAGTGTTTTGGCCGCTGTATGCGGAGGCGATTTGGACCCGGCGGTTCATAACTTGGGGGGGGGGGGGGCGTGGGGGGGGGGGCTCAATACTGGATCCACTTCCACCTACATTCCCTCCCCACGCTAGTTCGGGGTGGTACGTGAGGATAGTGATACTCGCGGACCGCCGACAGCTCCCGCTGGGTCCGATCAATCTGCTCGGAGGCATGCCTAATTCGCCCCTCGGCTCGCGTAATATGTACGCCCGGGGAGGTTGCACCGTCCTCGTCAGATAGACATCTCGCTCCTTCCAAAGCCACAAGTCGCTCCTCCATCTCGTCCTTATCCTTCTCCACTCTGTTGAAAACCTCCCGTAGCAACAATGTGTGCTTCTAGAACAATCGCGTCACTTGCATCTTCATCTTCTCGGCATCGAGCGGGTATCCCAGGTATTCCGAGATGCGGTCCATGTCAGGGGGAGGCGAGTACCCCTCGCTCATCTCGACGTCGAAAGAGGAGACCGTGTTATAGCATGCAGAGGTAAGATCAAAAGAAGCCGACAATGGTAAGCGAGCTAAAGCCAGAGCATTTACTTGGTGTTGGCACGTCGCCCGCACCATCAGCAGGCCGAGAGGTGCCCGACCGACCCTGGAAGGGTTCTCCTCCAAGAGTAACGAAGGGTTTCCCCAAACCGTGGGGCCTTGGCGACGGAGGCGCCATAGGAGGGATAAGCGCCTGTGGCAAAGGATTAGCGACCCGATCGGCCGCCACCAGGGCGGAGTGCCTGGGTTCTCCCTCATCTGTCCCATCCCCGCGAGGCGTCTCCTACCAAAAGAAAAGGAAAATCAGAAAGCCGAGTGGTGGATCAAACAAGAGAATCATATATACCTCAGGGGTGACCTCAGCACCGTCGGCCGAGCTAGAGGCGGGGTCATCGCGCGCCGTAGACCGCCAGATGATCCTCCCCTTCTTTGGCTTGAAAAGGGGGCCAAGTGACATGCGCGCCAACCACGGGGAAGCTTCGAGAGCTCCGGGAACCCTCCCTCGCAGCCGCCAAACGAGCCCGCATCTCCTCAGACATAGACATCTTCCGACTATGAATCGCAGAAGAGGGCAAAGAAGAGGAGTTATCCTAGAGGTCCGATAGCTTATTTATAGTGTAAAGGTGGGCCCCCACCAAAATATTCCCTCTAGCTCAGCAGTGTTTTCGCCGAACATGAGGGGTTGGATGTTTCTTTCCGAGCCTTTGCAAAGCTCGCAAAGAGCGGGGATTATGTACAACCCCGTGTTCGCCGAAGGGACTCAGGCAAGTAGGCGGGTCGACCCCGGCCCGCACCTCCAAGGATCGCCCAGGAGGGCCAGCCTGGCCCGTGCCCTCTCAAACGGGTCACCCTCCGACCCGCGCCTCTTAGGCGGGTCAACCTCGGCTATCACGACCCGCATTTTCCCCGAGGTTAAGAAGTATCAGAATAAGGGAAAATACGCGTTGTGATGCCACGTCGAGCAGGGGATAACTGCCGACGCTCAGGAGACACACCAAAAACCATAAATCTTAAGTTTTAATTTAATAGAAAACCAGTTTACTAGAAGGCCGTATCCCTCGGCACCGTGGATCAGCTAGTCCACGCTAAGAAAATATATATATGCTACAACGGAAAAATACTTTGATTCAGTTAATTTGACACCTTAAATGAGCATAAGGGTCCATCCGAGACCACTTAGAGAATGCACGACACCTAATGTGAGTAATATATATATATATATATTAAAAGATGTTTTACGCGCTATGAAAATAGTATTTTAATTGGAAAACATGTTATGCATGAGTACATATAGTAGTTTAGGGTTTTAAAATACCTAACATGCAACATAGCATAAATCCTTCCCAGAAGCAAGAAAACAACCCCAAGAGGGAAAAACACAGCAGTCTAAATTCATACTTAGCAAAACAAGTAAGCCACCTGTGGGCGTCGACAACCCGACATGAACCCCCGATGAGTGTGCATGTCCATACAGAGAAGAAGGATTACTACCTCACAAGGAACTGATCTGCAACTCCGCTACCCTGGAGGCTATGAGCAAAAACCCAGCAAATGGAATCAGCCGCTCAATCGGCTACAACCTGGACCTGAGGCATTTAAGAAAAGAATTGCCTCAGCAAAGAAAATAAACCAAAGAAAGGAGTGTCAGAACACTAAAGAAACAAAGAAGGGTTTTCCAACCCGGCGACAAGGCACTAATTAACAGAAGCAGGAAAAAAGAATTATTGCAAAAAGGGTAATAAAGGCAAATCACACCATGTATGAGCACAAAAAAACTACCTGCTCTGGAGAGAATTCACCTGCAATAAATATGCATCAGAATAAAAGAAGGGAGAAAACAATAAGAAACTAACAGTCCTAAGCTTGTTGGCAAATGACTGGGGTGTCTAAACAAGGGGCTGAAAGGTGGGGCCACACTGCCCAACACCAACAACCAGACCCCAAAAAAATGCTCAAGGGTGAAACACAGCCGATGGCAGCTACATGGTCCACACACCCAACAAGTTGGCCACACTGTCCAAACTTAGTGGTGGCCACATCTCAGCACACACAATTCACCCCTCAGAGCCCAAAAATCCACACCCCCTCCAGTCAGAGCCCACGGGTCGACATGCAAAAACTAGCCGAACACTCCCAAAATCCCCCCCTTAGAAAGGTAGAACTTTACCAACAACCCTAAAGAAGCTCACATCCCAAGGCTACACCAGTAGCCTAAAAAAACTATGGCGTTGAGTGAGGTACCCTCACTCGACGCCAAAACGATCACGGCGTTGAGTGAGGTACACTCACTCAATGCCATCGGGCTGAACTTATGGCGTTGAGTGAAGCTTCTTCACTCAACGCCATCTGGCTAAGCTATAGCGTTGAGTGAAATCTCTTCTCTCAACGCCATCTGGCTAAGCTATGGCGTTGAGTGAAGTCTCTTCACTCAACGCCATCTGGCTAAATTGATGGCGTTGAGTGAAGCCTCTTCACTCAACGCCAAACCAGCTATGGCGTTGAGTGAAGCCGCTTCACTCAACGCCATCAGACTGACAGCGATAAAAGGACTTGGCGTTGAGTGAAGCCTGCTCACTCAACGCCAAACCTGCCATAGCGTTGAGTGAAGCCTCTTAACTCAACGCCAATGGACTTAACCGCCAAAACAAGCAGTGGCATTGAGTGAGCTCACCTCACTAAATGCCAGACCTGCTTTGGAAATTAGTGAGGTTGACTCACTCAATGCCTCAGCACTTAACCGCAGAAAAGAAACTGGCGTTGAGTGAAGGACCTTCACTCAATGCCTGGGTCCTTAGCCGTAACCCAACACCTTGCGTTGAGTGAATAGACTTCACTCAATGCCTGGGTACTTAGAATTTTCTAAAACCCACTCTCCACTCTTCTCAAAGCCAGTAAGCAGAGCCTTAGAAAATTAATTCCAAGGCTCATGTTGCTCTTCCTTACCCGACCTAGCAGTCCTAACCTTAGCCTTAATACACCATTAACCCTAGGCTAAAACTCAAACAAGCTGCTAATTAAGCTACTAACCGGGATAATTGAAAGGAAGGACAGAATAACCCAAAACAAAACAGCCCAAAGTGGCTGATTCAGCTATTTGCACAGGAAATATAATGAAATAAAGGAGTTGAGCAAGCTTTACAAACACAAAGGGGGCAAGGGCAAGGGAGCCACTTTCCTCAACCAAGGGCTAGCTGCAGCTTCACCTCACAGGTTGGCACCGGCTGTAAGGCTACTTAGTAAAAAGAGATCTTGAGATTAGAGAAGAGGAAGAAGACCAAACCCTTGCTCCTACAGGCAGCCCGATAAGCCCAAAAAAATACTTACCTAGGAGAATAGCTCTCAGCGGGAGCAACTCAAAGCTGGAAATCCCCGGCAAACCGAGCTCTAGAGCGGCTGGAATCCATTGGACCAAGCAGCAGCTTCTCCGTCCGCCTCTTCCTTCCGCTGGAAGCTTTTGCTCGGGAATGGGGAAGGAGATAAAGAGAAAGCTTGGGATATACCCCCACGAGCTAATATTATATTATTACTTAGCCCCACTAAGCTATTAGAATAATAATACTTAGCCATCACTAATGCTAAGAAAATAATATCTTAATACCACATAACCGGCCACTAAGCTAAAGCTTATCACAAAAGCTATCCCGAGCCCCCTAGTTCTACTACACTCAGCCAGCACTCACACAAGCTCTAACTAAAATATATATAGCAATATATCTAGCAGCCACTATAGCTTGACTCATGCTTATCCTCACAGCCACCAAGCTCTCCCGAGCCCCCACCCAGCCAGCACACTAGAAGCAAACATATATATATATATATATAATATATATATTAACAGCCACTTGCTAAAGAAGAGCAAGGCTGGGCAGCCAACCCGAGCCTCTGCTGCTACTAGCTACCATATATATTTATGTATACATATATACATATATATATATATATGAACAGAATAAAATATATAAACATATATATACAATATGCAACACCTAATGTATATATATATATATACATACATATATATGCATATATATACACACACACACTAACACAAGGAATATATACATATATATACCTAAATAAATATTCACCACACGAAAACAAAGGCTAAACCTACTTAGCCTGAAACAAGCATCGGCCTTACCTAGCTCGATCACACCAGGCCACACACAACAAACGAGCGGCCACTACTTGCTAATAAAACGCACGTCGAAACGACGCGAAAAACGAACGATTCTCGGATTTCGACAAAACTCGCCCCATAGCTAAACACCACAGCTACAACACAATGGCGAAGTCAAAAATAACATCCGACGATCAAAACTTGGGCTAACACTGCCCGAAGCCAAAACACAAGCATTCCCTGAGAGGCCCAGCCGAGCCACCAAAACAGACTCCGGCTTGCTGGGGAATCTTGCAAACAAGCTCCTAATGGATCACTAGAGTAACCTAAAGAGCTATGAACACGCTCTAATAAAGGCAAAAGCCGACAACGCGATAACGAAATGCCAAGCAATGGTCAAACAAAACACAGAAAAAAAACCGAGGGCATTACAGTCAATCCCCCTAAAAGAAAGTTTCGTCCCGAAACTTTACACACAACCCTTCTAACAAATAGGGAAAAAGAACAATCTAAACAAGAGCCATGAAAAGAGTGCAACATACCAGGCACAAGTCAGGGGAAAAGGTGAGGGTAAACCTCCCTCATAGCTGACTCCAGCTCCCAAGTCGCGCTTTCAACATCGTGGTTCTTCCACAAGATTTTCACCATAGGAATCATCTTCTTCCGTAACACGCGATCCTGAGTATCCAAAATTCGGATAGGCACCTCCATATAAGAAAGGTTCAGCTCTAACGGAGGCACAAAATATAAAACCTTCCTGTCACTAAGCACACACTTCCGCAGCTGACTGACGTTAAAAACATCATGCACGCCGAGAAAATTTGCGGGAAACTCCAGCCTATAAGCTGCCACACCGATACGCTCAGCAACCCTGAATGGCCCCACATATATCGGGTCCAACTTTCGGTCTTTTCCAAATCTCTTGACCCCAGTCATCGGGGAAACTTTTAAAAATACCTTATCCCCCACAGCAAATTCCAGATCTGTTCTACGTCGGTTGGCATTCTTTTTATATCTCTCTTGGGCTATTCGAAGCTTTTCCCGAATAAGCTTCACTGAAATTTCCATCTCCTCGAGAGCCTCTAGACCCAGCAACGGTCTCTCGCCAACCTCAGCCAAAAACAAGGGAGTCCTGCAGCGCCTCCCATATAAAGCCTCAAACGAAGCCATTTGTAAGCTTTTCTGATAGCTATGGTTATAAGCAAATTCCATAAGCCGCAAACACTCGTCCCACGCCCCACCATGCTCCAAAATATAGTATCGAATCATGTCTTCCACAATCTGATTTACTCGCTCTGTTTGGCCATTGGTCTGCGGGTGGTAAGCAGTGGAATACCTCAAATCTATCCCCAATCCTTCCTGAAGGCTCTTCCAAAAACGAGACGTGAACCTGGAGTCTCAATCTGATATGATGCTTATGGGGACGCCATGCAATCTGATAACCTCTTCCACATACAGCTCAGCTATCTTTCTCATTGGGTAATCAATCTTGAATTGCACGAAGTGGGCACATTTCGTCAGTCTGTTCACGATCACCCATACCGAATCATGCCCCCTCAGAGACCTTGGTAAGCCTGTAATGAAATCCATCGAGATGCTTTCCCACTTCCAAGTAGGAATCTCCAAGGGAGTTATCTTTCCACCTGGTCTTCCATGATCAGCCTTTACTTGCTTGCAAGTGTTGTATTCATAAACAAATTTGGCTATGTCTCCCTTCATCCCGTACCACCAGGCAATCTTCTTTAAGTCGCGGTACATCTTAGTGGATCCTGGGTGGTAGGCAACGCTAGAACCATGGGCTTCCCTGCACACCAAAGTCCTAATATCGCCAACAGCGGGAATGCAAAATCTTCCTCGGTATTTCAAGGTACCCAAATCATCTATAGAAAAAATCTGGCAGCTCGACTCTCTCAGCTCGAACATACAACCGCAGAAGTTCAGGATCATCTTTCTGATGCAATCTCGTAAGCGCAATCCATGAAGGCTCTGGCGCTGCCAGACTACTCTGCCCACCACAGCTACCCACAGAAATGTCCATCAATAGAAACTCCTCTACCAATGACTCTGCTGTGAGGACAAAGATCTTTCCTGATTTCCGACTCAAGGCATCGGCCACCACATTGGCCTTCCCCGGATGATACTGAATCTCAACATCGTAGTCGGCCACGTACTCTAACCATCGCCGCTGACGCAGGTTCAACTCCTTCTGCGTGAAGACATACTTCAAGCTCTTGTGATCAGTAAAAATCCTGCACTGCACATCATATAGAAAATGACTCCACAACTTCAGAGCATAAATCACAGCAGCAAACTCCAGGTCGTGCGTAGGGTAATTCCTCTTATGAATCTTTAGCTGTCTCGACCCGTACTCAATCACCTTTCCGCCCTGCATCAGCACACAACCCAGCCCGACATGTGAAGCATCCAAATATACCTCATACTCAACACCTTTAGCAGGCAAAGATAGAATAGGGGATGAACATAGCCTTCTCTTTAGCTCCTCAAAAGCTTCTTCACACTTATCATCCCAAACAAAGGCCACATTATTTTGTGTCAACTGGGTCAAGGGCGCAGACAGGGTGGAGAATCCCTTCACAAATCTTCTGTAATAACCTTCCAAACCCAAGAAGCTTCTGATCTCACGAGGAGTAACTGGTCTCGCCCACTCCATAATAACAACGATCTTCTCTGGGTCTACTGAGATACCCTCCTTGTTCACCACATGGCCTAGGAAAGATACTTGAGGCAGCAAAAACTCACATTTGCTCAACTTGGCAAAAAGCTTATGATCTCTCAGAGTCGCCAAAACTAGACGCAAATGTTGATCATGCTCTTCTGCACTCCGGGAGTAAACCAAAACATCATAAATAAAAACAATCACGAACTTGTCTAAGTACTCCTTGAACACGCGGTTCATCAAATCCATGAAGGCCGAAGGTGCATTAGTCAAACCAAAAAACATGACTAAAAACTCAAAGTGTCCATGACGAGAGCGGAACGCCATCCGCGGAATATCAGACTCCCGAATCCTCAACTGAGGATAGCCCGAACGAAGGTCTATCTTTGAAAATACAGCACTACCACTCAACTGGTCAAACAAATCATCGATCCGAGGCAATAGGTACCTGTTCTTGATTGTAACCTTATTCAGCTCTCTATAGTAGATGCATAGCCTCATCGACCCATCCTTCTTCTTTACGAACAGAACAGGTACACCCCAGGGCGACGAACTCGGCCTGATAAAACCTTTTGCCAACATCTCATCTAGCTGGATTCGCAGCTCCTCCAGCTCTCGCGGGGCCATGCAGTACGGCGCTGGTAAAAATGCTCCCGGGCTGACCGTCGTCCTTCACGAAATCCAAGCGCTTACCCTTACACTGGATAACCGCATCATAACTGGACAACCAATCCATGCCTAGGATGACATCAAAATCCTCTAGATCAATCACTAACAGATCTACCCTGGCTAGAAAGTCTCCCAACAAGATTGGGCATCCCTGAATACCCAAGTCTGATATCACAGAGTCACCCGAAGGAAACTTGATGTTGAAAACTCCACCAACACGATCTAGGCCCAACTGGAATCGCTCCACGAAAGCCCTAGCAATAAAAGAGTTGGTGGTGCCAGAATCGAAAAGAATGCACGCCCAATGGTTCTTTACCTTAAATCTCCCTATACGGCAACCCATATAACTAAGGGAAAAACAAAAGCTAAACTATATAAGAGGTAGAAAATTCAAGTTAGGAAGAAATCTAACTTGAAATGACCTGGGTCGAAGTCCCCGCTTCTTCTGTAGAGATAACATTAAGCTTCCCTTTGCCTTTATCCGCACGCGGGGGTGGCAGCAACGCCTGCAAAGGAACCACTTGAAGAACGGGCTGCGCCTGAGGGCACTTCGACTTGAGATGGCCCTTCTGCCCACACTGAAAGCACGCTTTATCTTTTACCCAACAGCGGGCCATATCATGACCCTTCCTTCCACACCAGGAACACACTACATCCCCTCTGGGAGCGCCCTGAATAGCATGGACCTGCTCTTTCTTCTGCGCTGCCAATCTCTTGAAGCACTTCTCCAGGGGGTGGCCTGGCCTGCCGTAGAAGTAACACGTCCCCTTGGTCTTCTTCCTGGAAACTGCATCAGGTTCCTGGGGGCCTTTCCCCCCAGCAGACTTCCGCTTGTCTTGCCTCGCCCGCTGGCCTCTGTTCTTTGCATTCTCAATGGCCTCAACTTTCAAAGCAGCTTCCACCACGCCTGTATAGCTTGCAGATCCATAAGCACTTGCTAACTGCTGGACATCACTTCTTAAGCCGCCAAGGAAATGCTTCACTCGCTCTGCCTCAGAGCTCACCATGCTGGGTGCAAACCGACTCAGTTTGCTGAACTCAATCTCATACTCACTAACTATGAGCTCCCTCTGCTTCAAATGCAAAAATTCATTCATCAGGCGATCCCGCTCGACCGGGGGCAAAAACTTCCTCAGTAGCATTTCCTTAAAGGTATCCCAAGAACATCCTTCCTTCAAGCTTTACTTTTCTCGCAACCACCAAGTCTTTGCTAGACCCTTGAGCTGATAAGCAGCGATCATCACCCTCTGATCTTCAGTGACTCTAGAATAAGAGAACATCTCTTCAATTGCTATCAGCCAATCATCCAAAATCATGAAATCCGCTTTTCCATCATAGGTAGGTGGTCCAAGTCGCTGGAATTAAGAAATAAATGTCACCTTCGGTGGCACCACAATAGGAGGAGGAACAGCTACACCCCCAATGGGGTCCTGAGCTCTCTGAGCCTGCCCTGCCACTACTGCTACCAACGACTGGATCTAGCTCTGCATGTCAACCATCTGTCTTGCCAAGGCTTCATTACTTAGCCGTAAGCTCTCAATCAGGGCCTCGCTCTGGGATCCCGAAGACTCACCCACAGATTGGGGAGTCGATCGCATCGCAGGACACTTCGCCATCCTATAATCGCACCAACCCTAGTTAAAACCCATCCCGACTACTAAAACAAGCCTACTCGGTACAGACAAGCATACTTAAATATGAATTGTAACTGCAAATCTTGCTCTGGGATTTGTTTTATAATGATGAAGTCATGCTTATCCTAAGATGGCTCACAACCATCACACTAACTCATGTGCCTAAATCATGAATGCATGCTTTTATATTCGTTTTGACTCAAAACCATCACTACAAGAAAACTGACCTTTAGTGACAAAAATTTAGTGACCAAATGTATTTTGTCGCTAAAGACATATCTATAGTGATGAATTGATCATTTAGTCACTAAAGACATATTTTAAGTGACAAAGTCAAAGTTTAGTCACTATAAAAATATTTTTAGTGACAAAGTCAAAGTTTAGTCACTATAAACACATCTGTAGTGACTAAAGAAATCTTTAGTCACTAATAATGCAACTTCAGTGACAAACATTTAGTGACTAAATATATTTAATCACTAAAGACAATTTTTGTGACGAAATAATGTTTAGTCACTAAACACATATCTTTAGTGACAGAAGTCAATATTAGTCGTTGTAGACAGAACTTTAGTGACAAAAAATTAGTGAAAAAAAATATTTCTTCAATAAAAACATATCTATAGTGTCGAGGTAAAAGTTTATTCACTAAAGACACATCTTTAGTGACGAAACAAAATTTGAGTCACTAAAGACATACATTTAGTAATTAACTAAGTACAAGTTCTATTGCTAAAGAGTAATGACATAACTTAGTGACAAAATATAAGTTTGATCACTAAAATAAACTTTTAATAGTATTAACAACCCAAAATAATTTAGTCACTACATTATTTATTTAGATAACAAAGAAATAGTTAATAGTCATCAAAATTTGGAGTTCTCTACATAAAAAATTTCATTTATTCCCTCCTAAATGAAAATGATTTTATAATAAAATATAATTAAACATATAATGTAAACTAATTAATTTCGGCTTGATTAGCTCCAGCCCCATCCAAATTCTCTCCAAAATTAATGAAATAATCTCCTAACCTCTCTCCTAAATAATTTGTGGCGATAAAAATATTGATCTCTTGAGATTTTCTTTTTGTGACCAAACATATATTTTGTCACTAAATTTTCAACATCAATTATTTTGTGACCATGTGTAAAATTTAATCACAAAATATGTTTTAGATAGCGACTAAATAAAATTTTATTACAAATTGCCAAATGTTAGTGATAAAAAAATATTTTCATTACTAAAATTTTTAATTTGTATTGTGACTAAAATAATTAGTCACTAATATGATCATCCCCCCTAATAAAAATTACTTTCCTGCAAAATAAAAGGAGTGATGCTTGTATGTCTATTTTCAATGAGCTTTATAAATAAAACTATTTGTATACTTAAACAGGAAATTTCACATATTTCAAAAAGATTTAACAGTTTCAAAAACAACGCATCTAAGGACTAACTAAAACTCATTTTAAAGATATTATAATTTTCAAATGACTGGGAGCACAACTCACCTACAAATTTAAGATGATTTATTTAACAAGTTTCATCAAAAATACATATTCAGAAATCATTGTGAAGATATCAAAAATATTCAAATATTACTTAGTTACTTTTCTTTAATTATCACAATAAAGCATATTGATCAATTTTCCTCATCTTTCTAGCCAGCAACACTAAAACACAAAGTTTCATCATAATAACACACCACAAGTTTAAACTGTAAGCACATATGCATATACCGCCTTCAGGTAGAGAGGACAAAATTTACCCCAAATATCGAAAAATAGAGATCATTTGTTCAAATAAAAAAAAATTCTACCAAAACCTAAAAATCAGTATGCACGCAAATGCTCAGCTACGAAGGGAGACTAAAATAGAACCCTGAAACGAGCTAAAATCACCATGAAATTGCCCAAAAATTGGACTGAAATCAAGCAAAATAGGGCTCGTCGGCCGCTCATGGAGGTTGAAAATGTCGACGTGAAAGGGGCGGAATACCTTCCCTGTTGGAGTTGTGGAACACTTCCGGTCCTCTTGTTTAATTTCTCACACCATGTTCGCCCAAATAAGCTTAGAGGAATCGAAGTGTGAATCTCTTCGACATATCCGGCGCTCACGACAGCGGGGGTCCCGCTGTCCGGACAGCGGGTAGGGGTCTAGGGGGCAGCGTCCCCGGTGGGGGCTCGGGGGCAACGCCCCCGAAACAAAATCAGTTTTGGGTTTCCCGGGTGTGCGGATATCTGCCCGTTTTCGCACACGCCCTATTTAAGGACTTTTTCCGAGTTTAGGATTATGGTTCTGAGGGTTTTCAGCTGGGAGGTTTTTTGGAGGCGCTTACGAGGTTATTCGTGGAGGAGCATTTCCGGCGGTGGTTCCTCCGGTTCTTGTCCAAAGAAGAAGGAGAGAAGGTAGGATCAGTGAGATACTTTTAACCTTTGTAATCTATAACTTTTTTTGGTTAATACATGAAGGAAGAGGAGGAAGGGAGAGAAGGCGTAGCCTGATTTTGGGTGAACTTTTGTAAATCTTCGTGTTTGTGCTTTGCTTGCATTGATTTGTCTTATTTGTCCATTCGAATTTCTTTTCTCGGCGCTCGGAATC
Source organism: Platanthera zijinensis (assembly GCA_039513925.1). Lineage (NCBI taxonomy): Eukaryota > Viridiplantae > Streptophyta > Magnoliopsida > Asparagales > Orchidaceae > Platanthera > Platanthera zijinensis. Next base: position 73,895,217 of record CM077081.1, read on the forward strand.
TCCACATTCCCGTTGATGCTGGTGTCGACGAGAAAGGAGGTGGTGTTTTCTGGCGCCGATAGGGTTCAAAAAGAGCGGCTATATTGGGGAGAGAAGGGGAGACGTGCAACTAAGTTCCAAAAACCTCGAATGGCATGAGAAGGGAATGGGAGTACCGATTGGGTTGTGAATAGCCTTTGAATAGAAATTAAAAATTAGAGTTTTAAGTTATTTTATTTTTAATTTACTGTATGTTGTGTCTATAACAAAAATTAATGTGTCCATTCATAACTAAGTGTTAGTTTCCTCCTACAAAAATTAAAAACAATTTATGGGTAGTTCCCGTTTCCGCCACTCCCAAATTAATAATAGGCAGTTTTCCATTCCCAAATTAGTAACCGGCAGTTTCCCCCACCTCCATCAAATCCCGCATGTCCCCTTTTCTTCTGCTCTGAACCATCTCGCGCTGCAGCCCTTGAAGAGTGTCGAACGCCGACAAAACTCCCAAAGTGGCGTGAATTTTTGTTTGCGATGATCTCTTCTCCTAAGCCTGCCACCATGCTCTCCCTTTTTCAGCGAGGACAGGTAACGATAAACCCTTTCTCATTTGCATTTCTATTCGGAAGTTTCTCCCACCTCCGCCTCTACCAAATGATGACGAACACATGCCAAAGAAGTTAGGGCAGACCCAAGAAGTTAGGTGCCAGGGTGTGTTTTTTTGTTAATCGCGTCTTGTGTGATGCCCTATTTTCCCTTTCCCTTGCTTCGCCTGGCCGCAATCCGCCGAAATCCAGATAAATTTTCGATCTTCTTCCTTTGGCAGTTTGGCTCTCCGGCTCTGCACCCTTTGGTGGTCGTTGTTCATCTTCACGACTTCGAGCAGTCTTCTCTCGATTGATTGGAGGGTTGGAGTCCGTTCATCAGTTCGTCTCCTCTCAACCTCTGTAAGTTTTGCTTTTCTCCCATTCGGAATTCTGATCTCTTACTTGACTCCCTTCAACATAGGGTTTAGGCAATAATTTCCTGCTGCAAATCCACTATGGCAACAGTCTGAGTGTTTTCTTCACTTGTTATTGGATAATGAAGTATTTTTGCTCTCTTCAATTTAATTTATTACTAATTTTTATGGACATGAGTAGTTTTCCCCCTTTCTAGTTCTTGCCCTATTGCCTTTTTCCCTTTCCAGTCTACTGTGTGATTGTTTATTCGCCACCAAAGAAAGATCTGTAGCATAAAACCCTCCTCGTTGGCGGATGACATCCAGCAGTATGACCTCCATCGTACATAGGATGAAGTGTTCCTAAGCACTTACAAAATAAGCGATCCTAATAGAGATTTATGCTCCTTTTTAACCCATATTTTTGCATTCCCAACAAAAATAGTGAAATTTGGAAATAATACCTATAGGAGATTAGCAGTGGGGAAGAGATTGAAGTTAATATCTAGATTGGCCGGTTAGTAGCATTGTAGAGAAGGTAGAGGTTCATCCGGCGAGACTAGGTTTCCGTCGTGCGATCCAGGGATGCCGGTGGGGTAGAGTTTAATGCAAGCAAAGGTGAGGGAAACAATATAGGGCAACATATGTGGTGGAGCAAGTGGGAGGGGTACATGATCGCATGAAAGGCTCTTGCAATTTGGGGGTTATTTTCTTTTGTTCATGTCTATTATTTGTTGCTGCAATAGAAATTGAAAATATACATTTTCTTTGTTAAAATTATAAAACCATTGTCTTTATTTACAGTTTCATGGTTATTGTTTGGTTCCTGAATCTATTTTATATATGCTTCAAATGTATAACAACATAACTAAATACCTTAATCAATAACTTTTTCCCAACTTATGTTTAAGATTTTTCATTTTATACTTTGATTAGGCTAATAATTTGTTGATAATTTTATGCGATTCAGATAAATTAATTCGATTATCTGATTCGGATTAGCTAATTTACTTTTATGCAATTCAGATAATTTAATGAGATAATGTTATGCAATTCTTAATTACTCTTCTACCCTTTGGTTGAGGTTGAAATATAAATTTTTTTGCACAATTTGTCCACATCCTCTTTACTCTCTACCTTGTTGTAGGTTTGTTATTTGAATTCTATTATGGAAGAGTTGTTTACATTGGAAGAGATCTCGTTAGAAAAACTATGCATAAGTGATTGGAGAATATTAAATGTTGTCGTTTATGAAATTTTTTAGATAAATGTTATAGGAGAGATTAGAGAATTAGTTTCTTTGACATTGTTCTAGGCCAACTTTTCACTCTGGTTAACTTTTGAATTGAAAGTTTTAATGAACTATAAATGTAAGAAAGAAATTAATTTTGTTTGAGAAATATCAAATACATTCTCTCTGATTTAAGTTTATTTTCTAAATAATGGAACCCAACTTATTTTTTAAACCATGTTATATGATAGGAGAAGAAGCAATAAGACAAATTCTTAATCCTACCATTTTCTTCAATAAATTTGTGAAATTTTTTTCGTTACTTTAATTTGTACTGTAAATCCTCAATATTACCTTTATGTTAAATTTTTTCTTTATTTATTTACTGATATGTAGTGCAATGGATAAAACATGGGTGGATATCGGTGATCGGCGACAACCCGCTTACATCAGTGGAGTGAATTCTTTTCTTGATTTTGCTTTTACTCATTCTAGTAGAGGAAATACTATTCGTTGTCCTTGTTATAAGTGTGCAAATAATCATTTCCACACTCGAGAGATTGTCTTTGTGCATCTTATTCTGAATGGAATTGTAAAGGCCTATAAATGGTGGTCAAGTCACGGAGAGGATTATTACATTAACCCAAATAGTGAGCAAAATGATGACGTGGTCAGAGTAGTTGAGGAAGAGATTTCAGAGCAGGATGATATACATGATCTTCTGTATGATTTTAATTTTAATGATAATGGTCATAATGAAGAAGGACGTGATCATGAGGTCCCCAACGAAGCTGTTAAAATTTTTTATGATTTGCTAAATGACGCTGAACAAGAATTATATCCTGGTTGCAAAGAATTTTCAAAAATTCAATTTATGGTCACTTTATTAGTGCTTAAATCTGATTATGGATGGACGGATCGATCTTTTACTGCATTACTTAAAGTTTTGAAAAGAGCAATTCCTTTTAGTGAAAAACTACCAAGTAGTTTTTATGAAGCTAACAAGTATATACAAGAGTTTGGAATGGAGTGTAAGAAGATAGATGCTTGCTTAAATGATTGCATTCTCTATCATGGTAAATTTGCAAATTTAGAGAGTTGTCCAACTTGTGGCACGTCCAGATGGCAATTGAGCAGGATAAATAATACTACAGAATGCAATATGTCATCAGGGAAGAGTAAAAACATACCAAACAAGGTTCTAAGACACTTTCCTTTGATACCTAGGCTTCAAAGGTTATATATGTGCTCTAAGACGACCGAGGATATGAGATAGCATAAAGAAAGGCATCACAATGATGGTAATTTACGACATCCAGCTGATGCCTTCGCTTGGAAGTCATTTGATGAAAAACACTCAGAATTTTCATCAGATGCACGGAATATTAGGCTTGGCTTAGTAAGTGATGGGTTTAATCCTTTTGGTATTATGAGCACAAATTATAGTGTGTGGCCAGTTGTTTTAATTCCATATAATATGCCACCATGGTTATGCATGAAAACCCCTAATTTTTTTAAATCCTTGATAATTCCTGGTCCGGGACAACCTGGGAATGATATAGATGTATATTTGAAACCTTTTATTGATGAGTTAAAAATATTATGGGAATTTGGGGTTCACACTTATGATGCCTATACTAAGTGCAACTTTAACATGCATGCTGCTGTATTATGGACAATAAATGATTTTCCAGCTTATGCTAACCTTTCAAGTTGGAGCACAAAATGTAAGCTAGCTTGTCCGTGCTGTAATAAAGACACATGGTATTTCCGATTGAAGAATGGGTCTAATATGTGTTACATGGGAAGTAGGAATTTTTTAGAACCAAATCATAGATGGCGAAAAGACAAGAAGTCTTTTGATGGAACAGTAGAAATTCGAACAGCACCAAAGGTCCTATCAGGTGATGAAATTTTAGAGCAACTAAAAGATTGTGAAGATGTGATTTTTGGAAAGCTTCAAATGAAAAGAAGGCGGGAAGAAAATTCTCTTCCGTATAATTGGAAGAAGTTTAGTATTTTTTTTCAATTGCCATATTGGAGTATACTTGAGATACGACATTGTCTAGACTACATGCATATTTTAAAAAATATTACTAATAATATACTAGGCACTATGTTGAATATTGATGGAAAGACAAAAGATGATTTGAATTCTAGACTTGACCTTAAAGAAATGGGGTTGAGATCAGAATTACATCCGGTGGAAAATAATGGTTATTATGTCATGCCACAAGCATGCTATACATTAACATTGGCTGAACGAAGGGCAATATGCAATTTCTTAGAGAATTTAAAAGTTCCAGATGGGTATTCTTCAAATATAAAGAGATGTGTAAATGCTAAAGAGGGTAAAGTGTCAAGAATGAAAGCCCATGATTGTCATGTTTTCATGTTGGATCAACTTGCTCCTGCTTTTCGTGGCATTGTTCGCAAAGAGGTTTATGAGCCGCTAGTTGAATTAAGTTTACTTTTTAAAGAGTTGAGCTCTAAGATACTAAATACAGAGATATTGGATAAGCTTGAGAAAAATATTATTATCACACTTTGCAAGCTTGAGAGAATATTTCCTCCTTCATTTTTCACCATCATGATGCACCTACCAATTCATCTTGTACAAGAAGCAAAAATTGTCGGGCCTATACCTTATCGATGGATGTATCCAATTGAGAAGTATTTTTTTTAGTTTTTTAAGATTTCTTTACTTTATCATATTATGTTTATTGAAATAATTGAATTTAATAGATATTTACGTACACTCAAATCCTTTGTGAGAAACAAAGCACGCCCAGAAGGCTCGATGGCGAAAGGATACCTAGTATATGAATGTTTGACATTTTGTTCAAGATATCTAAATAAAGTTGACACAAAGTTTAATCGCCCAGATAGAAATGATGAAGGAAATGACGTGCAAGATTCAAGTTTGTCTATATTTCAAAAAACAGGGAGATCATTAGGTAAAGGTACAGAAAAAGTTCTCGCATATGAAGATTGGAATCAAGCTCAACTGTACATACTAAGAAATTGCCCAGAAGTAGAACCATTTATAAAGTAAGCTTCACATTTTTTACTTCATGCAAATGTATTTTCTTGACCAAATGTAAATAATTCATAAACCTTTTATTATTAGGCAACATCATCGGGAGCTCCTACATGTAGATACTAGAAATATTGGAAAAAGACACGAGACAATTTTTGTTAGATGGTTTGAGTCGACCGTAAGTATCATCTTTTCCAGTCATATTGTCTATTTGTTATTATGTTTAGTATATATGATTGTATTTCATTTTCAACAGATATCAAAGTTATATTATGAGGGAGACTCAAGTGTTAGTACAGAATTTTTACAGTTAGCCCGTAGTCCAAAAAGAGGGGCGATACATTATCCTGGTTATATTGTTAATGGATTTAGGTTTCATACTTATGAACGTGAAATCAGACGCAAAACTCAAAATAGCGGAGTTCTTGTTAAGGGAGATGATCAATCAGGTGGCAGAGAATATTATGGAGTTTTAAAAGATATTATTTAGTTGGAGTACGGTGTTGGACAAAAAGTTGTATTATTTAAATGTGATTGGTGGGATACGTATAATGAAGGCCGAGGCTACAAAAAGGAAAGCAATGGAGTTATTTCTGTTAATATAAAACACAATTTGAGAAGCAATGAACCTTATGTTTCATCCATCCAAGTTAAACAAGTGTATTACGTGCATGATAACAAAAGTAAAGATTGGCGAGTAGTCATAAAGACAGTATCACGCCACTTTTATAATGTCCCATCCAAAGACTTTGAAGAACTTACTCATGATGAAATTAAGTTGTATGATATTGATAATGTCCCATCCAAGGTACTTGATATTGCTATAGATAATGATAATCCTGAAATTTCATTACAAAGACCAAACTATTGAGAAAAGAGCCCAATTCAGTCAAAGAAGAGTTATGCATGATGAAGATTAAAATATTGAAGAATTTGAAGATGGAGGTGATACAAAAATGAAAACTTTTAATGCATATATTTTCCTCTATTTTATATTTTAAGCAACTTTGAACTTTATTTTTAATTCTAATTTCAGTTTTATCTTCTATTTTGTATAGTATTGAAAATCATATTTTTTTCTTATTCTATTTGACTTATCTAAAAAACTAACTTTTTTCCAGGTATTTTAGATCAAAGATATGACGAGTCCAAATACTGGTGTTAAGATCAAAGATTCTCACACAAAAAAGTTTATAGATAATACACCATTGCATTCTACATGTGCCAGAAAATAATCAATTGATTGGAAAACCAAGTCAACCACTTTACATCCACGGTCTACTACAGTACGCATTTGTTCCATTACTAAACTGGATTTTACAACTTCCCACAAGCATCCAACAAAACAATCACAGGTCATACGTGTGTCATCTTATCAACAAATTCCAGCACAAACACCAAGATTACTACATTTGGATCAAGCTTTGACAAAAGATGATCAATATACACATGTTCAGAGTGGGGTTGAACGCATTTCTTCTTATCAACAAATGCCAACACAAACACCAAGATCATTACATTTGGATCCAGGTTTGACAAATGATGATCAACATACATATGTCGAGAGTGGGGTTGAGCACGTTTCTCTTGAGCCTGAGGTTGATCATGTACCTGTAAGTCCAACAAATCCTGAGCTTGATAATAATGGTATCTCTTGCTTATATTTTTTTTATATAGTTTGAAATATATATATATATATATGAAACTTACACTAAAATGTTTAATGACAGGTTCAAATGTAATAAAAAAAGGACACGTGGTCCAACCATGGCGCTTGAGTGGTCAAAGAGGAGACAAAATAATGTGGAGAGGGTGGATGTGTAACTTCCGGCAGAACTTTAAAGATTAGTTGGATACAGAGCTCAAGAGCTCATTACTAAAAGTGGGCGATATGTAAGGCACCATGCTCCTCTAAACGTGGAGAAATGGTCTTTAATTCCAACAGATATCACTGACAAAATAATTAATATCATCTATGTAAGTATACAAATTATTTTATTTAAAAATAGACAATCTTTCTATTATAACTCCACTAATATTGCCATTTTGTATTATTTTTAGGCTGAATTCAATCTCCCACCTGATTCCCATGTACGTGGTGATCTTATATCTTCTCTTCGCCGACATTATAATATTTGGCGCTTTCATTTGCATGCAAATTATTACCTAAAATGGAATACTGATGGCCAAAGACGTGCAAATTGCCCTAAAGACATTGATCCTGAGCAATGGAATTGGCTAATTAGTTACTGGGGTAGTGCGCGATTCAAGGTAAGAAATACATTCGTTAATTTAAATTTAGGAAACTAGATCTAGTATATCATGTTTTGTTTATGTGTTATTATTAATATTGTACATTATACTCAAACATTATTTTCCTTATGCATGTGTTTGTTGATATAGAGGATAAGTGAGATTAACAAGCAAAATAGAAGTAAGCAAAAAATTAAATCTCATGTTGGTACAAAGTCTATAGCGAGAACAATATATGAAATGGTAAGTTTTTTTTTGACATTTATAACATTGATTACATGAAATTGTGTTTTTTAATACTTTGAATTTAATGTTTTGTTATTTTCTAAATGTAGAGGGAAGCTCCACAAAAAGAGGATGAATTACCCATTTACATAAGATTATGGGAAAAAACTCGCAAAGGTAAACATAATGAGTGGCAAGATGATACGTCAGAGGAATTAAATAAAAAACTATTGGAACTTCATGAAGCCCAAATTAGGGAGAATGGTGAAGATAAATTGACCCCTGAAGAAGCCTATACCAAAATACTTGGATATCGTTCTGGTTATATTCTTGGAATGGGGCCGGGACCTAGACCTTCAGAGCGTGGACGTACTAATATACAACATCTCGAAGAAAAAATTCGAGCTAAAGTAGAAGCGGAGATGATGACAAGTTTGCAAGAGATGGAGGATCGAATTAAACAAGACTTTGACGCTAGGGTATCGGCTCTCTTGGAACAAAGACAACTTGAGGATCAAGCAGACATCACTAATTGACATGTTGACTCTAATTTAGTCTTTACCTTGTCTCTTGAGGATAAACAAGTATGTTTTAATTCTAATACATAGTATTTGATAAAGTCTTAGTAAACTTCTTAGTAATTATCTAACGCTTTGCTTGATGTATTAACTTGTAGGTACGGGTGGAGATTTGGAGCAATTATCTCTTTCTTTTTATCCTAGTACTAAGAATTTCTAAGATTGTTTGTTTTTGTTTCTCAGACTTTTATTTTTTATTTGAAACTTACAGTTTATTTCTACTTTTACTATATTGCTACAACTCTATTTGAGCTTTAAAAACTCTATGAATATTTATTTAGTTTATTAAAATTATGGTTTTAATGTTGTGAATTTTTTATCTCTTGAAACTTGTGCTTATCTCTAAATTTCTACAAGCTGTGTTTGGTATTTGCCTAAAATCTATTGCAGTCATGGAAGTACAAATAGGAGATTTGAAAAATAAAAATAACAAGCTGTGTGTGGACATGCTTGAGTGCACCCTAGCTAACTGCAATGATCGAGTGCAGTTTGCACTGGAGCAAATTGCACTGATCGAGTGCAGTTCTCACCGCAGTAAACTACACTGATCGAGTAATGTTTGCACCGCAGCAAACTGTAGCACTGCAGTTTGCACCGCAGCAAACTGCAGCCCTGCAGTTTGCACTGCAGTAAACTGCAGCCCTACAGTTTGCACCGTAGCAAACTGCAGCGCTGCAGTTTGCACCGTAGCAAACCGGCTGCAGTTTGCACCGTAGCAAACCGCGCTGCAGTTTGCACTACAGCAAACCGCGCTGCAGTTTGCACCGCAGCAAACCGCGCTGCAGTTTGCACCACAACAAACTGCACTGCAGTTTGCTTATTGCATTACAGCAAACTGCACTGCAACAAATTGTATTGCAGCAAACTGCACTGAGCTTGCATGCAAATATTTTTAATGTATTTATTTCCAGCAAAACTTCTTAAACTCATTTAATTTCTTGCATATCTTTGACAAATTCAACATTATTTCTAAAATGATTCTCTTGATTCAAAATGCAAGGTTCCAATCATAAGATTTTTTGTTTGTCAGGATATGAGTAGCCTGTTATTAGAGGCATATGGCTAATTGATTTTCTTGATTCAAAATGTACTTTACTTCATTTTTCTTACTATTTTCAGAAAATTGAAGCCTATTTTGAAGTCAAAAGGGAAGACCCATTAGTGTTCAACAAAATTCCTTAATAGTTCCGTGCAATGCAATTTCTTCAAGTTCTCTCCAAGGACAATATAAAAACACTGAGCTTGTGCAAGAGAATGATGGATAGAGGAGAATGTCCTCTTGTGGTTGTCTTTGATCCCCACAAAGGGTATGTTTTCTTTGTGCTTTGTACTGTATTGGATTAGTTGGTTCTATAAATTTTTATTTTAGATTTGCTAGTAGCTTATAATCGTAGAACAAATTTGCTAGCAGCTACCACTTAACTGGACACTCAAATAATAACTCCCTAAATATTTATTCACTTGAATTATTATTATTTCTTTGATTCTCTTGATTGGTATAAATTTAAATTAGTTATGCCTAAAATTTGCCCATCTCAAGTCTATGCAGTATGCTAATTCACTGGTGGAAGCATGCCACTTTTCATCTTTGCTATACTTATTGACTTCCAGACATAAAGTTTCAGGTAAACAAACCACGATTGAATCTTTGTTGCGTTATTACTTTGACAATTCTAAATAACTTATTTTAAAAATTAATGGAGCAAATTAATGGTTATATTCTTTAAGCTCTTGTTTTGCAAGTTTCTGGTTTGAAATGCCTGAATTATAGATCAATTTAAGAAGAATATCTTTAACTAGAGCTTCTATGTAAAGTGATATTCACTCCATATTATAACTGATATATATGTTATTTCACATCTTAAACATTTTAATTATTTAGTTTTAAAGGTGAAATTGAGAACGGTGAACTTATTTTCTGACTTAGATTATTAAAAGTTTAGAACAACACTAGGTTGCTATATAGATTGTTCACATGACCATGTGTGGTATGCTCGTCATTCTTCATTTCAAACATTAGATTGTTCATATGCTAATATTTCCTTAGTTCTGTGCACCACACAATAGATGGTTGTACTGATTGAGTGCAGTTTGCACCGCAGCAAGCTGCATCGCTGCAGTTTGTACCGCATCAAGCTGCAGCGCTGCAGTTTGCACCGCAGCAAGCTGTAGCGCTGCAGTTTGCACCGTAGCAAGCTTTTGTACTGCAGTTTTCACCGCAGCAAACTACGCTGCAGTTTGCTCCGCAGCAAGCCGGCTGCAGATTGCACCGTAACAAACCGTTTGCACCGCAGCAAAATGCAACGCTGCAGTTTTCACCGCAGTAAGCTGCAGTGCTACAGTTTTCACTGCAGCACGCTGCAGTTTGCACCGCAGCAAACTAGCTGCAGTTTGCACCGCAGCAAACCGCACCGCAGTTTTCTTATTGCACCGCAGCAAACTGCGCTGCAGTTTTCTTATTGCATCGGAGCAAACTGCACTGCAGCAAAAGTGCAGTTTGCACTGTAGCAAATTGTATTGCAGCAAACTGCACTGCAGTGAGCTTGCATGCTAATATTTTTAATGTAATTTTTTCTAGCAAAACTTCTTAAACTCATTTGATTTCTTGCATATCTCTGACAAATTCAACATTATTTTTAATGTATTTTATTTCCAGCAAAATTTCTTAAACTCATTTGATTTCTTGCAATACCTTTTAAACTCATTTGTTGAATCCCAATTGGGAGATTTAACTGAGAATCCGTGCATCATTTACAATGTTTTAGACAATGTTTCTAAGAGATTTACTTGTGCTGGATTTTGTTGCTGATGATAGAAGTATTGCTCTGAGTTATTGGCCTTGTGAGTTATCTTATGAATTGGTTTTGGACATATGATGCACAACTCTGCCAGGTATGCCCATGCTTATTTGAGGTATCTCATGATAATTACATTTGCTAGAGCTTATTTGTGTTTCTTGATGTGATGGTAAACAATTTCATAGTTGTGTTAGGAATTGCAAACTTATTTCAACGTTTTATGATTTTTCATTTTGGTTTTCCATTTAATTCAAGTGGAGACTTGGAGTTTGTATGCGTTTTAACTTTAGTTTCAATGGTTGTCAAGAAGTATAATGTGAGCTTGAGTTTAATTTTGGTTTTGCATTTAGCTCATTTTGGTTTTGCCTGGCGACCTATGAAGCAGAGGTTTTAATTTGTATACTCAACAATCTAGTGGTTTCTTTGGTAAGTTGATCATTCTTGATCTTGTTTTGTTACAGATATCACTATAATGTTACTGATGTAAGACACAACCAACATATTTAAAAAGGGAATGAAGATGGATTGTTTATCAGTGGTGTCTCATCTAGCTTAGATTTATGGGCTCTCATTATGGATGTGGGCACTGGTTTTACTTCTCAAACTTTGTATGCCTCCTTAATTTCTTAAATATTCCTGTACCAAAAGCTTGCATTTGTACAAACTTTTTAGTTTATATTTTTTTGTATTTTGATGTGCTAGTCAGTTTAGAGTGCAAGTCATATTTTGGATTTATGAAATATTATATATTTATAAATTTATCCCCTCTACTAAAGTTCTTTAAGCATATTCTTTCTTATTAGTTATATCCTGGCCAAAAATCAGTTTTCTTATAGTAGATGTTGTAATATTTGATAAAGAGATCTCAATGAAACATAACAAGTGAAACTACAAAACAGTAAGTATGTGCTACAAGCCTACAATGATTGAAAACTTAAGAATATTGGGTTCATGGACAAGTTTTAACAATAAAACTCTCTCTCATAGTGCATGTCTTAATAGGAACCAATGCTGGAAGAACGATCCTAAAGCTAGCCTTAAAGTGCCTTGATATAATTTTGTAGTTATGTTTTGCTTCTTGTTGACTGACAAGGTGTCAATGCTTGATGAGATTATCAACTATGTGAAATTCCTTCAGCTACAAGTTAAGGTATGATTCAATAATATCTATTATTTTGACCTTAATATATTGTTTACTTATATGTTCTTGAATAATGATGTCCTTTTTTTGTTTATTGAAATTTCAGGTCCTAAGCATGTGTTATGTCATCTCATAACATGCTTCCGAGTAACTTCTCTAGATACAACTTACAGCCCAATCATGTGTAGTGATGCATGGAGCTCAAATATTTTCAATTGTCAAGAAGGATCATGTGCCCTTAAAAAAATTGTATTAAGTTTAATAAGAGATGGTAGTTATTTTGTATCGAGGGGTTTGGGCTATCTCCCACCCTCTTTTATCTTAATTAATAAAATAATGTATGTTGGTCAAAAAATTCTCTGCGATGAGTATTTTATTTATTCTTTTGTTTGAATGTTTAATATTGAATTATAAATAATAGTAAATGAATTAGCCTATAATATTTTGTGAGACAAATTGGATCAAATTTAGTGAAAAAATATACCATTTTAGTGACCAAAGTATTATGGTCACTGAGACAACTTTAACTAGGATTAATTTGGTCACTGAAACTTTTCATAGTGACCAAATTAATTAGGTCACTAAAAATCCCGGGAATTAGTTTAGTTAAAAAAAATTGTGACCAAATTCACAAGGTCGTCACTGAAGGCCCGTCACTAAATATCTTTAGTGAACAAAAAAAAAGTCACTAAACATGCAAATTTAGTGATCGAACTATCTTAATCACTAAAACCATTCAGTGACCACAGTAACTTGGCCACTAAATGGTTTCAGTTACAAAATTGAATTGGTCGCTAAATGGTTGTAGTGACTTAATTAGTCTGGTCACAAAAAACACATTCAGTGACTAAATTATGTTTGGTCGCCAAAGCCATTTAGTGACGGGGCTTTAGTGACAACCTTGTGACGAAATTAATTTGATCACTAAATAGCTTTAGGGATCAAAATATAACATTTAGTGATGAAAATTGTCGTCACTAAAAGGCAATTTTCTTGTAGTGCATGTGTGTACATATGTCATCATGCAAATCTTTAGCCTGACACGTTGTGCCCATGAAATGTTATGCTATGCATGTCGTGCTATGCATTCTAAAAAGGCCTTAATGCATGCCATGAGCGGCGTACAAATGAAAATGTTATGCATCCCATACTATATAACATTCCCATGCAACAAAAAAGAAAATTGTGCTAGCCGCATCCATGTGGTGAGGTTATGCATCTCATACTACATAACCCTCACATGTTGCCTCCTATGGTGGATCCATATACGAACACATATTATGCATCCCATACTACATAATATGCCCCGTATACTTCTTTATGCTTATGAGTGTAGTGTTCGTGCTTCGTCCAAGACGTGCTGATGACATATCAGTGAGTGTATGCTTATGAAGCTAAACATCTAATGCAATCAAAAGGACAGGTTGCCCGACCAATTGTCAAGACAACCTCCCTCTGATACCAACTGTCACGACCCGCATTTTCCCTGAGGTTAAGAAGTATCAGAGTAAGGGAAAATACGTGTTGTGATGCCACAACGAGCAGGGGATAACTGCAGAAGCTCAGGCGACACACCAAAAACCATAAATCTTAAGTTTTAATTTAATAGAAAACCAGTTTACTAGAAGGCCGTATCCCTCGGCACCGTGGATCAGCTAGTCCACGCTAAGAAAATATATATATGCTACAACGGAAAAATACTTTGATTCAGCTAATTTGACACCCTAAATGAGCATAAGGGTCCACCCGAGACCACTTAGAGAATGCACGACACCTAAGGTGAGTAATATATATATATATATATTAAAAGATGTTTTACGCGCTAAGAAAATAGTATTTTTAATTGGAAAACATGTTATGCATTAGTACATATAGTAGTTTAGGGTTTTAAAATACCTAACATGCAACATAGCATAAATCCTTCCCAGAAGCAAGAAAACAACCCTAAGAGGGCAAAACACAACAGTCTAAATTCATACTTAGTAAAACAAGTAAGCCACCTGTGGGCGTCGACAACCCGACACGAACCCACCGGTGAGTGTGCATGTCCATACAGAGAAGAAGGATGACTACCTCACAAGGAACTAATCTGCAACTCCGCTACCCTGGAGGCTATGAGCAAAAACCCAGCAAATGGAATCAGCCGCTCAATCATCTACAACCTGGACCTGAGGCATTTAAGAAAAGAATTGCCTCAGCAAAGAAAATAAACCAAAGAAAGGAGTGTCAGAACACTAAAGAAACAAAGAATGGTTTACCAACCCGGTGACAAGGCACTAATCAACAGAAGAAGGAAAAAAGAATTATTGCAAAAAGGGCAATAAAGGCAAATCACACCATGTGTGAGCACAAAAAAACTACCTGCTCTGGAGAGAGTTCACCTGAAATAAATAGGCATCAGAATAAAAGCAGGGAGAAAACAATAGGAAACTAACAGTCCTAAGCTTGTGGGCAAATGACTGGGGTGTCTAAATAAGGGGCTGAAAGGTGGGGCCACACTTCCCAATACCAACAACCAGACCCCCAAAAAATGCTCAAGGGTGAAACACAGCCGGTGGCAGCTACAGGGTCCACACACCCAAACAGTTGGCCACACTATCCAAACTTAGTGGTGGCCACAGCTCAGCACACACAATTCACCCCTCAGAGCCCAAAAATCCACACCCCCTCCAGTCAGAGCCCACGGGTCGGCATGCAAAAACTAGCCGAACACTCCCAAAATCCCCCCTTAGAAAGGTATAACTTTCCTAACAACCCTAAAGAAGCTCACATCTAAAGGCTACACTAGTAGCCTAAAAAAATATGGCGTTGAGTGAGGTACCCTCACTCGATGCCAAAACGATCACGGCGTTGAGTGAGGTACACTCACTCAATGCCATCGGACTGAACTTATGGCGTTGAGTGAAGCTTCTTCACTCAACGCCATCTAGCTAAGCTATGGCGTTGAGTGAAGTCTCTTCTCTCAACGCCATCTGGCTTAGCTATGGCGTTGAGTGAAGTCTCTTCACTCAACTCTATCTTTCTAAAATGATGGTGTTGAGTAAAGCCTCTTCACTCAACGCCAAACTAGCTATGGCGTTGAGTGAAGCCGCTTCACTTAACGCCATCAGACTGACAGCGAGAAAAAGGACTTGGCGTTGAGTGAAGCCTGCTCACTCAATGCCAAACCTGCCATGGCGTTGAGTGAAGCCTCTTCACTCACCACCAATGGACTTAACTGCCAAAACAAGCAGTGGCGTTGAGTAAGCTCACCTCACTCAACGCCAGACCTGCTTTGCAGTTGAGTGAGGTTGACTCACTCAACGCCTAAGCACTTAACCGTAGAAAAGAAACTGGCATTGAGTGAAGGACCTTCACTCAACGCCTGGGTCCTTAGCCGCAACCCAACACCTGGCGTTGAGTGAATAGCCTTCACTCAACGCCTGGGTACTTAGAATTTTCTAAAACCCACTCTCCACTCTTCTCAAAGCCAGCAAGCAGAGCCTTGGAAAATTAATTCCAAGGATCATGCTTCTCTTTCTTACCCGACCTAGCAGTCCTAACCTTAGCCTTAAGACACCATTAACCCTAGGCTAAAACTCAAACAAGCTGATAATTAAGCTACTAACTGGGATACTTGAAAGGAAGGACAGAGGAACCCAAAACAAAACAGCCCAAAGTGGCTGATTCAGCTATTTGCACAGGAAATAAAATGAAATAAAGGAGTTGAGCAAGCTTTACAAACACAAAGGCGGCAAGGGCAAGGGAGCCTCTTGCCTCAACCAAGGGCTAGCTGCAGCTTCACCTCGCGGGTTGGCACCGGCTGAAAGGCTACCTAGGAAAAAGAGATCTTGAGCTTAGAGAAGAGGAAGAAGACCAAACCCTAGCTCCTACAAGCAGCCCGATAAGCCCAAAAAAATACTTACCTAGGAGAATAGCTCTCGGCCGGAGCAACTCAAAGCTGGAAATCCCCGGCAAATCGAGCTCTAGAGCGACTGGAATCCACCGGACCAAGCAGCAGCTTCTCCATCCGCCTCTTCCTTCCACTGGAAGCTTTTGCTCGGGAATGGGGAAGGAGATAAAGAGAAAGCTTTTGGATATACCCCCACTAACTAATATTATATTATTACTTAGCCCCACTAAGCTATTAGAATAATAATACTTAGCCACCACTAATGCTAAGAAAATAATATCTTAATACCACATAACCGGCCACTAAGCTAAAGCTTATCACAAAAGCTATCCCGAGCCCCCTAGTTCTACTACACTCAGCCAGCACTCACACAAGCACTAACTAAAATATATATAGCAATATATCTAGCAGCCACTATAGCTTGACTCATGCTTATCCTCACAGCCACCAAGCTCTCTCGAGCCCCCACCCAGCCAGCACACTAGAAGCAAACATATATATATATATTATATATATATGTTAACAACCACTTGCTAAAGAAGAGCAAGGCTGGGCAGCCAACCCGAGCCTCTGCTGCTACTAGCTATCATATATATTTATGTATATATATACATATATATATATATGAACAGAATAAAATATATAAACATATATATGCAACACCTAATGTATATATATATATATGTACATACATATATATGCATATATATACACACACACTAACACAAGGAATATATACATACATATACCTAAATAAATATTCACCACACGAAAACAAAGGCTAAACCTTCTTAGCCTGAAACAAGCATCGCCTTACCTAGCTCGATCACACCAGGCCACGCACAACAAACGAGAGGCCACTACTGGCTTACAAAACGCACGTCGAAATGACACGAAAAACGAACGATTCTCGGATTTCGACAAAACTCGCCCCGTAGCTAAACACCACAGCTACAACACAACAGCGAAGTCGAAAATAACATCTGACGATCAAAACTTGGGCTAACACTTCCCGAAGCTAAAACACAAGCATTCCCTGAGAGGCCCAGCCGAGGCACCAAAACAGACTCCGGCTTGCTGGGGAATCTTGCAAACATGCTCCTAATGGATCACTAGAGGAACCTAAAGAGCTATGACCATGCTCTAACAAAGGCAAAAGCCGACAACGCGACAATGAAACGCCAAGCAATGGTCAAACAAAACACAGAAAAAAACTGGGGGCGTTACATCGGCCCTCCGACCAGCACCCTCTCAGGCAGGTCAGCCTTGGCCCGCGCCTTCCCAAGCGGGCCATCTCCAACCCGCGTCCCCTAAGCGAGCCAGCCCCGGCCCACATCTCCCGCTGAGTAGAGGCATTGAAGGGCTACTCGCCCAGTCCCCAGTGGGGGGGGGGGATTCCTTACCATTTTGCCCCTACAGGCCTCCCCTTAGCCAGCTAGAACGGCGGAGTCTCGCTATTGGCAGACCTGGGTGGACTGCGCATAGCCGGTCAGGACAGCAGAGTTTGGCTGTTGGTAGGTCAGCCCAAGGGTCTTTCAGTAAATTCAGGCCAGCAGAGGTTAGTTATTTGTAGATCAACTTCAGAACCTATAAATAGGACCGAAGGGGTACCTCAGAGGGCATGCTTACTTTCCTCCCAGTCTTCTAGTGCTTTCTGAGGTACCTTAGCCCGACATTTGGCTAAGGAGGGAAAGCGCTCAGTGATCTTCTGGGTATGTGGTGGGACCTACGCGCTGGGCCCTTGGTCTAGTCCTTTGATCTCTTTTCCTTGTTGTTTTTCTTGCAAGAGCGAAGTAGGTGCGCGACCACCCCTTCCCCACGGGTGAACTCCACAAGAGACTGATTTTCGGTTTCAGCATGTCTGACCCTCTAAAGATGACTTTTAGCCCGTCTTTGACTGGGGTATAATTACGTAAAGCCTTCATGTCTTGGCCATGTGCCGAGAGCATCCACTGTCAAAATATCAGATCAGAGTTGTATTGGCCTTTAGACATACCTGCAAGCATAAACTACTTTAACTTAGGAACCCAAACAAATTTGGGTCTTTGGTTCCTGGTTAGCTTAACACCACTAGGAACATTAACCATGCGAGTGGTCGATCTCGCATTGTTAACATGTAGAGTTACAAAATTAGCAGGATTATACCAGCAATCTACTCCAAAATGACCTATTTTGTTGCAACACCAACAGTCAAATCGGTTGTACCTTATTTGTATTCCTGCTTTACCTTTTGGAGCTGAGGTTCAGCAGGGGCAACATTCTTTAAGGTGGAGGCCTCCTATTTGCATATACACAGGAGCTCCCCATCTCATTAGCCTTAGGCACAATAGATTTAGCTTTTGGTGCCTTCTTATTGTTATGGCCATGTACATACAGACCATAACTCTTCATCTGAATTTCTTCATAAGGTGCTTTGAACACGCTGGCACCAAAGTCATGGGGATGGGTCCATCCCTGTATCTATTCTTGGGCTCTACATAAGTAGGTCGAGCATAATGACCATAGGATGACTCCAGGTCAAATTTGTTCGTCGAGAAGATTACCTTCCTAAACGAGGGTTGACCCATAGGTTCCTTCCCCTGTTCTTTGGTGCTAGCCTTCCTTGCAGCCATACCCTTTCCAGCTATATGGCCAAGACCACTACCCTTCTTCTGAGCTGAAAACTCATCAATGAGAGGGAGAATGGTCTTCGACTTGGAGTAACTCTCAACGAGTTTTATCTCCACCGTGAGCTTTTCTTCCAGCTCATCAAGATATTTCTCTTTCAGACTTAATATCTCAGCAGAGCCCTTGAGTTCCTCTTTAAAGGAGTGGACATCATCTTTGAGAGGAAGTAATTTTGCAATTTCTTCCTTCAGATTTGATTCCACTACCTTGAGGGAGGCAATCTATTTTAGCTGCTTTCGGACAACCTTACGATATTTATCAAAATACTTTAATTGGTGCTCATGCTGAGCCATCAATTCTGATTCATCCTCTTCAGAAGAATAGCATTCCTGACCATTAGTCGACGTTTCAGACTCAGAAAGTATTGTATGTGAATTTACCTTCTCGTGGTACTCAGAGTCGCCCACTTCCTCGTCTTAATGTGTCATAAGCCCGAAATAGGCTTCCTCATTTGTTGAGCTTGACTCACTCAAGTCACTGTTGCTGAGAGTCTTCGACTTCTTGGCGACGAAGCTCTTTTC
The DNA here is from genome assembly GCA_039513925.1 of Platanthera zijinensis. NCBI lineage: Eukaryota > Viridiplantae > Streptophyta > Magnoliopsida > Asparagales > Orchidaceae > Platanthera > Platanthera zijinensis. The sequence goes on from CM077081.1 coordinate 73,914,479, forward strand.
TTCTTTTCTCTTTCCCTTGAAGGATTTCTTCTCCTCTTTTTTGGAGCCTTCCTTCTTCTTGTATGGGTGAAAGTTATCTAGTGTCAACTAACTTCACCTATGGGGGGGGGGGAATAGGTGATTTGCAGTCTTTTGCGGAATAAAAAATAACCTGCACAAACAACAAATATAGCACAGAAAAGCACACCAGAAATTATAGTGGTTCCCCGATTTGGGTACGTCCACTCTCCCCCTTCGACCTATCTCCCAACAAGGGACGACTCGGTCACTTCACCAACCAGATTGAAATCCAATCCTCACACTATGGAAGAAACCCTTCCACCAGAAGGAGTCACTACTCCTCCACCACGGGTTGCACCCAACCCTTACAACGAGGAATCACTATTCCTTTACAACAACATGAAAATTAGAATGTATAAAAAATACAAACTTCAAGTATGGAGAACCTGATGTCCCTCTTCGTTCTTTGAAGCGTTCTTGATAAAGACGAAGAGTTCATGACCGGAGCACTCTCTTGGACTGGATCTTCCTGAGATCGGCGGCGGTAAGTGAATGCGGCGGAGATACTTTGTAGATCCACACTTCTTGACGAAGCAAGCAAGGTCTACCAACGATCTCAATCAGATCGGTCGTCTCAATCGATTCGGAATGAAGAGCTAACTTCGTTCTACAAATCAAAAGATAAGGGATCTCGAGAGAGAAGCGTGAGATGCTATACTTAGCCTCGGTCCTATCGCCGGACGATCAAAGAGGACCTCTAAGATCAGTGGCGGCGACTATCTTGCGAGCGGCGATGGCGACGGAACGAGTTTCGTGATCGGCTAGGTTATGCTCGGCGGCTTTGATTTCTCGTGATTGATTACTGTTGGAGTTTGAGAAACGCGAGTATTTATACTGTAGACAAACCCTAAATGACCGTTGTGGGCCCCATAAGGAGAAACCCTAAGCCCGGTCCAAACAGCGCCTGAAATCTTGGTTCGGTCCAGCGAGCAGGTAGAAATCGCCTAAGGCAAATTAGGCGGGAATCATTGGTGATTCTCGACGAATCGGCGAGAATCATTTATGATTCCCGTCGAATTATCCTTGGTAGAATTTTAGCTGAAAAGCTTGCCATCCGGAGTGAATCGGCGAGAATCAAGACCATTCTCGACGAATCGGCGAGAATGCAGAGTCATTCTTGACGAATCGGCGAGAATCACTTATTGATTCTCGACGATTCTGACTTAGCAGAATTCTTAAAGGAGTTGAGTCAGCCGGATGCAGTTGGCGGGAATCGGCGAGTGATTCTCGACGATTCGGCGAGAATCACTAGTGATTCCCGTCGAATCGGCGAGAATCACTTAGTGATTCCCGTCGAATTTAACTTAGACGAATCTTCGTCTTTCTTCCCATGAGTTGGTCTTTGACCCATCCTTGCTCCTCTTCAGCTCTCGATCAATCTCAACCCTGTACTTGAAAATAAGTACACTCCAATAGAGAGAGTACATGTGAGCCAACACACTGATCTGCTCAACGAGGGATTACGTTGCGCAGACCCGTGTATATTGACCCACTGCACTCCGGACATTGGTGTGTACTTAGCATGGAATAGCTGCAAGCACAACTTGATAAAAGATCATCAAATACATTATCTATTCAAATTAGCTTGTTCAGGGACTTCTTCAAATAAGGTACATTGTGGATACAATACCCAACAATCTCCCCCTATTTGAAGAAGCCTAAACCCTACAAGCTAAGGTGAATAGAACATATGAGAATGAAAATCATAAACTAAGAATTCAGTTGAGAGTGAAATTCATTACCATTTTCCTGAGAGCATACTTAACGTTGGCAGCCACCTTAGCCTTAGCCGAGAGGGTAATCTCCCCCGTTTCGACTTCTGCAAATTTGGGACTTCACTTGGAGCCACATGCTCCCCCTCAGATCTTGCATCCATGCTCGAGCTTGAGTTCCTTGCTGATGCTCCCCCTTGATCCAAGAGCCATGAGCCTTACAGTCTTCACTCTTCATAGTTCAGCATGCCGAGTTCAGTTTTGAAGAGACTGAACTTTGCCTCGTCTAGGGGCTTTGTGAAGATATCTGCAACCTGCTTATCCGTAGGGACATAGCAGAGAGATATATTTTTGTTTTCCACATACTCCCGAATGAAGTGATAGCGCACTTCAATATGCTTCGTTTTGCTGTGCGACACAGGATTGTTCGCAATTGCTATTGCGCTCGAGGAGTCGCAATACATCGGAACTTCTCTGAACTGCAAGTCATAATCTTTTAGCTGATTTCTAATCCATAGAAGTTGTGCGCAACAACTGCCTGCTGAGATGTACTCAGATTCAGCCGTAGAGGTTGCGACACAATTCTGCTTCTTACTGTTCCAAGAAATAAGTCTTCTTCCGAGGAATTGGCAGGTCCCGGAAGTGCTTTTCCTATCATCCCTGCTTTCTGCAAAGTCAGCATCTGAAAAGCCTATCGGCTCGACATCATTGTTTCTTAGGTACCACAAGACAAGATTTGGTGTGCCTTTAAGGTATCTAAGAATTCGCTTTGCAGCGACATAATGAGATTCCTTAGTGTTCACCTGATATCTGGCACATACGCATGTGGAAAACATAATATCCGATCTACTAGCAGTAAGGTAGAGCAGGGATCCAATTATGCTTCTGTATTTGGTTTCATCAAAAGGTTTCCCTTTCTCATCCTTGTCCAGAGACACAGTGGATCCCATTGGAGTCCTCATAGAGGTTGCATTCTCCATTCCGAAATTCTTGAGGAGTTCATTTGTTAACTTCATCCGAGAGATGAAAATTCCATCCTCAGACTGTTTCACTTGAAGTCCCAAAAAATACTTTAGCTCTCCCATGCTGCTCATTTCAAACTTTCCTTGCATAAGTTTAGAAAACTTTTTGCAAAGATTGTTGTCCGTAGAGCCGAAAATTATGTCGTCGACATAGATTTGCACCAGCAAGATCTTGCCTTTGACTTCCCTAATAAACAATGTCTTATCTATTTTTCCTCTCGAGAACTTGTTCTCAAGAAGAAAACTAGACAGAGTATCATACCAAGCTCGAGGAGTTTGTTTCAAGCCATATAACGCTTTATTAAGAAAATAAACATGATTAGGGAATGTAGGATTAACAAAACCTGGGGGTTGCGCGACATATACTTCCTCTTTCAATTTTCCATTGAGGAATGCAGATTTCACGTCCATCTGATAGACAGTGAATCCTTGTGTGAAGCATACGCCAGGAACAATCTGATCGCCTCAAGCCTTGCAACTGGTGCAAAGGTCTGGTCGAAGTCAATCCCCTCCTCCTGTCTGTAACCTTGAGCCACCAGCCTGGCCTTGTTCTTTATGATGACACCGTGTTCATCCAGTTTGTTTCTGAAGATCCACTTTGTGCCGATCACATTCTGGTTCTTTGGTCTGGGAATAAGCGTCCAGACGTTGCATCGTTCGAATTGATGCAGTTCATCTTGCATGGCCAATATCCATGCTGCATCTTTGTTCGCTTCGTCGAACTTCTTTGGCTCAACCTGTGACAGGAAACTAAGGTGCAAAATCTCGTTAATTGTACCTCTTCGAGTTCTGACACCGTCACGAGGATCTCCTATGATCTGATCTCTGGGATGATCCCTCACGTGTCGGAGCTCTAGGAGTCTGACATTCTGAGCTCTGACATCTTCTCGGGCTTCTCCTTCTTCTAGGAGATTTTCTCCATCCTGATCTTCAACTTCTCCAGTTGACGTTGAGGTGGAAACCTTGACGTACTTGGGAGTTTCATCTTTAGCGGTCTCATCGAGACTTAGCTGTTCAAGTCTTGCACCTGCATCTTCAAGAATGCCACTGGAAGAATTGTTGTGAAGCAAGCTTCCTTCATCAAAAACAACATTAATGGACTCCTCTACCACTAGGGTTTTCTTATTGAAGACCCTATATGCCCGACTATGGCTGCTATAGCCAATGAAGATGCCTTCGAAGCATTTTTCTCCGAATTTAGTATATGGGTACTTCCCATTATTTAGTACATAGCATCTGCAGCCAAAAATCCTCAAATAGGACATGGTCGGTTTCCTGCCTTTCAATAGCTCATAAGGCATCATGCGATGATTCTTGTTGATCAATGCTCGGTTCTGCACATGACAAGCCGTGTTGATAGCCTCTGCCAAGAAGTACTCTGGAAGAGAGGCGTCATTCAACATTATCGTACATGCTTCAATGAGTGTTCTATTTCTCCTTTCTGCAACTCCGTTTTGTTGCGGAGTACGCGGGGAGGAAAACTCATGAAAGATACCAAGTTCTTCATAAAATTATGTCATAGCTCCAGACTCAAATTCTGTTCCATGGTCACTTCTGATTTTGACCATTGAGCAGTTAAGTTCGTTCTGAATCTGCTTGACAAAACTTGTGAAGATATCAAACGTATCTGACTTTCGTTTCAAAAAGAACACCCACGTAAACCGAGAGTGATCATCAACAATCACTAGCGTATACGATTTGCCTCCTAAGCTATGAACTTGCACTGGACCGAACAAGTCTATATGCAGAAGATAAAGACATCTGGAGGAGTCTTTGTCTGCAATGCCCTTAAAGGTAGCCCGAGTCTGTTTGCCCTTCTGGCATGCAGGACAAGGGATATCTTTGATGTACTTAATAGTAGGGGCATCCCTTACTAAGTTCTTAGAAAACAACATATTAATTGTCTTGAAATTAATATGTGATTATCTCTTATGTCATTGTTCACAAAGAGATGCACTACCTTTTGCTACTAGGCACATGGGGGTAGAAGAATCTATGCTAAGAAAGTCTAAACAAAATATATTTCTGCTCCTAATGCCAGTTAATACTGTCTCCGAAGAGACACACGATATTATCAAGCACTTATCCTTGCAGAACTTAACGTCATAACCTTTATCACACAATTGACTTACACTGATCAGGTTATGATTTAATCCTTCAACATAGGCCACGTCGGTGATAGAGATTATACGGTTGGAAATCATACCGTAACCTCTGGTGACTCCTCGATCTGATCCTCCAAAGATGACTTTGGGTCCATTTTCGAATGGAGAGTAATCACGCAGCAGGCTTCTTGTCCCAGTCATATGCCGGGAACATCCACTGTCCAAGTACAAGATAGGCGTTTTGGTGGCCTTTGGACATACTTGCAAAACAGAATCAGTTTCCCTTAGGAACCCAATCAAACTTGGGTCCTAGATTCCTTGTTAGCATACTCCCCCTCGGGTGGTTAACCCTACGAGTGGTTGGCCTCGCATTGCTAAAATGAGGAGTCTCGTTGAATCTTGGATTAAACCAGCAATCCACGGCAAAGTGACCAACTTTGCCACAATACCAACAATCAAATCTGTTTTACCTTTTCCTAGGCTCCTGCTTCACCCTTGGAGCGGTGGGTCCAGCCGAGGCCTTGGATCTGGAGGTGGAGGCATCATGATGATAGCAGTCACATGCTTTCTTCACCTCCTGTTCCTTTAGTATAACAGGCTTGGCTTTTGGTGCCTGCTTCCTATTATGGTCGCTAGAGAAGTGGCCATAATCCTCCACTTGGATTTCCTCATAAGGTGCATTGAAGACACTCTCACCGTAGTTGCGGGGGAAGGCCCAACCATCATACCGGCTCTTGGGCTTTTCAACCGAGGGCCGGAAGAAGTGGCCATAGGTTGACTCAAAGTCCTGTTCATTGTAGGGAAAGCCAGGCTTCATGAATACAATAGGGTTGAGTGGGGCCTTTCCCTTTTCTGCAGTAGAGGCCTTCTTAGCAGCCTTATTTTTCCTCTGCTTTTTGTTTCTCCTGGATGATTTACCAGGCACACCCACATTCCCCAAGCCAACCCCCTTAGCTTGAGCAGAGAAGGTATCAACCAGTGGAAGAACAGTCTTTGGCATAGAGAAGCTTTTGACAATCTTCCTTTCTGCCGCAAGTTGTTCTTCCAACTTGTTGATTTCTTCCTGTTTTAGGTCAAGGAGCCTTAGAGACTCTGAGTGCTCAGAAGTCAGGCCCAGGTGTTCCTGTCGGTGAGAGATCAAGCTGGTGATCTCTTCTCTTAGAGACACACCCTAAGCCTTAAGGAATTTGACTTCCTTTTTCTGATCCCTACAACCTCTTGCGGCATTCCTCAAAGGTATTGAGCAGAAGCTCATACTTTTCGAGGAGCTCAGCTTCACGGGCAGATGGGTTGTCCTCGAGATCATCATCAGGAGACTCATAGTAAGAGTCAGAGAGGGGGGTACGATCTTTTACCTTCCCAGTGAATGGGGGGCAGTCTACATCTGAGTCAGAGCGACCCACTAGCCCGAAGTAGGCTTCCTCATCATCACTGGAGTCTGAGGAATCAGGCTCACTCAATGTATTTGGCTTTTTGGCTATATAGCTCCTCTCCTTCTTCTTATCTCTAGAGGACTTGTGCTCCTCTCCCTTCCCCTTATCTCTCTTGCCTTGGTGGCGGTCAGTGATGACGTGACCTGGCTTATTGCATCCAAAGCAAATAATGTCATTAGAGCGATGTTTGTTCTGTTTGGATTCATACCTGTCAGAATAATAATTCTTCTTCTGATGTCTGGAGGAGGAGCCGTCTCTCTTTCTTTGATTCCTCAACTTGAGGAACTTCTTGAACTCCCGAGTGATGAGGGAGAAGTCTTCTTCAGATAGCTCTGAGCCGGAAGAGCATGTCTCAGATTCTTCTTCCTCATCCATTTTTCGAGAGCGGGATGAGGCTGCACCCTTGCCTTTCCTTGAGTTATTGGCTTTTAGGGCCATAGTCTTCTCTCTGGCAGCGGCTTTATCGGCTTCTTATTCAGCTTTTTTGGTGTTCAGCTGAAGCTCATAGGACAGAAGTTTCCCAAACAGTATCTGGGGATCTATTTCTGCCAGCCTGCCAAATTCTCTGATGGTGAAGATCTTCGTGTCCCATTCCTTAGTAAGGGATCTAAGGAACTTGTCATTTAGTTCACCATCGGTGAACACTCTGCCATAGCCCTTCAGGGCATTGACGATCTTTAGTAAGTTCTCGAATGTCACTCCGACTTCTTCCTTGGGACCTTGCCTGAAGGCCTCGTACTTCTGGTTCAGAAGGGATCTTTGATCATCCCTTACTTAATATGTGCCTTCCATCAAGATGATTAGACAGTGCCAAATGTCCTTGGCAGTCCTACAGTTGCATAAAACCTGCATCATGGAATCATCGACGGCGCTTACCAGAATGTTTTGAGCTTTCTTGTTAAGTCCAACAAGCACCATCTCATCCTTATCCATTTCCGAAAGTTTCTTGGGCACTTTCTTGGTTGGATCAATGGTGGAGGCCTTAGTGGGAATATAAGGTCCCTCCTCCACTATCATGAAGAGTCGTGGGTCGACTGCTTCCATGTAGTACCTGATCCTTTCCTTCCAGATAGGAAAGTTCAGCTTGGTGCACACTGGGATCTTCCCTAAATACTTGAGTCCTTCCATTTCAGATAGCTTCTTTCTTCTTGACACTAGATGCGGGAACTTACTCAAGGTGTTAACCTTATTGTTGAGCAACCTCCCTCTGATACCACTTGAAAGTTATCTAGTGTCAACTAACTTCACCTATGGGGGGGGGGGAAATAGGTGATTTGCAGTCTTTTGCGGAATAAAAAATAACCTGCATAAACAACAAACACAACACAGAAAAGCACACCAGAAATTATAGTGGTTCCCCAATTTGGGTACGTCCACTCTCCCCCTTCGACCTATATCCCAATAAGGGACGACTCAGTCACTTCACCAACCGGATTAAAATCCAATCCTCACACTATGGAAGAATCCCTTCCACCCGAAGGAGTCACTACTCCTCCACCACGGGTTGCACCCAACCCTTACAACGAGGAATCACTATTCCTTTACAACAACATGAAAATTAGAATGTATAAAAAATACAAACTTCAAGTATGGAGAAACCGATGTCCCTCTTCGTTCTTTGAAGCGTTCTTGATGAAGACGAAGAGTTAATGACTGGAGCACTCTCTTGGATAGGATATTCCCGAGATCGGCGGCGGCAAGTGAATGCGGCGGCGATGCTTTGTAGATCCACACTTCTTGATGAAGCAAGCAAGGTCTACCAACGATCTCAATCGGATCGGTCGTCTCAATCGATTCGGAATGAAGAGCTAACTTCGTTCAACAAATCAAGAGACAAGGGATCTCGAGAGAGAAGCGTGAGAAGCTATACTTAGCCTCGGTCCTGTCGCCGGACGATCAAAGAGGACCTCTAAGATCAGCGGTGGCGACTATCTTGCGAGCGGCGACGGCGATGGAACGAGTTTCGCGATCGGCTAGGTTACGCTCGGAGGCTTTGATTTCTCGTGATTGATTACTGTTGGAGTTTGATAAACGTGAGTATTTATACTGTAGACTAACCCTAAATGACCGTTATGGGCCCCACAAGGAGAAACCCTAAGCTCGGTCCAAACAGCGCCTGAAATCTTGGTTCGGTCCAGCGAGCAGGTAGAAATCGCCTAAGGCAAATTCGGCGGGAATCATTGGTGATTCTCGACAAATCGGCGAGAATCACTTATGATTCCCGTCGAATTATCCTTGGTAGAATTTTAGCTGAAAAGCTTGCCATCCGGAGTGAATCGGCGAGAATCAAAACCATTCTCGACGAATCGACGAGAATGTAGAGTCATTCTCAACGAATCGGCGAGAATCACTTATTGATTCTCGACGATTCTGACTTAGCAGAATTCTTGAAGGCATTGAGGCAGCCGGATGCAGTCGGCGGGAATCGGCGAGTGATTCTCGATGATTCGGCGAGAATCACTAGTGATTCCCGTCGAATCGGTGAGAATCACTTAGTGATTCTCGTCGAATTTAACTTAGACGAATCTTCGTCTTTCTTCCCATGAGTTGGTATTTGACCCATCCTTGCTCCTCTTCAGCTCTCGATCAATCTCAACCCTATACTTGAAAATAAGTACACTCCAATAGAGAGAGTACATGTGAGCCAACACACTGATCTGCTCAACGAGGGATTACGTTGTGCAGACTCGTGTATATTGACCCACTGCACCCTGACATTGGTGTGTACTTAGCATGGAATAGCTGCAAGCACAACTTGATAAAAGATCATCAAATATATTATCTATTCAACTTAGTTTGTTCAGGGACTTCTTCAAATCAGGTACATTGTGGATACAATACCCAACAATGGGCACTTCACAATCATGTGACCTGGTTTGTTATATCAATATCACACAATGTAGAGGAAGAATATTTATTCGATTTCAATTTATACATGTCCTCCTTTTTATAGCTTTTCTTTGATCGACCTCCATCTCGACGAGATTTTCGGTAGTTAGATAAGGACGACTAATTTTTCATCTATCTCCTTTTACTGAGCAGTTTCTTGAAATGCTTGGATATAAGAGAAAATTCTCCATCTGATAGCTCGGAGCCTGACGTGCTTGGCTCAGAGTCATCTGGAGTATCAGGAGCTCGTGTCCTTACGGGTGACATAACTTTAGACTTCCTCGAACCTTCAGCCTTTAGAGCCACTGACTTGTCTCTGCTTGAAGTTTTGTTACATTGCTACTCCTTCCTGGTATTCATCAAGAGTTCGTAGGAGAGCGATTTGCCCAACAAGTTCCGTGGGTCGATTTCTGGAAACTTCCCAAATTCCCTAATGGCAACAACTTTGGTATCCCAGTCCTTTGTCAGGGATCTTAGAAATTTGTCATTGAGTTCACCATTAGTGAATTTGCGGCCATAGTTTCTGAGACCGTTGACGATCTTAAAAATTTTCTCAAAGTTGTCAGCAATAGTATCACTTGATCCTTGCTTAAATGCTTCGTATTCTTGATTCAGCAAAGATCTTTGATCATATCGAACTTCCTCAGTCCCTTCCATCAGAACTACGAGACAGTCCTACATTTCCTTGACATATTTGCAGTGGAATAGGTTTTGCAATATCGAGTCGTCCACTGCACTTACGATAATATTCTTAGCCTTCTTGTCCAAGGAGACCAAGGAAATCTCATCCCTAGTTAAATCCATCATTTTCTTGGGGATCATAATTTCTAGATTTAGAGCTGAGGCTTGAGTAGGTATATGTGGTCCTTCTTCCACTATTTGAAAAATTCTTGGATCAGTAGCTTCTATGAAGAACCTGATTCTTTCTTTCCACATGAGAAAATTCTCTTTAGTGCATACAGGCAGCTTCATAGATGAAATGTCCTTCCTTCTATCCATGGCTACTCAGCGGAATCACTAAACGCTAGATCAGAGATCTTGTTCAAGGTGTTGACCTTATATCGAACAAAACCTCCCTTTGATACCAATTGAAAGTATCTAGTGTCTACCTAAATCACCTAGAGGGGGTGAATATGGGATGTATGTGTCTTTTCACGGAATAAAAATAACTTAAAAATCAAGCACACAAACACCGAGATTTATAGTGGTTCACCGAGTTGGGTACGCCCACTTTCCCGCCTTGCCTATCTACCACGAAGGGCTAGATTTGGCTACTTTACCTTTCTCAGATTACAACGAATCTTACACCTCAGAGCTTGTGAGAGTAGCGAACAGGCGACTAAAACAATCCAGAAATTTGAATAATTGAAAGTTTTTATTATCCAAAAAGATGAACTTTACAAAGGTATGACCTCCCTTTTATAGAATGGAGGAGAGTGGAGAGAGTACAAATAAATAATGTGGGACTAAAAAATACAGAGAGCTGGCGGCTAGACATATAGAGATCGACCAGGCCGCGTGGTTAACAAAGGTCTAACCGCTCGGCAACACTAGAAAGAAGAGAACAAGTTACGGTAGAAGACCGCTAAACCGCCCAGTCTCCAAGTCGTCTGAGATAATCCGCCAGACCGTTTGGACAACCAACAATAACAGTCTGGATATCTAACCGCTGGAGAGAGACCGCCTGACCGCGCGGTTAATCAATCCGCGAAGCTAAACTGCCAGACCGCACGATCTCCTACTTCAACACTCCCCCTCAAGCTGGAGCATAGATATCAATCATGTCCATCTTGTCACAAATGTGGAAGAAGGAAGTAGAAACCGGCTTGGTGAAGATATCCGCCAACTCTTTGTCGGAGGTGACGAATGGAATACAAATCTGTTTCTTCAGGACCTCTTCCCAAACGAAATGGCAGTCAACTTCTATATGTTTTGTTCTCTCATGGAAGACCGTATTTCTGGATATGTATCTGGCGGCCTTGTTGTCACAGAACATAGGAAGAGGATAGTCGTCGACCTCTCCTAAGTCAAGCATGAGAGCACGCAACCATTTTAACTCACAGGTGGTTGACATCATACTCCGATATTCGGCTTCTGCACTGGATCTGGAGACAACAGACTGTTTCTTGCTCTTCCAGCTCACAAGATTTCCTCCAACAAATGTGCAAAAGCCTGATGTAGATTTGCGGTCACCTTTATCATCTACATAGCTAAAATCTGAGTAGGCTTCAACCTTTAGATGACCATTCTTCTTAAAAAGTAACCCTTTTCCTGGTGCAGCTTTGACATACTCTAATATCCTCAAGGCAGACTGGAGATAGCATTCCCTAGGAGCTTGCATGAACTGACTAACCTTACCTACAGCATAGGAGATGTCTTGTCTAGTCACTGTGAGATAAATGAGTTTTCCCATCAGACGTCTATACCTCGTGACATCGGATAGAAGAGGCGAGTCATTTGTCCATGTTTTGTCTTCTCGAGTAGCCATGGGACACCGGGCCGGTTTGGCACCAGTCAATCCTGCCTCTTGTAGAAGATAAGAGCATACTTTTATTGAGAAAGAACCAACGAGTCGGGATTTCGAGAGATTTCTATCCCCAAAAAGTATTTCGGGGAGCCCATATCCTTTATGACCAGGTGTTGACGGAGGTGTTTCTTTGCCAAGTCCACACCAGCCTGGTCATCGCTAGTAAGAAGAATATTATCCACATACACCACCAAAATCACCAGTCCCAAGGCGGTTTTACGAATAAATAAGGAGTGATCGACCGAACACCTTGCAAAGCCAATAGCAGCCACAATGTCACTGAACTTGTCGAACCACGCCTGAAGGCTCTGTTTTAGGCCATAGATGACCTTCTTCAACCGGCATACATGTGTCTCCCCCTGAGTAACATACCCAGGAAGTTTCTATATATAGACGTCCTCCTGAAGATCCTCATAGAGGAAGGCATTCTTGACATCAAGTTGGGAAATAGCCCAATCCCTATTGACGTCCACAGAGAGAAGAACGCGGATGGTGCTGAGGCGAGCGACCGGAGATAATGTATCAAAGTAATCAACCCCATAAGTCTGAGTAAAGCCTTTCACCACCAGCTGGGCTTTGTAGTGATCCACACTGCCATCTGGGCGAAACTTCACAACAAACACCCAGTAACAGCCAACTATATCAGTACCAACTGGTGGAGGAACAAGGGTCCAGGTTCCCCTTTCAGTAAGAGTGGAAATCTCCTCATCCATGACAGTTTTCCAGTGAGGAATAGCAAGAACCTCCTAGTAGGTGCGAGGAGTGATAGTAGCCGAGATAGCCAAAGCAAAAGACCTGCAAGAAGGAGTAAGCCGATCATAGAAAACAACTGTCGCAAGCGGGTGTTGATTACACGCGCGCACCCCTTTACGAAGAGCAATGGGAAGATCCAGGTCGACGTGTTCCTTAGTGACCAGAGCATCCGTGGTAGAGAAGGCTAGCCCGGGACTAGAAAGAGACGGCTACAGAGAAGAGGGAACATGGGGAGGGGAAGGAATGGAGAGAGGAGGAGACGGAGGAGGAGATGAAGTGGGAGGAGAGACGTCGATAGGCGGGGAAGGAATGGAGGGAGACGGTGGGGAATCAGATAGATCAGGGAGAAGAGGGGATGCAGGAGAGAAGTAGGACGCATTCTCGAAGAAGGTCACTTTTGCGGAGACAAATTACTTTCGTAGAATGGGGTCAAAGCAATAATAGACTTTCTTAGTTGTAGAATAACCCAAAAAGACACACTTGGTGGAACAGGGGGAAAGCTTGTTGCGGGTAGCGGAAGGAGCATTCACAAAATTTGTGCACCCAAAGATACGGAGAGGGATAGGAAATGGTTCCTTGCCCGGGTAGAGAATGGAGAATGGGGTCTTGCCGTGGAGAACCATAGAGGGAACTCGATTGATGAGATAGCAGGCAAGGAGAACAAAATAGCCCTAGTAGGAGCGAGGTACCTGCATCTGCGTCATGAGAGTGCGAGCGACATCAAGGAGGTGACGGTTTTTACGCTCCGCCACCCCATTTTGCTGGGATGTGTAAACACAGCTGGTCTAATGAATAAGACCATGTTGCATACAAAAAGAGGATAACTCATGACTAAGATATTCCTTAGCGTTATCAGAGCGCAAAATTTTAATAGAAACATTAAACTGAGTTCGAACCATATAATAAAATGATTGCCATACAAAAAATAGTTCAGAGCGATCTTTTAATAAATACACCCAGGTATATCGAGAGAAATCATCAATAAACATTACAAAGTAAGAACTACCACGACCAATAGTGAGGGTAGGGGAAGGACCCCACACATCAGAATAAATGAGATCAAACGGATGAGAAGAGCCACGACTCAGCTTTGGCGGGAAGGAGGAGTGGTGATATTTGCCAAGCTGACACACATCACATTTGAGCGGAGGACTGGTCGGAGGTAAGTGGGGCAGAAGCTGATGAAGAATCCGAGGAGGAGGATGTCCAAGGCGAAGATTCCATTGAAGCAGATCTGTAGAAGAGGAGGAGAAGGCGGACATAGCAGAAACATTGTCGAGAAAGTAGAGGCCGCCGCTCTCAGTCCCAGTAGCAATCATCCGTTGGGTACTCGGGTCCTGAAAAGAACAAGAAGTTGGAGTGAATAAGACGGAGCACTGAAGTGGCCTGCATGGCCTGCATAATATAGTAACGAATAAAAAATTGCACGGGAACTTCGGGACATAAAGGGTGTCCGCCAAACGAAGTGATGGGGTGACTTGAACCACGCCCATCCTGTGAACTGGGGAAGGCGAGCCATCCACAACAAGAACCGGGGGCAACAAATCATGCATTTCGAGGAGAGAGAATAATTGAGGGTTGCCGGTCATGTGATTCGTCGCACCATATTCAATTAGCCATTTAACTTGGGTAATGACATGGGCACTACCTGAAGTCATGGCCACAGAGGCAGAGGGACGAGAGGAGCCGGAGGTGGAGATGACGGGGGTGGAGATATCGGAGTTGGTCATAGAGAAGAAGGATAGAAAGGTCGCACGGATAGAAAGCAGAGAAGCCGCACGAGTTGAAGAGAAGTCACGGGGATAGAAAGCAGAGAAGCCGCGTGAAGAAGAAGGTGTCCGCGACACCAGCGGCTAGAGAGAAGAAACCGTAGCAAAAAGGAAGGAAACCGCAGTGGCTAAAGAGAGGAAACTGCAACGGTCACGGTGTCAGCACACCAGCGATAAGAAGGGCCATGACCAGGAAGCAGATCAAAGCACAGGGGCAGAGGTCGCGCAAACTAGGAAGTTCGCGAGAAAAGAGGAGACCACGCAAACAGGAAAGAGTTTAGGCGAACAAAGAAGAAGTCGCGTGAACACAAAGGGTTCGAGCGAACGAGAAGAGAGAGCGGAGAGGCTGCGAAAATAGGTCGCAGAAAAGAGGGAAAGAAGTCGCGCAAATAGGGCAGCGACAAATAATGGAAGCCGCGTGGATAGACAGGTATCCGGGCGAATAGAGAATGAAGCCGCGCGGACAGAAGAGCCTAAGGAATCAGGTGGAATCGGTCGTTTCCTCTGATACCATGTGAGAGTAGCGAACAGGCGACGAAAACAATCAAGAAATTTGAATAATTAAAAGTTTTTATTATCACCAAAGATGATCTTTACAAAGGTATGACCTACCTTTTATAGAATGGAGGAGAGTGGAGAGTGTACAAATAAACAATGTGGGACTAAAAAAATACAGAGAGCTGGAGGCTAGACATATAGAGACCGATCAAGCCGCACGGTTAACAAAGGTCCAACCGCTCGGCAACACTAGAAGGAAGAGAACAAGTCGCGGTAGAAGACCGCTAAACCGCCCGGTCTCCAAGTCATCTGAGATAATCTGCCAGACCGCTCGGACAACTAACAACAACAGTCTGGATATCTAACCGCTGGAGAGAGACTGCCTGACTGCGCGGTTAATCAATCCGCCAAGCTAAACTGCCAGACTGCACGGTTTCCTACTTCAACAGAGCCGCAACTCCTACAACTCAGAGACGAAGCTCCTACCAGTCGATCCACAACCGGATCTACACACTCAATCCATAAATAGATCTACAAATGCCATCCAAAAACAGATATACAATAAATCCTTTGTAAGATCTGAAGACTTTAGTCCGCCGTTCTTCAAAAAATGTTGATCTTGATTTTACTTGAAGAACAAGGGGAAATCTGAAATCTTTGGGAGATCTTGAACCTTTACCCATCAATCGACACGATCTGTAGAAGTGAAGATCTGAAAGAGATAAACGATCCAGCCACATAAGTCGATGAAGATGAAGAACCTTGCACGTCGCCGGCGGCCGATCAGGGAGAAATTTGCGAATCACACATAGTGTCGGCCGACGGTTTTTTTGGGATTCGCGTTAGTTATATTTGACCCGGATGGCCCTAGTAATATCAAACTATGTGCGATTTGTGTCAGTCAAATTGTACCACTCAAAGTAGCATTCTATTTCCATAACCTAGTCTAGAAAACTTGGGGTTCTCCCAATCCATCATATGATGGGGGTTTGACCCGGACGACCCTTGTAATATCAAACTCATACGGTTCTTGCGGAACTTGTTCATTATTATTGTTAATGTTATGGTTATTATTTCCTTCCACACGTTGGTTGGCGGGTTGATTACGGGGAGCAGCGAGATTTAATCTCAGTTCGTAAAGCGTCTCCTTAATAGACGTCATTTGTTCAGTGAAATCCTGGCGGAGTTCATCAAGCGTTGTGAGACCGTTACCCTCATCGCGTTCGTCTGCCATATTGGAAGAAGATAGGGAATACTTCGTACCTAATCTAGTGCGCATGGAAAGAAACAGTAGTTCTGCCCTAAGAAAACAACAACAGAAGGAATTGTTCCCGCTTAATATCTAGGGTAGAAAAATATTTTTTTATATTTTCTTACTGAAAATAAATAAGAGACTATTAAAAAAAAATTGATTTTTTTGCAGAAAAATAAAAAATTTAGGCCGCTATTGGCAGACCATAATTTTTTTTGTAATTTTGACAAACGACGTGCACGACAAGTGCGTGTTGACGAACTAAGAAAGAGGGGGAGGGTGTCAATTAGGAAATTGACGTGAACCTCCCTCTGATACCAAATTGATTTAGACCCACACGTTGACACCGTGAAAACTACGGACTAAGAACGATTGCCTCTCTACGATCGAATTTCACACTTGCACAAATTTCATGCAGCGCATACGCCAGACAATAATTTCAGTTAAATGCTAACGTACGGGTAGCCAAACCGATTAGGATCGAATAAAAGGCTATAGGCTAATATTTTTTTCGGCTAAAAGGACCCACCCGGTCCGATCGAGCGAAGGTTATACCAAAAGAGTTCTACCAAAATTTACGATTCGGAAAACGGTAGATCTCTCCCAACAAAAAGGAAACGAGGTTCACCAAACCCCTCGAACTTAAATGAAATTAAGATGAATAACAAAATAATCAAAGAAATCCACGATCAGTCCAACGTTTCAAAGATCACACCAAAATTGTCTTCGTCATCATCTTCATCGATGACATTTTGGTCTACTCAAAGATAGAGGAAGAACATGTTGAACACTTGGCCTTGGTGCTGAAGAAATTAAAGGAGCATGTCTTGTTTGCTATGTTTAGTAACTGCGAATTTTGGCTCTGAGAAGTTGCCTTCTTGGGCCATGTGATTAGTGGTGCTGGACTAGCTGTGTACCTAGCCAATGTGCGTGTCGTGAAGGAATGGTCACCTTTGAAGTCAGCGGACAATGTGCGGAGTTTCCTTGGACTTGTTGGGTATTATCGCAAGTCGTGAAAGGATTCTCAAAGTTAGCCCTTCCTCTTACTACTTTGACAAAGAAAGGTGTGCCATACAAGTGGACTCCCTAGTACAAAGCTACATTTCAAGAACTGAAAGATAGACTTACCACCACACCCATTATAGCCCTTCCATCTAGGAAGGAGGGATTTCAAGTTTACACCGATGCGTCCTATCAAGGGATGAGAGAAGTGTTGATGTAACACGGGCATGTGATCACTTATACTTCAAGATAGTTGAAGAAGCATGAAGTTAATTATCCTGTACATGATTTGGAGCTAGAAGCCGTGGTGTTCAAACTGCAACGTCCACTGCGAGTTCACTGCGAGTTCTTTTTGGATCATAAGAATTTAAAGTATCTCCATACTCAAAAGGAGTTGAATTTGAGGGAGCGGCGATGGTTGGAATTTTTGTGTGATTACAAGTTTACTTTGAACTACCACCCCAGAAAAGCAAACTCTGTAGCAGATGCTTTGAGCAGAAACGTATCGGAGTCGAGCTCTGAGTCTCGGGTAATGAGTATGGAATTGACTTGAGTGCTCGAGGAGATGGGGACCACATTGGTATGTAAGGATCACTCTGAGAAGTACACAGAGTACTTGGATGCCATGAGCATAATTTGTGATATTCTAGATCAGATTCGGGCAGGCAAGGGAAGGATGCTTGATAGTTTTACTTTCAAGACAACCTAAACACCTAGAGGGGGGGGGGGTGAATAGGTTCTAATTGCTTGTTTATACTTTTAGACAGAATTCAATCACAAAATTAAAACAACCAGCACAGCAATCACAGAAATTTAATCATCACAGATTGCACAATGTTTTATAGTGGTTCCCCAAGGTTTGGGTACATCCACTTTCCCCCCTTCACCTATCTAGCAGTATGCTAGATTCGGCCAAACTTCCACTATTCTCAGATTCTCAGATCCTACAGCTCAGAACCTGGATAGGTTCCTACAACTCAGGCATAATAGCCCTACCTCAGCCTAACCACAAGGCCTACAACTCAGAGAAGAACCTTCTCCTACACTCAGGCAAACAGCCCTACCACTCAGAGATCAACTCTCCTACACTCAGCCTTTATATCACAGGCTTGCAACTCAGATCTGTGTAAAATAGATCCTACAGAAATTTAGAAAAGAAGTTTTAATGCCTTGCCTTTGTTGAGAGAGAAGATGACAAGACAATTCTTGATCAGCTGATGAAATGAACTGAATCTGAGCTTTCTTCAAAGCTTCTTGAATCTGAACTTAGCTGAGTTGATTTCCAAACAGCTTCTTGAGAAACCACTGATGGCTTCCTTCTTCTTCTTCAAAATGGGTGGATCCCTCTCTATCCAACACCTTTGATGATACTTCTGAATTCTTGTTAGAACTCTTCTTAGATCGATCCTGAGATCGTCTTCTTAGATCTTCTGATGAAGATCTTCTTTAGTGTATTACTCCTTCTTGATTTGATTTCTCAATTTGATTGCCAAAGTTCAATCTGTTTTCTTCTCTCTGAATCTGTCTATTTATAGACCTTCTTAATGGTAACCGGCTGATCCGGTTTATAACTGTCTTCTGACAAGTCTGACAATATCAGTTAACTGGCTACAACCCACAGCTGTCAAGTCTTCAAACAGATCCTGTGCCTTAGTCTGGTCAGCAAAGTGTTGAGACAGACTGTCAGGAAGTGTCGAGACCAACTGTCTATATGTGTCGACACAAGTAACTTTGGTGTCGACACAGTCTTTGATGATGTCGACAAGTTTGCCTTTAAGTCGACACAGCTTCTTCAGAACTTTATTTTGAGAATGAGTCGACACAGAGAATTTATGTCGACTCAACACTTCATCTTTCTTCAGAAAATAACTTGGTCTTGACTTTGCAGTGTGTCGACACAAGTCCTGTGTGTCAACACAGTTGTTGTAGATTCAGAACTCAGTATGTGTCGACACTGCCTTCAGGTGTCGACACATCAATTGTTGACTCTGCCAAAATGTGTCGACTTAGTCTTCGGGTGTCGACACAAGTATTGTCAACTTCTGCCAAAATGTGTGTCGACTCTGTCTCATTGTGTCGACACAACCTCCTAGTGTCGACACAAATGTGGTCGACTATCTTCCTGTGAGTCGACACTGCTTCCCAGTGTCGACACAAATGTGGTCGACTATCTTTCTCTGTGTCGACACAGCTTCCTTCAAGTGTCGACATAAATATTCTGAAGTGTCAACACTGTTTCTTCAGGTGTCGACACATGGACTTAGAATATTTTTCTGCATTCTTTAACACTTCTTCACCTGCACATGTCAACTCAAAAAAAAATCAAATACACCTTGATGTATATCATTGAGCTAAGTTGGACCTCTTCAAATCAGGTACACATTTTCCAATGTACCCAACAATCTCCCCCTATTTGGAAAAGTCATAACCCTTAGAGCCAATGATATACACCATTTATATAAAAAAATGATGATGTATGACATTACAGGAATACTTTATAAACAAAACATTAACAATTCAACACAGAGTGAACATGAATATGTGATTCCAAACAAAATTTTGTTTATAACTTGGTAATGTTTGATTACAGTTGTTTACATTGAAAGTTTAAACACAACATTACAAAACACATTTGAAAGAACTTAAAACTAAGACTGATCAGGCTCTTTTATGACAATTCCTTTGCCAGATTGGATTTGAGCCTTCACAGGAGCTTCAGCAACTTCAGCTGGCTTCTTGCCTTTTAGCTCAGCTTTCTTTAGAGCTTCTTCCTTGAGCCTTTGCCTTTCAAAGTAATGATAGGGCTTTGGAAAGTACTTGCTCGGCTCCTGAGCATCTGGTGGCAGCCTACCCAGCTTGGCTTTTCTTCTGAACTGTACTATAGCCTCTTGCCTAGCTTCATGCTTTTGCCATTCCATTTCATTATACCACTTCCCTCTTTCATGTACTTGGTCTTTTACAGCCTTCCATGCAGTGAGTATAATATTTCTTGAAGTAGGGCTCCACTGCTCAAAATCTGGCTTAAGTTCAGCCTGCTCTCTAAATCTCTTCTTGGATAGTAGAGTATCTTGCTGTTCTTTCAAATTGGCCTCAGGCTTATCCACTTTCTCAATAACAACCCTATTAACCTCCTTTGGAGGGCTATACATATCTTGAACTTGTTGATCAATCATATCAAAATCTGGAGGAGGGTAAATGACTTGGGCAACCTCAGGTTGATTGCCTTCAAGTAGATCTGTTTGTATTCCTGACTCAGCCACCATAGCATCATCACACAAAGGTGGATATCCCAATGTGGCTCGAATACTATTTGTCACCCATTTGGTGTGCTCTGAGCCAGCATGAACTAACAACCTCTCCCCCTTTATGGCTTCTCTGGTAATATGATCTCTTAGATCTTCCTTCTGAAATCTGATCTGGCCATCCAGATAATTCACACCCTCTTTAAAAAATGGTTTTAACTTTTGAAGCTTGTCAGATATGTCCTTTTGAGAGGTAGTGATAGCAGTTTTAACTGATTCAATTGCATCTTGAAGTTTCTTATCAAATTCTTCCATCTCTTTTGCTCTTGCTTCAGTTTGCCCTTCAGTAGTAGTCTTTTTCAACTCATTAAGAATCACATTGTGAGAGTCTTCAAGATTTGCATTCATGTTTATCTGATTGGTAAGAACATAGCCTTGCTTCAGTGCTATATCATCTGCCTTGGTAATAATGGACTGCTGTTGTTTAGCCAAGAATACTACAGCATTACCTTCTTTGTGGAAGCAATCTGTCATTTCTTTTTTGTTCATATTCACTTCAAATCTAATAGACTTAGGTAGCATTTGGTTTAGCTTATAGACTGCGGTGCGGTGCAAACGCACCGCAATATTTGCCATAATCGGCGTTTGTTTAGGCTGATTGTAGGAAAGGCGTTTAGGATTATCCGCTGTTTATTAGGAATCCCTGACCGCTATTATTTTACGCGTTTTCCCTCAATCGCGAAAACCCTCCGCTGTTTCCTTCCCAATACGCGCGACGCAGGCGATTCCTCCGCTGTTTCCCTTCTGAACTGGCCATTGAAGCCTTCCTCCATTCCGTTTTCTTCCTAGGTCATTCCAGGTACCCTTTCATCCCCGTCTCTGTTCTAATCTGATCCCCGATTGAATCGCAAACGATTTATGTTGTGTTTCGTCTTAATTTTGATTTTAATTGGTGGAAAATCGGTTCTCAGATCCCCAGTTGACGTGATGCTGATGCACGGGGCTAAGAATTAGGAGGGTTGGCGACGATTCTGATCTGAAGCGTTGAAATAATTTTGAGAATGGGGATGAGGAAGCCGTCTCCATTTCTCCTTTTCTTCGTAGGCTTCAGATATATCTGTATATATCTGTATGTGTGTGTATACTTATATCACAAACAATATATATGAGTGTGTGTGCGTGTATATGCTGTTCATGTTTAGCTTTGCATTGATAAATGTATGCTTGAAATTTTATTTGGCACCAATGTAGGAATGAAGTTTTATATTGTGTTAAATTTGGGAGAAAAAAGTTAATTTAAAACTCCGTTTTGTATCCAAACAACTTTTTAGAAACTCCGTTTTGTAAACTCTGTTTCACCCAAACAGTTTTTTAACAAAACTCTATTTTCCAGAATCAGCACTTATTTCATCAGCAACAGTTCATCAGCAGCTTTCCATCAGCAACAGCCCAACCAAACAGACCCTTAATGTCTTGAGCCAAGTCAAATTGAAGAGATTTATTGCTCTCATCAACATATTTTTCAACTGCCAATCTATGTTCATCTAGCTTTACTTGCAAATCAACCATAAACTTGTTATAATTAAATTCAGAATGGGATTGTTGAGTTGTAGTCTGTAGAGTCTGCTTATAACCTTTGCTCCTTCTCTTGAAAACAACAAGTTTTCTCTTCTTAGCCATTCTGGCTTCTTCAGTCTCAGATTCAGATGAACTATCAATTTGAACTCTTTCTTGAGGAGGTGGATGAATATCTATCTCAGTGCCATGTTGGTCAGCCTCAACATGCACAGAATCCTCCTCAACTACTTGCTCCTTCTCAATTTCTATCTCCATGTCAAGGGCCTTCTCAATATCTTGCCCCTCTTCTACTCTATCAGTAGCAATATCAACATTAGGAAATAACTCATCTAGAGTGTATTCCTTCTGAGCTTGAACATAAGATGTATCAATTGGATCTTCTATATTCAGATCTTTGGAGATATCAATTTGTACTGCCTCTTGCACTGAGTCTGACATCTTCTCCCCCTGTACTTATTCAGTATTGGCAATGTCCTGGGCAGGTGAGTACACTTGCTCCCCCTGCACCTGTGCAGAAATTGAAATATTAGAAATATCTTTTATAAGAAAATACACCAGCTCCCCCTGCAACTGTACCTGGTTAGGAGTAGAATCATTCTGGGCAGGAGAATGAGCTTGCTCCCCCTGCATCTGTGTAGGAATAGTGTCTTGCTGGGCTGGAGTAGACGCAGGGTGATCTTCATCCTGCTTCCTTTCTTGTTCTTCTTGAAGCTGCTCAGTATCTTGAGCATGAGAAGAGGAGTTCACTGGGGTGTCCTGCCTGCTCTCATCAGGCACATCCTTAGACAACACCCTATCCCACCTAGAGAACAATCTCATGTCCATCTTTCTCATGTGATTGATTTTTGTTCCTGGCAGGTGTTGCATTACCTCAGGGATCACTCCATTCAGATATAAACTCATAATTCTAGCCAGATTTGGCTTCTGGATTCCTTCCTTGATCTTTTCAAAGATTACAGCTGACCAATCAGTTGGAATTGTAAACACAATTCTGGTCATTAGGCTGAACATATAGGCTGAAATCCTATCATGTCCCCCTGGTTTGCACAGAATCACCTTGCCAACTACTTCAGACAAAAACTTCCCTTGCTGATTCATCCCTTTCCTGTTGAACGCAGCTCCAATTTTCAGGGTGGGATCCAATCCGCACCATTGGATAGCCTCCCTTGACTTAGAAGCAGGGACTTCTTCTTCATTCTCAATTATTAGTAAATGTAGAATCTTCCTTAGACTTCTTGGGGTAATCTTCACTGGCGACCCATGAACAGTGGACTTGATCTTGAGAATATCTGAACCTATTGTTGCCGAGTTAAAGAATTCATGCACCTCCTTCTTCCATATCTTAGAAGGTTCAGATACTAAAAACTCTAATCCGGATTCGGAAATAAGAGTGATAACTCGTTGAACATCTGTCGGGGCTTCGGCAAAGGCATTCCTTACCAACTCATAACCTTCATTGACGTTGTCTTCAATCTTCGGCGCCATTGTTCAGGTGAGAAAGCTTGAGAGAAGAGAGAGAGAGAGAGAAAGTTGACACAGGGTTTCAGTCTTGAAAACCTTGTAAGCGTGTCGACTGAATAAGTTCTTGACCTATTTATACCTTCTATTGAAAGAAGATCAAAAGGCGGGCAAAAATAGTCTATATGTGTCGACACAGATGGAATGTGTCGACACAAGCTTCTATTGTCTCGACAACAAATCTGTCTACTATGTGTCGACACCAATTGTGGATATGTCGACACCTGAGAGATATAGTAGAGTATCAGAAAATCTGTGTCGACTCTTAGGATAAGTGTCGACACAAAATTTGTAAGTGTCGACATCACTATTCTGGTGAAGTCGACACTAAATTCCTGGATAAGTCGACAATTTAATTCTTAAGTGTCGACACATATTCTCTGTGTCGACACAATATTTCTGACTTGTCGACATTACTTCACTGAGTCGACACATTATCACTGAATGTGTCGACACTATTTTACTTAGCTAATTTCTGTTTCTGTCAACAGCACTTGAGACCATTTGATAATCTAATATGTTATTTGTAAGTTTGTTGATAATCTAATCAATGGTCAGCATGCCTAATTCAATTTTAAATTTATTGAATTTTGTTTCATCCAGAGGCTTAGTGAATACATATACTATTTGATAATCTGTTTTAACAAATTCCAATGTGATGTCTTCTCTTTCTACATGATCTCTAAGAAAATGGTATTTAATTTCTATATGCTTAGTTCTACTATGAGAAACAGGATTATTAGCAATAGAAATTTCACTCTTAGAATCACACAAAAGAGGTGTTCTACTTACTTGAATACCATAATCTTTAAGCTGATGCTGTATCCACAATAGTTGTGCACAGCAGCTGCCAGCAGCAACATATTCTGACTCAGCTGTAGATATAGCCACACTGGTCTGCTTCTTACTACTCCAAGATATCAATCTTCCCCCCAAGAATTGACAAGTACCTGTTGTACTCTTCCTATCCTCTCTACATCCTGTAAAGTCTGCATCTGAATAACCTGTTAGTAGAAAATCTCTATTCCTAGGGTACCAAAGGCCTAGATTAGGTGTGCCCTTAAGATATCTCAGAATCCTTTTGACTGCAGTATAATGAGACTCTTTAGGACAGGCTTGGTACCTAGCACAGACACATGTAGCATACATAATATCTGGTCTACTAGCTGTGAGATATAGTAGAGAACCAACTATTCCTCTATACAAAGTCTCATCAACAGGTTTACCTACATCATCTTTGCATATAGGCATACTTGTTCCCATAGGAGTTCTCATGATGGAGGATGACTCCATACCATACTTCTTAATTAATTCTTTGGTAAACTTTGATTGGGATATGGACAAGCCATCATCAGTCTGTCTTACTTGGAGTCCCAAGAAGAATTTCAGTTCCCCCATACTGCTCATCTCAAACTTCCCTTGCATAAGTTTGGCAAACTTTTTATAAAGGTTATTTTCAGTAGATCCAAAGATTATGTCATCAACATAGATCTGAACTAAGATGATCTTGCCTTTGGATTCCCTAAGGAATAGAGTTTTGTCTATTTTTCCTCTTGAGAATTTATTCTCAATAAGGAAAGTAGACAGAGTTTCATACCAAGCCCTTGAGGCTTGCTTTAACCCATAAAAAGCTTTTCTAAGCTTATAAACATAATCAGGTTTAAGAGGATCTACAAAACCTGATGGCTGCTCTACATATACTTCTTCTTTAAGATCACCATTCAGAAATGCTGACTTCACATCCATCTGGTATACCTTGAAGTCTTGATAGGCTGCATAGGCAAGAAACATTCTTATTGCCTCCAGCCTTGCTACTGGGGCAAAGGTTTGATCAAAGTCAATCCCTTCTTCCTGCCTGTATCCTTTAGCAACCAATCTTGCTTTATTTTTCACTATTACTCCACTCTCATCCAACTTGTTCCTATAGATCCATTTTGTCCCAATTATATTGTGGCCTCTTGGTTTAGGAACAAGTTCCCAGACATTGCACCTTCTGAATTAATTCAGCTCCTCTTGCATAACATCAGTCCAGTGCTGGTCTTGGATGGCTTCTTCAAACTTCTTAGGCTCCATTTGTGACAGGAAACTTGAATGCAGAACTGTGCTTTGACTTTTGCTTCTAGTCAGCACTCCCTGTCTTGGATCACCTATTATCTGATCTGCTGGATGGTCTCTTAAATGTCTTGTAGCTGGAGGAAGATTCCCTTCTGGTTGAACATCTCCAGCTCCTTCATTATGCTGAACCTCTTGGTTTTCTTCATCTTCTATTGAATCTTGTACTCCCCCTGGACAATAGCCTTCATTTTCCAATACTCCATCTTCCCTTGAAGCTTCAGCAATAGAGAGCTTGTCCATTCTTTTACTTATACCTGTTGAGTCATTTGATCTACAAGACAACTCACAGTTGATTAATCTTGTTTCATCAAACACAACATGCACAGATTCTTCAACAACTTGTGTAGTCAAGTTGAAGATTTTATAGGCCTTACTATTTGTGCTGTACCCAACAAATATCCCATCCTGGGATTTGGCAGCAAACTTAGTCAAATATGACTTACCATTGTTAAGTATATAGCATTTGCAACCAAAGATTCTGAAGTATGATAGATTTGGTTTTCTACCTTTCATAATCTCATAGGGAGTCTTTTTGTGGCTCTTGGTGATAGAAGCCATATTGATCACATGACAAGCAGTGTTTACTGCCTCAGCCCAGAAATATTCTGGTAGAGAGGTGTCACTCAATAGAGTTCTACCAGCTTCAATTAATGTTCTATTCTTTCTTTCAACAATTCCATTTTGCTGAGGTGTTCTTGGTGAGGAGAACTCTTGGAAAATCCCAAAGTCTTCACATAACTTTGTCATGCTTTCAGATTGAAACTCAGTACCATGGTCACTTCTGATTTTGACCACTGTACTATTCAGTTCATTCTGAATTTGCTTTACAAAATTAAGTAAGACACTTGGGGTTTCAGATTTCTGTCTTAGAAAGAACACCCATGTAAATCTAGAATAGTCATCTACAACCACAAAAGTGTAGATCTTCCTACCTAGACTATGAACTGGCGTAGGACCAAAAAGATCCATATGCAAGAGGTATAAGCACCTCACAGAATCCTTGTTTTCAAGGCTTTGAAAGGAGGATTTTGTCTGCTTGCCCTTTTGACAAGCTGAACATATCCCTTCCTTCATACACTTAACTTGAGGACCATTCCTCACTAACTCTTTGATAAAGAGTTGGCCAATTATCTTGTAGTTAAGATGAGCCAATCTCTTGTGCCACTTAACACAATGAGAAGCATTGTCATCAGCTACAAGACAGATGGGAGAAGCCTTATTCTCACATACAAAATTAAGACAATATACATTTCTCTTCCTATACCCAATCAAAATGATCTCTTGATCACTTGACCTTTTGATATGACATCCATCCTTAACAAATGAAATGTCATATCCTAAATCACTCAGCTGGCTTATGCTTATTAGATTATGTTTCAACCCTTTTACATAAGCCACTTGGGTGATAGTAATTAGGTTAGAAGAAATGTTACCAAACCCTTTGATGACTCCTTTTTCAGATCCACCAAAGATCACTTTAGGTCCATCTTTGACAGATGAATACTCCTTCAACAGCTCCTTTGTTCCAGTCATGTGCCTGGAACAACCACTATCCAAGTACCATATAGGGGCATGGCTACTTGGATACACCTGCAACACAGATTTACTTTCCCTTAGAACCCAAGCAAGTCTTGGGTCCTTGGTTCAGGTTAGCATTAACAAAGCTACCATTATCTCTTCTAACAGGTAGACTATTGTTCTTTCTAACACTTGTGTTATACCAGCAGTCTAGTGCAAAATGGCCTCTCTTGCCACAGCACCAACATTCAAACTTGTTGTATCTAGATCTAGATACTTCCTTGACAAAAGAATTTCTGTCCATTGCTGGTGCTGCAGCAGCTTCACCCACTGATTTTTTATAACCATTGGGTTTATGAACATGGGTAGGCCTGTTAGCATTTATACCTTTGTTTTTCAGAACATTAGTCTTAATATGACCATGAATATTTTCATGATCATATTGATTAGAAGGCACTTGCACCTTTCTAAACTTAATAGGGACTGAAAAGTTCAGTGGCTTGACAGGAGCTTTGCCTTTCCTCTTGAAACGGCCAGCCCTGGAGTTACCTTTGAATCCTAATCCTGCCTTACCCTTTTGATTCACAAATTCATCAATCAAGGGTAAGACAGACTTTGGCTTAGAGTAACTAGCCACTAAATCTTTTTCTATTCTTAGTCTGGCCTCCAGACTCTTCACTTGATCATTGGTATAATTAATTGTGCCCATCTGAATAATAGTTATATTCTTCAGCTTGGCAATTTCATTTAACTTTTGATCAATTACTTTCTCTAACTCAGTTGCAGCTACTCTTAGTTCAGCAATTTCATGAGCCTGAGATTTAACCAGGTTCTTGCTTTTCTTAAGGGCCTGCAATAAGTCCCCATACTTATCTATATATTGATAGACATCTCCTTCAGATTCAGATGCATCTACATCACTTGATGCAGATGTAGTTGATTCTGTACTTGTACTACAAACAGATTTCATAGAAGGACATTGTACCTTATTAGGACCAGACTGATTTTGGCATATGTCCTCTTCTGATCCTGCCATCAGTCCCATGCACTGATGATCCTCTTATTCATTGATGGAGTCTAGCAACTGCAGAAACTCCTCTTCTTCAGATACAGCATATAGTCCAATATATGCTTCTGCTTCAGATTCTGACTCTGAAGTTGACTGATCTGTTAGGCTCTTATCCTTCTTTGCAACAAAGGATTTCTCCTTCTTGCCCTTTTGATGAGTCTTCTTCTTATCTGAAGACTCCTTTCTCTTATCAGGACAGTCAGCCACTACATGTCCAGGCCTATTGCAACAATAGCAGACAATCTTTGAAGTAGTGGCTTTGCTGGGCTTTGATCTGCTCTTTTCTTTCCTTGATGACTTTTTCTTCTGATAATAGTCATCAACTTGCTGTGAAGTGGAGGGCTTAGACTTCCACTGCTTCTTCTTCAAGAACCTTTGGAATTGCCTTGTGAATGCAGCAAAGTCTGCATCTGAATCACAGCTTTCTGAACCCTGATCATCTGAATTTTCAGAACTGACTTCAGCAATTTCCGTAGGAGGGGATGGTGATATCCTCCTATTCTTTCTGATGGATTCTGCATTGAATGCCACAGTCTTTTCACTATGCTCTCCTCTTGAATTCTTTTCCTCCTCCTTCCTCACCATAAGTTGCATTTCATAGGACAGTAGCTTTCCAAACAAGGTGGGAGGAGAGATCTCTGCCAATTTAGCCACTTCTCTTATGGAACAGATCTTTGTGTCCCAATCCTTTGTCAAGGATCTTAAGAATTTGTCATTCAGTTCATAGATACTGAAGACTCTTCCATAGGACATTAACTCATTCACAATTCTATAGAATTTCTTATAGCATTCAGTTATGCTATCAGTTTTTCCTTGTCTAAAACTTTCATATTCCTGGTTGAGCATAGACTTCCTATCCTGTCTTACTTCTTCAGATCCCTCCATGTAGACAATCAAGGTGTCCCACATTTCTTTGGAGGTCTTGCAGTGAATCAGATTCTGAAATGTAGAATCATCTATGGCACTCACAATAATATTCTGAGCTCTCTTGTCCATGGTTGCCAAAATGACTTCATCCTTGGTCATTTCAGAATAACTCTTTGGAGTTTGAATATTAGCATCAAGAACTGATACCTTCATTGGAATGAAGGGTCCTTCCTGAACTGTGATATATATTCTTGGGTCAGATGCTTCCATGAATAATCTGACTCTTTCTTTCCAAATTCCAAAGATTTCCTTCCTGCATATGGGTAACTTCATTGACCCTAACTCCTTGTGATTTTCTCCAGAACCCATCTTCTTGAATCTTGATTCTGCCTTTCAGATCTACCTCAGACTGTTAAGTCCTTTTTGAGGAACCTCCCTCTGATACCACTTGATAGTTTTACTTTCAAGACAACCTAAACACCTAGAGGGGGGGGGGGGTGAATAGGTTCTAATTGCTTGTTTATACTTTTAGACAGAATTCAATCACAAAATTAAAACAACCAGCACAACAATCATAGAAATTTAATCATCACAGATTGCACAATGTTTTATAGTGGTTCCCCAAGGTTTGGGTACATCCACTTTCCCCCCTTCACCTATCTAGCAGTATGCTAGATTCGGCCAAACTTCCACTATTCTTAGATCCTCAGATCCTACAGCTCAGAACCTAGATAGGTTCCTACAACTCAGGCACAATAGCCCTACCTCAGCCTAACCACAAGGCCTATAACTCAGAGAAGAACCTTCTCCTACACTCAGGCAAACAGCCCTACCACTCAGAGATCAACTCTCCTACACTCAGCCTTTATATCACAGGCTTACAACTCAGATCTGTGTAAAACAGATCCTACAGAAATTTAGAAAAGAAGTTTTAATGCCTTGCCTTTGTTGAGAGAGAAGATGACAAGACAATTCTTGATCAGCTGATGAAATCAACTGAATCTAAGCTTTCTTCAAAGCTTCTTGAATCTGAACTTAGCTGAGTTGATTTCCAAACAGCTTCTTGAGAAACCATTGATGGCTTCCTTCTTCTTCTTCAAAATGGGTGGATCCCTCTCTATCCAACACCTTTGATGATACTTTTGAATTCTTGTTAGAACTCTTCTTAGATCGATCCTGAGATCGTCTTCTTAGATCTTCTGATGAAGATCTTCTTTAGTGTATTACTCCTTCTTGATTTGATTTCTCAACTTGATTGCCAAAGTTCAATCTATTTTCTTCTCTCTGAATCTGTCTATTTATAGACCTTCTTAATGGTAACCGGCTAATCTGGTTTATAACTGTCTTCTGACAAGTCTGACAACATCAGTTAACTGGCTGCAACCCACATCTGTCAAGTTTTCAAACAGATCCTGTACCTTAGTCTTGGTCAGCAAAGTGTTGAGACAGACTGTCAGGAAGTGTCGAGACCAACTGTCTATATGTGTCGACACAAGTAACTTTGGTGCCGACACAGCCTTTGATGATGTCGACAAGTTTGTCTTTAAGTCGACACAGCTTCTTCAGAACTTTATTTTGAGAATGAGTCGACACAGAGAATTTATGTCGACTCAACACTTCATCTTTCTTCAAAAAATAACTTGGTCTTGACTTTGCAGTGTGTCGACACAAGTCCCGTGTGTCGACACAGTTGTTGTAGATTCAGAACTCAGTATGTGTCGACACTGCCTTCAGGTGTCGACACATCAATTGTTGACTCTGCCAAAATGTGTCGACTTAGTCTTCTGGTGTCGACACAAGTATTGTCAACTTCTGCCAAAATGTGTGTCGACTCTGTCTCATTGTGTCGACACAGCCTCCCAGTGTCGACACAAATGTGGTCGACTATCTTCCTATGAGTCGACACTGCTTCCCAGTGTCGACACAAATGTGGTCGACTATCTTTCTCTGTGTCGACACAGCTTCCTTCAAGTGTCGACACAAATATTCTGAAGTGTCAACACTGTTTCTTCAGGTGTCGACACATGGACTTAGAATATTTTTCTGCATTCTTTAACACTTCTTCACCTGCACATGTCAACTCAAAACAACATCAAATACACCTTGATGTATATCATTGAGCTAAGTTGGACCTCTTCAAATCAGGTACACATTTTCCAATGTACCCAACAATGCTGCTCTCGCCCTCGTGATTAAGTCAAATGAAGATGGATCTGCTAAGAAGTATACTCTAAAGGACTGACTCATTCATTTCATGGACGGCTCAAAATTCCTAAGGACAGTGAAATCCGGGAAGATATCTTGAGAGAAGCACATTGCTCAAGATATTAGGTGCATCCTGTGATTTACAAGATTTATAGTGATTTACGAAAGACCATGTGTTGGCCAGGATTGAAAAGGGACATCAAGTATTATATAACCCACTGTGAGGCTTGTCAGAAGGTGAAGGTGGAGTGCATGAGCCCTGGAGGATTATTACATTCATTGCCCATCCCTAAGTGGAAGTTCGAGGATATCTCCATAGACTTTGTTCACGGGTTGCCTTGCTTGCGCTCTGGGAACGATTCAGTTTTGGTAATTGTGGATCGCTTAACGAAAGTTGCCAGATTCATTCCAATGAAGAAGGAAGCGCATGTTGATGTCTTAGTGCATCTCTTTATGGAGCAGTCTATTCAGCAATATATGGTGCCTAAGACAATTATCTCTGATCGTGATGGTCTCTTTAACTTTAAGGAATGGAAGGCAGCTCAAGCGTACTTGGTTTTTCGCCTTACCTTCAGTACATCTTTTCATCCTCAGATGGACGGTCAGTCTGAGAGGACTATTAGAACCATGGAAGAATTATTAAGATTATGCGTGTTGGATAGAGGGGAGCCATAGAAAAGGCTATTACCGCTGGTGGAATTTTTATATAACAATAGTCACCAAGCTAGCATCGAGATGTCACCCCACGAAACGCTTTATGGTAGGAGGTGTAGGACTCTATTGTCATGGGCGCAGGATGAGGATCCAAAGATTTTGGGGATAGAGTATATTGATGGCACTGATGCTATGGTTAGGCTGATACGAGAGCGCATGTTGGATGCTCAAAGTCGACAGGCGAAATATTATAATGTGAAGCACCGGATGGTAGAATTTTAAGTGGGTGACAAAGTGTTCTTAAAGATCAGGATGATAAATGGAGTGTCAGGAGTACATGGAAGAAAGAACCTAAGCCCGAGATATGTGGGGTCGTATGCGATATTGAAAAGGATTGGCCCTTTGTCCAATCGGCTGGAGCTATTACTAGAGCTACAGAATTTGCACGACGTGTTCCATGTGTCGTCACTTCGAAAAGCACTACTACGGCCTGATCAACATGTTCACATCACCGATGGAGCAGTGGCAACTGATAGATCTATTCGACTAGAGCCGGTGCGGATAGTGGACACCGAGACACGAAACTTGGGTCGAAAGAATGTTCCTTTGGTGAAGGTATTGTGGTCTACTCATGGGAAGGAAGAGAGTACTTGGGAGCCGGTGGGCTTGATGCAAAAGCGCTACCCTGAGTTGTTTTTACAAGTTAGATTTAAAAGTACATTTTACTTTTCATGCTTTACTTCTCCATAGCCTTAGCCTGAATTCGAGGATGAAATCTTTTATTTTGTTTATAGGATTTGTAATGTCCTATTTTGCGCTATGCCCCTCGCACGCGTTCTGAGTCAAGAGACTTTACTCAGGCTCTGGGTGCACTGGCAGCAGGCGCTGAGTGCATTGGCTGAAGGGTTAGGGTTGAGTGATACTAAGCAAATCATGGGGGAGTGGACTTAAGATAAATCGACCAAGGGAAATTCATCGGATATCATCAAGGATATTGATGCACTTTCGGCAAGTGTACCGATCGTAGTCAAGTAATAAAGTTGAGGAGTTGAATCCCAGGATATCGATCTCTCGAGGAGTGCAGGTAGGGAGTGTGACTTCACTATAAAAAGAAGGATTGCAAGTGTCAACGTAAACAAAGGTGTTTAGATTTTTGGTTTCCTAATTTTAACACTAATAAATCTAATGTGGGTCGCCTTCACCGCATCGCTTGGGTGGATTACTCAAATGAGTAATGAGGAGGAGGGAAAAACCATTGAGGGTTGCAGTCACCTCTTCGCCATGCACGCTCCTAACAATAGTTAGGACGACACTAACATGACAAGAACACAAAAGATGGAAGCGCACCAACACAAACTAGAACAAAAATATATCAACACATAGACATGCTGAAATCATTAAGCAAATAAAGTTCTTACTCATCAAACCAACAACCATGCAGTCAAGAATAAAGTTACTACAAGAGAAGGAGAAGAGATACAACCAAATGCACGAAGACTTTCCGAGATTCGCGGAGGGAGCCAAGGGTTATCAAGCCTTGTACGTGCTCGGTCTACGGATGACGTCTGGGGTTGAGAAGGATTGTCACTTCCTTCTATTAACATGTCTTCTTTGTGAATAGCCGTCGGGTTAAACCTGACTGGAGAACTCCACGTATGCAGCACCAAAGAACTTGAAACAGAGATTTGAGGTTAGAGAAGATGATGGCGACCGGATATGAAGCTATTAAGAGATTTTAGAGGGAGATTGGTGCCCGGACGAGCTCTTAACGGAGGAGAGAGAAGAAAATGACAGGAGGAAGCTTTTCCTGCTCAGAGGAGCTGAAATGGCGGGCGGATCCTTTGGGAGAATGAGACCTATGGCTTAAATAGACAAGTCAAAAATAATTGTAATGCACGGTTAGGCGCACGACCGTACATTAACCGTGCATTATTTAATTAAAGAACAGGCTTGCGGAGGAAGAAGAAGCGTTGACCCGTGCGTTACCTCACGTACGGATGCTTCCGCCCGTGTGTGAAGGAAATCGCACGGGTAACCGCAGAGAGCAGAATTTTCTAGCAAGCAGGTGGAACCGTGCATTTTACTCGCACATGGGCACTTCCGCCCGTATGTGAGCAAATCACACGATTAACCACAGAGAAAAAAAACAAGGAAGCTACAGGAAAACCGTGCGTTTCCTTCGCGCGCGGTTTAGAAGAAACTGTGCGTTAAGATCGTCGAGCACAGCTCGATGAAATTCATTGAGTTCCACTCGACTATCTTACATCGAGTAAAACACACGATCTAGAAGAAAATGTGTTCTACGGAAATGCATGACCGTGCGTTTTCCACAAATTAGAATTCCTACCTTGGGGAAAATGCACCACCTGCACAGCAAAAACCAAAACTAGAGCACCAGCTCCCAGTACCAATACACAATATAAAAACTAACAAATCCTCATGGGGAGTACCCCATTACTTACCCCCGACTACAGAATGTGCAATTACACAACCTTGGGCCAAAGCGGTGCATAAAGTGGTCCTTGACCGATCGAAGAGAATATAACTGATTTCGGGTTAAAAAAGCAGTGCACGAGTGAGAATACAGGCCCAGATGAGTCCGAAAAACCCTATATAAATCGAACTCATCAGATATCAGACGAATTCATCGAGTATCATCGGGTGATCATGATGCCTTTCGACGAGCGTCGAGTGGACGGATAAGACATGTAAAATTTGTTGGATATCATCACGATGAATTCATCGAGTATGATTGGGATGTTTGTAGAGGACAAGTATTATTCGTTAAGTATCACCTAGCTATACTCAACGCACACAATGCCTGAACTGTGGAAATAGCTAAGTGAAATTTATTGGATATCATTGATGATATTCGATGAATCTGTCAAATATGGCTGTGAAGAATTCGGTGAGATAAAACTTGGAAAATTCGGCTAAGAAAAATTCGTCGAATATCGCCAAGGATATTCGATGAATTCGTCGAGAATCACTTAGTCGATTCGGCGAGATTTCTGTAGAATTCGTCGAGAATACACAGACACGTTCGGCGATTCGTCGAGTATCAAGGAGGATACTCGACGAATTTGACTTGGTGAATTTTACGGCCCAGGTGGAATTTGATGTCTTGTACATACGGGGTGAACCGAATCTCGGGATGATTGCGGGTTAATTCTTTGGACCGGTCCGTTTCAACAAGACTTATTTAGAGTAATGATGGGCGGTCCAATAGCAAGGCTATACGTGGCAGCATAACCTAATATGTTATTATAAAAAGGATGAAACCGAAACCCTAGACGTCACTTCCGTTTCTTGCCGAGCTGTTACCTGTGCCGAACCCGACGTGAGAGAAGCAAATTGCCGGAGTTGGATTTCTTGGAGGGATAGCTCTTCCGTTCCTGTGAAGAACAATACCAACGAAGAAGAAGCATGCTACCGAGAAGAATAACGAGATCCATGGACAAAAATGAGGTGAGGTTCCTACCCTCTCCCTTGTTGCTAGATCTCTAGTTGTTTTCTAGGAGAGATGTCGACTCAAAAGAGTTTGACTTGTAATATGAAAAGAAGATCTCCTAGGAAGAGACCATGCTAGTACTTGTGTCCTAGAGATTTGATGTCTTCAACCTCTCCTCTCTTCGAGTGAAGATGATGGACTTGGTTTCATTTAGAGAAATATTCGTTTGAGGGTGAATAAGAGAGGAGGAAAAGTATGAATATATTTTTTAGATATGGCTAGAGGAAGAAGACGAACCGATGTCGCTCGTTTCGCTTTAAGATTCTTGCAAAAATCTATTTTTTCTCACACAACAAACTTTGACGCCATTTTCGAATATGTTACTCTCGGAGCTAGGTCTTGGGCTGAACACCAAAGTGTTAGCCCTTGAAAATTCCTTTCCAACGGATGGTTACATGTTGTCACAGGATTCCTGTAGCCTCGAGAATCCTCGGTCGAAGTTGCTGTACAGTCACACCTTATGTACATGTAGTTCTCGGCTTAGTGTAGAACCGGGTTTGGACTTGGTATAGGCATTGTAGCAAGATAGCATGGAAGTTTGGATGAGCATAGTCTATATGCAAACATGATAATAAAATGGTTGATGAGATTTGGTTGATAAATCCTTAGGTAAACAAATGGTTGGTGAAACATGCTTTTACAAATGGTTCAAAGGAGTTTGATAAACAAATGGATTGGGAAGGTTAGTGAACAAATGGTTTGATGCAATTTAGTTGTACAAATGATCTTCTTGTGAAATCTGGTAAGGATGTGTATGATTATAATCAGGAGATTTAAATAGGTTTTGGAAAAAGGGTGTGATGCCCGATAATTGAATGTGTAACCTTTAGCTACGTTATCATGATTGATGAATATGTGAAGTATCAATATGTTGTTGTGATTCTCTTATGGAGGTATTCTTGTTGGGCATGCTTGGTCATTAAGAAAGGAAGTTGATGAGGTTAATGCATGGCTAAGTGACATGTTGACTAATGGAATGTATAAAGTAGTCCATTGCTTAGAGTTGTGTCTCTTTACGGGTAGCAGTGTGGGATTGATATGTTATATGAGGTGTTCTGCCACCTGTGTAAAAAGTGAAACCTTGTTGATGGATATTTTCTCCACGCTAACGCGTGTTTCCAATCGATGAGGCAAGTATACCTATCGTTCAGATTATAGAATAAAGTGTCGTATATCGACTTGGGGCTTGTCGAGTACTTGTACTCACAAGAAAGAGCTATTATCTTATCAAAAGAAAAGAGTTGGTTTTTTAAAACGGACAAGGAAGCGTTATACTAAGAAAGAGAAATTCGATGATGGGGATGCTAGTACTTGATCTAGAATCCCCTTGGGATAAAATAAACCTTCTTGAAAAATAAAGCAATGCGAGTTCTTAAATTGCTCACTCGACCGTGGAGGTTCCTAAAGTACAAAAGCGTCTCTCTCGAGCTCATGATTTTGGCTAACCTTAGGTTGATCGATTAAGACCTCTCGGCCAGTTGAAACCCCTAAGCTTGCTTTAGGCGGTGAACCCTACTATTGGATTTGACTCCAATCTGGAAGATATATGTCGTCCTCTCTCGAGGAGTGCATGCAACTCCTTTTATCTTCGAGTGATCTCCCCGTATCCGCAACCTCTCGGTCATTTAGGATACGGATCTTAGATCAAAAATCATATCCGCGCAATATGAATTCGACAAAATAAAAATCAAAGATAAATCATAAATGAGCAAGACTAAGAACTAGACATTTTTGATAAAGATGAAAAGTTTATTCTATTCCAAGGTTCATCATGATCAAGTGCTAAATGAAAATTAGCTACTTAGCATGATTAAGGAATTACAAAATAGAGTAGGGAAAGACATGCTTGAAATAACAACTACTAGAATAAAAGCTTACACAATATTAATCTAGGCTAGGAAATGAAAAATACAGAAATTAAAAGCAGTAAAATACCGGACTCAAACTCCCAAAAATCGATCATGAGCATCTGAAGTTGTCTGGAATTTATAGGAAAAATTTCTGGTTGGTCACGCCCGTAACCTAGGGCATGCCAGGCTCGGAACCGTCGTCTTGAAGCCCTGGGAACGTTGGAGGAGGAATGGCCAAAAACAGCAGATTGCTGGTCCCGCCCCTAGGTCATGCCCGTGACCTAGGGCGTGTCAAGTCTGTTTCTGGAAAACAGCGGGAAGCTGAAAATGGCGGGAATAAATTGCAGTTGAGGGAGGCATCACGCCCCCTGGTCAAGCCCGTGATCAGGGCGTGTCAAGCTGGAAACGTCAAGCTGGCGGCAACGATAGGAACGACGGAGTAATTGGCTGTAAACGCCCTTGACAACGTGACCCAGGCGTGTCATTTTAATCTGACATGGTAGGGTACAATAATATTCCAACGGCCGACACGCCCCGTGTAAGGGTGCCACGCCTATGTGTAACATCCCATTTTCAAATTGGACCCCCCTAGGTGTGACTTGAGCATAACTAGGTCATATGAGTTAACCTAGGTGAGCCCAGGAGACCAAGTGACCTAAAAACCTAGTTGAGACCCACTTGGTCTGCAAATAGTAATTTTCAAAACTTTGATTTTGGGTGGCCTAGTAGGTTCATTGTGACTCTAAAAATTCCCTTAGACCTAATGTGGGCCCAATGAGTCGCCAAGGACCCACTTGGGTCAACCATAATGGTCAATTTGACCAAGTCAACCCCAAGCCCAAATCAAGTCAAACCTAGCCTATATGGGCCAACCCAACCTCAAGCCACCCTCCCCTTAGGCTAATCTCTTGCATGATTATTATGTATTAATTTGGTTGCCCATATCCTAGAGGATTGACCAAGTCAACCTAGTGACTAGGAGAGAGAGAGAGAAGCCTAAATTTAGAGAGATAAAGAGGAGAGAGAAAGTGAGAAGAAAGAGGGTCACTCATGGTGGGGAGGTGAATCACCCCTCTATTCTTCATCATTTAATTAATAATATGTTTTTGAGGGTTGCATTTAGGCTGGTGACATGAATAATTTCGGCCATAGGGTGGCAGGAGAGAGAAAGCTTCAATTTCTCCTTAATGGAGGAGAGAGAAAGAGGAAAAGAGAGAGGGGAGTTATGGAGGGACACCATGAGCCACCCCATTCATCTCCCCAAGCCTCCATTCATTCCTCCTGACCTTTGGGAAGAGATTCCCATCGTTTTCCCATCAGCCATCATCATTGGAGAAGCCCAACCACCATGGCCAAACACCCCTTCTCTCCCCTCCCATGAAAAATTATAAAACCCCTATGCAGCCCCCTATTCTGATTTTTGACTACTCCATCTCCCTCAAAGCGTCCATGGCAGTCAAAATAGCATATAAGATCGATGGTTTTGGTGGAGGAACGAGGGATCGGACAAGTTCGCCGGAGAGGAAAAACGCCATGACAACCGCCGCCGCCGCCATCGTCGCCAAACCCCAAATAAGGTCCTCCTCCTCTCCTTCTCTCATGCTTAGATCCTAGGAATGTTTAAAAGTTGATTTCATGCCCAAACGAACCGGAGCCAAGCTTCAAAATTTCAGAAATTTGCCATTTTTCATGGACTTTTGGAGCTCTCGGGTAGGGCGGCGCCGCCACCTCCGGCCACCCTAGCTCCGGCCATGGATAGCCCCCACCACCGGGAACAAATGGGTGATGTTTCCCGGTGGTGGCGCCGCCTCAGGCCGCCGGGAAATGGGCCGCAAAAACCACCTGCGCGGGTCTATTTTCGGCTCAATCGGAGAAGATGAACAGCCTCCGTTGGATCTTGCTTTAAGATTCGTGCAACCCATATTTTCAGATTTTTCTGTATTTTAATAACACAGTTCACTGTAGAAGGAATTTAGGCCCCTTCTGGGCATCTAATGAAAAAGTGTATAACATGAAAGTTGTAGGTCTTTTGAATACCTACAATTTGATATGTAGTGGTGAAAAATTGGATGAGGGAACTGCCCTGTAGAGCCTTTTTAGTAAGGGTATGTCCTACAACTAGAGTAGTTTTCTTCTAAAAATTATTTAGGCCCTTTAGGGGCATGTTCATCAAAAATGATCAACATGAATGTTGTAGGCTTTTTAATTATCTACAGTTTGATATGTTATGGAAAATTTTAGGACAAGTATTCTGACCTGTAGGGTCATTTTTCTAGGGTAGGTCCTACAAATAGGGCAAATATTTGAAAAATTCCCCACACCTAACCCTTGGTCCAAATGCTTTGAATTTTGGACAGGGGCTTAATATCACCTAGGCCTAGCTCCTGTAAAAATTGGAACCCATTTAAAGAAGTTTAACCTAGGGTTTTGCCCTAAACCTAGAGAAGATAGGGTAAGGTAGTTGAAGGGTCAAATCACCTCAAAAGTCTCCAAAATTTTGGAGGCATGTTTTTAGGGTTATCATTTAGCTCTGATAGAAATTTTAGCCCAATTGGGTTTGAAATGATTGGGTTTTGATGTGATCAAAGATTGGTCCTTAAAGGGGAAAATTAGGGCAAGGGGTTGTTGGGGCATGGTGGGTCCAATTCTCACCCAAATGGGTTGGGATTTTGGCCAGAGCCCCATGGACAGAGAAAACACCCCCTCATGGAATTTGAGATGGTTTGGGGTGGGTTTGCCCTAGGATCCAAGTTCAAACCTTAAGGGTTGATCTATGGGGTTTGTGAAGGACATAGGGTTTTATGACTTTGTATGGATATAGAGTTTAGTCCATGATGTTCTAGGGGTGGAATTATGCCCTAGGAAGGAGTTGCATGGTATGGATACTTAGTCACATCACTTAATTCTAATTATACAAAATTAGGTCTTTATATCTTATGGAATGGATGATGAGTCAAAGGATTTTAAGTTCATGTAAAATTATGATAGAGGATGTTAATTTTGATATATTGAACAGTAGTTGTTGTTTCATGAAATTTAAATAAGTTTTCATATGGGTATCTTAACAAAAGTACATAATCGTAGAATCTTGGGAGAAATAATTTATGTGGTAGTATGATTTAGATTTTAATGAAATTGTGTACATCATGTTTTTAGGATATATTAAACCTCTGGAAATTTTATCATGATTTATGGGATAATAATTAGAGTACTTCCTTCACAACTTAGCAAATAGGGATTTTTACTTAGGAATTATTTATGAAGTAACCAGTCATTTAAAGTTTGTGAAATTCAGTCAGAGGAGTTTTAATATCATATTACATCTCAGTGAATTTTTATGAAATTATTTGAATTATAAATTTAGAGGTTGCTTCATTAAATGTTATTGCCCATAAAAATTTAGATAAATTCAATTTGGTATATTAAATGCAAATAAAATTATTATTTTTGGGCAGAGGACTTTTCTGATGATTATGAAGGCTCTGTAATTTTTACATAATTTTATGATGATTATTTGTTGTACTTCCTTCATTAAATATGAATTGTGGAATTTTGATGAATAATTTAATTAGAGGATAAATACTATTTGTAAAATCATGGGAGTTAATATTTAGTAATAATTCACTGTTATACAGTAACTATAATTTTTGGATGACCAATACTTGAGTAGATCATGTAGTTCATGTTCATTATCACCCATGGTCAATTATTTGGAAAATTAATTAATTATCAATTTAATTAGGAAAAATTATAATTTTCTGGATTTAGGCATATTATGACATGGTAGATTCCCAGTAATTATTACAAGGGTTTTGGAAGAGAATTTAATGGACGTTCTATCATGGGCAACGTATAGGGTAGAAGGGTATGTCTGGTGTGAAAAAGGCATGAACAGTGTTAGTATGAGACTTGGATATAAGGGTGGAGTTTTGTACCTTATAGGCTTGGGAAAATGAGCATGGAATTCATCATTGGAGATTATGATGAGTAAAGATGTGTTTGGCTAGCATAGGAGGTGCTCGGGGTAGACGAAAGATCGTCTTGCCCAAGGAGTGGAAGAGTCAAGTACACTAGGGTTACATTCATTATAACATTAAAAAAAGGGATCGGGTAAGGGAAAACAACCAATAACAATAAGTGCCTTGCGAAAGAGAACTTCGGGCCGTAATGCCGCCGTCTTGGTTCCTAGTGCCCTTTGAGAGCCCTTCACGGGGTATGCCGGGGGCAGTCCTGGGCTAACGTAAATCTTAAAACAAACGAAAGAGTAATTAGCCTAATAGGGATTCACATTGCACACACTTATTAGTGAGGGTTGGTAGTGGTTAAGTCGTCCCGAGGTGCTCAAGGGGGCGCCGTCCCGGGGTGTTCTAAGGGATGAAGTCTGGAGATGAGCCGGACGGTTTAGTCCGGGGAATTTGATCTTGGATGTGGTTAATACGGACGGTTTAGTCCGGGAGTTTGACACTTTAAATTATTATATATTAAACTGCTGCATGTGCATAAAAATAGGAAGGATTAAGGTGGTGGGTTCTCGATATCGGGGAGTTCGATTGCACCGACACCGATATCGTTGACTCGGCAAGGTGACTAGCACTTAGCCAAGGTTAAGTCCGGCGGACCAGTCGGCAAGAGTACGCAGGAGTCCGCCTCGTGCACCAGGCGTTGAGGGCGTACGATAGGTCAGACCAGTAGTGCTTTTACTGGTTTTGAGGTGGGCGAGGCCCAACCCACCGCTTCCGTCTGCCACTACGGGAGTATCCTGGGAGTTATCTCCAGAAAGGGGGAACTAAAGGTTTGTGTACACAAAGTTGGGTGGGTGAGTTGCACTGCATGACATAACATACCCACCATATAGCTGCATATAATAATCATTCATAACAACCTTGACACCTAAAGTATAAGTGGAATGGGACGCTTATACTTTAGGACTTGCAAAACGACCCCTTGGTCTATAAGCTTGTGTGGGCAAGTTTATAAATCAAAGGTTAATTTCAATATATATATATGCTGCTGTTTGATAACCGACACCCCAACGTATAAGTGGTATGGGACACTTTATACGATGGGAGCCTTGCAAAAGACCCCTTGGCTTATGCGTACTCACATAAGCGAAGGTTTAATTTCTTACTTACTTCCTTTCTGTTATACCTATTACAACATTTGAATTGCTCCCCGAATGCACAACTGCTAGTTAGGTCCACCGTCATCTGCTTTTGACTACTCTCCACTTTCATGTCCTCCCCTTTCTTCCTCTCCGCCCGGTGCCTTAGAGTGTGGGGGAAGGGGTGGGGGATGATAGGACTTAGTCTTTTAGACTAACGGTTTTCGAACCATATCATTTTAGGGGATCGCGGAGCCCAGCATGGAGGAGCAGCCCAGGAGGCCGGTATGCTTGGAGATGGGACAGTCTAGCACGGGAGTCCAGACTACGGGGACTGTGAGTCCCGGCCCTTTAGTAGAGATTTAGTTTTGCTTCTGCATTGAGTTATTTTGTAGTGAGGACTTGATGTACCGGGCATGAGCCCTTTTATTTCTAGTATCATCGTACTCTGATGTTTTCTGTGGACACTCCCTTTGTGGAGTTTTATTTTATGTGATATTCTCTTTTGGTGGACTTGCTTCTCTCTTGCTTGCTACTTATTGTGATCGAAAAGGCCGGCAGAATCGGCGCGTTGTAGTGACGACCTTCCCGGGTGCGAAGGTGTCACCGCAAAGCGGCGGTTCTGGGCATAAGACCCCGGGTATTTCAAAAAAAAAAGGGGTCTTACAAAGTGGTATCAGAGGAAACATCGATCGGATTAGTAGCAGTCCACAAATCCCTGGGTCACCTCCGCGCGAGTTTAGTTTACGGACAAACTAAGCAGCGGAAGCAGTGGTGTGCCCATATGGGGAATCACATGTAAATTGTCCACTTCCCATCCATTCCATTTGTACATTTACTAACAATTGGAATTCTTCTTTGTAGCCCGCGGCAAATCCTGTCCCCAGCAGGGAGCACCTCTGGTTGCAAAGACCTCTTCTTGTAATTCTCTAGTCAATAGGTTAGACTCAACCGCTAGGATACGTGACTAACCCGACAACTTATACTGTGCCCTAGTCCAAAACAAACCTTAAGTATGAATTTGGTTAGGTAAGGAAATACCTAAAGAGATTAAAGGAGAAGTTTAATAGTGAATGGATACCTAAGACATAAACTCTGGTGTCCCTATGGTCCCTAACAAGGATTACTCAATCTATTGGGACTGACCAATAATCCATTATCAGAATGGTAGAAGACACGTAGTATTAACCCCCGTACCAGTAACAAGATTACTCAGGGACAACTACAAGATAAACACTGAAGGTCGGGTTGGAATTCAAGTTCGAAAGAGACCCAATTGGGAGTGGGAACAACCCTGATAAGCGTGTCGTAAATTTGACTCGGAGGGTTTAAAGTATGGAGTATATCTACAAGTGTCAGTTTGGAACCCCAAGTCATAGATTGATGCCCTAGGGATTGTACACTCAGCTAGGACAGATATAACATGATAAGATAAAAGAAAATTAGCCCAAGGAAGATATGAGCTTATCGTTTGTTTATTGGGGGCTTATCTTTTGTTTATTGGGCAAGTGAGTTAATGACTTAGGTCTCCTAGATCTAATTTAGAAAGTGTGTCGCCCCAAACACAGTAATGTTGAGGTTGGTCTTATTCGACGCCACTCGAACGATGTCATGGTAATAATGAGGAGTAACT
Source organism: Platanthera zijinensis (assembly GCA_039513925.1). Lineage (NCBI taxonomy): Eukaryota > Viridiplantae > Streptophyta > Magnoliopsida > Asparagales > Orchidaceae > Platanthera > Platanthera zijinensis. The sequence continues at coordinate 73,958,362 of CM077081.1, forward strand.
ACGAGACATAACTACTAGAAGATACCATGTGAATTTGATGACGGGTAGTAAGACTAAGTAGATTTGGGAAGATAAGACTGAGACACTATGATGTAACATCATGAGTATGATAACACTAAGAGTTTGAAAGAAATTAGCAGACGATATATCGAAAACATATATCTTAGGTATGACCTTGCAGACTCGATTCAGATAGCATCAAGACAAGATTAGATACATTTGATGGCACAAACATGGTTAGCAAGGGTCGCGACTATGATAAATAAATGTTTGAAAAATCAAGTGTAACTACGGCAGAATGGCACAACAAATTAAAAAGGTATAAATGACAACCTCCAAAAATGCACGAGTACACCCCCTTAAATCTTGCGGACGACGGGTCATTTGACGAAGTAATCTTTCCCGTTAACGACCAGAGTTGGATAAATCATAGGGTCAAATTGATTGATTACTCGGGTGTATATGAAGGAATAGGAACATGATCGCGTGGAGGAGGTTTATAGAGTCGCTGTCTACCGTTACAAACAAAAAACTCAATTTACTAGAAGAAGATTGTGTGTATTAGAACTTGTCTTTCCCCGGAATGAGAAAGACGTCATGGATTTGGCTACGCACGGTGAGGTTTGCCGAATGTTATAGGAAAGTATAAGGGTTTTGAAGAACTATTATAGTCACTTCCGGAGTTAGAGTGGAAGTTCGAGGATAGATTGAGCGAGGTAGTTGGGGAAACCCTGATTTAGTAGTGCAGTTTTGTGGTGCGAGAAGATCCCGCTAGTCAAGGTCTTGTGGAGGAACCACGGGCGAGAGGAGCATACTTGGGAGCCTCAGGACCTGATGCAGGAAAAATATCCTGAGCTATTTAGTCAGGTATACCTCGCAACTCCTCCGGTGTGTTAAGCGTTTTTCCTTATTTTTAATGTACTAATAGAATTATTTAAAAAGGTAGAGGCTAATCCTTTTGTTTATTGGAGCTAGCCCTTATCTTGTTAACCTAGTAGGCGCTTCCACGCTTCATGGGATGTTACAAGCTTAAGTTATCCCGGTGGAAATCCCTGTAGACTTAACCCTAATTTCGGGGACGAAATTTTTGTTTTGTTTATTGGGATTTGTAACATCCCATTTTCAAATTGGACCCCCCCTAGGTGTGACTTGAGCATAACTAGGTCATATGAGTTAACCTAGGTGAGCCCAGGAGACCAAGTGACCTAAAAACCTAGTTGAGACCCACTTGGTCTGCAAATAGTAATTTTCAAAACTTTGATTTTGGGTGGCCTAGTAGGTTCATTGTGACTCTAAAAATTCCCTTAGACCTAATGTGGGCCCAATGAGTCGCCAAGGACCCACTTGGGTCAACCATAATGGTCAATTTGACCAAGTCAACCCCAAGCCCAAATCAAGTCAAACCTAGCCTATATGGGCCAACCCAACCTCAAGCCACCCTCCCCTTAGGCTAATCTCTTGCATGATTATTATGTATTAATTTGGTTGCCCATATCCTAGAGGATTGACCAAGTCAACCTAGTGACTAGGAGAGAGAGAGAGAAGCCTAAATTTAGAGAGATAAAGAGGAGAGAGAAAGTGAGAAGAAAGAGGGTCACTCATGGTGGGGAGGTGAATCACCCCTCTATTCTTCATCATTTAATTAATAATATGTTTTTGAGGGTTGCATTTAGGCTGGTGACATGAATAATTTCGGCCATAGGGTGGCAGGAGAGAGAAAGCTTCAATTTCTCCTTAATGGAGGAGAGAGAAAGAGGAAAAGAGAGAGGGGAGTTATGGAGGGACACCATGAGCCACCCCATTCATCTCCCCAAGCCTCCATTCATTCCTCCTGACCTTTGGGAAGAGATTCCCATCGTTTTCCCATCAGCCACAATCAATGGAGAAGCCCAACCACCATGGCCAAACACCCCTTCATCTCCCCTCCCATGAAAAATTATAAAACCCCTATGCAGCCCCCTATTCTGATTTTTGACTACTCCATCTCCCTCAAAGCGTCCATAGCAGTCAAAATAGCATATAAGATCGATGGTTTTGGTGGAGGAACGAGGGATCGGACAAGTTCGCCGGAGAGGAAAAACGCCATGACAACCGCCGCCGCCGCCATCGTCGCCAAACCCCAAATAAGGTCCTCCTCCTCTCCTTCTCTCATGCTTAGATCCTAGGAATGTTTAAAAGTTGATTTCATGCCCAAACGAACCGGAGCCAAGCTTCAAAATTTCAGAAATTTGCCATTTTTCATGGACTTTTGGAGCTCTCGGGTAGGGCGGCGCCGCCACCTCCGGCCACCCTAGCTCCGGCCATGGATAGCCCCCACCACCGGGAACAAATGGGTGATGTTTCCCGGTGGTGGCGCCGCCTCAGGCCGCCGGGAAATGGGCCGCAAAAACCACCTGCGCGGGTCTATTTTCGGCTCAATCGGAGAAGATGAACAGCCTCCGTTGGATCTTGCTTTAAGATTCGTGCAACCCATATTTTCAGATTTTTCTGTATTTTAATAACACAGTTCACTGTAGAAGGAATTTAGGCCCCTTCTGGGCATCTAATGAAAAAGTGTATAACATGAAAGTTGTAGGTCTTTTGAATACCTACAATTTGATATGTAGTGGTGAAATATTGGATGAGGGAACTGCCCTGTAGAGCCTTTTTAGTAAGGGTATGTCCTACAACTAGAGTAGTTTTCTTCTAAAAATTATTTAGGCCCTTTAGGGGCATGTTCATCAAAAATGATCAACATGAATGTTGTAGGCTTTTTAATTATCTACAGTTTGATATGTTATGGAAAATTTTAGGACAAGTATTCTGACCTGTAGGGTCATTTTTCTAGGGTAGGTCCTACAAATAGGGCAAATATTTGAAAAATTCCCCACACCTAACCCTTGGTCCAAATGCTTTGAATTTTGGACAGGGGCTTAATATCACCTAGGCCTAGCTCCTGTAAAAATTGGAACCCATTTAAAGAGGTTTAACCTAGGGTTTTGCCCTAAACCTAGAGAAGATAGGGTAAGGTAGTTGAAGGGTCAAATCACCTCAAAAGTCTCCAAAATTTTGGAGGCATGTTTTTAGGGTTATCATTTAGCTTTGATAGAAATTTTAGCCCAATTGGGTTTGAAATGATTTGGTTTTTATGTGATCAAAGATTGGTCCTTAAAGGGGAAAATTAGGGCAAGGGGTTGTTGGGGCATGGTGGGTCCAATTCTCACCCAAATGGGTTGGGATTTTGGCCAGAGCCCCATGGACAGAGAAAACACCCCCTCATGGAATTTGAGATGGTTTGGGGTGGGTTTGCCCTAGGATCCAAGTTCAAACCTTAAGGGTTGATCTATGGGGTTTGTGAAGGACATAGGGTTTTATGACTTTGTATGGATCTAGAGTTTAGTCCATGATGTTCTAGGGGTGGAATTATGCCCTAGGAAGGAGTTGCATGGTATGGATACTTAGTCACATCACTTAATTCTAATTATACAAAATTAGGTCTTTATATCTTATGGAATGGATGATGAGTCAAAGGATTTTAAGTTCATGTAAAATTATGATAGAGGATGTTAATTTTGATATATTGAACAGTAGTTGTTGTTTCATGAAATTTAAATAAGTTTTCATATGGGTATCTTAACAAAAGTACATAATCGTAGAATCTTGGGAGAAATAATTTATGTGGTAGTATGATTTAGATTTTAATGAAATTGTGTACATCATGTTTTTAGGATATATTAAACCTCTGGAAATTTTATCATGATTTATGGGATAATAATTAGAGTACTTCCTTCACAACTTAGCAAATAGGGATTTTTACTTAGGAATTATTTATGAAGTAACCAGTCATTTAAAGTTTGTGAAATTCAGTCAGAGGAGTTTTAATATCATATTACATCTCAGTGAATTTTTATGGAATTATTTGAATTATAAATTTAGAGGTTGCTTCATTAAATGTTATTGCCCATAAAAATTTAGATAAATTCAATTTGGTATATTAAATGCAAATAAAATTATTATTTTTGGGCAGAGGACTTTTCTGATGATTATGAAGGCTCTGTAATTTTTACATAATTTTATGATGATTATTTGTTGTACTTCCTTCATTAAATATGAATTGTGGAATTTTGATGAATAATTTAATTAGAGGATAAATACTATTTGTAAAATCATGGGAGTTAATATTTAGTAATAATTCACTGTTATACAGTAACTATAATTTTTGGATGACCAATACTTGAGTAGATCATGTAGTTCATGTTCATTATCACCCATGGTCAATTATTTGGAAAATTAATTAATTATCAATTTAATTAGGAAAAATTATAATTTTCTGGATTTAGGCATATTATGACATGGTAGATTCCCAGTAATTATTACAAGGGTTTTGGAAGAGAATTTAATGGACGTTCTATCATGGGCATCGTATAGGGTAGAAGGGTATGTCTGGTGTGAAAAAGGCATGAACAGTGTTAGTATGAGACTTGGATATAAGGGTGGAGTTTTGTACCTTATAGGCTTGGGAAAATGAGCATGGAATTCATCATTGGAGATTATGATGAGTAAAGATGTGTTTGGCTAGCATAGGAGGTGCTCGGGGTAGACGAAAGATCGTCTTGCCCAAGGAGTGGAAGAGTCAAGTACACTAGGGTTACATTCATTATAACATTAAAAAAAGGGATCGGGTAAGGGAAAACAACCAATAACAATAAGTGCCTTGCGAAAGAGAACTTCGGGCCGTAATGCCGCCGTCTTGTTTCCTAGTGCCCTTTGAGAGCCCTTCACGGGGTATGCCGGGGGCAGTCCTGGGCTAACGTAAATCTTAAAACAAATGAAAGAGTAATTAGCCTAATAGGGATTCACATTGCACACACTTATTAGTGAGGGTTGGTAGTGGTTAAGTCGTCCCGAGGTGTTCAAGGGGGCGCCGTCCCGGGGTGTTCTAAGGGATGAAGTCTGGAGATGAGCCGGACGGTTTAGTCCGGGGAATTTGATCTTGGATGTGGTTAATACGGACGGTTTAGTCCGGGAGTTTGACACTTTAAATTATTATATATTAAACTGCTGCATGTGCATAAAAATAGGAAGGATTAAGGTGGTGGGTTCTCGATATCGGGGAGTTCGATTGCACCGACACCGATATCGTTGACTCGGCAAGGTGACTAGCACTTAGCCAAGGTTAAGTCCGGCGGACCAGTCGGCAAGAGTACGCAGGAGTCCGCCTCATGCACCAGGCGTTGAGGGCGTACGATAGGTCAGACCAGTAGTGCTTTTACTGGTTTTGAGGTGGGCGAGGCCCAACCCACCGCTTCTGTCTGCCACTACGGGAGTATCCTGGGAGTTATCTCCAGAAAGGGGGAACTAAAGGTTTGTGTACACAAAGTTGGGTGGGTGAGTTGCACTGCATGACATAACATACCCACCATATAGCTGCATATCATAATCATTCATAACAACCTTGACACCTAAAGTATAAGTGGAATGGGACGCTTATACTTTAGGACTTGCAAAACGACCCCTTGGTCTATAAGCTTGTGTGGGCAAGTTTATAAATCAAAGGTTAATTTCAATATATATATATGCTGCTGTTTGATAACCGACACCCCAATGTATAAGTGGTATGGGACACTTTATACGATGGGAGCCTTGCAAAAGACCCCTTGGCTTATGCGTACTCACATAAGCGAAGGTTTAATTTCTTACTTACTTCCTTTCTGTTATACCTATTACAACATTTGAATTGCTCCCCGAATGCACAACTGCTAGTTAGGTCCACCGTCATCTGCTTTTGACTACTCTCCACTTTCATGTCCTCCCCTTTCTTCCTCTCCGCCCGGTGCCTTAGAGTGTGGGGGAAGGGGTGGGGGATGATAGGACTTAGTCTTTTAGACTAACGGTTTTCGAACCATATCATTTTAGGGGATCGCGGAGCCCAGCATGGAGGAGCAGCCCAGGAGGCCGGTATGCTTGGAGATGGGACAGTCTAGCACGGGAGTCCAGACTACGGGGACTGTGAGTCCCGGCCCTTTAGTAGAGATTTAGTTTTGCTTCCGCATTGAGTTATTTTGTAGTGAGGACTTGATGTACCGGGCATGAGCCCTTTTATTTCTAGTATCATCGTACTCTGATGTTTTCTGTGGACACTCCCTTTGTGAAGTTTTATTTTATGTGATATTCTCTTTTGGTGGACTTGCTTCTCTCTTGCTTGCTACTTATTGTGATCGAAAAGGCCGGCAGAATCGGCGCGTTGTAGTGACGACCTTCCCGGGTGCGAAGGTGTCACCGCAAAGCGGCGGTTCTGGGCATAAGACCCCGGGTATTTCAAAAAAAAAAGGGGTCTTACAAAGTGGTATCAGAGGAAACATCGATCGGATTAGTAGCAGTCCACAAATCCCTGGGTCACCTCCGCGCGAGTTTAGTTTGCGGACAAACTAAGCAGCGGAAGCAGTGGTGTGCCCATATGGGGAATCACATGTAAATTGTCCACTTCCCATCCATTCCATTTGTACATTTACTAACAATTGGAATTCTTCTTTGTAGCCCGCGGCAAACCCTGTCCCCAGCAGGGAGCACCTCTGGTTGCAAAGACCTCTTCTTGTAATTCTCTAGTCAATAGGTTAGACTCAACCGCTAGGATACGTGACTAACCCGACAACTTATACTGTGCCCTAGTCCAAAACAAACCTTAAGTATGAATTTGGTTAGGTAAGGAAATACCTAAAGAGATTAAAGGAGAAGTTTAATAGTGAATGGATACCTAAGACATAAACTCTGGTGTCCCTATGGTCCCTAACAAAGATTACTCAATCTATTGGGACTGACCAATAATCCATTATCAGAATGGTAGAAGACACGTAGTATTAACCCCCGTACCAGTAACAAGATTACTCAGGGACAACTACAAGATAAACACTGAAGGTCGGGTTGGAATTCAAGTTCGAAAGAGACCCAATTGGGAGTGGGAACAACCCTGATAAGCGTGTCGTAAATTTGACTCGGAGGGTTTAAAGTATGGAGTATATCTACAAGTGTCAGTTTGGAACCCCAAGTCATAGATTGATGCCCTAGGGATTGTACACTCAGCTAGGACAGATATAACATGATAAGATAAAAGAAAATTAGCCCAAGGAAGATATGAGCTTATCGTTTGTTTATTGGGGGCTTATCTTTTGTTTATTGGGCAAGTGAGTTAATGACTTAGGTCTCCTAGATCTAATTTAGAAAGTGTGTCGCCCCAAACACAGTAATGTTGAGGTTGGTCTTATTCGACGCCACTCGAACGATGTCATGGTAATAATGAGGAGTAACTACGAGACATAACTACTAGAAGATACCATGTGAATTTGATGACGGGTAGTAAGACTAAGTAGATTTGGGAAGATAAGACTGAGACACTATGATGTAACATCATGAGTATGATAACACTAAGAGTTTGAAAGAAATTAGCAGACGATATATCGAAAACATATATCTTAGGTATGACCTTGCAGACTCGATTCAGATAGCATCAAGACAAGATTAGATACATTTGATGGCACAAACATGGTTAGCAAGGGTCGCGACTATGATAAATAAATGTTTGGAAAATCAAGTGTAACTACGGCAGAATGGCACAACAAATTAAAAAGGTATAAATGACAACCTCCAAAAATGCACGAGTACACCCCCTTAAATCTTGCGGACGACGGGTCATTTGACGAAGTAATCTTTCTCGTTAACGACCAGAGTTGGATAAATCATAGGGTCAAATTGATTGATTACTCGGGTGTATATGAAGGAATAGGAACATGATCGCGTGGAGGAGGTTTATAGAGTCGCTGTCTACCGTTACAAATAAAAAACTCAATTTACTAGAAGAAGATTGTGTGTATTAGAACTTGTCTTTCCCCGGAATGAGAAAGACGTCATGGATTTGGCTACGCACGGTGAGGTTTGCCGAATGTTATAGGAAAGTATAAGGGTTTTGAAGAACTATTATAGTCACTTCCGGAGTTAGAGTGGAAGTTCGAGGATAGATTGAGCGAGGTAGTTGGGGAAACCCTGATTTAGTAGTGCAGTTTTGTGGTGCGAGAAGATCCCGCTAGTCAAGGTCTTGTGGAGGAACCACGGGCGAGAGGAGCATACTTGGGAGCCTCAGGACCTGATGCAGGAAAAATATCCTGAGCTATTTAGTCAGGTATACCTCGCAACTCCTCCGGTGTGTTAAGCGTTTTTCCTTAATTTTAATGTACTAATAGAATTATTTAAAAAGGTAGAGGCTAATCCTTTTGTTTATTGGAGCTAGCCCTTATCTTGTTAACCTAGTAGGCGCTTCCACGCTTCATGGGATGTTACAAGCTTAAGTTATCCCGGTGGAAATCCCTGTAGACTTAACCCTAATTTCGGGGACGAAATTTTTGTTTTGTTTATTGGGATTTGTAACATCCCATTTTCAAATTGGACCCCCCCTAGGTGTGACTTGAGCATAACTAGGTCATATGAGTTAACCTAGGTGAGCCCAGGAGACCAAGTGACCTAAAAACCTAGTTGAGACCCACTTGGTCTGCAAATAGTAATTTTCAAAACTTTGATTTTGGGTGGCCTAGTAGGTTCATTGTGACTCTAAAAATTCCCTTAGACCTAATGTGGGCCCAATGAGTCGCCAAGGACCCACTTGGGTCAACCATAATGGTCAATTTGACCAAGTCAACCCCAAGCCCAAATCAAGTCAAACCTAGCCTATATGGGCCAACCCAACCTCAAGCCACCCTCCCCTTAGGCTAATCTCTTGCATGATTATTATGTATTAATTTGGTTGCCCATATCCTAGAGGATTGACCAAGTCAACCTAGTGACTAGGAGAGAGAGAGAGAGAAGCCTAAATTTAGAGAGATAAAGAGGAGAGAGAAAGTGAGAAGAAAGAGGGTCACTCATGGTGGGGAGGTGAATCACCCCTCTATTCTTCATCATTTAATTAATAATATGTTTTTGAGGGTTGCATTTAGGCTGGTGACATGAATAATTTCGGCCATAGGGTGGCAGGAGAGAGAAAGCTTCAATTTCTCCTTAATGGAGGAGAGAGAAAGAGGAAAAGAGAGAGGGGAGTTATGGAGGGACACCATGAGCCACCCCATTCATCTCCCCAAGCCTCCATTCATTCCTCCTGACCTTTGGGAAGAGATTCCCATCGTTTTCCCATCAGCCACCATCAATGGAGAAGCCCAACCACCATGGCCAAACACCCCTTCATCTCCCCTCCCATGAAAAATTATAAAACCCCTATGCAGCCCCCTATTCTGATTTTTGACTACTCCATCTCCCTCAAAGCGTCCATAGCAGTCAAAATAGCATATAAGATCGATGGTTTTGGTGGAGGAACGAGGGATCGGACAAGTTCGCCGGAGAGGAAAAACGCCATGACAACCGCCGCCGCCGCCATCGTCGCCAAACCCCAAATAAGGTCCTCCTCCTCTCCTTCTCTCATGCTTAGATCCTAGGAATGTTTAAAAGTTGATTTCATGCCCAAACGAACCGGAGCCAAGCTTCAAAATTTCAGAAATTTGCCATTTTTCATGGACTTTTGGAGCTCTCGGGTAGGGCGGCGCCGCCACCTCCGGCCACCCTAGCTCCGGCCATGGATAGCCCCCACCACCGGGAACAAATGGGTGATGTTTCCCGGTGGTGGCGCCGCCTCAGGCCGCCGGGAAATGGGCCGCAAAAACCACCTGCGCGGGTCTATTTTCGGCTCAATCGGAGAAGATGAACAGCCTCCGTTGGATCTTGCTTTAAGATTCGTGCAACCCATATTTTCAGATTTTTCTGTATTTTAATAACACAGTTCACTGTAGAAGGAATTTAGGCCCCTTCTGGGCATCTAATGAAAAAGTGTATAACATGAAAGTTGTAGGTCTTTTGAATACCTACAATTTGATATGTAGTGGTGAAATATTGGATGAGGGAACTGCCCTGTAGAGCCTTTTTAGTAAGGGTATGTCCTACAACTAGAGTAGTTTTCTTCTAAAAATTATTTAGGCCCTTTAGGGGCATGTTCATCAAAAATGATCAACATGAATGTTGTAGGCTTTTTAATTATCTACAGTTTGATATGTTATGGAAAATTTTAGGACAAGTATTCTGACCTGTAGGGTCATTTTTCTAGGGTAGGTCCTACAAATAGGGCAAATATTTGAAAAATTCCCCACACCTAACCCTTGGTCCAAATGCTTTGAATTTTGGACAGGGGCTTAATATCACCTAGGCCTAGCTCCTGTAAAAATTGGAACCCATTTAAAGAAGTTTAACCTAGGGTTTTGCCCTAAACCTAGAGAAGATAGGGTAAGGTAGTTGAAGGGTCAAATCACCTCAAAAGTCTCCAAAATTTTGGAGGCATGTTTTTAGGGTTATCATTTAGCTCTGATAGAAATTTTAGCCCAATTGGGTTTGAAATGATTGGGTTTTGATGTGATCAAAGATTGGTCCTTAAAGGGGAAAATTAGGGCAAGGGGTTGTTGGGGCATGGTGGGTCCAATTCTCACCCAAATGGGTTGGGATTTTGGCCAGAGCCCCATGGACAGAGAAAACACCCCCTCATGGAATTTGAGATGGTTTGGGGTGGGTTTGCCCTAGGATCCAAGTTCAAACCTTAAGGGTTGATCTATGGGGTTTGTGAAGGACATAGGGTTTTATGACTTTGTATGGATATAGAGTTTAGTCCATGATGTTCTAGGGGTGGAATTATGCCCTAGGAAGGAGTTGCATGGTATGGATACTTAGTTACATCACTTAATTCTAATTATACAAAATTAGGTCTTTATATCTTATGGAATGGATGATGAGTCAAAGGATTTTAAGTTCATGTAAAATTATGATAGAGGATGTTAATTTTGATATATTGAACAGTAGTTGTTGTTTCATGAAATTTAAATAAGTTTTCATATGGGTATCTTAACAAAAGTACATAATCGTAGAATCTTGGGAGAAATAATTTATGTGGTAGTATGATTTAGATTTTAATGAAATTGTGTACATCATGTTTTTAGGATATATTAAACCTCTGGAAATTTTATCATGATTTATGGGATAATAATTAGAGTACTTCCTTCACAACTTAGCAAATAGGGATTTTTACTTAGGAATTATTTATGAAGTAACCAGTCATTTAAAGTTTGTGAAATTCAGTCAGAGGAGTTTTAATATCATATTACATCTCAGTGAATTTTTATGGAATTATTTGAATTATAAATTTAGAGGTTGCTTCATTAAATGTTATTGCCCATAAAAATTTAGATAAATTCAATTTGGTATATTAAATGCAAATAAAATTATTATTTTTGGGCAGAGGACTTTTCTGATGATTATGAAGGCTCTGTAATTTTTACATAATTTTATGATGATTATTTGTTGTACTTCCTTCATTAAATATGAATTGTGGAATTTTGATGAATAATTTAATTAGAGGATAAATACTATTTGTAAAATCATGGGAGTTAATATTTAGTAATAATTCACTGTTATACAGTAACTATAATTTTTGGATGACCAATACTTGAGTAGATCATGTAGTTCATGTTCATTATCACCCATGGTCAATTATTTGGAAAATTAATTAATTATCAATTTAATTAGGAAAAATTATAATTTTCTGGATTTAGGCATATTATGACATGGTAGATTCCCAGTAATTATTACAAGGGTTTTGGAAGAGAATTTAATGGACGTTCTATCATGGGCAACGTATAGGGTAGAAGGGTATGTCTGGTGTAAAAAAGGCATGAACAGTGTTAGTATGAGACTTGGATATAAGGGTGGAGTTTTGTACCTTATAGGCTTGGGAAAATGAGCATGGAATTCATCATTGGAGATTATGATGAGTAAAGATGTGTTTGGCTAGCATAGGAGGTGCTCGGGGTAGACGAAAGATCGTCTTGCCCAAGGAGTGGAAGAGTCAAGTACACTAGGGTTACATTCATTATAACATTAAAAAAAGGGATCGGGTAAGGGAAAACAACCAATAACAATAAGTGCCTTGCGAAAGAGAACTTCGGGCCGTAATGCCGCCGTCTTGTTTCCTAGTGCCCTTTGAGAGCCCTTCACGGGGTATGCCGGGGGCAGTCCTGGGCTAACGTAAATCTTAAAACAAACGAAAGAGTAATTAGCCTAATAGGGATTCACATTGCACACACTTATTAGTGAGGGTTGGTAGTGGTTAAGTCGTCCCGAGGTGTTCAAGGGGGCGCCGTCCCGGGGTGTTCTAAGGGATGAAGTCTGGAGATGAGCCGGACGGTTTAGTCCGGGGAATTTGATCTTGGATGTGGTTAATACGGACGGTTTAGTCCGGGAGTTTGACACTTTAAATTATTATATATTAAACTGCTGCATGTGCATAAAAATAGGAAGGATTAAGGTGGTGGGTTCTCGATATCGGGGAGTTCGATTGCACCGACACCGATATCGTTGACTCAGCAAGGTGACTAACACTTAGCCAAGGTTAAGTCCGGCGGACCAGTCGGCAAGAGTACGCAGGAGTCCGCCTAGTGCACCAGGCGTTGAGGGCGTACGATAGGTCAGACCAGTAGTGCTTTTACTGGTTTTGAGGTGGGCGAGGCCCAACCCACCGCTTCCGTCTGCCACTACGGGAGTATCCTGGGAGTTATCTCCAGAAAGGGGGAACTAAAGGTTTGTGTACACAAAGTTGGGTGGGTGAGTTGCACTGCATGACATAACATACCCACCATATAGCTGCATATCATAATCATTCATAACAACCTTGACACCTAAAGTATAAGTGGAATGGGACGCTTATACTTTAGGACTTGCAAAACGACCCCTTGGTCTATAAGCTTGTGTGGGCAAGTTTATAAATCAAAGGTTAATTTCAATATATATATATGCTGCTGTTTGATAACCGACACCCCAACGTATAAGTGGTATGGGACACTTTATACGATGGGAGCCTTGCAAAAGACCCCTTGGCTTATGCGTACTCACATAAGCGAAGGTTTAATTTCTTACTTACTTCCTTTCTGTTATACCTTTTACAACATTTGAATTGCTCCCCGAATGCACAACTGCTAGTTAGGTCCACCGTCATCTGCTTTTGACTACTCTCCACTTTCATGTCCTCCCCTTTCTTCCTCTCCGCCCGGTGCCTTAGAGTGTGGGGGAAGGGGTGGGGGATGATAGGACTTAGTCTTTTAGACTAACGGTTTTCGAACCATATCATTTTAGGGGATCGCGGAGCCCAGCATGGAGGAGCAGCCCAGGAGGCCGGTACGCTTGGAGATGGGACAGTCTAGCACGGGAGTCCAGACTACGGGGACTGTGAGTCCCGGCCCTTTAGTAGAGATTTAGTTTTGCTTCCGCATTGAGTTATTTTGTAGTGAGGACTTGATGTACCGGGCATGAGCCCTTTTATTTCTAGTATCATCGTACTCTGATATTTTCTGTGGACACTCCCTTTGTGGAGTTTTATTTTATGTGATATTCTCTTTTGGTGGACTTGCTTCTCTCTTGCTTGCTACTTATTGTGATCGAAAAGGCCGGCAGAATCGGCGAGTTGTAGTGACGACCTTCCCGGGTGCGAAGGTGTCACCGCAAAGCGGCGGTTCTGGGCATAAGACCCCGGGTATTTCAAAAAAAAAAGGGGTCTTACACTATGAGACGCGCCCAAGGAGGGCGTGTCGCAGGGCGTGTCGAGGTTCTTCAGTTGCAGCTTTGTCGATTTGCGGTCAACATTCTCAGCCCCTGGTGTCACGCCTATGGTCACGCCTAGAGAGGGCGTGTTATAGGGCGTGTCTAGGCTGAGAAGGGAAAAATCCCAATTCTGTTGCAAATAATTCATAGACTCGCCCTGCAAGATTAAAAAATGATTTTGTTAGATCAAATAAAGATAAAATATAAAAAGTAGTTAATTTAAAGACATAATATTATAAAATTGATATATAATATCTAACTATTGATAGAAAAAAAACATAATAAAAATAGGAATAATTAGAGTTATCAAATACCCCATACTTATCTGTTTGCTAGTCCCGAGCAAACAACTTTCTATAGGGACTAGAAAAATTTTAAATGCTAGAAAAGAAAATTGAACCTAAGGAGTAAAATGCAAAGTCTTATGCCTATGCTTTTTAGCTATTTTTGTAGAAAAACTTACTCAGCATACAAATTAGGTTTTTATTTTTCTTAAAATATGTTTCCACTATTATTTTTACTTTTAAAATGAAAAATCCGGTAAATCTTAAAATTATATTTAGGGAGAGTGTACAATGTGCACTAAGATAACATTGCACGAACGAAGATCAAGATACCCTCCAAAGAAATCCATCAATGTCGATGGCCATAGGCTTTCCCTTTCACACTCTCGCTACGACACTAGTTTAACTTATAAACATAAATCAATAGGGCTTAATTAGGTTGAAACGCAGGCTTAGGTTTTGGTGAGGGTGGTCAAAGATAAAAGCGATGGCTAGTCACACCCAAACCTATAGAGAGCTTGCACATCATAGTTTGCTATGACTTTTAGAATGGAGCCAAATTTGTAATCCTGTTGTATTTTTCTTATTATTTTTTCTTTCAACTCTTTTACCATGTTGAAAATTTTCTTTTACCTCTTCATTTTTTCCATAATAATTTTTTTCATTTATCTTTACTTTGAAGAGGAAAGAAGAATAAATCAACTCTTTTTTTTATAAGAAAAGAGCCACCAAAAATAAAAAAGACTGCTTATCACTTACAAACCATGTTTGTATATCTATGTTCAAGCTTGGTTTTAGGTGTGCAATTAGGTTGCTTTTTAGGCTTTGGTAAAATGTTTGGTGGAGCTAAAACAAAAGGATGGGGTAATAGGCTCAAAATGGCTTAACAAAGATAAAATTTTTAGGTAAGGTGCAAAGTCCCAAACTGGCCAAAAGAAGTGCCTAAATCATATTTATGCTAATGAGTTTAACTTATGCAAAGTCTTGAGAATAGTTAGAGGGCAAGTTCTAGACATCGAGAAAGAATATCTCTTTCTTGATCCGCGAAATATCTCTCTAGTAAAATTCTACTTACTCACATAAAGTTTTTAAGATTTTACCGGTTTTCAAAGTGAAAGTAAAATAAAACATTTTCACGCATTTAGAAAAATAAAAATCTAATTATATGCAGAATATTTAGATATACATAAAATTCTACTTACACGTGCACTTGACAAGAAACACAGCATGGCCAATAGTTTTACTCCAAAATTGAAAATTCAATTAAAACATTAAAATTCTCTAAACACTATATAAAAGTTAAATTACTAGGAATTTTGCATGTGAATAAATATAGAAATAATGACTTCTCTAATTAAAAATTAAGCCTAATTTTTTTGTTACTTCTTAGACTTCCCGAGGTATACCCTGTAAAAGGCTCTCACCGGTACTATGAGGTAAGATGGGGTGATATCCCAAACGTCCCTTTCTAAGAAATTTAATTTTCGATTTTCTAATTTTTTTCGTTTTAAATTTTTGAAAAACAAAATTCATAACAAAATATAATTTTTGAAATTTTTGAAATAGAATTTTTTTAGAGTTTCTTTTTGTTTTTTTGAAACAACAAAATATATAACAAAATCAAATTTTTTTAAATTTTTGATATATATATATTTTTGTAAATGTTTTTTTTTATTTTTGAAAAATAAATTTTTTTTTATGTTTTGCTTGAGAAATATCCCTCCCCCATACTTAAGCAATACATTGTCCCCAATGTAAAATGAAGAAAAGAAAGAAAAGGAGACTTTCCTGAGAATGTCAAAGCAGCACCAAAAGTGACCTGTAAGACATTAGCAAAACAAAACACATTTTTTATATATTTTTTCATAATAAAACCAAATACATGAAAATAAAAACAATGATACAGATACAGAGAGACGACCCACTACAAGTCCAAAGAAATGAAAAGATAGCTACTCCTGGTCGGGAGTGTAACGCCCCCGATTTTTCTGCGATTATTTAAATTCTCGTTTGGCGTTACGGTGTGACGCGTTTTCGTGGCTTATGCCATTTGTGGAGTGTGGTTTAGCTCTTTAGAACTGAGTGTCCTATTTTGTAGCCTATGGGCAAGATCTCCCTAGCAAGCCGAGTCGTTTTGGGTGACCCGTTGTGGCCTCTCGGGGGGATGTTTGTGTTTGGCTTTATATGAGTATAACTCGAGTTCTATTCATCGAAAGTTAATTTCGACTTCGCCGTTGTGTTCGTAGCGTGGGTATTTAGCTACGGTGCAAATTTCGTCAAATTCCGAGGTAGTTCGTTTTCGCGTCGTTTTGGTGCTTTAAGTAATTCTTTAATAAATTATATATATATATATATATATATATATATATATATATATATATATATATATATATATATATATATATATAGGATAGAATGAACCCCCCCCCCCCCCCCCCCCCCCCCGTATCATCATCTTCCCCATTTGAAACCGCCGCTCCTGTTCGCGGAAAACAGAGGAGAAAAACCGTTGTTCCTGCTCCCCTTCGGATGGTGATTCCGGGCTTGTTCGTGGACGGATTTCGATTCCGAAAGCGGCGTTGTCTTGCTCTCTCTTAGATCTTCGTTTTTACGGTAAGATTTCTGATTTTTGTGTTCTTAAGTAACCTAGAAATTCGTTTTGACACCTCTTCCTCCACAAAACCTCTAGATAGTTCTTGGCTTGTGCCGTTGCGGCCAAATCCGAGAGAGAGACAGAGTGTTGTTCAAGAAAACTGCTGGATATAAGGCAAGTAGTGCTTCTTTCCCTTGCCAAGTGGAAATCTTTTTTTTTTATTTCTCTTCCTGTTAGCCTTGTTTTTCCAGGTTTTCTTGCTCATGCTCAATGTAACTATGACAACTTGTTGTTTAAAGCCTATTGAACTTATTCGTCCAGATTTCATATTTCTTTTGCTTCCTAATGGTAAATTGCTTAAAACAAAATCTTTTCTCCAAACTTAGGGATGCTGCAAGGTCTTGTTAGATTCTTATTGTTACTGCAGTTTTATACCACTGTCGGTTTGGTTGGCTGTAGGGTAGAAATTGTTGAGTCCTTCTTGGTAGACTCTCGGGTTTTGGTGATGAGTGTGGTGCACACACTCAAAGCCAAAAGCCGCCCGGACTTGGCGTTGAGTGTGGTGGACACACTCAAAGCCATAGTTCGGTTTGTTCTTTGCGGCTGAGTGGTGGGGTGATAGAGTGAAATTTTCGTCTAAGTCAAAATCGACGGGAATCACCAAGTGATTCCCGCCGATTTCGACGTGTATCGTCTGTGATTCCCACTGATCGGCGAGAATCAACCTTGATTCCTGCCGATTCGGCGAGAATCATCCTTGGTTCCCGCCGATTCGGCGAGAATCATTCTGGATTCCCTCCGGTCGTCGAGAATCGTCCTGCATTCTCGCCGATTCGGCGAGAATCGTCCTGCATTCCCGCCGATTCGGCGAGAATCTGTCGGCATTCCCGCCGACCTTCTCTTGATGGCGTTGGCTTAGGGTTCTCCTGCGGAAGTGAACTTTGGCGTAGAGTGAGTTGACCTCACTCAATGCCAAAGCTGTTTTGGCGTTGAGGGAGGTAGACTCACTCAACGCCGCTGTTAGGTTTTGTGATTTTACTGAAGGCGTTGAGGGAGTGGACCTCACTTAACGCCATGGCTGTTCTGGCGCTGATTGAGGCTAACTCACTCAAATGCCAAGGTCTGGTTAGGCACTGAGTGGATTCCACCCAACGCCGAGCCGTGTTTAGTAGCTTCAACACTGTTTCGCTTTCCTCGATTTATGTTCCCGAGTGAGTTTCCTTGATTATATTTGTAGTTTCCTTGTCGGCCATGTTTTCTTTCCTAAAGGCCAAATCGTGGGTTGTGGATAGTAGTGGTGGTTTGAATCTCTTCATGGGGGAGGTGTTGTGTAATGTAGCCAAGGCCACCCTTATTCTTCTATCTTGCTCCAGGTACGGGCTGGGCAAGGGGATGGAAGGTCCCTTGTGCTTTATCATTTAGACCCCTGAGCTTGTTGGCATGGAAATTGGTGGTTGGGGGACTGAGTTTGCCTCCAACCCGCATCCATGCTGTTGTTTTGCTACTACCATCTCCCACAGCTTAAGGTGTTAGAAGTTTCTTCCTTGAAAGATTGCAGCACTTTGGGCTCTTGGTAGCCTAGTAGGCCCTGCAGGATGTAGTTCCTGGGCTGGGTTGTTGCTGTTTCCTTGCACATAATGCATTTCTTGTTGTCCTGTTTTGGATAGTTGTGACTTTTTCTACGGCATGTTTTTCAGTTACTTTTCCCCCTTTTGGTTGACTCCTTCATGCAGTTTTTACCTTGTTTTTCTTGCTGAGGTATTCTGTTTTCTTTTGGAATGCCTCAGGATCTGAGCTGTAGCCAGTTGGGTGGCTAGTTTGCAGTGGTGGTGTTGGTGGTCTCTTGGACTTTGGAGATCCGTTTGCCTTGTTGGTGAGGTAGTTTTCAGTACTTTCTTACAGACATACATATGTGCCAGTGGGTTCGTGTCAGGTTGTTGGCGCCCACTGGTAGTTTTTACCTTTGTACTGGATATATTACTTATGCTGCTACCGTTTTCTGGAGATAGTCTACTTGCTCTGAGAAGGATTTATGCTAGGTTGCTAGTTACTTTTAAACCATAATTATTCTTATAAGTAGGCTCATGATCAACATGCTTTATAAAAGTAAATCACTATTTTCCAAGCAGCGTATATAGATCGTTTTCCTATATATAATATCAATTAAATGTAGAGTCTTGCATAGTATGAGTGGTTCTCTTGGAACTCTTATACACCCTTTAGGATGCTAAACCTGAATAAAGTATTTTTACGCAGCGCGTAAGTGTAGTTTTCAACTGTGGACTAGGTGATCCACCGAGCCGAGGGATACGGCCTCTATAATATAACTGATTTTCTAATCATTAAGCTCATGATTTTCTTTCATAAAGAGTAGCATTTGGTTTTGCCTGAGCGTCAGCAGTTATCCCCTGCTTGACGTGGCATCATGACGCGCGTTTTCTCATACTCTGATAATTATTTAATTCGGGGAAAATGCGGGTTGTGACAGGGAGCGTCCCCGGGCTGCTGATAGAAAGTCCGCATGGCCGCAAACTCGCGGGAAATATGATCCATGGAAGAAGCATGACTCAGTTATAGCTTGGTAAAGCGCTCATCAAAAGTAGCGAAACGACCATCAAAATGGGCCTGCATCTTGTCTATGTTGTAACACCTCCCCTATAATGACCGTATAATATGGGTCCGGCCGGGGCCCCATAACATACAGACGCCACAGCTTTGGTTTTAAAAGATGATATTCACTACCCAATCTCAAAGCTCAGAAAAAATACAGCGAAAACATACCAAACATCTAGAAGTTATCCACTACTAAAATAGGAGTATCAAAATGGCCTTAAGGCCTTACACCAAATGAGTCCAAAACGGAAAGACCACAAGGTCAAACATCAATGTGCAATAACACTCTTAAGCTACCTAGGCATGCAAGCCGGAATATACCAAAACTTAAAGCATACAATCAAAAGGAAACAAGCAAGAAAGCACAACAAACACTTCATGAGGCTTAGGGCTTTTCGGCCGGAGTACTTACTCCCGCTTGTGATCCTTGCCCTATAAAAATTTGTAGTAATGTGGGTCAGTAAAGGCTGACCTCTACTGTGTAACCAACACATCTCCTCCCGGCCGCCCCCCGGGGTACCCCTCCAACATGCAAGTCAGCACTTCTTATACCATATACATAAACATGTAAAGCTTTAAAACAGGTTTGGATGTCTCATACAATAATCAGGTTTTCTATGTTGAGCACAAAATAAAAAGGGGCATACTATGCAGCATGTATGCAAACCCGGGCTTCGCCCAAGGCACCCTATCGCGTATGCAACTAGCACATCATCATCACAACTGGGTACTTCCATTTCCCCATTGGCGTAAAGTCGCAAACAAAAGAGGACTACAATTCCCCTAATGGCCCAAAAGCCATTACACGGAAATCTTGCCAATGCCCCACCCGCACATGGGTCTTAAACTCGGGCTTGCCTGCAAAATTATGACTTCTTGCGTCAGGATTCCGTCTCACACACAAACCGATTCTAAGAACCCTTACTGGACCCCACCCGCTCATGGCTTTATTGCCCGGGCTTGCCCTACGCTTGGCCTTCTCATCAGTCTCACAGAAGGGGACTAGTCTCGCCGGGACACTCTCCCTACATTACTTTCACATCATGGGATAGCCAGCCTACCACGGAGACATAGTCACGCCCTAGCGCAACACAACCATAATCTTTCTCACCCTAATCAACCATTTGTAATGCAACGTTCCCGCGCACCGAGGAAACCATCTACCGCCAATGCGGAGCTAACCTTGTCCGGTTCCGACTACATGTACTCACTCAAGAAAAGGGGGAAAAATGCATACATCACAACGACATCTTGCCGCAACGGATTTCTACCGAATCCTTAAGGTTCGCTAAGCAACATCACCGAGTCGGACTAACGGTCGTGACTACGGCTTTACCCACATTGCATAATCCAGTAACAGAGCGGATTTCTAATACAAAAACATGTTGGGGGCGTACACAATTGACCCGGAGGTTCCTCTTGAACCATGGAAACCCAAACCCCTCTCATTTGAGAGATCTAGAGCCCAAAAACTAAAAAGAAGAGATGCTTAGCATGCATCCTAAAAACCAAGAGGAGAAGTGTCGTTACCTTACGACCCCTCTTCCTAGCCATGGAATCCTTGATCTTTATGGATGAAAAGATGCGCCTCCACATCCTCTCCACGGATCTGGCCTTGGAACGGTGATCGGAGCTCCGAATCTCCGTCAATGGCGGAAGAAAGCTTCTTCTTCCTCCTCCACTCTCTCTTCTTCCCAAACCCTATTTATCACTCTTGAAGATGATGAATGAGGAAAAGACAACTCTCAGCCCTAATAAGACCCTTTGGGCGGAAGATTCTTGGCCCTTGGATCAGATTTAAGGATAAATATGATGGTTATAGAGTGAACTGACGGAACTACTTCCGTCCTCTACCGCCGCGCAGTAAGTCTACTACCGGAGCAACCAAAGCGTTAGGCTAATAAAATCATCGAGGCTAACGCCAGTGTTAACTCTAGCACGTGCGCTAATACTCAATGCTCTCAATACCCGACCACTCAATGCTCTCGACACTGAGCTATCGCTCGTGCGGTAAGTCTACTGCCGGGGCAATCAGAGCGCTAGGACAAATAAATCGTCGATGCTACTGCCTGCACTAACCCTAGCGCTGCGTGCTAGCACTCAGCGCTCTCAATTCTTGGCCACCCAACGCTCTTAGCGCCCGTCCACTCAACGCTCTCAACTAGGGTGTTACAACTCCTCCCCCCTTAGAAGAATTTCGTCTTCGAAATTAAACATGCACTTGAATAAAGCATACCTGAAGTAAAAAAGTTCCGGGAAGTCCTCCCTCATTGCTTGTTCATGTTCCCAAGATAACTCATCTTTCCCGCAGTTGTCCCATCGAACTTTCACGAGTTTGACCCCCTTGTTCCACAACTGCCGAATCTCTGAGTCTTCTATACCAACTAGACAAACTCGCGTTCTCAAGTCCTCTTCTATCAGCACTGATGCCGATTCGATCACCACACTAGCCACTACCAAAGATTTCCTCAAGACGGAGACATGGTAGACATCGTGTAATCCACTCAACTCCGTGGACAACGCCAACCGATAAGCTGCTTCTCTCACCCATTCTATAACCTCGAAAGGTCCCAAAAACCTCGGACTCAACTTCTTGAGTCGGCGAATCCACAAAACGCCTTTGAACGGCTTGATTTTTATATATACCCAGTCGTCTACCGTGAACTCCACCTTCTTGTGGCGAGCATTAAAATATTTTGCTTGCCGATCTTGAGCTACCATCATGCGCTCTTGAATGGTTCGCACCAACTCACATGCATCAGCTACCACATCTTTTCCCAAAATTTTGGTGTCTCCCGCCTTTGTCCAAGACATCAGTGGTCGACACCGCCTCCCATACAAAGCTTCGTATGGCTCCATCTTTATACTTGCTTGGTAACTATTATTATACGTGAACTCTACCATGAAGAGGTGATCCTCCCGTTTCTTGCCGAAGTCAAGAGTACACATCCTCAACATATCATCCATAGTATGGTTCGTTCTTTCAGTTTGCTCATCAGTTTGAGGATGAAAAGCCGTACTGAACTTGAGCTTCGTGCCCAGACTCTTCTGAATCAACCGCCAGTCCTTAGATGTGAAACGTCCATCGCGATCACTAACTATGCTCTTATAAATTCCATTTAGTTGCACAATGTTACGAACATACAATTCCACCAGCTTCTCCACATTGTCCTCCTTCCGGTTTGGGATGAAGTGTGCCACTTTGGTGAAGCGATCCACGATCACCCAAATTGCGTTGTTACCCTGCTGCGATCTAGGTAACCCAAGCACAAAATCCATGGAGATGTCATCAAACTTTCACTCGGGGATAGGAAGAGGATTCAAGAACTCGCCCGGCTTCTGACACTCGGCCTTCACCAAGGCACAAGTTTGGCACCGACTCAC
The DNA here is from genome assembly GCA_039513925.1 of Platanthera zijinensis. NCBI lineage: Eukaryota > Viridiplantae > Streptophyta > Magnoliopsida > Asparagales > Orchidaceae > Platanthera > Platanthera zijinensis. The sequence continues at coordinate 73,980,883 of CM077081.1, forward strand.
GTACAAAGCTACATCCCGCTTTAGACAAGGCCACCAATAGGATTTCTTCATATCCAAGTATATCTGTGTACTGCCTGGGTGAATGGAGTACTTTGTGAAGTTAGCCTCAAACATCAACTCCTCACGGAGCTTACCGAACTGTGGTACACAAATCCTCCTGCCCTTCCTCAGAATCCAATCAATCATCTCCCAAGCACTACACTCGCCCTTTTGAGCTTCCTCCACGTATGGTTGGAACTCCACATCCAAACGGGTTGCTTCCCGAATATGATCGGACAAATCATTCTGCATTTCAATCCAGTTAAACTGAGCCAAACTAGACTCGCCCCTGGCTACACACTCCATGCCGATGGATTCCCAGTCCCGCCTCAATCGCTCATCATGAGCTTCAATCCAATTCACTTGCCCAGAGTATTTTCTACTCAAGGCATCAACCACCACATTGGCTTTGCCTGGAGTATATTGAATCGCCACATCGTAGTCCCCAAGGAACTCAACCCACCTGCGCTACTGCATATTCAAGTCCTTCTGATCTAGGAGAAACTTTAGACTTTTGTGGTCCGTGAAGATCTCCACTTTCACACCATAAACATAGTGCCGTCATAATTTCAACGCAAAGATTACTGCCGCCAATTCAAAGTCATGGACGTGGTAGTTCCTCTCGTGAGGCTTCAACTTCCTAGACCCAAAGGCTATCACACTACGGCCATGTTGTACCAATACGCACCCCAAACCGCATCCGGATGCGTCGCTAAAAATTTGAAATCCTTCAGTCCCTTTCAGTAGACTTAGGATTGGATTTGTCATCAGCCTTTCCTTCAGGGTGTAAAACGCCTGATTGCACTCCGGAGTCAACACGAACTTCTGATCCTTACGATTTAGTGAAGTGAGGGGTAGAGCTATTCGCGAAAAGTTCTCCACAAACCTTCGATAGTACCCGACTAGTCCAAGAAAACTCTGTACTTCCGCCACTGTTCTCAAAATCGACCAATCTCTGATGGCTTCCACTTTCGTTGGATCTACTGCCACCCCATCCCCACTAATCACATGGCCCAAAAATGGCACCTTCTCTAACCAGAACTCGAACTTTGAGAACTTTGCCTAAAGCTGGATCTCTCTCAACACTTGCAGGACGATTCTTAAGCGAGTATCGTGCTCTGCTTCTGACTTAGAGTAAACCATAATGTCATCAATAAATACGACTACAAAAGAGTCCAAGTATTTGTGAAATACTCGGTTCATCAAGTCCATGAATACGGATGGTGCGTTCGTCATCCCGAACGACATCACCGAGAACTCAAAGTGACCATACCTCGTACCAAACGTTGTCTTGGGTATATCCTCATCTCGAATTCGCAACTGATAGTTTCCCGACTTCAGGTCTAACTTTGAATACACCACCGACCCCACCAACTGGTCGAACAGATCGTCTATCCGAGGAATCAGATACTTATTCATGATAGTCAGTTTATTCAACTCTTGATAGTCTATGCACAACCGCATACTACCGTCTTTCTTCTTCACAAACAACACTAGCCCGCTCCACGGTGAAGAACTGGGTCTAATATACCCCTGCTCCAACAGTTCCTATAACTGTACTTTGAGTTCGTCCAACTCTTTTGGTGCCATCCTAAAAGGAGGACGTGACACCGGCCTAGCCTTTGACACTAACTCAATAGAGAAATAAATCTCCCGTCGAGGAGGTGCTCCAGGAAGCTCCTCAGGAAACACATCCTCGAATTCTGCCACTATGGGTACTTTTCCAAGGGATAACCTGGAAAGGCTAACCTCCAACAACGCTACAAGGGATATCCCTCCCTGGTTAATTGCTCGCACCAACTACATGGCTGAAACTAGGTAACATGCCACTCCGTGAAGACCCTCAAACTTAACTTCCGTTTGCCCTTCGCTCCTCAGGGTTACCACCTTGGATAGGCATTCAATACTGGCACGCTGCTCTGCTAGCTAGTATATTCCCAATATTACATCAAACTCAACCAATGGTAGGAATCCCGCTATCAACATGAAGTCGACTCCGTCTAAATTCCAACAAATGCGTCCCTTAGCCCTAGTAGTCATGGATGACCCATTGGGCATGCGCACCTTCAACTCTGCATCCGTTGAGAATGACTCAACTCCAATCCTCCGGATAAAGCTTTCCGCAAGGAAGGATTGTGATGCTCCCGTATCAAACAATACCCTAGCGGGGTATCCAGAAACTATCACAAAGTCTAAACACAGGTAACAAACATAAACGGCTTGACAGTATGAAACCCCGGGTTAAAAGTTAAACTCTCATACCTGTCACCACATCGAGTTGACGGATCACTTCTTGCTGCCCAAGGTTGTAGGCCCTTGGTTGCACCGGTTGGAACCGAGAAGCACTCGACTCTACCATCTTCCCTTTCTCTGTGACACTGGGGCAGAAGCGCACAGTCTGCTCCTGCCTTAGCTCTTACTCTGTGCCTCCTTGAGTACAAAATCGAGTTATATGCCCTACCTTACAACAATTAAAGCACGTCAGAGGTCCCTTAGAGCGAGACCCTCTGGACGTCCAGTTTCTTTTCTCACCAGACATGTACGAGTGTGGCTTTTTCTTCCATCTGCTCTCTTCAGACTTTCCTTGGGATCGAGAAGGCTTCCCTTCCCCTTGCTTGGGTGCAAAACCCTTGCGGCGTTGGGTTCGCTGCATATCGCTCTCCAAAATTCTGGCCGCCTCAACCAACTTATTGAAACCTGCGCGATTCATAGATATGAGGGGTTGCCTCAGGTTATCCCTCAATCCGTAGTAGAAGAGGTTGTCCCTCTCCTCATTGTCCTCCATGGTCGTTCCCGCATAACGACCCAACCGAGTGAATTCCTGAACATATTCATCCACAGTCTTGTCTCGCTACACCATGTGCAGAAATTTCCACTAGAGGGCTAACCTTGTCGACGCAGGAATGTACTTCTTCAGGAAAGCATTCCCAAACTCATCAATGGATGGGGTGCATCCAGGAAACTGCCGGCCACTATGGCTCACCCACCAGAACTTGGCGTCTCTTTCCAACATGAAGGCTGCAAACTCAGACTTCTTCTCTTCTAATGTCTCTGCTATCCTAAAAAGTTCTTGAATATGTGCCCACCAATCCTCCGCATTAGTCAGCGTACCGACTCCCTTAAATGTTGGAGGATGGAAGCTCAGAAAATACTTCATTTGCCGGTCCCCTTGCCCGACAATCACCCTTTCATCAAACGGCTCTACTCGCGTGGCTTCTCCGCCCGGCACGGCCATCGTCATATCCGGGGTAGCAGGAGTTGCTACCTGAGTAACTGGGGCTGCTACTTGTGTTGCCGCTGCAGCTTGGGCTTCCACCATTACTTATGCAAGCATACGGCAAAAATTAGCTGGGGTCACCCCCATGCCTAAAGGACCCTGCGCAGTAGCGCTGCTCGCCGAAGTCTCTTCTCTTGGCCTCGACATTCCCGCCTTGTTGCTCGCACTCTTAACACAAGCAAGGTAAACAAAAATAGTCTCTAATCGCAAGACTCAAACACGAGTACACTCATGGTCCCGTAATACTCCTATCTGGATAACTTCTTATACGCGACTCGATTATGGCTTTCAACCACGAATCCTCACCTTGGAACGCTAACCTGGCTCTGATACCAAATTGTAACACCTCCCATGTAATGACCATATAATATGGGTCCGTTTGGGGACCCATAACATATAGATGCCACAGCTTTGGCATTAAAAGATGATATTAACTACCCAATCTCAAAAATCAGAATAAAACACAGCGAAAACATACCAAACATCTAGAAGTTATCCACTACTAAAACAGGAGTATCAAAATGGCCTTAAGGCCATACACCAAAAGAGTCCAAAACGGAAAGGCCACAAGGTCATATATCAACGTGCAACAGCACTCCTAAGCTACCTCGACTTGCAAGCCAGAATATACTAAAACATGAAGCATACAATCAAAAGGAAACAAGCTAGAAAGCACAACAAACACTTCATGAGGCTTAGGGATTTTTGGCCGGCGCACTTGCTCCCGCTTATGATCCTTGCCCTATAAAATTTGTAGTAATGTTGGACAGTAAAGGCTGACCTCTACTGTGTAACCAACACATCTCTTCCCAGCCGCCCCTAATGGACCCCGGGGTACTCCTCCAACCTGCAAGTCAGCACTTCGTATACCATATACATAAACATGTAAATCTTTAAAAAAGGTTTGGATGACTCATACAACAATCACGATTTCTATGTTGAGCACAGAATAAAAAGAGGCCTACTATGCAGCATGTATGCAAACTCGGGCTTCGCCCAAGGCACCCTACCGCGTATGTAACTAGCACATCATCACAACTGGGTACTTCTATTTCCCCATTGGCGTAAAGCCGCAAACAAAAGGGGACTATAATGCCCCTAACGACCCAAAAGCCGCTACACGAAAATCTTGCCAAGGCCCCACGAGCACATGGGTCTTAAACCCGGGCTTGCCCAATGCTTGACATTCTCGTCAGTCTCACAGAAGGGGACTAGTCTCGCCGGGACACTCTCTCCACATGACTTGCACGTCATGGGATAGCCAGCCGATCACGAAGACATAGTCACGCCCTAGCACAACACAACCATAATCTTTCCCACCATAATCTACCATTTGTACTGCAATGTTCCCGCACAACAAGGAAACCATGTACCGCCAATGCGGAGCTAACCTTGTCCGGTTACGGCTACATGTACTCACTCAAGAAAAGGGGGAAAATACATACATCACAACGACATCTTTCCGCAATGGATTTCTACCGAATCCTTAAGGCTCGCTATGCAACATCACTGAGTCGGACTAACGGTCGCGACTATGGCTTCACCCACAATGCCTAATCCACTAACAGAGCGGATTTCTAATGCAAAAACATGTCGGGGATGTACATAATCGACCCGGAGGTTCCTCTTGAACCATGACAACCCAAACCCCTCTCATTTGAGAGATCTAGAGCCCAAAAACTGAAAAGAAGAGATTCTAAGCGTGCATCCTAAAAACCAAGAGGAGAAGTGTCGTTACCTTATGACCCCTCTTCCTAGCCATGGAATCCTTGATCTTTACGGATGAAAAGATGCGCATCCACGTCCTCTCCACGGATATGGCCTTGGAACGGTGATCGGAGCTCTGAAGCTCCGTCAATAGCGGAAGAAAGCTTTTTCTTCCTCCTCCACTCTCTCTTCTTCCCAAACCCTATTTCTCACTCTTGAAGATGAGGAATGAGGAAAAGACAACTTTAAGCCCTAATAAGACCCTTTGGATGGAAGATCCTTGGCCCATGGATTAGATTTAAGGATTAATTGGACGGCTACAGAGTGAACCGACGGAACTGCTTCCGTCCACTACCGCCGCGCGGTAAGTCTACTGCCAGAGCAACCAGACCGTTAGTCTAATTAAATCATCGAGGCTAATGTCAGCATTAACTCTAGCGCGCGCACTAACACTCAACGCTCTCAATGCCCGGCAACTCAATGCTCTCGACACTGAGCTACCGCCCGCGCAGTAATTCTACCTTTGGGGCAACCAGAGCGCTAGGCCAAATAAATCATCGATGCTACCGCCTGTGCTAACCCTAGCGCTGCGCGATAACACTCAGCGCTCTCAATGCCTTGCCACTCAATGCTCTCTGCGCCCAACCACTCAATGCTCTCAACTAGGGTGTTACATATGCGAGTATGAATCAACCCAAATTACTGATCCCAATAATTTGGAGGATCGGGCGCAGGGGTAGAGTGCAGCGGTGATGGCGGAATCTGGGAAGAATGATGAGTACCGCTGGGACCTGCACCATGATCAAGATCAAGATCCCCACCACCGACTGATGGGGGAATAGCCTCAAACTCACCCTCACGTCGGCGCGCTAGGCCAAGGGCCTAAAGGGTAGGGAACTGGAGAGCCTGTGACATTTTCATGCAAGTGAGCCGCGGAAGGGAATCCCAAACGCTGATCTGCTTGGCTAGGAAAGTAATAAAATTTCCTCCATGAGCTGCCCCCAACCTCACATTTTCAGCATGATGACGGAAGAAGATTGTGAGCATATAACCAAGGTTGAGTGTGGCTCGGTAAAATATACTATATAAATATAGTGAATTTTCCTGAGTCACCACGCCATGGCTATCGCCACGACCGGAAAGAGTAAAGGTGAGGAGGTTATGGAGAATGCATAAAGAAGGGGAAAGGATGTGGCTACCCTTGGATTTCTTTGGGGTATAGGGGGCGGCATCATTACTGATTTCCAACCAGAAGGTGAGAAGGTTGAAATCGGAAGTAAAATCAGTTTTGAGGTCGAGATAGGCGGGAGAATGTGAAAATGCCTCCGAGAAAAGACCATGGCGACATTGAGTTAGCGGATGGTGAGCTGGTACATCATCCCACCCATGCAAAAAATGATGAAATTGTCATTCGCTGCCCAGTGGAACTCAAAAGACGCCAAGAACTCGATGGTGAGCTCAAGGAAGGCTGGCTCCGAAATGGAGAAAAGGGGAGCCCATCCTGGGGTGAATAGAAACTCCCGAACTAAGTCCACTGCTCATAAGGTGTCGAGGATCGCCCAGTCTAAAATCCGGAAAACTTCAAAGGGTTTGGCGCACAGATGCTCACTCCATTCCTGCTGGGTGGCATTTTTGAATAGGAGTATGGCTTCCGCAGAGGAAGGATCTGCGGGGTGCTCTGAGGAAGAAGCGGAGGAACGAGGGCGGTGGCGAGGCATGCTGAAAAAGAAGAGGTTTGTTCGACCACAATAAGTAGAGAATAGGAGGTTTGATGGGTGGATGTGTGGAGAGAGGATAAGGGGGAAAATTCCTATATATAGGGGTTCACGGGTTAGTTACGCCCCCCTATCATGCCCGTGATAGGGGGCGTGTTAGGTAAGGGATGAAGCGGGAAGGAATCCGAGGTGCGCTGCCTCGGATTCGCGGGTCACGCCCCAGAGTCACCCCCGTGACTCTGGGAGTTTAAGTGGTATCCTAGAGAGGCGCACGAGAATCCGAGGCGCTGGCCTCGGATTCTGTTGTCACGCCCCAATGTCACGCCCGTGACTCTGGGGCGTGTCGGCCAAATTAGACACGTCAAGGGGAATCCGAGGCGCGAACTGGTCAACGCCTCAGATACCCGTGACACGGGCATCACACGCGCATGACCGTGATCGTCATGCCCGTGTCATATCCGAAAAACGGATGGGAAAACCAAGGGCGGACGAACCACCTGGGTATTAGGCTAATACGTCTCGGACATGCCCGTGACCCAAAGGTCATGCCCGTGACAGGGGCGTGTACGAGAAAAAGCAGAAATTTTTTTTTCTTTTTAAAATTTTTATTTTTTTTTCATGTTTTTTTTATGTTTATATTTTTTAAAAATTCAAGGAAAATAGAATAAAATAAAAGTTACCGACTTGAAGAATCATGCTGATTTGACTTTCGACCCAGGCCGATCGTCATGCATCGATGTTCTTCAAACCTGCAAAAACTTTAAAATAAAATCAAATACTAAGAAAACAGAGAAAAGGATAACCATGGGGTGCCTCCCACGAACGCTTTGTTTATGGTCGTTGAGCTCGACCATAGTGGTGTGCGCGTACTATGGGTTTGACAACATTATGTTGTCCAATTGTGCGTTGATATTATCACCGGAAACAAATAATTTTAGCCGGTGCCCATTCACTTTAAAATCGCCTCCTTCCGGGTGCGAAATAAGCACCGTCTCGTAGGGCCAAACCTCCTTCACGACAAAGGGGCCGGACCAACGGGACTTAAGCTTACCCGAAAATAAGCGCAAGCGCGAGTTATAAAGTAAGACTTGGTCTCCCGTTTAGAAATCCTTTGGGTGCTTAATTTTTTTATCATGATAAAATTTGGTGCGCTCCGTATAGAGTTTGTTGTTCTCATAAGCGAGGGAGCGTCACTCATCGAGCTCGTTAAGTTGGAATTTACGGAGCTCGGAGGACAAAATTACATCAAGATTTAAAAATTTAAGTGCCCAAAAGGCACAATCGTCAAGCTCAACTGGTAAATGATATGCTTTCCCAAAGACCAATCGATACGGTGTACAACCTATAGCGGTCTTGTACGCGGTCCAATAAGCCCATAGAGCATCATCAAGCTTGACCGACCAATCCTTTCTACTAGTAGAAACCGTATTCTCTAATATCCGTTTGATTTCACAGTTAACTACTTCTACCTGGCCACTTGTTTGAGGGTGATAGGGGTGGCTAACCTATGTGTAATGCCGTATTTAGATAAAACCTTAGTGAATTGTGCATTACAAAAGTGGATGCCCCTATCACTAACTATTGCCCGCGGTGCTCCAAATCGTGAAAATAGTTTTTTAAGAAATCGGATCACGACTCGGGCGTCATTAGTGGGAAGGGCTTGCGCTTCTGCCCACCGTGACACGTAGTCGACCGCTACCAAAATAAATTTATTTCCATAGGACATTGGTAGCGGTCCAACAAAGTCGATCCCCCATAAATCAAAAACTTCTATTTCTAAAATGAATTTAAGGGCATTTCATCACGGCGATAAATATTACCTGAGCGTTGGCATTGTTCACAACGACTTACATGGGTGTGAGCATCCTTAAAAATGCTTGGCCAATAGAAGCCTGCTTCAAGTACTTTTCGAGCCGTCTGATTAGCTTTATAATGCCCATCGGCGGGTCCCTCATGGCAATGCTTTAGAATTTGGGAGCCTTCCTCATAAGAAACACACCTCTGCACTACTTGGTCCGCGCAAACACGAAAAAGAAAGAGACACTCCAAAAAATAATTTTTCAAATCAGAAAAGAATTTCTTCTTTTCTTGATAAGAAAAGCCATTCGGGAGGAATCTCGCAACAAGATAGTTTGCGAAATCGGCGAACCAAGGAGTGGGGAGAGTAATGAACTTATGAATGGCGAGAAGGCGCTCCTCGGGGAAAGTGTCGTCAATATCCTCCTCTATGAGCTCACCCGAATTGGGGTTCTCCAACCGCGAAAGATGATCAGCCGCCAAGTTCTCCGCTCCTCTCTTGTCACAAATCTCCAAGTCAAATTCTTGGAGGAGTAAGATCCACCTAATCAATCGCGACTTTGCATCTGTTTTTGTTAGTAAATAATTCAAAGCCAAATGATCGGTAAAAACAATAATTTTGGACAAGGTTAGGTATGAGCGGAATTTATCAAACGCGAATATAACAGCTAATAATTCTTTTTCGGTGGTAGTATAATTTTCTTGTGCGGCGGTTAGTGTTTTGCTCGCATAATAAGTAGGATGAAAATTTTTATTTATGAGTTGTCCTAAAGCCGCACCTACGGCAAAACTACTAGCATCGCACATTATCTCAAATGGAAGTTCCCAATTGGGAGCGATCATGATAGGAGCGTTAATCATCTTTTCTTTAATAAGAGAAAAAGCCCCCAAACAATTTTCATCAAAAAGAAACGACGCATCTTTTTCTAACAAGTGTGTAAGGGGCTTAGTTATTTAAGAAAAATCCATGATAAACCAGCGATAGAAACCGGCATGCCCCAAAAAACAACGAACGGCCTTTACATTTGAAGGGGGAGGTAGCTTTTCTATAGTTTCAATTTTAGCTTTATCTACCTCTATGCCCTTGCTAGAAATTTTGTGGCCTAAGACCAAACCTTCTCGTACCATAAAATGACACTTCTCCTAGTTTAAAACTATGTTCGTGTCCTCACATCTTTGGAGTACACGAGAAAGGTTTGCCAAACATAAATCAAACGAATCTCCAAAAATGGAGAAATCGTCCATGAAGACCTCTATGATATCCTCCACTAGTTCATCAAAGATCGCTAGCATATACCTTTGGAAGGTTGTCGGCGCATTGCGTAAACCAAAAGGCATTCTTCGATAGGCGAAGGTGCCATACAGACAAGTGAAGGTTGTTTTCTCCTGGTCTTCGGGCGCTATTAGGATTTGGAAATATCCCGAAAGACCGTCAAGAAAATAATAAAAAGAGTGCCCGGATAACCGCTCAAGGATTTGGTCAATGAACGACAAAGGAAAATGATCATTACGGGTTGCATCATTTAATTTACGATAGTCGATACACACCCGCCATCTGGTAACGGTTCGAGTAAGGATTGATTCATTTTTATCATTAGGCACTACTATTAACCCTCCTTTCTTGGGCACCACTAGGACCGGACTCACCCAAGAGCTATCCGAACTCAGATAGATGATGCTCGCATCTAATAATTTTATTACCTCGGCCTTGACTACCTCCTTCATGTTAGGATTTAGCCGGCATTGAGGTTGAATGAATTTATGAGCATGTTCTTCCAATAAAATTTTTTGCGTGTAAAAGGAGGGATTAATCCCTCTCAAATCCGTGATCTTCCACGCAATTGCGCGGCGATGATGTTTTAAAATATTAGATAATTTAATTTTTTTCATCATCGGTCAAGTAGGCTGACACAATAACAGGAAGTTCAGAATCCTCTGCTAAAATAAATACTCTAAATGATCAGGCAATTGTTTTAATTCATGCGTGGGAGGTTCATCATAAGACGTTTTCAAACAATCACTACCGACTTCCAAAATTTCAAAAATAGGTGTGCGAGTGATTGAAATATTATCACTATGTTCATGAATAATTAAATCTAAATTTTCAACATCAGTGTCATGATCAATAGATGATAAAGCAAGTTTAGAAAAAGGAAAGGAGTCTTCTTCGGGAGAAGCTTCCAAGTAATAACATGAGTCGTCATTTGCGAGCGAATTTTTCATAGATGAGTCAATAGTAAAGGTAACTTCTTCATCTCCGACTCTAAGGAGAAGTTTACCGTTACGAATGTCTATAACTGCACGCGGGGTGGCAAGAAAAGGGCGACTGAGAATGAGTGGTACCTCGGTGTCCTCTTCGATGTCAAAGATGACAAAATCTACCGGAAAGATTAATTTGTCAACTTTGACAAGCACATCCTCAATGATCCCCATAGGGAGCTTGACAGACCGATTCGCAAATTGAATGCACATTCTTGTGGGCTTAGGCTCTCCTAAGCCAAATTTTTTCACTAAAGAATAAGGCATTAAATTAATTGAGGCGCCTAGATCGGCTAACGCACGTTTTACTAATAAATCACCAAACAAATAAGGAATAGAGAAACTACCCGGATCGGGTAATTTCTTAGGTAATTTATTAAGTAAAACTGTCGAACACTCCGCATTCAACTGAACCGTGGAGATATCCTCAAGTTTATTTTTATTGGATAAAAGATCCTTGAGCTACTTGGCATATTTCGGCATTTGTGCAATTATTTCGCAAAATGGTAAATTTATTTGAATTTGTTTAAACATGTCTAAAAATTTACCATGATGTTCATCCACCTGGTCTTTTTGCATTTTAGATGGATAGAGAAGAGGTGGTTGACAAGCTTTTGGTTTATTAGAAATAGGAGGCTTAAGCGGAGGAGAATATGAAGAAATTGTTACCTCTGTATCAACCGGAATTGGAGAAGTATCAACTGGAATTGAAGAAGTGGTTACCTCCTTCCCACTCCGTGGAGTGATGTCTTTGGCTTGCTCCTTTGGGTTAGGCTCTGTATTGCCCGGTAGAGCTCCTTGTTGGCGATCGGAGAGCATTTTAGCGATTTGCCCAATTTGGGTCTCCAAATTACGAAGAGATCCGGTGAGATTCTGGATGTTGGCATCATTTGTAGTCGTATATTTGATGAACAACTCCTCGAGATTGGGAGCTTTTGGAGCTTGTGGAGCTTGTGGTGGAAAATAATCGGGAGGAATGGTGTTAGGTGGGCGAGCCGCATTCCCCGGATTACTTCAAGAGAAGTTGGGGTGATTCCTTATACCCGGGTGATAGGTATTATGATGCAGGCACAAGGTTTCGACGGATTAAACAACGCGTTCTTATGTTCGACACTTTAATTAAATTTCTAGCGCGCGGTTTCTCTACTTAGCACTATCGGATATCCAAGCAATTAATGTCACAAATTCAATATTAACAAATTAATCAACGCAAAGGGACGCTACCCCTTATTTTAGATTGAACAAGGGTTATATGCCAATGTTCGCTCAAGCGAAAAGGACCCACCCGATCCGGACAATTAGCAATTCAAGTTAAATTATGCGCAAACATTCACACATCTAATAAAAAAATATCCGGACTAAATAAGTGATTTAAAACAAAGTCCAAAATAATCCCCAAAATTAATTAATAAGAGAGTTGTCAAAATCTCTTGAACTCAAGGAGAAATCAAGGTAAGAAACCGATTTCCACTAGCGTTCACTAGATTTACCCGAACCAAGTTTTACGAAAAATATTCGGAATAATTAATGCTTAAAGATTAGATTTAAATTAGCACAATTTCAATATAAATCAGGATAAAATACTAGTCTTCTAATTCCACTAAAAAACCTTACAAAATAAAATAGAAGAAGTCACACAAGAGGTGTAGGAATCATTACCCAATCCCAAGAAAGTACGTCCATAATATTGAGTGGAGGAATCGTTCACGACGGTGGTTGATTTCAATTCTAGACGTGAAACCACGGATCTGCACCGGACAATGAAGACGCTAGTTGTTTCTTTGCAATAACCCTAAGAGAGAGAGAAACCTTGAAGACAATATATATATATGGAAAGTGGGGAGAAAAAAGGTGATTGAAACCTTGAGGAGGGAGGAGGTGGAGTGGTGGCCGAATTTTGAGAGGGAGAAGGAGGGTTGGCGGTTTGGGAGAGGAGGAAACAAGCCTTGGACGAATTTTGAAGAGGGAGAGGAGGAAGAAGAGAAGGAAGGCCAAAATTTGCCTAAGGGGGAACAGGAAAAGAGGGGGGAAATTCAATCTTTGAATTAAGGTTTCAATGTTCTTATTCTCTAATTATTCCTTCATAACCATGGCTATATATAGCCTACACCACTCAATCATCCTCCATTCAAAATTCAAAAATTCAAAATTCAAAATTCAAATTGAGAATATGATGGTTATATGCACTCATCATAGCACATGAAATTAAATAATTAAAACAACACATGATGGTTATAAGCACTCATCATTACACATGAAATGAAAATTAAAACATGAAATAAATACTTAAAATAAAATTGCTAAAAAAATAAAATTATTAAAAATATATAATTATAATTATATATTTTTAAATAATGGCGGCGGACGTCAATCCTATCCTCGAGCTTGCGGCAGCGATCGTCCCAATCGACGAACTCTCTCAGACGGGGATCAATGGCGGCCGTGTCAGCAATGTCTCCATCATATTACCAAAGTTATTACCCGAATTATAAGGTGGCCGATTGGAATTACCCATGTAATCCACATGTTCGGCAATAGTGGAAGGCTCCCAATATTGGGGCTCATAGATAGGTGTAGACGAGGAAGCAGTCATCTCGTTCATCTGTTTTTGTATTTCTCAACCTGGAGAGATAAACTAGAAACCGTATCTATTTCGTATATCCTGGCCGGTTTAGGTGGACGAGACCGGGGTGTACTCCACTGATACGTATTCATGGTCATACCTTCTATAAGTTCTAGGGCGGCTGCCGGTGTCTTGTTATTTCACTTTCCACCGGCGGCAGCATCAATATGTTGCCTAGTATATCCCGCCGGTGTCTTGTTATTTAAAACGTGTTTCCAATCGATGAGACAAATATACCTATCATTCGAAGTATAGAATCAAGTGTCGTACATCGACTCGGGGCTTGTCGAGTACTTGTACTCATAAGAAAGAGCTATTATCTTATCAGAAGAAAAGAGTTGGTTTTTTTTAAAACGGACAAGGAAGCGTTATACTAAGAAAGAGAAATTCGATGATGGGGATGCTAGCACTTGATCTAGAATCCGCTTGGGATAAAATAAACCTTCTTAAAAAATAAAGCAATGTGAGTTCTTAAATTGCTCACTCGACCGTGGAGGTTCCTAAAGTACAAAAGCATCTCTCTCGAGCTCATGCTTTTGACTAACCTTAGGTTGATCGATTTAGGATACGGATTTTAGATCGAAGATCATATCCGCGTAATATGAATTCGACAAAATAAAAATCAAAGATAAATCATAAATGAGCAAGATTAAGAACAAGGCATTTTTGATAAAGATGAAAAGTTTATTCTATTCCAAGGTTCATCATGATCAAGTGCTAAATGAAAATTAGCTACTTATCATGATTAAGGAATTACAAAATAGAGTAGGGAAAGACATGCTTGAAATAACAACCATTAGAATAAAAGCTTACACAATATTAATCTAGGCTAGGAAATGAAAAATACAGAAATTAAAAGCAGTAAAATACAAGACTCCAACTCCGAAAAATCGATCCTGAGCATCTGAAGTTGTCTGGAATTTATAGGAAAAATTGCTGGTTGGTCACGCCCTAGGTCACGCCCATGACCTAGGGAGTGTCAGGCTCGGAACTGTCATCTTGAAGCCCCTGGAATGTTGGAGGAGGAACGGCCAAAAACAGTAGATTGCTGGTCATGCCCCTAGGTCACGCCTGTGACCTAGGGTGTGTCAAGTCTGTTTCTGGAAAATGGCGGGAAGCTGAAAACAATGGGAATAAATTGCATTTTGATGGGGGCGTCATGCCCCCAGGTCATGCATGTGACCAGGGCGTGTCAAGCTGTAAACGTCAAGCTGGCGGCAACGACAGGAATAGCGGAGTAATTGGCTGGAAATGCCCCTAACATGCCCTGGGTCACGCCCGTGACCCAGGCGTGTCATTTTATTCTGACGTGGCAGGGTACAATAATCTTCCAATGGCCGGCACGCCTCGTGTAAGGGTGTCACGCCTATGAGACACGCCCAAGGAGGGCGTGTTGCTGGGTGTGTCGAGGTTCTTCAGTTGCAGCTTCGTCGATCTGCGGTCAACATTCTATGCCCCTGGTGTCAAGCCTATGGTCACGCCCAGAGAGGGCATATCATAGGGCGTATCTAGGCCGAGAAAGGGAAAAATCCCAGTTTTGCTGCAAATAATTCATAGACTAGCCCTGTAAGATTAATAAAATTATTTTGTTAGATCAAATAAAAATATAAAAAGTAGTTAATTTAAAGACTTTATATTATAAAATTGATATATAATATCTAACTATTAATAGAAAATAACATAATAAAAATAGGAATAATTAGAGTTATCACTTGTGTGGCATGGAACTGTGGAAGGGTTGGAAGTGCGTGTATGTCTGTAGCACTAGATAGATGTGATTATAAGGGACTCAGTGTGGAGCCCTTGAGTGCTGTTGAGTACTGGATATGTTGATAAGGGACTCGATACGGAGCCCTTGCGTGCTGTTGAGCACGGGTTGTGAATAATAAAAGGGGACTTAGTTTAGGGTTCTTAGATGTGAAATTGAATGTGGTGTGAGTTGACATGCGGTATCATAATCCCGGGTTAAGGATAGTGTGGCAGGTCTACGGACTCTCCAGTCATCACACCGACGAGAGTTGACAGATAAACTAGGACGGTTGGGCTTGGTCCTCAGTGCTCATTCCTGAGGCTCCTTCTGTGCTAAGTGGACGTTTGGGCTTGGTCCTCAGTGCTTTTTACCGAGGCTCCTTCCATGACTCGATGTAGGCCAGATTAGTGCTTGGTTCTCGATGCACTTCTACCCGAGACTCCTTCTGAGCTGTAGTACGCATGTGATCTCCACTATTATGTTCTTAGCATTGAGTCGTATGGAGTCCTAGGCTTGGTAGTGTGGATACACGCCTAGTAGTGGAATGCCCGTTTCACTATCACTATCTGGCCACGACGGATGATGCCTGAGAGGTTAACTACCTGCTCGAAAAGTGGGAATAACAAGTCTATGTCGACATAGCAGTTGCATGTGTGTGAGCATGGGTGAGTCATCATAATGCATTCATAACATTACATTGCATAGCATAAGATCCTTATCATATAAGTTTGTATGGGCACTCTTATATGATGAGTTACTTTACAGTTAAGCTGATCCTTAACTTATATTTCTGTATGGGAACTTATATAAGTTGAGTTACTTCTTGTTGTAGATTCATACTTGTACACTATTGTTGAGTAGAACTACTAGATTAGAATGTTAATAATGATGTTATACCTTACTATTATTACTATGCAAGTTATATACATTCTCCACCTGCTTGTACTACAGCTTATAAATATATTGTACCATCATCTTTCTTCCGCTCGGTGCCTAAGAGTCGTCGGGGTGAGAGGATGAGATAGCCACTTAGTCTTTATGACTAACGGTTGCTACGCCTTCAATTTTAGGAGGGAACCCAGCAGATAGAGCAGCAGTAGGTTTTGCAGGAGGGCAGCCAGTCCAGGTTGACAGGGCCTGATGTGATGATACCATCGCTACCATCCATTATGGATATGAGTTTTTGAGACTCGTATTATAGCCCCTTTGTGGAAATTTTGGTATGCTGATATTATTGAAGCCTTGTTGCTTCTTATTTGATGTACTTGTTGGACTTATATGCTTGTGTGGATTTTGAGTTCTGTTTATATTCTTTATGTTGGGTTAGCATTGATGATATTAATTGTAGCTGACAGGATTGGCGTCTTATGGTACACGTCGACTCGTGTGTTGGCGATGCCGCAAGGCGGCTATTCTGGGCATAAGACTCCCCTCATACCATGTTCATTGTTCTGGGAGGGGGGTCTTACACCCCAACCCCTCTCCATCCCACATGTGGGTTGTTGGTGACCACAACCTCCCTTTGATGAGCGAATCTCTCTAGTTAAGCGGGCGACACAGGGAATTCTAAGAAGGTCACCCATACCAGTACTACTCCAGCCTGAGCACACGCTTAACTATGGAGTTATTCAGCATCTCATTGCCAATTGAGCTATATATTAATTGTTGATGAGATGCTGAAAAAATCCATAGTTAAGCGTGCTCGGGCTGGTGTAGTACTGGAATGGGTGACCTCCTGGGAAGTCCCTGTGCTGCCTGCTTAACCGGAGAGTTTCACACATCAAAAGTAGGTTGTAGCCACCAACAACCCGCTTGTGGGCTGGAGAGGGGTTGGAGTGCTTGGGTTATATCCCGGTAACCGGAACAGGACCAGGTTGAAATTAGAGTACATGCTGGGGCGCGGGGACGTTACACAGCAGCAGTCTTAACCTCGGCCTCATAAGACACTTGCTCAGTAATAGTAGCATGGCCTAGTACAGTAACCTCTGAAAGCAGATCAACTGTATATTCAATTGTAACTACAGCAGCTGGAACTGACACTGAACCTTGAACCTCTGTAGTTGGGAATAGAGTTTCTATCTCTGGACTAACTGCAACATCTCTCCCTGCATCAGTAGGAACACTCAAGGGCACTAATTCATTTTCCACTTGTGTATCAACTGACTCTCCCTTAATTCCTTCACATAGACATTCAAGAATCTCACTAGGGGAGGAGATGAAACCCTATCCTCAGGAACATTTTCTTCCTCCTCCACGAGAAAATCTCGGGCTCCCCTAGGCCTCTGATTCTCCTATCCCACCTCGAGAATATGGATGAGTCGATTTTATTTAGGTAGTGGATAGGGACACCCTTGGTCATGTTGAACTTATCTTTATCCATCTGAGTTAAGAACATGCTTAGAATTCTTCCAAAATTGGGTGTGCAAAGACTGTCCTTGATCTTTTCAAACAACACAGCGCCCCCAATTCAATTTTTTCCTGCAGATTATGGCCACCAGGAGCTTGAACATCTCAGAGGAGAGGTAGTCATGTTATTCAATTTTGTAGCAACAATTTTACAATGATGCCTGACAGTATCTTCCCTTTATCATTCATGCCTTCCCTCTTGATAGCCTTGGTGCCTCTGGGCAGTCCATAGAACATCTGAGCCCTTGAAAAGTCATCCTCTTCGAGGTAATCGACCTCTTCACAAGCAGGAAGCTGTA
The DNA here is from genome assembly GCA_039513925.1 of Platanthera zijinensis. Classification (NCBI taxonomy): domain Eukaryota; kingdom Viridiplantae; phylum Streptophyta; class Magnoliopsida; order Asparagales; family Orchidaceae; genus Platanthera; species Platanthera zijinensis. The sequence goes on from CM077081.1 coordinate 73,998,755, forward strand.
AGTACCTGGTGAGGAGAGAAGCTTTCACCATTACTTTTGTCTATCAAACTTTGCCCTTTATCACCGTATCCACCCTACGGTTCTTAGAGTTTTGATAGAACTCTAGGACATCTTTATCCAAGACCTTGCATGGGTGCTCAAGCTCGAAGGATAAGTCGGCTGATTCCAACATAAGTAACACATTCTTGAACTCATCGGACGCTGACGCAAACCCAGTTCGAACGAGTTGTCCACCTCCTAGCAGGCCAATAGTGCTTCGAGGATCCATGGAGAATCAAAAGACTAAGAACTTGGAAAATCATCTTGGAGGACTGTCAGCTTTCGAACTAGATGACTTCTACTGACTGAATCGACGAGAACAACTCAGCGGGATCAAATCTTTGGACAAAATCATCGGGATAATTATGCTGGACTGCAGGAAAAGGCTTTGATGGCTTCACTAACTGACTCGTCGAGGAGCAAAATCACTAACAGAGGATGAAGTTGAATCGTCGATAAGAAGAGTTGTTCACCAGAATTGAATTTCTCTTTCGACGAAGTGGAATGCAGTTTGCCCCTAATTCTTTAATATATATATATATAATAAATTTGACATAGGAAACACGCGTACCTAGAAACCGTGACTCTTTAGATCCAATATAAGAGAAAACAAATTGACCTAAGTATAATTCATCGAAATTCACCGGATGCAGAGTCAGATTTGTCGAGTTTCGGCATGGTTATCCGACGAATCGTCAAGGGAAGAAGGATGATATCCGAATAATTTGCCCTGGACAATTTTTATTCTTTGAACTATTTCCCAAGAGTCTTCTTGTCTTCTTAGACATCTTCATGAGTCCTTGTTTAGCATACCAAGTTCTGTTTTGAAAAATGAGAACTTGGACTCGTCCAGTGGCTTCGTTAATATGTCTGTGACCTGCTTATCTGTTGGGACATAGCTGAGGGCTATATCCTTGTACTCCACATGCTCCCGGATGAAGTGATATCTGAGTTCGATTTGCTTTGTCTGGCTATGAGAGACTAGATTGTTTGCAATCGCTATTACACTAGAGGAGTAACAATACATATGAATCTCCTTGAACTTCAAGTTGTAATCCTCAAGCTGATTCCTGAACCACAGAAAATTTTGCGCAAAAACTACCAGCAGAGATGTACTCTGACTCGGCAGTGGATGTTGCTACACAGTTTTTCTTCTTGTTGCTCCATGAGATAAGCCTTCTTCTGAGGACTTGGCGCGTCCCGGAAGTTCTTTTCCTGTCATCCTTGATGCCTACAAAGTCTGTATCTGAAAATCCAATTAGATCAACATCATTACTTTTTGGGTACCAGAAGCCAAGATTTGGTGTACCCTTAAGGTATCTTAAAATTCTCTTTGCAGTGACGTAATGAGATTCCTTAGAGTTCACCTGAAATCTAGCTCACACACATGTTGAAAACATTATGTCGGTTCTATAGACAGAGAGGTAGAGTAAGGATACAATTATGCTTCTATACTTAGTTTCATCACGAGGTTTCCCTTTTTTATCTTTGTCTAGAGAGAAAGTTGAACCCATTGGAGTCCTCATCAAGGTTGCGTTCTCTATTCCGAATTTCTTAAGAAAATCTTTGGAGAACTTCGTCTGAGAGATGAAAATTTCATCTTCAGATTATTTCACCTGAAGTCCTAAGAAATACTTCAGCTCTCCCATACTGCTCATTTCAAACTTCTCTTGTATAAGTTTAGAAAACTTCTTACAAAGGTTGTCTTCCCTATAGCCAAAAATAATGTCATCGACATAGATTTGCACTAGCAAAATATTTACTTTTACTTCCCTAAGAAATAATGTTTTGTCTATCTTTCCTCTTGTGAACTTGTTCTCAAGAAGAAAGCTAGACAATGTCGCATACCAAGCTCGAGGATCTTGTTTTAATCCGTAAAGAGCTTTATTAAGAAAATAAACATATTCAGGGAAAGTAGAGTTGACAAAACTTGGGGGGTGTGCTACATATACTTCCTATTTCAGATTCCCGTTGAGGAATGCTGACTTCACGTCCATTTCATAGACCTTGAAGCCTTTGAGGGCAGCATATGCAAGAAATAACCTTATTGCTTTGATTCTGGCCACTAGAGAAAATGTTTGATTGAAGTCGATCCCTTCTTCTTGTCTATATCCATGAGCTACAAGCCTGGCTTTATTCTTGATAATGACTCCATTTTCATCCAGCTTGTTTCTGAATATCCATTTGGTGTCGACCACACTGTCCTTTGGATCTGGGCACCAACTCCCAGACTTTGCATCTTTCAAACTAATAATGCTCCTCTAACATTTCCATTATCTAATAGGTATCCTTGTTTGCTTCTTCAAACTTCTTTACTCAACCTGAGACGGAGAACTATGATGCAATATCTCGTTAGCTGTACCCATTATGGTTCGTACTCCATCGTCTTGCTCTCCAATGATTAGATCAGCTGGGTGATCCCTTAGGTGTCTAAACCCTAGATTTCTTGCTCTCCCTCCAGCGGGTTCTTCCACATATGGTGCATACCCTGTGGGCTGAAGGAGTTCTTCATCTAGTGGTTCTTCATCCACCATACTTAAATCAGCGACCTTGACTGAGCTTTGAGCATCTTCCTTGACCGCTTCATCGAAGCTTAGTTCCTTGAACATGGTACATGCATCTGTACTAATAATACAAGACAAGATGCTATGAAGCATGCTTGTCTCATCAAAAACCACATTTATAGACTCTTATACAACTAGGTTTTTCTTATTAAAAATCCTATACGCCTTACTATGACTTCTATAGCCTACAAAAATACCTTCAAAACATTTGTCAATAAACTTCGTGCGATAGTACTTACCATTATTAAGTACGAAGCATTTGCTGCCAAAGATTTTAAAATAGAATACAGTTGGTTTTCGGCCCTTCAATGGTTCATAGGGAGTCATATGATAGATTTTGTTGATCAGTGCTCTATTTTGCATGTGACAAGCTGTGTTGAGTGCTTCAGCCCTGAAGTACTTTAGAAGTAAAGCATTGTTCAACATAGTTGTGCATGCTTCAATGAGGTTCTATTCCTTCTCTCAGCAACTCCATTTTGTTGTGGAGTACGCTGGGAGGAAAACTCATGAATGATACCTTGACTTCCACAGAATTCTATCATGACACCAAACTCAAATTCTATTCTGTGATTACTTCTGATTTTGACCACTGAGCAGTTCAATTCGTTCTGGATTTGCCGAACAAAATTAGTGAATGCATTGAAGGTGTCTGACTTGTGTTTCAGAAAGAACACCCAAGTCAAACGAGAGTATTCATCAACATTTACTAACGTATATACTTTACCTCCTAAACTATAAATTGGCATAGGACTGACTAAGTCCATATGAAGTAAATATAGAATTCATGAAGAATCTTTTTCAGCAATACCCTTGAAGGTAGCCCTTGTCTGCTTACCCATTTGGCATGCGTGACATGGACTCTCTTTAAGGCACTTAATGTTGGGGGCATCAAACACTAAGTTTTGAGAAAATAATATGTTTATAGTTTTGAAATTAATATGTGTTAATCTCTTGTGTCATTGGTCACAGAGAGACGCACTATCTTTAGCCAAAAAACACATTAGTGTAGAATTGTCTAAACATACAAAATTTAAACAAAAGGTATTTATACTTTGAGTACCTGTTAGGACTGTCTTAAAATTTGCAGAAGAATTTATCAGACACTTATCCTTGTAGAACTCAACGATATAACATATCAAATAAATGACTTATATTTATCAGATTATGTTGTAATCCTTCAACATAAGCCCCTTCTGTGAAGGACACTATACCGTTGGAAATCATACCATAGCCTTTAGTAATTCCCCTATCTAACCCTCCGAAGATAACTATTGGTCCGTCTTCGACTAGGGTAAATTCAAGAAGTAGGCTTCTTATCCCGGTCATGTGCTAAGAGCATCCGCTATCCAAATACCAGATTGAATTTATGTTGGCCTTAGGACATACCTGCAATCATAAATCATATTACCTTAGGAATCCAAACCGATTTGGGTCCTTGGTTCCTTGTTAGCTTAGCACCTCTAGGAACATTAATGTTGTGAGTGGTCGGTCTCGTACTATTAACACATGGAGTTTCAAAATTTATATGGTTATACCAACAATCTACGCCAAAATGACCAATTTTTTCGCAACACCAATAGTCAAATCTGTTGTACCTTCTCGTGTACTCCTGCTTTACCTTTTACATTGGAGGTCTAGTAGGGGCAACAGACTTGGAGATGGAAGCCTCCTGATTGCAACACACAAGAGGGTTCTCAATCTCCTTTGCCTTGAGTACAAAAGTTTTGGCTTTTAGTGCCTTCTTGAAATTAGGTCCATAAACATAGGGACCGTGTGCTTTGAGAATTATCTCTTCGTAAGGTGCCTTGAAAGCACTCGCACTAAATTCTTAGGGATGGGTCCATCCTTAGTGGCGCTTTTTAGGTTCCACGTAAGTAGGCCTAGCAAAGTGCCCATAGGATGTTTCAAAGTAATAATTATTCGAGGGGAATATAGACTTCTTAAAAAAGGGTTGACTTTGAGGAGCCTTTCCTTTACCTTTGAAGGCGGCTCTCTTAGTATCCTTACCTTTTATAACTATGTGGCCAAGACCACTACCTTTCTTCGAAGCAGAAAATTCATTGAGGATAGGGAGAATAGTTCTCGGCTTGGAGTAACTTTCCACAAGTTTCCTCTCCACAAAGAGCTTTTCTTCTAACACATCTAAGTATTTCTGTATTAGACTCAATGTTTCAGTAGAGCATTTCAATTCCTCTTTCAGGGAGTGAACTTCATCTCTGAGTGAAGTTTATTTAGCAATTTCTTTGATCAGATGTGTTTCCACTGCCTTGAGAGAGGCAATCTATTTTAACTACTTTTTGACTACCTTACGACATTTATCAAAAGTTTTTAAAAGTTATTGATCCTGAGCCATCAAGTCTGAATCGCCTTATTCAGAATAATAGTGTTCATTACTATTAGTTGATGTTTTAGATTCAGAGAGTATCGTGTCCAAGTTTAGCTTCTTGTGAAACTCAAAGTTGCCTGCTTCCTCATTTGATCGAGCCATAAGCTCGAAGTAGGCTTCTTCATTTTCAGAACTTGATTCACTTGATTCGCTGTCACTAAGAGTCTTTGACTTCTTAGTGACAAAGCTGCTCTCTTCCTTCCTTTTACCTTTATAGGATCTCTTCGTGTCCTTGGATCCTTCCTTCCTTTTGTACGGACACTCCGTAATCATGTGTCCTGGCTTATTACAATAATAACACATGTTGTCAGAGGAAGAGTGTTTGTTCTGTTTAGATTTATACATGTCCTCTCTATTGTATCTTTTCTTCGCCCGATCACCGTCACGATGTGATCTTCTGAAATCCGAGGAGGAGGACTGATTTTTCATTTGTCTCCTCTTGCTGAGCATTCTCTTGAATTGCTTGGATATGAGTGAGAATTCTCCATCTGATAATTCAGAGCCTGACGTGCTTGGCTCAGAGTCTTTTGGGGTATCTGGTGCTCGTGTCCTTACTGGTGACACGACTTTAAATTTTCTCGAACCCTCAACCTTCAGAGCCATTGACTTCTCTTTGATAGAAGTCCTGCTGCTTTGCTCCTCTTTCTTTCTAGTATTATTTGAAGCTCGTAGGAGAGCAGCTTCCCGAACAAGTTTTGGTGATCAATCTCTGGCAGCTTCACAAACTCTCTACTTTTGTGTCTCAATCCTTTGTCAGGGATCTAAGGAACTTGTCATTTAGTTCACCATTAGTGAAGGTGCGATCATAGTTTTTGAGCATGTTAACGATCTTAAAGAATTTCTCGAAGTTGTCAGCAATTGTATCGGTTGAACCTTGCCAGAATGCCTCATATTCTTAGTTAAGCAGAGATCTACGACCATATCGAACTTTTTCAGTGCCTTCCATGAGGGCTACGAGACATTCCCACATCTCCTTGGCAGACTTGCAGTGGAATAGATTTTGTAACATCAAATTGTCCATTGTACTGGCTATAATGATCTTTGTCTTTTTGCCCAAGGAGACCAAGGCAATTTTTTCCTTATTCAAATCCATCATCTTCTTGGGGATCATGATAATAGGATTTAGAGAAGACAGTTATGTAGGGATATGAGGTCCTTATTCAATGTTCTGAAATATTCTTGGACCAGCTGCTTCCATGAAGAATCTGACTCATTCTTTCCACATTGGAAAGTTCTCTTTGGTGCATACCGGTAACTTCATAGAAGACATGTCCTTACTTCTATCATGGTCGCTGAGCGGAATCTCTTGACGCTAGATAGGTGATCTTGTTCAAGGTGTTAACCTTATACCGAACAAAACACCCCTCAGATACCAATTGAAAGTATCTAGAGTCAACCTAAATCACCTAGAGGGGGTGAATAGGTGAGTTCTGTGTCTTTTCATAAAATAAAAATACTTTAAAAATAGAAGCACACAGAACACAGAGATCTATAGTAGTTCCCCGAGTTGGGTACATCCACTGTCCCGCCTTGCCTATCTACCGCAAAGGGCTAGATTCTTCTACTTCACCTTTCTCAGATTTCAACAAATCTTACACCTTAGATCCTCAACTCCTACAACTCAGAGACAAAGCTCCTACCACTCAGAGAACACCCTCTCCTACAACTCGATCCAAACATGGATCTACAACTCGATCCACACACAGAACTACAACTCGAAGGGAAAGCCTCCTACAAATATAAATAAAGATTTATGCAATAAAACAAGGATTACAAGTAATCCTAGCTAGATCTAAGTCTTCACTCTGTCGTTCTTCGAATAGGTTGAACTTGAATATCTTGGAGAACACGAAAAATCTGAATGCTTTGAAAGCTTTGATTCCGGATCGACTAGATCTGATAGAATCAAACACTTTAGAGAACAACGATCCAGTTGATTTGCTTGAAGATGATTGAATCGTGCAATACTGTCGTCGGCTGAGCGGGATTTGAGAGAGGTATAAGGAAGCCGACAGAAACTTTTCATTCGGGGAACTTTCTTGATTTGAGCACGATTAGGGCTGAATAAAAATCCACCCTAAGTATTTATAGAGATCCTCCTTCTATAACGGCTAGAAAAATCTTTCCATACAGAGACTTACGGATATCACTGTGCATGGAGAATTCGGCGAGTATCGGTAGATACATTCGACGAATTTGATGGGTATACACGATGATAGTCGATGATTTCTACATAGCGGCTTTTCTAACTCAAAAAGATTTTACCATAAGTACATATGATGATTCGACGAGTGCAAGTAAGTATACACGACAAATTCGATGAGTATCAATGAGTATACTCGACGAATTCGATGAATATCCCTTACAATACTCGACGAATTTTACTTAGGTAAAATTTATGTTCTTCCTATTCCAAGTCCTTCTACTTCCTTGATCCTTCTTATGCACTTGGGATAGTAGTACACCCTAATAGAGAGATTACATATGAGTCAACATATTGGCCTACACAATGAAGGATTTCATTGTATAGTCTCGTGTTTACTGACCCACTGTAACCTGACATTGGCGTGTACTTAGCAATGTCATCCTGTAAGTACATTACTGGAAACACAACATAAAATACAATCTCAATTCATCTTAGCTTAATGTGACCCTTCTTGAAATCACGGTTATTGTGGATACAATACCCAACAGAGATATAACATCTATGAGTGTTGGTGTTATGACAAGGTGGAATACTTTGCCATTGACTGTTGGCATAACCCTATTATTCCAAGTGCAAAGAGAAGCCTTCCTATCATGGTTGTAGCTAGGAGAAATATTCCTGTTTGTGCTAACAAGAACCATGGACCCAAATTCCTTTGGGTACGACCTAAGGTTAACTAATTTTGTGATTGCAAGTTAGTCCAAGTACACATCAAATGCCTATCTGGTACTTGGACAGTGGATGTTTTAGACACATAATTGGAATAAGGAACCATCTGAAATATTTCACTCTAGTGAGGAATGGACCCAAAGTCATATTTGGTGGTTCAGACAAAGGAGTAAATAAAGGCTATGGCATGATCACCAATGGCATAGTCTCCATCACAAAAGTGGCTTATGTCAAAGGATTGCAACACAATATGATTAGCATTAGCCAACTCTGTGATATAGATTATGTCATTGTCTTCCATTAGGGTAAGTGCCTAATCAAGAGGTCAACGGAACAAGAGATCATTCTGACTGACACTAGGAGTGGACATATTTACTATTTAAACTTCCTATGTTCAGATTCTGATTCTCCGTTGTGCCTTGTAGCAAATTAGAAAGGATCTTATTATGTGTAATGGCACAAGAGGCCTTCTCACTTGAACTACATGGCTATCATCAAGCTCTTCAGTGAAGTGTTGGTTAGAAATTAACCCAACTTGAAATGCAATAAAGAGGGCATTTGTTCTACATGCCAAAAGGGCTAATAAACAAACGCTTCCTTTAAAAGCATTGGGTCCAAGGATTCCGAGAGGTGTCTCTACCTCTTGCATATGGATTTATTTGTTCCTATGCCAATTCATATTCTAGGTAGGAAAGTCTATACCTTTGTGATTGTTGATGACAATTCCAGATTTGCCTAGGTGTTCTTTCTTAAGAAAAGTCGGATACCTTAGACAGCTTTGTGACTTTTGTCAAGCAAATTCAGAATGAAAAGGATTGCACTGTGGTCAAAATCAGAAGTGGCACAGAATTTCAGTCTTATAGCATGACAAAATTCTACAATGAACAAGATATCTTTCAGAAATCTTCTTCTCCAAAAACACCCCAGCAAAATGGCATTACTGAGAGGAAGAACAGAACTCTCATTGAGGCTAGGAGGACTTTGCTAAGTGACACTTCTCTCCTAGAATATTTCTAGGAGGAGGCAGTGAACACGTCCTGTCATGTACATAATAAGGCTCTATCAATAGATATCACAATAAGACTCCCTACAAGCTTATGAAAGGCAGAAAAATCAAATATAGCCTATTTCAGAATTTGAGGAAATAAGTGCTTTGCGTTGAACAACGGGAAGACCTACCTAACAAAGTTTGTTGAAAAATCCTATGAGGGTATTTTATAGGCTATAACAGTAACTACAAAGCCTAAAGGATCTATATCTTGAAAAATCAAGTTGTAGAAGAGTCTGTTAATGTTGTTGTTGATGAAACTTCTATGATTCACATTGAGCTGCCAAGCTCTTCTAGTGTTGGAGGTGCAAAATTGAGAATGGGAAAACTTAGTGTTGAGTATTGTTCCCACAATGTTCCTGATTTGAAGAAATCCCCCTTGAACTAAGATGAATAGAGTTGTATTTGACTTTACTTTCAAGTTGTGTACTTGCGGGACTTAATTGTCAAGTACACACCAATGTCAGATTCCAATGAGTTATGTAATACAGGACTATGCAATGTAATCCCTCATTGTGTAGGACATGGTGTTAACTTATGCATAATCTCTCTATTGGGGTATACTTAATTTTGAAGTGCATAGGAATCAAGGAAAAGGAACATTGCTAAGTTTAGGGAGAATCAAAAAATTTCCTAAGTTAAATTTGTCGAGTATATACGTGAAGTCTTGTGTCATTCATCGATACATCACATGAATATTCATGGAATTCGTCCAGTTTACTCTGGAAATTTCTGAAAGTTTATTAAACTTCTTCAAAAAATGGCTAAGTTAAATTCGTCGAGTATATACATGAAGTATCGTGTCATTCATCGAGACATCACGTGAATACTTGTGGAATTCGTTGAGTATACTCGAGTGGTCCAGTGACTAATAACAGAAAAATTTCAAAGTCAAATTCGTCAAATGAACTCGTGTAATTCTTCAAATGATCTCGAGTAATCTAAGTAAGTCATCGAGTGGTCTTCCTATTACTCCTATCATTTTGACGAATGGACTTAACGTTTTTTGGTTCGTTTTTTTGACGGGTTTTGTTTCAAACGACGTTCATGTACAGTGCAAGTGGAAGCATATTTTTAGAAGGAAATTTCTAGTCATTGGAGAAGGATTCCATATAAATTTCAAGGAATTATTTCGGCAGTAATTAACAATAAGAATCGCAAATTTCTTCATACCTAATTTCCAAGATCGTGAACGACCGAACTAGATTTTCTCGATCTACTATTCTCGGAATTTTTCTTCCCGACGACCTAGAGTTCACGATCAGTGATTCTTCTCAAAGATAAATTCAACAAGATCACTGCTTTCAGATTCCTCAACTGTAGTTTCAATCTAGTCGGATTTCAAGATTTCAGATCAAGAATTTTCAGATTTCAATTCTTCTCCTTCAACATCATTTCAAGATCTAATCTCCAAGAAGGAAGAAGATTGAATCCATTCAAATTTGAAGAAGTAGATTGTTTTCAATCTAGAATGTTGTAAAAACTACTTTTCTTATTTTAGGAAGTTTTTACTTCGGAGTTTGTAGATCTGTGTTTTGGATCGAGTTGTAGGAGAGGTTGTTTTCCGAGTGTAGGAGTGTTTATCTCCAAATTTTAGTAGCATTGTCTTTGAGTTATAGGAGTTGAGGCTTCTAGGTATAAGATTTGTATAATCTGAGTTTTGGTGAAGTAGTCGAGTATAGCCCAAAGTGCTAGATAAGCGAGGCAGGGCAGTGGATGTACCCATTCTGGGGAACCACTATAAATCATTGTGTGCTTATGTGTGCTTATTTCATAGTAATTTTTTATCCCGCAAAAAGATGCAGAACTCACATATTCACCCCCCTCTAGGTGATTTAGGTAGACAACTAGATACTTTCAATTGGTATTAAAGCGAGGTTGTTCGTTAAAAGGTTAACACCTTGAACAAGATCTTCTTCTAGTTGTCAAAGCACAAGACTTTTTGTAATGGATAGAAGCAAGGATATATCCCCCATGAAGCTACTTGTGTGTTCCAAGGAAAACTTCTCCATGTGGAAGGAAAAAGTTAGGTTCTTCATGGAAGCTGCTGATCCCAGAATTTTTCAGATTGTTGAAGAAGGTCCTCCTATGCCCATGACTGCTTAAACCATCAACCCAACTTTGATGGTTCCTAAGAAAATGTTGGATCTAACTAAAGATGAAATTGCTCTTGTCTCTCTGGATAAGAAAGCAAAGAACATTATTACAAGTGTTGTAGATGACTCAGTGTTGCTAAATCTAATCCACTGCAAGTCGGCCAAAGATATGTGGACTTCTCGGATTATCCTCATGGAAGGTACGGAGGAGCTTAGGGATGACCGGAAATCCCTCCTCAATCAGAAGTACGAAGCTTTCAAGCAAGACAAAAGAGACTACATAGCTGACTGCTACGAGAAGTTCTTCAGGATTGTCAACATGTTAAGGAATTACGGTCGCAAGTTTACAAATAGTGAACTTAACAATAAATTCTTCATATCCCTGACAAAAGAATGGGATAACAAGGTCTGCAAAATAAGGGAGTTTGGTAGAATTGCTGACACTGACCCTCAAAATCTGTTTGGCAAGTTTCTCTCCTATGAGCTTCAAATAAATACGAGGAAAGATAAAGAAGAAGGAAGCAGATCCTCAAATAGAGAAAGGTCAATGACCCTTAAGGTTAGAGGTTAAAGGAAGACAAGAGTTGTGTCTTCTGCCAGAACACAAATCTCATGTGATCAGGAAGACTCGGAGTCAAGAACCTCATGCTCATAAATGTCAGACGGAGAGATCTTTTTACTCTCGAATCAATTCAAGAGGATTTTCAACAACCCTCATCATCGAATTATAGGAGATCAAGTGGTGATGGTGATCACTATAAGAAAAACTATGACAATAATGATGGGTATAACTCGAAACCGAACAAACATATTTCAAATGATGTTGTGTGCTATTGTTATAATAAGCTAGGGAATATGATCGTTAATTGTCCTTACAAGAAGAAGGATGGATCTAAGAAGGAAGATAGGAGACCCATCAAAGGTAAGAAGAAAGAGGAGAAGAGCTTCATCACAAAGTAGTCGAAGACTCTGAGCGGCAGTGACTCAAATAAGTCAAGCTTATATGAGGAAGCTTACTTCTGCCTCATGGTACATACTGATGAGGATGAAAGCAACTCCTAGTACAATGGGAAGGTAAACTCTCACACACTTCTCTTTGAGTCTGAAACTTCATCGGAAGTTCATGAATACTATTCTTCTGAAGAGTAATCAGATTTATTGGCTCAGTATAAGGTATTGTTGGCAAGTTTTGACAAATATCATAAGTTAGTCAAAACTCAGGCCAAAGAGAGGAACTCTTGACCTCTACTGAGCTAATAAGGCTGAAAGAGAAAGTCATTGATAAATTATAAGAAAATTTGTTAGCTGAGAAGAAGCTTGTAGCAAGCTTCTCGAAGCTTAACACAGTACTTCCTCTTATAGATGGATTTTCTACTTCTAACAAGGGTAGTGGAGTGGGACAAAAATCCACTAAGGGTAAAGGGAAGGCTGCTCAAAGTCAAACCACCTTCAAGAAATTCATCTTCCCCATGAACAAGTATGATTTTGAGGCATCCTATAGACACTTTGCTAGGCTAACATATGATAATCCTAACAAAAACTACCAAGGATGGAGCCACCCTAGGAATTTTTAAACGAGTGCTCTAAAATCACCTCATGAAGAAATTATCCTTAAGGATTATAGTTCATTCGTTCATGGACCGAATGCAAGTAGGACACCAAAGGTAAAACCTATTGTTGGCAAGCCACTTGAGACAAAGAAGTCTTGTGTGTCCTATAATCACGAGGCTTCTACCTCTAAGTCAGCTGCTCCTGCAAGACCACCCATTCATAAGTTAAAGTAGCAAAATAAAAGAAGATACAATATGTTTGACTGTTGGTACTGTGGCAAGGTTGGTCACTTTGCAGCCAATTGATGGATTAATCCTAAGAATTATAGAACCCCGCAGGTTAACATTGCTAGGATGACCACTCACAATGTTAATACTCCCAGTGGTGTTCAGCTAACTAGGAACCAAGGACCCAAATCTATTTGGGTTCCTTAGGGAAATTATTTTGTAAATGCATATATGTCCAAAGGCCAACAAAATGCAAATATGGTATTTAGACAGTGGATGCTCTCACCATATGACCGGGACAAGAAGCCTACTTAAAGAGTATACCCCAGTTGAGAACGGTCCAAAAGTCATTTTTGGCAGTTCAGACAAGAGAATCACAAAATGGTACGATATGATTTCTAATAGTATAGTCTCTTTCATAATATGTCGAGGGATTACAACATAATCTGATTAACATAAGTCAATTATGTGAAAAAGGCTATATGGTAGACTTTGATGAGTCTGATATTTATAGGGGTTTTCAGACTCATCTGGGCTTATTTTCTCACTTGAGCACCGCATTTCAGCCGATAATCGGTTATATTGGCTTTGTTTGGTCTATGACCACTTTGTGCACTGTTTTGGCTCATGGATGTTGTTGATTGCATTCTTGTGCTGGGAGTTTTTTCTCCAGCTACGTTTTACTACTATGCATGTAGTTGGGATGTCCACGATTCATTTTCCAGCTTCTGTGTAAAACGCACGGTCGTGTGATTTTCTTCTCGTACAGCTTGAGATTAATCATGTGTTATGCACAGTAATTCTGGGGGCATCTATGGTTACCCGTGTGTTTTATTCCCGCATGGTTTCGGCCAAACCGAACGAGAAGGAAACACACGGTCTGCATATTTTTCTCTTAATTTCAGCTTTCTGGGGTTAATCGTGTGTTTCCTTCACGCACGGGCATACACGCCCATGCGCGAGTAAAACACACAGTTCCCCTGTTTTATCTTGTTTTCCTGCACTCTTTGTTTACCCGTGCGATTTACTTCATGCACGGGTCAACGCATCTTCATCCGCAATCTTGGCGTAGAAGTTAATAACGCACAATTAGCGCATGATCGTGTGTCAAACCGTGTGTGACTGTTTTTCTGACCTGCTTCTATTTAAGCGCAGATTTTCCTCTATTTCTGGAGAGATTTTTCTCCCACAATTCCTTTCGCCATTTTAGGGCAAAGCTCCATCTTTCCACCTCTGCCCTTCATCTTCCACCAAGGAGAGAAGCCCGGACATGCTCGCGAAGCCTACATCTTGCTGATGCTTGCTCTCAGCCTCCTCCTTCATCTTTTAAGCTCTATTTCAAGGTTGAAGCCATAACCAACAAGCAAAGGGAAGCTTGCAACCTTATTCCACATCGTGACATGAAGAAGACGGGTCCATTGGAAGGTAGTGATAGCCTTCTCTACCCCGAACATAGTTGAGGACCGAGCTTGGACGTGGATTGACAACCCGACGATTCCTTTCGCGACCCCTCGACAAGCCTTCGGATTCGGTCGATCTCTTGTCTTGTTCTTGCTTTCTTGTTGAATATGTGTGTTTAAATCTATTTTTATAGATGATGTGCACTTTAATTGTAAACATTATTTGTTTCATGTCTATGTGAACCTGTTTTGTTTTACCGCTTTGGTTGCTTGAGTAGCGCCCGCATTTCTATCCGCCACCACATCCGGTTCTGCCGCTCTAGTGATTGCAAGAGGTGTGCGTAGAGAAGAGTTGCTCACGACCCTCATTTCGCCATTCTCACCACCTCATCCGCAAGCCTACTCATCCATCTGCCCAGCTATTCGGTGCATAGCGGCTCGTATAGTTTTCCATCCGCCTGGCGAAGCATTGCATAGCGGCATTGCATAGGAGTAGTTGATAGTGTTTTACTTTCTTTTTCTGCAACAATCAAAACCACCTTTGTAAACTCCGACCAAAGGACTTCAATCTCAGTCCTCCTCAAAATTAAATCCACCTTACTGTGTTCCCTCGAGATTGATACTTGGGAAAATTTGCCCATTTTATATTACTTGTGCGACCGATACACTTGCTGTTCAATGCATCAAGTTTTTGGTGCCATTGTCGGGGACACAGTCGTGTGAGTTTTTGGAGAGGGAGGTAGGAGATAGAATCCCTTTTTCATTTGTTCATATCATGTTTCTTCTTTGTTTTAGTTTTTAGAATTTGTTGCTTATTTTTCTTTGTTCCGTTTCTAGTTTTAATTTTTCAGCAGCAGGCATTCATTTTCTTTTATCTGCTAGTATGTAGTTAATTTTTGCTTAGAATATTTCTGTTGGTGAATTCTTTTTTGTTGCACCATGTTTTCTTATATGAATATCCATTGTAGATGGTGCGGGGATTATAGGCATGGTAGTGATGAGTGCCCCACTAAAGATAGTGAGCATAACTCTTGTGGTTCAGTGTATGGAGCACCGTTCTCTAATGGTACTTCATACACCATACCCAAGTCTTATGGTCACTTCTTTTATACGCCTTCACCTTTTTATTAATCCTCTCTGGTCCCTCCAGGACTGAGGAGTAATGAAAAATGGTGTTTGTGTTGTCGTAGCACCGAACATGTGTTGAAAATTACGCAGAATTTCAGCGCCAGTTGGAGGAGGATGATGAACTGGGTATCCGATTGGTTCCATCCACCTCTCA
The DNA here is from genome assembly GCA_039513925.1 of Platanthera zijinensis. Taxonomy (NCBI): domain Eukaryota; kingdom Viridiplantae; phylum Streptophyta; class Magnoliopsida; order Asparagales; family Orchidaceae; genus Platanthera; species Platanthera zijinensis. The sequence continues at coordinate 74,014,223 of CM077081.1, forward strand.
ATTACCTGCCCCTTCTGATTTTGATGATATATTCTCAGTACCACCTTGTATATGGGGGACTGTTGTAGATATACCCATCAGACTTTCTGCTGATCGATGTGACGACATTATGGTGTCGTCTCTCCCTATGCATTCTTCCCCTCTTTTGGATTCACCCACGGATGAACCCGCACATATTTTCTCTGATGTTGTCGCTCCTCCGCTTTCTTTGCAAGAATTATCTATCCTAATTTTTAGTGAGTCGGTTGATGATGTTATGCCGGATAGTGATTCAGAGCCTGAGGTTGCGCCAATGTGGGTCGAGGACGTTATTCTCTCCAATGGGGAGTGTGACACCTTGGAACATGATGACGCACCAAGGTGGGTTGATGAGGAGATCCTTTCTGATGAGGAAGTTTTCACTTCCTTATTGGATGAGGAGGTCCAAACCACCACCGAGGACCTCGAGCTCTCGGATTCCCCTCGCCATGACTCATATGACATCGACGATGATCTATGCTTGGATCCTTCTGGGAGTGAGACCGGGACCACTCCCCCTTTTTTTGATTATTTTAGTTTTTCATCTCCTTTATTTCTTGATCCCCTTTCTGTATCTGAGCCTGTGCGGGTTGAGTCTTCGCAGGTGCTTCAGGAGGAATTGGAGCTTTCTGCTCGAGTCAATGATGATAGCATCCTCTTTCATGAGGAGGTTGATTCCTCCTCTGTTTAGGAAGTTCCATTGATTACTTTCTCCTCCAGCCGTCTCCCTGTAGACGATACCTTGCTGGGCAAGGATTTATTTTGTGGTGATATGAGTGAGGACCAGCGCTCCTCTGCTTCTTACTTCCTATTTCCTCTACCTGTGTTGGGCAGGTATTATTATTTAGGTAGAGGGGTAACTGCTCTATCTCCGTATGGATACTCATTACCGAAACGGATAATGGAACAGTTACCTGTACACTTTTCTTTTCATAGGCCCATTAGCTAGAAATTTATAGTATTTAATAAGTCATGTTGGGAAGACAATAACCCTAATAGTTATCTTTCATTTCCTGCATTTTTATTTTCCATGTCTATCTGAGTTTTAGTATTTCTTTGTATTTTGTATATTTTTCTTTTGTTTTTGCAGAGCTCACCCTTGCAGGTATTCATGGCAAATTTGTATTGGCAGGGTTGTGATTCTTCGTTTTGTTGACCTGCTTCTATTTTTCACGCATCTTCTGGTATGCTCACTGGCTGAGCATTGGGTAACCTCTTCCCTTATCTCTATCTGATTTAAATTTCAATACCATATGTTGTGTAACTTAGTTTAAGTGTGGGGGAGAGCCAATATTTGTTACACTTTGCACGCGCACATTTCATGTGGATACTAGAAGAATTTATTGTTTTATTTTGATTACTTAATTTCCTCGCACACCACTGCACCCACATGAGCGTGTGCTTAGCTGTCAGCATTCTACGAGTTAAACTCGATTCTTTTGTATGATTTGAGAAAATTATTGTGTTGGCATAGGATTGTGAGACGGAGTAAAATGTTGACTCCTGCAGTGCTCCTAGTCGAGTGCTCTCGTCTCATGTAGAAATTGGAGTAGATTTAATTTTTTTGTATGCTTATAGTTTTATATTTTTCTATTTGTATAAAGACTTTTTATTCTACTCAAAAATTGGTGAATCCGGTTTGAATCGAATGGTAGTGTAGGGATGTGTGTAGTCGTCACTAGACTCATTTTTCTCGAGTCGGGAGCAAGGAGCATATTTCTCGGTGGCTAAGAACTTGCCCTAAGCTACTCTCGAAGCATTGGTGCATGGTTGGTCAAGCGTGAGCGTGATGTAGGCCATCATTTTGGCATGGTTGGCTTTGTACCGTTCCTAACGTCTTATCCTCACTAGCCCCGTTGTGCCTACCCCTTCTTTTGATTCAGCACCACCATTATTTCACCACAGCCTCATAGACGATCCTAGTCACACACCCATGTCGATCTTTAGTGTTTTACATTTTCATGTTGGGGTATTGATGTGGTGATATTCTTTGTGAATATATGGATTTGCTCCAAAGTTTTTATTTGCTGAAATTGTTAAAATAAAAAGATGATTTAAAAAATATATGAAAATGAATTGTAAAAAAAGTGAAAATAAAAAGTATAATTGAAAATTCTATTTTGAGATGAGATTGTATTTGGAGTAGGCGGTGCACACACCCATATTTTAAAAATTAAGTCTGGGGGTGTGGTGTACCCGCTTGTATTTTGGTTAGCGGATGGATTCCTTTTTATGCAAGCTCATTTGGGTTAGGTGTGTATCCTTCTTATTTATCTTTGTTTACCTCCGCGAAACCCAAGCCCCATGATTCTCCTAAAGTCCTACATATTTGCGCTTGAGTCGAACTAGTACCGTGGAGAGAGTGTGAACGGGCAAGCGTATAGTCCCCAACATTGGTGGATTCCTTTAGAGGTGATCTCGAACCCCGGTCTTTGGTAAAACTCACCTTAGTGGCCTACCTACTTTCTCCCTGCGCGTGACCGGAAGATTCACCGTGATTCCATTTTTGAGTAGTAATAAAAATTTGATGCGCATTGTGAAAATTATAAACTATTTTGTATACTTAGAAATTTCCTCTATTATATTTTTATGTGCGCAAGCATGCGACATCGCATGGTACTCCATATCTCAATTTCTTTATTGGCTAGTTTATTTTCCCTATCTGCATTTAGTTTGTTTGCTCGGGACGCGCAAACAGGTAAGTCTGGGGGGTGTGATGAGTTTGATATTTATATGGTTTTTTGGACTAATCTGGGCTTGTTTTCTCACTCGTGCACCGCATTTCAGCCGGTAATCGAGTATATTTGCTTCATTCGGTCTATGACCACTTTGTGCACTGTTTTGGCCCATGGGTGTGCAATTGCGCATTCTGTTGTCGGGGGTAAGCACTTGGTGCTCCCCGTGGCTCTTTCTGGATGTTGTTGATTGTATTATGGTGCTGGGAGCTTTTTCTCCAACTTGGTTTTATTGTTATGTTGGTAGTCAGGACATCCAGTATTCATTTTCCAGCTTCTGTGTAAAATGCACGGTCGTGCGAATTTCTTCTCGCACAGCTTGAGATCAATCGTGTGTTATACACAGCATTTCTGGGGGCGTTTGTGGTTACCCATGCAATTTGTTCCTACACAGTTTCGGTCAAACCGTGCGAGAAGGAAACGCACGGTCTGTATATTTTTCTCTGAATTTCAGCTTTCTGAGGTTAATCGTGTGTTTCCTTCACGCACGGGCATACGTGCCCGTGCATGGGTAAAACGCATGGTTCCCCTGTATTATCTTGTTTTCCTGCGCTCTGTGTTTACCCATACGATTTCCTTCACGCATGGGCGGAAGCGCCCGTGCGTGAGTAAAATGCACGGGTCAACGCATCTTCATCCGCAAGCTTGGCCTGGAAGTTAATAACGCACGGTTAGCGAACGGTCGTGTGCCAAACCGTGTGTGACTGTTTTTTAACCTGCTTCTATTTAAGCGCAGATTTTCCTCCATTTCGGGAGAGATTTTTCTCCCGTAATTCCTTCCACCATTTTAGGGCAAAGCTATGCCTTTTCACCTCCTCCCTTCATCTTCCACGAAGGTGAGAATCCCCGTCCATGCTCGCGAAGCCTACATCTTGTCGGTGCTTGCTCTCTTCCTCCTCCTTCATCTTTTAAGCTCCATTTCAAGATTGATGCCATAACCAACAAGCAAAGGGAAGCTTTCAACCTTCTTCTGCATCGTGACACGAAGAAGACGGGTCTTTTGGAAGGTAGTGACAGCCTTCTCTACCCCAGACGTAGTTGAGGACCGAGCTTGGACGCGGATTGACAAACCGGCGATTCCTTCCGCGACCCCTCGACGAGCCTTCGGATTTGGCCGATCCCTTGTCTTGTTCTTGCTTTCTGGTTAAATATGTGTATTTAAATCTACTTATGTAGATGATGTGCACTTTAGTTGTAAACATTATTTGTTTCATGTCTATGTGAACCTGTTTTATTTTACTGCTTTAGTTGCTTGAGTAGCGCCCGCATTTCTATCCACCACCACATCCGGTTCTGCCGCTCTAGCGATTGCTAGAGGTGTGTGTAGCGAAGAGGTGCTCACGACCCTCATTCCGCTGTTCTCACCACCTCACCTGCAAGCCTACTCGTCCATCCGCCCAGCGATTCGGTGCATAGCAGCCTGTGTAGTTTTCCATCCGCCTGGAGAAGCATTGCATAGTGGCATTGCATAAGAGTAGTTGATAGTGTTTTACTTTCTTTTTCCGCAATAATTAAAACCCCCTTCGTAAACTCTGACCTAAGAACTTCAATCTCAAGTCCTCCTCAAATTTAACTCCACCTTAATGTGTTCCCTCGAGATCGATACTTGGGAAAAATTCGCCCATTTTATATTACTTGTGCGACCGATACACTTGTCGTTCAACGCATCAGAGTTCTATAAGGATAATTGCCTGATAAAGTCATCTAATAGCTAAGAAACTATTTCAACTGGCACTCGGAGTAGAAATATTTTCTGCTTTTTTTTTTGCTTAGACTCTTCTACACTAGTGTGCTTTTTAGCAAAAGATAGTGCATCTCTTTGTGACCAATTGCACGAGAGATTATCACATATTAATTTCAAAACTATTAATGTATTATTTTCTCACAGCCCAATGCGTGATGCCCCTACTATTAAGTGCATTAAAGAGAGACCTTGTCACTCATGCCAAATGGGTAAATAGATAAGGTCTACTTTTAAGAGCATTGTTTGCAAAGATTCTACCATATGCTTATATCTACTCCGAATGGACTTATTTGGTCCCTTGAAGATTCCTTGTTTAGGAGGTAAATCTTACACGTTGGTTATTGTTTATGATTACTCATGATTTACATGGGTGTTCTTCCTGAAACATAAGTCAGATACATATGATTCCTTCACAAATTTTGTTAGGTAAATTCAAAACGAATTTAACTGCTTTGTGGTCAAAATTAGAAGTAATCATGGAACAGAATTTGAATCTGGTGCCATGACAAAATTCTGTGAAAGCCTAGGTATCTTTCATGAGTTTTCCTCTCCTCGCACTCCACAGCAAAATGGAGTCACTGAGAGAAAGAATAGGACTCTCATAGAGGCATGCAGAACTATGTTGAATGATTCTTCTTTACTATAGTATTTCTGGGTAGAGGCCGTCAACACTATTTGCCACGTACAAAACAGAGTGCTCTTAAACAAGAGCTACTGTAAGACACCTTACGAACTATTGAAGGGCAAGAAATAAACTGTATCTTATTTTAGAATCTTTAGTAGCAAATGCTTTGAACTCAATAATGGGAAGTATTATAAATCTAAGTTTAGTGAAAAGTGTTTTGAAGGTATTTTCGTAGGCTATAGTAGCCATAGTAAGCCATATAGGATTTTTAATAAGAAAACCCTTGTGGAAAAAGAAACCTTTAATGTTGTATTTGATGAGATGAGCATGCTTCATTGCATATCTTCTAGTATATTTATTGAAGATGCAGGTACAAGGGTAAAAGAGCTAAGCTTGGAAGAAAATGAAAAGGAAAATGCTTCATGCTCAGTCAAAGTCAACATTCCAAGCCTGGTGGAAGACGAACCTCAGGATGATGAGCTCCATCAAATTGAAGAAGATGAACCAGTAGTAGTAGAACTCCCTGGTGGCATAAGCGATGCGAGGAATCTAGTGATCAGACACTGAAGAGATGATCTAGTTGACCAAATCATTGGAGACCCTCATAATGAAGTAAGAACAAGAAGAGGCACAACTAATGAAATTTTTGCACTTGATTTTTCTCTCGCAGATTGATCCAAAGAAGTTTGAAGAAGAAAATAGAGATGCTTCATGGATCATTGCAATGGAAGAAGAGCTTAATCAACTCAAGAGGTGCAAAGTTTTGGAGCTGGTACCAAGACCCAAAGGACACAATGTGATCGGGATGAAATGGGTCTTCAGAAACAAGCTGGATGAAGATGGCATGATCATAAAGAACAAATCCAGACTTGTATCTCAAGGGTACAGACCAGAAGAATGGATCGACTTCGATCAGACATTTTCTCCAATGGTCAGGCTCGAAGTGATCATGTTGTTCCTCGCATACGCTGCTCACAAAGGGTTCAAGGTCTATCAAATGGATGTGAAGTAAGCCTTCCTTATTGGTAATTTAAAGGAAGAATTATATGTGGAACAGCCCCCAGGTTTTGTAGATTCTTCATTCCCTAATTATGTTTACTTTCTTCATAAAGCTTTATATGGTCTTAAACAAGCTTCTCGAGCTTGGTATGAGATGTTATCTAGCTTTCTTCTTGAGAACAAGTTCACAAGGAGGAAGATAGATAAGACATTATTTCTTAGGGAAGTTAAAGGCAAGATTTTTCTATTGCAAATCTATGTCGACGACATTATCTTTGGATCTATGGATGACAACCTTTGAAAAAAGTTTTCTAAGTTAATGCAAGGGAAGTTTGAAATGAGCAGTATGGGAGAGCTAAAGTATTTCTTTGGGCTTCAGGTGAAGCAATCTGAAGAAGAACTTTTTATCTCTTAGACAAGTTCACCAAAGAGTTAATTAAGAAATTCGGAATGGAGAACACAACCTCTATGAAGACTCCAATGGGTTCAACTATGACTCTAGACAAGGATGAGAAAGGGAAACCTTTTGATGAATCAAAGTACAGAAGCATAATTGGATCCTTGCTCTACCTCACTGCAAGTAGACCGGACATAATGTTTTCAACATGTGTATGTACTAGATTCTAGGTGAACTCTAAGGAATCTCATTATGTTGCAGCAAAGAGGATTTTGAGATGCCTTAAAGGTACACCAAATCTTGTCTTATAGTACCCAATAAGTAATGACTGTAAATTAATTAGTTTTTCAGATGCTGACTTTACAGGAAGCAGGGACGATAGGAAAAACACTTCTGGGACTTGTCAGTTCCTAGGAAGAAGGATTATTTCATGGAGTAGTAAGAAGCAAAATTGTTTTGCAATATCAACTACTAAGTCAGAGTATATCTCTAAAAGCAATTATTGCGCACAGCTTCTACGGATAAGGAATCAGCTTGAAGACTACAACATGAAACTGAAGGAGATTCCCATGTTTTGTGACTCTTATAGCACAATAGCAATTGCTCACAATTGATTCTCTCACATCCACACAAAGCACATCGAGATAAGGTACCATTTCATCCGGGAGCATGTGGAGAACAGAGACATAAATATCAGTTATGTCCCGACGTATAAGCAAGTTACTAACATATTCACAAAGCCGCTGGACGAGGCTAAGTTCAATTTCTTCAAGATGGAACTTGGCATGCTCAACAAGGAGTCATAAAGAGTCAAGAAATCAGTAAAAGAACAGGAATTCATCATCTCAAAAATTCCAAGGAACATTCGTTGAATATACCCGGGTCATTTCGATGAATTTGTCGAGACTTCATGTGAAATCAAGACTTCTTCACGAGTCATTTCAATGAATTACCCTAGATTACATGAGTCAGATTGACGAATTTATCAGGATTTCTTGGTACATTTCGCCGAATCTGCTCAAGGTCAATTTTTTTTAAAAGTCTCTATGTATTGGATCCGAAGAGTTATTACCAAACAAGTACATGCCTCCCTCTCTTTCTTCAAAACATTAAAAATATATTAATAGGACTTAAGGCATTCAGATTTCACATGATTCATCAAGACTTCTCCACTCCTTCCGACGAATCAACTCCCAATAAAGGGTATTCATCGCCAATTCTCCTGCGTCAATACAGGACTTCGTCGTCGATTTCATCAAAGGCAATCCTCCTGACTTCATCTTAGGTCGTGTCACCATTTTCTCCGGTAATTCTTCTCATTAGTTCCCAACAGTTTGATTTGTATAGATGGCTCCCAGAGGCAGTATAAACCTTCAAGTTAGTGGTGAACTTGTACGCACAGGATTTGCTTAAGTCTCAGATGAATTCAGAAATGTTATCTTGATGCTCGAGACGGTAGGGCTGACTTTTCTTCTGGGATACCCTTGTCGAGTCCTTAACCGAGATGTCTAGGAGTTCTATCAGAATTCCAAGCTTTGTCATGAAGGGACAGTGATAAAAAGTAAAGTCAGGAACACTTCTGTGAAAGTGAAGTCAAGTCTCTTGAATAGATACTTGCGATTGTCTTCAGTGGTTGAGGAATAATTGATTGAAGAGACAAATTTTCATCAAGCTCTTCTCTTCTTTGGTCTGCCAAGAAAAACTACATTGATCAGAAGGAAAGGGATGAACAAGGAAGGGAAGTTGTTATCAGGTATTATGGGAAAAGTCCTTTTGTGCAAGGTTGGATCACACGATTACGTTTCTGGTGAGATGTTCAAGCTACTCACAACAGTAATTTGTAGGAAGAGGATTGATTGGGGAAGAGTCATGTTTGAGAAGATAAAAAGAATGTTTGAATGCACCAAATTTTTGAAGAATTCTCACTCTCTATTTGAATCAGTTTAATGTGACTTCAGGTATACCTATTCATCACCTAAAGAAGATTGACTCCTCTATCTTCAACAGATACGAGAGGAGGATTGTCAGGGTAGGTGGGATGTTGGATGCTGTAGAGGAAGATGAATTCTTTGAAAAGGAGATAATTCCAACTCCTACCTTCAATGACGCACCTGAGAATTCTGGTGTAGTTGTTGAGGGGGAGAAACTTCCCTCTGTGATTGTTGATGTTCCCATTTCTCCTGAGCTAGTTCCAGTAGATACAAAGAATACAGAGACTATAGAGATAATGGTTGAAGATACAGATGTTCTTGTTGCTAGGACAGTTATTGTTGATGTTGATCTTAATGATACTGCTGAGGATGTTGTGGATGATGATGGTGCTGATGTTACTGATGATGTTACTGATGATGTCGTTGATTTTGTTGATGTTACTGATGTAGATAATGATGCTTATTTGGTCGATGATGTTGATGATAAGTAAGCTCCTATTACTATCATTATGATAGTATGTCTCCCAACAGATCTTCCAATATTGGCTAAGGGGGAGCGGAACCAGCCTTCTAATACTCTTCAAGAACAAATTGACAAGTTTATCCATGATCTCGATAAAATGATTACTCAGATCCTAGGTGGGCCTCTATTTGAGGGGGTGAACATCCTAGAGATTTTTGATGAGAAAGGAGAAGCAGAGGTGCTTCCTCCTATCATAGAGGCTGAAGATCGCTCTCTCATGCTAAAAGATCATGTCTCTCACATGGCACTATCTCCAAAGGACTCTAAGGTTGTTGTAGATCTCCCTTCACCTCCCAAACCTCAAGTTGAGGATATTCCCAGTACCAGTTCTGATATTTCTATACTAAAATCTTTAGAAGCTATGCTTGTTAAGCAAAGAGCATACTTTGATCATTCTCTGAAAAAAGTTCTTAACAAGGTAGAAGAGGTTGTGATAACTCTAATTTTATCTTTGTTTAGTATATTTTTTATTTAAAAATTAATTATTTTATAGTTTTATTTTATTAATTAAGTTTCTAATTTATTCTTTTTCTATTTTCAGGTTAATCTGGGCTGAAAAAAATAATTTGAAGCTGACAGGACTGATCAGGAGAAAATTTGGTGAAAATCTAAAAAAAGTCCATGTACATGCCCCCAATCACAGGTGTGACATGGGGGCGTGACCTAGGTAACGGCCGTGTTATTCCAAGAAGTTCCAAATCAAGTTTCCACGTTATTTAAATTTAAACGCCCCCATGTCACGGGTGTGACATGGTGCGTGACACCTGACACGGTCATGACCTACAGAAGGAGCTCCAGATGTTATTCCACATCAGATTAAAATTATATACCCAGGTCACAGGCATTCCCATCTGGTCACAGGCATTCCCATCTGGGCACAGGCATGACCGACAGGCGTGACATCCAGCAACAGGGCTGACTCGGCATTAAGAGACCAGTTTCTGAATCAATCCGTTCCAAGCTTACTCGCCCTAGGTCACGGGCGTGTCTTAAGGGCGTGACCTCTTTTTCAATCGCCAAAATAACTCCCGCCATTTCGAGTTTCCGCCATTTACAGCAATAGTCAAGAAGTGCCCTAGGTTACGGGCATGACCTAGGCGCGTGACCCGCAAAACAACAAATTTTGGCAGTTTTTCTCCAACATTCCAGGGCTTTTAAGACGACGGTTCCGCACCTTACATGCCCCCTATTCACGGGCGTGACCTAGGGGCGTGACTCATAAACAACCTTTCCTATAAATTCTAGACAATGCCAGGAGCTGGGGGAGAGTTTTTGGGAGTCAGATCTAGTTAGCTTGAGTTGTATTTTGGAGTTTGTTTTCAATTTTCTTGCATTTCTTTCATGTTTTTTCCAATTTATAGTGTAAATTTTAGCTTGGTTATTTTCAATTCAAGTACTTCTTTTTATAATCATGTCTCCCTTATACTTTTTATGTAATTCCCCTATAATGATGAGTAGCTAAATTCCATTTAGCACTTGATCATAATGAAGTTTGGAATAAAATAAACTTCTTCTATTTTTCTCAAGTTATTAAGATATCTATTTTATGTACTTTGATTTATCTTTGAGTTCAATTTTGTCAAATTCATATGTCGTGAATATGTATTTTTGATCTTAGATCTGTATCCTAGATTTTATTGAGAGGTTGTGGATACAAGGAGATCAATCAGAGATAAAAGGAGTTGCATGTACTCCTCGAGAGAGGATGACATAAATCTTTCGGATTAGAATCTAATCCAATAGTGGAGTTCACCATCTAATGCAAGCTTAGGGGTTTCGACTGACCGAGAGGCCTTAATCGATCAACTTAAGGTTAGTCGAGAGCATATTCTCGAGAGAGGCACTTTCGTATTTTGGGAACCTCCACGATCAAAGTTAGTAATTTAAAGGCATGTATTTTATAATTTCATGGAAGTTTATTTTAATCCAAATGGATTCTAGATCAAGTGCTTGCTTTTAAAACATCAAAATTTTCTTTAGTAAAATCTCTATTTTTCTTAGTTTGCAAATCAACCAACTTTTCATCCGATAAAATAATAGCTCTTCCTTGAGTATAAGTACTCAACAGGACTCGGGTCTAAATACGACACTTGATAATATACTCTAAAATGATAGGTATACTTGCCTTAGCGATTCAGAATTGCGGTCTAGTGTGAATTTTACGCATCAAGTTTTTGGCGCTGTTGCCAGGGATTTCTTTTGTTGATATTTTGAAAGCAAGGTTTTATTAATTTTATCATTTTCTTATTGTTAAAAACAAAAAAAATCCAAATATTTTTGTTTTTTTTTCCAAAAGTTTTATCTTTAATTTTTATAATTGAAATTTCTTGCGAATGGGCCGCGTCGGGTTTTCATCCCGCTATACTGCCTAGTACCTTGCGAACCAGTCATTGGGTAGTTCTTGAGAAATTCAGGAAATTTTATTTTATAAATTTTTAATCATAAAATTTTTGTTGTTATTTTGCTTTGGTGTATGGCCCGAGAGAATCCGTCAAATCTATTTGACTTGGATCCAGAGATCGAGCAAAAATTACGGTGGCGCCTAAGACTCCGTGAACTCAATTCTCAAGATTTGGTTGAGGAATCTGTAGGTGACACTTTTTCTTCATCTTCTTCTTGTTCCTCTTGCACTTCCCCCTCTTCTCAGTTTTTTTTTGTTTTGGGTGACCCAAATCTTAATATGGTCGAAGAACGGACTATGGCCTATTATTCTCGGCCAAATTTGGATGAGGCGCAATCAAGTATTGTTCGACCCGCTATTGCGAACAATAACTTTGAATTGAAGCCGAGCATCATTAAAATGGTACAACAATCTGTACAATTTGATGGGCTTCATGATAAGGACCCAAAAAAACATATTTTTAACTTTTTAGAAATATGTGATACTTTTAAAATTAACGGATTTCCGATGATGCCAACCGGCTAAGGCTCTTTAATTTCACTTTGCGCACCAAAGCAAAGCAGTGGTTGGTTTCTCTACCAAGAGGGTGCTTCATTACATGGGCCGAGATGACGGAAATATTTCTCACGAAATAATTTTTGCCCGCCAAAACGACCAAGTTGCGCAATGATATCACATACTTCTCTTATAATGCCCCAAAACTCAAAAAGGAACGGATAGCATTTTAAGACCAATTTGGTGCCTGATTAGGTTCACACAGCCTGTAACACGGGCATGTCCAGGGCCATGTCATGTCTGAGGTCAACGAAATGCAGTCAACGATCCTCGGAGTCAAGCCAGGTCGGGCACACGGCCTGTGACACGGGCGTATCAAGGGTCGTGTCCTGCTCTGTGTTGTCGAGCTGTGTCGAGTGAGTTACACGGCCTGGGACACGGGCATGTTCAAAGGAGTGTATGTCACACGGCCTATGACACAGGCGTGTCACATGGTCGTGTCCTGTTCGGGATGTGACGGTTTCAACGTCGATTGAGGCACACGGCCTATAACACGGGCATGTCCATTTTTGATACGGGCGTGTCCCAAGTGTGTTAGAGGTCGTGTCCTGTTCTGTGTTTACTGGATTACGGCGAGTGTGGAACACGACCTATTACACGGGCATGTCATAAGCCGTGTTCGGCCCAGGAAAGCTATTTTTAGGTGCGAATCGTGGTCGTTCATTTCCTTCAAATGGGATCCAAGGGTACAGATTAGTCCTTGCTGTTATAAGGCCGGGAATAGGGGTGAAACCCTCATTTCTCATAAGGCATTCTCTTTCTAAAGTGTAAGAGAGAGGGGAGAGCAAGGAAGAAGGAGAAGGAGAAATCCGGCCGCCGGTGGAGCTTCCGAGCCCCAAATCACGAGCCAAGTCCAGATCCGTGGAGGCGAGGCCGTTGCGGTGCTTTTCATCTGTCTAGTTTTCCATGGCACCAAAGCGAACCGCTAGGGTAACTATTCTCTTCTTGTATATGTGAAGTCCTCTTCATTTTTGCATAGGAAACCCGCTCTCACGAGTGTGCGGTGAGTGTGAGGTTTTCCTTCGGGTGGACATGAATAGTCCTCGTAGTTTTACATATAGAGTCCGAAATCGAAGTACCGACATAGGCATGGTGTGTGAAGCCTACCCGGATAAGTTGGTCTGGATCGGTGATGTTTTCATTATGCATGGATTGCCGGAGAAGACTCCGTACCGTATGTTTTCGGGTTTCTATGTGGTAGATTGTAGTAGGGATCCTTGGGGATTAACTCCAAGGTGCACCCAAAAACTTGGGCAGAAGTGAAGTTCTGTCGTTATGGTGGCCTGGGAGCCAACCTTGTACATAGCCGGGCTATATACTGTTGTATGATCGATACGTTGGGATTTGGTGAATCTTTTCCCACGCCGATGGCTAAATGGTCGTTGCTAGGTGAGCAACGGGCTGGTGGAACCCTACCCACTCCAAGTGGTTCGATTAAAGATGGCTTGGAGAGCGAGTCTAGGCTTCGACTGAAAGGACTTTAATGTTCACGTGTTTGCTATCCTGGGGGTGGTGGTGGACCGCGGAACGGACCGGGTTCGGACCGGGTTCACCGAATAAATGCCCTGAGAGCACGGGGTGTGTGGTCGTCCGTGCCTAAACCTGTGGTGAAGTGTGCTGTTGTTATACTTTCATTATATTGTTTGGCTATGCTGCTAAATTGTAAGGAAGGAGCACCACCACCCCAAGTAAGGGGTGGGGTCGTTATAATTTGGTCAGCTTTAGCTGACCGTTGCTTTTGTTTTCCACCGTTGAGGTGGGATGTTGATTGCAGGTGCTGCAGAGCCTAGTGGCAAATAGTGGGCTGAAGCCCTTGTTATTGAGTCGGCCCTTAAAGGCCAAAGCGAATGTTTACTTTTATGCTCATGTGTGATCGGCCTACGTGTCGATGTATGGAAGACATTTATTATTTAAGTAAACACTTGTAAGGCCATAAGGTCAAGTACTATTTGGTGTATTTGTTCTATCATTCCTACTTTGGTTTTTTATTGGACATTCATGATGTGGCTTGGGTTCTTTTCTTTGAAACATTTAAATTGTTTCCGCTAGAATGTGCTCTGTGTAGGACGTGTGTTATTGGAAGGAAGGTTTCATTCTGTAACCCTTCAGCCTGTCTGTAGTATATGGCATCGGGCCCCTGTCGGACCTATTGCTATATGCCATATGACGAATATGGGTGTTACAATTTAGTATCAAACTACCAGTTTCGGTCTTCCTTATTTGAATTCGTGGGCGAATTTTGTTAAGGGGTGGTGAACAAATGTATGTGCGTCATCGTTATAACATAAAAAGAACCCATGAATGTCCACTTAGGAATGAAAATACACGTGTTTGAGGAACCTGCGTGTTCCTATAATTGCTTTTTGCAATTTTGTTTGGTCACTTAATGGTGTTTTGTACGACTATAGGTGACCAGGAGTGGCATAGGGCCGTCAGAACTCCCGCTTCCTGAGGAAAGTAGTGCACCCAGTGACGTGCCTGAGACCCCTCCTTCTTTTGAAACAATAAGAAGGGTAGTTGAAGCGGTGTTTGCTGTGACTAATGTACAACATGGAAGGAATGTGCAACCCTTTGTTCCTGAGGTGGCTTCAACACCAGGTGGTGTGATAGAGCAAATGGCATTTAGAGGACCATTGGGTCAGCAGTTGAACATGCTTTTAGTGCAGGGTACGCACTCAGTTGAAGAATATTTGCAGGCATTCCTTATGATAAGCCACTATCCAGGGTTTGAATTGGAGAGCGAGCAGTCTACGGTCGATAGATTTTATAACGGACTACGTGGAGAGTTACGAGTTCTACTACTAGGAACGAAATTATTTGGATTTAGAGCCTTGGTGGAGTCGGCTAGATCTTTGGAAGTAGATTTAGCAAAAGACAACCAGACGTCAGAGTTCAGGGTACCAAAATATCCAGGTTCTGCAAAGTCTGTCTACCGAAGGAGGAGGAAAAAGAAGTCTAAAATATCTACTAGTCAGGCTCCATATGATTGTTTTAATTATGGTAAATTTGTTCACCGTGCCCGAGATTGTCGTGCATATGGCCAGAAGTCAAAGAAAGCCATGATGGGGGAAGTTATAGTACTTATTGCCAGAGAAAGTAGTGGTACTCCGGTGGCAAAGAAGACTGGACCAGGAGCAGCCATTGGGCGAGACCCAAATTTATGTTACACTTGTGGGAAGTCGGGTCACTTTGCCCGAGATTGTTGGAGCAGACGCCTGAAGTCCAAAAATAAACCTGGATCAACCTATAAGGAGAAGGGCAAGGGGTCGGAAGCAACAGCATCGTATTATGCCCCAACCCAGCCTAAAGTGTACAACCTTGGCCAGTCGGAGGCCATGAAGCAGACTGACGTGGTGACAGGTATGGTTTAATATATAGCGGTTTAGCTTTAAAAACTTGTTGCCCTACACGTGTTAGCCTATGACTGGTTGAGTTAGGCTTTGTTTTGATTTTTGATTATCCGGTGAGAGCACTGTTCGATACGGGAGCTTCGTATTCTTTTTTTTTGTCCGAAGGATTTATATCGCGAATCGGAGTACCTTCTTCGATGACAACAGACAAATTGGATGTGTTGTTGCCTAATGGGTGTTCAATGCGCGCGGATAGAGTTTGTTGCATAAAGATACGGATTGGGAGTCAAGAGTTTGACTTGCATGCATTGCTACTGCCGATAGTTGAGTTCGACGTGATCTTTGGAATGGACTAGCTCTCAGAGCAGCGGGCATACATTGATTACAACCATAAGGAGGTCAAATTGGGAACTGATCGTGAGACGACATTTGCGGGCATGAAGGTGGTCGAGCAAGACATTGACGTCTGCTCTCCAGGTGGTTAAGGCGGTTCAGAGTGGTTCCAAACCTGTGTCACGCTCTCCGTATCGGTTAGCGCCTAAGGAGATGGCGGAACTGAAAATACAGCCTCAAGAGTTGTTGGAGCAAGGCTATGTGTGTCCAAGTTCGCTGCCTCGTAGCGCACCGATCCTCTTGGTTAAGAAGAAGGAAAGAAGCGTACATCTATGTATTGAATATCGGGAGTCGAATAAGCTAACAGAGAAGAATAAGTGTCCGATCCAAAGGATTGATGATCTGTTCGATGAGTTAGTCAGGTCAACGGTGCACTCAAAATTGGATCTTAAATCTGGGTACTATCAGTTGAAGATAAGAGAAAGTGACATCCCCGAGACAGCTTTCAGCACACGATATGGGCATTATGAGTTCACCGTCATGCCTTTTGGTGTTAACGAACGCGCCATCCGTGTTTATGGATTTGATGAACAGAACGTTCAGAGAGTACCATGACCACTTTGTGATAGTCTTTATTGACGATATATTATTGTACTCGCAGTGCAAGGAGGATCATTTCAAGCATCTGCATGTGGTGTTAGAGACATTGAGGAAGAACCAATTGTACGCCAAGTTCTCCAAATGCGAGTTTTAGTTGTCCTTGATAACGTTCCTTGGTCATATAGTTAGTGGAGAAGGGAATGCGGTAGATCTCGCAAAGGTAGTTGCTATATGGGAGTGGCCTGTGTTGTCTGCGATGGAGGAAGTCCGGAATTTTATGGGGCTTGCTGGCTATTACAAGCGCTTCATGTAGAACTTCTCATGGATAGCATTGCCCCACACTACTTTGACAAGGAAGGATCAGAAGTTTGTTTGGATGCCTTAGTGCGCACAAGCTTTCGAAGGACTAAAGTGTCGTTTGACCACGACACCTGTCTTAAGTACGCCTTGTGCTTCTAAAGGCTTTGAGTTTTTCAGTGATGCTTCAGGCAGCGACTTAGGTTGTGTGCTGCCAAAGCATGGGAGTGTAATAGCGTATGGCTTGCGCCAGCAGAAGGTTTACGAGAGAAATTATCCGGCTCATGACTTGAAGTTAGCGGTCGTGATATTCGCTCTGAAATTTTGGAGGCATTACGTGTACGGTGTGAAGGTCGATATCTATACCGATCGTACGAGCAAGAAGTATATTTTGGATAAAAAGGATTTTATCATGCGATAACGGAGGTGGAGAAAGTTCGTGGGGGACTACACCTTCAAGGTACATTACATGCCTGGATTAGGTAATTCGGTTGTAGATGTGTTAAGACGCAGAGCTCGCACACAGGTCATTTGGTTGTTGATGTTTGACGAGCGTTTGGTTCATGCTTTGGAGGCCTTGGAAACCTCTTGAGCTGACATGAAGTTTAGTGCAAAAGCACAATTGTTCTGGAAAAAGGTGCAGTGCGACCTCACTGATAGGATTCGGCGAGCTCTAGTCTTGGATAATGTCGTGAAGCAGGTCATGGATGATGTACAACCCCATATTTTCTGAGTGGAACCCAGAGGCACCAAAGGCCAGATTTGGGCTAGCTTCGGGCTAGCTTTGGTCTTCAGAGCAGAAGAGCTCCCGTCTGGGAATGGGCAAGAGCACTCGCGCTCAAGCCCCGGCCGAGATCTACTTCTACCTAGAGGCGGGCGAGAAGGCTCGCGCCACGCAGAAGCCGGGAACTGGCTCAGTCTGAGGCATTCTTCAACACCATATTAGCTCCCTCCGAGTGAGGGCGGCAGGGTTCTCGACAATATGTAAGAACCTCAAGTTCTCGGCATAGAGGTTCTCGCCGGATGGGGCCCAGGGAGAAATTACCTAGGTGCCCTCGAGTAAATTACCTATATACCCCCAGGGTCTGCATTTAGCTCCTCATAACAGCGGAGTTTGGCTATTGGCAGACCAGCCGGGGGTAATTTAGTAATTTTAGGTCAGCAAAGGCTATAAATAGACCCATAGGGGCTCTTCAGAAGGCAAGCTTTCATATTTCTCTAAAGACTTCTAGTGCTTTCTGAGGAGCTCCAAGCCCAGCTTTTGGCTTTGGAGGGGAAGCTCTCAGAGATCTTCTGGGTAAGAGGTGGGACCTCCCTGCTGAGGCTTTGGGTCGGTTCTTGATCCTTTACAACCAGTCAGAGATCGGAGCTTGGGGGGGGAGTAGGTGTTGGCTACGCCCCTATTTTTGAACTTTTGTTGAGGTCAAAAATTTGGATTTAACAGTTCTAGTGAGGTGAGCATGGAAGGTAGCAAGTGTAAGAAAGCCTTGAGTTTATTCCTATGGCTGGAGGTGAAGGTGAAGGATCTGGTTTTGGAGGTCCAACCCTCGGGGAGAGGATGCGACAAGGAATATGTTGGAGGACTTCAGGCGAGAGGTCCTACAGACCATCAGCTTGGCCTTCTCAGCGAGGAGCGAGTGGGCAACCCCTCAGGTTCCAGTAGAGGCAGTCCCTCTCTTGGGCGATGATGGTTATTTTTCTCTATGCTAACGCATGTTTCCAATCTATGAGGCAAGTATACCTATCGTTCGGAGTATAGAATCAAGTGTTGTATATTGACTCGGGGCTTGTCGAGTACTTGTACTCACAAGTAAGAGTTATTATATTATCAGACGAAAAAGTTGGTTTTTGATTAAAAAGGACAAGGAAAAGGAAGCGTTATACTAAGAAAGAGAAATTCGATGATTGGGAAGCTAGCACTTGATCTAGAATCCCCTTGGGATAAAATAAACCTTCTTGAAAAAATAAAGCAATGCGAGTTCTTAAATTGCTCACTCGACCGTGGAGGTTCCTAAAGTACAAAAGCGTCTCTCTCGAGCTCATTCTTTTGACTAACCTTAGGTTGATCGATTAAGACCTCTCGGCCAATCGAAACCCCTAAGATTGCTTTAGGCGGTGAACCCCGCTATTGGATTTGACTCCAATCCAGAAGATTTATGTCCTCCTCTCTCGAGGATTGCATGCAACTCCTTTTATCTTTGAGTGATCACCTCGTAACTGCAACCTCTCGGTCATTTAGGATACAAATCTTAGATCGAAGATCATATCTGCGTAATATGAATTCGACAAAATAAAAATCAAAGATAAATCGTAGCGAGCAAGATTAAGAACAAGACATTTGATAAAAAAGGAAGAGTTTATTTTATTCCAAGCTTCATCGTGATCAAGTGCTAAATGAAAATTAGCTACTCATCATCATTAGGGAAATACAAGCTAAGGTAGGCAAAGAAGTGATGAAAATAAAAAGTAACTTGAATTGAAACTTAAAGCAAAACTAGGCTAAGAAATGGAAAATACAGCAATATAAAATAGCAAACTACAAGACTCCAACTCCCAAAATTCCACCCTGAGCGTCTGAAGTTGTCTGGAATTTATAGGAAAAATTGTCGGTTGGCCACGCCCTAGGTCATGCCCGTGACCTAGGGCGTGTCAGGCTCGGAACCGTCGTCTTGAAGCCCTGGGAACGTTGGAGGAGAAATGGCCAAAAACAGCAGATTGCGGGTCACGCCCCTAGGTCAGGCCCGTGACCTTGGGCATGTCAAATCTGTTTCTAGAAAATGGCGGGAAGCTGAAAATGGCGGGAATAAAGTGTTGTTGATGGATGCATCACGCCCCCCTAGTCACGCCCATGACCAGGGCGTGTCAAGCTAGAAACGTCAAACATGCGGCAACGACAGGAACGACTGAGTAATTGGCTGGAAACGCCCCTGACACGCCTCGGGTCACGCCCGTGACCTAGACATGTCATTTTAATCTGACGTGGCGGGGTATAATAATATTCTAATGCCCGGCATTTCCCGTGTAAGGGTGTCATGCCTATGAGACACGCCCAAGGAAGGCGTGCTCAGGGCGTGTCGAGGTTCTTCGGTCGCAGTTACGTCGATCTACGGTCAACGTTCTCAGCCGTTGGTGTCATGCTTATGGTCATGCCCAGAGACGGCGTGTCATAGGCGTGTCTAGGCCGAAAAAGGAAAAATCCCAGTTTTGCTCCAAATAATCCATAGATTAGCCCTGCAAGATTAAAAATGATTTTGTTAGATCAAATAAAGATAAAATATAAAAAGTAGTTAATTTAAAAACTTTATATTATAAAATTGATATATAATATCTAACTATTAATAGAAAATAACATAATAAAAATAGGAATACTTAGAGTTATCAAATACCCCCATACTTATCTGTTTGCTAGTCCCGAGCAAACAACTTCCTATAGAGAGTAGAAAAATTTTAAATGCTAGAAAAGAAAATTGAACCTAAGTAGTAAAATGCGAAGTCTTATGCATATGTTTGTAACTATTTTTGTAGAAAAACTTACTCAGCATACAAATTAGGTTTTTATTTTTCTTAAAATGTGTTTCCACTATTATTTTTTCTTTTAAAATGAAAAATCCGGTAAATCATACAATTATATTTAGGGAGAATGTAGCGTGCATACTAAGATAACATTGCACGAACGAAGATCAAGATACCCTCCAAAGAAAACCATCAATATCGATGGCCATAGGCTTGCCCTTTCACACTCTCACCACGACACTAGTTTAACTTATAAACATGAATCAATAGGGGTTAATTAGGTTGAAATGTAGGCTTAGGTTTTTGGTGAGGGTGGTCAAAGATAAAAATGTTGGCTAGTCACACCAAACCCTAGAGAGAGTTTGCACATCATAAATTTGCTTTGGCATTTGGAACGGAGCCACATCCTTGATCCTTTTGTATTTTTCTTGTTTTTTCAACTCTCTCATGATGTTGAAAGTTTTCTTCGATCTATTCCTTTCTTTCATTTTTTCTTTTATTTGTCTTTATTTTGAATAGGAAAGAAGAATAAATCAACTCTCTTTTTTATAAGAAAAGAGCCACCAAAAAAATGAAAAGGCTCCTAATCGCTCACAAACCGTGTTTGTATATCTATGTTCAAGCTCGGTCTTAGTTGTGCAATTAGGTTGCTTTTTAGGCTTTGGTAAAATGCTTGGTGGAGCAAAAACAAAAAAGATAGGGTAATAGGCTCAAAATGGCTTAACAAAGATAAAATTTTTAGGTATGGGTGCAAAGTCTCAAACTGGACAAAAGAAGTTCTTAAATCAAATTTATGCTAATGAGTTTAACTTATGCGAATTCTTGAGAATCGCTAGAGGGCAAGTTTTAGACATCGAGAAAGAATACCTCTTTCTTGATCCGCAAAATATCGCTCTAGTAAACTTCTACTTACTCACCTGAATTATTTTAGATTTTATCGGTTTTCAAAATAAAAGTGAAATAAAACATGTCCACGCATTTAGAAAAATAAAAATCTAGTTATATGCTGAATATTTAGATCTACATAAAATTCTACGTACACGTGCACTTAACTAGAAACACAGTATGGCGAACAGTTTTACTCCAAAAATCAAAATTCAATTAAAATATCAAAATTCTCTAAACACTATATAAAAGTTTAATTACTATGAATTTTGTATGTGAATAAATATAGAAAAACGACTTCTCTAATTAAAAATTAAACATATTTTTTTTACTTCTTAAACTTTCCGAGGTAAGCCCTGTGAAGGGATCTCACTGGTACTAGGAGGTAAGATGGGGTGATATCCCAAACGCCCCTTTCTAAGAAATTTTAATTTTCAATTTTCAATTTTTTTTAAATTTTTGAAAAACAAAATTCATAACAAAATGTCATTTTTGAAATTTTTTGAAATATCATTTGTTAGAGTTTTTTATTTTCGTTTTTGAAAAATTTTGCATGTTTTGCTTGAGAAATATCTCTCCCCCATACTTAAGAAATACAGTGTCCTCAATGTAAAAATGAAGAAAAGAAAGAAAAAGAGACTTCCCTGAGAATGTCAAACCAGCATCAAAAGATACCTGGAAGATAGTAGCAAAACAAAACATAATATTTTATAGAGTTTTTTCATAATATTAAAAAAACAAATATAGGAAAAGAAAAACAAAGATATAGATACAAAGAGAGGCGACCGTCTATAAGTCCAAAGAAAAGAAAAGAAAGCTACTCCTGGTCGGAAGCGTCCCCGAGCTGCTAATAGAAAGTCTGCATGGCCGCGAACTCACGGGATATATGATCCACGGAAGAAGCATGACTCTGCTCCTTCTTGGTACAATGCTCATCAAAATGAGCAAAATGACCGTCAAAATGGGTCTGCATCTGGTCTATGCGAGTATGAATCAACCCAAAATGCTAATCCCAATAATTTGGAGGATGGGGCGTTGGGGTAGAGTGCAGCGGTGGTGGCGGAATCTGGGGAGAATGATGAGTACCGCTGGGACCGTCACCATGATCAAGATCAAGATCCCCGCCACCGACTGATGGGGGAATAGCCTCAAACTCTCCCTCACGCCGGCGAGCTAGGTCGAGGGCCTGAAGGGTCGGGAACTGGAGGGCCTGCGGCGTCTGCATGCAGGTCAGCCGTGGAAGGGCATCCCAAAGGCCGGTCTGTTTGGCTAGGAAAGTAATAAAATTTCCTCCATGAACCGCCCCCAACCTCACATTTTCAGCCTGATGACGGAAGAAGATTGCGAGCATATAACCAAGGTTGAGTGGGGCCCAGTAAAACATACTATATAAATATAGTAAATCTGCCCGAGTCACCACGCAATGGCTATTGCCGCAGTCGAAAAGGGTAAAGGTGAGGAGGTTATGGAGAATGTACAGAGCGGGGGAAATGAGGTGGCTACCCTTCGATTTCTTTGGGGTGTAGGGGCGGCGTCATTACTGATTTCTGACCAAAAGGTGAGGAGGTTGAAATCGGGAGGAAAATCAGTTCTGAGATCGAGATAAGCAGGAGAATGTGAAAACGCCTCCGAGCAAAAGCCAATGGAGACATTGAGTTGGCGAATGGTGAGCTGATTCATCATCCCGCCCATGCGAAAGACGATAAAATCATCATTTGCTTCCCAACGGAACTCAAAATATGCCAAGAACTCGATGGTGAGCTCAAGGAAAGCTGTCTCCGAAATGGAGAAAAGGGGAGCCCATCCTGGGGTGGATCGCAACTCCTGAACTAAGTCCGCTGCTCCAAAGGTGGCAAGGACCGCCCAGTCTAAAATCTTGAAAATGCCAAAGGGTTTGGCGCACAGACGCTTGCTCCGTTCCTGCTGGGTGGCATTTTTGAATAGGAGCATCGCTTCCGCCGAGGCGTGGTCTACGGGGTGCTCGGAGGAAGAAGCGGAAGAACGAGGGTGGTGGCGAGGAATGATGAAAATGAAGAGGTTTATTCGACCACAAGGAGTAGAAAATAGGATGTTTGATGAGTGGAAGTGTGGAGAGAAGAGAAGGGGGAAATTCCTATTTATAGGGGTTCACGGGTTAATCACGCCCGCTACAGGGGCCGTGTTGGTACGGGATGAAGGGGAAGGAATCCAAGGCATGCTGCCTTGGATTCGCGGGTCATGACCCAGAGTCATGCCCGTAACTCCCAGAGTCATGACCGTGACTCCCAGAGTCACGCCCGTGACTCTGGGCATGTAAGTAGTATCCTATGGGGTCGCGCGGGAATCTGAGGCGCTTGCCTTGGATTCTACTACCACGTCCCAGGGTCACGCCCGTGACCCTGGAGCGTGTTGGTCAAAAATAAAAAATACGCATAAACTGAGGCGTGATCTGGTCAATGCCTCGGATACCCGTGATACGCCCTTATCACGCCCGTGACAAACTTGGTAACGCCTGTGTCAAGGCCGAAAGATAGGCCCAAAAAGGGAAAAAAAGAACCATCTGCGGGTTTCGCAAAAGAGGCTAAACACGCCTCTGCCACGCCCATGACAGGGGCGTGTATGAGAAAAAAAATTTCCTTTTAAATTTTTATATTTTGTATGGTTTTTTTATATTTTTTAAAATTCAAGGAAACTAGAATAAAAATAAAATCACGCTGATTTGACTTTCGACCCGGATCGATCGTCATGCATTGATGTTCTTCAAACCTGCAAAAACTTAAAAATAAAATCAAATACTAAGAAAACAAAAAGAAAAAGATAACCATGGGGTGCCTCCCACGAGCGCTTTGTTTATGGTCGTTGAGCTCGACCATTGTAGTGCGCGCGTACTATGGGTTTGACAGTATTATGTTGTCCAATTATGCGTTGATATTATCACCGGAAACAAATAATTTTAGTCGGCGCCCATTCACTTTAAAATCGCCTCCTTCCGAGTGCAAAATAAGCACCGTCCTGTAGGGCCAAACCTCCTTCACGACAAAGGGATCGGACCAACGGGACTTAAACTTACCCAAAAATAAGCGCAAGCGCGAGTTATACAGTAAGACTTGGT
This sequence comes from Platanthera zijinensis, assembly GCA_039513925.1. NCBI lineage: Eukaryota > Viridiplantae > Streptophyta > Magnoliopsida > Asparagales > Orchidaceae > Platanthera > Platanthera zijinensis. Next base: position 74,038,220 of record CM077081.1, read on the forward strand.
CTCCCGGTTGGAAATTATTTGGGTGCTTAATTTTTTTATCATAATAAAATTTGGTGCGCTCCTTATAGAGTTTGTTATTCTCATAAGCGAGGGAGCGCCACTCATCGTGCTCGTTAAGTTGGAATTTACGGAGCTCGGAGGACAAATTTTCATCAAGATTTAAAAATTTAAGTGCCCAAAAGGCATGATGTTCAAGCTCAACCGGTAAATGACATGCTTTCCCATAGACCAATCGATACGGCGTACAACCGATAGCGGTCTTGTACGCGGTCCGATAAGCCAATAGAGCATCATCAAGCTTGACCGACCAATCCTTTCTACTAGTAGAAACCGTTTTTTATAATATACGTTTGATTTCACGATTAACTACTTCTACCTGGCCACTTGTTTGAGGGTGATAGGGGGTGGCTAACCTATGTGTAACGCCGTATTTAGATAAAACCTTAGCGAATTATGTGTTACAAAAGTGGGTGCCCCTATCACTAACTATTGACCGCGGTTCTCCAAATTGTGAAATAGTTTTGTAAGAAATTAGATCACGACTCGGGCGTCATTAGTGGGAAGGGCTTGCGGTTCCGCCCACCGTGAAAAATAGTCTACCGCTACAAAAATATATTTATTCCCATAGGACATTGGTAGCGGTCCAACAAAGTCGATCCCCACAAAATCAAAAACTTCTATTTCTAAAAATGAATTTAATGGCATTTCATCACAGCGGGAAATATTACTTGAGCGTTGGCATTGTTCACAACGACTTACATGGGTGTGAGCATCCTTGAAGATGTTTGGCCAATAGAATCCTGCTTCAAGTACTTTCTGAGCCGTCCGATTAACTTTATAGTGCCCACCAGCGGGTCCCTCATGGCAAAGCTTTAGAATTTGGGCACCTTCCTTGTGAGAAACACACCTCCGCACTACTTGGTCCGCGCAAACACAGAAAAAAAAGGGATCCTCCCAAAAATAATTTTTCAAATCGGAAAAGAATATCTTCTTTTCTTGATAAGAAAAACCATTCGAGAGGAATCTCGCAACAAGATAGTTTGCGAAATCGGTGAACCAAGGAGTGGGGAGAGTAATTACCTTATGAATAACGAGAAGGCTCTCCTCGGGGAAAGTGTCATCAATGTCCTCCTCTATAAGCTCGCCCGATTTGGGATTCTCCAACCGAGAAAGATGGTCAACCTCCAAGTTCTCCGCTCCTCTCTTGTCACGAATCTCCAAGTCAAATTCTTGGAGGATAAAGATCTACCTAATCAATCGCGGCTTTGCATCTGTTTTTGCTAGTAAATATCTCAAAGCCGAATGATCGGTGAAAACAATAATCTTGGACAAGGTTAGATAAGAGAGGAATTTATCAAATGGGAAAATAACAGCTAATAATTCTGTTTTGATGGTCGTGTAGTTTTCCTGTACGGCGGTTAGTGTTCTGCTCGCATAATAAATAGGATGAAAAATTTAATTTATGCGTTGTCCTATGACCGCACCTACGACAAAACTACTAGCATCGCACATGATCTCAAACGGAAGTTCCCAATTTGGAGCGATCATGATAGGAGCGTTAATCATTTTTTCTTTAATAAGAGAAAAAGCATGCAAACAATTTTCATCAAAAATAAACGGCGCATCTTTTTCTAATAAGTGTGTAAGGGGCTTAGTTATTTTAGAAAAATCCTTTATAAACTGGCGATAGAAACCGGCATGCCCCAAAAAACAACGAGCGGCCTTTACATTTGAAGGGGGAGCTTTTCCATAGTTTCAATTTTAGCTTTATCTACCTCAATGCCCTTGCTAGAAATTTTGTGGCCTAAGACCAAACCTTACCGTACCATAAAATGACTCTTCTCCCAGTTTAAAACTAGGTTCGTGCCCTCACATCTTTGGAGTACATGGGAAATATTTGCCAAACATAAATCAAATGAATCTCCAAAAATGGAGAAATCTTCCATGATGACCTCCATGATATCCTCCACTAGTTCGTCAAAGATTGTTATCATACACTTTTGGAAAGTTGCCGGCGCATTACATAAACCAAAAGGAATTCTTCGATAGGCGAAGGTGTCATACGGACAAGTGAAGGTTTTTTTCTCTTGGTCTTCGGGCACGATTGGGATTTGAAAATATCTCGAAAGACCGTCAAGAAAACAATAAAAAGAGTGCCCGGATAACCGTTCAAGGATTTGGTCAATGAACGGCAAAGGAAAATGATCCTTACGGGTTGCATCATTTAATTTATTATAGTCGATGCACACCCGCCATCTGGTAACGGTTTGAGTAGGGATTAATTCGTTCTTATCATTAGGCACTACCGTTAACCCTCCTTTCTTAGGCACCACTTGGGACGGACTCACCCAAGGATATCCGAAATCGGATAGATGATGCCCGCATCTAATAATTTTGTAACCTCTGCCTTAACTACCTCCTTCATGTTAGGATTTAGTTGGCATTGAGGTTGAATAGTTTTATGAGTGTGCTCTTCTAATAAAATTTCATGGGTGCAAAAGGAGGGATTAATCCCTCTCAAATCCATGATCGTCCACGCAATTGCGTGGCGATGATGTTTTAAAATATTAGATAATTTAATTTTTTCATCATCAGTCAAGTAGGCTGACACAATAACGGGAAGTTTAGAATCCTCCACTAAAAATAAATACTCTAAATGATCAGGAAATTGTTTTAATTTAAGTGTGGGAGGATCATGATAAGAGGTTTTCAAACGATCACTACCGACTTCCAAAATTTCAAATATAGGTGCGTGAGTGATCGAAATATTATCACTATGTCCATGAACAATTAAATCTAAATTTTCAACATCGGTGTCATGATCAATAGATGATAAAGCAAGTTTAGAAAAAGGAAAGGAGTCTTTTTCGGGAGAAGCCTCTAAGTAATAACATGAGTCGTCATTTGAGAGCGAATTTTTCATAGACTAGTCAATAGTAAAGGTAACTTCTTCATCTCCGACTCTAAGGAGAAGTTTACCGTTACTAACGTCTATAATTCCGCGTGAAGTGGAAATAAAAGGGCGACCGAGAATGAGTGGTACCTCGGTGTCCTCTTCGATGTCAAAGATGACGAAATCTTCTGGAAAGATAAATTTGTCAACTTTGACAAGCACATTCTCGATGATCCCCATAGGGAGATTGACAGACCGATCCATCAATTGAATACACATTCTTGTGGGTTTAGGCTCTCCAAATCCTAACTTTTTCACTAAAGAATAAGGCATTAAATTAATGGAAGGGCCTAGATCGGCCAACGCACGTTTTACCAATAAATCACCAAATAGACAAGGAATAGAGAAACTACCCGGATCAGGTAATTTCTTAGGCAATTTATTAAGTAAAACTGCCGAACATTCTGCGTTCAATTGAATCGTAGAGATCTCCTCAAGTTTCTTTTTATTAGACAAAAGATCCTTGAGGTACTTGACATATTTCGGCATTTGTGCTATTATTTCGCAAAACGGTAAATTTATTTGAATTTGTTTAAACATGTCTAAAAATTTACCATGATGCTCATCCACTCGGTCTTTTTGCATTCTAGACAGATAGGGAAGAGGTGGTTTATAAGCTTTTGGTTTATAATAATTAGAAGGCTTAAGCAGAGGAGAAGATGAAGAAATTGTTACCTCTGTATCAATCGGAATTGGAGAAGTATCAACCGGAATTGGAGAAGTGGTTACCTCCTTCCCGCTCCGTAGAGTGATGGCTTTGGCTTGCTCCTTTGGGTTAGGCTCCGTATTGCCCGGTAGCGCTCCTTGTTGGCGATCGGAGAGCATTTTACCGATTTTCCCAATTTGGGTCTCCAAATTTCGAAGAGATCCGGTGAGATTCCGGATTTTGGCATCATTTGTAGTTATATTTGGGGAACAACTCCTCGAGATTGGGAGCTTTTGGAGCTTACGGTGGAAAATAACCGGGAGGAATTATGTTTGGTGGGCGTGCCGCGTTCCCTGGATTACTCCAAGAGAAGTTAGGGTGATTCCTTATACCCGGGTGATAGGTATTACCAAAATTATTACCCGAATTATAAGGTGGTCGATTAGGATTACCCATGTAATCCACATGCTCGGCAATAGTAGAAGGCTCCCAATATTGGGGCTCACAGGTAGGTGTAGACGAGGAAGCAGTCATCTCGTTCATATGTTTTTGCAGTTTCTCAACCTTGAGAGATAAATTTGAAATCGTATCTATTTCGTACATCCCGGCCGGTTTAGGTGGACGAAATCGGGGTGTACTCCACTGATACATATTCATGGCCATACCTTCTATAAGTTCTTGGGCGGCCTCCGGTGTCTTGTTATTTAACGTTCTACCGGTGGCGACATCAATATGTTGCCTTGTTTGTTGATTGAGGCCATTATAGAAGGTTTGCACTTGCAACCAATCGGGGATTGCATGATGTGGACAACGACAAAGCAATTCCTTAAATATCTCCCAAGTATCATATAATGTTTCCGTATCAACGTGGGAGAAATAAGTAATATAATTGTGCAATTTGGCCGTCTTAGCGGGCGGAAAATATTTCGTGAGAAATTTTTCCGTCATCTCGGCCCAAGTAGTGATGGAGCCTCTTGGTAGAGAACTCAACCACTGCTTAGCCTTGGTGCGCAAAGAAAAAGGAAAAATCCTTAGCCGAATGGCATCATCGGAAACCCCGTTAATTTTAAAAGTATCGCATATTTCTAAAAAGTTAGAAATATGCACATTTGGGTCCTCATCTTGAAGCCCATCAAATTGTACTGATTGTTGTACCATTTGAATGATGCTTGGCTTCAATTCAAAGTTATTGTTCGCAATAGCGGGTCGAACAATACTTGATTGCGCCTCATCCAAATTTGGTCGAGCATAATCGGACATAGTCCGTTCTTCGGCAATATTAGGATTTTGGTTACCCAAAATAGAAGAAAATTGAGAAGAAGAAGAAGAAGATATGTCACCTACAGATTCCTCAACCAAATCTGGAGAATTGTGGTCACAGAGTCTTAGGCGTCGCTGTAAGCTTTGCTCGATCTCCGGATCTAAATCAAATAGATTTGACAGATTCCCTCGGGTCATATATCAAAAAAAAAATAAAAGTAAAAGTTTTAAGATTTAAAAATTTATAAAATAAAATTTCCCGGACTTCCCAAGGGCTACCCAATGATGGGTTCGCAAGATATTAGGCGATATTGCGGTATGAAAACCCGGCACGGCCCTTTTGCAAGAAACTTTAATTATAAAAAAATAAAGTTAAAACTTTTAAATAAAACAAACAAAAATAAAAAAAAAATGATAAAATTAATAGATTCTTGCTTTGAAAATATCGACAAAGAAAGTTTCCCGGCAACGGCGCCAAAAACTTGATGGTTATTTTTCTCCACGCTAACGCGTGTTTCCAATCGATGAGACAAGTTTACCTATCGTTCGGAGTATAGAATCATGTGTCGTATATCGACTCGAGGCTTGTCCAGTACTTGTACTCACAAGTAAGAGTTATTATCTTATCGGCTGAAAAAGTTGGTTTTTGATTAAAACGGACAAGGAAAAGGAAGCGTTATACTAAGAAAGAGAAATTCGATGATGGGGAAGCTAGCACTTGATCTAGAATCCCCTTGAGATAAAATAAACTTTCTTGAAAAAATAAAGCAATGTGAGTTCTTAAATTGCTCACTCGACCGTGGAGGTTCCTAAAGTACAAAAGCGTCTCTCTCGAGCTCATGCTTTTGACTAACCTTAGGTTGATCGATTAAGACCTCTCGGCCAATCGAAACCCCTAAGCTTGCTTTAGGCGATGAACCCCGCTATTGTATTTGACTCCAATCCAAAAGATTTATGTCGTCCTCTCTCGAGGAATGCATGCAACTCCTTTTATCTTTGAGTGATCTCCTCGTAACCGCAACCTCTTGGTCATTTAGGATACGGATCTTAGATCGAAGATCATATCCGCGCAATATGAATTCGACAAAATAAAAATCAAAGATAAATCGTAGTGAGCAAAATTAAGAACAAGACATTTGATAAAAAAAGGAAGAGTTTGTTTTATTCCAAACTTCATCATGATCAGTGCTAAATGAAAATTAGCTACTCATCATCATTACGGAAATACAAGCTAAGGTAGGGAAAGACATGATGAAAATAAAAAGCAACTTGAATTGAAACTTAAACCAAAACTAGGCTAAGAATTGGAAAATACAGCAATATAAATAGCAAACTACAAGACTTCAACTCCCAAAATTTCACCCTGAGCATCTGAAGCTGTCTGGAATTTATAGGAAAAATGTAGGTTGGTCACGCCCGTGACCTAGGGAGTGTCAGGCTCGGAACTGTCGTCTTGAAGCCCGAGAACGTTGGAGGAGAAACGACCAAAAATAGCAGATTGTGGGTCACGCTTCTAGGTCATGCCCGTGACCTTGGGCGTGTCAGGTCTGTTTTTGGAAAACGGTGGGAATAAAGTGCTGTTGATGGAGGTGTCACGCCCCGTGGTCACGCCTGTGACCAGGGCGTGTCAAGTTGGAAACGTCAAACTGGCGGCAACGGTAGGAACGACTGAGTAATTGGCTGGAAACTCCCCTGACACGCCCTGGGTCACGCCTGTGACCGAGGCGTGTCATTTTAATCTGACATGGCAGGGTACAATAATCTTCCAACGGCCGGCACGCCCCGTGTAAGGGTGTCACGCCTATGAGACACGCCCAAGGAGGGCGTGTATCAGGGCGTATTGAGGTTCTTCAGTCGCAGTTACGTCGATCTGCGGTCAACGTTCTCATCCCCTTGTATCACGCCTATGGTCATGTAATACCCCTATCCGTCGCATAGCATATAGCAGTAGGTCCGGCCGGGGCCCGATGCCATATACTACGGACAGACCGGTTGGTTACGCGTTGAAACCATTCAACCAATCATGTCGTCCTACACAACACCTAGCGGAAGCAATTTATTAGGTTGCAAAAGAAATAAGAACCCAGCCACAACAGCATGAATGTCCACTACAAACTCAGGAATGTATACATACACCAAAAGAGACATGGCCTTAAGGCCTTACACTGTTCACTTAACAAAAGAAGTGTTTTCCAAACTTCGGCGCGCAGGCCGGCCATACATGAAAAACGGGAAAGAAACATAAGCAATTTGGCCTTCGAGGGCCGGCACAGCAACAAGGGCTTTAGCCCGCTATTTCTCGCTCTACTCCGCAGCACCTGCAAGCCACAAACCACCGCCTGGTGGCAAACAATAGCAACGGTCAGCAATGCTGACCAAATTATAACGATCTCGCCCCCACATTCGGGGCGGCAATGCTCTTTCCCTGCACTTTATTAGCATAGGCAATTATATAAAGTATTTGCACTTCACCACAGGTGTGGGCTCGCACGGCCACACACCCCGTGCACTCAGGGCACATTCTCGGCGAACCGGCCAACGTCACGTCAATTCAAGCCATAAACGTTCCCAATCCACCACTGCCTCTTGGACGGTCATCCATATGAGCATTTTGTCTTCCTGTCCTTGGTCACGGCAATTTAAGCCATAGACTACTGAAGACCCTCATCCATGCCAACGGTCCTACCGAATGACATAGACCGGGTACGGTTCCGCCTGACCCGTGCTCACACCGAAACGGCAATTTAATTCATATGCGCAGGTCAAGACTCACCGAGTCCCGTTTCCACCACAATAATCACATAACCCGGTTATGTTCACGTTGGCTCCCCGGCCACCGTGTTGGCAAAACACGCTTTTGCCCAGTTTTCCGGGTGCACCTTGGAGTTAATCTCCAAGGCTCCCTGATGCAATCTACCACGTAGAAAACCCGAAAAACGCCCAAACACCCGGATTCTTGCCCGGTTCAAATGCAATGCAACATCACCGATCCGGACCAACATGTCCGAATAGGCTTCACACACAATGCCTATGTCCGTTTACGCATACGAACTCTACACAAGGGGGACTTCACATATCTACCCCAAGGAACGCTCCAACTCTTCGCTCACTCGCGAGAGAGGGCTTCCTATGCAAAGGAAAAGAGGGCTTCACATGCCCAAGGATGAGAAATCGTTACCCTTGCGTTCTTCCGCGACGCCATGAAAATCTATGCGGATGAAAAGCACCGCAATCTCCTTGCCTCCGCGGATCCGAAGACGGCTCGCGATTTGGAGCTCTGAATCTCCACCGGCCGCCGGAGTTGACCTCCTTCTTCCTCCTCCAAGCTCTCCCTTCTCTCTAGATTTTAGAGAGAGTACCCAAGTGAAATAAGGGTTTCAAAACCCTATTCCCAGCTAAAACCACCCAGGAGCAGCCCCCCACCGTCGGATCCAAAGCCAAGGAAACGAACGGCCAGGATTAGATCTGAAATCACAAAAACTGGACCGAACACGGGTTCACACACGGCCGTGTGCCTGGCCGTGTAGCTCATTCGCCGTCTCGACCAAAATTGAAAACCAGCAACACGGCATATGACACGGCCTCCGACACGCACGTGTCACTTGCTACACGCCCGTGTCACCCGCTACACGCCCGTGTCGGGGCCCGTGTCACGCCCCCCGTGTGCAATCAGCCAACAATTCGCAGTCAGAGAGGTACACGGCTTGGTGACACGGCATCAAACACGCCCGTGTCAAACTAGACACGCCCGTGTTCGTGCCCGTGTCATTGCCCGTGTACCCTACCGTACAGCCCAGGCGTGACACGGCCTGGGACACGCCCGTGTCCTAGACCGTGTTCCTCCACACGACCATCGTCGACCAGAACTGGTCGACTACACGGCCAGCTCGACAGCCCGAGCTCGACACGCCCGACACGGCCTCCGACACGCCCGTGTCGGGGCCCGTGTCACCTGTACCAAAACCTTGTCTTGGCCAAAAGTGATCCCCGTCGCTCCTACAACATTTTGGGGTGTTACAATTCTACCCTCCTTAAAGAATTTTGCCCACGAAATTAATAAAGGAAAAACAGGACTTAACGTAAATCAGTACCTGAGCGGAACAATTCCGGGTACTCCTCCAGCATAGTCCGCTCCCGTTCCTAAGAGAGCACCTCTCGCCCGCAATTATCCCACTGGACCTTAACCATCCGGATCTCCTTATTACGGAGTCTCTTGACCTCAACATCTTCGATACGAATGGGCTTGACCCTAGTCGTCAACCCTTCGTCCACCGGCACTTGGTCAACCGCGATCACCTGTGAAGGCTCTTGCACCGCCTTCCGCAACACAGAAATGTGGAACACATCATGTAATCCACTTAATTCCTCCGATAGCCTCAAACGGTATGCCGCTTCGCCCACTCGCTCCAGAACCTCAAAAGGTCCAAGATATCTTGGTCTCAGCTTCTTCAAGTGTCTCACCCGCGAAACCCCCTTGAACGGCTTCACTTTGAGATATACCCAATCGCCTACCGTGAACTCCACGTTCCGGTGCTTGGCATTGTAATACTTCGCCTGCCGGTCCTGAGCGATCAACAAGCGCTCCCGAATGATCCGCATTAACGAGGTAGCACTCTCCACCTCCTGCTTCTTGTACAACCTTGCCTCACCCGTTTCAAGCCACGATAACGGCGTGCGACACTTCCTACCATACAGGGCCTCGAAGTGCGTCATTTGTATACTTGCTTGGTAGCTGTTGTTGTACGCGAACTCCACCAAATACAGGTGGTATTCCCAATGATTCCCGAAGTCTAGAACACACATGCGGAGCATGTCCTCCATCGTTCTATTGACCCTCTCGGTCTGTCCATCCGTCTGCGGATGGAAAGCTGTGCTGAACTTTAACTTTGTTCCCAGCATCTGCTGCACCAACCTCCAATCATTTGACGTGAACCGCCCATCGCAATCACTCACAATGCTACGGGGCACACCATGCAGTCTAACTATATTGTCAATATACAACTTTGCTAATTTCTCCACTGGATCATCCTTCCTATGCGGAATGAAATACGACACCTTGGTTAGCCGATCTACGATCACCCAGATGGCGTCGTTCCCCTTCTGCGACCTTGGCAACCCGTGCACAAAGTCCATAGATATATCGTCGAATTTCCACTCCGGTATAGGCAAGGAATTCAGAAATCCTCCTGGCTTTTGGCATTCCGCCTTCACCAAGGCGCACGTTTGGCATTTAGCCACGTACAACGCCACGTCTTTATTGAGCCCCGGCCACCAAAACAGCTTCTTGAGATCATGATACATCTTCGTGCTCCCTGGGTGGATTGAGTACTTGGTATGATGAGCCTCGTATATCAACTCCGCCCGGAGGTTACCCCCACTCGGGACGCACAACCGATGATCCTTCCTTAATAAACCATCTTCCACTGAGAACTGGGAATTTGACCCATCCAACGCTGCCTCCATAAGCTCCTTCATAGAGTCATCTAACTCCAATGCCTGCCGAACCCGGTCAGCCAGGTCATACTGAACTTCTGTCCAGTTTAACATTGCTTTGGCGCTCGTCTGCCTGTCAACGCAACAGATCTCAAGCTCCTCCAACTCCCGTACTAGCCGCTCATCATGCACCGACAACCAGTTGGCTTGGGCGGGAGCCCTGCGGCTCAGCGCATCCGCAACTGCGTTGCCCTTCCCGGGTACATAATGTATTTTGAAGGTGTAGTCCCCTAGGAACTCCATCCACCTCCTCTGCCTCATATTAAGGTCATTTTGATCCAACAAGTATTTTAGGCTCTTGTGATCGGTGTATATATCGACCCTTACGCCGTAAAGGTAGTGTCTCCACAACTTGAGTGCAAATATCACGGCCGCCAACTGCAAGTCATGCACCGGATAATTTCTTTCATGCACCTTCAACTGACGCGATCCATACGCTATCACGCTCCCATGCTGCAACAACACGCAGCCCAAGCCACTACCCGAAGCGTCGCTATACACCTCAAAGCCCTCGGTCCCACTCGGCGAACTAAGCACTGGCGTCGTGGTCAACCGCCTCTTCAGCTCCTCAAAAGCTTGCACGCACTCTTGCGTCCACAAGAATTTCTGATCTTTCCTTGTCAACTTCGTGAGAGGTAGCGTTATCCGCGAGAAGTTCTCTACGAAGCGCCTGTAATATCTGGCAAGCCCGAGAAAACTACGGACTTCCGTGACAGAAGACAACACAGGCCACTCCCGTATCGCAACGATCTTCGCCGGATCCACCGCTATACCTTCCCGACTAACAATGTGCCCAAGGAACGCTACTTAGGGTAGCCAGAACTTGCACTTTGAGAATTTCGCATAAAGCTCATTCCTCCTAAAAGTCTCCAACACCAAATGCAAGTGCTTGAAGTGATCTTCTTCGCACTGCGAGTACACCAATATATCGTCAATAAAGACGATCACAAAGCGATCCAGGAAATCTCGGAACGTCCTGTTCATCAAGTCCATAAATATCGATGGCGCATTCGTCAGTCCAAACGGCATGACTGTGAACTCGAAATGCTCATACCTTGTGCTGAACGCCGTCTTCGGGATATCACATTCCCTTATCCTCAGCTGATAGTACCCCGACTTCAAGTCCAACTTGGAGTATACCGACGATCCGACTAACTGATCAAAGAGATCATCAATCCTCGGGATCGGGTACTTATTCTTCTCCGTCAGCTTTTCAACTCTCTGTAGTCGATACACAGCCGCATACTCCCGTCCTTCTTCTTAACGAAGAGGACCGGTGCGCTCCAAGGCGATGAGCTTGGATGCACATACCCTTGCTCCATCAGCTCCTCTAGCTGAAATTTCAACTCTGCCATCTCCTTAGGCGCCAACCTATACAGAGCACGTGACACCGGTTTGGCCCCCGGCACGAGCTCGATGGTGAAATCAATCTCCCGCCGCGGTGGGGCTCCGGGAAGACTATCCGGGAACACATCGGGGTATTCGCAAACCACGGGAATGCTATCCAATGTGGACTTTGGCTCCACCGCCCCCAGTATTGCGAAGAACAGCTCCGCTCCAGCACGAACTGACTTTACAACCTGAAGAGCAGACATCAGCGTCTTGCTCAACCCCTTGAGTCCCTCGAATGTTATCACCCGCCCAACACCCAGCTTGACCTCCTTCCGGTCACAGTCAATCCAAGCTTTCTGCTCCGAAAGCCAATCCATCCCAAAGATCACGTCGAACTCTACTAGCGGCAGCAATGACGCTAGCAAGTTGAACTCTTGGCTCCCAATGTGAACCTTTACGGCGCACACCCTGTCCGCACGCATCGAGCACCCATTCGGTAGCAGCACATCCAACTTGTCCTTTGCCATCGAAGAAGGGACTCCGATGCGCGATATGAAACTTTCGGACAAGAAGGAATGTAAAGCTCCTGTGTCGAACAGTGCCCGTGCCGGACTATCACTAATCACAACAAAGCCTATACAAACAATATTAGGCTAACAAGCAATAGATAACGGTATTAAAGCTAACTTGCTATAAATTAACTCATACCTGTCACCACATCCACTTGCTTGATGGCCTCCTGCTGGCCCAAGTTATAGACTCTAGGCTGAGTCGGAGCATAGTGGGACGCGGTCGACTCCACCGCTTTGCCCTTCTCCTCGTAGGTAGCTCCTTGTTTCCTTTCGGACTTTGAGCGTCCACTCCAGCAATCACGGGCAAAGTGCCCCGTCTTTCCACACGTGAAACAAGTGCCCGGGGTTCGATTGGTAGTTTCCCCCGAGGCACCTGAAGAAGCTGGACCCGACGTCTTAGTTTTCTTATAGAATCTGCGGTAGCCTGACTTCGACATAGTCAGTGCCTTGAACTCCGCTTTCTTACTACCGGATTCCTTCTTCGCTTGGACATTCTTCATGTCCTTCTCCAAGGACCGGGCCGAATTGATCAGGGTCATGAAACCCTGCGCCTTGGGCCCCGACAGTAGTAACCTTAAATCGTCTCTTAGCCCTTCGTAGAAGCGGCTCGTCTTGTGCTCCTCGTCTGTGAAGGTAGCGCCGGCATATCTCCCCAACCGAGTAAACTCGTGGAGGTACTCATCAACGGTGCAATCCCCTTGCACCAACTTCTGAAATTCGCTTTCTAGCGCAATTCTCTGCGCCGAGGGGAGGTATCGAGCCATGAATAGTCTCGCAAACTCCTCCATCGAAACTTCGGCCAACGGCCTTCCCCGCAACTGATGTAGCTCTAGGCCTTCCCACCATAGTCTTGCGTCCCCATCCAAAAGGAACGTCGCTATAGTGGTTTTCTGCCACTCTTCCGTTTCCGTCGCAGTCATCACCCTGTTGACCCTTGAGAGCCAATCCTCTGCTTGGGTCGGGGTTTCCGCCCCCGTGAATATCGGTGGATGAAATCCCATCACGTGCTTCAGTTGTCTTTCAGTTGCTCTCCGAGGCAACTCTGGCTCCAAAACTACTTGCTCAACCCTCCTTTGCTCTGCCGTCTGAAGCGGTACTTGCTCCACAGCAGGAGCAGGCTGCTGCACCTTCCTTGCAGGATGCGCATTGATCATTGCCATGACCGCTTCTGCCACCAACCTAATGGTCTCGGCAGACGGAGGTGTTGCAGGCGCTTCACTTGGCGCACTGCTTGCCTCAGAACCTGGCCGTTCTGACGGCCCAGCACCACTCCTGGTCACCTATATCGTGCAAAACACCGATAAGCGACCAAAAATTACTGCAAACAGCAATTATAGGAACACGCAGGTTCCTCAAACATGTATATTTTTATTCCTAAGTGGACATTCATGGGTTCTTTTCATGTTATAACGATGACGCACACATGTGCTCACCACCCCTTAAAGTGAATTCGTCCACGAATTCATTTAAGCTTGACCGAAACCAGAAGTCTGATACCAATTTATAACACCCCTATCCGTCGTATAGCATATAGCAGTAGGTCCGGCCGGGGCCCGACGCCATATACTACGAACAGACTGGTTGGTTACGCGTTGAAACCATTCAACCAATCATGTTGTCCTACACAACACCTAGCGGAAGCAATTTATTAGGTTGCAAAAGAAATAAGAATCCAGCCACAACAGCATGAATGTCCACTACAAACTCAGGAATGTATACATACACCAAAAGAGACATGGCCTTAAGGCCTTACATTGTTCACTTAACAAAAGAAGTGTTTTCCAAACTTCGGCGCGCAGGCCGGCCATACATGAAAAACGGGAAAGAAACATAAGCAATTAGGCCTTCGAGGGCCGACACAGCAACAAGGGCTTTAGCCCGCTATTTCCCGCTCTGCTCCGCAGCACCTGCAAGCCACAAACCACCGCCCGGTGGCAAACAATAGCAACGGTCAGCAATGCTGACCAAATTATAACGATCCCGCCCCCACATTCGGGGCGGCAATGCTCTTTCCCTGCACTTTATTAGCATAGGCAATTATATAAAGTATTTGCACTTCACCACAGGCGTGGGCTCGCACGGCCACACACCCCGTGCACTCAGGGCACATTCTCGGCAAACCGGCCAATGTCACGTCAATTCAAGCCATAGACGTTCCCAATCCCCCACCGCCTCTTGGACAGTCATCCATAGGAGCATTTTGACTTCCTAGTCTTGGTCACGGCAATTTAATCCATAGACCGCCGAAGACCCTCATCCATGCCAACGGTCCTACCGAACGACATAGACCGGGTACGGTTCCGCCTGACCCGTGCTCACACCGCAACGGCAATTTAAGCCATATGCGCAGGTCAAGACTCACCGAGTCCCGTTTCCACCACAATAATCACATAACCCGGTTATGTTCACGTTGGCTCCCCGGCCACCGTGTTGGAAAAACACGCTTTTGCCCAGTTTTCCGGGTGCACCTTGGAGTTAATCTCCAAGGCTCCCTGATGTAATCTACCACGTAGAAAACCCGAAAAACGCCCAAACACCCGGATTCTTGCCCGGTTCAAATGCAATGCAACATCACTGATCAGAACCAACATGTCCGAATAGGCTTCACACACAATGCCTATGTCCGTTTACGCATACGGACTCTACACAAGGGGGACTTCGCATATCTACCCCAAGGAACGCTCCAACTCTTCGCTCACTCACGAGAGAGGGCTTCCTATGCATAGGAAAAGAGGGATTCACATGCCCAAGGATGAGAAATCGTTACCCTTGCGTTCTTCCGCGGCGCCATGAAAATCTATGCGGATGAAAAGCACCGCAATCTCCTTGCCTCCGCGGATCCGAAGACGGCTCGCGATTTGGAGCTCCAAATCTCCACCGGCCGCCGGAGTTGACCTCCTTCTTCCTCCTCCAAGCTCTCCCTTCTCTCTAGATTTTAGAGAGAGAGTACCCAAGTGAAATAAGGGTTTCAAAACCCTATTCCCGGCTAAAACCACCCAGGAGCAGCCCCCCACCGTCGGATCCAAAGCCAAGGAAACGAACGGCCAGGATTAGATCTGAAATCACAAAAACTGGGCCGAACACGGGTTCACACACGGCCGTGTGCCTGGCCATGTAGCTCATTCGTCGTCTCGACCAAAATTGAAAACCAACAACACGGCATGTGACACGGCCTCCGACACGCCCGTGTCACCTGCGATACACCTGTGTCGGGGCCCGTGTCACGCCCCCCCGTGTGTAATCGGCCAACAATTCGCAGTCAGAGAGGTACACGGCTTGGTGACACGGTATCAGACATGCCCGTGTCAAACTAGACACGCCCGTGTTCGTGCCCGTGTCATTGCCCGTGTACCCCACCGTACAGCCCAAGCGTGACACGGCCTGGGACACGCCCGTGTCCTAGGCCGTGTTCCTCCACACGATCATCGTCGACCGGAACTGATCGACTACACGGCCAGCTCGATGGCCCGAGCTCGACACGCCCGATACGGCCTCCGACACGCCCGTGTCGGGGCCGTGTCACCTGTACCAAAACCTTGTCTTGGCCAAAAGTGATCCCCGTCGCTCCTACAACATTTTGGGGTGTTACAGGTCACGCCCAGAGAGGGCGTGTCATAGGGCGTGTCTAGGCCGAAAAAGGAAAAATCCCAGTTCTGCTCCAAATAATCCATAGATTAGCCCTACAAGATTAAAAATGATTTAGTTAGATCAAATAAAGATAAAATATAAAAAGTAGTTAATTTAAAAACTTTATATTATAAAATTGATATATAATATCTAACTATTAATAAAAAAACATAATAAAAATAGGAATAATTAGAGTTATTAGGCGAGAATGCTCCTGGGCAGTACCCCAGGAAGGAGGTCCCGGCAGAGATTGGTGAGAGGGACGTAGCCGCGCGAGAACTCTTCCCAGGCCAGCATCCCGGGAAGGAGGTTCCGGCAGAGGTTGGCGAGAGGGAGGCGGCTGTGCGATAGCTCTTCCCTGGGCATGGTCTCGCGGATCGGGACAGCCAGCCGAGGCTGCGAGACGTGCCTTCTCGGCAGGCAGGTGGCGAGAGCCCATTCAGTGATCTCATCATCTCGGCTCCGGTGCTGGAGGGGTTCCATGAGCCCGACATGTCCTACTATTCAGGGAAGGACGACCCGGTGCAGCATGTGCAGTGTTTTGAGGATGTTTTTTCGATCAGGTAGATGACGGATGCCTTCAAGTGTTAAATATTTACCATCACGTTGAAGGAGAAAGCTCGGGACTGGTTCTACCAGTTGTCGGCAAGTTCGATCTACAGTTTTGAGTACCTGTGTCGAGAGTTCTTGTTGAGGTTCTCGACTTCGAAGAAGCGGAAGAAGGAGTTATAATGCCTGTTTGCGGTGAGTTAGAAGCATGATGAGACGTTGGGTCACTATGTTGACCGGTTTCAAGAGGATATCCTCCTGGTCCAGGAGGTCCCAGGGTATGCACTGATACTCACTTTTACCCTAAAGCTGAGGCTGGGATTCTTTAGCATGGAGTTGAAGAGAGTTCCCCCTCTCTTTTAAGGAGCTCATGGAGAGGCCGGCGAAGGAGATAGACTTCGAAAGGGCCAATCTGTCTTTTTCCTGGAAGCTGGCCAGGTTGGCGGAGGATGATGTGAAAGAACTAGGAGGAAGAAGGCAGAGGGAGCAGAGGGAGCAGAGAGAGGAGAGAAGGAGGGAGGATCCCCGAGGACCGGGGCAGCATCAAGGATGGGGGGCCCGGGAGCCGAACAACCGGTTGGGTTGGAGGCCTCAAGAGGGTTGCCCCCAAGGGCAAGGAGGAGGCTTTCAGGGAAGAGACAACTTCCACGAGCCAAGGAGGTTCGAGAAGCCGGCGTGGAGGCAGGGGCAAAGGGGTGACTTCCCGCCGCAGCAAGAAGTGATGGAGGTCGGTCGAGGTAGAGGAGGAAGGAGAGGAGTTCGGGGAGGAGCTGGAAGAAAAGGAGGCGGACAAGAAAGAGGGGCGGGGTGATGTTGCCTTTCTGTGACTTCCACCAGGAGGAGGGTCATGCGACGGCCAACTGCCCAGAGTTCCTGGAGATGAGAGAAGTTAGGGGGGCTGGAGATGCAGGATCCGCCAATAAGGATCGTGGAGGTGTAGCAGGGAGACGGGGAAGACAGGTGCAAGGACCGGGCAGACATGGGAACCCGGGGAGGGATCAGGGTGATCCATGAAGGAGTAGGGATTGAGTCAACTCGCAAGGGGAGACTTCAAACTATGTTTCAAAGGGGGGTCGCCTCAACCCCCCAGGCTCCCCCTTGGGAGGAAAATTTTACTTTTTCATCAGCAGATATGCCAAACTTCGAAGACCCGTTCTGCGATGCTTTGGTGATCCAGACAGCGGTAGAGAACTTCACGGTCTCCAGGATCCTGGTCAACAATGGGAGCTCCATGAATGTGATCTTCAAGAAGGCATTCAACGAGATGAAGGTGGAGGCCAAGAGGGTCTTAGCTTCGGACGAGCCATTATTTGGATTTTCAAGAGAAAGGAAGGAGGTAGAAGGAGGAGTAGGGATGCATGTGAAGTTGGGGGCGTGTCACGGAACTGTAGGTTCGTGATAGTGGATGCCCCAAGTAATTACAACACCATCTTTGGGCACCCCCTCATCAGTGCCTTTCACTGCATCCCCTCCTCGTTCCATCAGTGCCTCAAGTTCAATAACGGAGGGGTGTAGGTGAGGATTAGGGGGCTCGAAGGTTGTGAGGCAATGCTACGTGACGGCAGTCAACACTGTATCTTGGATGGTAGAGTCGGAAGAGCTGGAGAGGGAAATAGAAGAGCAGGCGGAGGTTGTCGGAGAGGAGGTGAGCCTAGAAGAGGTGATCGGGGAGATGGTGGAGGAGCAGAGAGGAGTTGTGCAGGGGGTCTAGAGAGACCGAGAGTCAGAGACGCGAGAGGGACGGCAGGAGGAAGGAGTTGAGGAAGTAGGAGGAGGAGTTGAGATGGAGGCCTTGAGTGGCATGGAAGTTCAGCAGCATGAGAGACTGGGAGAGGCGATGGAAGTGGAGGAGGCAGGAGGGGAGGAAGAGTTTGGGCAGGAAATGGAGGCGAGGGATGGCTGGGAGCAGTCACTGATGGAGTCGGCTTAGGAGGTGGTGGAGATGGAAGTCTTCACCAGCGTCGTCCAGGTGCAAAGGGTGCGGATCAGTGGGGGCTTAGTTCCCGAGGACCAGGAGCGAGTGCGGGCTTGCATCCAGAGTAACGTCGACATCTTTGCTTGGAGCGTGGCTGACATGTCGGGCATCGATGCAGATGTAGCCTGCCACCGCTTGAACCTGGACCCCCGAACACACCCCATCCGCCAAAAGATGAGGACCATCACTACCAAGCTGGAGGAGCCCATCCGCGAGGAGGTTAAGAAGCTTATGGAGGATGGCTTCATCTCGGAGATCAAGTATCCAAGCTGGATCTCCAACGTGGTAATGGTAAAAAAAGGGGAGGGAAGTGGCGCATGTGTATCGATTTTTCCTTATTAAATTAATCATGCCCTAAAGATTGCTACCCCCTACCTCGAATCGACGCGCTGGTTGATTCAGCCGTTGGTTTTTCTATTAAGAGCTTTTTAGATGTTTTTGTTGGTTATCACCAGATCCGAATGCACCCTCCTGATGTCAAGGATGTCTCCTTCATCACGAGAGAGGGATGTTTCAGTTATAAGATGATGCCCTTTGGGTTGAAGAACGCATGGGCTACTACCAACACATGATGGATCGGGTCTTCTAGGGCAAAGGGGGAGGAACCTGGAGGTCTATGTTGACAATCTGATGGTTAATAGCAAGTGTATTCGCACCTACGGGAACTGGAGGAGACGTTCGCACCCTATGGAAGTTCAAGATGAGGCTGAACCCCTTGAAGTGTGTCTTCGGGGCGAGCCGTGGGAAGTTACTTGGACACCTTCTGACCCCGGTAGGGGTAGAGACCAACCCAGGTCGGGAGAGAAATGTTCATCATTCTTCAAAGTTATGTGGGGTAATAAAAAGTTCGAGTGGACCATCGAATATGAAGAGGCTTTTAAAGCGTTGAAGAGGCAGCTCTCCCAGGCTCTGCTAATTAAAAGTCCAAAGGAGGGGGAGGATCTAGCCTTATACCTCAGAGTAGGAGAAGAGGACGTGAGCTCTATCCTGGTCTGGGAAGAGGGGAAGAAGTAGTTGCCAATATATTATGTTAGTCGAACCCTGAAAAAGTCGGAGCTCCGCTATCCCATCCAAGAAAAGCTGGCATATACTTTGATCATTACAGCCAGGAAGCTTAGGCCGTACTTCCAAGCCCATTCGATCAAGGTGGTGACGGACCATCCCCTCCGCAAGATTTTTGAATGAGTTGAGCACTCAGGGCGGTTAGCCAAGTGGTCCATTGAACTGAGCGAGTTTGACATTTCGTTTGTGCCAAGGCTCTCCATCAAGGCGCAAGTAGTAGCTAACTTCTTGGCCGACTATGTTGTTGAGGTCGGGCCGAGGAGCCGCGGAGCCGCGGACGTAGGGGGCATGTAAGATGGTGGTTGACGGGGCCTCGGGAAAGCATTCCCTCGGGGGAGGAGTGGTGTTGATAAGCCCTCAGGGTGTCACTATAGAACAAGCGGTGGTCTTGCACTTCCCTGTGACTAATAACCAAGCAGAGTACGAGGCCGTGATAGCTGGCCTTTGTTTGACAAAGGAGCTTGAGATCCAGGCTGTGGAGGATTTTACGGATTCGTTGGTGGTAGCATCACAGATCCAAGGAGAGTTCGAAGCTCGGGAGCCCACCCTTGCAAAGTATTTGTCCAAGGTAAGGATGATCATCGGAGGGTTCCAAACGTTCTTAATCCAACACGTTCCCAGGGAAGAGAGTGTAGTAGCCGATCGGCTAGCTAAGTTTGTACCTTGGTAGGGGAGGAACCCAGACTAAGCTATTTCGACCGACAATCGAGGAAGGGGAGTTGATGGAGGTGGATCGGTGGCCCTCATGGGTGGACCCATTGGTAACCTTTCTGACCACTGGCGAGCTTCTGGAAGGGACTAAGGAGGCCAAAAGATTATGGCACAAGGCAGCCCATTACTTAATACTGGAAGGAGGGTTGCATCGGAAGATATTTTCTGGGCTCCTAGCGAGGTATGTGACTGAGGAAGAGATCAAGAGGATCCTGGAGGAAGTGCATTCAGGTGAGTGCGGCAGTCACTCGGGGGGAAGGATGTTGGAAGCAAGGGAGGTAAGGAAAGGGTATTTTTGGCAGACCCTGAGGAAGGATGCGGCTGAGTTTGGGAGGAGGTGCCAAAAATGTCAGTTGTACGCCCCCTCCAGCTACTGCCCGCTCAAAGGCTCCGAAGCATCATGGCACCTTGGCCTTTCTCCATCTGGAGGATGGATCTAGTCAGGCCTTTCCCTCCGGCAAGTGGGCAGAGAAGGTTTTTTCTAGTCATGATTGACTACTTTTCAAAGTGGCTGGAGGTAAAGGAGCTGGCCAAGGTCACCTCACAAGTCATCAGAAACTTCGTGTGGGGAGAGATCATATGCAGTCACGGGTTGCCCCAGGAAATAATGACAGACAAAGGCCCCCAGTTTGCTAGCGAAGAGTTCATCAACTTCTGCACCCAACTGAGGATAGACCTTAGGTTTGCCTCCATCCACCACCCCAGGAGCAACGACCAGGTGGAGGAAGCAAACAAGATCATTGTGAACTTACTCAATAAGAAGGTGGATAACTTGAGGGGGAATTGGGTTGAGCAGCTCCCATCAGTTCTATGGGCCTTGCGAACAACCCCGAACACAGCCATCGGTGAGACCCCCTTCAAACTTTATCATGGGTGTGAGGCGGTCCTGCCAGTGGAGTTTGAGGTTCGGTCCCCGCAGGTCACCGCCGCGGGAGAAGGAGACGAGGTTTGGAGGTTGGAGAATGAGGGGGCATTACGCCTCTCATTGGATATGGTGGAAGAGCTGCGCGATGTAACAGCTATCAGGCAGGAGGAAATCAAGCGGCGAATGGCAAGGTACTTTGATAAGCACATCAGAATCAAATAGTTCGCAGAAGGAGATCTGGTGTTAAAGAAAGTTGATGCTGCGGGAAGATCGGCCCCCGTTGGCAAGCTCAACCCAAATTGGGAAGGACCTTACATTGTTGAAAGGGTTCTAAGAATGGGAGTTTACCACCTCCAGGACATGGAGAGGAGGTCCATGAGCCACACCTATTGTGGAATTCTGGTGATGAGATGATTGGATGATTGCACTACCCCAAGTGAGGCTCGGCCCTAGGTAGACCCGTTGCACAGGCTCTCACTAGCTGGCAGGTCCGAAGGCTCGCCTGTGGGGGTAAGGGACCCCGAGTGCTGGTCGACCCCGGGTAGACTCGCTGCCTAGGCTGTCATTAGCTGGGCAGGGTGGAAGGCACACCTGGGGGGAAAGGACTTGGTCTTGTATGTGTTCTTTGAGATACTTCGGCTTGGATGATAGCACTACCCCGAGCGAGGCTCGGCCCCAGGTAGACATGTTGCGCAGGCTCTCATAAGCTGGCAGGTCTGAAGGCTCGCCTGTGGGGGTAAGGGACCCCAAGTGCTGCTCTGCCCCGAGTAGACTCACTGCTTAGGCTCTCATTAGCTGGGCAGGCAAGTAGGCACACCTGGGGGAAATGACTTGGTCTTGGATGTTTTCTTTGAGATACTTCGGCTTGTATGATAGCACTACACCAAGCGAGGCTCGACCCCAAGTAGACCCGCTGTACTGGCTCTCACTAGCTGGCAGGTCCGAAGGCTCGCCTGTAGGGGTAAGGGGCCCTGAGTGCTGCTCGGCCCCGGGTAGACTCACTGCTCAGGCTCTCATTAGCTGGGCGGGGAGGTAGGCACACCTGGGGGAGAGGACTTGGTCTTGGTTGTGTTCTCTGAGATACTTCGGCTTGGATGATTGCACTACCCTGAGAGAGGCTCGGCCTCAGGTAGACCTGTTGCGCATGCTCTCACTAGCTGGCAGGTCCGAAGGCTTGCCTGTGTGGGTAAGGGACCCCGAGTGCTGCTCGGCCCCAGGTAGACTCGTTGCTCAGGCTCTCATTAGCTGGGCAGGGCAGTAGGCACACCTGGGGGAAAGGACTTGGTCTTAGATGTGTTCTTTGAGATACTTCGTCTTGGATGATAGCACTACCCCGAGCGAGGCTCGGCCCCAAGTATATCCACTACGCAGGCTCTCACTAGCTGGCAGGTCCGAAAGCTCGCCTGTGGGGGTAAGGGACCCCGAGTGCTGCTGGGCCCCGGGTAGACTCGCTACTCTGGCTCTCATTAGCTAGGCAGGGAAGTAGGCACACCAAGGGTGAAGGAATTGGTCTCGGATGTGTTCTTTGAGGCATTGTAGCTTGGAAACTTTGGCACTAACCCGAGCGAGGCTCATCCTCGAGTAGACTCACTGACCAGGCCTTCTGGGTAGGACAGGAGGCACCCCTAGGAGGCAGAAAAAAGAGTTTGAGAACCTCCTCAGGCAGGAGAAGTCTTGGCCAAGAGGTCTCTGCCAAGAGGTTCTCGGCAAAAGAGTTCTTGGTAGGAAGGCCTTCGGCGAGGGGTTCTTGGCCCTTCAGCGGGGAGTTCTTGGAGTAAACTCCATTCGCTCGCATAAGGTGAAGGGGGCGGCGCTCCCCTTAGGAACCTACGGACAGCGCTGTTTGATCCCTAGTTGGATTTAGGCTAGGTTCACTAAGTCAGGATATGCCTCAATATGTATAGCCAGGGTCATGGTTGTGTCCTAGAGTCTAAGTCTAGTCCTTAGAGTCAACAATGCCAGAGACCAGCCTCCAACACTGCCAGAGACTCAAGACTTAGAGAAAATTCAAGACTTAGAAAAAGAGCTTTATGTTTGTTGATCTCTGGTCGATGAAAGTCGTGCTCAGCTCGACGAACTCAGAGACAATTCTCTGAGCTGAGCTCGACGAACTTGGTTCTCAGATCGATGAACTCTGGACAAAGTGACAACACTTCTATGTCAAACTTCAGTCGACAAACTTAGAACAACAGCTAGACGAACTCTGTTCTCTGATCCCATATCGACTAATCTGATGTTTCAACTTTCAACACCAGAGAACATCACACTCAATGCCAGAATGATGATTCAACACTCAACGCCAGAGAAAATCACACTCAACGCAAGAATATTGATTCAACACTCAATGCCAGATAACATCACACTCAACGCCAGAATGATGATTCAACACTCAATGCCAGAATGTTGATTCAACACTCAACGCAAAAGAACATCACACTCAACGCCAAAATGATGTTTCAACACTCAGCACCTGAAAACAGTCTAAGTCCAGAATCAAAACTCAGATCGACGATCTTGGATCTCAGCTAGACGATCTCAGTTCTCAGGTCTCAAGTAGACAATTTTGGACATCAGATCGATGAACTTGGTGCACAGAATAGGAAAGCTGTCGAGAAGCAGTCAGCCATTCTGAGGTCGACGAACTTGGACCTCAGCTCGACGAACTATGGACTAAGGTTGACGAATCCATACTTGGTTGTTTACCTTTTATTGTTCCTATTACATTGCAATGATTCCTGAGTAATTAATGCTCTAATATTCTCTGAATATTAATGTTAGACAAGAGCATTAATTATGGTCTTCATCAGGATTATTGCCTGCCGTTTTCCAAAGGGACAGTTGGGGAAATCAATTAATGCAAAATATTCTCTGGCCGTCAGCATTGAATGTAGAAAGGATTTCAAAATTCAAATGGACGTTTATATCGAAAATATAAATATATAGATTTTTCTGCAAGATACAGGTGACGACACACAACTGATACTGATATATATAGAAAACCAGTTAGGAAGAGTAAAACACCATCGTCTCACAATAAGGACACTCTCTGCTCTCGCTTGACAACAAAGCACTAGAAAGAAAGATCTGCTAGACCAAAAGAAGAATAGATTTCAGAAAAAGAAGAACAATCATTTAAATCAAGAGTCTTCTTCTTCTGTCATCCTCTCAGGAAATTTCAAAGAACAACAACTACTGCATCTGTCAAAGAGTTCCTCAAGTTCTTCTGGTTGAAGTTGAAAGCTTGAAGGCCTATCACCCTTAAGCAAAGTTCCTTTCACCCTGAATAAATTCAGTATTTCAGGGGGAGCTTTTGCTACCATCAAATCCACAGAGTCTTCTCAGTTGAATACTTGAGAAAGAGAAGACATCATCACTCTCTCACCCCCTCTGTAAAAAGGGTTCTCTACTCCCTTCAAAAGTGATTCCTGGTTACAAGTCTCCTAACCAAAAGACTTGAGGTTTGGTTTTTGAGCACCTTACCAAAATCTCATTGGTGGCAGTCACTTGAACAAAAACCTCAATGGATTCCTACCAGGGTGGTAGAAGAGTGGATGTACCTTGGTTGGGGAACCACTATAAAATTCTTGTGTTGTCCTGTTGCCTTTTTCTTTTGTTCTTGTTGTGCCTGTGATAGTTAGGATTCTCTGATTTTCATTTGTTTAATCTGCTGAGTTGTGATATAACATCTGAGTTTAGAAACAAGTTATACTATTCAGCAAAAGATTTTAATTACTCACAAATACTCTACTCACCCCCCCCCCCCCCCTCTAGAGTATATTAGATCTAACCCTCACTTTTAATTGGTATTAGAGGAGAGTTCTTTTGGTTGTACAAGTTAACCCTTGAACAAAAGATCCTAAGTTAGATCTCTTTATATTTCTATTAAATTCACATAGACAGCATGGCCCAGAACAAAGATTACGCAAGCACCAGACCTCCAGTGTGCAACCTGAACAAGTTTGTCATCTAGAAGGCAAGAATAAAGTTATATATGAAGTCCATTGATGAAGATATCTACAATTCCATTTTGACAGGTCCCCATGCAGCACTTACAACAGCAGCATCATCCAGCACTAATATAGTGCCACCACCTGAGTGGACTGAGGCTCAGAAGAAGGCCAAAATTGTTGATGCCAAGGCAATGAACATATTGGCCCAAACAATGTCAGATGACATTTTCTAGAAGGTGGCTGAATGCACATCATCCAAGGCCATTTGGGATTCCCTGAATCAAATGGTGGTTGGATCTGCTGATGAGAGAAAAGACAGAAGATTAAACCTCATATCCCAATATGAGAACTTCAAGAAGGAGGAAGCTGAAACAGTAGCTGATATGTACAACAGGTTAAGCTCAATCATCAATGAGCTAAAGAACTTAGACAAGGACATCACCCTCACAGAGGTGAATGACAAAATCCTCATGTGCTTCCCAAGCTCATGGGATTCAAGGATCCAGCCCATCAAGGAGGCCAGGAGCCTAAATGAGATTTCCACTGAATCTCTTTTAGGAAAGTTAAAGTCCTATGAACAGCTAATCAAGTCCAGGGAAGCAGCTGAGCAAAGAACACCTCCACCAGCAAGGAAAGAGCACAGCCTTGCATTCAAGTCTGCTGAGGAGACTGAGACTCCATCCATAAATGAAGATCTGATGAGCTTGCTTTCCAAAAGATTCTACAAGATGACAAGGAAAGACTTCAGGAGAAAGTCATCCAGGCAGGATGACAAGCCAAGGTATGATAAATCCCCTACGAAAGAAGTGGTTTGCTTTGGCTGCAGGAAACCTGGACACTTTATCTCTGAGTGTCCAAAGAATAAGAAGAAGGAGAAGAGAAGAGAGAAGGACACAAGAAGACAGCACAGCAGCAGGCCTTCTTCCAGCAAATATAAGAAGAAGGATAAAGGCTTTGTAGCTGAAAGCTAGAGTGAAACAGAAGATGAATCTTCATCTTCAAGTTCCAGTGAAGAAGAAGAGGAGGCAAAGGCAAAGGAAGTTTGCCTTATGGAAATTGATTCCAACAGTAGCAGATCAGATACAGATGAATCTGATAATGAAGAAAGCATGTCAGCTGAAGATCATGTATTAGCCTCTTATGATTTTGAATCTGATAAATTCAAATGTGAATTTAAAAATTTATGCTTAGATTTGATAAGCTCTGAGAAGGAAATCAAACTTCTCAGAGAAAAATTAAAAGATCAAGATGAAATCATTTCTGAAAATGCTAGCCTATCTAATGAACTAAAGTCTGCAAATGATCAAATCATCTTTCTTAAATCTAAACTTAGCAAAGCTAAGATACTGGAAGAAACATTAAATGGCAGAATTTTAAAACTGTTAGATATAACCAGTACATTAAATACTAAAACTAATAACTATAGATTAGGGTTAGGAGCTTCATCCAGTGAACCAATTCTAATTAAGAAGAATCACCTGTCAAAACCAGTAAATTTTATATCTGATAAAGGCAAGAAAAACACTGATCAAGTCAATAAGGTTAATGAAGTCCTTAAACAAATTGAAACTAAGAACAAACTTAAAAAACAGAAGAATAAGAAAAGTAACAATGTTCAACAGTTATCGTCGAACTCAGATCGGCGATACATGAACAGATCGTCGACCTCAAAGCGACAATCTCTGAACGCAAACTTCAGTAATAATCATTCTTCGATCTACGATCGACGATACCAGTATGGTTCGTCGACCAGAGATCGACGATTTTTGTGCCCTAAGAATGAATACCTTCATTCTTCAAGCAGAGATCGAAGATCTCATCCAACATCGTCGAGCTCAGGTCGACGATCCAACCAGAGATCGTCGATCACAGATCATAACAACAGAAACCTAAATTATAAAATTAACATAAATCCTTTTAGTCAATGGATAATACCACCAATAAGATATCATCCTAAAGGTTACAAAAATCAACCTGAATGCTCTTATATTTCCAGTTACAGTTATGTAAATCAACCAGGACCCAAGGTTACCTGGGTCAAGAACAACTAACTATTTTGTCTGTAGATGAAGAGCTGTCCAGCTGTAAATCAAGTATGATACCTGGACAGTGGTTGCTCTAAGCATATGACTGGGAACAAGGAAAGTCTGCTCAACTATAAGCCCAAGCTTGGACCAAAGGTAATCTTTGGAGACTCAAAGTGCGGGCAATCTGAAGGCTATGGACAAATAAGGATTGGAGCAGTCACATTCAACAAGGTAACCTATGTTAGAGGACTCAAGCATAACCTCATCTCCATAAGTAAATTATGTGATGAAGGTTATCAGGTACACTTTGTAACACCTCCCCTGTAATGACCGTATAATATGGGTCCGGCCGGGGCCCCACAACATACAGGCGCCATAGCTTCAGCATTATAAGATGATATAATCTCTCATTCTCAAAACTCAGAACAAAAATAGCGGACAAATAAACCAAACAACTAGAAGTTATCCACCAAAACAGGAGTATCAAATGGCCTTAAGGCCTTACACAAGAATCCAAGCACAAAGACCATAAAGTCAAACAACAACATGCAAAGCACTCCTAAGCTACCTCGGCGTGCAAGCCGGATAATGTCTAAGCAAGATTCATAAAATCATCGCAAGCAAACTATAAACATACAGCAACACTTCATGAGGCTTAGGGCTTCTCGCCCGGCGCACTGGCTCCCGCTTGCGATCCTTGCCCTGTAGAGATTTGAAGTAACGTGGGTCAGCAAAGGCTGACCTCTACTGTGTAACCAACACATCTCCTCCCGGCCGCCCCTAACGGACCCCGAGGTACCCCTCCAACCTGCAAGTCAGCCCTTCGTATACCAAATGTAACAATATAATAAGCTTTTAAAAATAGGTTTGGATGTCTCATACAACATACACGTTTTCTATGTTTTGAACAGAGTAAAGGGGCCTACTATGCAACATGAATGCAAACCCAGGCTTCGCCTAAGGCATCCTATCTCGTATGCATCTAACACACCATCAAGCAACTGGGTACTACCGTTTCCCCATTGTCTTAAATCCGTAAAACAAAAGGGAGCTACCATGTCCCTAACGGCCAAAACACCGTCATACGGAAAACTTGCAAAAGCCCCACCCGCATATAGGTCTCAAACCCCGGGCTTGCCTGCAAATTCTGACTTCTCGCATCAGGAATTCCATCTCACACACAAACCGATTCTAAGAACACTTGTTATACCCCACCCGCTCATGGCCTCATTGCCCGGGCTTGCCCAACACTCGGCGTTCTCGTCACTCACACGGAAGGGGACTAGTCTCGCCAGGACACTCTCCCCATATGACTTGCACGTCACGGGATAGCTAGCCCACCACGGAGACGTAGCAATGCCTTAGCACAGCACAACCATATAATTTCCCACCCTAATCCGCCAAATGTACTGTATCGATCCCGTGCTCCAAGGAAAACATCAACCTCCAAAGCGGAGCTAACCTTATTTGGTTCCGACTACGAGTACTCACTCGAGAAAAGGGTAAAAACTCATACAACACAACGGCATTGATAGTTTTACTTTCAAGACTACCTAAACACCTAGAGGGGGGGTGAATAAGTACTTTTTCTTGTTTTAACTTAAGGCAGAATATAACTACAGTTCCCTTAGTAGATCAGTTATTTCTACAGCTAACACAGTACAACAATCACAATCATACACACATCACAGATTGCACACAGATTTATAGTGGTTCCCCAAGGTATGGGTACATCCACTTTCCCCCTTCACCTATCTAGCAGTGTGCTAGATTTGGCCTAACTTCTTCCTTTATCTCAGATCCTCAGATCCTACAGCTCAGAACCCTGAAAGGTTCCTACAACTCAGGCTAACAGCCCTACCTCAGCCTTGCCACAAGGCCTACAACTCAGATAATAAATTCTCCTACAACTCAGGCTAACAGCCCTACCTCAGCCTTACCACAAGGCCTACAACTCAGAGAATACCTTCTCCTACAACTCAGGCACAAATAGCCCTACCACTCAGAGATCAAAATTTCCTACACTCGACCTTTATAACACAGGCTTACAACTCAGATCTATGAATAGATCCTATAGAATTTGATAAGGAATTTTATAATCTCTTATCCATGTTGAGAGAGAAGGAATAAGAACTTTCTTGATCAGCTTCTTGAAAAGGCTGATGGCTGAAATCAACTTGATCTTAGCTTTCTTCAAAACTTCTTTAATCTGAACTAACTGGGTTGATTTCCTTTGAATATAACTGACTGGCAGCTTCCTCCTTAGATTCCAGAAATAGATCTGAATCTTCTTGACAGATTAGTTCAGTATCTGCTTCTTAAGAGACCAGTGATTGTCTCCTTCTTGACTTTAAATAGTTGGATCTCTCTCTCTCCAAACCTCTTGAAGATACTTCTGAATTCTTGATTGAATTCAACTTAGACTGAATCTGAGTGGATGATCACTTCAGAATGTCTTCTTAGATCTTCTCACGAAGATCTTCTTTTGTGCCTTGCACTTTCTTGATCAGAGATCTTTCTCATAATAGTTGTGTTTTTGTGTCAATAATGAATCATTAATTAATTGTTAATTCCTTCTTCTGAATCCATCTATATATAGACTTCATCCATGGTAACCGGCTGATCCGATTTATAACTAACTTCTGACAAGTCTGATAGCTTCAGTAAACCTGTTATAACTCACAGCTGTCAAGTCATCAAACAGATCTTGAGCCTTTGTCTTTGTCAGCAAAGCGTCGAGACTGCCTGTAAGAAAGTGTCGAGACCATCTGCTAATATGTGTCGACACAAGTGAGTTAAGTGTCGACACATATTTTGGTGGTGTCAACATAGCTGCCTTGATGTCGACACGGCTTCTTGACACTGCAACTTGAGAATGTGTCGACACTGATTATTTATGTCGACACAAACACTTCACCATTCATCAGCAATCAACTTGGTCTAGACTCAGTTGTGTGTCGACACAAGTCCTGTGTGTCGTCACAGTTGATGTAGACTCAGAACATAGCGTGTGTCGACACTGCCTCAAGGTGTCGACATAGTTGTTGTAAGACCCCCTTTTTTTCTTTTTAAAACCCGGGGTCTTAGGCCCAGAGTCGCCGCTTTGCGGTGACACCTTCACGTCCTGAAGGGTCATCACCACAAGGCGCCGATTCTGCCGGCCAATTCGATCACAGAAAGGTAGCACAATAATTGAAGTAAGAGCAAGTCCACTGAAAGTAAATCACATATATAAAATAAAATCTCCACGAAGGGAGTGTCCACAGAATAACAATAATCAGAGTACTATAAATGCGGGCTTATGCCCGATACATCATGTCCTCACTACAATCTTTCATGCGGAAGCTAAAATAGAAACTACTCAGGGTCGAGACTCACGGTCCCAGCTGTATGAACTCCGGAGCTAGACTGCCCCATCTCCAAGCGCACCGGTCTCTGGGGCTGCTCCTCTATGCTGGGCTCCACGATCCCCTAAATGATGCGGTTCGAAAACCGTTAGTCATAAAGACTAAGCCCTATCATCCCCTACCCCTTCCCTCATGGCTCCTAAGTACCGAGCGGATAGGAAGAAAGGGAAGGACATGAAGGTGGAGATTTAATCAAGAAACAAATGGCAGCGGAACTAATCTAGCAATTCTATAATAATATGACAGAAACAGAAAGTAAGAAAGGTAACCTTAACTTATGTGCGAAAGCGCATAAGCCAAGGGATCTTCTGCAAGGCTCCCATCGTATAGAGTGTCCCATACCACTTATACGTTGGGGTGTCGGTTATCAAACAACAGCATGTATATACATTGAAATTAACCTTTGATTTATAAACTTGCCCACACAAGCTTATAGACCAAGGGGTCGTTTGCAGGTCCTAACGTATAAGCGTCCCATACCACTTATACTTTAGGTGTCAGGGTTAAATGAATCGATTATGCTATGACATGCAAGTGGGTATGATGAAACATGCAAGTGCAACTCATACACTCGACTCTGTGCACACAGACCTTTAGTTCCCCCTTTCGGAGCCGTTACCTCCCAGGATACCTCCGTAGTGGCAGACGGAAGCGGTGGGTTGGGCCTCGCCCACCTCTAAACCAGTAAAGCACTACCGGTCAGACCTATCGTACGCCTCAACGCTTGGTGCACTAAGCGGACGCCTGCGTACTCTTGACGGCTGGCGCACCGGACTTCTGTTGGCAAAGTGCTAACCACACTTGCCGAGTCAGCGTATTGGCGTCGGTGCATCGACCCTCCAATACCGAAGACCCACCACCTTAATTTTCATTCCTTTTTATGAACATGCAAGTTTAATCGTAAACACACAAAAGCCGAGCCGAAGCTCCCCGGACCAAAACGTCCGTCTCCAAACCAACCGAGCCGAAGCTCCCCGGACCATCCCGTCCGTCTCTTAACCAACCGAGCCGAAGCTCTCATCAATCTTCCTGTGCCAACAGTGTTTGTGAAAGGTGCAGCCCTAGTTACTAAGTTACTCTTGTCGGTTTATTATTACAGTTTACGTTAGCCCAGGACTGCCCCCGGCATACCCCGTGAAGGGCTCTCAAGGAGCATTAGGAACCAAGACGGCGGCATTACGGCCCGAAGTTCCCTTTCGCAAGGCACTTATTGTTATTGTTTGATCTCCCTTAACCCGATCCCCTTTTAGTTACTTTAAATCTAACCCTAGAGTATTAAGACTCTTCCATTCCTACCGGGGTGGACGATCTTTCGTCGTACCCGAGCACTTCTTATCTCTAGCTACCACTACTTCTCTCTACTCTTCATATCTTCCTATTGTGATTTCCTCCACAATTGTCCACCCAGACAAAATGATTAACTCCAATGACTTTCTCGGATCATGTCCTATTGCAATTCACAAATTTGCTATATGCAGACCGACCTAGACTTTATGACGAACTGGTTATGCAACGATCCCAACTCATCCAAATGCCCTTAATTATTTACTGGAGACTTATCAGGATATAAATGGCCTAAATCCATAATGTGGTAATTTTCCTAATTTATCTGACATTTAATTAATTTTCCCAAAAATCTCAAGGGCTACCAATTTGAACATGAACTACCCTAAGTTCTCATGCAAGATGTCCAGAAAATTTTATAATAATTAGTAGGTTATCTCAATAGGGTAAATCCAAAGTATCATAATTTTTCTATCATCAAAAGGGCACTAAAGCTATTTTAGCAATAATTACTATCTCCCATTATTTATGAACCAAGTACAGGGAATATTCTTCAAAAAATTATAAATAATTTATGACATGCAGATAAAGGCCTAAAATTAGCACTGACCCAGTTTCATAATTTTTCAGTAATAAAATCATTCCTAAATAATTTTTCAAGAACTGAACCCCTTTTTAACTTTTGTGAAGGAAGTACTGGATGTACTCAACTGAAAATTATATAAAAATTCAGGGGTAATCAATCTGTCCTAAAATATATATTTCCAAGATTTCATGAGATTCTCTTGAACAGAAAGGTACAAATAATCAAAACATCAATAGAGGTTAAAATCAACTTTACAAACGAAGTGATGGAAATAAACATCATAAAATTCCAGTAAAATTTCTATAAACTCTACCCACATCAAAACTAACTCTACCTGAGTTTCACAGCCTTTAGATAATTATTAGTGATGGAAGGTGCTTAATTAGTATTTTAACCTAAAGCTATGATTAAGGTTTTGAGGCATCTACTTGTCTCCAAATTCTCCAAGGTTCCATCCAGACGATTATTATTGTGCTAATATCAACTCTACAGAGTTTCAAGGTAATACAAGAGCAATTGCCCCCATATCCTTCACAACCCTCAAAACCCTCCATCTAGGGTTTGAGTTTGGATCCTAGGGTAAACCAACCCTAAACCACACATAGGTCACGGGCGTGACAGGCCCGGGTGGCCAATTCTGGGGTCGACGATCGTCGAACTGAGATCGACGGTCGTCGAAGGGTGGTCACGCCCTAGGTCACGGGCGTGACACCTTGGTCACGGGCGTGACATGCCCGAATGGCAAATTCTGAGGTCGACGATCGTCGAACTGAGATCGACGGTCGTCGAAGGGTGGTCACGCCCTAGGTCACGGGCGTGACACCTTGGTCACGGGCATGACAAGGTCATGAGGCAAATTCCACGCTCGGCGATCATCGCGCTGAGATCAACGATCACCGAAGGGGGGGTCACGCCCTTGGTCACGGGCATGACACCTGGGTCACGGGCGTGACATGCCCGAATGGCAAATACTGAGGTCGACGATCGTCGAACTGAGATCGACGGTCGTCGAAGGGTGGTCACGCCCTAGGTCACGGGCGTGACACCTTGGTCACGGGCGTGACAGGGCCGGGTTGAAAATTCTGCGCCCGACCATCGTCTCCCTGAGATCGACGATCGTCGAAGGAGTCACGCCCTAGGTCACGGGCGTGACGAGTCAGTCACGGGCATGACCAACCCGTGACCCGAAATCTCGGTCGATTTATTTCAATTTTTGGGCTTCCTAGGGTTCTGTCACGACCAACCGACTCCTAGGGGTCTAGCCGGAAATGGGATGTTACAAATCCCAATAAACAAAACAAAAATTTCGTCCCCGAAATTGAGGTTGAGCCTACGGGGATTTCTATCGGAATAAATTAAACTTGTAACATCCCATACGATTTTTTCTATTGGGTTCAAGCGACTACTTGTTTGATAAACGAAGACAATCTCCCCAATAAACAAAAGATTAGCCCCTACTTTCCTACGCATGCCTAGGTTCTCAATATTCCTTATCTAATCATACCGGTTTTGTACAAGAAGGTAATTTATAGTATACCAAGAGGTGGTGAGGTATACCTGACTGAACAACTCCGGGTATTTTTGCCTCATCAGGTCCTGCGGTTCCCAGGTGTGCTCCTCCTGACCGTGGTTTCTCCACAGAACCTTGACTAAGGGGATCTTCTTGCGGCGCAAGATCTGTACTCCTTTGTCATCGATCCGGACCGGCTCCAAGTGAACAGATCGGTCTGAAGCTACCGGCCCTTCGGTGGTCAAAATCTGCTGCTCCGGGCGTAGTAGAGCCCTTCTCAGCGAAGAAATGTGGAAGACGTCGTGTAGAGCTGCCAGCTCTGGTGGCAACTCTAGCCTCTAGGCTAGGGGTCCGATCCGCTCCAGGATCTGGTAAGGGCCCATATACCTAGGGCTGAGCTTCTTCCTCCGACCGCGCACTCTTGAGACTCCGTGCATGGGCCGGATCTTCAAGAACACTCGGTCCCCTACCTGAAACTCCACCTGACGATGTCGGGCGTCATAGTACTTAGCTTGTCTGCTCTGCGCCTCCAACATCCTATCTCTGATCAGTCTCACCTGTACATCGGTGTCTTCAACAAAATCCGATCCCAACACCTTCGGGTCCTCGTCTTGAACCCAAGAAAGCGGGGTCCTACATTTTCTTCCATACAAGGCTTCATAAGGCGCCATCTGGTGGGCCAAAACCCGAACAGGCAAGCGTACCTGTCGAATTGTAGTACCAAGGTCGTATTTAAACACGGGGCTGTCAAGTACTCTTACTCACGCTTGAAGTATTATCCTACCGGAAAATAGTTGGATTTTTATAAATTTTTTAAATGGAAAGGAAGACAAATTACGAGACGAAAAACTTATAATAAAAAGCTAGCATTCGATCAATGATTCACCATGAAATTAGATGAGAGAGATAAAAAATAAAGATAGTTTTAATTTTTGCAAACCATACTCGACCGTGGCGGATCCGAAAATAAGACAAAATCTCGCTAGAGCATTAGGTCTCCTAACTTATAGACTCTTCGATCGAAATCTCTTTACAAACCGAAGAAGCCTAAAGTTGCATTATCGGGGTGATCCGCACTATTGGATTTGACTCCAATCCGGAGGATTTACGTCGTCCTATCTCTAGGATTGCGTTCAACTCCTTCCTTCTTTGAGTGATCTTTCAAATCATGAGCCTCTCGGCTACTATGAAATGAGAACAAGGCCTACTACCGTATACCGGAAATACGGAGTCGACGCAAAAATAAATCAAAGAAGGATCGAGCATGAAATGACAAAAATAAAACTAAGAAAGATAATAATCTCTCATCTCACTTCATGGATCCTCACGATCCAATGCTATAAGGAATTAGTTATGCATAATTGAAAGAGAAATAACAAAATGAAAAGAGAAGAACAATTGCATTATTATTAAAAAGGAAGGTGTACAATGCTAAAACAAAACAAACTTGAACGAAATTTTAAGACAACAATTAAAAATTACAACTAGAAGAAAAGACTAAGAAATGAGAATTACAATAATAGAAACTCTCTCACAAAGCACTCTCTTGCTTCAAGCCAAAAATCAACTCCTCCAAAGCATGGGATGTGGGTTCCTTTTATAGGAGTGGAGGGAAGCATCTAGAAGGGGAAGACTAAGGGGTGGCCGGCCATGCAAGGGGAGGAATGTTCATGCATGGAATTAAATGGAGGGGAGAGAAATGCATGCATGTATTAAATGAAAGAAGAAAGAGAGGGGTTCATGCATGCATTTGTATAATGGGAATGACATAGGGAATATAAAAATGGGGAGGGGGAATGAATGGAATTATGTAGAAGAGGCAAGAGAGGTGAGGGTTCGGCCATGCTTAGGGAAATGAACATATGCATGCAATAATGAGGAGAGAGAAAAAAAATAATAAAGGGAAAAATATGCATGCATGAGAGGAACCAAAGGGTGGCCGGCCAAGGCATATGGGCTGCTCCAAAATGTGGGCTTTATGAGGGGAGAGAGGCTCGGGTAGCTTCCAAAGCTGCATGGGCTGCTTGGGCTTCATGTAGGGGCTCGGGTAGCATCAAGTGGAGGGGGCCGGGCTGCTTGGTGGAAGAGGGCTGCTTGTAGAAGGTGGCCGGCTGCTCTAAAATTAAAGGGGCTGCATTTGTAGCACTTGAAGAGGGTCGGGCTCGGCCAATAGTGCTGCTCCAAGCTTGTTGAAGGGGCTCGGGTAGCATGGGCTTGGACAAGGGCTGCACCTACAAAATAAAATAAACATTAGCTCATAATCATGATATCCTATTTAATTAAGACTAACATAAAACTAATAACTAATACAATAATTAGTTATATAAGAAAATAAAACTAAACACAAAATAACATGACAATAATATAAACATATAAACTAAAATATTGAACATAAACATATAAACTAAACACATAATATTAAACATTATAAAATAACATTACATATGAACTATATTATAACATATAACACTAATAACACAAACTAACAACAATACATATAATAAAACTATATGTTCTTATAATAATCATAACAAGCATACAAATAACAAAAATAATATAAAACTCAGGAATTTTGACTATTAAATTACCCCCAAAAAGGATGACTAGAACTAGTCATCAAACTCCCCCATGCTTGAACATTTGCTTGCCCTCAAGCAAATAAAAATGAAAACTAGGGAAGGAACTAGAAAATAAACAAAGCTAATTTAGGTTTCATATTTAAGAAAAACAAAACATGAAAAATTAAACTATCCTAATATTCATGTTATCAACTAGTGGGGTGAGAAGTGCGCAATAGAAACATTGAAAGTGCAATCCTAAAAATCTCATTAAAACATAATAAAAGTCTACACATTTCTAAATCTTAAAACAAGGCATCCAAAATAAACGAAAATAAGGAAAACAAAAGTAGAAGTTCTAAATAAACGGCGCATTAACAAACTACTAGGTTGCTAGATAATCATTAACCCTAAAACACTCCAAGATAACCTCCAAAGAAATCCATCAATGATGGTGGCCATAGGCTTGTACGTTCACACTTTCTCCACTACGCGAATTTACATTCTAAGATCATTAGGACTTCTAAGGCGTTAAGACTTGGTTTAGGTGAATGATTAGGAAATGAAAACAAAGATAAACATAATGGCTTAAACACTAAACCAAGGGTGAGCTTAAAAATAAACAAAACATAAAAATTGAGAAATAACAAGTATGTCATTTCTCCAATATGAAACTATAAAAACAAGGCCATGAAAATTTTTCTTTTCTAAACTTGGCCAACCATAAACTTTTTGCATTCATTTTTTTTCTTTTTGATTTTGTAATGATATTTTTTTCTTTCTCACTTTTTGAATAACAATCGATAAGGAAACTCCAAAAATAAGCTTTATAATTGTCCTTTTCATTTCCAAAATAATATAATACCCCTCCCACAAAAATAATTTTTAAGCTCAAGGTTATAGTGCAAAAATTAGGACGGGCATTTGGCTTTGGTGAACAAGATGAAATGAAAGGTGGAGCTAAAAACAATGAAAATAAGGAAAAGGCCCAAAATTGTTTTGCAAGGGTTATGTTTTCGGTGGGCAAGAAAAGCTCAAACTATTCAAATGGTGGCCTAAATCATTTCTAAAGAACATAAAAACGGCGCAAATGCTTCGAGAGTAGCTTGGTACAAGTTCTAGACACCAAGAAAGACTACCCCGCAAATGAAAAAGAACTAATGATACCTAGCAACCATTCGTAAGTAAGTAACCGAATAAAAAGACATAACTACGTATTGCTAGCTTATAACTTAAAAACCGGATGCCTATATTTAAGAAAAAGAAACTAGTAGAACTAAACTATGTTAAAACGATAGGTTTAGAAAACCATTTTCAAAGTAATCTATATAGAACTACAAAAACCGCATGGGCCTACACTTCACTAGAAGCAACATGAAAATAAAGATAGAAAATAATTTTAGGTTTTGTTTTTCAAATCGATTTTAAGCACAAAATTTTTTTTTTTTTTGATCTTTTTTGTTTTTCTAA
Source organism: Platanthera zijinensis (assembly GCA_039513925.1). Taxonomy (NCBI): domain Eukaryota; kingdom Viridiplantae; phylum Streptophyta; class Magnoliopsida; order Asparagales; family Orchidaceae; genus Platanthera; species Platanthera zijinensis. The sequence goes on from CM077081.1 coordinate 74,076,057, forward strand.
TTTTTTTGGGTTTTATATTTTATAATTTTTTTGGATTTTTAGATTTAGACGACATAAAATATTATACTAATTTAAAACATACATTTTTTTTTCTTTTTTTTTTTAAATAAGAAACAGAAAGAAAGGCAAAAAGAAACTAGACCCCCCCATGCTTAAATTCTTCATTGCCCTCAATGAAGAAAACATAAAGAAAAAGAAGGGGACTGAGAAGAAGAGAAAAAGAAAAATGCAGGAAAATAAATAAGGAAAAGGAACAGGACTTCCCCGGGTTTGTGAGATGAAGGCGGATGTCGCTCCCCCATGCTTGCTTTTTGGAGTACTTGATCGTCAGCAGGTATGACTTGATCCATCTGATATCAGCAACGGTGGAGCGGCGACCACGATCATGGACTTGATGTGCCTCCGGTAGGAAGAGCAAAAATAAAAGCAAAAAGAAATAGAGTCCATGGGCAGATTGCCCGATAATGTTTTTTTTTATTATTACAACATTTCAAATAAGAGAGTTTCATAATAATAATAAGAAAAACAAGAAAAATAAAAATGTCCATAACAAAATAAAAATGTCCATCAGTAATAATAAACTAAGAAACAAAAAGAAGATTCTCCTTTGCAGGAGTCACAGAATCATTAGAGAAATAGAGCTTAAGCTTGCGTTCATGCACTTTGAATTCACCCCTCTCCGGGTGCGAAAGTAACACAGTTCCATCAGAGAAAACATCCTTGACCGCAAACGGTCCAGACCAACGAGATTTAGATTTTCCAAAGAAAATGCGTAATCGTGAATTTAAGAGAAGAACATGATCGCCTGGTTTAAAATTTTTATGATGGCGACAGTTCTTATCGTGATATATTTTCGTTTCAAGATCGGGTGGTTTATCAAAATAGTTGTTCAAATTTTTGTCTTTTTCAAAAGTAAAATTTTCAAGATTCTTTTGTTTAAAGTCAGTTTCATTTTCAAAAATAGTTTGTACGGACATAACCGTATTTTCAAAATTAGTTGATGAAGGTCCAAAAAAAGGAGAAGAAAAATCGTTTGGAGAAAAATAGGAGTCTTCTTTTAAATCATCAATGAAAAAACAAGAGTCATCATTTTGTAAAGAGTTTTTCATCGATTTATTAATATCAAATGCTACTTCCTCATCTCCTACATGCAGAAAAAGTTTTCCGTCACTCACATTTATGATTGCGCGAGCGGTGGCTAGGAAGGGACGACCAAGGATAAGAGGGACCTCGATGTCCTCTTCAATATCGAGAATGACAAAATCCACCGGGAAGATGAATTTGTCGACCTTCACTAACACATCCTCAACGACTCCTAACGGATACTTAATCGAACGATCAGCTAATTGGATACTCATTCGCGTAGGGCTGAGAGTGCCCAATCCTAGTTTCTTGAATAAAGAAAAAGGCATCAAATTGATGCTCGCACCTAGATCCGCCAGCGCATGTTTAACGAATAAATCACCAAAGACGCAAGGAATGGAAAAACTACCCGGATCGTTTATCTTTTTAGGAAGATTAGAATTCTTAACGACCGCCGAGCATTCTTCATTCAGTGTAACATGAGAAAGATTTTCCAATTTCGTCTTATTCGTTAATAAGTCCTTAAGATATTTGGCGTATTTCGGCATTTGACTAATTGCTTCATGAAATGGTAAATTAATATGAATTTGTTTAAAAATTTCAAGAAAATGTTGATATTGATTATCTAGTTTTTCTTGCCTAAGTCTAGCTGGATAAGGAGGTGGCGGAAATTCATTTATAATAACTGAAGCATCATTTTGAAAATCAGCATTTACTTTTTCAGAAAAAATGGAGCTATCCTTTTCTTTTTCAAAAATAGATTTTTCTTTTTCAGAATCTAAGTTATCATTCTCCATGGGGGTAACCCTTGGCTCTTCCCTTGGGGTGGGCTCGTTAACAACTTTACCGCTCCGAAGGGAGATCGCATTTGCGTGCTCCCTTGGGTTAGGCTCAGTGTTCGAGGGAAGAGTTCCAGGTGGTCTCTCATAGAAAGCCTTGGCGAGTTGGCCGACCTGATTTTCTAAATTTTTAATTGATCCCGTTATGTTTCTAATAGTAGCATCGTTCGAGCTTATATACTTAGCAAAGATCTCTTCCAAAGGGGAAGGTTTTTGAAAATTTTGTTGTTGTGGTGGTGGAGGTGTAAAATCGTGCGGTGGGCGTGCTACGTTAGCAGTATTACTCCAAGAAAAATTGGGATGGTTACGCCATCCAGGATGATAAGAGTTCGAAGAAGCAGAAAAACCAGGAGGAGAAGAAAAATTCGGAAAAGCAGAAAAATTATTCGCAGAAATATTTTGAGCAGGCCTGGGTATGTTCCCCAGATAATCCACCTACTCGGCGGTAGCAGCATTTTCATATACCTTAGCAGCGGAGGGAGCAGTCATCTCCGAAATCTTCTTGTTGAGCATTTCCACTTGCATTGCTAGTTGCGTCACCGAATCCACCTCGAAGATACCTGCAGGTTTAGATGGGCGAGACCTGGACGAATTCCACTGATAAGTGTTCATCGCCATGTCATCGATAAGCTCAAGAGCGGCTTCCGGAGTTTTGCGGTCTAAAGAACCAGCGGAAGCGGCATCTATCATTTGCTTAGTCTCTTGGTTTAGCCCATTATAAAATGTCTGGACCTGCAACCATACAGGCAGAGCATGATGTGGGCATCTTCTCAAAAGTTCTTTGAACCTCTCCCAAGTGTCATAGAGGGTCTCAGAATCAATTTGAGAATATGAAGTTATATCATTACGCAGCTTAGCAGTTTTAGCAGGGGGAAATAACGAGAAAGAAATTTTTCAGTTAAAATATTCCAAGTAGTGATTGATCCTCTTGGAAGAGAACTCAACCACTGTTTGGCTTTAGTCCTTAGGGAGAAAGGGAAGAGTCTTAGCCTTATTGCATCGTCTGAGACACCATTGATTTTGAAGGTGTCACAGATTTCAAGAAAATTGGCAATATGCAAGTTCGGATCTTCATCTTGTAATCCGTCGAACTGTACATATTGCTGCACCATTTGTATGATGCTAGGCTTAAGCTCGAAGTTATTGTTCGCAATTGCAGGTCGAACAATACTTGTTTCAGTCCCCTCCAGATTGGGTCGAGCATAATCGGACATGGTCCTTTGCTGAGCCACTCCTGGGTTAGGGTCTCCCATTTCAGAATTAAAATTACAATCCCCAAAGGAATCCTCAACCGCTGTTTGAGAAGTGGAAGCCCCGAATCGTAGTTGTCTCCGAAAGGAGCGTTCAATTTCCGGGTCCAAATCAACAAGTAGCGACGGATTCGCTCGGGTCATGCACTAGCAAAAGAAAGCGAGGGAAGATAAAAATGAAAGCTTGGAAAAGAAAAAAAAAGAAGAAAAGAAAGGAATTTTTTTTTTTTGAATAGATTTTTTTACGGCTTGGCTCTCGAACTTCCCGAGGACTACCCGGTGAAGGGTTCGCCCGGTACTAGGTAAAATGGTGGCGCTTAAAGCCCCTTACCCTTTTCGAGAGATTTTAGGTGGGGTAGAAATAAAGTGAAGTGGGTTGATTAGAAATATTTAAATATATATAATATAAATTTTTTTTGATTTTTGTAGAAGTAATAGCGCAAGCGTTTTCAAAATATTGACGAAGAAAAATCCCCGGCAACGGCGCCAAAAACTTGGTGGGCCAAAACCCGAACAGGCAAGCGTACCTGTCGAATTGTAGTACCAAGGTCGTATTTAAACACGGGGCTGTCAAGTACTCTTACTCACGCTTGAAGTATTATCCTACCGGAAAATAGTTGGATTTTTATAAATTTTTTAAATGGAAAGGAAGACAAATTACGAGACGAAAAACTTATAATAAAAAGCTAGCATTCGATCAATGATTCACCATGAAATTAGATGAGAGAGATAAAAAATAAAGATAGTTTTAATTTTTGCAAACCATACTCGACCGTGGCGGATCCGAAAATAAGACAAAATCTCGCTAGAGCATTAGGTCTCCTAACTTATAGACTCTTCGATCGAAATCTCTTTACAAACCGAAGAAGCCTAAAGTTGCATTATCGGGGTGATCCGCACTATTGGATTTGACTCCAATCCGGAGGATTTACGTCGTCCTATCTCTAGGATTGCGTTCAACTCCTTCCTTCTTTGAGTGATCTTTCAAATCATGAGCCTCTCGGCTACTATGAAATGAGAACAAGGCCTACTACCGTATACCGGAAATACGGAGTCGACGCAAAAATAAATCAAAGAAGGATCGAGCATGAAATGACAAAAATAAAACTAAGAAAGATAATAATCTCTCATCTCACTTCATGGATCCTCACGATCCAATGCTATAAGGAATTAGTTATGCATAATTGAAAGAGAAATAACAAAATGAAAAGAGAAGAACAATTGCATTATTATTAAAAAGGAAGGTGTACAATGCTAAAACAAAACAAACTTGAACGAAATTTTAAGACAACAATTAAAAATTACAACTAGAAGAAAAGACTAAGAAATGAGAATTACAATAATAGAAACTCTCTCACAAAGCACTCTCTTGCTTCAAGCCAAAAATCAACTCCTCCAAAGCATGGGATGTGGGTTCCTTTTATAGGAGTGGAGGGAAGCATCTAGAAGGGGAAGACTAAGGGGTGGCCGGCCATGCAAGGGGAGGAATGTTCATGCATGGAATTAAATGGAGGGGAGAGAAATGCATGCATGTATTAAATGAAAGAAGAAAGAGAGGGGTTCATGCATGCATTTGTATAATGGGAATGACATAGGGAATATAAAAATGGGGAGGGGGAATGAATGGAATTATGTAGAAGAGGCAAGAGAGGTGAGGGTTCGGCCATGCTTAGGGAAATGAACATATGCATGCAATAATGAGGAGAGAGAAAAAAAATAATAAAGGGAAAAATATGCATGCATGAGAGGAACCAAAGGGTGGCCGGCCAAGGCATATGGGCTGCTCCAAAATGTGGGCTTTATGAGGGGAGAGAGGCTCGGGTAGCTTCCAAAGCTGCATGGGCTGCTTGGGCTTCATGTAGGGGCTCGGGTAGCATCAAGTGGAGGGGGCCGGGCTGCTTGGTGGAAGAGGGCTGCTTGTAGAAGGTGGCCGGCTGCTCTAAAATTAAAGGGGCTGCATTTGTAGCACTTGAAGAGGGTCAGGCTCGGCCAATAGTGCTGCTCCAAGCTTGTTGAAGGGGCTCGGGTAGCATGGGCTTGGACAAGGGCTGCACCTACAAAATAAAATAAACATTAGCTCATAATCATGATATCCTATTTAATTAAGACTAACATAAAACTAATAACTAATACAATAATTAGTTATATAAGAAAATAAAACTAAACACAAAATAACATGACAATAATATAAACATATAAACTAAAATATTGAACATAAACATATAAACTAAACACATAATATTAAACATTATAAAATAACATTACATATGAACTATATTATAACATATAACACTAATAACACAAACTAACAACAATACATATAATAAAACTATATGTTCTTATAATAATCATAACAAGCATACAAATAACAAAAATAATATAAAACTCAGGAATTTTGACTATTAAATTACCCCCAAAAAGGATGACTAGAACTAGTCATCACCATCCTGATGCTGGACTGGTAGCTATTGTTATAGGAGAACTCGACCAACGGTAACATCTTCTCCCACGGCTCCCCTCGGTCCAGTATACACAGTCGTAGTAAATCCTCCAAGGTCCGGTTGGTGCGCTCTGTCTGCCCGTCCGTCTGAGGGTGGAAGGCCGTGCTAAAAGTCAATCGGGTGCCCAAATATGCCTGCACTGACCGCCACTCCCTAGATGTAAACCGTCCATCGCGGTCCGACACTATCGTCCGGGGCACGCCATGATATCGGACGTACTACTCCACAAACTTCCGTACCAGCACTCCCACCGAGTCATCTTTCCTGATTGGTATAAAGCGGGCCACCTTCGTCAACCGATCAACAATCACCCAGATCGAGTCGTTCCCCGTCCGAGACCGGGGAAGACCATGTATAAAATCCATAGCTATATCGTCAAACTTCCACTCCGGCACCGGGAGTGGCTGCAACAATCCTGCGGGGTTCCTACACTCTGCCTTCACCAACTGACACGCCTCACAATGCGTCATGAAGTACGTAATGTCCTTCTTCATGCCCGGCCAAAACATCGTCTTCTTCAGATCAGCAGTCATCTTTGTGATCCCCGGGTGCACAGAGTACCGGCTGCAATGCGCCTCCGTCATAATATCCTCTCGGATCTGGCCTCCTGCGTGTATATATACTCTGCCTCTGAAATGTAGCAGTCCATCTCTCAGGGAATAATCTCCTGTCAAACCCTCCTCCAAGGCTCGGAATGTAACACCCCGAAACTCAAAAGAGGGACGGGTGATGTTTTAAGCCCAGTCTGAATTTTTGGAGCAGGTGTCACGGGCGTGACATGGGCGTGTCACGGGCGTGACACAGGCGTGACACGGGCGTGTCATGGGCGTGACACAGGCGTGTTCGGCCACGGTCATGTGGTCGATGTTTTGACTGTCGGAGATCGTCGTGTTGAGGCACACGGCCTGGGACACGGGCGTATCCCAGGGCGTGTCACTTTGGGCTGTTTTCTGAGGAAGGCACACGGGCCATGACACGGGCCCTGACACAGGCGTGTCAAATTCGACACGGGCGTGTCGGGTGCCGTGTCACAGGCCGTGTCCTTCTCGGGTTAGGAAAGCTGGCCGATTGCACACGGGGGAGGGGGCGTGACACGGGTCTCGACACGAGCGTGTCAAGAGGTGACACGGGCATGTCGAAGGCCATGTCAAATGCTGTGTGCTAGTTTTCGAATCGGTCGAGACGGCGAATGGGTGACACGGCCAGGCACACGGCCGTGTTGCAACCCGTGTTCGGCCCAGATTTTATGATTTCAGATCTAATCTTGGCCGTTCGTTTCCTTGACTTTGGATCCGACGGTGGGGGGCTGCTCCTGGGTGGTTTTAGCCGGGATTTAGGGTTGGGAATCCTCATTTCCTTTAGCCATTCTCTCTCTAAGAGTTTAGAGAGAAGGGAGAGCAAGGAGGAAGGAGGAGTCCAAGATCCGGCCGCCGGAGGAGCTTCGGAGCTCCGAATCGCGATCCGAGTCCAGATCCGCGGAGGTGACGCCATTGCGGTGCTTTCCAACCGCATAGTTTTCGATGGCGCCGCGGAAGAATGCAAGGGTAACGATTTCTCATCCTTGGGCATGTGAAGCCCTTTTTCCCTTTGCATAGGAAGCCCTCTCTCGCGAGTGAGCGAAGAGTTGGAGCGTTCCTTGGGGTAGATATGTAAAGTCCCCCTTGTGTAGAGTTCGTATGTGAAAACGGACATAGGCATTGTGTGTGAAGCCTATCCGGACAAGTAGAGCCGGATCGGTGATGTTGCATTGCATATGAACCGGGGAAGACTCCGGGTGTTTGGGCGTTTTTCGGGTTTTCTACGTGGTAGATTGCATCAGGGAGCCTTGGAGATTAACTCCAAGGTACACCCGGAAAACTGGGCAAAAGCGAGTTTTGCCAACACGATGGCCGGGGAGCCAACGTGAACATAACCGGGTTATGTGATTGTTGTGGCGAAAACGGGACTCGGTGAGTCTTGACCTGCGCATATAGCTTAAATTGTCGTTGCGATATGAGCACGGGTCAGGCGGAACCGTACCCGATCTATGTCGTTCGGTGGGACCGTTGGCATGGATGAGAGTCTTCGGCGGTCTATGGCTTAAATTATCGTGACCAAGGCCAAGAAGACAAGATGCTCATATGGTTGGCCGTCCAAGAGGCAGTGGTGGAACGGGAACGTCTATGGCTTGAATTGACGTGACGTTGGCCGGTTCGCCATGAATGTGCCCTGTGTGCACGAGGTGTATGGTCGTGCGAGCCTACGCCTGTGATGATGTGTGTTTACACTAATATATTGCCTATACTAATAAAGTGCAGGGAAAGAGCATCGCCGCCCCGATTTTTGGGGGCGGGATCGTTATAATTTGGTCAGCATAGCTGACCGTTGCTTTTGTTTGCCACCGGGCGGTGGTTTGTGCTTGCAGGTGCTGTGGAGCCGAGCAGAAAATAACGGGCTAAAGCCCATGTTGCGGTGCTGGCCCTCGAAGGCCTAACCCTTTTATGCTTTCCGTTTATTTCATGTATGGCCGGCCTGCGAGCCGAAGTATGTAAGACATGTTTTGTTAAGCAAACATTGTAAGGCCATAAGGCCGGTACTTTTGTATTATTCATTCCTATTGTTATTTCTGTAGTGGACATTCTTGCTTGGTAGGGTTCTTGTATTTGTGCAACTTAATAAATTGCTTCCGTTAGAATGACTCTGTGTAGGACGTTGGTGATTGGTTGTATGGTTTCAACGCGTAACCAACCGGTCTGTCCGTAGTATATGGCGTCGGGCACGGGCCGGACCTACTGCTATATGCTATACGACGGATAGGGGTGTTACAAATTGGTATCAGACTACAGGTTTCGATCAAACTTAAATGAATTCGTGGACGAATTCACTTTAAGGGGTGGTGAGCACATGTGTGCGTCATCGTTATAACATGAAAAGAACCCATGAATGTCCACTTAGGAATGAAAATACACATGTTTGAGGAACCTGTGTGTTCCTATAATTGCTATTTGCAGTAATATTTGGTCGCTTATCGGTGTTTTGCATGATTATAGGTGACAAGGAGTGGTGCTGGGCCGTCAAAACGGCCAGGTTCTGAGGCAAGCAGTGCGCCAAGTGAAGCGCCTGCAACACCTCCGTCTGCCGAGACCATTAGATTGGTGGCAGAAGCTGTCTTTGCTATGATTAATGCGCAACCTGCAAGACAGGTGCAGCAGCCTGCTCCTGCGGAGGAGCAAGTGCCGCTCCAAGCGGCGGAGCCTAGAAGGGTTGAGCAGGTGGCGGTGGAGCCGGAGTTGCCTAGGAGAGCAACTGAAAGATAGTTGAAGCATGTGATGGGCTTCCACCCACCGGTGTTCTCGGGAACGGGAACCCCGACCCAGGCTGAGGATTGGCTCTCAAGAGTCAATAGGGTGATGACAGCTACAGAAACGGAAGAGTGGCAGAAGACCACAATAGCGACATTCCTGTTGGATGGGGACGCAAGGTTATGGTGGGAAGGCCTAGAGCTACACCAGTTGAGGGGAAGGCCGTTGGCCGAAGTTCCTATGGCGGAGTTTTCGAGATTGTTCATGGCTCGATACCTCCCCTCAGCGCAGAGGATCGCATTGGAGAACGAGTTCCAAAGGTTGGTGCAAGGAGATAGCACTGTAGACGAGTACCTCCACGAGTTTACTCGGTTGGGGAGATATGCTAGCGCTACCTTTGCCGACGAGGAGCGAAAGACTAACTACTTCTACAAAGGGTTAAGAGATGAGATGAGGTTGCTACTGTCAGGGCCCATGGCGCAGGGTTTCCTAACCTTGGTCAACTCGGCCCGGTCCTTGAGAAGGACATGAGAAATGTGCAAGCTAAGAAGGATTCTGGCAGGAAGAAATCGGAGTTCAAAGCGCCGACTACGTCGAAGTCGGGCTATCAAAAATTCTTCAAGAAGGCTAGGACGTCAGGTCCAGCTTCTTCTACGGGTGCCTCGGGGGCAACTACTAATCGAACCCCGGGCGCTTGTTTCACGTGTGGAAAGACGGGGCACTTTGCCCGCGATTGCTAGAGCGGACGCCCAAAGTCCGAGAGAAAGCAAGGAGCTACTTACGAAGAGAAGGGCAAGGCGGTGGAGTCAACCGCGTCCCACCATGCTCCGACTCAGCTTAGAGTCTATAACCTAGGCCAGCAGGAGGCCATCAAACAAGCTGACGTGGTGACAGGTACGAGTTAATTTACAGCAAGTTAACTTTATATACTGTTGTCTATTGCTTATTAGCCTAATATTGTTTGTATAGGCTTTGTTGTGATTAGTGATAGTCCGGCACGGGCACTGTTCGACACGGGTGGTTCACACTCCTTCTTGTCCGAAAATTTCATATCGCGCATTGGAGTCCCTTCTTCGATGGCGAAGGACAAGTTGGATGTGCTGCTACCGAATGGGTGCTCGATGTGTGTGGACAGAGTGTGCGCCGTAAAGGTTCACATAGGGAGCCAAGAGTTCGACTTGCTAGCGTCATTGCTGCCGCTTGTAGAGTTCGACGTGATCTTTGGGATGGATTGGCTTTCGGAGCAGAAAGCTTGGATTGACTGCGATCGGAAGGAGGTCAAGCTAGGTGTTGGGTGGGGGATAACATTCGAGGGACTCAAGGGGTTGAGCAAGACGATGATGTCTGCTCTTCAGGTGGTAAAGGCAGTTCGGGCTGGTGCAGAGCTGTTCTTCGCAATAGTTGGGGTTGTGGAGCCAAAGTCCACGTTGGATAACATCCCGGTTGTTTGTGAATACCCCGATGTGTTCCCGAATAGTCTTCCCGAAGCCCCACCGCAGCGGGAGATTGATTTCACCATCAAGCTCGTACCGGGGGCCAAACCGGTGTCACGTGCTCCGTATAGGTTGGCGCCTAAGGAGATGGCGGAGTTGAAAGTTCAGCTAGAGGAGCTGATGGAGCAAGGTTATGTGCGTCCAAGCTCGTCGCCTTGGAGCGCACCGGTCCTCTTCGTTAAGAATAAGGATGGTAGTATGCGGTTGTGTATCGACTACAGAGAGTTGAACAAGCTGACGGAAAAGAACAAGTACCTGATCCTGAGGATTGATGATCTCTTTGATCAGTTAGTCGGATCGTCGGTATATTCTAAGTTGGACTTGAAGTCGGGGTACTATCAGTTGAGGATAAGGGAATATGATATCCCGAAGACGGCGTTCAGCACAAGGTATGGGCATTTCGAGTTCACGGTCATGCCGTTTGGACTTACGAATGCGCCATCGGTGCTTATGGACTTGATGAACAGGACGTTCCGAGATTTCCTGGATCGCTTTGTGATCGTCTTTATTGACGATATATTGGTGTACTCGCAGTGCGAAGAAGATCACTTCAAGCACTTGCATCTGGTGTTGGAGACTTTGAGGAGGAATGAACTTTATGCAAAATTCTCCAAGTGCGAGTTCTGGCTACCCTCAGTAGCGTTCCTTGGTCACATTGTTAGTGGGGAAGGTATAGCGGTGGATCCGGCGAAGATCGTTGCGATACGGGAGTGGCCTGCGTTGTCTTCTGTCGCGGAAGTCCGTAGTTTTCTCGGGCTTGCCGGATATTACTGGCGCTTCGTAGAGAACTTCTCACGGATAGCGCTACCTCTCACGAAGTTGACAAGGAAAGATCAGAGATTCTTGTGGACGCAGGAGTGCGTGCAAGCGTTTGAGGAGCTGAAGAGACGGTTGACCACGGCGCCAGTGCTTAGCTCGCCGAGTGGGACCGAGGGCTTCGAGGTATATAGTGACACATCGGGTAGTGGTTTGGGCTGCGTGTTGTTGCAGCATGGGAGCGTGATAGCTTATGGATCGCGTTAGCTGAAAGTGCATGAAAGGAACTATCCAGTCCACGACTTGGAGTTGGCGGTCGTGATATTTGTACTTAAGCTATGGAGGCACTACCTATACGGCGTAAGGGTCGATATATATACCGATCACAAGAGACTGAAGTACCTATTGGATCAGAAGGATCTTAACATGAGGCAGAGGAGGTGGATGGAGTTCCTGGGGGACTACACCTTCAAGATTCATTATGTACCCGGGAAGGGCAATGCGGTTGCTGATGCGTTGAGTCGCATGGCTCCCGCCCAAGCCAACTGGTTGTCGGTGCATGATGAACGGCTGATACGGGAGTTGGAGGAGCTTGAGATCTGTTGCGTTGACAAGCAGACGAGCGCCAAAACAATGTTGAACTGGACAGAGGTCCAGTATGACCAGGCTGATCGGGTTCGGCAGGCATTGGAGTTAGATGACTCCATGAAGGAGCTTATGGAGGCAGCGTTGGATGGGTCAAATTCCTAGTTTTCAGTGGAAGATGGGTTGTTAAGGAAGGATCATCGGTCGTGCGTCCCAAGCGGGAGTAACCTACGGGCAGAGTTGATGTACGAGGCTCATCATACCAAGTACTCGATCCACCCAGGGAGCACAAAGATGTACCGTGACCTCAAGAAGCTGTTTTGGTGGCCGGGGCTTAAGAAAGATGTGGCGTTGTTTGTGGCTAAGTGCCAAACGTGCGCCTTGGTGAAGGCGGAGTGCCAAAAGCCGGGAGGATTTCTGAAGTCCTTGCCCATACCGGAGTGGAAGTTCGACGACATATCTATGGACTTTGTGCATGGGTTGCCAAGGTCGCAGAAAGGGAACGACGCCATCTGGGTGATCGTAGACCGGCTAACAAAGGTGTCACACTTCATTCCGCATAGGAAGGATGATCCAGTGGAGAAATTGGCAAAGTTGTATGTTGACAATATAGTTAGACTGCATGGTGTGCCTCGCAGCATTGTGAGTGATCGTGATGGGCGTTTCACGTCCAATGATTGGAGGTTGGTGCAGCAGATGCTGGGGACAAAGTTGAAGTTCAGCACAGCCTTCCATTCGCAGACGGATGGGAAGATCGAGAGAGTCAATAGAACGATGGAGGACATGCTCCGCATGTGTGTCCTAGACTTCGGGAAGCATTGGGAGGACCACCTGTATTTGGTGGAGTTTGCGTACAATAATGGCTACCAAGTGAGTATACAAATGGCACCCTTCGAGGCCCTGTATGGTAGGAAGTGTCGCACGCCGTTATCGTGGCTTGAAACGGGTGAGGCAAGGTTGTACAAGAAGCAGGAGGTGGAGAGTGCTACCTCGTTGGTGCGGATCATTCGGGAGCGCTTGTTGATCGCTCAAGATAGGCAGGCGAAGTATTACAATGCCAAGCACCGGAACGTGGAGTTCGTGGTAGGCGATTGGGTATACTTGAAAGTGAAGCCGTTCAAGAGGGTTTCGCGGGTGAGACGCTTGAAGAAGCTGAGCCCAAGATACCTTGGACCTTTTGAGGTTCTGGAGCGAGTCGGCGAAGCTGGATACCGTTTGAAGCTATCGGTGGAGTTGGGTGGGCTACACGATGTGTTCCACATCTCTGTGTTACGGAAGGCGGTGCAAGAGCCTTCGCTAGTGATCGCAGTTGATCAAGTACCGGTGGACGAAGGGTTGACGACTAAGGTCAAGCCCGTTTGTATTGAAGATGCAGAGGTCAAGAGGCTCCGTAACAAGGAGATCCGGATGGTTAAAGTCCGGTGGGATAATTGCGGTCGGGAGGAGCTCTCTTGGGAAAGGGAGCAAACCATGCAGGAGGAGTACCCGGAGTTATTCCGCTCAGGTACCGTTAAAAGTTTTAAGTTCCTATGGTTTTCCTTTAGTAAATTTCGTGGGCGAAATTCTTTTAAGGGGGAGAGAGTTGTAACACTCCGAAACTCAAAAGAGGGACGGGTGATGTTTTAAGCCCAGTCTGAATTTTTGGAGCAGGTGTCACGGGCGTGACATGGGCGTGTCACGGGCATGACACGGGCGTGTCACGGGCGTGACACAGGCGTGTTCGGCCACAGTCATATGGTCGATGTTTTGACTGTCGGAGATCGTCGTGTTGAGGCACATGGCCTGGGACACGGGCGTGTCCCAGGACGTGTAACTTTGGGCTGTTTTCTGAGGAAGGCACACGGGCCATGACACGAGCCCTAACACGGGCGTGTCAAATTCGACACGGGCATGTCGGGTGCCGTGTCACAGGCCGTGTCCTTCTCGGGTTGGGAAAGCTGGCCGATTGTACACGGGGGGGGGGGGGGGGGGGGCGTGACACGGGTCTTGTAACGCCCCCGATTTTCCTGCGTTTATTTGTATTCTCGTTGGCATTACGATGACGCGTTTCCGTGGCTTGTGCCATGTGTGGAGTATGGTTTAGCTCCTTAGAACTGAGTGCCCTGTTTGGTAGCCTGTTGGCAAGATCTCCCTAGCAAGCCGAGTCATTTTGGGTGACCCGGTGTGGCCTCTCGGGGGGATGTTTGAGTTTGGCTTTATTTGGGTATAACTCGGGTTCTGTTCGTCGAAAGTTAATTTCGACTTCGCCGTTGTGTTCGTAGCATGGGTATTTAGCTACGGTGCGAATTTCGTCGAATTCCGAGGTGATTCGGTTTTCGTTTCGTTTGGTGTGTTAACAGTATTTGTGATCAATTAATTAAATTGATTTGGCTGAATATTAAATTCTTGCGGGAGAATTTATTGAGCATTTATTTTCCTTGCTAGGTGGCGGCCGTGTATTGGCTTACCCTTTTTTTTGGTATTCGCTTATTGTAATTAAGCGATTAGGCGTTTTAAAGCGATTAGGCGTTTTTAGGGTTCGGTTTTTAGGCTGAACCGGCGGGTTAGCTTTAGTATAAAAGCTCTGTTTAAGAAGTGACGACCCACTTCTTCTTCTTTTCCTGAGAGAGAAACCGTCGGCTTGTTCTCGGAAGAACAGAGGAGAAAACCGCCCGTTCTGTACCTCCTTCGGTCAGCGATTCCGGGCTTGTTCGTGAACGGAATTCGATTCCGAAAACGGCGTTGGCTTGCTCTCTCCGAGATCTTCGTTTCGACGGTAAGATATTTGATTTTCATGGAGTTTTGATGAGATTTGGGTTTTCGGTTTTGGAGTTTTCCGCCATTAATGGCCGTGAGATTAATTCTAGGTGCTGCGGCTGTTCGTTCCGTGTGAAGAGGAGGAGAGCCGTCCGTGCTTCGCCGAAAGTTAAGGCAAGTGGTATTCTTGCCCTTGCCAAGTTTCTTTTGAATTATTCTTGCTGTATTTGAAATCCCTATTAGCCCTAGGGTAGAGGCCTTGTTGTTCTCTTTTTCTTGCTAACTATAGGATTTAGTTCTTCCTATTTTGAGCCCCCCCCCCCTACTTGTGCGGTTGGAACCCAACCTTGCCGGCGTGTTGCCGTTTATCTTTGCTCAGATCTTTGCTCTGGTTTGGGTGTAGCCGAGAGGAAGTGTTAGGAGAGGGGGTGATTTCTTTTCCCGAATTTGCTAAGTGTATTACTCGAGTGGTGGCTTTGAGATACTCGAGTAGTGGGTTAAGATACTTGAGTAGGTGGCTTTGAGATACTCGAGTAGAAGGCATTAACTCGAGTATTAGCCTTGGAGTACCCGAGTAGTAGGTAACTACTCGAGTAGGGGTTTTGGTATACTCGAGTAGTAGGTAACTACTCGAGTAGGGGATTTGAGTTACTCGAGTAGTGGACTCGAGATACTCGAGTAGGTGGTTTGGTTTACTCGAGTAGTAGGCATCTACTCGAGTGCAGGTTTGTAGCTACGCGAGTAGTGGTTTTAGCATACTCGAGTAGTAGGCAACTACTCGAGTAGCGGATTGGGGTACTCGAGTAGTTGGTAACTACTCGAGTGCTGGTTATGTTTGTATACTCGAGTAGTAGGCGACTACTCGAGTAGAGGGATGAGGTACTCGAGTAGTAGGCGACTACTCGAGTAGAAGGATGAGGTACTCGAGTAGTAGGCGACTACTCGAGTAGAGGGATGAGGTACACGAGTAGTTGGTAACTACTCGAGTGCTGGAATTTGAATACACGAGTAGTAGGCAACTACTCAAGTACTGGAAATTCCCTGCCTTTTTTTTGTCTTAGAATCGTTCGACTATCGTCGATATCTGAATGGAGATCGTCGATCTCGGTTTCTGCATTAGGCCATTCGACTATCGTCGACCTCCGGTCGACAATCGTCGAGCTCCGTATTACCTTAGTGGGATTGTGGTTAGAGTTTGGTTTTGGCTTTAAGTGAGTCTAGCTCACTCAACGCCAAGGTTTAGGTAGGCACTGAGTGGGTCTCACTCAGCGCCTTGTCGTGTTGATTCTTTTCAACACTCTTCCTTTACCTTGTTTTTCGTTCCCGAGTGGTTTTCTTGTTATATTTCTGGTATTTCCTTGTCGGCCGTTTTCTTTACCTTCTTAAAGGCCGAATCGTGGGTCGTGGTTAGTAGTGGTGGTTTATAGCTCTTCAGGGGGGTGGAGTTGTGTGACATAGCCAAGGCCACTCTTGTTTTCGTGCTCCAGGTACGGGCTGGGCATGTGTGGGTGGAAGGTCCCTTGTGCTTTCACGTGTAGACCCTCGAGCTTGTTGACTTGGACTTGGTGAATGGAGGACTGAGTTTGCCTCCGATCCAGTTCCTCGTTGTTTGTTTTTGCTACTACCACTCTCCACAGTTTAGGGTGTTAGAAGTTCCTTCCTTGGTAGCTTGCAGCACTTTTGGCTCTTGGTATCCTAGTAGGCCCGGCAGGATGTTGTTCCTGAGTTGGGTTGTTGCTGTTTTCTTTGCTCGTTGTGCTTTTCTTGTTGTCCTGTTTTGGACAGTTGTGACTCTTTCTACTGCATGTTTTTCTGTTACTTCTTCCTTTTGGTTGACTCTTACATGCAGTTGTTTTTACCTTGTTGCTTGCTGAGGTATTCTGTTTTCTTTTGGAATACCCCAGGTTCTGAGCCGTAGACAGTTGGGTGGCTAGTTTGCAGTGGTGGTGTTGGTGGTCTCTTGGACTTTGGAGTTCCGTTTGCCGTGTTGGTGAGGTAGTTTTTCAGTACTTTCTTACAGACATACATATGTGTCAGTGGGTTCATGTCAGGTTGTTGGCGCCCACCGGTGGTTGTTGCCCTTGTACTGGATATATTTACTTATGCTGCTACCATTTTCTGGAGATAGTCTACTTGCTCTGAGAAGGATTTATGCTAGGTGACTAGTTATTTTCAAACCATAATTATTGTTATAAATAAAGCTCATGATTGGCATGTTTCTATAAAACTTAATCACTATTTTCCAAACAACGTATAAAGACTGTTTTCTTATATATTATATAAATTAAATGTAGGGTCTTGCATAGCATGAGTGGTTCTCTTGGGACCCGTATGCGCTCTTTAGGGTGTAAAACCTAATTAAAGTATTTTTCTTTCCGCAGCGTATAAATATAGTTTTCTTTTGTGGACTAGGTGATCCACTGAGCCGAGGGATACGGTCTCTAAAACATAACTGATTTTCTATTCATTAAGCACATGATTTTCTTGCATAGGGATTGTAGTTGGTTTGCCTGAGCGTCAGCAGTTATCCCCTGCTTGACGTTGCATCATGGCGCGTATTTTCTCATACTCTGATGTTTCCTAAATTCGGAGAAAATGCGGGTTGTGACAGTTGGTATCAGAGGGAGGTTGCTTGACAAGTTAGTTGAGCAACCTTCCTTGGTTTGCTTTAGTAGTTCAGCATCATGTCATTCACACATCGATATGTCATCAGCACGTCTTGGCAAAAGCACGAACACTACACTCATGGCATAACATGAAGTATACGAGGCATATTATGTAGTATGGGATGCATAATATGTGTTCGTATATGGATCCACCATAGGGGCTACATGTGAGGGTTATGTAGTATGGGATGCATAACCTCACCACATAACTGCGACTAGCACGTTTCTTTTTCGTTGCATGGGAATGTTATGTAGTATGGGATGCATAACATTTTCATGCGTACGCCGCTCATAACATGCATTAGGGCATTTTTAGAATGCATAGCACAAACATGCATACCATATCATTGCATAAGCACAACGTGCCAAGCTAAAGTTTTGCAGGATGAAATATGTACACACATAAGTTTTCAAAACAAAATAAAGTCATGCATTCCCGATCTAGGCACGAGAGTTAGCAAGGTGATGGTTAACTATCCTAGGTTAGGGCATGTCATCAAATTTTTGTTAAAAAGATAAACTCTCAGAGCAAGTTTAGCAGCTTTAAGCCTATATCTATATATGTATGGTTTGTACTTGTGTTTGGGTTCTAGTCGTTGATTGGGGATCTGATTTGGGGTGGTTATGATTTTAGGATAGCTAGGCGACCTGCGACGCGTTCGACTCCCCTGTCTGAAGGTGAGTCGTCCGGAGCTCAGAATGGTGCGGTGATCGAGAGTCTGCGTCAGAGTAGCGAAGCTATGGGCAGACAGTTGGAGGAGGTGCGAGCCCAGATTCAGTCTTTGGTGGCAGTTGTGGCAGGACAGGCTCAGGGTGCGCAAGTTCCTGCTGGGGGGTTAGCTGTCCCTCCTCCCCCTGCACTCGTGAGACCTCCAGTGGTGGTGCCAGCGGAGATGGCCTTCATCTCGCAGTTTCAGAGGCTGAGCCCTCCCACTTATGACGGGAAGGCAGATTTCATGGTTATTGATGATTGGCTGATCTCCATGGAGGAGATGTTTTCGTATTCAGGGATTGCAGGTGACCAGAGGGTGATGCTAGCCACCTATCAGCTTAAAGGATTGGCTAAGAGTTGGTGGCTGAGAGAGAAGGAGAGCTTAGTAGCTGGATGCTCTTGGGAAATGTTTAAGGAGATGTTGTTGAGGAAGTTCTTGCCTTCGGTCGAGCGTGACCGCCTCATGAATGACTTTCTCTAGCTGAAGCAAAGGCAACTCACGGTGGGTGAGTATGAAATAGAATTTAGTAAGTTGAGCCGTTTTGCCCCTGCTTTGGTCAGCGTTGAGGCTGATCGAGTTAAGAGATTTCTTGGTGGTTTGAGGAGCGAAGTGCAGTAGTTGACCAGTGCTTATGGGTCAGTGACTTATGCTGGAGTTGTAGAGGCTGCTCTTAAGGTTGAGGATATTGAAACGGCAAAGAGCAGAGGCCAGTAGATGAGAAAGGACAAGAGAAAGTCTGTGGAGGGGAAGAAGCCCCTAGTACCCGATGCTGTTCCGGGAAAGAGGAGCCGAGTAGTGTGCAGTTTCTGTGGCCGGTCAGGTCATCCTGTTGAGAAATGTTTTAAGAGGTCAGCAGCTCAGAAGAAGGAGCAGGTTCATGCGATCCAGGGTGCTCCTAGTAGAGATGTCTCCTGTTCAGTTTGCAAGCGGTCCGGGCATGATGCGGCCCAGTGTTGGACCAAGGATAGAGTCTGCTTTCAATGTGGGCAGAAGGGTCATATCAAGTCGAGGTGTCCTCAGGTTCAGACAGCTCTTCCTGCAGTTCCGTTGCAGGCTTTAGCTCCACCTCCGTGTGTGGACAAGGGAAAAGGGAAGCTGAACGTGATTTCTTCTGAGGAGGCTCAGACTTCGACCCAGGTTATTTCAGGTTAGCGGTTTGTTGTTTTTCTAGCCTGGTAGTTTCATTTGCTTGTTTGTTGCGGTATTGCTGTGGTAGTTCCTTAGTTTATGTGTTCCTATAAGGAAGTTTAAGGTGAAGAACCGCTGGGCGCGTGTTCTGTTTGACTCCGGCGCTACCCACTCGTTCGTAGCTAGAGCCTTTGTAGAGCGTCATTAGTTGACTCTAGATCATGTTCGGGATTCTTTCGTGTCAAGTTTCCTTCTGGTGAATCTGTGTTGTCAGATTTGGGCATTTTGGATTGCCCGGTTTTGTTGGGGGACTTTCTGGTGAAGGCGAACCTGAAAAAGATTGATCTGGAGGACTTCGATGTCATTTTGGGCATGGACTGGCTCTCTCGGTATGATGCGGTCATTCAGTGCAAAGGAAAGCGCTTGGACTTCATCAGGGACGACGGTCAGCCCAGCAGCGTGTATGCTGATCTGTGTCAGGACTTTCCTGTCATCTCTGCGGTATGTGCTCAGAGATTGTTTCTTTCTGATTGTTGTGTTTGTTTAGTCTCGGCGGTTGGAGCCGCTGTTGGCGTGCCACGCTTGGAAGAGATTCCTATTGTTCGTGGTTTCGCCGATGTTTTTCCTGATGATCTTCATGGTCTTCCTCCTGATCGGGATGTTGAGTTTGTGATCGATTTAGAGCCGAGTACGCGTCCTATTGCTAAGGCGCCGTACCGGATGGCCCCTCGTGAGTTAGAGGAGTTGCGAGTTCAGTTGGATGAGCTGTTAGCTAAGGGGTTTATTAGGCAGAGTTCGTCGCCTTGGGGTGCTCCTATTTTGTTTGTAAAGAAGAAAGATGGGTCGATGCGGCTCTGCATCGACTATAGAGAGTTGAACAAGGTCACTATCAAGAACAGGTACCCTCTGCCGAGGATCGATGATTTATTTGACCAGTTGCGTGGTAGCACGGTGTTCTCCAAGATCGATCTTCATTCTGGTTATCATCAACTCAGGATCCGTGAGGCGGACATTCCACGGACTGCATTTAGGTCGAGGCATGGACACTTTGAGTTTCTGGTAATGTCGTTTGGTCTGACCAACGCACCATCAGCCTTCATGGATATGATGAACCGGGTGTTCAAGGATTTCCTCGACAAGTTCGTTGTGGTCTTCATTGATGATGTGTTAGTTTATTCTCGCAGTGCCGAGGAGCATGAGCAGCATTTGCGTTTGGTCCTATCAGAGTTGAGGAATCACAAGTTATTCGCCAAATTGAGTAAGTGCGAATTTTGGTTGCCTCAGGTTTCTTCTCTAGGCCACATGGTGAATAAGGATGGGATCTCGGTCGATCAAGAAAAGATTGCAGCAGTGATGGATTGGAATAGGCCGATTACTCCTAAGGAGATCAGGAGTTTCTTAGGGTTGGCTGGCTATTACAGAAGATTTGTGGAGGGTTTCTCTTCCCTAGCCGCACCTTTGACCAAGTTGACTCAGAAGAATGTGGCATTTGTTTGGAGCGAAAAGTGCGAGGAGGCTTTTCTGGAGCTAAAGGAGAGATTGTGCACTGCTCCCGTTCTGACCCTGCCTACCGAGGGAGTAGATTATGATGTTTATGTGGATGCTTCGCTTGTAGGTCTGGGATGCGTATTAATGTAAGATGATAAAGTAATTGCCTATGGGCCAAGGCAACTGAAGACTCATGAGAAGAATTATCCCACGCATGACCTCGAGTTTGCAGCGGTTATTTATGCTTTGAAGTTGTGGAGGCACCTACTTTATGGGGCTCAATGCAAGATCTTCACTGACCATAAGAGCCTAAAGTACGTGTTCACGCAGAAGGAGTTGAATCTGCGTCAGCGGCGGTGGCTGGAGTATGTGGCTGATTATGATGTAGAAATCCAGTATCATCCGGGCAAGGCCAACGTGGTGGTCAACGCCCTGAGCCGAAAGACGGGAAAGATCTTTAACCTCACCGCCGATCGTTTAGTGGAGGAGTTCCTCCTTATGGATATTTCAGTAGGATGCTGTAGTTTGCAGAGTGCCTTGTCAGTTGCGGAGCCGTCCTGGATTTCTTTGACTAGGCTGTACAAGAAGGACGATCCTGATCTTATGCACCTCTTCACCAGGACTGAGGAGGGAGAGTTGCCCGACTTTACTATCGATGATGCGGGTACTTTGAAGTACCGCGGCAGGTTTTGCGTTCCCGTTGTCGGGGATATTAGGAGGATGATTTGCAGTGAGGCTCATGGTTCTAGCGTTTCCTACCATCTAGGATCTACGAAGATGTACCGTGACTTAAGGCAAATTTCCTGGTGGTATGGCATGAAAGGAGATATAGCCCGATTTGTTGCTGAGTGTCACACTTGCAAATGTGTGAAGGCTGATCATGGAAGGCCTAGTGGTAAGTTGACTCCGCTAGAGATCCCGACTTGGAAGTGGGAAAGTATATCTATGGATTTCATTACGGGATTACCGAAATCCCGGAGGGGATTTGATTCTGTTTGGGTTATAGTGGATAGATTGACGAAGTGTGCTCACTTCGTACCTTATAAGATTGATTACCCGATGAAGAAGATAGCGGAGTTATACATGAATGAAGTCATCCGACTCCACGGTGTGCCGGTTAGCATCATTTCCGATCGAGACTCCCGGTTTACTTCTCGTTTTTGGCAGAGTCTGTAGGAGGGTTTGGGTACGGATCTGAGGTATTCTACTGCCTACCACCCGCAGACCAATGGGCAGACGGAGAGGGTGAACCAAATTGTTGAGGATATGATCCGGTGCTATATTTTAGACCACGGTGGAGCGTGGGATGAGCGATTGCGACTCATGGAATTTGCCTACAACAACAGTTATCAGGAAAGTTTGCAGATGGCTCCGTTCGAAGCCTTGTATGGGAGGCGCTGTAGGACTCTGTTGTTTTGGGCTGAGGCTGGTGAGAGGCCATTGTTGGGTCCCGATGCGCTTGAGGAAATGGAAGTCGCAGTGAAGCTTATTCGGGAGAAGCTTCATATAGCCCAGGAGAGATATGAAAAGAACGCCAATCGGCGTAGATCTGCTTTGGAGTTTTCCGTTGGGGACCTTGTATTCCTCAAAGTTTCCCCGATGGTAGGTGTTAAGAGATTTGGTAAGAATCGCAAGTTAGACCCAAGGTATGTGGGCCTGTTTGAGATCTTGGAACGGATTGGTGTGTCAGCTTATAGATTGGATTTGCCAGCGAACTTCCCAGGTGTGCATAATGTTTTTCATGTTAGCCAATTGCGGAAGTGTGTGCGCGGCAGTGGGCAGCTCTTGGATGTTGTGCCCCAGTTGGATCCCAACCTCTCTTTTGTTGAGATGTCGGTTCGTATTTTGGACACTCAGGAGCGTGTGCTGCGAAAGAAGTCCATACCGATGGTTAAGGTTCTATGGAAGAATCAGGATTTGGAAAGCGCGACTTGGGAGTTAGAGTCGGCTATGAGGAGGGCTTACGCTCACCTATTTCGTTGATTTAATCGGTATGTTTTCCTTCTTGTAACTCCTATTAGTTGTTTCTCCTTCTTTAGTAGGAGTGTTGTGCGTAAAGTTTTGGGACAAAACTTTCTTTTGGGGGGAGTGACTGTAACGCCCCCGATTTTCCTGCGTTTATTTGTATTCTCGTTGGCGTTACGATGACGCGTTTCCGTGGCTTGTGCCATGTGTGGAGTATGGTTTAGCTCCTTAGAACTGAGTGCCCTGTTTGGTAGCCTGTTGGCAAGATCTCCCTAGCAAGCCGAGTCGTTTTGGGTGACCCGGTGTGGCCTCTCGGGGGGATGTTTGAGTTTGGCTTTATTTGGGTATAACTCGGGTTCTATTCGTCGAAAGTTAATTTCGACTTTGCCGTAGTGTTCGTAGCATGGGTATTTAGCTACGGTGCGAATTTCGTCGAATTCCGAGGTGATTCGGTTTTCGTGTCGTTTGGTGTGTTAATAGTATTTGTGATCAACTAATTAAATTGATTTGGCTGAATATTAAATTCTTGCGGGAGAATTTATTGAGCATTTATTTTCCTTGCTAGTTGGCGGCCGTGTATTGGCTTACCCTTTTTTTTGGTATTCGCTTATTGTAATTAAGCGATTAGGCGTTTTTAAGCGATTAGGCGTTTTTAGGGTTCGGTTTTTAGGCTGAACCGGCGGGTTAGCTTTAGTATAAAAGCTCTGTTTAAGAAGTGACGACCCACTTCTTCTTCTTTTCCTGAGAGAGAAACCGTCGGCTTGTTCTCGGAAGAACAGAGGAGAAAACCGCCCGTCCTGTACCTCCTTCGGTCAGCGATTCCGGGCTTGTTCGTGAACGGAATTCGATTCCGAAAATGGCGTTGGCTTGCTCTCTCCGAGATCTTCGTTTCGACGGTAAGATATTTGATTTTCATGGAGTTTTGATGAGATTTGGGTTTTCGGTTTTGGAGTTTTCCGCCATTAATGGCCGTGAGATTAATTCTAGGTGTCGCGGCTGTTCGTTCCGTGTGAAGAGGAGGAGAGCCGTCTGTGCTTCGCCGAAAGTTGAGGCAAGTGGTATTCTTTCCCTTGCCAAGTTTCTTTTGAATTATTCTTGCTGTATTTGAAATCCCTGTTAGCCCTAGGGTAGAGGCCTTGTTGTTCTCTTTTTCTTGCTAACTATAGGATTTAGTTCTTCCTATTTTGAACCCCCCTACTTGTGCGGTTGGAACCCAACCTTGCCGGCGTGTTGCCGTTTATCTTTGCTCAGATCTTTGCTCTGGTTTGGGTGTAGCCGAGAGGAAGTGTTAGGAGAGGGGGGTGATTTCTTTTCCCGAATTTGCTAAGTGTATTACTCGAGTGGTGGCTTTGAGATACTCGAGTAGTGGGTTAAGATAATCGAGTAGGTGGCTTTGAGATACTCGAGTAGAAGGCATTAACTCGAGTATTAGCCTTGGAGTACCCGAGTAGTAGGTAACTACTCGAGTAGGGGTTTTGGTATACTCGAGTAGTAGGTAACTACTCGAGTAGGGGATTTGAGTTACTCGAGTAGTGGACTCGAGATACTCGAGTAGGTGGTTTGGTTTACTCGAGTAGTAGGCATCTACTCGAGTGCAGGTTTGTAGCTACGCGAGTAGTTGTTTTAGCATACTCGAGTAGTAAGCAACTACTCGAGTAGCGGGTTGGGGTACTCTAGTAGTTGGTAACTACTCGAGTGCTGGTTATGTTTGTATACTCGAGTAGTAGGCGACTACTCGAGTAGAGGGATGAGGTACTCGAGTAGTAGGCGACTACTCGAGTAGAAGGATGAGGTACTCGAGTAGTAGGCGACTACTCGAGTAGAGGGATGAGGTACACGAGTAGTTGGTAACTACTCGAGTGCTGGAATTTGAATACACGAGTAGTAGGCAACTACTCGAGTACTGGAAATTCCCTGCCTTTTTTTTGTCTTAGAATCATTCGACTATCGTCGATTTCTCAATGGAGATCGTCGATCTCGGTTTCTGCATTAGGCCGTTCGACTATCGTCGACCTCCGGTCGACAATCGTCAAGCTCCGTATTACCTTAGTGGGATTGTGGTTAGAGTTTGGTTTTGGCTTTAAGTGAGATTAGCTCACTCAACGCCAAGGTTTAGGTAGGCACTGAGTGGGTCTCACTCAGCGCCTTGTCGTGTTGATTCTTTTCAACACTCTTCCT
This sequence comes from Platanthera zijinensis, assembly GCA_039513925.1. NCBI lineage: Eukaryota > Viridiplantae > Streptophyta > Magnoliopsida > Asparagales > Orchidaceae > Platanthera > Platanthera zijinensis. The sequence goes on from CM077081.1 coordinate 74,100,719, forward strand.
TTACCTTGTTTTTCGTTCCCGAGTGGTTTTCTTATTATATTTCTGGTATTTCCTTGTCGGCCTTTTTCTTTACCTTCTTAAAGGCCGAATCGTGGGTCGTGGTTAGTAGTGGTGGTTTATAGCTCTTCAGGGGGATGGAGTTGTGTGACATAGCCAAGGCCACTCTTGTTTTCGTGCTCCAAGTACGGGCTGGGCATGTGTGGGTGGAAGGTCCCTTGTGCTTTCACGTGTAGACCCTCGAGCTTGTTGACTTGGACTTGGTGAATGGAGGACTGAGTTTGCCTCCGATCCGGTTCCTCGTTGTTTGTTTTTGCTACTACCACTCTCCACAGTTTAGGGTGTTAGAAGTTCCTTCCTTGGTAGCTTGCAGCACTTTTGGCTCTTGGTAGCCTAGTAGGCCCGGCAGGATGTTGTTCCTGAGTTGGGTTGTTGATGTTTTCTTTGCTCATTGTGCTTTTCTTGTTGTCCTGTTTTGGACAGTTGTGACTCTTTCTACTGCATGTTTTTCTGTTACTTCTTCCTTTTGGTTGACTCTTACATGCAGTTGTTTTTACCTTGTTGCTTGCTGAGGTATTCTATTTTCTTTTGGAATACCACAGGTTCTGAGCCGTAGACAGTTGGGTGGCTAGTTTGCAGTGGTGGTGTTGGTGGTCTCTTGGACTTTGGAGTTCCGTTTGCCGTGTTGGTGAGGTAGTTTTTCAGTACTTTCTTACAAACATACATATGTGTTAGTGGGTTCGTGTCAGGTTGTTGGCGCCCACTGGTGGTTGTTGCCCTTGTACTGGATATATTTACTTATGCTGCTACCATTTTCTGGAGATAGTCTACTTGCTTTGAGAAGGATTTATGCTAGGTGGCTAGTTATTTTCAAACCATAATTATTGTTATAAATAAAGCTCATGATTGGCATGTTTCTATAAAACTTAATCACTATTTTCCAAACAACGTATAAAGTCCGTTTTCTTATATATTATATAAATTAAATGTAGGGTCTTGCATAGCATGAGTGGTTCTCTTGGGACCCTTATGCGCTCTTTAGGGTGTAAAACCTAATTAAAGTATTTTTCTTTCCGCAGCGTATAAATATAGTTTTCTTTTGTGGACTAGGTGATCCACTGAACCGAGGGATACGGTCTCTAAAACATAACTGATTTTCTATTCATTAAGCACATGATTTTCTTGCATAGGGATTGTAGTTGGTTTGCCTGAGCGTCAGCAGTTATCCCATGCTTGACGTGGCATCATGGCGCGTATTTTCTCATACTCTGATGTTTCCTAAATTCGGAGAAAATGCGGGTTGTGACAGGTCTCGACACGGGCGTGTCAAGAGGTGACACGGGCGTGTCGAAGGCCGTGTCAAATGTCGTGTGCTGGTTTTCAAATCGGTCGAGACGGTGAATGGGTGACACGGCCAGGCACACGGCCGTGTTGCAACCCGTGTTCGGCCCAGATTTTATGATTTCAGATCTAATCTTGGCCATTCGTTTCCTTGACTTTGGATCCGAAGGTGGGGGGCTGCTCCTGGGTGGTTTTAGCCGGGATTTAGGGTTGGGAATCCTCATTTCCTTTAGCCATTCTCTCTCTAAGAGTTTAGAGAGAAGGGAGAGCAAGGAGGAAGGAGGAGTCCAAGATCCGGCCGCCGGAGGAGCTTCGGAGCTCCGAATCGCGATTCGAGTCCAGATCCGCGGAGGTGACGCCGTTGCGGTGCTTTCCAACCGCATAGTTTTCGATGGCACCGCGGAAGAACGCAAGGGTAACGATTTCTCATCCTTGGGCATCTGAAGCCCTTTTTCCCTTTGCATAGGAAGCCCTCTCTCGCGAGTGAGCGAAGAGTTGGAGCATTCCTTGGGGTAGATATGTAAAGTCCCCCTTGTGTAGAGTTCGTATGCGAAAACGGACATAGGCATTGTGTGTGAAGCCTATCCGGACAAGTAGAGCCGGATCGGTGATGTTGCATTGCATATGAATCGGGGAAGACTCCGGGTGTTTGGGCGTTTTTCGGGTTTTCTACGTGGTAGATTGCATCAGGGAGCCTTGGAGATTAACTCCAAGGTGCACCCGGAAAACTAGGCAAAAGTGAGTTTTGCCAACACGATGGCCGGGGAGCCAACGTGAACATAACCGGGTTATGTGATTGTTGTGGCGAAAATGGGACTCGGTGAGTCTTGACCTGCGCATATGGCTTAAATTGTCGTTGCGATATGAGCACGGGTCAGGCGGAACCGTACCCGATCTATGTCGTTCGGTGGGACCGTTGGAATGGATGAGAGTCTTCGGCGGTCTATGGCTTAAATTGTCGTGACCAAGGCCAAGAAGACAAGATGCTCATATGGTTGGCCGTCCAAGAGGCGGTGGTGGAACGGGAACGTCTATGGCTTGAATTGACGTGACGTTGGCCGGTTCGCCGTGAATGTGCCCTGTGTGCACGAGGTGTGTGGTCGTGCGAGCCTACGCCTGTGATGATGTGTGTTCACACTAATATATTGCCTATACTAATAAAGTGCAGGGAAAGAGCATCGCCGCCCTGATTTTTGGGGGCGGGATCGTTATAATTTGGTCAGCATAGCTGACCGTTGCTTTTGTTTGCCACCGGGTGGTGGTTTGTGCTTGCAGGTGCTGCGGAGCCGAGCGGAAAATAGCGGGCTAAAGCCCATGTTGCGGTGCTGGCCCTCGAAGGCCTAACCCTTTTATGCTTTCCGTTTATTTCATGTATGGCCGGCCTGCGAGCCGAAGTATGTAAGACATGTTTTGTTAAGCTAATATTGTAAGGCCATAAGGCCGGTACTTTTGTATTATTCATTCATATTGTTATTTCTGTAGTGGACATTCTTGCTTGGCAGGGTTCTTGTATTTGTGCAACTTAATAAATTGCTTCCGCTAGAATGACTCTGTGTAGGACGTTGGTGATTGGTTGTATGGTTTCAACGCGTAACTAACCGGTCTGTCCGTAGTATATGGCGTCGGGCCCCGGCCGGACCTACTGCTATATGCTATACGACGGATATGGGTGTTACACGGAACATCGGCTCTGCCCACGCATCTGTCCTCTATCCGTCCCGAATGCGATCCCGAATATCGTCTATGGCCACCATCGATGTCAGATACTCCCTATACAACTCTGGATCATCCTCGGACACTAGGGATGTCTGCATATCTCTGAATGACCGTACTAGCTCCATGGACATAACCTGGGGCCCATCTTCGGAAGTGGCAGCTCTCCGGCTCAACGCGTCGGCCACCATGTTTGCCTTCCCTGGATGGTAGTGCATCTCATACTGATAATCTGCTAAGAACTCCACCCAGCGCCTCTGCCTGATATTCAACTCCTTCTATGTGTCCACGTATTTCAGGTTCTTGTGGTCGGAGTAGATGTCGCAGTGGACTCCATAAAGATAATGGCGCCAGACCTTCAGAGCAAAAACGACCGCTCCCATCTCAAGGTCGTGCACTGGGTAGTTCTTCTCATGGGTCTTCAGCTGGCGGGAGGCATATGCTATGACGTGTCCGTTCTGCATCAGCACTGCTCCCATCCCCTGGTATGATGCATCGGTATACACCTGGAATCCTTCCTTTCCAGATGGAAGGGCCAGAATAGGGGCTGAGATGAGTCGGTCCTTCAGCTCCTAGAAAGTCGCATGGCACTGCGGGGTCCAAACGAAAGGTGCCTCCTTTTTCGTCAAAGACGTGAGTGGGAGGGCAATTTGAGAGAACCCCTCCACGAACTTCCGGTAATACCCGGCAAGTCCCAAGAAACTTCGTACATCGGTGGCTATCTTTAACTGCGGCCAATCACGGACTGCCTGAATCTTTGCCGGATCCACCGCCAACCAGGCTCCGCTGATAATGTGGCCTAGGAAAGCCACCTCCTTCAACCAAAACTGATACTTGCTGAATTTCGCATAAAGGCGATGCTCCCGCAACCTTTCCAAAGTCAGTGCCAGATGCCGAGTGTCCTCCTCCTCCATCCTAGAGTAGATCAGGATGTCGTCTATGAATACTATGACGAACACATCCAGGTAGGCCTCGAAAACCCGGTTCATGAGACTCATGAACGCCGACGGAGCATTCGTGAGCCCGAAGGGCATCATGGTGAACTCATACAGGCCATATCTGCTACTGAAGGCCGTCTTCGGGATATCCTCCTCCTGGATCCGTAGCTGGTAGTATCCTAACCTCAAGTCCAGCTTCGAGAAATAATGGGCTCCCTCCAGCTGGTCGAACAATTCGTCTATCCGTGGGAGTGGGTAGGTATTCCGGACGGTCAGCCTGTTTAGTGCTCGATAATCGATACACAGGCGAAGTGTCCCATCCTTCTTCTTCACGAATAGGACCGGGGCTCCCCATGGCGAGGAACTCGGTCTAACAAATCCTGCCTCAACCAATTCCTGCAACTGAGTCTGAAACTCTGCCAACTCCTTCGGGGCCATCCGATAAGGGGCCCTAGATGCCGGCTTGGCCCCCGACACAAGCTGTATCTGAAAGTTCTGCTCTCGGTGTGGAGGTAGTCCTGGCAGTTTCTCTGGAAATATGTCAGCGAAATCTCGCACCACCGGAATGTCTGTCACTGACTCCTTAACTTTCGCCATCTCAAAAAGAATCTGATAGACCTCCTCTCCCTGCAGATGGGCCTTAACGGCCTGTACCGAAGATAAGAGTATACGAAAGGCAGATCTTATACCTTCGATGACAATGAAAGAGTCCCCGTATCTCACGGTGATCCTCTTTGCCTGGCATTCAATCTGGGCATGGTTCCAGTGCAGCCATACCATGCCCAGGATCAGGTCGTAGTCCGTCAGCTTCAAAATCGTCGCTGGAGCCTCGAATGCCTTTCCACCAATTTCTGCCTCCATATTGCAGTGATCCGTGGTAAGGAGCTCAGATCCATCCGGTAGTCGCACCCTCATCCTCGAGCCTGTGAATCGCTCCACGTCTTCCAGTCCTTCTACGAACGTCTCCGACACAAAGGAGTGAGTAGCTCCAGTATCGAACAGCATGCGGGCTGGCTTGCCACTGATTAAGACTATACCTGGGGTGATTAGATGTCTTAGGGTTCTATAGTGAGTTTTACTTTCCTTGCTAATCTATCTAGTGCGATTCAAAGTTTTAACCATTTAAAGGGAAATTCTATGAAAATAAAGAAGCATTGTGGCGTACCTGCTATGACCTACTCCGGATTCCGAGGCTGCGCAAGGTCCAAAGCATATACCTGCTCTCTTCCCTGTCTACGGTCTCCCTCCCAGTATCCACGACCGCGGCCGCGTCCTCGGCCTCCGTAATGCTGAGCTGGGGGGGCGCCCTGTGGTGCTAGAGGTGGTGCCCCCCTCATGGGGTAGTTCCTCCGAATGTGCCCAATCTGATGACAAAGGAAGCACTCTGGGTGGGGGATACGCCATTCCCCCGGGTCTCAGCATCTCCTGCATCTGAAGAGGTTGAGGGGCCAATATCACCTGTTCCCTCGGCTCCTGCCTCACGTCATGACGAGGCTGGTCCTCTGTCCTCCTCCCCTCTAGTATAGCACCTCGCCGCTGGTCATTTCTACCTCTCCATCCCTGATCCTCTACTGGCCGCTTCCGACCCCAGGTGGCATGCCAATCTGCCTCAATCCTTTTTGCCATCTCCAAAATCCGGGAGATAGGCCCGTCAGATACAAACAACAAAGCCTCCCTCAAGTCCTCCCGCGGGCCCTTATAGAACCTCCTGATATACCCTGCTTCGTCCAGCTGGTAGGAATCTGCGTATCGAGCCAGATGGTCGAACTCCCGATGGTACTCCACCACCGTCCGGGTGCCCAATGTCGTGTCCAACAGCGTCTTCCACCACCTCTTTGCATGGGACTCCAGGCAAGAGACAACCAGAGCCACCCTCTCCTCCCAGGGACACCGTATCCCGGTCAGCATCTCGTACATGATATCCAACCACTCTTCCGTCCGAACTGCCGACTCTGTCCCCAAATAGGACGGGGGAGAAAGACCCCGGAAGATGCTCAGCCAGTTGGTCCCCGGATTTGGCTGCGGGACCGGAACCTGGTGGGCCCTGAAAGCCTCTAGGATGGCAGTCAGAGTCTGTCCCATGTCTGACTGAAGGAAAGGAGTGGGGACCGGTGGGGTTAGTGCAACATCCTGAGCCTATTGAACTCCACCTTGTGGCGTAGGCTGTGCTGGAGGCTGCGTAACAAAAACACATACTGAGAAAACGTTCAAATATTACATAAAGGTGGACAATTTATATGTGATCCCCATATGGGCACACCACTGCTTCCACTGCTTAGTTTGTCCCCAAACTAAACTCGCGCGGGGGTGACCCAGGGTTTGTGGACTGCTACTTTCTTCTGATCGATGTTTTGCTCTGATACCACTTGTAAGACCCCCTTTTTTTCTTTTTAAAACCCGGGGTCTTAGGCCCATTGTCGCCGCTTTGCGGTGACACCTTCACGTCCTGAAGGGTCATCACCACAAGGCGCCGATTCTGCCGGCCAATTCCATCACAGAAAGGTAGCACAATAATTGAAGTAAGAGCAAGTCCACTGAAAGTAAATCACATATATAAAATAAAATCTCCACGAAGGGAGTGTCCACAGAATAACAATAATCAGAGTACTATAAATGCGGGCTTATGCCCGATACATCATGTCCTCACTACAATCTCTCATGCGGAAGCTAAAACAGAAACTACTCAGGGTCGAGACTCACGGCCCCGGCTGTATGAACTCCGGAGCTAGACTGCCCCATCTCCAAGCGCACCGGTCTCTGGGGCCGCTCCTCCATGCTGGGCTCCACAATCCCCTAAATGATGCGGTTCGAAAACCGTTAGTCATAAAGACTAAGCCCTATCATCCCCTACCCCTTCCCCCATGGCTCCTAAGTACCGAGCGGAGAGGAAGAAAGGGAAGGACGTGAAGGTGGAGATTTAATCAAGAAACAAATGGCAGCAGAACTAATCTAGCAATTCTATAATAATATGACAGAAACAAAAAGTAAGAAAGGTGACCTTAACTTATGTGCGAAAGCGCATAAGCCAAGGGATCTTCTGCAAGGCTCCCATCGTATAGAGTGTCCCATACCACTAATACGTTGGGGTGTCGGTTATCAAACAACAGCATGTATATATATTGAAATTAACCTTTGATTTATAAACTTGCCCACACAAGCTTATAGACCAAGGGGTCATTTGCAGGTCCTAACGTATAAGCATCCCATACCACTTATACTTTAGGTGTCAGGGTTAAATGAATCGATTATGCTATGACATGTAAGTGGGTATGATGAAACATGCAAGTGCAACTCACACACCCGACTCTGTGCACACAGACCTTTAGTTCCCCCTTTCGGAGCCGTTACCTCCCAGGATACCTCCGTAGTGGCAGACGGAAGCGGTGGGTTGGGCCTCGCCCACCTCTAAACCAGTAAAGCACTACCGGTCAGACCTATCGTATGCCTCAACGCTTGGTGCACTAAGCGGACGCCTGCATACTCTTGCCGGCTGGCGCACCGGACTTCTGTTGGCAAAGTGCTAACCACACTTGCCGAGTCAGTGTATTGGCGTCGGTGCATCGACCCTCCAATACCGAAGACCCACCACCTTAATTTTCATTCCTTTTTATGCACATGCAAGTTTAATCGTAAACACACAAAAGCCAAGCCGAAGCTCCCCGGACCAAAACGTCCGTCTCCAAACCAACCGAGCCGAAGCTCCCCGGACCATCCCGTCCGTCTCTTAACCAACCGAGCCGAAGCTCTCATCAATCTTCCTGTGCCAATAGTGTTTGTGAAAGGTGCAGCCCTAGTTACTAAGTTACTCTTGTCGGTTTGTTATTACAGTTTACGTTAGCCCAGGACTGCCCCCGGCATACCCCGTGAAGGGCTCTCAAGGGGCACTAGGAAGCAAGACGGCGGCATTACGGCTTGAAGTTCCCTTTCGCAAGGCACTTATTGTTATTGGTTGATCTCCCTTAACCCGATCCCCTTTTAGTTACTTTAGATCTAACCCTAGAGTATTAAGACTCTTCCATTCCCACCGGGGTGGACGATCTTTCGTCGTACCCGAGCACCTCTTATCTCTAGCTACCACTACTTCTCTCTACTCTTCATATCTTCCTATTGTGATTTCCTCCACAATTGTCCACCCAGACAAAATAATTAACTCCAATGACTTTCTCGGATCATGTCCTATTGCAATTCACAAATTTGCTATATGCAGACCGACCTAGACTATATGACGAACTGGTTATGCAATGATTCCAAACTCATCTAAATGCCCTTAATTATTTACTGGAGACTTATCAGGATATAAATGGCCTAAATCCAGAATGTGGTAATTTTCCTAATTTATCTGACATTTAATTAATTTTCCCAAAAATCCCAAGGGCTACCACTTTGAACATGAACTACCCTAAGTTCTCATGCAAGATGTCCAGCAAATTTTATAATAATTAGTAGGTTATCTCAATAGGGTAAATCCAAAGTATCATAATTTTTCTATCATCAAAAGGGCACTAAAACTATTTTAGCAATAATTACTATCTCCCATTATTTATGAACCAAGTACAGAGAATATTCTTCCAAAAATTATAAATAATTTATGACATGCAGATAAAGGCCTAAAATTAGCACTGGCCTAGTTTCATAATTTTTCAGTAATAAAATCATCCCTAAATAATTTTTCAAGCACAGAACCCCTTTTTAACTTTTGTGAAGGAAGTACTTGATGTACTCAACTAAAAATTATATAAAAATTCAGGGGTAATCATTCTGTCCTAAAATATATATTTCCAAGATTTCATGAGATTATCTTGAACAGAAAGGTACAAATAATCAAAATATCAATAGGGGTTAAAATCAACTTTACAAACGAAGTGATGGAAATAAACATCATAAAATTCCAGTAAAATTTCTATAAACTCTACCCACATCAAAACTAACTCTACCCGAGTTTCACAGACTTTAGATAAATATTAGTGATGGAAGGTGGTTAATTAGTATTTTAACCTAAAGCTAAGATTAAGGTTTTGAGGCATCTACTTGTCTCCAAATTCTCCAAGGTTCCATCAAGATGATTATTATCGTGCTAATATCAACTCTATAGAGTTTCAAGGTAATACAAGAGCAATTGCCCCCATATCCTTCACAACCCTCAAAACCCTCCATCTAGGGTTTGAGTTTGGACCCTAGGGTAAACCAACCCTAAACCACACCATTTTCTCCAAGTGGGTTATAATAACCCTTACAAGTCAGTGGTCAAGATATCAGCCTCAGTAGAGGTGATATGACCATTCTAACCTCTCGTGCACTTTTTACTCAAAAATGCCTCACTTTGCCTAGTTAAGAATAGGTGACTCCCTATCCAAAACTCATCCAAATGAGTTCAAAAATTTGTACAGAGTAAAGTTTTATAGCCAGGGACCACTCCCCAAAATTTGGGAGGGTTTGGAGGTCATTTAACTACTTAAATAAATTCCTCTAAGTTTATTAAATTAAAACAAAAACTTTAGGCAAAGTATCTCCAAAAATTCCCATTTTTGGTTTGACTTTAGGTATAGCTAAGGTTAACCCCCTGCCCAAATTTCAGGTCATTTGGACACGGGACGAAGAGTGGGCATCCATTTTATTTTCTACCCAACTCTAGGTATAGCCTCTACTAAAATGGGTTCTGCGGTCAAACCGCTTACCCAAACGAGTTGAAATCAATTTTAAATTAAACTAGACTCAAAGGGCTACAACTTTCGTGACTGGTCATTTTTCCTACTCTAAGTGCCTCGTTTTGCAGCATCAAAATGTGCTCATCTAAGTATATTTTCCTTATAAATTATTTACATAATTTATATATTATAAACAGCTTTTACTGTTCATCTTCTACAGAACCCGAAAACCAGAACACAGAAACTCTTATTTCCTATAGCTCTTTCGCGATCCGTCACCGGTCGCCCGGTCACTTCCCTGGCCTGCCACCACCACCACCACCTCCGTTGAGGCGATGGCTAGCGGTCGGCGGTGGTTTGGCCGCCGGAGGTGGCGGTTTCCGGCGAACTCAAAAATACATTTTTCATGGTTTTCCATGAAAACGAGAGATAGGTCCGGCTCCATTGAGCACGAACTTCCTTTCTAAGAATCCTAAGATCTACCCATGAAAGAAGAAGCAGAGGAGGACCTTGTTCGCGGTTTGGAGGCGAGATGAAAGACGGGGTGCCATGGCGCGGTGGTGGCGTTGCTGAACTTCTCCTGCAGCAAGGTACAAAGATCTGAGTCCATTTGGTCAAGAGTGTAACCTTCTCATCTTGCTCTAAGGGGTCTTTTATAAGTCAGCAAGTGGGGAGGTGAAAGGGTAAAGCCTTAATGGTCATGAAGGCTCCTCTTAATAACCTTTCGGTTACAGTGAAGGGATAAGAAACGGTGGAAGATGAATAGGTGTTTGCCAGGTGGCGATTCCTATTGGACCAACACTTCCTCCTTTATTATATAATTACAGAAGGAAAAACGGCCCGTAATTACTCCTGGTGTAACTTCCCACACCAGCATTTATTACCACGCGTGTTAGAATAATTTCGGGCCTGAACCGTCGTTTCGGTCAATGTCACGGGCGTGACATATAGGTCACGGGCGTGACAGGCCCGGGTGGCCAATTTTGGGGTCGACGATCGTCGAACTGAGATCGACGGTCGTCGAAGGGTGGTCACGCCCTAGGTCACGGGCGTGACACCTTGGTCACGGGCGTGACATGCCCGAATGGCAAATTCTGAGGTCGACGATCGTCGAACTGAGATCGACGGTCGTCGAAGGGTGGTCACACCCTAGGTCACGGGCATGACACCTTGGTCACGGGCGTGACAGGGTCATGAGGCAAATTCCGCACTCGGCGATCGTCGCGCTGAGATCAACGATCACCGAAGGGGGGGTCACGCCCTTGGTCACGGGCGTGACATGCCCGAATGGCAAATTCTGAGGTCGACGATCGTCGAACTGAGATCGACGGTCGTCGAAGGGTGGTCACGCCCTAGGTCACGGGCGTGACACCTTGGTCACGGGCATAACACCTTGGTTACGGGCGTGACAGGGCCGGGTTGAAAATTCTGCGCCTGACGATCGTCTCCCTGAGATCGACGATCGTCGAAGGAGTCACGCCCTAGGTCACGGGCGTGACGGGTCGGTCACGGGCGTGACCAACCCGTGACCCGAAATCTCGGTCGATTTATTTAAATTTTTGGGCTTTCTAGGGTTCTGTCACGACCAACTGACTCCTAGGGATCTAGCCGGAAATGGTATGTTACAGTTGTTCTCAACTCTTCCTCTATGTGTCGACACATCCGTTGTCGACTCTACCTCTGTGTGTCGACACAGCCTCCCGGTGTCGACACAGTTGATGTCGACTGACTATTTCTGTGTGTCGACACTGCCTCCCGGTGTCGACACAATTGATGTCGATAATGCTTTTGTGTGTCGACACAGCTTCCCGGTGTCGACATAAATTCACTGAAGTGTCGACACAGCCATTTCCAAGTGTCGACACAATCTTACTGGAGTGTCGACACAGCTTCCTCAGGTGTCGATACATGGACTTAGAAATTTTTCTTTGCATTTTAGCACATTCTTAACCTGCACTTATAAACTTAAAACAACATCAAATACACCTTGATGTATATCATTGAGCTAAGTTTGACTTGTCCAAATCAGGTACACATTTTCCAATGTACCCAACAATCTCCCCCTATTTGGAGAAGTCATAACCCTTTAGCCAATGATATACACCACTTAGAAAATAAACATGATGATGTACATAAGCATTATATTACAGGGTACTTTATAAACAAAATACATATCATAGTTACATCACAGAATAAAGATGTAAAAGAAAAATGATCACAGAACAATGTTTTGTATATTAACTCAAAAATGCTTGTTACAAGTTGTTTACATTGATTTCTTTAACAAACAAATAATTACATAGTTCTTGGACAAAAAACTAGTAAAGCTTAGACTAAGGCTGGGCTGGCTCCTTGATGACTATTCCTTTTCCAGATTCAATCTTAGCCTGCATAGGAGGTTATGTATCTCTCATGGGCTTCTTGCCTTTCAAATCAGCTTTCTTTTGAGCTTCAGCCATGATCCTTTGTCTTTCAAAATAATGAAAAGGCTTGGGAAAATAGTTGCTAGGCTCCTGAGCATCAAGAGGTAGCTTCCCACTCTTAGCCTTTATCCTGTGTTGAAGTATGGCCTCCTGCCTGGCTTCATACTTTTGTCATTCTTGCTCATTGTACCATTTACCCTTTCATGTACTTGGTCTTTGACAGCTTTCCATGCAGTTAATATGATATTCCTTGATGTGGGGCTCCACTGCTCATAGTCTGGCTTTAGCTCTGCTTGCTCTCTGAATCTCTTCTTTGATAATTGAGCATCTTGCTGAGCTTTGATAACAGTATCTAGCATATCAACCTTTTCAATAATCACATTAATTACTGGTTGTGGAGGGTGGTACATTGACTGAACTTGTTGATGTATCATTTCAAGATCTGCAGGGGGGTAAATAACTTGGGCAACCTCAGGTTGATCACCTTCAAGTAGAGTTGGTTGCACCCCTGACTCAGCCATATTATTATCATCACATAGGGGTGGATATCCCAGAGTGGCTCTAATGTTGTTTGTTACCCATTTGGCATGTTCAGAGCCAGCATATACTAACACCCTCTCCCCCTTTATGACTTCTCTAGCCACATGTTCTCTCAAATCATCTTTCTGAAATCTTATTTGCCCATCCAGATAATTGATTCCATCTTTAAAGAATGGCTTTAACTTTTGAAGCTTGTCAGTAATTAACTTCTCAAATGAAGTGATGACAGTTTTAACTGAATCTAGGGCAGCCTGTAGCTTCTTATCATATTCTTCAATTTCAATAGCCCTTGCAGCAGTCTTTGCAATAACAGTATTCTTAAACTCGGTGACTATCACATTATGTGATTCAGTCAGATTGTCATTCATTCTTATTTGATTTTCAAGGACATAGCCTTGTTTAACAGCAATCTCATCCACTTGCTTCTTTATTTCTGCTTGTTGTTTTGCAAGAAATACCACAGCATTGCCCCCCTTGTGGAAGTAATCTGTCATCTCTTTCTTACTCTGGTTGACCTCAAATCTGATGGACTTAATGTCTTTGGCTAGATCAAATTGAAGAGCCTTATGGCTTTCATCCACATACTTTTCAAGAGCCAATCTTTGCCCATCCATTTTGACTTGTAAATACACCAAAAAATTGTTATAATCAATTGCAGGAGCTGGTTGGGAAGTAGTAGCTTATAAAGCCTGCTTATAGCTTTGGCTTCTCCTCTTGAAAACCATCAATTTTCTTTTCTTGGCCTCCCTGACATATTCATGCTCAGATTCTGAAGAACTTTCAATATTAACTCTCTCTTGAGGAGTGGAAGAAATTTCTTTCTCAGCTTCATGTTGCTCCTCCTCAATATCAACTTGCTCCCCCTCATTCCTTACTTGCTCCCCCTCAAATCTTAGGGTCTCCATTTTATCTGCTGCTCCTTCAAGATCAGGAAACAACTCTTATAGAGTGAATTCTTGTTGAGTGTGAGCAGGAGATAGTACTTTCTCAGCAGTAGTAGTAACTCCAGAAATATCAAGATCAGTTTGAGAAACAATGTCCTCTGATAAATTGATTCTTTCTTCCTCCTGCACTTGTTCAAAATGTGGCTCCCCCTGCAACTATGCAGTAATTGTCTCCCCCTGCACCTATGCAGATATAGTCTCTTCCTGGACTTGGGTAGTCTCAGTCTGATCCTGAGCCTTTTATCTAACTTGCTCTTCATGTTCTTGTGCATCTTCATGACCATGCTCAGAAAGGTCATGTGCTGGTGATTGTGCTACTGTCTCCACTTCAGGTATGTCCTTTGAGAGGACCCTATCCCATCTTGAGAATAACCTTATGTCCATTCTCCTCATGTGATTTATCTTTGATCCAGGAATCTGTTGCATCACCTCTGGAATTATTCCAGCCAGGTACAGACTCATGATCCTAGCCAAGTTTGGCTTCTTGATTCCTTCTTTTATCTTATCAAACAGTACTGCAGACCAATTGGTTTGAATCTTAAAGATTACCCTTGTCATCAGGCTGAACATGTAGGCTGATATCCTATCATGGCCACCTGGTTTACATAAGATCACTTTTCCTACAATTTCAGACAGGAATTTCCCTTGATGATTCATGCCTTTTCTGTTGATGGCAGCTCCTATCTTGAAGGTTGGATCCAATCCACACCATTGAAGCACCTCACTGGTCTTTGAGGCTGGGACCTCTTCCTCATCATGTATTCTAAGAAGATGGAGAATCTTGCTCAACCTCTTCTAAGACAGCTTGACCTTTTCTCCATGTACAGTGGATTTGATCTTCAATCCTGTTGAGTCCATTGATACAGCAGTGTAGAACTCGAATACTTCTTTCTTTCATATCTTTGTAGGTTCAGAGACAAGATATTCTAATCCGTTGTCTGCAAGAAGAGAAATGACTTGTTTGATCTCCATTGCGGCATCGTCGAATGCATGCCTAACCAACTCATATCCTTCATTGATGTAGTCTTCAACCTTGGGCGCCATTGGAATGAAGAGAAAGCTTGGTTGGAGAGAAGAGAGATTATCGACACAAGGTTTTTGTCTCGAAACCCTAGTGAGCGTGTCGACAGAATATGTTCTTGACCTATTTATACCCTTCTAATCAAAGAAGGTCAAAAGGCGGGCAAAAACTATCTAAAAGTGGTGACACTGTTGAAAAGTGTCGACACAAACTTCTATTGTCTCGACCACGGCGCTGACTACTATGTGTCGACACCAATTGATGATATGTCGACACTGGAGATACTTAGTAGTTCATCAGAAATTCTGTGTCGACTCTTAGTACAAGTGTCGACACAAAATCTGTAAGTGTCGACACCATTACTATGGTTGTTTCGACACTACATTTCTGGATGTGTCGACTCTTTGTCCCTTAGGTGTCGACACTTTTACTCTATGTCGACACAATTTCCCTGAATTGTCGACATAACTTCTTTGTGTCGACACTTTATTACTGAATGTGTCGACACCAATTTACTTAGCCAATTTTTGGTAAACTAACCTATGGTCAGCATTCCTAATTCAATTTTAAATATATTGAATTTAGTTTCATCCAGAGGCTTAGTAAATACATCTGCAATTTGATAATCAGTTTTAACAAATTCTAATGAGATGTCTTCTTTTTCTACATGTTCTCTAAGTAAATGATATTTTATCTCTATATGCTTAGTCCTACTATGTGAAACGGGATTGTTTGCAATAGAAATGGCACTTTTAGAATCACACAATAAAGGTGTTCTACTTACTTGAATACCATAGTCCCTTAGCTGATGCTGAATCCACAACAGTTGTGCACAGCAACTTCTTGCTGTCACATATTCAGACTCAGCTGTGGATATTACAACACTAGTCTCTTCTTACTGCTCCAGGATATCAATCTTCCTCCCAAGAATTGGCATGTACTTGTAGTACTTTTTCTATCTTCTCTACAGCCTGTAAAATCTGCATCTGAATAACCTGTTAGTAGAAAATCTCCATTCCTAGGGTACCAAAGGCCTAGATTAGGTGTGCCCTTTAGATATCTCAAAATCCTATTGACTGTAGTATAATGTGATTCTTTAGGGCATGCTTGGTACCTTGCATAGACACATGTAGCATACATAATGTCTGGTCTACTAGCAGTGAGATATAATAGAGAGTCAATTATTCCTCTATACAAAGACTCATCTACAGGTTTACCTGCATCATCTTTGCATATAGGCATACTTGTTCTCATAGGAGTTCTCATATTGGACGATGATTCCATACCATACTTCTTAATTAACTCCTTGGTGAACTTGGACTGGGATATGGACAATCCATCATCAGTCTGTCTTACTTGGAGTCCCAAGAAGAACTTAAGTTCCCTCATACTGCTCATTTCAAACTTCCCTTACATAAGTTTGGCAAACTTCTTGCAAAGGTTGTTCTTCGTAGACCCAAAAATTATGTCATCTACATAGATCTGAACTAAGATTATCTTACCTTTAGATTCCCTTAGGAATAGAGTTTTGTCTATTTTACCTCTTGAGAATTTGTTCGCAATAAGGAAAGTAAACAGGGTCTTATACCAAGCCCTTGGGGCTTGCTTTAACCCATACAATGCTTTCCTAAATTTATAGACATAACCAGGTTTAAGAGAATCTACAAAACCTAATGGCTGCTCTATATAGACTTCTTCTTTTAGATCACCATTCAGGAATGCTGATTTCACATCTATTTTGTATACCTTGAAGCCTTGATATACAGTATAGGCAAGGAATATCCTGATTGCTTCTAGTCTTGCTACTAGGGCAAATGTTTGATCAAAGTTTATTCCCTCTTCCTGTCTGTATACTTTAGCAACCAATCTTGCTTTATTCTTCACAATAACTCCATTCTCATCCAACTTGTTCCTAAAAATCCACTTTGTATCAATGATATTGTGGTCTTTTGGTTTAGGAACTAACTCCCAGACCTTGCATCTTCTAAACTGATTAAGCTCCTCTTGCATAGCATTAATCCAGTATTGGTCTTGGATAGCTTCTTCAAATTTCTTTGGCTCTAGTTGAGATAGAAAACTTGAGTGCAGGACTGTATTAAGATTTCTACTTCTAGTTTGCACTCCATGTCTTGGATCACCAATTATCTGATTTGTTAGATGATCCTTTAGATTTCTTGCAATTGGAGGTAAACTTCCTTCTAGCTGAACACCTCCAGTTTCTTCATTATGCTGCACCTCTTGGTTGTCATCAGCTTCTAGAGAGTCTTGTACTCCCCCTGGACAGTAGCCATAATTTTCCAATTCTCCATCTGCAGTTGAGCCTTCTGTAATGGAAACCTTGTCCATTCTATTGCTTATACCTGTTATACTGCATGAACTACAAGGCAACTCATTGTTGATTAATCTAGTTTCATCAAATACAATATGTACAGATTCTTCTACAACCTGGGTAATCAAGTTGTAGACCCTATAAGCCTTACTTTTGTTGTTGTACCCAACAAATATCCCATCTTGGGATTTGGCAGCAAACTAAGTTAGATAAGACTTGTCATTGTTATGGATATAACACTTGCAACCAAAGATTCTAAAGTAGGACAGATTTGGTTTTCTACCTTTCATGATCTCATAGGGTGTCTTTTGTGGCTTTTGGTAATAGAGGCCCTATTGATCACATGACATGCAATACTAACTGCCTCAGCCAATAAATATTCTGGGAGAGAAGTGTCACTCAATAGAGTTCTACCAGCCTTAATTAATGTTCTATTCTTTCTTTCAGCAATACCATTTTGCTGTGGTGTTCTAGGTCAGGAGAATTCTTGAAAAATCTCAAACTCTTCACACAATCTTGTCATACTTTCAGCTTGAAAATCAGTGTCATGGTCACTTCTGATTTTGACCACTGTACTGTCCAGTTCATTCTGAATTTGTTTGACAAAACTATGTAAAACACTTGGGGTTTCTGATTTTTGTCTCAGAAAGAACACCCAGGAATATCTAGAATAGTCATCTGCCACCACAAAAGTGTAGACCTTCCTACCTAGACTATGAACTGGTATAGGACCAAAAAAATCCATATGTAAGAGGTATAGACACCTCACTGAATCCTTGTTTTCAAGGCTATGAAAGGAGGATTTTGTCTGCTTGCCCTTTTGACAAGCTGAACATATCCCTTCCTTTATACACTTAACTTGAGGACCATTCCTCACTAACTCTTTGCTGAAGAGTTGGCCAATTGTTTTGTAGTTAAGATGGGCCAGCCCCTTGTGCCATTTGACACAATGAGAGGCTTTCTCATCAGCTACAAGACAAATAGGAGAACCTTTGTTCTCACACTCAAAATTGAGACAATAAACATTTCTTTTTCTATACCCAGTCAATATGACCTTTTGATCACTTGACCTTTTGATATGACATCCATTCTTAACAAATGAAATGTCATATCCTAGATCACTCAGCTGACTTATGCTTATCAGGTTGTGTTTCAAACCTTTTACATAAGACACTTGAGTGATGGTAATTTGGTTTGAAGAAATGTTACCAAATCCTTTGATGATTCCTCTTTCAGATCCACCAAAGATTACTTTAGGCCCATCCTTGATAGGTGAATACTCCTTCAGTAGCCCCTTTGTCCAGTCATGTTCCTGGAACATCCACTGTCCAAGTATCATATAGGGGCATAACAACTTGGACTTTCCTGCAATAAAGAATTACTTTCCCTTAGAACCCAAGTAAGTCTTGGGTCCTTGGTTCAAGTTAGCACCATTCATATCAAAACTACAAGCAGCTCTTCTAACTGGTAGACTGTTGTTCTTCCTGACACTTATGTTATGCAAGCAGTCTATGGCAAAATGGCTTGTCTTACCACAGCACCAGCATTCATACTTGTTGTATCTAGGTCTAGATACATTTTTGGCAGAAAAATTTATGTTCTGTGCTGGTGCTGCTGCAGCTACACCCACTGGTTTCTTATAACCATGGGGTTTATGAACATGGGTTGACTTATTAGCATTAACACCCTTGTTATTCAGAACATCAGTCTTATTGTGACCGTTAATGTATTCAAGATCATATTTGTTAGAAGGCACTTGTACCTTTCTAAACATTACAGGCACTTTAAAATTTACTGTCTGGACTGGTGCTTTGCCTTTTCTCTTGAATTGGACAGCCCTGGTGTTACCTTTAAAGCCTAATCCTGCCTTACCCTTTTGAGCCACAAACTCATCTATTAAGGGTAAGACTGATTTTGGCTTAGAGTAACTAGTCACCAAATCTTTCTCCTTTTGAAGTCTGACTTCCAGACTTCTGATTACATCATTTTTATATGTAATTGTACCCATCTGAATAAAAGTAATTATTTTCAGCTTGGCAACCTCATTCATTTTTTGATACAATTCTTTCTCTAAACCAGATGCAGCCATCTTAAGATCTGCAATTTCCTTAGCCTGAGTTTTGGCCAGGTTCTTGCTTTTCTTTAGAGCCTGCAATAAGTCCCCATATTCATCTATCAACTGATGAATATCTCCTTCAGATTCAGATCCATCCTCATCACTTGATGTAGATGAATCTGACTCTGAACCAGTACTGTAATCAAAAATTCTAGAATTACTTTGTACGTTACTGGGACCAGGATGATCCTGGCACTTGTTATCTTCTGATTCAGCCATCAGTCTCATGCACTGATGGTCTTCTTGTTCATAGATGGAGTTCAGCAATTGCATAAACTCATCTTCTTCACTAGCTGCATACAGTCCAATGTATGCTTCAGCTTCAGATTTTGATTCTGAGGAGGATTGATCTGTAAGACTCTTCTCCTTCTTAGCAACAAAGGATTTCTCCTTCTTGCCCTTTTGTTGAGTCTTCTTTCTGTCTGCTGACTCCTTCCTCTTTTCTGGACACTCAGCAACCACATGTCCAGGTCTATTGCAGCAATAGCAAACAATTTTTGATGTTGTAGCTTTGTTGGGCTTAGACCTGCTCTTTTCCTTTCTTGATGATTTTCTCTTTTGATAGTAGTCATCAACTGGTTGTGATGTGGAGGGCCTTGACTTCCACTGCTTCTTCTTCAAGAACCTCTGAAACTGTCTTGTGAAGGCAGTAAAATCTGCATCTGAATCACTGCTATCTGAGTTCTGATTGTCTGAATTCTCTGAGATAACTTCAGCAACTTCCTTAGGAGGTGGTGGAGAAATCCTTCTATTCTTTCTAGTGGCTTCAACCTTGAAGGCCACAGACCTTTCTCTATGCTCTCCTTTTGTATTTCTTTCTTCCTCCTTCTTAGCCATTGTTGCATTTCATATGATAGCAACATTCCAAATAAGGTTGGAGGAGAAATGTCTGCTAGTTTAGCCACTTCTCTAATGGCACAAATCTTGGTATCCCAATCCTTTGTCAAGGATCTTAGGAATTTGTCATTCTGCTCATATGTGTTGAAGAGAAGGTTGGGTCCGGCGTTCCTTCACTTGACCCGTGGCGCTTTGCTACTTATATAAAAAATTAAGTAGCGCCCTCTCCAATAGTCCGGGCTTTTGGTGCAGTTGGGTATACGCTTGATCCTTCAATTGGTATCAAAGCGAGGTTGACTGACTGAATAGGCTAACACCTAAGTCACAAGATCCTGATAGATACCAAAGTTTATAGATATTCACTTTCACTATCATGGCCCAGTCCAAGGATTATTCTAGCACCAGACCTCCAGCATGCAACTTAGCCAAGTTCAGCATCTGGAAGGCAAGGATCAAATTATATATAAACTCTATTGATGAAAGTATCTTTGCTTCTATTTTGATAGGACCACCAAGAGCACCTACTGCTACTACTGCCTCATCATCATCTGATATGAGTGCAGTGCCTCCTCCAGACTACAATGATGAGTACAAAAAGGCAAAGATAGCAGATGCCAAGGCAATGAACATTCTTGCTCAGACAATGTCTGATGAAGTATTCCAGAAGGTTGCTGACTGCTCCTCAATAAAAGCTATGTGGGATACACTGAACTAGATTGTAGCTGGTTCAGCTGATGAAAGGAAGGACAGAAGGTCCAACCTTATCTCACAGTATGAGAATTTCAAGAAAATTGATGTTGAATCAGTTGAAGCTATGTACACAAGGCTCAGCTCAATCATCAATGAGCTTAGGACCCTTGATAAGGATATTTCATTGACAGAGGTCAATGATAAGATTCTTATGTGCTTCCCTAGCACATGGGATCTAAGGATCTGGCCTATCAAGGAGGCCAGAAGCACAAATGAAATTTCAATAGAAGACCTTCTCGGCAAGCTCTAGTCTTTTGAGCAAGTGCTGAAGTCCAGGGAAGCTGAAGCTGAAGCAAAGACCCCAACTCCTACAAGAAAAGAGCAAACCCTTGCTCTCAAAGCTGCTGACATTTCTGAAGGCAGCCAGTCCAATGAGGAACTGATGGCATTATTTGCCAAAAGGTTTCTCAAGATGGGAAGGAAGGAATTCAGAAAGAAATCTTCAAAGTATGAAGATAAACCAAGGTATGATCGTACCCCCTCTAAAGAAATAATCTGTTATGGTTGCAGGAAGCCTGGACATATTCTTCCAGATTGTCCAGAGGAAAAGAACAAAGATAAAAGAAAAGACAAGGATCGGCATAGGAAGCATTCCAAGCCATCCTCCTACAAGAACAAAAAGAAGGAGAGAGGCTTTGTTGCTGAAACCTGGAGCGATTCTGATGAGGAAACCTCTTCCTCAAGCTCCAGTGAGGATGAAGAAGAAAAGAAGGCAAAGGAAGTTTGCCTGATGGCAATTGATGCCTGCAGCAATCACTCAGCTGCAGAGAATTTAGATTCAGATGAAGAGATGCCAACAGAAGATGAGGTATTATCTTCTTATGACTTTATATCTGCTGAATTTAAATCTGATTTTAAATCTTTATGTCTAGATTTAATTAGTTCTGAAAAAGAAATAAAAGAACTTAGAATTAAACTAGCTGAATCTGAATTGATTGTTAATGAAAACATTAAGTTAAAGGAAGATCTCACTAATTCTAGTGAAGAAATTAAATTTCTTAAGAATGAGTTAGCTAAATCCAAAAGGTTAGAAGAGTCTCTGAATGGTAGAAGCCTTAAGTTGCTTGAAATAACCAGCATGTCTAACACTAGGTCAGGCAATAACAAATTAGGCTTAGGAGCATCTTCTAGTGAGCCCCCAATCATTCTTAAAAATCAACTTTCAACTCCAGTGAATTTTATTTCATCTAGTGGAATAAAAAACACTGATCAAGTCAATCAAGTAAATAGAGCTTTAAATAAAGCTAAAAGAGAGAAAAGAAAATAGAAATTTAAGGAATTACAAAGGGCGTCGAACGCTACTCGACGATCGCAGACCCAATGGTCGAACGAAGATCGACGATCTGGGTACCAATCGTCGAACGCCGATCGACGCTTTCAACAAGAATTTCAAAATTCAAACCAGAATGTTAGAAACCCGAATATGAATAGAAACCCTAGGTTCATTGACCCATCATCAGCATGGAGAATCCCACCTAGGAGATCTTACCCGCTAGGTTATCACCCTCAGCCTGCTTATTCATTTATTTCCAGTTTTTCTTATGTGAAAAACAAGGGACCCAAGGTTACCTGGGTCCACAATGTTTAAATTGATTTATTTGCAGGTGAAGACCTATCCTATCACTCAAAATAAGTGGTATTTGGATAGTGGTTGCTCCAAGCACATGACAGGAAATAAAGAACATCTATCAAGGTTCAAGGCAAAGCTTGGCCCAAAGGTAATCTTTGGAGATTCAAGCTGTGGTCAAACTGAAGGCTATGGCAGGATGACAATTGGAGCTGTTACATTCAAGAGAGTTGCTTATGTGACTGGACTGAAGCATAATTTAATTTCAGTAATTCAGTTATGTGATGCTGGATACCAGGTATCATTCTCTAACTCTCTTTGTAATATTACTTTAAATAATAGTATTGTATTAGTAGGCATTAGACAAGGCAACATTTATTTAGTAGATTTTAATTCAACTCACTCTGAAATCTGCTTGTTTAATAAAGTAACCAATAACAATACTCTATGGCATAAAAGGCTTAGTCATGTTAACCTCAAGAATATATCTAGGTTATCTAAACACAACCTTGTTAGAGGCTTACCTTCTTGCCCCTATAAGAAGGAGAGCCTATGCAAGGCTTGTCAACTAGGCAAGCAAACCAAGAACTCATTTAAATCAGTAAATAAAAGTGATTCTCCTAGAATCCTGTATTT
The DNA here is from genome assembly GCA_039513925.1 of Platanthera zijinensis. Classification (NCBI taxonomy): domain Eukaryota; kingdom Viridiplantae; phylum Streptophyta; class Magnoliopsida; order Asparagales; family Orchidaceae; genus Platanthera; species Platanthera zijinensis. The sequence continues at coordinate 74,123,516 of CM077081.1, forward strand.
ATTACATTTGGACCTATTTGGCCCAATAAATGTACAGAGTTTAGGAGGGAAGTATTACACCCTAGTCATTGTAGATGACTTTTCAAGGTTCACTTGGGTGTTCTTTTTGAGAACTAAGGCTGATAACTTCAAAGCCCTTACAGATTTTCTATTATGTATGCAGACTGAGTACTCTACTCATGTGGCCTTGATCAGAAGTGATCATGGTACTGAGTTTGACTCTCTTCTCATGCAAGAATTCTGTGAGAGAGAAGGTATCAAGCATAGCTTCTCAGCTCCTAGAACTCCCCAACAAAATGGGGTAGTTGAAAAGAAAAACAGAACACTAATTGAAGCTGCTGGCACATTGTTGGCAGATGCTAATATGCCTCTTTCCTATTGGGCAGAAGCTGTTAGTACAGCCAACTATGTCTTGAATAGAAGTCTGATACACAAACTTAAGTGTAAAACTCCTTATGAGTTACTTAAAGGAAAGAAACCTAAAATAAATTTTTTTAGAGTTTTTGGCTGTATTGTTTATATTCATAATAACAATAAAGAATATCTTAGAAAGTTTGAAGCAAAGGCTTCAATGGGAATTTTTCTTGGATATTCCCAAGTAAGCAAAGCTTATAGGGTTTTTAATAAATCATCTTCTAAAATTGAAGAGTCTGTTCATGTATCCTTTGATGAATCCCAAATGTTTTACAGGAGAAGGAAACTTCCCCTTCCTCAAGTTCATTACAGGTACAAGAATCTACCAAAGATGTCACTCAAGAAATCCTCCATCTTTCAACTCTTCATATCACTGAATCAGACAGTGATGAAGACATTGCAGATGTTGTTGATGTACCACCAATAGTAGATCAAATTCTTCCTGAGGAATTAATCCCAACTATTGCTGAAGATCACATCCCACCTGCTGATGTTGTCACTCTTAGAGATCACCCTACATCTCAAGTGATAGGAGACATATCAGCTGGTGTTCAAACAAGACATCAGTTAAGACAGGATGTGATGCATGCTTGTTTCCTCTCACAGATTGAGCCCCTCACCATTAAAGATGCTGAGCTAGATCCCCATTGGATCATTACTATGCAAGAGGAACTCAATCAGTTTGAGAGATGTAAAGTATGGACTTTGGTTCCAAGACCTAAAGGCCAACTGATCATAGGCACCAAGTGGGTGTATAGAAACAAGTTGGATGCAAATGGAATCATTGTAAGGAATAAAGCTAGACTTGTAGCTCAGGGCTACAGACAGGAGGAAGGCATAGATTATGACCAAACCTTTGCTCCTGTTGCAAGGCTAGAGGTAATAAGGATCTTCTTAGCCTATGCAGCCTATATGAAGTTTAAGGTTTTTCAGATGGATGTCAAAAGTGCTTTTCTAAATGGTGAGCTAAAGGAAGAGGTGTTTGTTGAACAGCCACCCGGTTTTGTTTCTTCAACTCAGCCCTCACATGTATTCAAGTTGCAGAAAGCTCTTTATGGACTAAAATAAGCACCAAGAGCCTGGTATGAGACTCTAGCTAGTTTCCTGTTAGAGCACAACTTTGTTAGGGGAGTAGTTGATAGAACCCTCTTCGTTAAGCACCACAAGGACACAATCCTGTTAGTTCAAGTGTATGTAGATGACATTATTTTTGGTTCCACTGATCCCAAACTATGCAAAAAGTTCTCCAACTTAATGCATTCTAAGTTTGAGATGAGTAGTATGGGTGAGCTGTCTTACTTTCTTGGTCTCCAAGTAAAGCAAGATGCTGATGGCATCTTCATCTCCCAATCCAAATATGCCAAGGAATTGGTAAAGAAGTTTGGGATGGCAGATGCTTCAGCAATGCATACACCTATGGCTACTAATGTAGTTATTGATTCTGATGATCAGGGAAAGCCTGTTGATCAAAAGAATTATAGGGCAATTGTTGGTTCCCTATTGTATTTAACTGCAAGTAGGCCAGACATAATGTTTGTTACATGCCTTTGTGCTAGATTTCAGGTCAACCCCAAGGAATCTCATCTGATTCTTCTCAAGAGAATCTTGAGATACCTGAAGGGATGTCCAAATCTAGGACTTTGGTACCCAGCTGAGTCAAAATTTGAATTAATTGGATATTCTGATTCTGATTATGCTGGTTGTCGAGTTGACAGGAAAAGTACCTCAGGAACTTGTCAGTTCCTGGGAGAGAGATTGGTCTCTTGGTTCTGTAAGAAGCAGGCCTCTATCTCAACTTCAACTGCAGAAACTGAATATATAGCAGCTGCTAGTTGTTGTTCACAGATCCTGTGGATACAAAATAAACTTTTGGATTATGGGTACTCACACAAGAACACTAAAATCATGCGTGACAGTACAAGTGCTATCTCTATTGCACAAAATCCAATGCATCACTCTTGAACGAAGCACATTGAGATTAGACACCATTTCCTGAGAGATTGTGTGGAAAAGAACAAGATCAGCCTTGAGTTCATATCCACAGACCTTCAGAGAGGTGATATATTCACCAAGCCCTTAGATGAACAGAAGCATCTGTTCTTTTTAGTTCAACTAGGCATGATTAATGGAAAAGACTAAGTGTGACGTCTGCCTTGTTGAAACTTGTTCGAAGATAGTCGAACGAAGTTTGACGATAGTCGAGCGGATCAAGCCTATCGTCGACCTATGGTTGAAGATAGCTTATCTGCTTGAAGATCGTCGACCGGCGTTCGAAGATAGTCGAACAGGTCGAGCTTATCGTCGATCTATGGTTGACGACAGCTTGCTGCTTGTGAAGACAGAAATATTCGAACGATTGATCGACTACTCTGCTTCAGGACCGATCGTCGAACGATCGTTCGACCATCGTCTCCAGTATCTTTTAAGTAGATCAACGATCGCTGTATTAATATAAAGCCGATGGTCGACCTAGGTTAAGAGATAGTTGCTCTTATCGTCGACGGAAAGCGTCTTTTCGCATTCCGTCTTCCCGCTTGCTCTTTGTCTCGCGTTTTCTGCCGCTCCGTCCTCGCCGTCTCTCCCTCGTCTTCTACAGCGTTTTCGATGGTGATTGCTCCAGCGCTTCTTGCAGTAGTGAAGTTTGATGCCGGTTTCAGCGTAGATTTCGACGCCTTCAGCTGCTGCGAACCAGGAATAGTGGAGATTCTGAATCTGTGCAGAGATCAAGGATTAGATAAACTCATGTCCTACAGAATAAAGATAAACACTCAAGAGATCAAAGAGTGGGCCTTCACTTCATCTTCTACTGATGATTCGATGACTGGAACAATTAGCGGAGAAGAGGTAATATTGACTCCCGCTATTCTGACTGAAATTTTTGGATTGATTAATGGTGAAGAAGAGTATGAGCAAGATGCTTCTGAGTTCGGAAGAATGTTAACTGAGCTGGGACATGCCGAAGGCATTCCCTCCAAGCTGCTCAAAGTGAATTTCCCGTTTAAGATCAAGTTTCTTGCGGAAATTGTTAATAAAGTCCTACTGGGAAAGCACTCCGCCCACGACAATATTACAAGGCAGCAATTTGCACTAATGTGTGCAATTGTTAATAAGAAGCAGATAAACTGGGCAGGCGTTCTCTTTGATTTGATAAGGAAAAAGAATGGAAAGAAAGAAGTTACCCTAGGAAGGGTAGTTGGAATTTTACTGAAGGAGAAATTCCCCCACCTACTTGGGTCAGCCGCCACCTCCATCAACGCAAGCAAGAAGATGGATCCATCGTTATTCGCCAAATGGAAAAGGACCTTCCTGAAGCCCGCTCCCGCAGGGGTTGCTCCAGTTACTTCTGAGAGCACCAGGACTATCGCAGTCACTCCCCCCTTCTAGCAGCTGGCTCAGCAAATTTATCTCTTCCATCTTCTTCATCAGTTTTGCCATCTACTTCAGTTGAAGTTCCTTCAACATCAATTGAAGTACGACATTCTGCCTCTCCTCCTGCATCTCCTCTCCCGACTCATCTTGCTGGGATTTCTCATCCCAGTTTTGATTTGTTGGTGTCTGAAATTTCTACCCCAGTTCGCTCTCCAATTCCCTCTCCTAATCACATTGATCATCCTCCATCTCCAGTTCCATCTCCAGTTCCATCTCCAGCTCATTCTCCAGCTCATCTTGCATATACCATCCCTACTGTTCTTCCATCTTCTGAAATTCCATCATCATCATCTTCTTTTGAAATAACTCCAGCTTTTATTTCTAGCATTGTGGAGTTAATTACCCCCTCAATCAAAACTATGATTGATGAGGCAATTGCTCCCCTTGCTTCCTCTATCTCCTCTCTAACTGCTGCTATTCTGAAACTCTCTAAGTCTGCTGAGCCCTCTTCTTCTAGGGGCCTGGTTTCAGTTTCTACTGAAATCAGGCAGGGGGAGATGCTTGATGAAGACGTCTCTGAGCAGCCCTTGGCCTCTCCTCCAGCAGTTCATCTTGCAGTAGTAGAGAAAGCTATAGAAGATTCAGCTCCTCCTTCTTTATCTGAACAAGAAATTTCTGATGTAGTATTGAAATCTGAGTTCATTGTTAAAGCTTGTTTAGAAGAGAGTTCTACTCCCTTGGTTGCCCTATACCTAGAAGGAATCATCACCTCCTTTCTAGATGAATTGTGGGAGTTAGGACATGCTGTGGTCGATTCTGAAGGTATTCCCTTTACTTACTTTTTAGACTTGTTAACTGATATGATAGTTTGGGAATATCTGGAAGGCATGATTAGATGTCATTTAGAACAATTTTATTCATAATACTACAGATAAATTGGAAGAAGTTTTAGATGCTCAAGAACCTGTTATCCAAATTGCTCTAGAAGTTCAACCAGAACCAGCAGTTCAAGTTTCTGAAGTTGTTTAGCCAGAAGTTCAAGCAGAACTGGTCACTATGACAGTCTCTGAGATTCAAGAATCAGCTGTAGATGCCCAGATTGAAAAATCTACTATATGGGATGATTCCCCAGGCTTGGATTTAGATGCTCTATTGGCACAGGATGTCATAGAAGAAGAACGAGAAAGAGCTGCTCAAAAGGAAAAAGAAAGAGCTATAAAAGATGTTATTGACCCATATGATCTACCTATCTCTTCTAATTCTGAAGATGAGATCGACTCTGATGAGTCTGCTGAGACTAAAAGAAAAAGGATTGCTAAGAAGAAAAGAAAAGTTGTTGCTCCTCCTCCTGCTAATCCAGACAATGATACACCATATTATATATTGAAAGGGATTGATCCAAAGTCAAAAGACTTCCAGCATTGGATGTTATTCTCTAAGAACCAGCAAAAGCAAAGGAAAAAAGTCAAAGAGGTATGACTCTCCTGTTCCTAGATGGAATCCTAGAGGTCCTCCTCCTCCACCTCCCGGTGCAGGAGCCTCAGGAAACTTATCTTCTAAACCTGCTTCTCAATCTGAAAGATCAAATCCATCTCAATCTGCTCAAAGGAGAAGTTCGCAAGGATTTCAAGGTAAAAGTCAAACTGGACATCAAAGACCTGATGCTGTTAAAGAACAAGTTAAGGAGGTAGTGTATCAAAGACCAACCTTCTCTCCTCCTCAGTCTAAAGAAATCAAAAGCTCAATCTCTAAGCCAGATCTTTCTGTGAAGGATGCTCCAAAAGGTAAGCAATTTATTTTTATCTGAAAATTCTAGCAAGAACTTTGCTAAGTCTGCTCCCTCTTGTTATCTAGTTAATCAGGATAAAGAACCAGTTGACTCATCTTCTGAGAATGTTTATGAAAGCCCAGAGCTTGATCCTAACTTTAGGATGGCTCGTTTTCTTGAACTGGTTGGAGCAGCACAAATTAAGAAAGCAAAAGCAGAAGGAAAGGACACTGCAGGCTTGACCACAATGTCTAAATTCAGAATGAATGAGCTAGACAAGTTCCAGGTTAGACCTGAGATATTTGACCCTTCAAAGTATATGGAAAAGCATCCTAAGGCAGTGGATCCAAGGACAACAGAATTGAAAATTATTGGAGAACAAGACCTAAAGTTATCGAAAAAAGAAGCTCTAGATCCCTCTAGAAAAATTACTTTTGTTTCTAGCTCTTCTAATCCTAAGCCTGACTCTTAAGCTCTTTATTTTTTTCATTGATTGACAGTTAATTTCTTATCTGATTGATTGATGATATTTGCTTAGTTGTTTCTCTTTATGCATTTTATGTTACTTTCAGTAATTAGTTTTGTATGTTTTAATTGTTGAGAGACTTAACTCAAATAGGGGGAGATTGTTGGAACCCTAGGTTTTGATTTGAGTTCAGTCCTCTCTTTCTGTCTCTTGACCCAAGTTTTATCTATGGTCAAAGGTTAGTTGATAGGTTAGATTCTCTAGTTGTGTAGAATTGCCTTTCTAGATGAATATTTGGTTAAGTAGTTTTTCGCTCGACTATAGTCGAACGTCGCTCGACTATCATTTATAGGCTGATCGACGATCGTCTATCAGTTTGTCGACGTTCTGTCTGCGTTGATAGCTCGACTATCTGTTGATAGGTCGACTATCTGTTTGATTTGGTAGTTCGACTATCTGTCCTGATAGTTCAACTATCTGATAGCTCGACTATCTGTTGATAGGTCGACTATCTGTTGTCTTTGATAGTTCGACTATCTGCCCTGATAGTTCAACTATCTGATAGCTCGACTATCTATTGATAGGTCGACTATCTGTCCGCTTTGATAGCTCGACTATCTGTTGATAGGTCGACTATCTGTGTTGCTTTGATAGTTCGACTATCTGTTGATAGGTCGACTATCTGCGTTGCTTTGATAGTTCGACTATCTGCTTGGATAGTTCAACTATCTGATAGTTCGACTATCTGTTGATAGGTCGACTATCTGTGTTGCTTTGATAGGTCGACTATCTGTTGATAGGTCGACTATCTGTTTTCTGTGATAGGTCGACTATTTGCTTGATAGGTCGACTATCTGTTTTGTTTGGTAGTTCGACTATCTGTCCGGATAGATCGACTATCTGATAGCTCGACTATCTGTTCTGATAGGTCGACTATCTGCTGAGGTATTTCGACTATTTCCTTTGATAATTCGACTATCTGGATCGTTCGACTATCTGCCTGATAGGTCGACGATCTCCGTGTGTCGGTCGACGATCTCCGAAGGTCGTTCGATGTTTTGCTGTATGTTTTAAATAGTTTTGTCATCTTCTGTGATGTGACTAATTTCATAATTATTTTGGCATATTTTATAAAAGATTACCTGAGTAAATTGTGATAACACTTCCATGCAATATCTATTCTATTCTTTATGCATGAGCTAATCTTTTCTGACAAAGTTGTTTGTCTTATAGCTGAGATATGATTTCTGCCAGGCTGTCCTTTATAGCCGTTAGACTCAAAAAGTCTTCCTTGGCTGTAAAGAGTCTTCTCTGATGTGACTTTCTCTTATATTATTTCATCAGAAGTAGTTGCAGCTTCTTAGAAAGCTTTATCCTATTATAGGATATCTGTCTGATGTATTTTTTGTTTTGCTTTATGCTTTTTGCAGCCCAGCTTGCAGAGTTCAGAAGAAGACAAGATTCAAACTCAAGTAAGAGTCGTTGCTGCTGCTGCTATATAAAGACCTTCTTGAGGAAAGAAATGAACTAGTCCACATAGCAAAAATCAAGTTCATCCAAGAAAAAGGAATTCAAAAGCTAACAGTAGCATTCAAGCTTAAGAACTTACAGTCTCCAAACTGCTCTCAGCACATTCACATCTAACTGAGAAGAAGTTCAAGTTCTTCTCTCTTCTTCATCCTGAGTTCTCCTGCTTACAGGAAGATCTTCACTCAGAGCCTTTTGAAGAAGAAGAAGAAGATAGCTGTCTGAAGAAGAAAATCTTATTTCATATTATTTATCTTCTTGTAGCTTTTTCCTTCAGAAATTTCTGAAGTCTTTCTGCACTGAAGCAAGACTTCACCTGGACATTCTTTTAGCCAGGGGGAGCCTTGATTCTTTTAGAGCTTTCTAGCTCAGTGCAAGTTATTGTGCTTCTCTAATCTATTGTAAAATAGAGAAGACACCTTAACCTCCTTTCCCCCTCTGTACAGGGTTATTACTCCCTTCAAAAGTATCCCTTGGTGGCAGGGCACCTGATCAAAAACCTGTGTTGGTTTTTAGACACTTGATCAAAAGTCTAAAGGGTTTCTTGATCTACCTGAAGCAGATCTTGTTGGTGGCAGGGCACCTGATCAAAAACCTGAGTGGATTCCTACCTTGTTGGTAGAAGAGTGGACGTACCCATGTTGTTTGGGGAACCACTATAAATTCCTTGTGTCGTCTGGATTGCTTTGTTTAATTACTTGCATTGTGGCTGTGACTAGATCTTAACTAGGTTTGCTAGTTGTTGTTTAGGTTTCCAAGCCTTAACTTTAATTACAGTTGGCTGTCTTTTTGTGCACAACACTTGTGTTAGGCTTTAAGGTTTAAATCTCAAATATCTATTACCTTCATTCCGCATTTAACTCCAAGGGAGTTGAGTAGAAAGTCAACTTTGCCAGTGCAATTTTTGATTACTCTATTCACCCCCCCCCCCCCCTCTAGAGTAGTATCTATCCCTTATCTTTCACCTTCCATAGGACATCAGTTCATTCACTATCCTATAGAATTTCTTGTAGCATTCAGATATGCTACCATACTTCCCTTGTCTGAAACTCTCATATTCTTGATTGAGCATAGACTATCTGTCTTGTCTATCTTTTTTAGAACCCTCTATGTAGACAATCAAAGTGTCCCACATTTCCTTGGAGGTTTTGTAGTGAATCAAATTTTGGAAAGTAGAATCATCTATGGCACTCACTATGATATTCTGAGCTCTTTTATCCATAGTTGCCAGTATAATCTCATCCTTAGTCATTTCAGAAAAATCTTTAGGAGTTCTTTGATTTGCATCTAGAACAGACACATTCATTGGGATATATGGACCTTCTTTTACTGTGATATATATCCTTGGGTCAGAGGCCTCCATAAACAACCTAACCCTTTCTTTCCAGATTCCAAAAATCTCTTTCCTGCAGATGGGTAATTTCATTGACCCTAGTTCCTTGTGATACTCTCCAGAACCCATTTTATTGATTCTTGATTTTGCCTTAGGGATCTAACTCAGACTGTTGAGTCCTACTCAGACTGTTAAGTCCTTCTTTGAGTAACCTCCCTCTGATGCCACTTGATAGTTTTACTTTCAAGACTACCTAAACACCTAGAGGAGGGGTGAATAGGTACTTTTTCTTATTTTAACTTAAGGCAGAATATAACTACAGTTCCTTGAGTAAATCAGTTATTTCTACAGCTAACACAGTACAAAAATCACAATCATACACACATCACAGATTGCACACAGATTTATAGTGGTTCCCCAAGGTATGGGTACATCCACTTCCCCCTTCATCTATCTAGCAGTGTGCTAGATTTGGCCTAACTTCTTCCTTTATCTCAGATCCTCAGATCCTACAGCTTAGAACCCTGAAAGGTTCCTACAACTCAGGCTAACAGCCCTACCTCAGCCTTGCCACAAGGCCTACAACTCAGAGAATAAATTCTCCTACAACTCAGGCTAACAGCCCTACCTCAGCCTTGCCACAAGGCCTACAACTCAGAGAATACCTTATCCTACAACTCAGGCACAAACAGCCCTACCACTCAGAGATCAAAATCTCCTACACTCAGTCTTTATAACACAGGCTTACAACTCAGATCTATGAATAGATCCTACAGAATTTGATAAGGAATTTTATAATATCTTACCCCTGTTGAGAGAGAAGGGATAAGAACTTTCTTGATCAGTTTCTTGAAGAGGCTGATGGTTAAAATCAACTTGATCTTAGATTTCTTCAAAGCTTCTTGAATCTCAACTAGTTGGGTTGATTTCCTTTGAATATAACTGACTGACAGCTTCCTCCTTAGATTCCAGAAATAGATCTGAATCTTCTTGACAGATTAGTTCAGTATCTGCTTCTTGAGAGACAATTGATTGTCTCCTTCTTGACTTCAAATAGATGGATCTCTCTCTCTCCAAACCTCTTGAAGATACTTCTGAATTCTTGATTGAATTCAACTTAGACTGAATCTGAGTGGATGATCACTTCAGAATGTCTTCTTAGATCTTCTCACGAAGATCTTCTTCTATGCCTTGCACTTTCTTGATCAGAGATCTTTCTCACAATAGTTGTGTTTTTGTGTCAATAATGAATCATTAATTAATTGTTAATTCCTTCTTCTGAATCCATCTATATATAGACTTCATCCATGGTAACCGGCTGATCCGGTTTATAACTAACTTCTGACAAGTCTGACAGCTTCAGTAAACCTGTTGTAACTCACAGCTGTCAAGTCATCAAACAGATCTTGAGCCTTTGTCTTTGTCAGCAAAGCGTCGAGACTGCCTGTCAGAAAGTGTCGAGACCATCTGTCAATATGTGTCGACATAAGTGATTTAAGTGCCGACACAGACTTTGGTGGTGTCGACATAGCTGCCTTGATGTCAACACAGCTTCTTGACACTGCAAATTGAGAATGTGTCGACACTAATTATTTGTGTCGACACAAACACTTCACCATTCATCAGCAATCAACTTGGTATAGACTCAGTTGTGTGTCGACACAAGTCTTGTGTGTCGACACAGTTGATGTAGACTCAGAACATAGCGTGTGTCGACACTGCCTCCAGGTGTCGACACAGTTGTGGTCGACTCTGCCTCTGTGTGTCGACACAGCCGTTGTCGACTCTGCCTCTGTGTGTCGACACAGCCTCCCGATATCGACACAGTTGTTGTCGACTGACTATTTCTGTGTGTCGACACTGCCTCCCGGTGTCGACACAATTGATGTCGACAATGCTTTTGTGTGTCTACACAGCTTCCCGGTGTCGACATATATTCACTGAAGTGTCGGCACAGCCATTTCCAAGTGTCGACACAATCTTACTGGAGTGTCGATACAGCTTCCTCGGGTGTCGACACATGGACTTAGAAATTTTTCTTTGCATTTTAGCACATTCTTAACCTGCATATATAAACTTAAAACAACATCAAATACACCTTAATGTATATCATTGAGCTAAGTTTGACTTGTCCAAATCAGGTACACATTTTCTAATGTACCCAACAGGAATCTTGCCGCAACAAATTTCTACCGTATCCTCAAGGCTCGCTATGCAACATCACCGAGTCGGACTAACTTCCGCGACTACGGCTTCACCCACAATGCCTCATCCGCTAACGAAGCGGATCTCTAATGCAAAATCATGCTGGGGACGGACACAATCGACCCGGAGGTTCCTCTTGAACCATGGCAACCCAAACCCCTCTCATTTGAGAGATCTGGAGCCCAAAGATGAAAAGAAATGATGTAAAGCGTGCATCCTACAACCAAGAGGAGAAGTGTCGTTACCTTGCGACCCCTCTTCCTAGCCATGGAGAAACTTGGTCGGATGAACACCACCGCAACGCTCCCTCCTTTGCGAATCTGGACTCTGCTCGCGAAACGGGGCTCTGAAGCTTCACCGGTAGCCGGAGTTGATCTCCTTCTTCCTCCTAGCTCTCCCCTCTCTCTAAGGCTTTAGAAAGAGGAAGAAGATGAAGAAGTGAGGGTTTTAAAACCCTATTTCGGCCTTAAGCCTAGCAAAGACCAACCTCCACCCTTGGATCCCCAAATAAGGAAACGAACGGCCACGATTTGCCCTGAAAATAAACTTCCTGGGCCGAACACGGGTTGTGACACGCCCGTGTCCTAGGCCATGTTCTCTTACTCACCGTCAAACCAGAAATCCCGAACAAGACACGTCTTATGACACGGCCTCGGACACGCCCGTGTCTCAGGTGACACGCTCGTGTCTCAAGTGACATGCCCGTGTCACGGCCCGTGTCCCCCAAACGACACAGGACCGAAATGTCCCGAGAGGTAAACAGCCATGTGACACGCCCGTGTCACATGTCGTGTACTAAACACGCCAAGGGACATGCCCGTATCCCTGGCTGTGTGCCCTCACTCAACGCTAGAAATCTTTGAGTGCTCGACATGCCCTGGGACACGCCCGTGTCCCAGACCGTGTGCTCACTCAACGATACCGAAAAATCATTGAGTGCTCGATACGCCCTGGGACACGCCCGTGTCCCAGGTGACACGCCTGTGTCTCAGGTGACATGCCCGTGTCATGGTCCATGTTCTCACTCAATGATCGTCGACAAAGAAATCGTCGATCCCGAGCACAACATGCTCTATGACACGCCCGTGTCACAGGCCGTGTCAGCCTACCCAGAACTCATCTTGGCCAAAACAACGCCATTGGTTCCTCTTCCAAATTTTGGGGTGTTACAATTCCTCCCCCTTAAAAGAATTTCGTCCCGAAATTTTAGCTATAGAAGGTAAATAAACTTAAACGGTACCTGAATAGAAAAGCTCGAGGTACTCCTCAAGCATGGCCTGCTCTTGTTCCAATGATAGCTCCTCGCGGCCACAGTTGTCCCAACGAACCTTTACGAGTTTAACATTCTTGTTTCGCAATTGTCGAACCTCCTAATCTTCTATCCCGATTGGACGAACTCACGTCCTCAAGTCCTCCTCTATTGGCACCGCTGCCGGTTCGATCACCACGCTGGCCTCTATCAAAGCTTTCCTCAAGACGGAGACATGGAAGACATCGTATAATCCACTCAGCTCTGTGGATAAAGCCAACCGTTACGCTGCTTCTCCCACCCGTCCTATAATCTCGAACGGTCCCAAAAACCTCGGACTCAACTTCTTGAGTCGGCGAATCTGTGAAACGCCTTTGAACGGCTTGATCTTTAGATAAACCCAGTCGCCCACCGCGAACTCCACATTCATGTGGCGTGCGTTAAAATATTTCGCTTGCCGATCTTGAGCTACCTTCATGCGCTCTTGAATGGTTCGCACCAGCTCACTAGCGTCGGCTACCACTTCTTTCCCCAACAGCTGGTGTCTCCCGCCTCTGTCAAGGACATCGGTGTTCGACACCGCCTCCCATACAAAGCTTCGTATGGTGCCATCTTGATACTTGTTTGGTAACTATTATTATAAGCGAACTCTATCATGAAGAGATAATCCTCCCACTTCTTGCCGAAGTCGAGAGTACACATCCTCAGCATATCCTCCATAGTACGGTTCGTTCTCTCGGACTGCCCGTTAGTCTAAGGATGGAAGGCCATATTGAACTTGAGTTTCGTGCCCAGGCTTTTCTGCACCAACCTCCAATACTTAGACGTGAAACGTCCGTCACGATCACTAACTATGCTCTTTGGAATCCCTTGTAGTCGCACAATGTTACGAACGTACAATTCCACCAACTTTTCCACGTTGTCCTCCTTCCGATTTGGGATGAAGTGTGCCACTTTGGTCAAGCGGTCCACGATCACCCAAATGGCGTCGTTGCCCTGTTGCGATCTAGGCAACCCATGCACAAAATCCATGGAGATGCCATCGAATTTCCACTCTGGGATAGGAAGAGGCTTCAAGAACCCGCCTGGCTTCTAACACTCGGCCTTCACTAAGGCACAGGTTTGGCACCGACTCACACACAAAGCTACATCCCGCTTCAGACTAGGCCACCAATAGGATTTCTTCATATCCAAGTACATCTTTGTACTACCCGGGTGAATGGAGTACTTTGTGAAGCGGGCCTCAAACATCAACTCCTCCCGGAGCTTGCCGAACTACGGTACACAAATCCTTCCGCCCTTCCTCAGAATCCCATCAATCATCTCCCAGGCGCTGCCCTCGCCATTTTGATCTTCCTCCACGTATGGTTGGAACTCCGTATCCAAACGGGTTGCCTCCTGAATACGATCGCACAAATCATTCTGCATTTCAATCCAGTTTAGCCGAGCCACGCTAGACTCGCCTCTGGCTACACATTCCATACCGAGGGACTCCCAATCCCGCCTCAATTGCTCATCATGAGCTTCGATCCAATTTCCTTGCCCCGAGTATTTTCTACTCAAAGCATCAGCCACCACATTGGCTTTGTCTAGCGTGTATTGAATCGCCACTTCGTAGTCCCCAAGGAACTCGACCCACTTGCGCTGTCGCATATTTAAGTCCTTCTGATCTAGAAGATACTTCAAACTTTTGTGGTCCGTGAAGATCTCCACTTTCGCACCATACATGTAGTGCCGCCACAATTTTAGCGCAAAGATTACCGCCGCTAATTCCAAATCGTGGACGGGGTAGTTTTTCTCATGCGGCTTCAACTTCCTAGACCCAAAGGCGATCACGCTGCCATGCTGCACTAGAACGCACCCTAAACCGCATCCGGATGCGTCGCTGAAAATCTGAAATCCTTCAGTCCCCTTCGGTAGACTTAGGATTGGCGCTGTCATCAGCCTTTCCTTCAGGGTATCAAAAGTCTGATTGTACTCTTGAGTCCACACGAACTTCTGATCCTTGCGAGTTAGTGAAGTGAGGGGTAGAGCTATCTGCGAAAAGTTTTCCACAAACCTTCGATAGTACCCGGCTAGTCCAAGAAAAATCCGGACATCCGCCACGGTCCTCAAAACTGGCCACTCCCTGATGGCTTCTACTTTCATTGGATCTACTGTCACCCCATCCATACTGATTACATGGCCCAAAAACGCCACTTTCTCCAACCAGAAATCGCACTTGGAGAACTTTGCATAGAGCTGGTTCTCTCTCAACACTTACAACACTATTCTCAAGTGGGACTCGTGCTCCGCTTCTGACTTGGAATAAACCAAAATGTCATCAATGAAGACGACTACAAACAAGTCCAAATATTTGCGAAAGACTCGGTTTATCAGATCCATGAATACAGATGGTGCGTTCGTCAGCCCGAACGACATCACCGAAAATTCAAAGCGACCATACCTTGTGCCAAATGCAGTCTTGGGTATGTCTTCGTCTCGAATTCGTAACTGATAGTAGACTGACTTCAAGTCCAACATGGAATACACCACCGACCCCACCAACTGGTCGAACAGATCGTATATCTGGGGAATCGGGTATTTATTCTTGATAGTCAGTTTGTTCAACTCTCGGTAGTCTATGCACAACCGCATACTACCGTCCTTCTTCTTTATGAACAACACCGGCGCACTCCACGGTGAAGAGTTGGGCCTGATATACCCCTGCTCCAAAAGCTCCTGCAACTGAACTTTAAGTTCGGCCAATTCCTTTGATGTCATTCAAAAGGGAGGACGTGATACTGGTCTAGCCTCTGGCACTAGTTCGATAGAGAAATCGATCTCCCGCCAAGGAGGCGCTCCCGACAGCTCCTTGGTAAACACGTCTTCGAACTCTGCCACTACGGGTACTTCTCCAAGAGATAACCTGGAAAGGCTAACCTCCAACAGTGCTACTAAGGAAATACCTCCTTGGTTAACTGCCCGTACTAATTGCATGGCCGAAAAAAGGGAATAGGCTACCCCATGAAGACCCTCAAACTTGACTTCTGCTTGCCCCATACCCCTCAGGGTTACCACCTTGGACATACAATCGATACTGGCACGCTGCTCCGCTAGCCAATCCATCCCCAAAATTACACCAAACTCGAACAACGGTAAGATTGTCGCCACCAACATGAAGTCGACTCCATGTATACTCCAACAAATACGCCCTTTAGCCCTGGTAGTCATAGATGACCCATTGGGCATGCGCAGTTTCAACTCTGAGTCCATTGAGAAAGACTCAACTTTGATCCTCCGGATAAAGCTTTCCGCAAGGAAGGAGTGCGATGCTCCCGTATCAAAGAGTAACCTAGCGGGGCGCCCGGAAACTATCACAAAGCCTAAATACATGCAACAAACATAAATGGCTTGAAAGACAGAAGATCTAAGGTGCAGGTTGAACTCTCATACCTGTCACCACATCGGGTTGACGGATGGCTTCCTATTGCCCAAGGATATAGGCCCTTGGCTGCACTGGTTGAAATCGAGAAGCACTCGACTCTGCCATCTTCCCTTTTTTTGCGGCGCTGGGGCCGGAGCGCACAGTCTGCTCCTGCCTTGGCTATTGCTCAGCACTCCCTTGAGTACAAAATCTCGCTATGTGTCCTGGCTTGCCACAATTATAGCACATCTGAGGTCCCTTAGAGCGTGACCCTCCGGAAGGCCAATTACTTTGCTCGCACGACTTGTATGGGTGAGGCTTCTTCTTCCATCTGCTCCCTTCCGACTTCCTGTGGGACTGAGAAGGCTTTCCTTCCCCCTGCTTGGGTGTGAAACCCTTTCGGCACTAGGATCGCTCCATGTCACTTTCCAAAATCCTGGCTGCCTCAACCAGTTCGTTGAAACCCGCGCGTTTCATAGATATGATGGGCTGTCGCAGATTCTCCCTCAATCCGTGATAGAAGAGATTGTCTCTCTCCTCATCATCTGCCATGGTTGTCCCCGCATACCGGCCCAAGCGAGTGAATTCTTGAACATACTCGTCCATGGTCTTATCTCGCTGCACCAAGTGCAGGAACTGTCTCTGGAGGGCTAACCTTGTTGATGCGGGAATGTACTTCTTCAGGAAAGCATTCCCAAACTCATCAATGGACGGTGTACGTCCAGGAAACTGTCGGCCGATGTGGCTCGACCACCATAACTTGGCGTCCCCTTCCAACATGAAGGATGCAAACTCTGCTTTCTTCTTGACTGGCGTCTCGGCCACCCTCAAAAGCTCCTGAATCCGAGCCCACCAATCTTCTGCATCTGAAGGCGTGCCGATTCCCTTAAAGGTTGGAGGGTGGAAGCTCAGAAAATACTTCATTTGTCGCTCCCCATGTCCGACAATCACCCTTTCGGCCAGCGGCTCTGCTCGCCTGGCTTCCTCACCTGGCACGGCCGTTGGCATATCCGGGGTAGCAGGAGTTGCTACCTGAGCAACGGGGGCTGCTACTTGTGCTGCCGCTGTGGCTTGGGCCGCCACCATCACTTCCGTAAGCATGCGGCAAAAGTCGGCAGGGGTCACCCCCATGCCTAAAGGACCCTGCGTCGTAGCGCTACTCGCCGAGAGCTCTTCTCCTGGCCTCGACGTCCCCGCCTCATTGCTTGTACTCTTAACACAAGCAAAGAAAAACACATATTAGTCTCTAATCGCAAAACTCAAACACAGGGACACTCATGATCCCGCAATACTCCTATGTGGATAACTTCTTATACGTGACTCGATTTTGACTTTCGACCACGAATTCTCTCCTCGGAACACCTAACCTCCCTCTAATACCAAAATGTAACGCCTCCCCTGTAATGACCGTATAACATGGGTCCGGCCGGGGCCCCACAACATACAGGCGCCACAGCTTCAGCATTATAAGATAATATAGTCTCCTATTCTCAAAACTCAGAACAAACACAGCGGACAAATAAACCAAACAACTATAAGTTATCCACCAAAACAGGAGTATCAAATGGCCTTAAGGCCTTACACAAGAATCCAAGCACAAAGACCATAAAGTCAAACAACAACGTGCAAAGCACTCCTAAGCTACCTCGGCGTGCAAGCCAGACAATGTCTAAGCAAGATTCATAAAATCATCGCAAGCAAACTATAAACATACAGCAACACTTCATGAGGCTTAGGGCTTCTCGCCCGGCGCACTGGCTCCTGCTTGCGATCCTTGCCCTGTAGAGATTTGAAGTAACGTGGGTCAGCAAAGGCTGACCTCTACTGTGTAACCAACACATCTCCTCTCGGCCGCCCCTAACGGACCCCGGGGTACCCCTCCAACCTGCAAGTTAGCCATTCGTATACCAAATGTAATAATATAATAAGCTTTTAAAAACAGGTTTGGATGTCTCATACAGCATACACGCTTTCTATGTTTTGAACAAAGTGAAGGGGCCTACTATACAACATGAATGCAAACTCGGGCTTCGCCCAAGGCATCCTATCTTGTATGCATCTAACACACCATCAAACAACTGGGTACTACCGTTTCCCCATTGGCTTAAAGACGCAAAACAAAAGGGAGCTACCATGTCCCTAACGGCCCAAACACCGCCATACAGAAAACATGCAAAAGCCCCACCCGCATACAGGTCTCAAACCCCGGGCTTGCCTGCAAATTCTTACTTCTCACGTCAGGAATTCCGTCTCACACACAAACCGATTCTAAGAACCCTTGCTGGACCCCACCCGCTCATGGCCTCATTGCCCGGGCTTGCCCTACGCTCGACATTCTCGTCAGTCACACGGAAGGGGACTAGTCTCGCCGGGACACTCTCCCCATATGACTTGCATGTCACGGGATAGCCAGCCGGCCACAGAGATATAGCCACGCCTTAGCACAGCACAACCATATAATTTCCCACCCTAATCCGCCAAATTTACTGTATCGATCCCATGCTCCAAGGAAAACATCTACCGCCAAAATGTAGCTAACCTTGTCCGGTTCCGACTACGAGTACTCACTCGAGAAAAGGGGAAAAACTCATACAACACAACGGCATCTTGCCGCAACAGATTTCTACTGAATCCTCAAGGCTCGCTATAGAACATCACCGAGTCGGACTAACGGCCGCGACTACAGCTTCACCCACAATGCCTAATCCGCTAACGGAGCGGATCTCTAATGCAAAATCATGCTGGGGACGGACACAATCGACCCGGAGGTTCCTCTTGAACCATGGCAACCCAAACCCCTCTCATTTGAGAGATCTGGAGCCCAAAGATGAAAAGAAATGATGTAAAGCGTGCATCCTACAACCAAGAGGAGAAGTGTCGTTACCTTGCGACCCCTCTTCCTAGCCATGGAGAAACTTGGTCGGATGAACACCACCGCAACGCTCCCTCCTTTGCGAATCTGGACTCTGCTCGCGAAACGGGGCTCCGAAGCTTCACCGGTAGCCAGAGTTGATCTCCTTCTTCCTCCTAGCTCTCCCCTCTCTCTAAGGCTTTAGAAAGAGGAAGAAGATGAAGAAGTGAGGGTTTAAAAACCCTATTTCGGCTTTAAGCCTAGCAAATACCAACCTCCACCCTTGGATCCCCAAAGAAGGAAACGAACGACCACGATTTTCCCTGAAAATAAACTTTCTGGGCCGAACACGAGTTGTGACACGCCCGTGTCCTAGGTCATGTTTTCTTACTCGCCGTCAAACTAGAAATCCCGAACAAGACACGGCCTATGACACGGCCTCGGACACGCCCGTGTCTCAGGTGACACGCCCGTGTCAAGGCCCGTGTCATGGCCTGTGTCCCCCAAACGACACAGGAACGAAACGTCCCGAGAGGTGCACGGCCATGTGACATGCCTGTGTCACATGTCGTCTACTAAACACGCCCAGGGACATGCCTGTGTCCCTGGCCGTGTGCCCTCACTCAACGCTAGAAATCGTTGAGTGCTCGACACGCCCTAAGACACACCCGTGTCCCAGACCTTGTGCTCACTCAACGACATCGAAAAATCATTGAGTGCTCGACACGCCCTGGGACACGCCCGTATCCCAGGTGATACGCCTGTGTCTCAGGTGACACGCCCGTGTCATGGCCCGTGTTCTCACTCAATGATCGTCGACCAAGAAATTGTCGATCCCGAGCACAACACGCCTTGTGACACGCCCGTGTAACAGGCCGTGTCAGCCTACCCAGAACTCATCTTGGCCAAAACAACGTCATTGGTTCCTCTTCCAAATTTTGGGGTGTTACACACTTAAACTCAACTGCTTGTATTATTTCTAATAAAGAAAAATAAGTTGTTTTAATGGGAAATAGACAAGGAAACATATATATAGTTAATTTTCTATCTGTCAATTAAGATATCTGCTTACTTAACATTATAAGTAATCTGAATGATTTATGGCATAAAAGACTAGGGCATGTTAATATGAAAAACATTACTAGGCTATCTAAAGACAACCTTGTGAGAGGTTTACCTCTTGGCCCCTACAAGAAGGAAGGCCTCTGTAGGGCTTGTCAACTAGGAAAGCAAACTAAATCTAGCTTTAAATCAGTAAATAAAAGTGATTCACCTAGGATATTATACTTGCTACACATGGATCTCTTTGGACCCATAGCTGTACAAAACCTGGGTGGGAAATCCTACACCTTAGTCATAGTGGATGACTTCTCAAGGTTCACTTGGGTGTTCTTTCTGAGATCTAAGTCAGATACCTTTAAGGTTCTTACAAATTTTCTCAAGACCATACAGATTGAGTACTCTACTCATGTTGCATTGATCAGAAGTAATCATGGTACAGAGTTTGAGTCTCTTCTTATAAATGAGTTCTGTGAGAAGGAAGGTATCAGGCACTGCTTCTCAGCTCCAAGAACTCCCCAACAAAATGGGGTAGCTGAAAGAAAAAATAGGACACTGATTGAAGCTGCAGGAACATTACTTGCAGATACTTACATGCCCCTATCTTTTTGTACACTAATGTACTAAACAGAAGCCTGATACATAAACTAAAGAATAGGACTCCCTATGAATTACTTAAGGGGAAGAAACCTAAAATCACTTATTTTAAAGTATTTGGCTGTGTATGTTATATACATAATAATGACAAGAGATACATTAGAAAGTTTGAAGCTAAGGCAGAAGAGGGAATTTTTCTAGGATATTCCCAAGTAAGCAAATCTTATAGGGTATTTAATAAATCATCCATGAAAATTGAGGAATCAGTTCATGTTACATTTGATGAAGCTAACATGTTTTACAAGGAGAAAAACATTTGTACCAGTAGTACTTTGCACGTATCAAATTTGTGTGAAAATTTGGATGATCTAGACCTTACCCCAAAGGCTGAATCACATCCTCCTCCACAATCAGTAGTAGAAGCTGATAGTGATGAAGAAACTATGGAAGCAGTTCAACTTCCTTCGATAGTTGATGCAATTCCACAAGAGGAATTAAATCCAATAACTGTTGTTGAACCAACTCCACCTAATGATCTTATCACACTTAGAGATCATCCTAGATCCCAAGTGATTGGAGACATAACAGCAGGTGTACAGACAAGGCATCAACTCAACCAAGACTTGATGCATGCCTGTTTCCTCTCTCAAGTTGAACCTCAAACCATAAAAGATGCTGAGCAAGATCCCCACTGGATCACTACTATGCAAGAGGAACTCAACCAGTTTGAGAGATTTAGAGTTTTGGATTTGGTTCCAAGACCCCAAGACTACCCAGTTATTGGAACCAAATGGGTATACAAGAAACAACTTGGATGCCCAAGGTGTAATTGTTTGAAACAAGGCCAGGCTTGTTGCTTAAGGTTATAGGAAAGAAGAGGGAATAGAATATGACCAAACATTTGCACCAGTTGCAAGATTAGAGGCAATTAAAATATTTCTTGCTTATGTTTCCCATAAGAAGTTCAAAGTCTATCAGATGGATGTGAAGAGTTCCTTTTTGAATGGAGTGCTAAAGGAAGAGGTTTATGTTTAACAACCTCCAGGTTTCATCTCTCCAACTCATCCTTATCATGTTTTTAAATTGCATAAAGTCCTCTATGGTCTAAAGCAAGCTCCAAGAGCTTGGTATGAGACTTTAGCTAGCTTTCTGATAGAGCATAAGTTCATTAGAGGCATTATAGATAAAACATTGTTCACTAGACATCATAAGGATAAAACCTTGTTAGTACAAATATATGTGGATGATATTATATTTGGGTCTACTGATCCCAAATTATGAAAGAGGTTCTCTGACCTCATGCAATCAAAATTTGAGATGAGTAGCATGGGTAAGCTCTCCTACTTCCTTGGTCTCCAAGTGAAGTAGCTCCCTGATGGCTAAATATGCCAAAGATCTTATTAAGAAGTTTGGGATGGATGATGCCTCAGCAAAGAAAACACCTATGGCCATAAATGCTATAATAGACTCTGATGCACATGGGAAACCTGTGGATCAGAAATTATATAGGGGCATTGTTGGATCTCTACTATATCTTGCAGCTAGCAGACCTGATATCATGTTTTCCATATGCCTTTGTGCTAGGTTCCAGGTGAACCCTAAAGAATCTCATCTAATTTTTCTAAAAAGGATTTAAAGATATATAAAGGGTTGTCCTAGTCTAGGTCTCTGGTATCCTACTGAGTCAGAGTTTGAGTTAACTGGATACTCAGATGCTTACTTTGTTGTATGCAGAGTGGACAGAAAGAGTACCTCAGGAACTTGTCAGTTCTTTGGTATGATATTAGTGTCCTGGTTTTGCAAGAAAAAATCATATGTGTCAACATCAACTGCTGAAGCAGAATATATTGCAGTTGGCAGGTTTTGTTCCCAAATGCTGTGGATTCAAAACCAACTCCTGGACTATGGGTTCAACTTAAATAATTCAACTCTCTTATGTGATAACACAAGTGCTATAGTAATAGCACAAAATCCAGTCCATCATAGTAGGACTAAACATATAGACATTAGGCATCATTTCATTAGAGAGTGTGTAGACAAAAACAAAATTAAACTTGTTTATATCTACACTGATTTGCAAAAAGCTGATATTTTCACCAAGCCCTTGGATGAAAGAAATCACTTATTCTTTGTAAATCAGCTTGGAATGATCAATGGAGAAGACTTAGTTTAGTTTCTGTCTGCACTCAAAGAACTCTTCAGATTTCGTCGACCTGAGATCGACAAACTCCCTGTTGGTAAAGTTAGTTTTGTCGACTAGAGATCGATGAACCTACTTCAGAAAACTCTCGTCGAATGGAGCAAAGGTGAAATGTATTCAACCCTTCAGACTGAGATCGATGAATTGTTTAACTACAAATTATTTCGTCGACCTCAGATTGAAGATATTTTTTTTTGTGGATCGGAGTCTGTCATTTCATATTCCGAAAAACCTAATGTTTAGGTTTTATTCGACCTCCGTCTCGCGCCTTCAGTTCCCTTTGCACTTGATCTTCATTTTCTCTCATGCAGGTGCACTCATGGCAATTCGAACAGGAACACTTGCAGCGATGAAATTTGACACAGGATTCGACATGGATTTCGATTCCTTCGAGCACTCAGATCCAATCTTCCTATATATTATGAAACTGCTGGAAGACCAGCAACTGAAGAATCTGCTGACCACCAGAATCAAATTACCTAGCACATAAATCAGAGAATGGGTATATACTGCGTCTACAGCCGAGGACAACACCATGATCGGATCAATAGCGGGTACTGTCGTCTCTCTCTCCTGCCGTCTTAACTAAAATTTTTGGATTAAATAATAAAGAAGAAGAATTAGAAATTAATAGTAAAGAATATGATATGATGTTGAGTTTGATGGGTTATTCTGGTTAAAACCCAAATAAATTGCTGAAGAAACACATGTCTGCTGAGTTCAAGTTTCTCGCAGATATTATTGGGAAAGTCTTGCTTGGCAAGCACACTGCGAACGACTATATAACCAGGCATCAATTTTTGGTTATGTGTGCAGTGGTGAACAAGAAACAGGTGATTTGGGCACAGATCATTTTTTATCTTATCAGGAAAAAGAACAATAAAAAGGAAGTTTACTTTGGAAGGATCCTGGGGATCTTCTTAAAAGAAAAAGCTGTTGAATCATTGGTCTCTGCGACCACATTCATCAATGCCAGCAAAAGGCTAACCAGTGCCTTGTTTGGCAGGTGGGAGAGGACAATCACAAAGCCCTCTAAGGCTTCATCCTCTGCCACCCAAACTTCTGAGAGTACAAGGGCTGCTCCAGCCACTTCCCACCCTTCTGAAAAGCTTCCATCCAACAATATTCCATCCACTAATACTCCAGCCCCTCCACAGTCTCCAGCTCTCAAAACT
The DNA here is from genome assembly GCA_039513925.1 of Platanthera zijinensis. Lineage (NCBI taxonomy): Eukaryota > Viridiplantae > Streptophyta > Magnoliopsida > Asparagales > Orchidaceae > Platanthera > Platanthera zijinensis. The sequence continues at coordinate 74,147,135 of CM077081.1, forward strand.
CCAACTCAGCTAGTAACTCAACAAACCCCAGCTTCCACCCATGTTACAGTCTCTACTCCCACACCTCCATCATCCCCAATTCCTCAATCTCCAACCCATATTCCCTCTTCTACATCTCCCCCCCCCCAACTTGATACATCACTGCCAACACCACCCCAATCTGCTCTTCCACATCATCTTGTTGATATACCCCAAATCAACCTCTCATCCATCCCATCCTTCAACCTCTTATCATCCCCACTACACACTCCCTCTCCTCAAAATGACTTCCCCTAGACACTCAAATTCCACCTCCACCTCCACCTCTAACTCCCCCAGCACCTACCATATCCACTCAACCAACCACGGCCATAACATCTACCTCTCCACACTTGTATCCCTCCCTTGTCTCGCCACTCATTACCCTCCTCACACCCCCTCCTAAAAACATTCATAGCAGAGGCAATCTCTCCTCTTGCTGCATCCATCTCCTCTCTTACTGCTCAAATTACTGCTTTAACTACTGCTCCCTCTTCGATTGGGGGCCTGGCTTCAGTTCCTTATGAAACCAGGTAGGGGGAGATACTTGATAAAGAAGTAGCACCAGTTGTACCAGAAGATGTAACACCAGCAGAATCAGATGATAAGGATATGGACACAGTAGTTGTAGCAGAAGATGTAACAACAGAAGAAGAAACAGTAGAAGTATAAGAAGAAGTTATAGCAGAAGAAGTACAAGAAGAAGTTATGGCACAAGATGTACCAACAGACAGCACCAAGCCATCTATGGCCATAATCCCATATACCACACCCATTTGGCTCAAGGCCGCTTTTGAAGCTCCTGAGCCCCTTCCCAGAGTTGTTTCCCCCACCATCTCATCCCCTCTAGTACCAGTGTATATCATGGATGATTCTCCAATGCCTGACCTAGATGCATCGGTCATGGCTGATATTGAGGAAGAAAATAAATTAGCTGCTCAAGGCACTGATGTTCACAGTTCACCAGTTTCCCCCCCCCCCCCCCCCCAGTTCCTTCAAAGACAGAAAAGACAACAACTTCTGATGACAAATTGAGTGAGATTGATGCCATGTATGACAATCCTCAGTACTCAGATCCAATATTCCGACATATTCCTCATGTTCTTTGAGATACTTCGTCTTGGATAATAGCACTACCCCAAGCGAGGCTCGGCCCCAGGTAGACCCACTACACAGGCTCTCACTAGCTGGCAGGTTTGAAGGCTCTCCTGTGGGGGTAAGGGACACCGAGTGCTGCTCGGCCCCGAGTAGACTCGCTGCTTTGTCTCTCATTAGCTAGGAAGGGCAGTAGGTACACCATGGGGGAAAGGAATTGGTCTCGGATGTGTTCTTTGAGGAACTGCAGCTTGGAAACTTTGGCACTAACCCGAGCGAGGCTCAGCCTTGGGTAAACTCACTGACCAGGCCTTCTGGGAAGGACAGGAGGCACCCCTGGGAGGCAGAAAAAAAGAGTTTGAGAACCTCCTCAAGCAGGAGAAGTCTCGGCCAAGAGGTCTCTGCCAAGAGGTTCTCGGCAAAAGGAGTTCCCGGCAGGAAGGCCTTCGGTGAGGGGTTCTTGGCCCTTCAGCGGGGAGTTCTTGGTGAAAACTCCATTCGCTCACATAAGGTGAAGGGGGCGGCGCTTCCCTTAGGAACCTACAGACAGCGCTGTTGGATCCCTTGTTGGATTTGGGCAAGGTTAACTAAGTCAGGATATGACCCAACATGTATAGCAAGGGTCATGGTTGTGTCCTAGAGTCTAGGTCTAGTCCTTAGAGTCAACAATGCCAGGGACCAGCCTCCTACACTGCCAGAGACTCAAGACTTAGAGAAAATTCAAGACTTAGAAAAAGAGCTCTATGTTTGTCGATCTCTGTTCGACGAAAGTCGTGCTCAGCTCGACGAACTCAGAGACAATTCTCTGAGCTGAGCTCGACGAACTTGGTTCTCAGATCGACGAACTCTGGAAAAAGTGACAACACTTCTAAGTCAAACTTCGGTCGACAAACTTAAAACATCAGCTAGACAAACTTTGTTCTCTGATCCCAGATCGACTAATCAGATGTTTCAACACTCAACGCCAGAGAACATCACACTCAATGCCAGAATGATGATTCAACACTCAACGCCAGAGAACATCACACTCAACGCCAGAATGTTGATTCAACACTCAATGCCAGAGAACATCACACTCAATGCCAGAATGATGATTCAACACTCAACGCCAAAATGATATTTCAACACTCAACGTCAGAGAACATCATACTCAACGCCAAAATGATGTTTCAATACTCAGCACCAGAAAACAGTCTAAGTCCAGAATCAAAACTCAGATCGACGATCTTGGACCTCAGCTAGACGATCTCAGTTCTCAGGTATCAGGTCGACGATTTTGGACATCAGATCGATGAACTTGGTGCACAGAATAGGAAAGCTGTCAGAAAGAAGTCAGCCATTCTGAGGTCGATGAACTTGGACCTCAGCTCAATGAACTATGGACTCAGGTCGACGAATCCAGACTTGGCTGTTTCCCTTTTATTGTTCCTATTACATTGCAATGATTCCTGAGTAATTAATGCTCTAATATTCTCTGAATATTACCTTTAGATAAGAGCATTAATTATGGTCTTCATCAGGATTATTGTCTGCCATTTTCCAAAGGGACAGTTGGGGAAATAAATTAATGCAAAATATTCTCTGGCCGTCAGCATTGAATGCAGAAAGGATTTCAAAATTCAAATAGACGTTTATATCGAAAATATAAATATATAGATTTTTCTGCAAGATACAGGTGACGACACACAACTGATACTGATATATATAGAAAACCAGTCAGGAAGAGTAGAACACCATCGTCTCGCAACAAGGACTCTCTCTGCTCTCGCTTGACAACAAAGCACTAGAAAGAAAGATCTGCTAGACCAAAAGAAGAATAGATTCCATAAAAAGAATAACAATCATTTAAATCAAGAGTCTTCTTCTTCTATCATCCTCTCAGGAAATTTCACAGGACAACAACTACTGCATCTATCAAAGAGTTCCTGAAGTTCTTCTGGTTGAAGTTGAAAGCTTGAAGGCCTATCACCCTTAAGCAAAGTTCCTTTCACCCTGAATAAATTCAGTATTTCAGGGGGGAGCTTTTGCTACCATCAAATCCACAGAGTCTTCTCAGTTGAATACTTGAGAAGGAGAAGACATCATCACTCTCTCACCCCCTCTGTAAAAAGGGTTCTCTACTCCCTTCAAAAGTGATTCCTAGTTGCATGTCTCCTAACCAAAAGACTTGTGGTTTGGTTTTTGAGCACCTTACCAAAAGCTCATTGGTGGCAGTCACCTGAACAAAAACCTGAGTGGATTCCTACCAGGGTGGTAGAAGAGTGGATGTACCCAGGTTGGGGAACCACTATAAAATTCTTGTGTCGTCTGGTTGCCTTTTTCTTTTGTTCTTGTTGTGCCTGTGATAGTTAGGATTCTTTGATTTTCATTAGTTTAATCTGCAAAGTTGTGATATAACATCTGAGTTTAGAAACAAGTTATACTATTTAGCAAAAGATTTTAATTACTCACAAATACTCTATTCACCCCCCCCCCCCCCCTCTAGAGTATATTAGATCTAACACTCACTTTCAAGCGCTTCCGGGAAAAGGTTCTCGGTGGAAGGCACTTGGAAATGGCACGCTGGGCCTTGAACTCTCGACAGGTCTCTGCCTATTGATCACTCAGGGGAGCGACTATCCTAGGGAGGCCGAGGGCCTCGGCGAGAACGCGCTTGAGAAGCATTTGACACTATACAGAAATTTTATAAAGAGAAGCAAAAGACCAATCATAATATACAAATATGTACAACCAATTTATTCTTCAAAAAGTAATTACAAGCAAGAACATCTCGCGCATTACAATGGAACAAAAGAAAGGGGGGATAAGCCCGTCAGGGGGACGCGCTATACCCCCCGCTCATGCTCTCGCCAAAACCCTCCCCGGATGTCTCGCCTGCAGCGGTGGGAGATTTCGGGATATCCGAGGGTGGGGAGTCAGGTGCGCCCGGGGGCTTAAGGATGGGGTCAAAGAGCCATGGGAGAAGCCGGTGGGCGACGATGGTTTCGCCGCCCTCATTCAAGCACCCCACATCCCGCAATGTCTCTATGGTTAGTCTGGATGTTTCTTGGGCATTGGTTTGTAACAGCTTGTCGATGTCGTACTCCAAGTAGTGGCGACTCCCCAGCCTCTTGTTCAGCGAAGGAGGGGGTTGGATCGTAGCCGCAGCCGCTTCCGCGCACCGGAGCTGGTCCTTCAGCAGGGCATTCTCGCACTCCATGTCAGCCAGTTGTACGCGAAGCAGCATGCTCTGGGCGGAATCCTGTGCACAAGAAAAAACTAGTCAGTACAGATAAAAGAGAAGTGAGCTATGAATTACAGGGGAGAGATCCAGTGCCTTGGAGGATCTCACTTACCTATTCCGTTAGGCGCAAGGATAGAATTCACTGGGCATCCGCCAGCTCAACCTTTAGGGCTGCCGCGTGAGCCGCCGCCTTGTCCCTCGCCTTGAGCATCTCGGCGAAGTTGCGGTGGATGGTGATGCACCGGCGCGCACACATATACGTGAGATCGAACCCGCTCATCAAGGCCCAGATGGAGTCGAAGGCCAGGAGCCGGGTGGACGATTGGTCAAAAGCGACGACATCTTCTCGGCTGTAAAGATCATAGCCTAGCGCGAAAGCATCGTCGATGACCTCGTTGCACTCCACCCAGTTGGGGAGGAGGGTAGAGATGGAGACTCGGTTGGTCTCAGGATCTCACTAAAGTAGGGGCTTCCCTTCCGCATCCAGGCATTTTATGCCAAGGCCTAAGTTTTGGTTCCCCTTTGGCACCTGCTTGGTTGGGGCCTAAGCAGAAGTATCGGCGGCTGCCCCCTCATCACCAGCCTTGCCTATGGCTTGCAGGCTCTCAGTAGGGTCCCTGACGGTGGTCCTGGAGGCAGTAGTCGCCTCCCCGACTGCCAATAGGATCTCGGCGAAGGATCGACCCTCTGCAACAGATCGGGCGAGAGAGGTCGCTATGAACTTCCCCTTGTCTGCGGCAGTTGGCCTTGGTCTTTTGATTGGATTGGACGAGAAGGTACCAGACTTTTGTTTCCCAACACCGGACTGAGGGGGAGGAGCTGGCTCATCCAGGCAGGCGAGAGCCACAGACTTTGCAAGAGCCAAGGGATCCATCGCAGCCCTGGTCTCAGTAAACGGCTGGTGCAGAGGGATTTCCTGCTATCCTGCAAGGTTGACAGCATTTAGCCCTACGTATTAGAGTATTTAATTCCATGCTAAAGGCGAGACCATACCTTTGCCGGGAGGCACGAGCAGAAGAGATTCGATGTCTCGCCTGAGGAATTGGAGGGGAAATTCCTTGGTCCCGAAGAACTCTAGTAGGGCGCTCTCGCGCGACCTCAGGGTGGGTATCTTGTAGGAGGCGTCGTCGTACTGGACGGATGCGAGGGTCGCGTTACCAAAGTCACCGGAGACGTAGACGAACTTCTCGCCACAGTGGTGGTGCTTGTTGGCGAGACCGCAGGTCTTGAGCAGCAGTCCGGAGAAGAAGACTACCCCTCTCTTGGCCCGGAAGACGAATAGCTTCCGGAAGATGAGTAGGCTAAACTCGATCCTCTCGGACCGCATGTAGCAGAGGAATGCTACCAAGATGGAGACCGAGTTAGGATTGAGCTGAGCGGGAACCACCCTATAGTAACGAAGGGCTTGGCGCATCTCGGGCCAGAGGGGGAGGCGTAAGCCCACCTCGAAATGTTCGAGGGGGATTGCGAGCTCTCCCTCTCCCGCGATATTGACTCTATCGTTATTGCCCGGGTTTCTCGCGGAGAACCCGGCGGGGATGTAGCGGGTGGTGATCATCTGAAATTCATCTAAGGTCAGACGGCAGGGAGGTTACTTATGTCTCCGGAAGGCTTCTGCGCAGTTGGAACGTCCTTCGCTCTCGCCCGACATCGTAATCAAGGGGTTCTAGGCGAGAAATCTAGGAGAAAAGCGAGAGCGAGAGAAGGTGGCGGAAGCAAGGGAAGTTCTCGACGAGGCGCGAGAGCAGTAAGAAGGAAGGCAAGGGTTTTCGGATCGGAGAAATAAATGTGGTGGATGGACCAGTATATTTATAGAAAACCGTGGTAATGATACTTTTCCCAAAAAGGTGGCAGGTGTACGATCGCCATGTCCCGAGGAGACGGCGCCTCATTTTCCACTTTGACATACCTCGGACGCCTAAGCCAGCGACAAGATCTCGGCCCATAGATAACAGTGAATGGTAGACAGCTTGAGTTTGTGCAAGTACCAATAAAACAGCATGAAACAGAGCAGTGCGAAACAGAAATGAAAAAGGGGCTCTCGCGAGGCGAGATCCGCATAATAAATAATAATAATAATAAAGGTTCAAACATTGCCAAGATTTATATTCAAGAAGGGGTACATCGCGGGAAGGGTAGGCCAAGGGATGGGGGAGGCGGGAATTCATTGTTCAGTATGATTCCAAGCGCCATCGCCCTCGTTCTCGCCTTCTTGTCCTCGGAGGCGCCCGCGGGTTGAAGTAGGATGATAAGGTGGTGCATCCAAGGTTGATACGGTGTGCCTAGTCCCGAATCCGCGCGATACACCACCCTGTGGACGACTCGACAGTAGGCGTATCATGTCGCTCCGTCTCGCCCAGGAAGTTGTAGTCCCGCTCAAGGGCATCCAGCCTTCGCTCCACCATTTCGCGGATTTCCTCCACCACTTCGTGGATTTCCTTCACTGCGGAGACATTGGCCCGCTCCCGCCGCACGAGCTTTGACAAGAGCGTCGCTATCCTCTTTCGTCGTTTTCTGACATTCCCGGCAACGTCAAGGATTTCTTCCATCTCATCAGAAGAAGGAAAGGGGGAGCTCTCGGCGTCTTCCCTTTCTGCTTCATCATCATCTTTGTCTTCATCTCCCTCATCGGCTCCCATCCGAGGGTCCGCATCCCCTGGTGAAAGAGAAGTTCCTTGGTTACGACAAGGGAAAATTGGGGGAAATAGTGATTTCTCGTATACCTGCAGCATGGCGAGAGACATCGGCCGACGCCAGGCGAGAAGGCTCGGACTCCCCCTCAGTTTTCTTTCCAAAGAGGAGGTGGAACGGTTTTTCTCGCCCCGGGCAGAATGTTTTTTGCATAGTAGTCTCGTCCTGGCAGGTATGTGGAGGCGCGCTCTCTCGTGGGGGGGGGGCGAGACCCCTGTGTAGGCACGGAAGGCTCGATGGCCACTCCTCCCGCTGGTAGGGCGAGGTCAGCCACTTGGGTGTCCGGGTTTACGAGTGCAGCCTCATTTCCCCGGGTGTCGAGACTTGGGCTGGCGGGAGCTGGCGCTGTGGGAAACTGCTTAAGCAATAAGAATGAGTTGAATGAAAAATCGGACAAAGGAGGATTAAAAAGTGTTACTTGGGGTTCTCTGAGGGTCGGTCGGGGAAACGGTCGCCGGGATCCATGAAGGATCATCTGGAGGGAGAGACATCGACTCGGGGGTGTCCGTAGGGACCCGGGATCGACGTTTGGAACCTCCTCATACGAGAAGTACAGCATATCAATCGTTGGTCTTTCTTTCATTTCAATTCACAGTTCTCGATAGTCAGCAAATCGCAGGGACATACCTTCTGCAGAGGTGAAGGATTATCCTCGCGGCTTGGGGACGGTGTATGCAAGCCCCGGTTCTCGTTCAAGAGGTCTCGCTTGACTGATTTTGCCTTCTTCTTTTTCTTCTTCTTCAGCTGTGGGGGCTCAGCGGCCGGCACCCTTCTCTCCAACCAAGGGGATACCAAGGCACTGTTCGCAAGGGCTTGGCCTGCGCCGCATCAATGTGGTCTTGAAGGTTCAAGGAGAGCGGCTTCTCAGCGCATTTGGAATGCATCTTGGGACCACGCGAGGACTCAGAAATAGGGCAGCGGCTGGCAGGGATAGATTTATGACCGTCTATCAGCACACACATATATAGCCGTGGGATGGACCCACCAAAAGATTCTCTTTTCAGGACAATACGTGCTCAGCGAATATTACTGGTTGGACGTGTCTTTTCGGGCGTAGGGCTAGCTCGAAAAGAGCGGTGATTGTGTACAACCCTATATTCACTGAGTGGAACCCAGAGGCACCAAGGGACAGGTTTGGGCTAGCTTTCGGCTAGCTTTGGTCTTTAGAGCAGAATAGCTCCCGCCTAGGAGTGGGTGAGAGCGCTAACGCTCAAGCCCTAGCCGAGACCTACTTCTGCCTAGAGGTGGGCGAGAAGGCTCGTGCCTCACGGAAGCCGAGAATTGGCTCAGTCTGAGGCATTCTTCAACACCTTTTTAGCTCTCGTCGAGTGAGGGCGGGAGGGTTCTCAGCAATATGTAAGAACCTCCAGTTCTCGGCATAGAGGTTCTCGCCGGATGGGGCCCAAGGAGAAATTACCTAGTTTCCATCGGGTAAATTACCTATATACCCCCAGGGTCTGCATTTATCTCCTCAGAACAGCGGAGTTTGGCTATTGGCAGACCAGCCGGGGGTAATTTAGTAATTTCAGGTCAGCAAAGGCTATAAATGGCCCCATAGGGGCTCTTCATAAGGCAAGCTTTCATATTTCTCTAAAGATCTTCTAATTCTTTCTAAGGAGCTCCAAGCCTAGCTTTTGGCTTTGGAGGGGAAGCTCTCAAAGATCTTTTGGGTAAGAGGTGGGACCTCCCTGCTGAGGCTTTGGGTCGGTTCTTGATCCTTTACAACCAATCAGAGATCGGAGCTTGGGGGGAGTTGGTGTTGGCAACGCCCCTATTTTCGAACTTTCGTTGAGGTCAAGTTTTGGCTTCAACAGATGAGGCTTTGGATGGGTCAAATTCCTAATTTATAGTTAAGGATGGACTGTTATGGAGGGACAGTCATCTGTGCGTCCCAAGTGTGGGTAAACTATGGGAGGAATTGAGGTACTAGGCTTATCATGCTAAAGTACTCGATTCGCCCGGGGAGCACGAGTATGTGTAAAGCCATGAAAAAGTTGTTCTGGTGGGCAGGACTCAAAAAGGACATAACACTCTATGTGGCAAAGTGTCAAGCGTGCACCTTGGTGAAGGCAAATGCCAGAAGCCAGGTGGATTTCTAAGGTCCCTGCCTATACCGAAGTGGAAGTTTGATGACATCTCTATGGACCTCGTGCACGGTTTGCCAAGATCGCACAAGGGGAAAACAACGCCATCTGGGTGGTCATTGATTGTTTAACGAAGGTATCATATTTCATACCTAATAGGAAGGATGATTCCGTGGAAAAGCTAGCAAAGATTTATGTGGATACAGTAGTCCGTCTGCAGGGTGTGCCCCGGAGCATAGTAAGTGACTGAGACGGTCGGTTCACGTCTAATGATTAGAGGCTTATTCATCAGTTGTTGGGCACCAAGTTGAACTTCAGCACTTCTTTTCACACGCAGATAGATGGGCAAACTGAAAGGGTAAACAGGACAATGGAAGACATGCTTCGTATGTGTGCATTAGATTTTGGGAAAAGGTGGGAAGACCATCTTTACATGATTGAGTTCGCATACATTAACAGCAATCAAGCCAGTTTTGACTTGGCGCCTTTTGAGGCTCTATATGGGAGGAAGTGTCGTACGTCGTTGTCTTGGGTAGAAACGGGAGAATCAAAGTTGTACAAGCGAAGGGACGTTGAAGGTGCTACTTCAACGATACGGTTGATCCGAGAAAGGATGTTAATTGCTCAAGATAGACAGGCCAAGTACTACAATGCCAAACATCAGAACGTGGAGTTTGTGATGGGCGACTTGATATACCTCAAGTTAAAGACATTTAAAGATGTATCAAGGATTCGACGCTTGAAGAAGCTGAGTTCGAGGTACCTTGGACCGTTTGAGATACTAGAGCGAATTGATGAAGCGGCTTATCGACTGAAGTTATCAGCGGAATTGAGTTGTCAACACGACGTATTCCATATATCGATGTTGGGGAAGGCGGTGCAAGAGCCTTCGCATGTGATTGCGGTCGATCAGGTACCTGTTGTTAATGGTTTGACGACGAAGGTCAAGCCCATTCTCATTGAGGACTTTGAAGTCAAGCGACTTTGTAACAAAGACATCAGGATGGTCAAAGTCTGTTGGGATAACTGCGGCCGAGAGGAGCTTTTGTGGGAGCGAGAGCAGACCATGCTTGAAGAGTATCCCGAGCTATTCTGCTCAGGTACCATTTAATTTTGTATACCTTTCCATTCTTTAATTTTGGGATGAAATTCATTTAAGGGGGAGAATTGTAACGCCCCAAATCTCAAAAAGGAACGGATAGTGTTTTAAGACCAATTTGGTTCCTGATTAGGTTCACACGGCCTGTGATACGGGCATGTCAAGGGTCGTGTCATGCCTGAGGTCGACGAAATGCAGTCGACGATCCTCAGAGTCAAGCCAGGTCGGGCAGACGGCTTGTGACACGGGCATGTCAAGGGTCGTGTCCTACTCTATGTTATGTCAGGCTGTGTCGAGTGAGTTACACGGCCTGGGACACGAGCGTGTCCAAAGGCGTGTCTGGAACACAACCTGTGACACGGGAGTGTCACATGGCCGTGTCCTGTTCGTGATGCGACGGTTTCAACGTCGATTGGGTCACACGACCTATAACTCAGGCGTGTCCATGTTTGACACGGGCGTGTCCCAAGCCGTGTCAGAGGCTGTGTACTGTTCTGTGTTTACTGGATTACGGAGAGTGTGTAACATGGCCAATGACACGGGCATGTCACAAGCCGTGTTCGGACCAGGAAAGTTATTTATAGGTGCGAATCGTGGCCATTCGTTTCCATCAAATGGGATCCAAGGGTCCAGATTGGTCCTTGCTGTTATAAGGCTGGGAATAGGGGGTGAAACCCTCATTTCTCATAAGGCCTTCTCTTTCTAAAGTGTTAGAGAGAGGGGAGAGCAAGGAAGAAGGAGATGGAGAAATCTGGCCGATAGTGGAGCTTCGGAGTCCCAAATCGCGAGCCGAGTCCAGATCCGTGGAGGCGTGGCCGTTGCGGTGCTTTTCATTCGTCTAATTTTCCATGGCACCAAAGCAAACCGCTAGAGTAACGATTCTCTTCTTGGACAGGTGAAGTCCTCTTCCTTTTTTCATAGGAAACCCGCTCTCGCGGGTGTGCGGTGAGTGTGAGGTTTTCCTTCAGGTGGACAAGAATAGTCCCCATAGTTTTGCATATAGAGTCTGAAATCGATGTACGTACATAGGCATGGTGTGTGAAGCCTACCCAAACAAGTTGGTCTGGATCGGTGATGTTTTCATTATGCATGGTTGTCGGAGAATACTCTATGTCATATGTTTTCGAGTTTCTACGTGGTAGATTGCAACATGGATCCTTGGGGATTAACTCTAAGGTGCACCTGGAAATCTGGGCCGAAGCGAAGTTCTGCCATTTTGGTGGCCTGGGAGAAAGCCATGTACATAGCCGGGCTATTTACTATTATATGATCGATACGTTGGGATTTGGTGAAGCTTATCCCGTGCCGATGGTTAAATGGTCGTGGCGAGGTGAGCAATAGGCTGGTGGAACCTTACCCACTACAAGTGGTTCGGTTAAAAATGGCTTGGAGAGCGAGTCTAGGCTTCGGCTGAAAGGACTTTAATGCTCTCGTGTTTGTCGTCCTGGGGGCGGTGGTGGACCGCGGAATGGACCAGGTTTGGACCGGGTTCACCGAATAAGTGCCTTGAGAGCACGGGGTGTGTGGCCGTCCGTGCCTACACCTGTGGTGAAGTGTGTTATTGTTGTACTTTCACTATATTGTTTGGCTATGCTACTAAATTGCAGGGAAGGAGCACGGCCACCCCAAGTAAGGGGTGGGGTCGTTATAATTTGGTTAGCTTTAGCTGACCGTTGCTTTTGTTTGCCACCACTGCGGTGGGATGTTGATTGCAGGTGTTGCGGAGCCTAGTGACAAGTAGTGGGCTGAAGCCTTTGTTGTTGAGCCAACCCTTGAAGGCCAAAGCGAATGTTTACTTTTATGCTCATGTGTGACCGTCATGCGTGCCGATGTATGGAAGACATTTATTGTTTAAGTAAACACTTGTAAGGTCATAAGGCCAAGTACTATTTGGTGTATTTGTTCTGTCATTCCTACTTTGGATTTTTAGTGGACATTAATGCAGTGGCTTGGGTTCTTTTCTTTGCAACATTTAAAATGCTTCTGCTAGAATGTGATCTGTGTAGGACGTGTGTTATTTGAAGGATGGTTTCATTCTGTAACCCTTCGGTCTGTCTGTAGTATATGACGTCGGGCCCCAGCCGGACCTACTGTTATATGCCATGTGACGGATAGGGGTGTTACATCTCTCAAGTTGATACAGAAACATTATATGATACTTGGGAATTATTTAAGGAATTCCTTCGTCATTTCTCGCATCATGCAATACCCAATTGGTTGCAAATACAAACCTTCTATAATGGCCTCAACTCCAAACGAGCCAACATATCGATGTGGTCGTCAGTGGAACAATAAACAACAAAACACTAGCGGCCAACCAAGATCTTATAGAAGGTATGGCCATGAATACGTATTAGTGGAGTACACCCCAGTTTTGTCCACCTAAACCGGCCGGGATGTACGAAATCGATACGATTTCTAATTTATCTCTCCAGGATGAGAATCTTAATAGACAATTTGAAGAGATGTATGCTTCCTCTTCTACACCTACCTGTGAACCCACAATATTGGGAACCTTCCACTATTGCCGAACATGTGGATTACATGGGTAATCTGAATTGGCCACCTTATAATTTGGGTAATAATAATTATGGTGATACTTATCACCTGGGTTTAAGGAATCACCCCAACTTCTCTTGGAGAAATCCAGGGAATGCGACACGTCCACCAAACATAATTCCACTGGGATATCTATCAGCTCCAGTTCCAAAACCTCCCACTCTCAAGGAGGCTTTCAACAAATATGGGGCTAGTAATGATGCCAATATCCGGAATCTCACCGGATTTATTCACAATTTGGAGAATCAAATTAGGAAAATAACAAAAATTCTCTCTGATCGTCAATAAGGAGCATTACCGGGCAATACGGAGCCGAACCCAAAGGAGAAAGCATAGGCTATCATGCTACGAAGTGGGAAGGTAGTAACTACCTCTTCAAATCCGGTTGAAATAGAGGTAACAAATTCTACATCTACTCCTCCTCCTAAGGTTTTCAATGAAAAAAAATTAAAGAATTTCAACAGCCTCTTCCCTATCCGTCAAAATTAAAGAAAGATCGGATGGATGAGTAATATGGTAAATTTTTTGAACTTTTTAAGCAAATTCATATAAATTTACCGTTTTGCGAAGCGATAGCGCAAATGCCGAAGTATGCAAAGTACCTCAAGGATCTTTTATCTAATAAAAAGAAACTTGAGGATATTTCCACGGTTCAATTGAACGCGGAATATTCAGCAGTTTTGCTTAATAAATTGCCTAAGAAATTAACGGATCTGGGTAGTTTCTCTATTCCATGTTTATTTGGCGATTTATTAGTAAAACATGCATTGACCAATCTTTTTGCCTCTATTAATTTGATTCGTTATTTAAAAATTGGGATTATGAGAGCCTAATCCAACACGAATGAGCATCCAATTGGCGAATCGGTCTATTAAATAACCTATGGGAATTATTGAGGATATGCTTGTCAAAGTTGACAAATTTATCTTTCAGGTAAATTTTGTCATCCTTGAAACAGAAGAGGACACCAAGGTTCCGCTAATTCTCAGTCGCCCTTTTCTTGCCTCCTCGTGCACCATAACTGATGTTAGTAACGGTAAACTTCTCCTTCGAGTCGAGGATGAAGAAGTTACTTTTACTATTAAATCATCGATAAAAAATACGCTTTCTAATGATGACTCATGTTTCTTTTTTGAGGCTTCTCCCGATGAAGACTCTGTTTTATCTTCTGAAAAATTTTCATCGCCTATTTTCTATGAAGAAATTTTTTTAAATTTAGATTTAATTTCCAATGAAAATAGTGATAATAATTCGGTCACACGCGCACTAATTATAGAAATTTTAGAATTAGGTAGTGACCGATTAAAAACTTCTTATGAAGAACCTCCAACCATAAAACTAAAATAATTGCCAGATCATTTACAATACATATTTCTAGCGGAGGGTTCAAAACTTCCCGTTATTGTGTCGGCTTATCTATTCGATGAGGAAAAATTGAAATTATTTGATGTTTTAAAACTTCATCGCCACGCAATTGCGTGGAAAATAATGGACTTGAAAGGGATTAATCCCTCATTTTGTACTCACAAATTTTATTAGAAGAATATTCACATAAAACTATTCAACCTCAACGCCGCCTAAATCCTAATATGAAAGAGGTGGTTAAGGCGGAGGTTTTAAAATTATTAGACGCTGGCATAATCTATCTGATTTCGGATAGCACTTGGGTAAGTCTGATCCAAGTGATGCTTAAGAAAGGAGGATTAATGGTAGTGCCAAATGATAAAAATGAGTTAATCCCTACAAGAACTGTACCGGATGGCAGGTTTGCATCGACTACCACAAATTAAATGATGTGTATTTTCCTTTACCGTTCATCTACCAAATCCTTGAATGGATATCCGGGCATTCTTTTTATTGTTTTCTTGACGGTCTCTCGGGATATTTCCAAATCCCAATTGCGCCTGAGGACCAAGAGAAAACAACTTTCACTTGTCCGTTTGGCACCTTCGCCTATCGGAGGATGCAATTTGGTTTATGTAACGCACCGATAACCTTCTAAAGGTGTATGCTAGCAATTTTTGACGAACTAGTGGAGGATATTATGGAAGTTTTCATGGACAATTTCTCCATTTTTGGATATTCAGTTAATTTATGCTTAAATAACCTCTCTTGTGTTCTCTAAAGATGCGCGGACACAAATTTAGTTTTAAATTGGGAGAAGTGCCATTTTATGGTACGAGAGGGTTTAGTTTTTGGCCACAAAATTTCAAGTAAGGGTATAGAGGTGGACAAAGCCAAAATAGAAACTATAGAAAAACTGCCTCCCCCTTCGAATGTTAAGGTCATACGTAGCTTTCTTGGGCATGCCGATTTTTATCGCCGGTTTATTAAAGATTTTTCTTAAATAACCAAGCCCATCACTCACCTTCTAGAAAAAGATGCATAATTTATTTTTGATAAAGATTATTTGCATGCCTTTTCTATTATTAAAGATAAATTAATAAACGTGTCTATCATGATAGCTCCCAATTGGGAGCTTCCTTTTGAAATCATGTGCAATGCTAGTTGTTTTGTCATTGGTGCGGTCTTAGGACAACGCATCAATAAAAAATTTCACCATATATATTATGCGAGCAAAACACTAACCGCCGCACAAGAAAACTATACAACTACCGAGAAAGAACTGCTTGCCATTATTTTTGTTTTTGATAAATTTTGTTCTTATCTCACTTTGTCCAGAATTATTGTTTTTACCGATCATTCGGTTTTGCATTATTTACTAACAAAAACAGATGCAAAGCCTGGATTGATTAGGTGGATTTTGCTTCTCCAAGAATTTGACTTGGAGATCCATGACAAGAGGGGAGCGAAAAATTTTGTGGCGGATCACCTTTCTCGGTTGGAGAATCCCAATTCGGAAGAGCTTAACGAGGAGGATATTGAAGACACTTTTCCTGAGGAGCGCTTCCTCGCTTTATATAAGGTAATAACTCTCCCCACTCCTTGGTTTGTCGATTTCGCAAACTTCCTTGCTGCGAGATTTCTCCCAAGGGATTTTTCTTATCAAGAAAAGAATAAAATTTTTTCCGATTTGAAAAATTATTTTGGAAGGATCCATTTCTTTTTCGAGTTTGTGCGAACCAAGTGGTGCGGACCAAGTTTCTCATAAGGAGGGCACCCAAATATTAAAACATTGCTACGAGGGACCAGTCGGTGGGAATTACAAAGCAAATCAGACTGCGTGGAAAGTACTTGAAGCGGGTTTTTATTGGTCGAGCAACTTCAAAGATGCTCACACTCATGTAAGTCGTTGTGAAAAATTCCAACACTCAGGTAATATTTCCCGCCTTGATGAAATGCCATTAAATTCATTTTTAGAAATAGAGGTTTTGATTTATGGGGGATCGACTTTGTCGGCCCACTACCAACTTTATTTAGAAAGCGATATATTTTGGTAGCGGTCGACTACATGTCACGGTGGGCGGAAGCGCAAGCCCTTCCCACCAATGATGCCTGATTCGTGACCAAATTTATCAAAAAAATCTTTTCATAATTTGGATCATCGCGTGCAATAGTGAGTGATAGGGGGAACTCACTTTTATAACGCACAATTTGCTAAAGTATCATCTAAATATGGCGTTACACATAGGCTGGTCACCCCCTATCACCCTCAAACTAGTGGTCAAGTAAAAGTATTAAATTGTGAATTAAAATGAATACTAGAAAAAAACAGTTCCTACTAATAAAAAGGATTGGTCGGTTAAGCTTGACAATGTACTATAGGCTTATCGGACCGCGTACAAAACCGCTATCGATTGTACACCATATCGATTAGTATATTGGAAAGCATGCCACTTAGCGGTTGAGTGTTGAATAAAATTTGAGATTAATATATTATCCAAATTCTACGAACTATAGGCAAGAGCAACAATCGTTCATAGTATAGAAAATTTTTAACAAAATATCAAGTGTCGTATTCTTTCGGGCCAATTGACTACTTCTACTCATGCAAATTAAAATTATTTTATTGGTAAATAAAAATAGGTTAAATTAAACTATAAAAATAAACATTAGCACTAGATCTAGAGTCCCTTTGGTAAAATAAAATTTTATAAAATTCAAGCTTCAAGTTTACCTACTTCGACCGTAGAAGTTCCCTAAATTCAAAAGTGCAGCTCTCAAGAATACGCTCTCGACTAAACTTAAGTCGATCGATTAAGATGTAAGACCCCCTTTTTTGCAAAACCAACAGATCTTATGCCCAGAATCGCCGCTTTGCGGTGACACTAACACACCCAGGAAGGTCGTCACTACAAAATATCGATCCTGTCGGCCATACAGATCGTAGAAGAGAAGTGTAAGTACAAAGAGTAAAGTAGATCTAAAATACTGGTCTACCAGAAATCACATGAATATAAAATAAATCCCCGCGAAAGGAGAGCCCACAGTAACGATAAATCAAAGTACAATAAGAGGGCTCCTTCCCGATACATCATGATCCTCACTACAAGTCACTCAACGCGGAAGCAAATCTATAGTAACTATTAATGATCAGGACTCACTGTCCTTGCTGCCTGAACTCCCATGCTAGACTATCCCGTCCCCAAGCGCACCGACCTATGGGGTTGCATCTCTAGGTTCGGCTCCACGATCTCCTAAAATGATTTGGTCAATGACCATTAGTCAAAAATACTAAGTCCTATCATCCCCACCCTCCCCCAATAGATCCTAGACACTGAGCGGGGAGAAGGAAAGGGAAGGTATTTAAGGTGGAGAGTAACAAAAGTAAGCAGGTGACGGCGGAACTAACCTAGCATGTGTATAAATAAAAGAGCCATAACCAGAAGCAGTAAAGTAAACAAGTAGCGAATGTACAGTAAACAAGTAAGGAGTGCATTTATTATCTACACAGATAAAGTAAATTAAAGTAAGTAACTATGATCTAGAGGAATGCCCATACAAATATATAGACCAAGGGGTCGTTTGCAGGGCCTATTGTATAAAGAGTCCCAAACCAATTTATATAATAGGTGTCGAGGGTTATATGCAATGATTATGCTATGTCATGAAAGTATGTTATGGTATGAACATGCAAGTGCAACTCACACACCCGACTCTATGCACACAGACCTTTAGTTCCAACTTTGTGGAGCCTAACCTCCCAGGATACCTCCGTAGTAGCAAATGGAAGCGGTGGGTTGGGCCTCACCCACCTCTAGACTGGTATCAGAACTACTAGTCAGACCTATCGTATGCCTCAATGTTGGTGCACTATGTAAAGCCCTAAAACTCAAAAGAGGAACGGGCAGTGTTTGGAGCTGAGTTTGGCCCCTGGTAAGGGTCATACGACCTGAGACGCGGGCATATCCTAGGGGCGTGTTCTGCTCGGGCTATTTGTCAGGCTGTGTGGAAAGAGTTACACGCCCTGGTACACGGGCGTGTCCTAGGGGCTTGTCTGGCACATGGCATGTGATACGGGCGTGTCACATGGTCGTGTCCGCTTCTGAAAGTTTTGTTCCTGTGTCGATTGAGGGACACGACCCGGAACACGGGCATGTACTGATTGACACGGGCGTATCGAAGTCGACACGAGCATGTCTAAGCTCGTCTCCCATTCAGTACGTAACGGTTTCAGCACCGATTGAGGCACACGACCCATGACACGGGCGTGTCCATGGGTGATACGGGTGTGTCACAAGCCGTATAACAGGCCGTGTACTATTCTGTAATCTCTGGTTTTACGGCGAGTGAGGAACACGGCCTTGGACACGGGCGTGTCACAAGCCATGTTCGGCCCAGGAAATTGATTTTTTAGGGCGAATCGTAGTCGCTCGTTTCCTTCAAATAAGATTTGACGGCTAAGCCCTTCCCCTGCTAGTATTTGGTCGGGAATAGGGGTTAGAAACCTCATTTCATTGTGAGCTTTCTCTTTCATAAGTCTAGAAAGAGGTGAGAGTAAGGAAGAA
Source organism: Platanthera zijinensis (assembly GCA_039513925.1). NCBI lineage: Eukaryota > Viridiplantae > Streptophyta > Magnoliopsida > Asparagales > Orchidaceae > Platanthera > Platanthera zijinensis. The sequence continues at coordinate 74,165,813 of CM077081.1, forward strand.
GGTGAAGGAGAGTTCCGGCTGTCGGAGGAGCTTCGGAGCCCCGATTCTCGATCCAAGTCCAGATCTGCGAAGGCGAGGCCGATACGGTGCTTTCCATTCGACTAGATCATCATAGCGCCAAAGAGAAATGCTAGGGTAACAATTCTCTTCTTGTACATGTGAAGTCCCCTTTCTTTTTTGCATAGGAAGCCCGCTCTCGCGAGTATGAGGGTGAGTTTGAGGTGTTCCTTCGGTTAGACATGAATAGTCCCCGTTGTTTTGCATGTAGAGTCTGGAATCGAAGTACGGACATAGGCATGGTGTGTGAAGCCTACCCGAATAAGTTGGTCTGGATCGGTGATGTTTCATTATGCATGAATGGTCAAAGAAGACTCTGTGTTGATAGTTGTTTTCGGGTTTTCTACGCGGTAGATTGCATCGGGGAATCTTGGGGGATTAACTCCAAGGTACATCCGGAAAACTGGGCAGAGGCGTGATTCTGCCAACTTGGTGGCCTAGGAGCCAACTTGCACATAACTGGGTTATGTAAGATTTGTGTAATCGCTTTGGGACTCGGGGAAGCTTGACCCGAGCATATGGCTTAAATTGACATTGCGGTGTGAGCAATAGGTTAGGTGGAACCGTACCCACTCTATATGGTTCGGTTAAAGAGACCTAAGGTACATGGTACTTACCATTGTCATAGATGGTGGGTCTTATGATTAGGCCGGAAAAACTATAATGCTCACGAGATTTGCCATCCTAGAGGCGGTGGTGAGACTACGGATTTTCACCGGGTTCACTGAGTAAGTGCCCTGAGAGCACGGTGTGTGTGGCCGCGGACCTGCACCTGTGGTGTATTGTGCAAATATTGTACTTTCACTTTAATCGTTGGATTATACTAATGCACTGCAAGGAAGGAGCATTGTCATCCCAAAAAGGGGGTGGGGTCGTTATAATTTGGTCAACTTTAGCTGATCGTTACTTTGTTTGCCACTGTACGGTGGATTGTTGCTTGCAGGTACTGTGGAGCCGAGTGGAAAGTAGTGGGATGAATCCCTGGTTGCTGAGCTGTCCCTCGAAGGCCATGCAAATGTTTACTTGTTTTATTCATTTGTGACCGGTCTGCGAGCCGATGTTTGCAAAACACTGGTTATTTAAGTAAACCCTTTGTAAGGCCATAAGGCCAAGTACTTTGTGTATTTTCGTACGTTCATTCCTATTTGGGTATCTTAGTGGACATTCATGCTTTTGGCTTGGGTTCTTTCTTTGCAACTTATAAATTGCTTCCGCTAGAATGTACTCTAAGTATGACGTATTATTGGAAGGATGGTTTCATTGAGTAACCCACCGGTCTGTCCGTGGTATATGGCGTCGGGCCCCGGCCGGACCTACTGCTATATGTCATGCGATGGACAGGGGTGTTATAATTTGGTATCAGTCTACCGATTTCGGTCATGCTTATTGGAATTCGTGGATGAATTCTTTTAAGGGGTGGTGAGCACGTGTGTGTGCGTCATCGTTATAACATGAAAAGAACCCATGAATGTTCACTTAGGAATGAAAAATACACATATTTGAGGAACCTGCATGTTCCTATAATTGCTTTTTGCAATATTGTTCGGTCACTTAATGGTGTTTTATACGTCTATAGGTGACCAGGAGTTGTGCAAGGCCTTCGGAAAACCCGCATTTTGAGGCTAATAGTGCACCAAACGATGTGCATCCAACACCTCATTTGGCTGAAACCATAAGATTGGTGGCTGAAGCAGTGTTTGCTATGATTAATGTACAGCCTACAAGGCAAATGCAGCAGCCTGCCCCTGCTGTGGAGCAAGTACCGCTTCAAGTGGCGGAACTGAGAAGGGTGGAGCAGGTTGTGGTGGAGCCAATGATACCTAAGAGAGCAACTGAAAAACAGCTCAAGCATGTTATGGGCTTCAATCCTTCGGTGTTCTCGGGGACGGGAACTCCATCCCAAGCGGAGGACTGTCTCTCTCGAGTAAAGAGAGTCCTGATAGCTACAGAGATGGAGGAGTGGCAGAAGACCACTATAGCCACTTTCTTGTTGGATGGCGATGCAAGGCTGTGGTGGGAAGGTTTGGAGTTACACCACTTGAGGGGAAGACAACTCACAGACGTCTTGATGGAAGAATTTTCGAGACTGTTCTTGGCAAGATACCTCCCCTCGGCTCAGAGTATTGCGATGGAGAACAAATTCCATAAGTTGACGCAAGGAGAGAGTAGCGTGGACGAGTACCTCCACGAATTTACACATTTGTGTCGGTATGCAGGCGCTACATTTGCTGATGAGGAGCGAAAAACAAATCGATTCTATAACGGTCTGAGGGATGACCTAAGGCTACTACTCTCGGGGCCTATGACGCAGGGTTTTCTAACCTTTGTCAACACGGCCCGGTCTTTGGAGAAGGATATGAAGAATGTGCAAGCGAAGAAGGACTCTGGTGCTAAGAGGACAGAGTTCAAGGTGCGCACTACCTCAAAGTCTGGTTATCGTAAGTTCACTAAGAAGGCTAGGACTTCGGGTCCAGCTCCTTCTTCTGGTGCTTCGAGGGAAACTACAAGCCGAACCACGGGCTCATGCTACAACTTTGGAAAGCCGGGGCATTTTGCCCGTAATTCCTGGAGCGGACGCCCAAAGTCCGAGAGTAAGCCGGGAGCAACCTACAAAGAGAAGGGAAAGACGGTGGAGTCCACCACATCGCACTATGCCCCCAACTCAACCGAGAGTCTATTACCTTGGCCAGCAGGAGGCCATAAAGCTAGTCGACGTGGTGACAGGTACAGTTTAAATTTATAGCAGCTTAGCTTTAAATACTGTTACCTTGCACATGTTAGCTTATTATTGCTTGTATAGGCTTTGTTTTGATTTTTGATAATCCGGCGAGAACACTCTTCGATACGGGAGCTTCGCACTCCTTTTTGTCTGAAGGATTCATATCGCGCATCGGAGTACCTTCTTCGATGGAGAAGGAAAAATTGGATGTGTTGTTGCCGAATGGGTGTTCAATGTGTGTGGATAGACTCTGCGGCGTAAAGATACGGATTGAGAGTTAGGAGTTCAACTTGCAACCGTCGTTACTGCCGCTGGTGGAGTTTGACGTAATTTTTGGTATGGACTGGCTCTCGGAGCAGCAAGCATATATCGATTGCAATCGCAAGGAGTTCAAGTTGGGAACTGGTCGTGAGATGACAAGCTCTAGAGAAATATGTTGATGAAAGTCATAAAAATCTTCAATTTGATCTGGCTCAAGATATAAAGTCTATAAGATTTGAAGTCAATCAACATAAAATAGAAATGACTGATTGTTTTACAAAAGGAGCACATGCTGTTGTATATCTGGCCCAACAACAAGGGGAAATGAAGAAAGAAATAGATGCTCAATCTATTAATCAAGGATATATTCTTGAAAATCAGAAATGGCTAAATGACAATCTGACAACTGCCACAGATATTCTTGCTCAATTTCAAACAACCATGACTAAATTGACTGAAGCTAGGGCAGCTGAAATGCTAGAATATGACACTAAGTTCAAAACTGCTTTAGACTCAGTACAGACAGCCATAACTACTTTCCAGAAGGAAATTACTGCAAAACTTAACAAGTTGAAACCCTTCTTCAAAGATGGCATTAATTATCTAGATGGTTAGATTAGGTTTCAGAAGGAAAATATAAGAGATCATGTAGCAAGAGAAGTCCTAAAGGGGGAGAGGGTACTTATTAATGCTGGCTCAGAACATGCCAAGTGGGTCACTAACAGTGTCAGAGCCACATTGGGATATCCACCCCTTTGTGATGATGATAATATGGCAGAGTCAGGAGTACAGCCACAAGGTCTACTTGACGGCAACCAACCAGAGGTTGCTCAAGTCATATACCCCCCTGCAGATTTTGACATGATTCATCAGCAGGTGCAAACTATGTATAGTCCTCTATAGGAGGTTTCAAATATTATACTTGGAAAAGTAGACAAGCTTGAAGCTGCAATCAAGGCTCAGCAAGAGGCTCAACTGTCAAAGAAGAGATTTAGGGAGCAAGCTGAACTAAAACCTGATTTTGAACAGTGGAGCCCAACCTCTAGAAACATCATACTAACTGCCTGGAAAGCTGTAAAAGATCAAGTCCAAGAAAGGGGCAAGTGGTACAATGAACAAGAATGGCAGAAGCATGAAGCCAGACAGGAGGCTATTGTTCAGTATAGAAGGAAAGCTAAGATGGGAAAGCTACCTCCTGATGCTGTGGAGCCTAGCAAATACTTTCCCAAGCTATATCACTATTTTGAGAGACAAAGACTGAAGACTGAGGCTCAGGAGAAGGCTGATCTTAAAGGCAAAAAGCCTATGGAAGAAACTGAACCTTCTGTGCAGGCACAAGTACAACCAGGAAGAGGGATTGTTATAAAGGAGCCTGATCAGTCTTAGTCTAAGATGTCTTAGTTTTAGTTTAAAAATGTGTAATGTGAAACATTCAGTGTTAAATATTTTGTAAACAATCATTTTGACATAATACACAAAATCTTGCTCTTTAGTTAATTTTTGTGTATATTTTTTTTATCTCTGTGATGAATCTGTGCAAATGTTTTGATTGTTAATATTTCCTGTAATATTAAGCTTATATACATCATCATCATTTTGTTTATTATTGTCATAAGTGGTGTATATCATTAGCTAATATGGGTTATGACTTCTCCAAATAGGGGGAGATTGTTGGGTACATTGGAAAATGTGTACCTGATTTGAAGAAGCCTAACTTAGCATAATGATATACATCAAGGTGTATTTGATGTTGTTTAAGTTGAATATGTGCAGGTTAAAAGTATGGAAAAATTTCTAAGTCCATGTGTCGACACCAGAAGAAGATGTGTCGACACTTCAGGAAGATTGTGTCGACACTTGAAGAAGGCTGTGTCGACACAGAGATAATGAGTCGATATCAAATGTGTCGACACCGGGAGGCAGTGTCGACACACACAAGATTATAGTCGACATCAACTGTGTCGACACCGGGAGGCAGTGTCGACACACACAAGATTATAGTCGACATCAACTGTGTCGACACCAGGAGGTTGTGTCGACACACAGAGGCAGAAGTCAACAACAGCTAAGTCGACACTTAGAGACTTGTGTCGACACATAACAGAATCAACAAAAAGTCTGTGACTGAAGTAATTGTGTCGACATACAACTATCTATGTCGACACATTCTCAAAAAGTTGTGTCAAGAAGCTGTGTCGACATCAAGACATATGTGTCGACATCACAAAGGATTGTGTCGACACTCAATCAAATTGTGTCGACACATTTTAACAATTGTCTCGACACATATTGACAGTTTGTCGCGACACTTTCTGGCAGAAACAAAGACTCCTTGGCAGTTTGAAGAGTTGACAGTTGTGGGTCTCTACAGGTTAACTGACGTGATTGACACAGACAGAAGTTTGTTAGGAACTGAACCAGCCGGTTACCAGGAATGAAGGCTATAAATAGACGGATAGAGTCTGAAGAAAAGACACAACAACTGAAAACTGAACACTGAATAACAAGTAACAATAAGAAGAAGATCTTTTGCAGATCTAAGAAAATATTCTGATTGAACTATCAGAATCTGTCTAAGTAGAATTCAGTCAAGAATTCTGAAGTATCTTCAAGGGACTTGGATAGAAAGAGATCCAGTCAAAAGAAGGCAAGAAGAAAGCTGTCTCAGATTTTAAAGGAAACAGATTCTGAACTTATCTGTCAAGAAGATTCAGATTCAAATTCTGAAATCTAAGAAGAAAGCTGCTGATCAGTTTATGTCAAAGAAGATCAACTCAACAAAGTTCAGATTCAAGAAGCTTTGAAGAAAGCTAAGTTCCAGTTGATTTTATCCATCTGATTTATCAAGAAGCTGATCAAGAACACTGTCTTGTTCCACCTCTCTCTCCAGGAGCAAGATAAAAATATATTTTACTCAAATCTTGTAGGATCTTTTAATAGATCTGAGTTGTAAGCCTAATTTATAAAGGCTGAGTGTAGGAGAGATAATCTCTGAGTTGTAGGTCTTGAATAAAGGCTGAGGTAGGGCTGAATTGCCTGAGCTGTAGGAGTGTGATATCACTCTGAGTTGTAGGAATCCATTTTGGATTCTGAGCTGTAGGATCTGAGGATCTGAGTTAAAGAAGGGAGTTTGGCTGAATCTAGCACACTGCTAGATAGGCGAAGGGGGAAAGTGGATGTACCCAGATCTTGGGGAACCACTATAAATAATTGTTGCAATCTGTGATGTGTAGTTCTAGATTTTGTGATTGTGATTGCTAAAGTAGCTGCAGAACTCATAGACAATAGTCTTTAATTACTTAATCATTCTGCCTTACGTTTGAAAAGAAAATAAGAACCTATTCACCTCCCCCCCCCTCTAGGTGTCTAGGTAATCTTGAAAGTAAAACTATCAAGTGGTATCAGAGTGAGGTTACTCAAAGTAAGACTTAACAGTCTGAGTTAGATCTAAAGGCAGAATTAAGAATCAAGAAAATGGGTTCATGTGAGAATCACAAGGAGTTGGGATCTATGAAGCTTCCCATCTGCAGAAAAGAAATCTTTGGAATCTGGAAGGAAAGGGTTAGGCTATTTATGGAGGCCTCAGACCCAAGAATTTATATCACAGTGAAAGAAGGTCCATACATTCCAATGAAGATTTCTGTATTAGATGAAAGTCAAGAAACTCCTAAGGATTTTTCAAAAATGACAAAGGAGGAAATCATCTTAGCCACTATGGACAAGAGAGATCAAAACATCATAGTAAGTGCAATAGATGATTCCACCTTCCAAAATCTGATACATTGCAAGGCCTCCAAAGAAATGTGGGACACCTTGATTGTCTATATGGAAGGATCTTAAGAAGTAAGATAAGACAGAAAATCAATGCTCAACCAAGAATATGAGAGCTTCAGACAAGGAAAGTCTGATAGCATAACTGAGTGTTATAAGAAATTCTATAGGATTATGAATGAACTAATGTCCTATGGAAGAGTCTTCAGTACATATGAGCTGAATGACAAGTTTCTCAGATCTTTAACAAAGGATTGGGATACCAAAATATGTGCCATTAGAGAAGTGGCCAAGTTAGCTGATATTTCTCCTCCAACCTTGTTTGGAAAATTGCTTTCATATGAAATGCAATTGATGGCTAGGAAGGAGAAAGAAAGAAGTACAAAAGGTGAGCATAGATCTGTGGCTTTCAAAGTTGAAGCCACTAGAAAGAAAGGGAGGATGTCTTCATCTCCTCTCAAGGAAGCTACAGAAGAAATAACAGAAAATTCAGATAGTCAGAAATCAGGGAGCAGTGAATCAGATACTGACTTTGCTGCCTTTACAAAACAGTTTCAAAAGTTCTTGAAAAAGAAGCAGTGGAAGTCTAGACCCTCCACATCACAGCCAGTAGATGAGTACTATCAGAAGAGAAAATCCTCAAGAAATGAGAGAAACAGAACTAAGCCCAACAAAGCCATAACTTCTAAGATTGTTTGTTATTACTGCAATAAGACTGGACATATGGTAGCTGAATGTCCAGAAAAGAAAAAGGAATCAGTAGACAGAAAAAGGACTCAACACAAGGGCAAGAAGGAGAAATCTTTTGTTGCAAAGAAGGATAAGAGTCTTTCAGATCAGTCCTCATCAGAGTCAGAATCTGAAGCAGAAGCATACATAGGATTGTATGCAGCCAATGAAGAAGAGGAATTTCTGCAACTGATGGATTCCATTCATGATCAAGAAGACAAGGAATGCATGGGTCTGATGGCTGAGTTAGAAGATAACCAATGCCAGGATCAGCTTGGTCCTAGTAAGGTACAAAAGGTTTCTAGTTCTTCTGATTTTAGCACTGGTTCAGAGTCAGATTCATCTACATCAAGTGATATGAATGGATCTGAATCAGAAGGTGATATTCATTAGTTGATGGATGAATATAGGGACTTGTTGCAAGCTCTTAAGAAAAGCAAGAACCTAGTCAAAACTCAGGCTCAGGAAATTGTTAATCTTAAGGTGGCTGCAACTGAGTTTGAAAAAGTAATGGATCAAAAGTTAAATGAGATTGCCAAACTGAAAAATATAACCTATATTTAGATGGGCACAATCAAATATAACAATGATCAAATTAAGAGTCTGGAGGCCAGACTAAGAATAGAGAAAGAGTTAGTGGCTAGTTACTCTAAGCCAAAATCTGTCTTACCTTTAATAGATGAGTTTGTGGCTCAAAAGGGTAAGGTAGGATTAGGCTTCAAAGGTAACCCTAGGGCTGCCCAATTCAAAAGAAAAGGCAAAGCTCCTGTCTAGCCTCTAAACCTTTCAGTCCCAGTTATGTTTAGAAAGGTGCAAGTGTCTTCTAACAAATATGATCTTGAGAATATTCATGGTCATATTAAGACTAATGTTCAGATAAACAAGGGTGTAAATGCCAATAGGTCTACCCATGTTCATAAACCCCATGGTTATAAGAAATCTGTGGGTAAAGCTGCAACAGCACCAGCACTGGACAAAAATTCTTCTGTCAAGGGTGTATCAAGACCTAGATACAACAAGTTTGAATGTTAGTGTTGTGGCAAGAGAGGCCATTTTGCCTTAGATTGCTGGCATAACACAAATGTAAGGAAGAACAATAGTCTACCAGTTAGAAGAGCTGTTGGTAGTCTTAATATGAATGGTGCTAACCTGAACCAAGGACCCAAGACTTACTTGGGTTCTAAGGGAAAGTAATTCTGTATTGCAGAAAGTCCAAGTTGTCATGCCCCTATATGGTACTTAGACAGTGGATGTTCCAAGCATATGATTGGAACAAAGGGGCTACTAAAGGAGTACACATCTGTCAAAGATGGACCTAAAGTAATCTTTGGTGGATCTGAAAGAGGAATCATCAAAGGGTTTGGTAACATTTCTTCAAACCAAATTACCATCACCCAAGTGGCTTATGTAAAAGGTTTGAAACATAATCTGATTAGCATAAGTCAGCTGAGTGATCTTGGATATGACATTTCATTTGTTAAGGATGGATGTCATATCAAAAGGTCAAGTGATCAAAAGATCATATTGACTGGGTATAGAAAGAGAAATGTTTATTGTCTTAATTTTGTATGTGAGAACAAGGCTTCTCTCATCTGTCTTGTAGCTGATGATAATGCATCTCATTGTGTCAAGTGGCACAAGAGGTTGGCTCATCTTAACTACAAGACAATTGGCCAACTCTTCAGCAAAGAGTTAGTGAGGAATGGTCCTCAAGTTAAGTGTATAAAGGAAGGGATATGTTCAGCTTGTCAAAAGGGCAAGCAGACAAAATCCTCCTTTCATAGTCTTGAAAACAAGGATTCTGTGAGGTGCTTATACCTCTTACATATGGATCTTTTTGGTCCTATGCCAGTTCATAGTCTAGGTAGGAAGGTCTACACTTTTGTGGTTGTAGATGACTATTCTAGATATACATGGGTATTCTTTCTGAGACAAAAATCAGAAACCCCAAGTGTCTTACTTAGTTTTGTGAAACAAATTCAGAATGAACTAAATAGTACAGTGGTCAAAATCAGAAGTGACCATGCCACTGAATTTCAATCTGAAAGTATGATAAAATTATGTGAAGACTTTGGGATTTTCCAAGAGTTCTCCTCACCTAGAACACCTCAGCAAAATGGTATTGCTGAAAGAAAGAATATGACATTGATTGAATCAGGTATAACTCTATTGAGTGACACCTCTCTTCCAGAATATTTCTGGGCTGAGGCAGTAAACACTGCATGTCATGTGATCAATAGGGCTTCTATCACCAAGTGCCACAAAAAGACTCCCTATGAAATTATGAAAGGTAGAAAACCAAATCTATCCTACTTTAGGATCTTTGGTTGCAAGTGTTATATACTTAACAATGGCATGTCATATCTAACTAAGTTTGCTGCCAAATCCCAAGAAGGGATATTTGTTGGGTACAGCATAAATAGTAAGGCCTATAGAGTCTTCAACTTGACTACTCAAGTTGTAGAAGAATCAGTACATGTTGTGTTTGATGAATCAAGATTAATCAACTGTGAGTTGCCTTGTAGTTCATACAGTCCAACAGGTATAAGCAAAAGGATGGACAAGCTTTCCATTGTAGAAGGTACAACAGCAAATGAACAGATGGAAAATGTTGACTACAGTCCAGGGGGAGTACATGATTCTATAGAAGCTGATGACTCCCAGGAAGTGTAGCATAATGAAAGGACTGGAAATAATCAACCAGAAGGAAATCTACCTCCTGCTATCAGACATCTTAAAGACCATCCAGCAAATCAAATAATAGGTAATCCAAGTCAAGGAGTGCTGACTAGAAGCAAAAATCTGAGCACAGTCCTGCACTCAAGTTTCCTATCTCAATTGGAGCCTAAGAAATTTGAAGAAGCCATCCAAGACCACATTGGATTAATGCTATGCAAGAGGAGCTTAATCAATTCAGAAGGTGCAAAGTTTGGGAGCTTGTTCCTAAACCAAAAGACCACAACATCATTGGAACAAAGTGGATATTTAGGAACAAGTTGGATGAGAGTGGAGTAATAATAAAGAACAAAGCAAGACTGGTTGCTAAAGGATATAGGCAGGAAGAGGGAATAGATTTTGATCAGACATATGCCCCATTAGCAAGACTGGAGGCAATCAGGATGTTTCTTGCCTATGCTGCATACCAAGGATTCAAGGTATACCAAATGGATGTGAAATCAGCATTTCTGAATGGAGATCTAAAAGAAGAAGTCTATGTGGAACAGCCATCAGGTTTTATAGACTCTCTTAAACTTGATTATGTTTTTAGACTTAGGAAAGCTTTATATGGGTTAAAGCAAGCCCCAAGGGCTTGGTATGACACCATGTCTACTTTCCTTATTGAGAACAAATTCTCAAGAGGCAAAATAGACGAGACTCTATTCCTTAGGGAGTCTAAAGGCAAGATAATCTTAGTCCAAATCTATGTGGATGACATAATTTTTGGGTCTACAGAGAACAACCTTTGCAAGAAGTTATCCAAACTTATGCAAGGGAAGTTTGAAATGAGCAGTATGGGGGAACTTAAGTTCTTCTTGGGACTCTAAGTAAGACAAACTGATGATGGCTTGTCCATATCCCAGTCTAAGTTCACCAAAGAGTTGATAAAGAAATATGGTATGGAATCTTCCTCTACCATGAAAACTCCTATGGGAACAAATATTCCTATATATAAAGATGATATAGGTAAGCCTGTAGATGAGTCTTTGTATAGAGGAATAGTTGGTTCTCTATTATACCTCACGGCTAGTAGACCAGATATTATGTATGCTACATGTGTCTGTGCTAGGTACCAGGCATGCCCTAAAGAATCTCATTACACTGTTGTTAAAAGAATTTTGAGATATTTAAAGGGCACACCAAATCTAGACCTTTGGTACCCTAGGAATAGAGATTTTCAACTAATAGGTTATTCAGATGCAGATTTTGCAGGCTGTAAAGAAGATAGAAAAAGTACTACAAGTACATGTCAATTTTTGGGAGGAAGGTTGATATCATGGAGTAGTAAGAAGCAGACTAGTGTGGCAATATCCACAGCTGAGTCTGAGTATGTTGCAGTTGGAAGTTGTTGTGCACAACTATTGTGGATTCAGCATCAACTAAAAGATTATGGTATCCAGGTAAGTAGAACACCTTTATTATGTGATTCAAAAAGTGCTATTTCTATTGCAAATAATCCTGTTTCACATAGTAGGACTAAGCATATAGAAATAAAATACCATTTTCTTAGAGAACATGTAGAAAAAGAAGTCATCTCACTAGAATTTGTTAAAACAGATTATCAAATTGCAGATGTATTTACTAAGCCTCTGGATGAAACAAAATTCAATAGATTTAAAATTGAATTAGGCATGCTAACTATAGATTAGTTTAGCAAAATTTGGCTAAGTAAAACTGTGTTGACTTATTCAGGATTTAAGTGTCGACACAGAGGATTTGTGTCGACAAACTCAGAAAAATGGTGTCGACACAGAGTAGATTTGTCGACACATCAGGGATTTTATGTTGACATAGTCTAAGAGCGACATGTCGACACAACTAGAGGATTGTTGTCGACTTATTCAGAATTTGTGTCGACACATATTGTCTGTGTCGACACAATTTGACTATTTTGCCCGCCTTTTGATCTTCTTGGCATAAAAGGGTATAAATAGGTCTCAGCCGTATTTTGTCGACACGCTTACCAGGGTTTCGAGACAAAAACCTTGTGTGTCGACAATCCTTCTTCTCTCTTTTCTCAAGCTTTCTCAACGATTCAATGGCGCCAAAGATCAAAGATTCCATCAACGAGGGATATGAACTGGTCAGGCATGCGTTCGACGATGCAACTCCAGAGATTAAGATGGTGGTGTCTCTTCTCATAGACAGTGGACTTGAATTCCTTGTCTCAGAACCCACCAAGGTCTGGAAGAAGGAAGTTCTTGAATTCTACACCACCACAACTGTGAATTCTACCGGTATGAAAATCAAATCAACTATTCAGGACACAAGAGTCAAGGTGACTCAGAAGCGATTAACCAGAATCCTTCATCTTCCAAGGATAAACGATGAAGAGGAGGTTTCAGCCTCACAAACAAGGCAAACACTTCAGTGGTGTGGACTGGATCCCACCATGAAGATTGGTACTGCCTTCAATTGTAAAGGCATGAATAATCAGGGTAAATTTCTTTCTGAAGTTATTGGGAAAGTGGTGCTGTGCAAGACTGGTGGACATGATAGGATCTCTGTCTTCATGTTCAACCTAATGACTAGGATTGTATTTCACATTCCCACCAACTGGTCAGCAGTTGTGTTTGACAAAATCAAGGAGGCAATCAAGAAGCCAAACATGGCTAGAATACTGAGTCTTTACTTAGCTGGAACCATTCCAGAAGTAATGCAACAACTACCAGGCTCCAAGATCAATCATATGAGGAGAATGGATATAAGGTTGTTCTCCAGGTGGGATAGAGTTCTATCCAAGGATATGCCTAAAGAAGACAGGCAGGAGACAGCTGAGAAGTCTCCAGCTCATCATCACACTGAGCTTGGTACTGAAATAATTCAAGTACAGAAAGAACAGATACTTGCACAGGTTCAGGGGGAGCCTAGTACTGCACATTCAGAAGAAGAAGAAAGTATTGACTTATCAGAGGAGATAGATACTGTTAGACTAGATGATCTTATAGAAAGAATCAATGTTCCATCACCTCCTCAAACACCAAAGGAATATACAATGGATGATCTCTTCAAAGAGGCTGTAGACACAACAGCTAAAGATGATACCCAAAGGGTTGAGGGGGGAGCAAGCTAGTGAGGAGAGGGTACCAGGTGAAGGTGAACAGGAACCACATGCTACTGAAACTGAAATCCCTACCTCTCAACAAGAAAGAGTTCAGATTGAGAGTTCCTCTGATTCTGGGAATGAAGAAATTCAAGAGGCAAAGAAAAGGAAGCTTATGGTCTTCAAGAGAAGAAGCCATAGCTATAAGAAAGCACTTCAAACAACACCACCCACCTCTTCAGATTTTGATTATGCAAAGTTCTTGGTAACTTTTCAAATGAAAATGGATGAACAAAGACAAGCTCTAGAGAAATATGTTGATGAAAGTCATAAAAATCTTCAGTTTGATCTGGCTCAAGATATAAAGTCTATAAGATTTGAAGTCAATCAACATAAAATAGAAATGACTGATTGTTTTACAAAAGGGGCACATGTTGTTGTATATCTGGCCCAACAACAAGGGGAAATGAAGAAAGAAATAGATGCTCAATCTATTAATCAAGGATACATTCTTGAAAATCAGAAACGGCTAAATGACAATTTGACAACTGCCAACACAGATATTCTTGCTCAATTTCAAACAACCATGACTAAATTGACTGAAGCTAGGGCAGCTGAAATGCTAGAATATGACACTAAGTTCAAAACTGCTTTAGACTCAGTACAGACATCCATAACTACTTCCCAGAAGGAAATTACTGCAAAACTTAACAAGTTGAAACCCTTCTTCAAAGATGGCATTAATTATCTAGATGGTCAGATCAGGTTTCAGAAGGAAGATCTCAAAGATCATGTAGCAAGAGAAGTCCTAAAGGGGGAGAGGGTACTTATTAATGCTGGCTCAGAACATGCCAAGTGGGTCACTAACAGTGTCAGAGCCACATTGGGATATCCACCCCTTTGTGATGATGATAATATGGCAGAGTCAGGAGTACAGCCACAAGGTCTACTTGACGGCAACCAACCAGAGGTTGCTCAAGTCATATACCCCCCTACAGATTTTGACATGATTCATCAGCAGGTGCAAACTATGTATAGTCCTCCAGAGGAGGTTTCAAATATTATACTTGGAAAAGTAGACATGCCTGAAGCTGCAATCAAGGCTCAGCAAGAGGCTCAGTTGTCAAAGAAGAGATTTAGGGAGCAAGCTGAACTAAAACCTGATTTTGAACAGTGGAGCCCTACCTCTAGAAACATCATACTAACTGCCTGGAAAGCTGTAAAAGATCAAGTCCAAGAAAGGGGCAAGTGGTACAATAAACAAGAATGGCAGAAGCATGAAGCTAGACAGGAGGCTATTGTTCAGTATAGAAGGAAAGCTAAGATGGGAAAGCTACCTCCTGATGTTGTGGAGCCTAGCAAATACTTTCCCAAGCCGTATCACTATTTTGAGAGACAAAGACTGAAGACTGAGGCTCAGGAGAAGGCTGATCTTAAAGGCAAAAAGCCCATGGAAGAAACTGAACCTTTTGCGCAGACACAAGTACAACCAGGAAGAGGGATTGTTATAAAGGAGCCTGATCAGTCTTAGTCTAAGATGTCTTAGTTTTAGTTTAAAAATGTGTAATGTGAAACATTCAGTGTTAAACATTTTGTAAACAATCATTTTGACATAATACACAAAATCTTGCTCTTTAGTTAATTTTTGTGTATATTTTTTTTATCTCTGTGATGAATCTGTGCAAATGTTTTGATTGTTAATATTTCCTGTAATATTAAGCTTATATGCATCATCATCATTTTGTTTATTATTGTCATAAGTGGTGTATATCATTAGCAAATATGGGTTATGACTTCTCCAAATAGGGGGAGATTATTGGGTACATTGGAAAATGTGTACCTGATTTGAAGAAGCCTAACTTAGCATAATGATATACATCAAGGTGTATTTGATGTTGTTTAAGTTGAATATGTGCAGGTTAAAAGTATGGAAAAATTTCTAAGTCCATGTGTCGACACCAGAAGAAGATGTGTCGACACTTCAGGAAGATTGTGTCGACACTTGAAGAAGGTTGTGTCGACACAGAGATAATGAGTCGACATCAAATGTGTCGACACCGGGAGGCAGTGTCGACACACACAAGATTATAGTCGACATCAACTGTGTCGACACCGGGAGGCAGTGTCGACACACACAAGATTATAGTCGACATCAACTGTGTCGACACCAGGAGGTTGTGTCGACACACAGAGGCAGAAGTCAACAACAGCTAAGTCGACACTTAGAGACTTGTGTCGACACATAACAGAATCAACAAAAAGTCTGTGGCTGAAGTAATTGTGTCGACATACAACTATCTGTGTCGACACATTCTCAAAAAGTTGTGTCAAGAAGCTGTGTCGACATCAAGACATATGTGTCGACATCACAAAGGATTGTGTCGACACTCAATCAAATTGTGTCGACACATTTTAACAATTGTCTCGACACATATTGATAGTTTGTCTCGACACTTTCTGGCAGAAACAAAGACTCCTTGGCAGTTTGAAGAGTTGACAGTTGTGGGTCTCTACAGGTTAACTGACGTGATTGACACAGACAGAAGTTTGTTAGGAACCGGACCAGCCGGTTACCAGGAATGAAGGCTATAAATAGACTGATAGAGTCTGAAGAAAAGACACAACAACTGAAAACTGAACACTGAATAACAAGTAACAATAAGAAGAAGATCTTTTGCAGATCTAAGAAGATATTCTGATTGAACTATCAGAATCTGTCTAAGTAGAATTCAGTCAAGAATTCTGAAGTATCTTCAAGGGACTTGGATAGAGAGAGATCCAGTCAAAAGAAGGTAAGAAGAAAGCTGTCTCAAATTTCAAAGGAAACAGATTCTAAACTTATTTGTCAAGAAGATTCAGTTTCAAATTCTGAAATCTAAGAAGAAAGCTGCTGATCAGTTTATGTCAAAGAAGATCAACTCAACAAAGTTCAGATTCAAGAAGCTTTGAAGAAAGCTAAGTTCCAGTTGATTTTATCCATCTGATTTATCAAGAAGCTGATCAAGAACACTGTCATGTTCCACCTCTCTCTCCAGGAGCAAGATAAAAATATATTTTACTCAAATCTTGTAGGATCTTTTAATAGATTTGAGTTGTAAGCCTAATTTATAAAGGCTGGGTGTAGGAGAGATAATCTCTGAGTTGTAGGTCTTGAATAAAAACTGAGGTAGGGCGGAATTGCCTGAGCTGTAGGAGTGTGGTATCACTCTGAGTTGTAGGAATCCATTTTGGATTCTGAGCTGTAGGATCTGAGGATCTGAGTTAAAGAAGGGAGTTTGGCTGAATCTAGCACACTGCTAGATAGGCAAAGGGAGAAAGTGGATGTACCCAGATCTTGGGGAACCACTATAAATACTTGTTGTAATCTGTGATGTGTAGTTCTAGATTGTGTGATTGTGATTGCTAAAGTAGCTGCAGAACTCATAGACAATAGTCTTTAATTACTTAATAATTCTGCCTTAAGTTTGAAAAGAAAATAAGAACCTATTCACTCCCCCCTTTAGGTGTCTAGGTAATCTTGAAAGTAAAACTATCACTAATGCGCCATCTGTGTTCATGGATCTGATGAACAGAACTTTCAGAGAGTACCTGAACCACTTCGTGATAGTCTTTATCGATGACATATTGGTGTACTCGCAGTGCGAAGAGGATCACTTCAAGCATCTGCATTTGGTGATGGAGATGCTGAGGAGGAACCAACTATACGCTAAGTTCTCCAAATGCAAGTTTTGGTTGTCCTCGGCAGAGTTCCTTGGTCATATAGTCAGTGGAGAAGAGATTGTGGTGGATCCGGAGAAGATAGTTGTGATACGGGAGTGGACTGTATTGTGTTCAGTAGCGGAAGTCTGGAGTTTTCTGAGGCTGGCCGGCTACTACAAGCACTTCGTAGAGAACTTCTCGCGGATAGTGTTACCCCTCACGACTTTGGTGAGGAAAGATCAAAAGTTTGTGTGGTCGACAGAGTGCGAGAGAGCTTTCGAGGAGATAAAGAGACGGTTGACCACGGCGCCTGTTCTATGTTCGTCGAGTGGGACCGAAGGTTTTGAGATCTACAACGATGATTCGGGCAGTGGCTGGGTTGCGTTCTACTGCAGCATGGAGGTGTGATAGCTTATGGCTCGCATCAGCTGAAGGTACACAAGAGGAATTATCTGGTCCATGACTTGGAGTTAGCAGTCGTGATATTTGCCCTGAAGCTGTGGAGGCACTACCTATACGGTATGAAGGTCGATATCTATACCGACCACAAGATCCTGAAATACTTGTTAGATCAAAAAGATCTAAACATGCGGCAGCAGAGATAGATGGAGTTCCTGGGGGATTACACATTCAAGATTAACTATGTTCCTGGGAAAGGCAATGCAGTTGCGGACGCATTGAGTCGCAGGGACCCTGTGTGGGCCAACTTGTTGTCGGTTCATGATGAGCGGTTGATTCGGGAGATGGAGGTATTAGAGATATCTTGTGTGGACAAGCAGACTAGTGACGAAGCACAGCTGAACTGGACAGAGGTGCATTATGACATGGCTGATCGGATTCGGCAGGCTCTGGAGCTGGATAGTAATATGAAGCAAATCTTGGATGAGGATTTGGATGGGCCAAATTCCCAGTTTAATGTTGTTGATGGACTGTTATGGAAGGACAGTCGTTTGTGCATCCCTAATATGGGTAAACTACGGGATGAATTGATGTACGAGGCCCGTCATACCAAGTACTCGATTCACCTGGGGAGCACGAAAATGTATCAAGATATGAAGAAGTTGTTCTGGTGGCCAGGACTGAAGAAGGACGTGGCAGTTTACGTGGCGAAGTGTCAAACGTGCACCTTGGTGAAGGCAGAGTGCCAGAAGCCCGGAGGTTTCTTGAAGTCTTTGCCTATCCCGGAGTGGAAGTTTGACGACATTTCTATGGATTTTGTGCATGGTTTGCCAAGATCGCAGAAGGGGAACGACGCCGTCTGGGTGATCGTAGATCGTTTGACGAAGGTGTTGCACTCCATTTCGAATAGGAAGGATGATTCGGTGGAGAAACTGGCAAAACTGTATGTGGATAACATTGTTCGACTACACGGTGTGCTCCGTAGCATCGTGAGCGACTGAGATGGACGGTTCACGTCCAATGACTGGAGGCTGGTGCAGCAAATGTTGGGAACCAAGCTGAGTTTCAGCACGGCCTTTCATCCGCAGATAGATGGTCAGACTGAGAGAGTTAACAGGATGATGGAGGACATGCTTCGCATGTGCGTCCTGGATTTCGGGAAGCAGTGGGAAGATCACCTATACTTGGTGGAATTTGTGTACAATAATAGCTACCAAGTGGGCATTCAAATGGCGCCCTTCGAGGCCCTATATAGTATAAAATATCGCATGTCGTTGTCATGGTTGGAAACGGGCGAGTCGAGGTTGTACAAAAAGCCAGAGGTGGAAAGCGCCACGTCATTGGTACGAACCATTCGGGAACGGTTGCTGATCGCTCAGGACAGGCAGGCTAAATGTTATAATGCCAAGCATCGGAACGTTGAGTTCGCTGTTGGCGACTGGGTGTATTTAAAGATTAAGCCGTTCAAGGGTGTCTCACGGCTACAATGCTTGAAGAAGCTGAGCCCGAGGTACCTTGAACCGCTTGAGATCCTGGAGCGAATTGGTGAAGCAGCTTATTGTCTGAAGCTATCGGTGGAGTTGAGTGGTATACACGACGTATTCCACATATCAGTGTTGCGGAAGGCGGTGCAAGAGCCGTGATCGAGGTCGATCAAGTACCGGTTGATGTTGGGTTGACGATGAAGGTCAAGCTCGTATGCATTGAGAACACGGAAGTCAAGTGACTGCGTAAAACGGACATCGGGATGGTTAAAGTCTGATGGGACAACTGTGGTCGTGAGGAGCTTTCATGGGAGTGAGAGCAGACCATGCTCGAGGAGTATCCCGAACTCTTCTTCTCAGGTACCGTTTAAGTTTGAGTACTTTCTTTTTCTTTCTATAATTTCGGGACGAAATTCTTTTAAGAGGGAGAGAATTGTAACGCCCTGAAACTCAAAAGAGGAACGGGCAGCGTTTGGAGCCGAGTTTGGGCCCTGGTAAGGGTCACATGGCCTAGGACATGGGCGTGTCCTACTCGGGTTGTTTGCTAGGCTGTGTGGAAAGAGTTACATAGCCTGGGACACGGGCATGTCCTAGGGGCGTGTCTAGCACACGGCATGTGACATGGGCGTGTCACATGGCTGTGTCCTCTTCTGGAAGTTTTGATCCTGTGTCGATTGAGGGACACAACCCGGAACAAGGGCATGTACTGATTGACACGGGCGTGTCGAAGTCGACTCAGGCGTGTCTAAGCTCATGTCCCGTTCGGGACGTGACGGTTTCAGTGCCAATTGAGGCACACGGCCCATGACACGAGCGTGCCCATGGGTGACATTGGCGTGTCACAAGCCGTGTCACAAGCAGTGTCCTGTTCTGTAATCTCTGGTTTTACGGCGAGTGAGTAATATGGCCTTGGACACGGGTGTGTCACAAGCCGTGTTCGACCCAGGAAATTAATTTTTTAGGTCGAATCGTGGCCGCTCGTTTCCTTCAAATAAGATCTGACGGCTCAGCCCTTCCCCTGCTGGTATTTGGCTGGGAATAGGGTTTAGAAACCTTATTTCATTATGAGCTTTCTCTTTCTAAATTCTAGACAGAGGTGAGAGCAAGGAAGAAGGTGAAGGAGAGTTCCGGCCGTCGGAGGAGCTTCGGAGCCCCGATTCTCGATCCGAGTCCAGATCTGTGAAGGCGAGGACGATACGGTGCTTTCCATCTGACTAGATCATCATGGCGCCGAAGAGAAATGCTAGGGTAATGATTCTCTTCTTGGACATGTAAAGTCCCCTTTCCTTTTTGCATAGGAAGCCCGCTCTCGCGAGTATGCGGTGAGTTTGAGGTGTTCCTTCGAGTGGACATGAATAGTCCCCGTTGTTTTGCATGTAGAGTCCGGAATCGAAGTACAAACGTAGGCATGATGTGTGAAGCCTACCCGGACAAGTTGGTCTGGATCGGTGATGTTTCATTATGCATGAATGTTCGGAGAAGACTCTGTGCTGATAGTTGTTTTTGGGTTTTCTACGCGGTAGATTGCATCAGGAAATCTTGGGGATTAACTCCAAGGTGCACCCGTAAAACTAGGCAGAGGCGTGATTCTGACAACTTGGTGGCCTTGGAGCCAACTTGCACATAACTGGGTTATGTAAGATTTGTTTAATCGCTTTGGGACTCGGGGAAGCTTGACCCGCGCATATGGCTTAAATTGACGTTGCGGTGTGAGCAACGGGTTAGGCGGAACCATACCCGCTCTATGTGGTTCGGTTAAAGAGTCCTAAGGTACATGGTACTTACCATTGGCATAGATGGATGGTCTTAGGCTTAGGCCGGAAAGACTATAATGCTCACGAGATTTGTCGTCCTAGAGGCGGTGGTGAGACCACAGATTTTCACCGGGTTCACCGAGTAAGTGCCCTGAGAGCACAGGGTGTATGGTCGAGGGCCTGTACCTGTGGTGTATTGTGCAAATATTGTACTTTCACTTTAATCGTTGGATTATACTAATGCATTGCAGGGAAGGAGCACCGCCACCCCAAAAAGAGGGTGGGTCGTTATAATTTGGTCAGCTTTAGCTGACCGTTACTTTGTTTGCCACCGTGCAGTGGATTGTTGCTTGCAGGTGTTGCGGAGCTGAGTGGCAAGTAGTGGGCTGAAGCCCTAGTTGCTGAGCTGGTTCTCGAAGGCCATGCGAATGTTTACTTGTTTTATTCATGTGTGACCTGTCTGCGAGCCGATGTTTGTAAAACACTAGTTATTTAAGTAAACCCTTTGTAAGGCCATAAGGCCAAGTACTTTGTGTATTTTTGTACATTCATTCCTATTTTGGTATCTTAGTGGACATTCATGCTTTTGGCTTGAATTCTTTTTTTGCAACTTATAAATTGCTTCCGCTAAAATGTACTCTAAGTATGACATATTATTGGAAGGATGGTTTCATTAAGTAACCCAACGGTCTGTCCGTGGTATATGGCGTCGGGCCCCGGTCGGACCTACTATTATATGCTATGCGATGGATAGGGGTGTTACACACTAAGCGAAGCTCCTGCGTACTCTTGCCGGCTGGCTCACCGGACTTTATTTGGCTAAGTGCTAAACTACACTTGACGAGTCAACGTATTAGTGTCAGTGCGACTACCCTTTAATACCGGAGACCCGCCACCTTATATTTTATGCGCATGCAATATTAATGTATTTCCCCCCAAGCCAAAGCTCCCCGGACTAATCGGTCCATAATAAATATCTACTGAGCCATCGGCTCGCCGGGCTAACCTACCCATCATAAAAACCACTGATCCTACCACTCGTGAGACCCAATCTAACCCCCACAACACTAGGGAGGGTGAGTGTAAGTGTAATACTAGAGTATTTCTAATTACTCTTGTATTCCATTTAGTCTTACGGCTTACGTTAACCTTGGACTGCCCAAGGCATTCCCTGTGAAGGGCTCTCGAGAGCACTAGGAACTACGATGGGCTGAAGCTCATCGTTCCCTTTCTCAAGGCACTTATTATTATTAGTATCTACCAATAGCCAACTCCATTTAAATTTATACTTAATCTAACCCTAGTGTATTTTGACTCTCTCACTCCACAGGAAGGACGATGTTTCGTCAATCCCGAGCACCTTTTAACACTTAGTCAACCCAACACACTTCACGGCATGAATCCCAATGATGGACTCATTTTCACTTCACCAAAAATAGTATACTATTAATCTCATCTCTCTATGTCCATTCCACATGCTATCATAATTCCGCAGTTCTTATTATATGCAGAACAACTGAGCTATGTGGTGTGCATGAATGGGGACCCCTTCAAATATTAATCTAAATGCCCTAAGATAATTATTGCTAGTCTATCATGATATAATTAGAATAAATCCAGAAAGTTATTACTTTCCTAATTAATTTGGCATTTATTTAATTTTCCCAAAAATTAGGCCATGGGTGATTTTGAACATGAAGTACTAGATTTCCTTAAGTTATGATCACCCAAAAATTATGAATACTATATGATGCCAAAATATCAAATAATACCAAGTTTCACAACTTTCCCTAAATGTACTAGCCCCTAAATAATTAATTCAAGGTAATTCAAATAATTAGAGGCAAAGAAGAGAGTACCACAATTCATAGTCAACAAATTATACAAAAATTACCAGAGCCTTATTATGATCATAAAACAAAACTGACTAAGTTTCATCCGATTCTAAGGTAAGTAAGCTATATATAAAAATACCTCAAATAAATCCATAATAATGCTCTTTGTGAAAAAACATTCTTGTAAATTCATCCAAACAATATGTAAAAATTTCTAAGCTTTATTATGCCCTTAAAAAGTTTTCTAGCCAAGTAACACAATTTTCCAACAAGATATAGTATTTATGATCTATTCATCAAAATAAGGTGCACTAGTTTACTTTACACATGAAGTACTAAGAGAAAATGTCCAATTAATCCAAATAATTTATCAGTGCATACAAATGGTATTTGATTAACTTTGCCAGAGTTTCATATCATTCTAAGACAATTAAACCACAGTTACTTCAATATCATCAAAAAGGGCAAGATGAAGGTTATATATACAAGTATGAGCTACTTTTATCTAAACATCCTATAATAAATTTCAAAGGTTAGTATTACTATAAAAATACCCCTACCAAAATCTCAAAAATATCCAAGGTCATATGACCCCTTAATTATTCCATGAGGTGTATAGACCTAAATAATTTCCAAGTGATTAAAGTGGGGTGCATGTGTCCAAATACAACTAAATTCCTTCCTAGGGCATTTCACCACCCTAAGACCACATGGACTAAACATCAAGTCCATACAAGGACATATCACCCTATGTCCTTCACAAACTCCCAAAGTTCAACCTTAGGGTTTGAACTAGGGTCCTAGGTCAAATCCACCCCAAACTCCATGTGAAGGTGTTTATTGTCATAACAAATCAGTGGCCCAAGTTTCAACCTCTGTCGATGTGATCTGGTCACTCAATACCCACAAGGGACACTTTGACCTAAATAACCCTTTTAGGCCAAGGCTAGGGTTTACTAAATTCCAAACCAAATCATCTCCAAATGAGATGAAATTTTATACAGAATCTTATATTGAGCCCAAGGACCACTCTCCAAAATTTGTAGGAATTTGAAGGTCATTAGACCCATTAATTAACACATACATGGAAAGTGAAATGTTTACCAAAACTTTAGAAACATGTTTTTCAAAAATTCCCATTTTTGGATATGTTATAGGTCTAGATATGAATGGCCCATGCTCCAACTTTCAAGTCACTTGAAGGTCAGGATTGATGGGGGCACCCCATTCAATCTCTGTTCCACCCTTTGTATAGACCTCATCAAAATGAGTGTTGAGGTCTGACCTAAACTCTAAATTGGTTCAAACTAATTTTAAAATAAACTAGACTTATTGGGCTATAAGTTTCATGTTGACCACTTTTTCTGAAAAGGCCTCTAAGTATTTTTAATTTAAATTCCAATGTAGGTGAAATTATGTGACAGAAATATACATATACATATTTAATACATTTGATCTGCACAAATCTTAAAGAACTATCCAACGGCGGCTGGCTTTCTTCTTCCTCCAGCCAACGGTCCCAATACGCTCGACCTGGAGCCAACTCCAACCCCAATTCCCGGCCCTCCGGCCACCTCCCTGACCAACCACCGCCACAACCACCTCCGTCGAGGTAAGGGCTATCGGCCGGCGGTGGTTTGGCCGCCGGAGACAGCGAATTCTGACGAACCTGACACCCTTTTTTCATGGAAAACAGTGGAAAAACTCCACCTGAGGGCTCAATTGAGCCTGACTCCTTCCTCTAACAATTCCTAAGAACTAACTCATGAAGAAGGAGTAGAGGAGGACCGGGTTTGCAGCTTGAACGCGAGTGCTTTGCTTCCTCACCATTTCTGGCCACTGAGCTTGGGTCTTCTGTAACTTCTACACCAAACTCAATGAAATTGAGAAAGGATCGGGGGAACACTTTCCCTTACTCCGGTGAAGGTCCTTAAAGAGGTAATTGAGGAGAGGAGGCTAGTAACTTCTCAATTTTGAAAAACTCCATTAATGGCCATAAAGGGGCTTTTTCGATTTCAGCCAAATAGAGGGGGCTGAGCCACCCCAATGGCAGGCCACCTCCTGAAAACTTCTCCTCTCCCTCAGAGGAGTAAAAGCCCCATAAAAGTGGGGGCTTATAGAGCCTCCATGGCCATGAAGGCCATTAAACTAACATTTTCTCTCTCTTCCAAATTGGGGAAACTCCCATTCTCACTCTCCTAGTCACCAATCTCTGAAATTGGTGGGCCCCAAAGGTATCTCTCCACCTCCTAGACTAATGGGCCATACTAGCTTGTGTAAGACCCCTTTTTTTAAAAACCACCAAGGTCTTATACCGATAACCACCACTTTACGGTGACACCAACATACCTGGGAAGGTCATCACTATAAAACGTCGATCCTGTCGGCCATACCGATCGCAGAAGAGTAGAATAAATATAAGAGTACATGAGTAAAATGAAACTCAATACTTGTCCACCAGAATCACATATATAGAATTAATTCTCCACGAAGGGAGAGTCCACAGTAATGATAAATCCAAGTACTAATAGAAGGGGCTCCTGCCCGATACATCATAATCCTCCCTACAAATCACTTAATGTAGAAGCAAATCTATAATATCTACTAATGATCGGGACCCACTGTCCCTGCTGCCTAAACTCACATGTTAGATTGTCCCGTCTCCAAGCGCACCGACCTCTGGGGATGCATCTCCTGGTTCGGCTCCACGATCCCCTAAAATGATTTGGTCAACGACCGTTAGTCTAAAAGACTAAGTCCTATCATCCCCCACTCCTCCCCCATGGCTCCTAGGCTCCGAGCAGGGAGAAGGAAAAAGAAGGTAACGAAGGTGGAGAGTAGCAAAGGTAAGCAGGTGGCAGTGGAACTAGTCCATCATGAGTTCATAAACAGAGCAAGTATATGTAAGCAGTAGTAGGTGTTGAAACCGAAAAATCGGTCTCGAGGAGTTCACCCTTGGGGAAGGGGTGATCGCGCACCTACTTCTCTCCTACGAACTAGATAGCCAAAAACTTAGGACAAAGAACAGACCCAAGGCACTGACATAGAGGTCCCACCACACACCCGGAAGATCTTAGAGTGCTTCCCCTCCTTAGTCAAGTGCTGAAGCTAAGGTACCTCAAAAAGCGCTAGAAGACCGGGCTCAAGTAAGCATGCCTTTTTGAGGTACCCCTTGGGTCCTATTTATAGGATTCTGAAAATGGCCTGCAAATAGCCAGCCTCCGTTGTTTGGAACAGCTATGTGCAGGTAATCTGGGTCTGCCAACAGCGAGACTCCACTATTCTAACTAGCTATGGGCAAGCCCGTAGGGGCAAAATGGTAAGAGACACCCCACACAACACAGGGCGAATAGCCCTCCACTGCCTCTGCTCGGTAAGGGCGGCGATTACCTGATGGAGCTGGCACTCGCTTCCTCAGCTCGGCAAGGGCGGCGAGTGCCTGATGGAGCTGGCACTCACTACCTCAGCTCGGCACCTTGGCGAGCTCGGACCCGACCTGCTTTACTCGCCTGCCTTAGCTTCGACGAACGGCCCGAAGTTCGTCGAACTGGGCTCGATGAATCCCACTGCGAGTTAGGGCTCCCTGGTCACCTAGGTGAGCTGGACTGGGTACCGAGGAGAGCTGGGCTAACGATGCCGAGGTAGGGGCGTTGAGTATACTCGACTCACTCGATGCCGGGCTGAAGGCGCCGAGTGAACTCGCCGCTCGGGCTGGGGGTGTCGAGTGAACTCGACGCCCAGGACCCAGTTCACCCAGGGCTTGGGTTGGGCTCGGCTGACCCCACTCGCCGGATACAGGTGTAAGACCCCAACCTCGGAGATGATCGCGGGGCGATCAATCGGCTCGTTTTGAGTTCTGAACAGGGGCACACGGCCAGGCACACGGCCGTGTGCCTACCCGTGTTCAGGGATTTATTGGGTTTTTGTGCTGTCTCGAGTCAGAGAGGTACACGGCCTGAGACACACGGCCGTGTCTCAAGCCGTGTGTGGGGCACACGGCCTCGAACACGGCTGTGTTCGAAGCCGTGTTCTAGAAGCCCGACGATCGTCTTGAAGCTCCAGGTAACACGGCCCGTGGCACACGGCCGTGTCAGGAGCCGTGTCGATCGGCGAATGAGCTACACGGCCAGACACACGGCCGTGTGTCAAGCCGTGTTCGGCCCAGTTTTTGGGATTTTGGATCTAATCTCGGCCGTTCGTTCTCTTGGATCTGGATCCGACGGTGGGGGCTGCTCCTGGGGGGTTATTAGCCGGGATTAGGGTTTTGAATCCTCATTTTCTTTGGTCCACTCTCTCTCTAAGTGTTTAGAGAGAAGGGAGAGCAAGAAGAAGGAGGAGCCCAAGATCCGGCCGCCGGAGGAGCTCCGGAGCCCCGAATCGCGATCCGAGTCCATATCCGCGGAGGTGACGCCGTTGCGGTGCTTTCCAACCGCATAGTTTTCGATGGCGCCGCGAAAATCTTCGAGGGTAACGATCCTCTTCATAGGGCATGTGTAGTCGCCCTTCTTTCTATGCATGGGGAAATCCCCCCTCTCGCGAGTGAGCGTTGAGGCGCGGAATCCCTTCGGGTAGATATGTAAAGTCCCCGTTGTTAGAGCCCGGAATCGGAGTACGGGTGTAGGCATTGTGTGTGAAGCCTATTCGGGTTTAACCTGGATCGGTGATGTTTGCATTGCATGGCCGGAGAAGACTCCGTGCCGATGATTTTTAGTTTTCCGAAATTTCTACACGGTAGATTGCATACAGGGATCCTTGGGGGTTAACCTCGAGGTGCACCCGGAAAGCTTGGGCGGAATCGCATTGCCGCCGCGATGTTGCCTTGGAGGGCAAATCGGTACATAACGGGGTTATGTGCGTGTTTTGATCGATTGTGGGAATGAGGAGAAACTTGGCCCGCACCGATGGCTAAATGGCCGTGGTGAAGTGAGCAACGGGCGGGTGGAACTCTACCCATTCCAAGTGGTCTCGGTAGAAGCGACCTAAAGTACATGGGACTTCCCGGGAGGCTGGAAACGGGCCTAGGCTTCGGCTGAAAGGGCTAAATGCTCACGAGTGTTGCCATCCGAGGGATGGTGGTGGAATCGCGGTGTCGGACTGGGTCCGGACCGGGTTCACCGATTAGTGCCCTGAGAGCACGGAGTGTGCGGCCATGCGTGCCGACACTTGTGGCGAATAGAATACCTTATAGAATTGCTATGGTACTTTTATATGCAGGGAAGGAGCACCGCAGTCCCGAGAAACGGGACGGGGTCGTTATAATTTGGTCAGCTTTGCTGACCGTTGCCCTTTTGTATTGCCACCTCTTGGGTGGATTGCTTCCTACAGGTGCTGCTGCGGAGCCAAGCGGCAAATAGCGGGCTAAAGCCCAAGTTGCAGCGCCAGCCCTCGAAGGCTTAGATATTAGCTTTTCATATTCATGTATGGCCGGCCTGCGTGCCGATGTATGAAAGACGCTATTTTGTTAAGCGAACACTTCTGTAAGGCCTTAAGGCCGTGTACTCTTTTGTGTATGTACTCATTCCTGGGTTATAGTGGACATTCATGCTCTGTGGCAGGGTTCTTATCTTTTTGCAACTTAATTAAATTGCTTTTGCTAGGTGTTGTGTAGGACGCTCTGATTGGTTGTGTGGTTTCAACGCGTAACCAACCGGTCTGTCCGTGGTATATGGCGTCGGGCCCCGGCCGGACCTACTGCTATATGCTATGTGACGGATAGGGGTGTTACAAATTGGTATCAGACTTCTGGTTTCGGTCAGGCTTAAATGAATTCGTGGACGAATTCACTTTAAGGGGTGGTGAGCACATTGTGTGCGTCATCGTTATAACATGAAAAGAACCCATGAATGTCCACTTAGGAATGAAAATACACATGATTGAGGAACATGCGTGTTCCTATAATTGCTGTTTGCAGTAATTTTTGGGTCGCTTATCGGTGTTTTGCACGATTTTAGGTGACCAGAAGTGGCGCTGGGCCGTCTGAACGGCCAGGTTCTGAGGCGAGCAGTGCGCCAAGCGATGCGCCTGCAACACCTTTGTCTGCTGAGACCATTAGGTTGGTGGCAGAAGCGGTCATGGCAATGATCAATGCGCAGCCTGCAAGGCAGGTGCAGCAGCCTGCTCCTGCTGTGGAACAGGTACCGCTTCAGGCGGCAGAGCGAAGGAGGGTTGAGCAAGTTGTGGTGGAACCAGAGTTGCCGCAGAGAGCAACTGAAAGACAACTGAAGCACGTGATGGGCTTTCACCCACCAGTGTTCACGGGGGCAGAAACCCCGACCCAAGCAGAGGATTGGCTCTCAAGGGTCAACAGGGTGATGACTGCGACGCAAACTGAAGAGTGGCAGAAGACCACTATAGCGACGTTCCTTTTGGATGGGGACGCAAGACTGTGGTGGGAGGGCCTAGAGCTGCATCAGTTGAGGGGAAGGCCATTGGCCGAAGTCCCGATGGAGGAGTTTGCGAGACTATTTATGGCTCGATACCTCCCCTCGGCACAGAGGATCGCGCTAGAGAGCGAATTCCAGAAGTTGGTGCAGGGTGATAGCACCGTTGATGAATACCTCCACGAGTTTACTCGGTTAGGGAGATATGCCGGCGCTACCTTCGCAGACGAGGAGCGCAAGACGAGCCGCTTTTATGAAGGGCTAAGGGATGATTTGAGGTTGCTGCTGTCGGGGCCCAAGACGCAGGGTTTCATGACCCTGGTCAGTTCGGCCCGGTCCTTGGAGAAGGATATGAGAAGCATGCAAGCAAAGAAAGAAAGGGAATCCGGTGGCAAGAAATCAGAGTTCAAGGCGCCGACTATATCAAAGTCGGGCTACCGTAGATTCTTCAAGAAGGCTAAGACATCGGGTCCAGCTTCTTCTGCAGGTGCCTCGGGGGCAACTACCCATCGAACCCCGGGCGTTTGCTTCACGTGTGGAAAGCCGGGGCACTTTGCCCGTGACTGCTGGAGTGGACGCGCAAAGTCCGAAAGGAAACAAGGAGCTACCTACGAGGAAAAGGGCAAAGCGGTGGAGTCGACCGCGTCCCACTATGCTCCGACTCAGCCTAGAGTCTATAACTTGGGCCAGCAGGAGGCCATCAAGCAAGCGGATGTGGTGACAGGTATGAGTTAATTTATGCAAGTTGACTTGAGAATACTATTACCTATTGCTTGTTAAGCTAATGTCTTTTGCTTAGGCTTTGTGGTAATTAGCGATAGTCCGGCACGAGCACTGTTCGACACTGGTGCTTCGCATTCTTTCTTGTCCGAACAGTTTATATCGCGCATCGGAGTCCCTTCTTCGATGGCAAAGGACAAGCTAGATGTGTTGCTACCAAACGGGTGCTCGATGCGTGCGGACAGAGTGTGCGCCGTGAAGGTTCACATTGGGAGCCAAGAGTTCGACTTGCTAGCGTCATTGCTGCCGCTAGTAGAGTTCGATGTTATCTTTGGAATGGATTGGCTGTCAGAGCAGAAGGCTTGGATCGATTGCGACCGTAAGGAGGTCAAGCTGGGTGTAGGGCGGGAGACTACTTTCGAGGGGCTTAAGGGGTCGAGCAAGACACTACTGTCTGCTCTTCAGGTGGTGAAGGCGGTTCGTGCTGGTGCAGAGCTGTTCTTTGCAATAGTGGGGGCTGTGGAGCCAAAGTCCCCGTTGGATAGCATCCCCGTGGTTTGCGAATACCCCGATGTGTTCCCGGATAGCCTTCCCGGAGCCCCACCGCAGCGAGAGATTGATTTTACGATCGAGCTCGTGCCGGGTGCCAAACCCGTGTCACGTGCTCCTTATAGATTGGCGCCAAAGGAGATGGCGGAGTTGAAGGTTCAGCTGGAGGAACTGATGGAGCAAGGTTATGTGCGTCCAAGTTCGTCACCTTGGAGCGCACCGGTCCTCTTCGTTAAAAAGAAGGACGGTAGTATGCGGCTGTGCATCGACTACAGAGAATTGAACAAGTTGACAGAAAAGAACAAGTACCCGATCCCGAGGATTGATGATCTCTTTGATCAGTTAGTCGGATCATCTGTATACTCCAAGTTGGACTTGAAGTCGGGGTACTATCAGCTGAGGATCAGGGAATGTGATATCCCAAAGACGGCGTTCAGTATGAGGTACGGGCATTTCGAGTTCACGGTCATGCCGTTTGGACTGACGAATGCGCCGTCGGTGTTTATGGATCTGATGAACAGGACGTTCAGAGATTTCCTGGATTGCTTTGTGATCGTCTTTATTGACGATATTTTGGTGTACTCGCAGTGCGAAGAAGACCACTTCAAGCATTTGCATTTGGTGTTGGAGACTTTGAGGAGGAATGAGCTTTACGCAAAGTTCTCCAAGTGCGAGTTCTGGCTACCTTCGGTAGCGTTCCTGGGTCATATAGTGAGTGGGGAAGGTATAGCGGTGGATCCGGCGAAGATAGTTGCGATACGGGAGTGGCCTGTGTTGTCTTCGGTAGCGGAAGTCCGTAGTTTCCTTGGGCTTGCCGGCTATTACAGGCGCTTCGTGGAGAACTTCTCGCGGATAGCGTTACCTCTCACAAAGTTGACCAGGAAGGACCAGAGATTCTTATGGACGCAAGAGTGCGTGCAGGCTTTCGAGGAGCTAAAGAGGCGGTTGACCACGGCGCCAGTGCTTAGCTCGCCGAGTGGGACCGAGGGCTTTGAGGTGTATAGCGACGCTTCGGGTAGCGGTTTGGGCTGCGTGTTGTTGCAGCATGGTAGCGTGATAGCGTATGGATCGCGTCAGCTAAAGGTGCATGAAAGAAATTATCCGGTGCACGACTTGGAGTTGGCGGCCGTGATATTTGCACTCAAGTTGTGGAGGCACTACCTATACGGAGTAAGGGTCGATATATACACCGATCACAAGAGCCTAAAATACCTGTTGGATCAGAAAGACCTTAATATGAGGCAGAGGAGGTGGATGGAGTTCCTGGGGGACTACACCTTCAAGATACATTATGTACCCGGGAAGGGCAACGCAGTTGCGGATGCGCTGAGCCGCAGGGCTCCCGCCCGAGCCAACTGGTTGTCGGTGCATGATGAGCGGCTTGTGCGGGAGTTGGAGGAGCTTGAGATCTGTTGCGTTGACAAGTAGACGAGCGCCAAGGCAATGTTAAACTGGACAGAGGTGCAGTATGACCTGGCTGACCGGATTCGGCAGGCTTTGGAGTTAGATGACTCCATGAAGGAGCTTTTGGAGGCCGCTACGGATGGGTCAAATTCCCAGTTCTCGGTGGAAGATGGTTTGTTAAGGAAGGATCATCGGTTGTGCGTCCCGAGTGGGGGTAACCTCCGGGCGGAGTTGATGTACGAGGCTCATCATACCAAGTACTCAATCCACTCAGGGAGCACGAAGATGTATCGTGATCTCAAGAAGTTGTTTTGGTGGCCGGGGCTTAAGAAAGATGTGGCGTTGTATGTGGCCAAATGCCAAACATGCGCCTTGGTGAAGGCGGAGTGCCAAAAGCCGGGAGGATTTCTGAAGTCCTTGCCTATACCGGAGTGGAAATTCGACGATATATCTATGGACTTTGTGCACGGGTTGCCAAGGTCGCAGAAGGGGAACGACGCCATCTGGGTGATCGTAGATCGGCTAACTAAGGTGTCGCATTTCATTCCGCATAGGAAGGATGACCCAGTCGAGAAATTGGCAAAGTTGTACGTTGACAATATTGTTAGGCTGCATGGTGTGCCTCGTAGCATTGTGAGTGATCGCGATGGGCGGTTCACGTCAAATGATTGGAGGTTGGTGCAGCAGATGTTGGGAACAAAGTTAAAGTTCAGTACAGCTTTCCATCCGCAGACTGATGGGCAGACCGAGAGGGTCAATAGAACGATGGAGGACATGCTACGCATGTGTGTTCTGGATTTCGGTAAGCATTGGGAAGACCATCTTTATTTGGTGGAGTTCGCGTACAACAACAGCTACCAAGCGAGTATACAAATGGCGCCCTTCGAGGCCCTGTATGGTAGGAAGTGTCGCACACCGTTATCGTGGCTTGAAGCGGGTGAGGCAAGGTTGTACAAGAAGCAGGAGGTGGAGAGTGCTACCTCGTTAGTGCGGATCATTCGGGAGCGCTTGTTGATCGCTCAGGACCGGCAGGCGAAGTACTACAATGCCAAGCACCGGAACGTGGAGTTCGCGGTAGGCGATTGGGTGTACTTGAAGATCAAGCCGTTCAAGGGTGTCTCACGGATTCGACGCTTGAAAAAGTTGAGTCCGAGATACCTTGGGCCGTTTGAGGTCCTGGAGCGAGTCGGCGAAGCGGCATACCGTTTGAAGCTATCGGTGGAGTTGAGTGGATTACATGATGTGTTCCACATCTCGGTTTTGCGGAAGGCGGTGCAAGAGCCTTCGCAGGTGATCGCGGCTGATCAAGTACCGGTTGAGGAAGGGTTGACAACGAAAGTCAAGCCCATATCTATTGAGGATTTCGAAGTCAAGCGGCTTCGGAACAAGGAAATCAGAATGGTGAAGGTCCGTTGGGATAACTGCGGGCGCGAGGAGCTCTCTTGGGAGCGAGAGCAGACAATGCGCGAGGAGTACCCCGAGTTGTTCCCCTCAGGTACTCGATTTGTTTATTCTTTTGTGTAGTCTCTGTTCTTAATTTCGGGACGAAATTCTCTTAAGGGGGAGGGAGTTGTAAGACCCCAACCTCGGATGATCGCGGGGCGATCAATCGGCTCGTTTTGAGTTCTGAACAGGGGCACACGGCCAGGCACACGGCCGTGTGCCTACCCGTGTTCAGGGATTTATTGGGTTTTTGTGCTGTCTCGAGTCAGAGAGGTACACGGCCTGAGACACACGGCCGTGTCTCAAGCCGTGTGTGGGGCACACGGCCTCGAACACGGCTATGTTCGAAGCCGTGTTCTGGAAGCCCGACGATCGTCTTGAAGCTCCAGGTAACACGGCCCGTGGCACACGGCCGTGTCAGGAGCCGTGTCGATCGGCGAATGAGCTACACGGCCAGACACACGGCCGTGTGTCAAGCCGTGTTCGGCCCAGTTTTTGGGATTTTGGATCTAATCTCGGCCGTTCGTTCTCTTGGATCTGGATCCGACGGTGGGGGCTGCTCCTGGGGGGTTATTAGCCGGGATTAGGGTTTTGAATCCTCATTTTCTTTGGTCCACTCTCTCTCTAAGTGTTTAGAGAGAAGGGAGAGCAAGAGGAAGGAGGAGCCCAAGATCTGGCCGCCGGAGGAGCTCCGGAGCCCCGAATCGCGATCCGAGTCCAGATCCGCGGAGGTGACGCCGTTGCGGTGCTTTCCAACCGCATAGTTTTCGATGGCGCTGTGGTAATCTTCGAGGGTAACGATCCTCTTCATAGGGCATGTGTAGTCGCCCTTCTTTCTATGCATGGGGAAATCCCCCCTCTCGCGAGTGAGCGTTGAGGCGCGGAATCCCTTCGGGTAGATATGTAAAGTCCCCGTTGTTAGAGCCCGGAATCGGAGTACGGGTGTAGGCATTGTGTGTGAAGCCTATTCGGGTTTAACCCGGATCGGTGATGTTTGCATTGCATGGCCGGAGAAGACTCCGTGCCGATGATTTTTAGTTTTCCGAAATTTCTACGCGGTAGATTGCATACAGGGATCCTTGGGGGTTAACCTCGAGGCGCACCCGGAAAGCTTGGGCGGAATCGCATTGCCGCCGCGATGTTGCCTTGGAGGGCAAATCGGTACATAACGGGGTTATGTGCGTGTTTTGATCGATTGTGGGAATGAGGAGAAACTTGGCCCGCACCGATGGCTAAATGGTCGTGGTGAAGTGAGCAACGGGCGGGTGGAACTCTACCCATTCCAAGTGGTCTCGGTAGAAGCGACCTAAAGTACATGGGACTTCCCGGGAGGCTGGAAACGGGCCTAGGCTTCGGCTGAAAGGGCTAAATGCTCACGAGTGTTGCCATCCGAGGGATGGTGGTGGAATCGCGGTGTCGGACTGGGTCCGGACCGGGTTCACCGATTAGTGCCCTTAGAGCACGGAGTGTGCGGCCGTGCGTGCCGACACTTGTGGCGAATAGAATACCTTATAGAATTGCTATGGTACTTTTATATGCAGGGAAGGAGCACCGCCGTTCCGAGAAACGGGACGGGGTCGTTATAATTTGGTCAGCTTTGCTGACCGTTGCCCTTTTGTATTGCCACCTCTTGGGTGGATTGCTTCCTACAGGTGCTGTTGCGGAGCCAAGCGGCAAATAGCGGGCTAAAGCCCAAGTTGCAGCGCCAGCCCTCGAAGGCTTAGATATTAGCTTTTCATATTCATGTATGGCCGGCCTGCGTGTCGATGTATGAAAGACGCTATTTTGTTAAGCAAACACTTCTGTAAGGCCTTAAGGCCGTGTACTCTTTTGTGTATGTACTCATTCCTGGGTTATAGTGGACATTCATGCTCTGTGGCAGGGTTCTTATCTTTTTGCAACTTAATTAAATTGCTTCCGCTAGGTGTTGTGTAGGACGCTCTGATTGGTTGTGTGGTTTCAAAGCGTAACCAACCGGTCTGTCCGTGGTATATGGCGTCGGGCCCCGGCCGGACCTACTGCTATATGTTATGTGACGGATAGGGGTGTTACATCGGGGTTGTACACAATCCCTGCTCTTTGTGAGGTTGGGATAAGCTCGTAAAGAATCATCCAACCCCACAGGATTCGGCGAGTGCGACAGGGCCTGAGGGAATCTTTCGGTGGGGTCCACCAGTGGCTATATATACTTGCGCCTGCATACCTGGTTGACCTTTGCCATTCTCCTTACTTTAACTTTGTCAAAATGCCGCTTCCAAAGAGGTCCTAGAGAGAGTGGTGCGTTCTAGAGCGGAGACTGCAGCTCGCATCGCGGGCTTGACCAATCTCAGTGCCCCGCCTCACAACCTTGCCGAGTTCAGTTAAGCCAAAAAGGTGAAGCCCCTTCTGAAGGATGTCGAACCCATCTACAATGAATTCAGGACAACCCTGAATAATGGGGCAGGTTCCTCCACTCAGCAGACTCCAGAACCCCAGGGTAAGGATGTCATCATCCTATCCGCTGACCAGACCAGTCGAGGTCATAGTGGCGAGATATCTGCACCGTAGGCCAAGGAACCTCTCGACAGCCCGCAGAACCAGGCGTCTGACGTACGTCTGCGGGCCTCGCTTCCCAACTTTGGGACCACGGGGCTGGACTCGCAGAAGCTGAGGTCACCAACTCATTTTTCTTCTCAGCAGCCTCTCGCTTCTGCATTTGCGGGGGGAGGTACTGAGGCCATCCCCACCCTCGGCTTTACCCGCCTCTCCCTAGAGGGTCCCCGACATGGTCGTGGCAAGATTCTAGGCAATCCCCCTTCTCGCGTCGGCCTGGAGGAGCGCAGTGTGCACGGTAGGTTTTTAACTTCCCCGAATCCTATTTGGTTTCAGCGATACTCGCCCTTTTTACTCAACCCTACAACTGTTCGCGCAGACCTCACCGTGGATTCCGAGGCCGACGAGTCCGCGGGCCAGATTCGATACTCGCCTCTCCCTTCTCCACGTACTCTGGACGCTTTCCTTGATTTCGAGCTGGAGGGCCCTAAACGGTCAAGGCGAGAATAGCTGGTTCTCAAGAAGCTGGTGCGTGAGTTCCACGAGGTGCGGCGGGATAACCTCAGGCTGCAGCGGGAGTGCGCGCGGCTTGCAGACATAGCGGGAGTCATCCTGGCGTTCGAGGAGGCATCTTCTTCCATGCTTCTGGACGAGATCGACGAGAGCCTACAGAGCGTCCACCGGAACTTGGGGCGACTCTGCGAGCTCCGCGCTCGTCGACCTGCGACGACAGGGTCACGAGACCGGGGTAGCTATAGACGGCCCCCCTGATGGGCCTACCAGCACTCTCCCCTGTTCTCCCCTGGCCCGCGCGCGTCGGGGGTTTTTATTCCTGCTTTGGGCTTTGTTTGGATCTGTAATAATTTGGACAATTTTTCATTTATTATTAATATGTTAAGTCATAGCAATCAGCGTCTCATCAATCCCATCTCGCCATAGTGCAGGATTAATTTGCGGCGACCAGCAAGCTTGAGGCAGTGAGCTGGGGTAGGCGAGCTGGACTGGCAAGTCGGTTCAGCCCCAAATTTCCCTCTATATAAATAGGCCTCCCCACCAACCCCTATCATGCCTTTATTGCCTCAGTACTATTTCCCTTTGCTTACTCTACTTCTAGTGCTCGCGCTCTCGGTCTCGGCAGGCATGGGTAAGGGGAACCCTGATTCTGACGGGAGGGCCGAGTGTGCTCGGCACTTCGCTAAGCACTACTTCTTTGAGGGGAACACAACCCCAGAGGAGCTCGCCGAGTGCGTGGCCGACTACGTCCCCTCCAGTTTCACAGCTCGCCTCCCGGCTGATCATGAAGCCATCAACTCCTTCTATCCAGACGAACTCGCTTTCCCCATCTCGCATTTTGAGGTGGGATTGCTCCTGCCTCTCTGGTCG
Organism: Platanthera zijinensis; assembly: GCA_039513925.1. Taxonomy (NCBI): domain Eukaryota; kingdom Viridiplantae; phylum Streptophyta; class Magnoliopsida; order Asparagales; family Orchidaceae; genus Platanthera; species Platanthera zijinensis. Next base: position 74,202,693 of record CM077081.1, read on the forward strand.
GATATTGGCTAGATGTTGAAGTATTACGTCGCGATGCCCGCGCAGCTGAACCCGAAATCCATCGCTATGATGGTCGCATTCGCTTGCTACCTCCGCCGCGAGCGGATAGAGTTCAACTTGACGGTCTTCCGGAAGTTGTTCTCTTACAAAGCCACCCTGACGGAGTCGTCTTCCTCGGAGGCACCTTAATAAAAGTTCGCGAGGTCGCGAACAAGCACTACAACTGGATGACCAAGATCGTCTTCATCAAGGGCGATCTCGGCAACATCCCCTTCTCGCCCCATAAGAAGTTCTAGGAGGTATACTGCCCCCCCCCCCCCCCGTGTCTGGCAATAACGCTGAGCTTCATAAATTTTTCCTCTAGAAGGATTTCGAGGTCGCCTACCTCCGCCGATGCCTCAAATCTCTCTTGCTCGTCCTCCCCGGTGAAGGTATGCCTCGATTCCTTTTTTAGCTGGGCTCGGCAAAAAAAAAAAATCTGACTAAGTTTTACTTATAGGGGAGCGACTCGTCCCCAAGAACCCGCCATTTGCGGAATCGGGGCTCTACTCTGACCCGCTCCAACTCACTCGTGCGGCCACGATGGCTTGCCGAGATGATCAGGTTGTGCCCCAGCCCTCCTCCAGCAAGAGGAGGTTGGTCACCGGGGGGTCGGACTCGCCTCACCGGCCCCCAGATAACAAGAAGAAAAAGAATGCCAAGGTCGTCTCCAGGGAGAGAGGCAGTCCCCCAAATATATGGACTTGTCTGCGACCTCTGCTAACGCCTCGTCGGAGAGCCCACTAAAAGAAACATTGGGGAAGGATCGAGGGGGCGCGGGCCTTCCGCCCCCGAGGTCGTTGAGGGGTCTGTGCCCCGCGAGTTGGGCCTGCCCAAGGATCACCCCCTTTTCGGCAAGGGGGAGAAGTGCAAGGACTCGGCTGGCGAGCTGATGATTAAGTGGGATTGGTTGGCCCACCGGGTCTCTATCTCCACTCTCCACCCTTCGTGGGGTGCTCGCCAACCTCCCGCTAGCCTTGCCTACGCACTCGACTTTGGCCTTTATGGTCGTGGCAGTGCCGAGGCCTTCAAGAACATGACCCCTCGTCGGCTGGGTCACGAGGGTCTGCGGGCCCACCTGGGGTCCTTTGAGTTGCACCATGTGATTGATGGCGGCAACCCCCAACGTGTTAAAGTTGAAGATGATGACGGTGACGGCGACGGCGTTATCCTATATGTTGAAGATGATGATGGCAACGGCGACGGCGATGGCGTTCTCCTACATGTTGAAGATGATGACGGCGACGGCGACGGCGTTCTCCTACATGATGAAGATGAAGACTACATGATGTGGAGCTATATGAGATGAGGGCTTTTAAACATTATTTAGTTTATTTCTATTCTCATTTTTATTTTCATCATGTAATGTTTAAAACATTTAGTAATGTTTTTATTTTCTTTATGTGGGCTGCATATAGCCAAGGTATGTTGTAAAGCCTATATATAGGCATGGACTTTCATGGTTTTATTGAGAGAATGAAAAATTGAAAACCAAAATTAAAAATTTGAATTTCCCCCCTCCTCTCTCTTCCCCTCTTGGAAACTTCGTTTCCTCCTCCTCCTCCTTTCCAATATTCGGCCAAAGTCTTCCCCCTCACCCAAAAAAAACCGATCAACCCCCTCCATCAAGAGCCCCCAAATCAGCCCTTTTCCATAGTGAAATCGAACAAGATCAAGGTGTTTTCTCCCTTTGTGGTTTTCCTCCATCCCGGCGTGAAGCAAAGGAAGCGGACAAGTTTTCTCTCCGGTCGGCGAAACTCCGGCGGAGTCGTGGAAGAACGATCCTTGAATGTGAACCGGAATCATCTATTCCGGTTGGGTAACGAGATCTTCTACCTCTTGTGTGATTCTTATTTTTTTTAGATTTTCATTTGGTTGAATACCTTTGTGTTACTTTGGAATCGTTTTTTCGTTCGTGGTTTATCTTTCCGATTGCATGTGTTGTTCTTTCTAGTTGTTTAATTTTCCGAGAGGTTTGGCGAGCCTCGCTTTCGTTTTGTTGAGAGAGATCTACCATTTCCGAACCGAACTTTTTCGGTAGATCTCTTTTGGTACAACCATCGCTCGTTCGGACCGGGTGGGTCCTTTTAGCTTGAGAGAACGACGACCTATAGTCGTTTGTTCGATCTTAAAACGGTGTGGCTACCGTACGTTAGTAATAGTTGATAACGTTGTTCGTGAGTGTGCTGCGTTTAATTATTGTGTGAGCGTAATAGTGGAAATAGAGAGGCGTACGTGTAATCCCCTTAGCCGTTATAGTGACAAACATAGTGGTCTACATCAATTTAATTATTGTGTGAGCGTAATAGTGGAAATAGAGAGGCGTACGTGTAATCCCCTTAGCCGTTATAGTGACAAACATAGTGGTCTACATCAATTTAAATTGATGTAGACCACTATGTTTGTCACTATAACGGCTAAGGGGATTACACGTACGCCTCTTAAATTGATGTAGACCACTATGTTTGTCACTATAACGGCTAAGGGGATTACACGTACACCTCTCTATTTCCACTATTACGCTCACACAATAATTAAACGCAGCACACTCACGAACAACGTTATCAACTATTACTAACGTACGGTAGCCACGCCGTTTTAAGATCGAACAAACGACTATAGGTCATCGTTCTCTCAAGCTAAAAGGACCCACCCGGTCCGAACGAGCGATGGTTGTACCAAAAGAGATCTACCGAAAAAGTTCGGTTCGGAAATGGTAGATCTCTCCCAACAAAACGAAAGCGAGGCTCGCCAAACCTCTTGGAAAATTAAACAACTAGAAAGAACAACACATGCAATCGGAAAGATAAACCACGAACGAAAAAACGATTCCAAAGTAACACAAAGGTATTCCACCAAATGAAAATCTAAAAAAAATAAGAATCACACAAGAGGTAGAAGATCTCGTTACCCAACCGGAATAGATGATTCCGGTTCACATTCAAGGATCGTTCTTCCACGACTCCGCCGGAGTTTCGCCGACCGGAGAGAAAACTTGTCCGCTTCCTTTGCTTCACACCGGGATGGAGGAAAACCACAAAGGGAGAAAACACCTTGATCTTGTTCGATTTCACTATGGAAAAGGGCTGATTTGGGGGCTCTTGATGGAGGGGGTTGATCGGTTTTTTTGGGTGAGGGGGAAGACTTTGGACAAATATTGGAAAGGAGGAGGAGGAGGAAACAAAGTTTCCAAGAGGGGAAGAGAGAGGAGGGGGGAAATTCAAATTTTGAATTTTGGTTTTCAATTTTTCATTCTCTCAATAAAACCATGAAAGTCCATGCCTATATATAGGCTTTACAACATACCTTGGCTATATGCAGCCCACATAAAGAAAATAAAAACATTACTAAATGTTTTAAACATTACATGATGAAAATAAAAATGAGAATAGAAATAAACTAAATAATGTTTAAAAGCCCTCATCTCATATAGCTCCACATCATGTAGTCTTCATCTTCATCATGTAGGAGAACGTCGTCGCCGTCGTCGTCATCATCTTCAACATGTAGGAGAACGCTATCGTCGTCGCCGTTGCCGTCATCATCTTCAACATGTAGGATAACGCCGTCGCCGTCACCGTCATCATCTTCAACTTTAACACGTTGGGGGTTGCCGCCATCAATCCTCCCCCGCTCATATTTGGTTTTTTCCTCTTTATTTGCCTAATGCTTTTCCCAGTTTCCCCAGGACAATCTTTTTGCTAGACAGGTTCATATTTGGTTTTTTGCTCTCCTCTCCAAGCGGTGGTATTCAGCGTTATGTGATACGATGGTGTGCTCGCCCGGTCTCCGGAGACCCTTGGATTTCGGACTCGGCGATGGTTCTTTTGGATGATGTTCTTCGGCACCAGCACCTCCATGCCAACTCATCGGTGATGAGTTATTTTGAGCGGGGGAGGATTGATGGCGGCAACCCCCAACGTGTTAAAGTTGAAGATGATGACGGTGACGGCGACGGTGTTATCCTACATGTTGAAGATGATGATGGCAACGGCGACGGCGATGGCGTTCTCCTACATGTTGAAGATGATGACGGCGACGGCGACGGCGTTCTCCTACATGATGAAGATGAAGACTACATGATGTGGAGCTATATGAGATGAGGGCTTGTAAACATTATTTAGTTTATTTCTATTCTCATTTTTATTTTCATCATGTAATGTTTAAAACATTTAGTAATGTTTTTATTTTCTTTATGTGGGCTGCATATAACCAAGGTATGTTGTAAAGCCTATATATAGGCATGGACTTTCATGGTTTTATTGAGAGAATGAAAAATTGAAAACCAAAATTCAAAATTTGAATTTCCCCCCTCCTCTCTCTTCCCCTCTTGGAAACTTCGTTTCCTCCTCCTCCTCCTTTCCAATATTCGTCCAAAGTCTTCCCCCTCACCCAAAAAAACCGATCAACCCCCTCCATCAAGAGCCCCCAAATCAGCCCTTTTCCATAGTGAAATCGAACAAGATCAAGGTGTTTTCTCCCTTTATGGTTTTCCTCCATCCCGGCGTGAAGCAAAGGAAGCGGACAAGTTTTCTCTCCGGTCGGCGAAACTCCGGCGGAGTCGTGGAAGAACGATCCTTGAATGTGAACCGGAATCATCTATTCCGGTTGGGTAACGAGATCTTCTACCTCTTGTGTGATTCTTATTTTTTTTAGATTTTCATTTGGTGGAATACCTTTGTGTTACTTTGGAATCGTTTTTTCGTTCGTGTTTTATCTTTCCGATTGCATGTGTTGTTCTTTCTAGTTGTTTAATTTTCCGAGAGGTTTGGCGAGCCTCGCTTTCGTTTTGTTGGGAGAGATCTACCATTTCCGAACCGAACTTTTTCGGTAGATCTCTTTTGGTACAACCATCGCTCGTTCGGACCGGGTGGGTCCTTTTAGCTTGAGAGAACGACGACCTATAGTCGTTTGTTCGATCTTAAAACGGCGTGGCTACCGTACGTTAGTAATAGTTAATAATGTTGTTCGTGAGTGTGCTGCGTTTAATTATTGTGTGAGCGTAATAGTGGAAATAGAGAGGCGTACGTGTAATCCCCTTAGCCGTTATAGTGACAAACATAATGGTCTACATCAATGATGGTGCGCCGTAGCTTCAACCTCAGTCGGCTCCTGTTGACGGTCGAGCAGGAGCGTGACGTTGCGAATGATAAGGCTGCCGATGTGGAGAGGCGATGCGACAATGCCGAGGATTTGCTCGCGAGAACTATAGGCAGGCTGGTAAGTGTAGGCCGCCTCTTGCTATTTTTACTTAAAATACTTTTTTGTTGCGGTACTCAGTCTTCGATCTACAGGATGTCGGGGTCACGCGCGAGTTGCAAGACCGTGCCACCGGGTTGGAGGAGGAGGTTTCTCAGCTGTAGGCTCGCCTTGCAGAGCAAGAAGCTCGCTCCGGCGAGCGGGAGGCTTACGTCGCTGAACAGGAGGCTCGCGTCGGCGAGCTGAAGGCCGAGGTGGGCGGCTAAAGGAGCAGAACCGAGGGCTTCACAATGAGTTCCTCCGGCAGGCAGAGCTTCTCATTCCCGAGGGTGGTGGTGTGTCCCCTTCCCCTATCATAGGCCACGACTCTTTGACGAGAAGGAGGTCGCGGAGCGGCTGCGAGTCAATTCGATCGAGTCTGTTGAGTGCCTCCTGGACGCCATGAGGGGCACGAGGATACTGGCAGAAGGCTGCAAAGAAGTCGCGGTTCGTGACCTTATGCATGACCTGTTCCCGCCGAGCCTGCCCGGCGAGAAGTAGGATAGCTTCGCCTCGCTTTTCGGGGTGATGGACAAGGGAAAAGGGCGCGAGGGCGAGGAAGGTCGCACGTCAGGGGAGGAGTGCGAGAGCTGAGCATAACTTGTAATTTCTTCCCCCCCCCCTTTTTTTGTAACCTCGGGAAGGCGAGTTCTTATTTTGTAACAGATGTTAATGAATGAGAAACAACATTTGTATACTTTTTCTTATCTTCTTTCCTCTTGTACATGTTTGATGTGATGCACTCGCCTGTGAATTTTCCACCTTGGGTGACCTTACCGAGTTCGTTCTTGTTGATAGAATGTCGGGTTAGGATGCGTGTTTCCATTGGACCCGAAGCGCCCGTAGTCGTTAGGTCCATGAGCGCTTGACTCTCCCACATTTACCCAGCTCGCCGCAAGTGCCCAAGTTGCCTGCGAGCATTCGAATCGCCTGTGGGTGTTCAACTCGCCCGCGAGTGCTCAACTTGCCTGTGAGTTGTATCCTTTCCTTCTTTTGCACTCAAGATCCCGGTTGCTACCACCGGGCCAATCAGCTAGGTGTGAGCCTGACGATGGGTGTTAAACATCTTCCGAGCTCAGCCCCAGGGTCATAACAACGTCCATCGAGACCCTATCCCTACTAGCTAGTTGGGAGTCTGGGAGTGGGAGAATCGAGACCTAACCCCAGAGCGAGAATACTTAGAAAATTTGTCACTCCCGGGTGCTACCACCAGATCAATCAGCTAAGTGATAGTCTGACGGTGGATGTTGAACATCCTCCAGTCTTAGCCCTAGGGTTATAACGACGTCCACCAAGACCCCAGCCCTGCCAGCTAGGTGGGAGCCTGGTAGCGGGAGAGTCGAGACCTAACCCCAGAGCGAGAATACTTAGAACATTTGCCACTCCCATGTGCTACCACCGGACCAATCAGCTAGGTGAGAGCCTGACGACGGGTGTTAAACATCCTCCGGGCTCAGCCCTAGGGTCATAATGACGTCCATCGAGACCCCAGCCCTGCCAGCTAGGTGGGAGCCGGCAGCGGGAGAATCGAGACCTAACCCAGAGCAAGAATACATAGAACATTTGCTACTACCGGGTGCTACCACCGGACCAATCAGATAGGTGAGAGCCTGACGACGGGTGTTAAACATCCTTCGGGATCAGCCCTAGGGTCATAACGACGTCCATCGAGACCCCAGCCCTGCCAGCTAGGTGAGAGCCTGACAGCGGGAGAGTCGAGACCTAACCCTAGAGCAAGAATACTTAGAACATTTGCCACTCCTGGGTGCTATCACCGGACCAATCAGCTAGGTGAGAGCCTGACGGTGGGTGTTGAACATCCTCTGGGCTCAGCCCTAGGGTCATAACGACATCCATCGAGACCCCAGCCCTGCCAGCTAGGTGGGAGCCTAGCAGCGGGAGAATCGAGACCTAACCCCAAACCGAGAATACTTAGAACATTTGCCACTCCCGAGTGCTACCACCGGAACAATCAGCTAGGTGAGAGCCTGACGGCGAGTGTTGAACATCCTTCGAGCTCAGCCCAAGGGTCATAACGACATCCATCGAGACCCCAGCCCTATCAGCTAGGTGGGAGTCTAGCAGCGGGAAAATCGAGACCTAACCCTAGAGCGAGAATACTTAGATCATTTGCCACTCTCGGGTGTTACCACCGGACCAATCAGCTAGGTGAGAGTCTGACGGCGGGTGTTGAACATCCTCCGGGCTCAGCCCTAGGGTCATAACGACGTCCATCGAGACCCCAGCCCTGCCAGCTAGGTGGGAGCCTGACAGCGGGAGAATCGAGACCTAACCCCAGAGCAAGAATACTTAGAACATTTGAGGTTATTACCGAAATATGAGATCAAGAGAATAAAGCAATCTTTATTCATGAAAAAGGCATATATAGTATTTAGGGATAGAAGCGCTTCAGGTCGTCGCCGCTCTAAGTATGGCTTAGAGTCTCGCCCTCCACATTTTGGTGGCAGTATCCCTCCGACCTTAGTGCTTCCTGTATAATATAAGGACCTTCCCAGTTTGGATGGAGCTTTCTTACGACGGCTGACCTCCCTGCCGCATCCACCTTCTTCAGGACCAGATCTCCTTCGGTAAATTGTTTGAACCGGACATGTTTGTCTTAAATATTTTTTGTATTTTTGCAGAACAGCTGTCAGCACCAAGCGCGCGAACCTACCACCGAGCGCTAGTCTTACCGCCGACGGTAGCGTATTTTCAAAAAGACGTATATAAGGCGTCTTGTTTTCTGAATTCCAACGATAACCAAAAAGAGACAGAGTTCTATCATTCCTAGGGTTCGTCCGCCTCTCTGTGGTCCGTTCCACCGTCTCCGTCGAAGGAAAAGAAGACCGTCTCCCTCCCGTTCGCGAACGAAGAACTCCGGTGAGCAAAGAAAGACAATGACTACAAAGAGTCAACCGGTTGTAAGCGATCGAAGATTTCAAGCACCGGTTGCGGATCACTCAATGGAAAAAGCTTTTGAGGGAGATTCGAACTTAGATTATTTTTTTCTTGTTGTTCTTTTCTTCTCTTTTTATATTCGTGTGGTGAGGAAAATCGACTGGTGAAGGTCATTAGAATCTGGGGAGGATTCTGTGAGAAATCGTCCCTGGGTAGGGACGTCTAGATCGGGTGATCTAGCGGGGTTCTAAGACCCTTCTTTGCTTGGAGGTGAAGTGTAAGACCCTCCTCCCGGAACACAAAACACGGCACAAGAGGGGTCTTATGCCCAGAACAGCCGCCTTGGGGTAACACTAACACTCGGGCTAGCCTGTACCACAAGACGCCTATTCTGTCGGCTATAACCAATATCAATATATATATGCCAACCCAACCATAATAATATGAAGAAGTCAAATCCACACAAGCTATAAGTCCAAAAGTACAAGAGTAGAGAAGCTAAAACATGCTTCCACAAAATCAGAGTACAGCTATAAAGTTGTCCCAAAAGGCTACAACAAAACTCTCACACACTCACATCTGTAACAGACGGTAGCGACGACACCGTCCCTTCAGGCCCTGTCGTTCTGGCCTGGCTGTCCGGCTGCGTAATCTGCTGCTGCTCCACCTGCGGGGTCTCCTCCTAAAAAGGAAGACGTAGCAACCATTAGTCATAAATACTAAGTGGCTTCACATCCGCTCCCCTGGCGACTCCTCGGCACCGGGTGGAGAAAGGGATAGGATACAATATATAAATGAAGTATAAGTACAAGCAAGGGGTATAGGTAAAGTATCATATTGTATAAAGTAGTGTATAAACAAGTGGTAATAAGTAAGCAGCACCTTATTCTAGCAGTTCTACCATCTACAACAGCATATGAGTAATATTATAACATAAGGTAACTCAACTTATATGAATGCCCATACAAACATATAAGTTGAGGATCGTTCTGCAGTAAGTAACTCATCGTATAGGAGTGCCCATACAAACTTATACGATGAGGATCTTGTATATGCAATGAATTGTAATGACATGTATGCAATGCAATGACTCACCCATGATCACGCACATGCAATTGCTATGTCGACACAGACTTGTAGTTCCCACTTTTCGAGAAGATAGCTAACCTCTCAGGCATCATCCATCGTGGCCAGACGGTGATAGTAGAACGGGCACTTCTACTACTAAGTGGGTATCCACACTACTTGACTTAGGCCTCCGTACGCCTCAACGCTAAGAACACAATAGTGGAGCTCACTAGTGTACTACGACCCAGCGGGTATCTAGGGTAGATGTGCACCAAGATCGAAGCCCCGAACTGGCCTATGGTATGACACGGAAGGAGCCTCAGAAATGAGCACGAGGATCAAGCCAAACTATTCACTTGGCATGGAAGGAGCCCCGGGACATGAACACTGAGGACCAAGCCCAACCTCCCAAAGTCTATCTGTCAACTCCCATCGGTGTGACGATTGGCGAGCCCGTAGACCTGCCACACTATCCTTAACCCAGGATTACGACAACGTGTGTTGACTCACACCGCATGCAATACATCCACATCGTGGCACGGAAGGATCCTCAGAGAAAGCACGAGGACCAAGCCCAACCATGCACTTTACTCATCTCAATACCATCCCGACTAGTGATGGCCAACACCGCACATACTACCTTCCACAATGCTACCCTTAGGGAGACGACACTCTAAGCATTGGACTACTAAATTTCATTCTATCAATTCAACATACATCATGGCCATAGTTTATTCATCTACATGTCCTTCCGAATGATTTCAACATAATATAAAACAATACACACAAATGATAGTCTACCAATTTATATCAAGCCCTTTCGTTCAATTAAGCTTGCTTCACAACTCGTTATATGAATTCAAATTAATAAACTTCAACCTTCATATCCCTATGATGATTACCACAAAATATTTCACTCGAACCTCGAGTTAGATTGCAACATTAATTCCACCAAATCTAAATCCATGTTATACACTACCCAGAAATTTAGGTGCAGAATAAATCTGGACAGCAACTTAAACCGAGGATTCCCATGGCTACAGGGATCCGGTGAGTTCATGTAACCCCTCGATGGAAAGGTCTTTCCATTGGCTACAACTTTCATGTTCAGCCTGCAACCCAGATCAGAATATAACCCACATGAAATTGGCTCCAAAGCCTACATCGTACATAATCTGTGCGCTTAGTCTACAGCCCTTACTTCGATCAGACATTCCCGTGGCTACAGGCTTCACCCGAAGGCGTGTGACCACTCGTTGGAAAGGTAATATCAAGGGATATAACTTTTGTGTTTAGTCGAAAGCCCAAATCGGACCATTTCTTGCCTGAAAACATTCAAGAAGGTCGTTGCGTGCAGAACACAGATTCTGCACGCATATTGAAGCAGAATGAACGGCATCGATTCATCTTCCTCCTCAAGCCGATCACCCCAAATCGCAACCAAAAGTTTCTCCACCCTTATTCTCCCTCTCAAGGCCATTCCTCTTCATGAATCCACCCCCATCATCACTTTGAAGAAGGGGAGGTTGAAGATGACTAATCATTAGAACAAAAGTTCTAGATAGGCCTTCCTAAAAACCTTCTTCTCACACATCAAGACTCATTTGAGTCGATGTATCGCCTAAAAATATCTAAGTATCTAGCACTAAGGGAGAGGGGAGGAAGCTCACCTCATTTCCAGCGGTACCACCATTTTTGGCCATGGATCTTGTCATCCTTCTTGTTGGCATCGTTTTTCCCTTGACTGCGGTGGCGTTTCCTCAAGGAGTTTGGTTGGCTCCAGCAGTTCTTCCCTCCTACAGAAGTTTTCCTCCAGAAAATGGGGTTTGGAAGAGAATTAAATGGCTAGGGTTTCACTTTTCATTTTTATACAGAGGTGACATGGGTAGGGATACGGTCGTGTCCTTACCCGTGTTCAGTCCTGGCGAAACGTCATCAGCAGTTTGATTGGCGTTTCATGCTCATACACGGGTACTGACATGCCCGTGTCGGTACCCGTGTCCAGGTGACACGACCGTGGTTATGGCCGTGTCAATACCCATGTCCTGGTCGGGACACTTCTCGTCTTGCTTGCCTTGGAGCACACGAGTAGGGACACGCCCGTGTCTCTGCCCGTGTCTCTACCCGTGTCCTTCTTTGGACAGACTCAAAGCCATGGCATTCAAAGCCATGGCACTCAACTCCATGGAACACGGGTAGGGACACGCCCGTGTCTCTACCCGTGTCCTGCTCGGTACAAAACACTCAAAGCCATGGTCACTCAATGCCACTGAACACGGGTAGGGACACGCCTGTGTCCCTACCAGTGTCCTTCTCGGGACACACCACTCAAAGCCATGGTCACTCAACGCCACTGAACACGGGTAGGGACACGCCCATGTCCCTACCCGTGTCCTTCTCGGGACACACCACTCAACGCCATTTCAGAATCACTCAGCACTATAGTCACTCAACGACACTGAACACGGGTAGGGACACGCCCGTGTCCCTACCCGTGTCAAGCTCAACACAAGTTTTTAGCCTATTTCCTTATTCCCCTCGAGTGCGCACCTGATCGCCTGCACCCCCCCCCCCCCCGATCCTACACCAGCTCTCCTGACACAAAAACACGCACAAGGGGCCTAGCGCGAATCGGAATGTTACAAATCCTATAAACAAAATAAAAGATTTTGTCCCCGAAATCAAGCTAAAGCTATGGAGAGTGAAGCATACAGAAAACAAAATATGTTTTTAAATAAAATTACCTGGAGCAAACCACTCTGGGTAGCGTCTTTGCATTAAATCCATTGGCTCACATGTAAACTCCTCCTTTCCATGATTAGACCATTGCACCTTTACCAAGGGAACACTTTTACGACGCAAGGTTCTTATCTCATTGTCTACGATCCACACCGGCTCCAGTCGCACAGACCTATCAGACGCCACAGCACTATCAGTTATGGGGATGTATTGATCGGGCCGTAACCGTGCCTTTCGAAGCGACGACACATGGAACACGTCGTGGAAATTATCTAGCTCAGGTGGTAGCTCCAACCGATAGGCTAATGGGCCAACCCTTTCCAGTATAGTATAAAGACCCATATACCTCAGGCTGAGCTTCTTCACACCACGCACCCGTGGCACTCCATGCATCGGCTGGATTTTCAGAAATACTTTATCACCCACTTGAAACTCCACTAGACGGTGTCTTGCATTATAATACTTCGCCTGCCAACTTTGAGCCTCTAACATGCGATCACGTATCAGCCTAACCACCGCATCAGTGTAATCTATATACTCAACTCCCAAAGTGTTCGGGTCTTCATCTTGCACCCAAGACAAGGGGGTTCTACATCTTCTTCCATAAAGGGCTTCATGGGGCGCCATGTCGATGCTCTCCTGATGGCTGTTGTTGTAGGAGAATTCCACTAGGGGTAAGAGCCTTTCCCACGGCTCTCCCCTATCCAACACACATAATCTCAACAGATCCTCCAATGTCCGGATGGTCCGCTCAGACTGCCCGTCTGTCTGAGGATGAAACGCGGTGCTGAAGGTAAGGCGTGAGCCTAAATACGCCTGTACCGCCTTCCACTCCTTGGAGGTAAAGAGACAATCACGGTCAGAAACTATCGTCTTAGGCATGTCATGATACCGTACAAACTGCTCCACAAAGAGGCGTACCAAGACATCCACGTGAGCCTCCTTCTTTATAGGGATAAACCGGGATACTTTCGTCAGTCGATCAACGATCACCCATACTGAATCATTCCCTGAGCGTGAGCGAGGTAGCCCATATAGGAAGTCCATGGAAATATCCTCGAACTTCCACTCGGGGATGGGCAATGACTGTAACAAGCCGCCGGGACTCCTGCACTCCGCCTTCACCCTTTGACAGGCTTCACAATGTGTAACAAAATATCGGACATCCTTCTTCATTCCCGGCAAACACATGGTCTTCCGTAAGCCAGCGTACATCTTTGCAATTCCCGGGTGCACTGAATACTGAGAGCAATGTGCCTCTCTCAAGATATCCTCCCGGATTTTACCACCCTTGGGAATGTAGAGCAGGCCGCGAAAATAAACGAGCCTGTCTTTTAGTGTGTATACGTCGGTAGTCCCGTCTTCGATTGACTTGATTGCCAGGGCCAGAGTCGTATCCACTCCTTGCTCCACACGGATCTGGTCCCGGATATCACAAACTATGCTCTGCTGGCCAAGTACTTTGTATATTCTGCCGAAGGAGCCTTAAATATCAAAGTAATATCCATCTCCTCAATCATTTGAGCCAACTCCATACTCATCAACCGAGACTCTGGGCTCGAGCCTGGTATTTTTCTACTCAACGCATCGGCTACTGAGTTCGCTTTTTTGGGGTGGTAGTTCAAGGTGAACTCATAGTCGTATAGAAATTTTAACCACCGTCGTTGTCTTAAGTTCAACTCCTTCTTAGTATGAACGTACTTCGAGTTTTTGTGGTCTGAAAAGATCTCGCAGTGGATGCCGTATAAATAATGCCTCCAAACCTTCAAGGAGAACACCACTGCTCTCAGCTCAAAATCATGAACCGGGTAATTGATTTCGTGCTTCTTCAATTATCTTGAAGCATAAGCAATCATGTGCCCGTGCTGCATCAATACCGCTCCCAACCCTTGATATGATGCGTCCGTGTAAACTTGAAATCCTTCCTTCCCAGACGGAAGGACAAGGATGGGGGCGGAGGTAAGTCTATCCTTCAACTCTTGGAACGCCACTTCACATTGGGGTGTCCACTCAAATGACACTCTTTTCTTCGTCAAAGAAGTAACTGGGAGGGCAATCTTGGAGAATCCTTTTATGAACTTGCGGTAGTACCCGACAAGTCCAAGAAAACTCCGCACATCGGCCGCCGACTTCAAGGGTGACCACTCTGTTGGGGCTGCGGTCCGGAATCGCCCCCGCGCTGCGGTGCTATGCGGTAATGGCTTAACTGGATGCCCCGTGGATCCGCCCGAGGACCTTTAATATAAAGATTAGTGGAGCCGTCCTCCATCAGTCCGGGCTTTTGGTGCGAGTGGTTGCGCTAAGTCCTCTCAATTGGTATCAGAGGGAGGTTGCGGGTTCGAAACCCCGGGGTCGTTTCCGGGGGGGATTGTTGGGGCTGCGGTCCGGAATCGCCCCCGCGCTGCGGTGCTATGCGGTAATGGCTTAACTGGCTGCCCCGTGGATCCGCCCGAGGACCTTTGATATAAAGATTAGTGGCGCCGTCCTCCATCAGTCCGGGCTTTTGGTGCGAGTGGTTGCGCTAAGTCCTCTCACACTCCTTCATGGCTCGTACCTTGGCCGGATCAACCGCTAATCCTGTTCCACTGATCACGTGCCCCAAGAAGGCAACACTCTTAAGCCAGAATTCGCATTTGCTAAATTTGGCGTACAAGGCGTGCTCCTTCAATTTCTTCAACACCAAGGTCGGGTGCTCGCCATGCTCCTCCTCCGTCCTTGAGTAGACAAGGATGTCGTCGATGAAGATAATGACGAAGATGTCCAAATAGGGCTAAAATACTTTGTTCATCAGGCTCATGAAAGCTGAAGGGGCATTTGTGAGCCCAAACGGCATACGTTGAACTCGTACAACCATATCTTGAACTAAAGGCTGTTTTCTTGATGTCCCCTTCTTGTATTCTCAACTGATAATACCCTGAGCGCAAGTCCAGCTTAGAAAACCAATACGCTCCTACTAGTTGATCGAACAACTCGTCGATCCGAGGTAGCGTGTAAGTGTTCTGCACCGTCAACCGATTGAGTTCCTGATAGTCTATGCACAAACACAGAGTTCCGTCCTTCTTCTTCACGAACAATATAGGGGATCCCCAGGGTGACGAACTGGGGCGAACAAACCCTGACTCCACCAGTTCTTGTAGTTGAACTCTAAACTCCGCGAGTTCTTTCGGGGCCATTTGGTAAGGGGCCTTGGATACAGGCTTGGCACCCGGTACTAGATTAATTTGGAATTCAACCTCTCTATTCGGGGGTAATCCTGGCAGTTTCTCAGGAAATACCTCAGGGAAGTCCCGCACCACCCGTACGTTTTTTACGTCCAATGTTACTTCCTTCAACTCGAACCAGATCATAAAAACTTCGTCCCCCTTCATGTGGGCTTTTACAACTTGAACAGATGATAACGTCAGACGAGGTGCAAATTTAATACCTTGGAAGATGACGTCGGAGTCTCCATGTCTCAAATAGATTCGCTTCTCCGTGCAGTCGATCCTTGCAAAGTGCCAGTCCAACCACATCATGCCCAGAATGATGTCAAATTCCAGCATTTTCAAGATAGTGGCAGGGGTAACGAAAGCCCTTCCCTCAATAAGTACCTCAAGCTCACACTTAGCGGTTGCAACCATATCTGAGCCGTCCGGAAGGCGCACTAGTCGGGCTATTCCAGTAAAATATTGAACACCCCCATGTCCTTAATGAAATCCTCGGACACAAAGGAGTGTGAGGCATCGGTATCGAACAGCACATAGGCCGTCTTTCCGCCAATTGTCACGGTGCCTAAGTACCAATAACAAAAACGTATTGCTAGATAGCTAGTATGTCGTAAGAAACTTAAGTTTAACACAGAAAACATGAAAGCTTACTGCACGCACCTGCAATAACATTCTGGGGATTCCATTCTTGCGCCATGTCTAGCGCGTACACTTGATCACGGGCAGGGCCGCGGTTACCTCCTCGCGGTCCTCGTCCTCGACCACGCATGTAACCCCGCCCTCGAGGGGCCGCTAGAGGGAGAGCGGGAGGGGCGTTCCCAAACAATTACGGGAAAAAGCGTCGAATGTGACTCGGTTGGTTGCATTCAAAACACACCAGCCCACAACGCCTCTCGAGTTACTGAATTTACTGAGGATGTGGCGGTGGAGGCAACGCGAGCGGTTGCGGAACCGGATGCTCCACCCTATAGTTTCGGTGGACACGCCCTCCACCTCTTTGATATCCTCTTCCTCCTCTAAAGTCCTGTCTCCTTCTATTGCTCGGGCCAGCTTCCATAACGCCCTCTGCAGGTCTTTTACCACTACTCAAGTGGTCCGCCTCCAATATTTTTGTCATATCGATAATCTCCGCCAAGTTAGCATCTGCTATAAACAAAAGGGCCTGCCTTAGGGGATCTCGCAGCCCTTTGTAGAAATGCTTGGCGTAACCTCTATCATCTAACTCGTATGAGTCCGCGAACCTTGCGAGATGTTGGAACTCTCGCTGGTATTCCATAACCGTCTTCGATCCTTGTTTCAGTAGAAGGAACCTCTCCTCAAGTTCATCTCGAGCGGATGAAGGAATGAAGTGCTCCAAGAAAACATCTGAGAATTCGCTCCAACTTATCTCTGTATAGACTCGGCCTTGGAAGGTAGAGCCCATGAGTGTCTTCCACCACCTCTTAGTATGTAGCTCCAAGGAGGACACCGTTAGTGACAGCCATGTTGGCTGGACAATGGATACCAGCCAATAACTCCTGTACTGTGTCAAGCCATTCCTTTGTGTGCACGGCTGACTCTGTCCCAAGGTAAGTGGGAGGGGAGAGAGCCCGAAAGGTGCTCAGCCAGTTAGAGACCGGAGCTTATTGTAGCACCGGAGGCTGTTGTGCCCTAAAAGCATCCAAGATGGCGGTGAGCGTCTGCCCCAACTCGGACTGTTGGAACTGAGTGGGTATGGAAGGGGCAGGAGTGCCCCCCAACGGCTCAACATGCACTGGAATCTATACATAGAATGCAAACTTAAGGGCAGGTTGGCTAATCTTAAGGTCAGAGTTGGACAAACATAGTGTGAATTACATATGGGCACACCACTTCTTTCGCTAAGTCAGTTTGCCCCCAAACTGACTAGTTGAACGGGAGTGGCTCCATTATTGAATGACTTCTTTAGTTGAGGATCGTGGCAAACTGATACCATTTGTAAGACCCCCCTCCCGGAACACAAAACATGGCACAAGAGGGGTCTTATACCCAGAACAACCGCCTTGGGGTAGCACTAACACTCGGGCTAGCCTGTACCACAAGACGCCTATTCTGCCGGCTACAACCAATATCAATATATATATGTCAACCCAAAAATAATAATATGAAGAATTAAAATCCACACAAGCTATAAGTCCAAAAGTACAAGAGTAGAGAAGCTAAAACATGCCTCCACAAAATCAGAGTACAGCTATAAAGTTGCCCCAAAGGGCTACAAAAAAACTCTCACACACTCACATCTATAACAGATGGTAGCGACGGCACCGTCCCTTCAGGACCTGTCTTCCTGGCCTGGCTGTCCGTCTGCGTAATCTGTTGCTGCTCCACCTGCGGGGTCTCCTCCTAAAAAGGAAGACGTAGCAACTGTTAGTCATAAAGACTAAGTGGCTTCACATTCGCTCCCCCGGCGACTCCTCGGCACCGGGCGGAGAAAGGGATAGGATACAATATATAAATGATTTATAAGTACAAGCAAGGGGTATAAGTAAAGTATCATATTGTATAAAGCAGTATAAATAAGTGGTAATAAGTAAGCAGCACCTTATTCTATCAGTTCTACCATCTACAACAGCATATGAGTAATATTATAACATAAGGTAACTCAACTTATATGAATGCCCATACAAACATATAAGTTGAGGATCGTTCTGCAGTAAATAACTCATCGTATAGGAGTGCCCATACAAACTTATACGATGAGGACTTGTATATGCAATGAATTGTAATGACATGTATGCAATGCAATGACTCACCCATGATCACGCACATGCAATTGCTATGTCGACACAGACTTGTAGTTCCCACTTTTCGAGCAGGTAGCTAACCTCTCAAGCGTCATCCGCCGTGGCCAGACGGTGACAGTAGAACGGGCACTTCTACTACTAAGTGGGAATCCACACTACTTGACTTAGGCCTCCGTACGCCTCAACGCTAGGAACACAACAACGGAGCTCACCAGCGTACTACGGCCCAGCGGGTATCTCGCGTAGATGTGCACCAAGATCGAAGCCCTGAACTGGCCTATGGTGTGACACGGAAGGAGCCTCGGAAATGAGCACGAGGATCAAGCCCAACCGCCCAAAGTCTATCTGTCAACTCCCATCGGTGTGAGACCTGCCACACTATCCTCAACCCAGGATTACGACACCACGTGTCGACTCACACCACATGCAATACATCCACATCATGGCACGGAAGGAGCCTCGGAGAAAGCACGAGGACCAAGCTCAACCAGGCACTTTACTCATCTCAATACCATCCCAACTAGTGACGGCCAACACCGCTCATACTACCTTCCACAATGCTACCCGTAGGGAGACGACACTCTAAGCATTGGACTACTAAATTTCATTCTATCAATTCAACATACATCATGACCATAGTTTATTCATCTACATGTCCTTCCGAATGATTTCAACATAATATAAAACAATGCGCACAAATGATAGTCTACCAATTTATATCAAGCCCTTTCGTTCAATTAAGCTTGCTTCACAACTCGTTATATGAATTCAAATTAATAAACTTCAACCTTCATATCCCTATGATGATTACCACAAAATATTTCACTCAAACCTCGAGTTAGATTGCAACATTAATTCCACCAAATCTAAATCCATGTTATACACTACCCAGAAATTTAGGTGCAGAATAAATCTGAACAGCAACTTAAACCAAGGATTCCCATGGCTACAGGGATCCGGTGAGTTCATGTAACCCCTCGATGGAAAGGTCTTTCCATTGGCTACAACTTTCATGTTCAGCCTGCAACCCAGATCAGAATATAACCCACATGAAATTGGCTCCAAAGCCTACATCGTACATAATACAATTTCTGTGCGCTTAGTCTACAACCCTTACTTCGATCAGACATTCCCGTGGCTACAGGCTTCACCCGAAGGAATGTGACCACTCGTTGGAAAGGTAATATCAAGGGATATAACTTTTTTGTTTAGTCGAAAGCCCAGATCGGACCATTTCTTGCCTGAAAACATTCAAGAAGGTCGTTGCGTGCAGAACACAGATTCTTCACGCATATTGAAGCAGAATGAATAGCATCGGTTCATCTTCCTCCTCAAGCCGATCACCCCAAATCGCAACCAGAAGTTTCTCCACCCTTATTCTCCCTCTCAAGGCCATTCCTCTTCATGAATCTACCCCCATCATCACTTTGAAGAAGGGGAGGTTGAAGATGACTAATCATTAGAACAAAAGTTCTAGATAGGCCTTCCTAAAAACCTTCTCCTCACACATCAAGACTCATTTGAGTCGATGTATCGCCTAAGAATATCTAAGGATCTAGTACTAAGGGAGAGGGGAGGAAGCTCACCTCATTTCCAGCGGTACCACAATTTTTGGCCATGGATCTTGTCATCCTTCTTGTTGGCAACGTTTTTCCCTTGACAGTGGTGGCGTTTCCTCAAGGAGTTTGGTTGGCTCCAGCAGTTCTTCCCTCCTACAGAAGTTTTCCTCCAGAAAATGGGGGTTTGGAAGAGAATTAAATGGCTAGGGGTTCACTTTTCTTTTTTATACAGAGGTGACATGGGTAGGGACACGGTCGTGTCCTTACCCGTGTTCAGTCCTGGCGAAACGTCATCAGCGGTTTGATTGGCATTTCATGCTCATACACGGGTACTGACACGCCCGTGTCGGTACCCGTGTCCAGGTGACAC
The DNA here is from genome assembly GCA_039513925.1 of Platanthera zijinensis. NCBI lineage: Eukaryota > Viridiplantae > Streptophyta > Magnoliopsida > Asparagales > Orchidaceae > Platanthera > Platanthera zijinensis. The sequence continues at coordinate 74,222,572 of CM077081.1, forward strand.
GACCGTGGTTATGGCCGTGTCAATACCCGTGTCCTGGTCGGGACACTTCTCGTCTTGCTTTCCTTGGAGCACACGGTAGGGACACGCCCGTGTCTCTACCCGTGTCCTTCTCTGGACAGACTCAAAGCCATGGCATTCAAAGCCATGGCACTCAACTCCATGGAACACGGGTAGGGACACGCCCGTGTCTCTACCCGTGTCCTGCTCGGTACAAAACACTCAAAGCCATGGTCACTCAATGCCACTAAACACGGGTAGGGACACGCCCGTTTCCCTACCAGTGTCCTTCTCGGGACACACCACTCAAATCCATGGTCACTCAATGCCACTGAACACGGGTAGGGACACGCCCGTGTCCCTACCCGTGTCCTTCTCGGGACACACCACTCAACGCCATTTCAGAATCACTCAGCACTATAGTCACTCAACGACACTGAACACGGGTAGGGACACGCCCGTGTCCCTACCCGTGTCAAGCTCAACAAAAGTTTTTAGCCTATTTCCTTGTTCCCCGCGAGTGCGCACCTGATCGCCTACACCCCCCCCCCCCCCCCGAGCCTACACCAGCTCTCCTGACACAAAAACACGCACAAGGGGCCTAGCGCGAATCGGAACGTTACAAATCCTATAAACAAAATAAAAGATTTTGTTCCCGAAATCAAGCTAAAGCTATGGGGAGTGAAGCATACAGAAAACAAAATATGTTTTTAAATAAAATTACCTGGAGCAAACCACTCCGGGTAGCGTCTTTGCATCAAATCCATTGGCTCCCATGTAAACTCCTCCTTTCCATGATTAGACCATAGCAACTTTACCAAGGGAACACTTTTACGACGCAAGGTTCTTATCTCGTTGTCTACGATCCACACCGGCTCCAGTCGCACAGACCTATCAGACGCCACAGCACTATCAGTTGTGGGGATGTATTGATCGGGTTGTAACAGCGCCTTTTGAAGCGACGACACATGGAACACGTCGTGGAAATTATCTAGCTCAGGTGGTAGCTCCAACCGATAGGCTAATGGGCCAACCCTTTCCAGTATAGTATAAAGACCCATATACCTCAGGCTGAGCTTCTTCACACCACGCACCCGTGGCACTCCATGCATCGGCTGGATTTTCAGAAATACTTTATCACCCACTTGAAACTCCACTAGACGGTGCCTTGCATTATAATACTTCGCCTGCCAACTTTGAGCCTCTAACATGCGATCCCGTATCAGCCTAACCACCGCATCAGTGTAATCTATATACTCAACTCCCAAAGTGTTCGGGTCTTCATCTTGCACCCAAGACAAGGGGGTTCTACATCTTCTTCCATAAAGGGCTTCATGGGGCGCCATGTTGATGCTCTCCTGATGGCTGTTATTGTAGGAGAATTCCACTAGGGGTAAGAGCCTTTCCCACGGCTCTCCCCTATCCAACACACATAATCTCAACAGATCCTCCAATGTCCGGATGGTCCGCTCAGACTGCCCGTCCGTCTGAGGATGAAACGCGGTGCTGAAGGTAAGGCGTGAGCCTAAATACGCCTGTACCGCCTTCCACTCCTTGGAGGTAAAGAGACCATCACGGTCAGAAACTATCGTCTTAGGCATGCCATGATACCGTACAAACTGCTCCACAAAGAGGCGTACCAAGACATCCACGTGAGCCTCCTTCTTCATAGGGATAAACCGGGATACTTTCGTCAGTCGATCAACGATCACCCATACTGAATCATTCCCTGAGCGTGAGCGAGGTAGCCCATATACGAAGTCCATGGAAATATTGTCGAACTTCCACTCGGGGATGGGCAATGACTGTAACAAGCAGCCAGGACTCCTGCACTCTGCCTTCACCATTTGACAGGCTTCACAATGTGTAACAAAAAATCGGACATCCTTCTTCATTCCCGGCCACACATGGTCTTCCGTAAGCCGGCGTACATCTTTGCAATTCCCGGGTGCACTGAATACTGAGAGCAATGTGCCTCTCTCAAGATATCCTCCCGGATTTTACCACCCTTGGGAATGTAGATCAGGCCGCGAAAATAAACGAGGCTGTCTTTTAGTGTGTATACGTCGGTAGTCCCGTCTTCGATTGACTTGATTGTCAGGGCCAGAGCCGTATCCACTCCTTGCTCCACACGGATCCGGTCCCGGATATCACAAACTATGCTCTGCTGGCCAAGTACTCCGTTTATTCTGCCGAAGGAGCCTTAAATATCAAAGTAATATCCATCTCCTCAATCATTTGAGCCAACTCCATACTCATCAACCGAGACTCTGGGCTCGAGCCTGGTATTTTTCTACTCAACGCATCAGCTACTGAGTTCGCTTTTCCGGGGTGGTAGTTCAAGGTGAACTCATAGTCGTATAGAAATTTTAACCACCGTCGTTGTCTTAAGTTCAACTCCTTCTTAGTATGAACGTACTTCAAGTTTTTGTGGTCTGAAAAGATCTCGCAGTGGACGCCGTATAAATAATGCCTCCAAACCTTCAAGGAGAACACCACTGCTCCCAGCTCAAAATCATAAACCGGGTAATTGATTTCGTGCTTCTTCAATTGTCTTGAAGCATAAGCAATCATGTGCCCGTGCTGCATCAATACCGCTCCCAACCCTTGATATGATGCGTCCGTGTAAACTTGAAATCCTTCCTTCCCAGACGGAAGGACAAGGATGGGGGCGGAGGTAAGTCTATCCTTCAACTCTTGGAACGCCACTTCACATTGGGGTGTCCACTCAAATGGCACTCTTTTCTTCGTCAAAGAAGTAACTGGGAGGGCAATCTTGGAGAATCCTTTTACGAACTTGCGGTAGTACCCGACAAGTCCAAGAAAACTCCGCACATTGGCCGCCGACTTCAAGGGTGACCACTCCTTCACGGCTCGTACCTTGGCCGGATCAACCGCTAATCCTGTTCCACTGATCATGTGCCCCAAGAAGGCAACACTCTTAAGCCAGAATTCGCATTTGCTAAATTTGGCGTACAAGGCGTGCTCCTTCAATTTCTTCAGCACCAAGGTCAAGTGCTCGCCATGCTCCTCCTCCGTCCTTGAGTAGAATAGGATGTCGTCGATGAAGATAATGCGAAGATACCCAAATAGGGCTAAAATACTTTGTTCATCAGGCTCATGAAAGCTGAAGGGACATTTGTGAGCCCAAACGGCATTACGGTGAACTCGTACAACCCATATCTTGAACTAAAGGCTGTTTTCTTGATGTCCCCTTCTTGTATTCTCAACTGATAATACCCTGAACGCAAGTCCAGCTTAGAAAACCAATACGCTCATACTAGTTGATCGAACAACTCGTCGATCCGAGGTAGCGTGTAAGTGTTCCGCACCGTCAACCGATTGAGTTCATGATAGTCTATGCACAAACACAGGGTTCCGTCCTTCTTCTTCACGAACAATATAGGGTATCCCGAGGGTGACGAACTGGGGCGAACAAACCCTGACTCCACCAGTTCTTGTAGTTGAACTCTAAACTCCGCGAGTTCTTTCGGGGCCATTTGGTAAGGGGCCTTGGATACATGCTTGGCACCCGGTACTAGATTAATTTGGAATTCAACCTCTTTATTCGGGGGTAATCCTGGCAGTTTCTCAGGAAATACCTCGGGGAAGTCCCGCACCACCCGTACGTTTTTTACGTCCAATGCTACTTCCTTCAACTCAAACCAGATCATAAAAACTTCATCCCCCTTCATGTGGGCTTTTACAACTTGAACGGATGATAACGTCAGACGAGGTGCAAATTTAATACCTTGGAAGATGACGTCGGAGTCTCCATGTCTCAAATAGATCCGCTTCTCCGTTCAGTCGATCCTTGCAAAGTGCCAGTCCAACCACATCATGCCCAGAATGATGTCAAATTCCAGCATTTTCAAGATAGTGGCAGGGGTAACGAAAGCCCTTCACTCAATAAGTACCTCAAGCTCACACTTAGCGGTTGCAACCATATCCGAGCCGTCTGGAAGGCGCACTAGTCGGGCTATTCCAATAAAATATTGAACACCCCCATGTCCTTAATGAAATCTTCGGACACAAAGGAGTGTGAGGCATCGGTATCGAACAGCACATAGGTCGTCTTTCCGCCAATTGTCACGGTGCCTAAGTACCAATAACAAAAACGTATTGCTAGATAGCTAGTATGTCGTAAGAAACTTAAGTTTAACACAGAAAACATGAAAGCTTACTGCACGCACCTGCAATAACATTATGGGGATTCCGTTCTTGCGCCATGTCTAGCACGTACACTTGATCACGGGCAGGGCCGCGGTTACCTCCTCGCGATCCTCGTCCTCGACCACGCATGTAACCCCGCCCTCGAGGGGCCGCTAGAGGGAGAGCGGGAGGGGCGTTCCCAAACAATTGCGGGAAAAAGCGTCGAATGTGACCCGGTTGGTTGCATTCAAAACACACCAGCCCACGACGCCTCTCGAGTTGCTGAATTTAATGAGGATGTGGCGGTGGAGGCAACGCGGGCGGTTGCGGAACCGGATGCTCCACCCTATAGTTTCGGTGGACACGCCCTCCACCTCTTTGATATCCTCTTCCTCCTCTAAAGTCCTGTCTACTTCTATTGCTCGGGCCAGCTTCCATAATGCCCTCTGCAGGTCTTTTACCACTACTCAAGTGGTCCGCCTCCAATATTTTTGTCATATCGATAATCTCCGCCAAGTTAGCATCTGCTATAAACAAAAGGGCCTGCCTTAGGGGATCTCGCAGCCCTTTGTAGAAATGCTTGGCGTAACCTCTATCATCTAACTCGTATGAGTCCGCGAACCTTGCGAGATGTTGGAACTCTCCCTGGTATTCCATAACCGTCTTCGATCCTTGTTTCAGTAGAAGGAACCTCTCCTCAAGTTCATCTCGAGCGGATGAAGGAATGAAGTGCTCCAAGAAAACATCTGAGAATTCGCTCCAACTTATCTCTGTATAGACTCGGCCTTGGAAGGTAGAGCCCATGAGTGTCTTCCACCACCTCTTAGCATGTAGCTCCAAGGTGGACACCGTTAGTGACAGCCATGTTGGCTGGACAACAGATACCAGCCAATAACTCCTTTATTGTGTCAAGCCATTCCTCGGTGTGCACGGCTGACTCTGTCCCAAGGTAAGTGGGAGGGGAGAGAGCCCGAAAGGTGCTCAGCCAGTTAGAGACCGGGGCCTGTTGTAGCACCGGAGGCTGCTGTGCCCTAAAAGCATCCAAGATGGCGGTGAGCGTCTGCCCCAACTTGGACTGTTGGAACTGAGTGGGTATGGAAGGGGCAGGAGTGCCCCCCAACGGCTCAACATGCACTGGAATCTATACGTAGAATGCAAACTTAAGGGCAGGTTGGCTAATCTTAAGGTCAGAGTTGGACAAACATAGTGTGAATTACATATGGGCACACCACTGCTTTCGCTAAGTCAGTTTGCCCCCAAACTGACTAGTTGAACGGGAGTGGCTCCATTATTGAATGACTTCTTTAGTTGAGGATCGTGGCAAACTGATACCATTTGTAAGACCCCCCTCCCGGAACACAAAACATGGCACAAGAGGGGTCTTATGCCCAGAACAGCTACCTTGGGGTAGCACTAACACTCGGGCTAGCCTGTACCACAAGACGTCTATTCTGCCGGCTACAACCAATATCAATATATATATGCCAACCCAACCATAATAATATGAAGAATTAAAATCCACACAAGCTATAAGTCCAAAAGTACAAGAGTAGAGAAGCTAAAACATGCCTCCACAAAATCAGAGTACAGCTATAAAGTTGCCCCAAAGGGCTACAAAAAAACTCTCACACACTCACATCTATAACAGATGGTAGCGACGTCACCGTCCCTTCAGGACCTGTCGTCCTGGCCTGGCTGTCCGTCTGCGTAATCTGCTGTTGCTCTACCTGCGGGGTCTCCTCCTAAAAAGGAAGACGTAGCAACCGTTAGTCATAAAGACTAAGTGGCTTCACATTCGCTCCCCCGGCGACTCCTTGGCACCGGGAGGAGAAAGGGATAGGATACAATATATAAATGATGTATAAGTACAAACAAGGGGTATAGGTAAAGTATCATATTGTATAAAGCAGTATAAATAAGTGGTAATAAGTAAGCAGCACCTTATTCTAGCAGTTCTACCATCTACAACAGCATATGAGTAATATTATAACATAAGGTAACTCAACTTATATGAATGCCCATACAAACATATCAGTTGAGGATCGTTCTGCAGTAAGTAACTCATCGTATAGGAGTGCCCATACAAACTTATACAATGAGGACTTGTATATGCAATGAATTGTAATGACATGTATACAATGCAATGACTCACCCATGATCACACACATGCAATTGCTATGTCGACACAGACTTGTAGTTCCCACTTTTCGAGCAGGTAGCTAACCTCTCAAGCGTCATCCGCTGTGGCCAGACGGTGACAGTAGAACGGGCACTTCTACTACTAAGTGGGTATCCACACTACTTGACTTAGGCCTCCGTACGCCTCAACGCTAAGAACACAACAATGGAGCTCACCAGCGTACTACGTCCCAACAAGTATCTCGCGTAGATGTGCACCAAGATCGAAGCCCCGAACTGTCCTATGGTGTGACACGGAAGGAGCCTCGGAAATAAGCACGAGGATCAAGCCCAACCGCCCAAAGTCTATCTGTCAACTCCCATCGGTGTGACGATTGGCGAGCCCGTAGACCTGCCACACTATCCTTAACCTAGGATTACGACACCACGTGTCGACTTACACCACATGCAATACATCCACATCGTAGCACGGAAGGAGCCTCGGAGAAAGCACGAGGACCAAGCCCAACCATGCACTTTACTCATCTCAATACCATCCCAACTAGTGACAGCCAACACCGCACATACTACCTTCCACAATGCTACCCGTAGGGAGACGACACTCTAAGCATTGGACTACTAAATTTCATTCTATTAATTCAACATACATCATGACCATAGTTTATTCATCTACATGTCCTTCCGAATGATTTCAACATAATATAAAACAATACACACAAATGATAGTCTACCAATTTATATCAAGCCCTTTCGTTCAATTAAGCTTGCTTCACAACTCGTTATATGAATTCAAATTAATAAACTTCAACCTTCATATCCCTATGATGATTACCACAAAATATTTCACTCAAACCTCGAGTTAGATTGCAACATTAATTCCACCAAATCTAAATCCATGTTATACACTACCCAGAAATTTCGGTGCAGAATAAATCTGGATAGCAAATTAAACCGAGGATTCCCATGGCTACAGGAATCCGGTGAGTTCATGTAACCCCTCGATGGAAAGGTCTTTCCATTGGCTACAACTTTCATGTTCAGCCTGCAACCCAGATTAGAATATAACCCACATGAAATTGGCTCCAAAGCCTACATCATACATAATACAATTTCTGTGCGCTTAGTCTACAGCCCTTACTTCGATCAGACATTCCCGTGGCTACAGGCTTCACCCGAAGGCGTGTAACCACTGGTTGGAAAGGTAATATCAAGGGCTACAACTTTCGTGTTTAGTCGAAAGCCCAGATCGGACCATTTCTTGCCTGAAAACAGCCAAGAAGGCCGCTTCGTGCAGAACACAGATTCTGCACGCATCTTGAAGCGGAATGAACGGCATAGATTCATCCTCTTCCTTAAGCCGATCACCCCAAATCGCAACCAGAAGTTCCTCCAGCCTTATTATCCCTCTCAAGGCCATTCCTCTTCACGAATCCACACCCATCATCACTTTGAAGAAGAGAAGGTTGAAGATGACTAGTCATTAGAACAAAAGTTCTAGATAGGCCTTCCTAAAAACCTTCTCCTCACATATCAAGACTCATTTGAGTCGATGTCTCGCCTAAGAATATCTAAGGATCTAGCACCAAGGGAGAGGGGAGGAAGCTCACCTCATTTCCAGTGGTACCACCATTTCCGGCCATGAATCTTGTCATCCTTCTTGTTGGAATCGTTTTTCCCTTGACGGAGGTGGTGTTTCCTCAAGGAGTTTGGTTGGCTCCAGCAGTTCTTCCCTCCTCCAGAATATGGGGTTTGGAAGAGAATGAAATGGCTAGGTTTTCACTTTTCCTTTTTATACAGAAGTGATACGGGTAGGGACACGGTCGTGTCCTTACCCGTGTTCAGTCCTGGCGAAACATCATCAGCGGTTTGACTGGCATTTCATTCTCATATACGGGTACTGACACGCCCGTGTCGGTACCCGTGTCCAGGTGACACGGCCGTGGTTATGGCTGTGTCAATACCCGTGTCCTGGTCGGGACACTTCTCGTCTTGCTTGCCTTGGAGCACACGGGTAGGGACACGCCTGTATCTCTACCTGTGTCCTTATCTGGATAGACTCAAAGCCATGGCACTCAAAGCCATGACACTCAACGCCATGGAACACGGGTAGGGACATGCCCGTGTCTCTACTCGTGTCCTGCTCGGGACAAAACACTCAAAGTGATGGTCACTCAACACCACTGAATACGGGTAGGGACACGCCCGTGTCCCTACCCGTGTCCTTCTCGGGACACACCACTCAAAGCCATGGTCACTCAACGATACTGAACACGGGTAGGGACACACCTGTGTCCCTACCCGTGTCCTTCTCGGGACACACCACTCAACGCCATTTCAGAATCACTCAGCACTATAGTCACTCAACACCACTGAACACGGGTAGGGACATGCCCGTGTCCCTACCCGTGTCAAGCTCAAAACAAGTTTTCAGCCTATTTCCTTGTTCCCCGCGAGTGCATACCTGATCGCTTGCACCCCCCTAAGCCTACACAAGCTCTCCTGACACCAAAAACACGCACAAGGGGCCTAGTGTGAATCGGAACGTTACATGAAGAGCCGACTCGAAGTCCTTTCTTGGAGGGAAAGGGAGAGAGCCAACCGGTCCGGGGAGTAAGTCGGTATAAAAAACAAAAAGTGTTTCTAACTTTACCGCTTCCGATCTCCAACGTCATGGAGATCAAAATTTTATAATTGGTATGAACATTTTTGAGTTAGTCTTTTAATAAAGTTAATTTTCTGTGTTTGTTTATTGCTTGTTGCATAAAGATTGTTAGACGGTAGTTCTCCAAAGAGCGCGTAGAACTTAAAGAAGGGGTCTGTCCAAGAAAACGAGCCCAGTAATCTACCGCCGCGTGTTAGCTATCTAACGCCCCGCGGTAGATTCCAGAACTCGATTTTCTGGGACAAAATAATTTGATGTTTTCTATAAACGCGTAAAACCTTATTCATCCTCCCTCTAAGGTTGGCCACTAGATCTAACGTTAAGATATGGGGGACATTGTGGGTGGCAATTGAAGCTATTGTGCCTGGAGACCCAACTAAAAGGCCAGCGTGTACAACCCCGTGTTCGCTGAGTGGGCCCACGACCCCAGGAGAGCAAACCAGGGGAGCCCGCCCGCGTCAGAACAGCAAGCAGGCTGACTCAAAACGACCAACTCGCTCTCGCCAAATCTAGGCGGACAAGTTGCGCGAGCTTGTCCACGCAGCCCACGCCCACCCGGAGTTCGTCAAACTCAATTTCTCCACCCAGCTCGCGCCCGCCTGGAGTTCGCCGAGATGAGCATGGCTTTCATCGACCTAAGCCTGGAGTTCGTCGAACTCAATCTCTCTGGGCTTCGGGAGTAACCATCTCAGAGCAGCCTGGCTCGCGCTCGCCTACAGAAGGAAGACGGGGGGAAAAACCTATGTTACGTCCACCTCAGCACCCGCCGTCTCGCACTCGCCCTAGGGAGCTCGGCAAACAATAGGCGAGCTGGACTGGTCGGGCCCGTGTCCGCCGAGGTTCGGGGAAGACGGCGAGTGCCATCTCCATCGAACACTTGTCGCCCCAGGCGAGTGGAGGCGGCGAGGGCAATCTCCATCGAGCACTGCTCGCCCCAAGCGAGTGGAGGTTTTAGAGGGCCACTCGCCCAGTCTTCTTGTGATGTATCTTTACCATTTTTCCCCATTATCCTTCCTATAGCCTGCTAGAACAGCGGAGTTACGCTATTGGCAGACCCAACATGGCTGCATATAGCTGTTCAGAACAACGGAGGTTGGCTACTTGCAGGCCGATTTCAGAAATATATAAATAGACCCAAGGAGCACCTCAAAAGGCATGCTCACTTATCTCCCAGTCATCTAGCACTTTCTGAGGTCGCCTTAGCTCGACTCTTGGCTAGGGAAGGGAAGCGCTCTAAGGTCTTTCGGGTGTGTGGTGGGACCTCCGCTCCGCGCCCTTAGGCCGGTTCTTTGTTCTTTTTCCTTGTCATTTTGCTTGCATGAGAGAAGTAGGTGTGCGATCACCCCTTCCCCAAGGGTGAACTCCACAAAGACCGATTTTTCGGTTTCAACACAGCGAGCCGAACGAGAAAGGGGGGGTCAGACCAGCGTCATGTCAATTGGACTTGATTGCTCCGGCTATCGGCAATGGCATGACGAATTGAGCAACGGGCAAGGGCTGAACTGTACCCGCGTTATGTCGAACTTGGTCTTGATTTCCTAAAGTACCTGGCTGTCGTTGATAGCATAACAAGAGTCTTAGTCCTAGGGCCGGAAAGACTAGAAAAGCTCAAGTGTGGACCATCCAGTCGGGGACTGTAGATGGTGGTGGGACCCAGAGAAGTCCAGCACACCGAGATTGTGCCCTGAGGGCACGAGGCATGTGTCCGATCGAGCCTGCGTCTATGGAAAATGATGCTTAAATGCATATTGTTGTTGCCAAAAGATATATATACTGCTTTTTGCAGGGAAGGAGAACTGCTGCCCCGAGTAAGGAGTGAAGTCGTTATAATTAGATCAGCTAATGCTCACCGTTGTATTGTTTTGCCACATTTTAATGGACCGTGTTATGCAGGTGCTGGAGAGACAAGTGAAAAGTAGCGGGCGGAAGTCCCTTATGCTGCAATTGGCTGGTCCTCGAAGGCTCAAATGCGAACGTTTACTATTTTCATGTGTGGCCGGCCTGTATGCCGATGCATGAAAGACACATTTTGTAAAGAAAACAGTTGAAAGACCTTAAGGTCAGAACATGTATGTTTTTATATACATTCCTATGTTTATAGTAGACATTCCTGGTATGTGGGTACTACAACTAAGATAACTGTTTCCGCTAGAATGCACTCTGAGTTAGGATGCGTGAAATTTATGGTTTCAATTAGTAACACCGCTAACTGTCTGTTGCATATGACATGGGGTCCAGATCGGAGCTTGTGTTATATTCTATGTGACGGATGAAGGTGTTACAAGCCGCGGTCGAGGGGAGGCCGACCTCACTAGGGCTGACCGCGGTCGAGGCTGCCCGCGTTCGAGCGGCGAGAAGGTGCGGTCGTCCCTCGCGGGCCGTCCACAGCCGAGGTCGCACGCGCTCATGCAGAGAGAAGGGGCGGCCGATTTTTCTATAAATTAGGGTCACCCCTAACAAAATCGATTATAACCCACTAAAATTAATGATAATGAATGATTTAACAGTGTGACATCATATATTTTAACATTTGATAATACGTGGTAACAAAATTGATAAATTGCACAAAATTATTAAATAGAAATGATATTTTCGGCTGCATCACAAATTTAGATTGTTTTTTTTCTAATAAAAAACCGGAAAACGGAAAAGAAATGAATCGAAACCTTGATGCAAACTCTATTAGTAGTTCGTTACCTTACGGCTCCTCCTCCGTCCTCTCTCATGACATCTCTCTCTTCTCTGATCCAGTGATGAAGTTTAGCCAATGATGGAGGTACATATTCACCGCGGCATGCTGATCCGCGATTATTAGCGATTCCAACCTCATGAAAGTAGAAGCAGATTTTCTAAGATGCTTTCGAACCAAGGTAGTACGTATCCTAGAAAAGCTGTCACAATCATGAATAAGAAGATGACAACTCCGAGTTTCGCGGAGATGCCGGGATACGGCAAAGAATATGTACGCAAGTGGATTTAAGAAATTGCGATGTCAACAATTTGACCAGGGGGCCCTTACAAAATGAGGGTCGCCGGAAAACTATTCCGGCAGGGAAAAGAAGGAGGAAGGAGATCGAGAGAATGATAGAGAGAGGGAGAGAGAATGAGAGAGTGAGAGAGAGAGAGGGAGAAGGAGAAGTCATAGGCAGAAATATCGTTACTTTATTAATCCATGAATAAAAAAACAATTACATCCTAACTCCTTTTTATAAAGAATTCTGCTAATTACAACGGTCAAAAAAAACATAATAATGAGTAAAACTTCGGCTGCTGTTAGGATGAACGGACGGCGATGATGCAGACACTTGTAAGAAGATCCTGGCCTGAGAAAACTGCCTTTTTTGCTGATCTGCTGCCATGTGTCGAAATCCAAAAGCCAAATGATGAAATCTGGCTCGATGGCTGTGCGCCACGTGTTGAAATCCTGGCGGTCCCTTACTATTACTGAGCTGAGGTGTCGACATCCTAACAAATACCTCCCCCTTTAAATCTGTCGATGTCCTCATCGACCTCAGTGATTTTTGTTTTAGGGTTTGGCTTCACGGCGCTTCAGCATCCAGCATCGGTAATGGCTACTGCGGGAAACATTGCTATTTTTTGTTGGAAAAATGAGGAGAGATGGAGGCTTAGGCTGCGAAAACGCAACGAAAGAAGTTGATCTGGTATTATGCTTTTACTCCTTTCCCTGATGTTGCAGAGAGTGAGGACGTTGTCGTGGTGTGCGTTTCCGTGCTTCTTCCAGGTTGAGGGTAGAAGATCTGAGAGAGGCGTGTCGTTCTGAGCTACTTTGCGTGTGTTGGTTGGTAGTTGTAGATCTGTAGGTAGAAGGTATAAATCTTCCCAGGTACTATCTTCGGGTGGAAGATCCTTCCACTGGACGAGCCCCTGTCGGATCGGTAGATTGTTGCGTATAATCTGCCGCAGGCTGACCACCGCTAGGGGAACATGCAAGGGCATATTCTGGTGGCTCTGTTTTGGTAGGGGCATAACATTTGGTAGGTCAGCACCATTGTAAGCCTTCAGAAGCGAGACGTGAAAAACCGGGTGTATTTTGCAATCTGGAGGAAGTTGTAGTCGGTAAGCTGTATCTCCTACGACTTCCAGGATTTGGAAGGGCCCTTAATAACAGAGAGCTAGCTTTCGGCAGTTTGTTCGCTTGAGAGATAGTTGACGGTATGGATGTAGCTTTAACAGAACCAAGTCATGTATTTTGAAGTGTTTCTCGAGTCGTTTAGAGTCTGCAAAAGTCTTCATCCGGTTTTGAGACTGTTGTAGATGCTCTCTGAGTTGATGTATGAGCGTGTCCCTGGTGCGAAGAGTGATGTCTACTGCTTCATTCTGACTGGTACCTGCACAGTAGGATAGAAGCCCAGGGGGCTGACGACCGAACATGGCCTCAAAGGGGGTCATGCCGGTCGACGTATTCAGTGATGTGTTAATATGAAACTCTACTAGACTTAGGTAACTAGACCATTATTTTGGTTGTTCATGAGTAAACATTCGTAAATATTGTTGTAGACTTCGGTTGGTACGTTCAGTCAACCCATCGGTTTGTGGGTGATATGCTGAGCTATAAAGTAATTTTGTCCCTTGTAGAGAAAATAGATCTGTCCAAAAGTTACTTAAGAAAACAGTGTCCCGATCGGAAACAATGGACGTTGGGATTCCATGGAGTTTACCAACCGTTTCCCAGAAAACTGCTGCGGCATTTGGCCCAGTTAAAGGGGGAACCAAAGCCGCAAAATGCGCCGCTTTAGATAGTCGATCTACGATTACCATGATTATCGTGAAATTGTTAGACTTAGGTAATTGGGTGATGAAATCCATTGTCAAACCTGACCATAGTTGGGTAGGGACTGGTAAGGGTTGGAGTAATCCATAGGGTAGATGGTTTGATGGTTTAGCTTTTTGGCATAGGTCACACTGGTCGATTATTTCGGTTATGTTTTTTTCATGTTGAGCTAGTGAAAATTATTCTGAATTCGGTGTTGAGTAGCTCTAACTCCTGAGTGCCCTCCATAAGGAGTACTATGAGAGTTAGTAATAATTTTGTTGATGATTGGGGAATTTTGTGGAATGAATAAGCGGTGCTTGTAATAAAAGTTGCCGCCCGAGTGTGTCCAATCTGGTCGGGCTTGAGGATTATCGTGTAATTCACTCAGCAATTGCTGGGTGAATGGGTCAGCGACATAATCCTCCTATAAGCCGTCCAATAAGGATGAGGTTGGTGTTGATAAATTTAGGTGTAGTAGTTGTCCCGGGGATGTGTGTGTGCTGTTTGCATTGCCTGGGGTTAAGTCGGGATGCGTCGAGCACGAACGGGATAGTGCATCTGCGACTAAGTTATTTATACCAGGCTTATATTTTATGGTGTAGTCAAAGCCAATCAGTTTAGCCATGAACATTTGTTGTTCAGGTGTGTGTAGATCCTGTGTGAGGAGGTTGTGTAAACTTTTATGGTCAGTAAGTATCTGAAAACGGTGGTCAAGTAAATATTGCCGCCATTTAGCTACTGCAGAAGTTACTGCGTACATTTCGCGTGCGTAAGTGGATTTGCGTTTCATAAGTGGCATTAATTTTTTACTGTAATAGGTGACTTGCTTATTGTGTTGAAGTAATACTGCCCCTATTCTGATGCCTGATGCGTCTGTCTCGATGGTAAATTGGTCTTGAAAGTTAGGTAAAGATAAAATGAGTTTTGAAGTCAAATGTTTTTTAAGGGTTTGGAAAGCAATTTCTGTTTGGTCATTCCAATCAAAATTTTTTTTTTAACAAATCTGATAAGGGTGCCGCAATGATTGAAAAGTTCTGAATAAATTTGCGATAAAATCCCGCTAACCCGAGAAAAGCTCGCACCTCTTTTTGGGTTTTCGGGGTGGAGTACTGCGTGATTGCCATTGTGTTGGTGTGATTTGGAAAAACTGTCCCTTTTGTTATACAGTGGCTCAAAAACTCAATGTCTTCTTTTAAAAAAAACATTTTGAATACTTGATGTGCAAGACGTTATTATACAGAACTTGGAGTAATGTTTGTAAATGATTGTAATGGTCCTCTTGTGTGGTGCTGAAAATAAGGATGTCATCAAAAAAACGACAATAAATTTGCGTAAATAAGGTCGAAAAATTGAATTCATTAATGATTGAAAGGTTGAGGGCGCATTGGTCAATCCAAATGACATGACCGTAAATTCGAAGTGTCCGTGATGTGTGCGAAATGATGTTTTATGTATATCATTTTCGGCCATCCGGATCTGATGATACTCGGATCGGAGATCCAGTTTGGTGAAAAAACGGGCCTGGTATAACTCATCTAATAATTCGTCTATAGTTGGAATGGGAAATCGGTCTTTTATTGTAATATTGTTTAAAATTCGGTAATCTACACAAAATCTCCAGGAACCGTCTTTTTTTTTACCAAAATCACTGGTGAACTAAAATTTGACGTGCTGGGATGAATTAGACCTGACTCCAACATTTCTAACACCATTTTCTCTATCTCATTCTTCTGATAATGAGGATACCGGTACGGTTTGTTGTTTACTGGTTGGGAGTTGGGTAATAGAGGTATTGTGTGGTCAATAGAATGTTTGGGAGGAAGACCTGGTTTTTCGTGAAACAAAATTTTGTAGTCCCTGAGCAATTTTTGAAAATGTGGTGGCAATGTTGGATCAATGGTTGGTTTTGAAAGTACAGTGGAGCCAATTTGGGATAATGTTGAGTATTGTATTCACAATGTACCTGATTTGAAGAAGCCCCTGGACCAGCTAAGGTGAATTGACATTGTATTTGATCATTTGTCTTCAAGTTGTGCTTGCAGTTATTCCACGCTAAGTACACACAAATGTCAGGGTACAGTGGGTCAATATACACGGGTCTGCGCAACGTAATCCCTCGTTGAGCAGATCAGTGTGTTGGCCTACGTGTACTCTCTCTATTAGAGTGTACTTACTTTCAAGTACAGGGCTGAGAAAGATCAAGAGCAGACAAGGAGCAAGGATGGGTCAAAGCAACTCGCGGGAAGAAAGGCGAAAATCGTCTAAGTAGAAATCGTCGAGAATCACTAGTGATTCTCGCCGAATCATCGAGAATCACTCGCTGATTCTTGCCGATTGCAGCCGGCTGTTTCAACGCCATCTTGATTTCTGCTTAAGGCAGAATCGTCGAGAATCACTAGTTGATTCTCGCCGAATCGTCGAGAATGACTTTGCATTCTCGCCGATTCGTCGGGAATGAATTATGATTCTCGTCGATTCTCTCCGGATGGCAAGATCTTCAGCCAGAATTCTGCCAAGTAGAATTCGGCGAGAATCATAAGTGATTCTCGCCGATTCGTCGAGAATCACCAATGATTCTCGCCGAATTTGCCTTAGGCGAATTTCTTCTGCTCGTTGGACCGGTCCAAATATTCAGGCGCTGTTTTGAACCGGACTTAGGGTTTCTATTGGTGGGGCCCACAATGGTCATAATGTATGACCTACAGTATAAATACTGTTGTATTTCGATCATTACAGATACCGAATACCGAGAACAAGAAACGATCCGCCATCGTGACCTAAAGTATCGCGGATTTCCTTCCGCCGTCGTCGCCGCTCGGATCACCATCGCCGCTCGTGCAGGTATTCGTCGTTGCTGATCGTGGTTTCTTCTCGATCTCCCGGCGACAGAAGCTCAGCCAAGCAACGCGTCTCGCGTGTCTACCTAGAGATCCTTTGTCTCTTGATTTGTTGATCGGGAATACCTTCCCTTTCCGAATCGATCGAGACGATCGATCCTAGCAAGACCGTTGGTAGACCTTGCTAGCTTTGCTACGAAGGTATGATCTCCAAAGCTCAGCCGCCGCACTTCGTTGCCGTCGCCGATCCTGACAGCTACGCTGCCACACTTCTTGCCGCCGCTGGTTTCGGGGAGATTCTCTCTAAGAGAGCACTTAGGTCGTGGACTCTTCGACTTATTCAAGAACGCAACGTCGAACGAAGAGGGACACCAAGGGCTCCAAAAGTAGTTTGTATTTCATACATTCAAGTTTTTCTTTTGTTGTAAAAGAACGTTGGTTCCTCTGTGTAAGGGTTGGGTGCAACCTGTGGTGGAGGAGTGGTGACTCCTTCGTGTGGAAGAGTTACTTCCTTAGTGTGAGGATTGGTTTTCAATCCTGTTGGTGAAGTGACCGAGTCGTCCCTTGTTGTGAGATAGGTCGAAGGGGGAGAGTGGACATACCCAAATCGGGGAACCACTATAAATTGTCTGTGTCTTTCTGTGCTGTGTTGTTTTGTTTGTTTGTGCAGGTATAGCTTAATTCCGCAAAAACGCTGCAAGACACCTATTCCCCCCCCCCATAGGTGAAGGTAGTTGGCACTAGGTGGACTTTCAAGTGGTATCAGAGAGAGATTACTCAGTAATAAGGTTAACACCTTGAGTAAGTTCCTGCCACTAGTGTCAAGAAGAAGGCAGATATCTACTATGGACGGACTCAAGTACTCAGGCAAGATCCCAGTGTGCACCAGGCTAAACTTTCCTATCTGGAAGGAAAGGATTAGATTTTACATGGAAGCAGTCGACCCTCGACTCTTCATGATCGTGGAGGAGGGACCTTATATTCCCACTAAGGCCTCCATCATTGATCCTACCAAAATGGTGCCAAAGAAGCTTTCTGAAATGGACAAGGATGAGATGGTGCTGGTCGGACTTGACAAGAAGGCACAGAACATACTAATCAGCGCAGTCGATGACTCCATGATGCAGAACTTCTGCAACTACAGGACAGCCAAGGATATCTGGCACAGCTTGATTATCCTGATGGAGGGCACAGATGAAGTGAGGGATGATCGGAGATCCCTCCTGAACCAGAAATATGAGGCCTTCAGGTAGGGGCCCAAGGAAGAGATCGGAGTTACCTTCGAGAACTTCCTCAAGATCGTCAATGCTCTCAAGGGATATGGAAGAGTGTTCACTGATGGTGAACTTAATGATAAATTCCTTAGGTCCCTTACTAAGGAATGAGACACGAAGATCTGCGCCATCCGAGAGTTTGGAAGATTAGCTGAAACTGATCCTCAGATACTCTTTGGGAAGCTCATGTCCTATGAGCTCCAGTTGAACACGAGGAAAGCTGAAGAAGAAGCAGAGAAGGCCGCAGCCAAGGAAAAGACTGTGGCCCAAAAAGCCATTCACTCTAGGAAGGGCAAGGGTGCGGCTTCATCCCGTGCGGGGGAAAAGGATGAGGAGGAAGACTCCGATCCATGCTCCTCCGACTCAGAGTTGTCTGAAGAAGACTTCTCCCTCATCACCCGAGAATTCAAGAAGTTCCTCAAGATGAGGAATCTAAGAAAGAGAGACAGCTCCTCCTCCAGAAATCAGAAGAAGAATTATTCTTCTGACGGGTATGAATCAAAACCGAACAAACATCGTCATACTGACATCATTTGTTTTGGGTGCAATAAGCCAGGACACGTCATGGCCGACTGCCATCAAGGCAAGAGAGAGAAGGGGAAGGGAGAAGAGCACAGAACCTCTAGAGAAAAAAAGAAGGAGAGGAGCTACATTGCCAAAAAGTCAAAGACACTGAGTGAGTCTGATTCCTCAGACTCCAGTGATGATGAGGAAGCCTACTTCGGGCTGGTGGGTCGCTCTGACTCAGAAGGAGAATGCCCCCCATTCACTGGGAAGGTAAAAGCTCGTACCCCCCCTCTCCGACTCTGACTATGAGTCTCATAATGATGATCTTGAGGACAGCCCATCTGCCCGAGAAGCTGAGCTCCTCGAAAAGTATGAGCTTCTACTCAACACCTTCGAGGAATGTCGCAAGAGATTGAGGGCTCAGAAAAAGGAAGTCAAATTCCTTAAGGTCGAGGGTGTCTCCCTAAGGGAAGAGATCACTAGCTTGATTTCTCTCCGACAGGAGCACCTGGACCTGATCTCTAAGCACTCAGAGTCTCGAAGTCTCCCTGACCTTAAACATGAAGAAATCAATAAGTTGGAAGAACAACTTACGGTAGAAAATAAGATTGTCCAAAGCTTCTCTATGCCAAAGACTGTTCTTCCACTGGTTGATACCTTCTCTGCTCAGGCTAAGGGGGCTGGCTTGGGGCATGTGGGTGTGCCTGGTAAATCATCCAGGAGAAACAAAAAGCAGAGGAGAAATAAGGCTGCTAAGAAGGCCTCTACTGCAGAAAAGGGAAAGGCCCCACTCAACCCTGTTGTATTCAGGAAGCCTGGCTTTCCCTGCAATGAACAGGACTTTGAGTCAACCTATAGCCACTTCTTCCGGCCCTCGGTTGAAAAGCCCAAGAGTCGGTATGAGGGGTGGGCCTTCCCCCGCAACTTTGGCGAGAGTGTCTTCAAGGCACCTTATGAGGAAGTTCAAATGGAGGATTATGTCCACTTTTCTAGCGGCCATAATAGGAAGCAGACACCCAAGGCCAAGCCTGTTACACTGAGAAACCAGGAGGTGAAGAAATCATGCGATTGTTGTCATCATAATGCCTCCACCTCTAGGTCCAAGGCCCCGGCTGAACCTTCCGTTTCAAGGGTGAAGCAGGTGCCTAGGAGAAAGTATAACAGATTTGACTGCTGGTGCTGTGGCAAAGTTGGTCACTTTGCCGTGGATTGCTGGTTTAATCCGAGGAATAACGAGACTCCTCATGTTGGCAATGCGAGGCAGACCACTCGTAGGGCTAACCATCCGAGGGGGAGTATGCTAACAAGGAATCTAGGCCAAGTTTGATTGGGTTCCTAAGGGAAATTAATTTTGTTTTGCAGGAATGTCCAAAGGCCACCAAAACTCCCATATGGTACTTGAACAGTGGATGCTCTCGGCATATGACCGGGACAAGAAGCCTGTTGCGTGATTCCTCTCCTGTCGAGAATGGACCCAAAGTCATCTTTGGGGGATCAGATCGAGGAGTCACCAGGGGTTACGGTATGATTTCCAACGGTATAATTTCTATCACCGACGTGGCTTACGTTGAAGGGTTAAATCATAACCTGATCAGTGTAAGTCAGTTATGTGATAAAGGTTATGACGTTAAGTTCTGCAAGGATAAATGCCTGATAATATCGTGTGCCTCTTCGGAGACGGTATTAATAGGCATAAGGAGCAGAAATACCTTCTGCTTAGATTTTCTTAGTTTAGATTCATCTACCCCCGTATTCCTAGTAGCAACAGGCAGTGCATCTCTTTGTGAACAATGGCATAAGAGATTGACACATATTAATTTCAAGACAATTAGTATGCTGTTTTCTAAAAACTTAGTAAGGGATGCTCCCATCATTAAGTGCATCAAAGATAGCCCCTGTCCTGCATGCCAGAAGGGCAAACAGACTCGGGCTACCTTTAAGGGCATCGTTGACAAAGACTCCTCCAGATGTCTTTATCTTCTGCATATGGACTTGTTTAGTCCAATGCAAGTTCATAGCTTGGGAGGCAAGTCTTATACGCTAGTGATTGTTGATGATCACTCTCGGTTTACTTGGGTGTTCTTCTTAAAACGCAAGTCTGATACGTTTGACATCTTCACCAGTTTTGTCAGGCAGATTCAGAACGAACTTAACTGCTCGGTGGTCAAAATCAGAAGTGACTATGGAACAGAGTTCGAGTCTGGTGCTATGACAGAGTTCTGTGAAGAACTTGGTATCTTTCATGAGTTTTCCTCCCCGCGCACTCCTCAGAAGAATAGAGTTGCGGAGAGGAGAAATAGAACACTCATTGAAGCCTGCACGACAATGTTGAATGACGCTTCTCTCCCAGAATATTTCTGGGCAGAGGCTGTCAATACGACTTGTCATGTACAAAACCGGGCCTTGATCAACAAGAGTCATCATAAGACGCCTTATGAGCTACTGAAAGGCAGGAAGCCAACCATATCCTATTTTAGGATCTTTGGCTGCAGATACTATGTACTAAATAACGGGAAGTACCTGCGTACTAAGTTTGGTGAAAAATGCTTCGAAAGCATATTTATGGGCTATAGTAGCCATAACCGGGCATATAGGGTTTTAAATAAGAAAACCCTAGTGGTAAAGGAATCCATAAATGTGGTATTTGATGAAGGAAGCTTGCTTAACAGCAATTCTTCCAGTGGTCTTCTTGAAGATGCGGGTACAAGAATTGAACAGCTTAGTCTTGATGAGACCGCTAAAGATGTAACTCCCAAGTACGTCAAAGTCACCACCACAACACCTATCGGAGATGATGACGGTCAGAATGGAGTTGTCCTCCCTTAAGAGGAAGGAGCCCCAAAAAATGTTAGAGCTCCAGATGCCAGACTGCTAGAGCTTCGTCACGTGAGGGATCATCCCAGAAATCAAATCATCGGAGATCCCCGTGACGGTGTCAGAACTCGCCGAGGTACAATTAACGAGATTCTGCATTTTAGCTTTCTGTCACAGGTTGAGCCAAAGAAGTTCGACGAAGCGAACAAGGATGCAGCATGGATATTGGCCATGCAAGATGAACTGCATCAATTTGAAAGATGCAACGTCTGGACGCTAGTTCCCAGACCAAAGGGGCAGAACGTGATCGGCACCAAGTGGATCTTCAGAAACAAACTGGATGAACACGGTGTCATCATAAAGAACAAGGCCAGGCTGGTGGCTCAAGGTTACAGACAGGAGGAGGGGATTGACTTCGACCAGACCTTTGCACCAGTGGCAAGGCTCGAGGCGATCAGATTGTTCCTGTCTTATGCTTCGCACAAAGGATTCACTGTCTATCAGATGGACGTGAAATGTGCATTCTTAAATGACAACCTGAAAGAGGAAGTATATGTCGCACAACCCTCAGGTTTTGTTAATCCGACTTATCTCAATCATGTATATTTTCTTAATAAGGCTTTATATGGCTTAAAACAAGCTCCTTGAGCTTGGTAAGAGACTATGTCTAGTTTTCTTCTTGAGAACAAGTTCTCTAGAGAAAAAATAGATAAGACATTGTTTCTTAGGGAAGTCAAAGGCAAGATCTTGCTGGTGCAAATCAATGTTGATGACATTATATTCGGCTCAACGAATAACAATCTTTGCAAAAAGTTTTCTAAACTTATGCAAGGAAAGTTTGAAATGAGCAGTATGGGGGAGAGCTAAAGTATTTCTTGGGACTTCAAGTGAAACAGTCTGAGGATGGAATTTTCATTTCTCAGACGAAGTTCACAAATGAACTCCTCAAGAAATTCAGAATGGAGAATGCAACCTCTATGAGGACTCCAATGAGATCCACTATGTCTCTGGATAAGGATGAGAAAGTGAAACCTTTTGATGAAACCAAATACAGAAGTATTATTGGATCCCTGCTCTACCTTACTGTAAGTAGACCGGATATTATGTTCTCCACATGCGTTTGTGCCAGATATCAGGTGAACACTAAGGAATCTCACTATGTCGCTGCAAAGCGAATTCTTAGATACCTTAAGGGTACACCTAATCTTGGCTTGTGGTACCCGAGAAACAATGATGTCGAGCTAGTAGGCTTTTCAGATGCTGATTTTGTAGGAAGCAGGGATGATCGGAAAAGCACTTCCGGGACGTGTCAATTCCTCGGAAGAAGGCTTATATCATGGAATAGTAAGAAGCAGAATTGTGTTGCAACCTCCACAACTGAATCTGAGTACATCTCAGCAGGCAGCTGTTGCGCACAACTTTTATGGATCAGAAATCAACTAGCAGACTATGACCTTCAGTTCAAAGAAGTACCAATGTACTGTGACTTCTCAAGTGCTATAGCTATTGCGAACAATCCCGCGTCGCACAGCAGGACGAAGCATATTGAAGTGCGCTACCACTTCATTCGGGAGCATGTGGAAAACAAGGACATCTCTCTCTGCTATGTCCCCACGGATAAGCAGATTGCAGATATTTTTACAAAGCCCCTAGACGAAGCCAAATTCAGTCTCTTCAAAACTGAACTGGGTATGTTAAACCATGAGGAATGAAGAATATAGAGGCTCCCGGCTCTTGGATCAAGGGGGAGCATCCGCAAGAAACTCAAGTGTAAGCACAAATGCAAGAACTGAGGGGGGAGCATTGTGGCAAGTGCTAAAGTCCCAGATTTGTAGAAGCCAAAAAGGGGGAGATTGTCCTCTCGGCTAAGGTGCTAAGGGCTAAGGTGCTCTCGCAAAGTATGCTCCAAATGCTCTAAAGATAATGGTATGGAAATTCTTTCTCAACTGATTATTCAGTTTATGTTTTTCTTCCATCCGTTATATTCATCTTAGCTTGTAGGGTTTAGGCTTATTCAAATAGGGGGAGATTGTTAGGTAATGTATCCACAATGTACCTGATTTGAAGAAGCCCCTGGACCAGCTAAGGTGAATTGACATTGTATTTGATCATTTGTCTTCAAGTTGTGCTTGCAGTTATTCCACGCTAAGTACACACCAATGTCAGGGTGCAGTGGATAAATATACACGGGTCTGCGCAACGTAATCCCTCGTTGAGCAGATCAGTGTGTTGGCCTACGTGCACTCTCTCTATTGGAGTGTACTTACTTTCAAGTACAGGGCTGAGAAAGATCAAGAGAAGACAAGGAGCAAGGATTGGTCAAAGCAACTCGCGGGAAGAAAGACGAAAATCGTCTAAGTAGAAATCGTCGAGAATCACTAAGTGATTCTCGCCGATTCGACGAGAATCTCGCCGAATCGTCGAGAATCACTCTCTGATTCTTGCCGATTGCAGCCGGCTGTCTCAACGCCGTCTTGATTTCTGCTTAAGGCAGAATCGTCGAGAATCACTAGTTGATTCTCGCCGAATCGTCGAGAATGACTTTGCATTCTCGCCGATTCGTCGGGAATGAATTATGATTCTCGCCGATTCTCTCCGGATGACAAGATCTTCAGCTAGAATTCTGCCAAGTAGAATTCGGCGAGAATCATAAGTGATTCTCGCCGATTCGTCGAGAATCACCAATGATTCTTGCTGAATTTGCCTTATGCGAATTTCTTCTGCTCGCTGGACCGGTCCAAATATTCAGGCGCTGTTTTGAACCGGACTTAGGGTTTCTACTGGTGGGGCCCACAACTGTCATAATGTATGACCTACAGTATAAATACTGTTGTATTTCGGTCATTACAGATACCGAATACCGAGAACAAGAAACGAGCCGCCATCGTGACCTAAAGCATCGCGGATTTCCTTCCGTCGCCGTCGCCGCTCGGATCACCATCGCCGATCGTGCAGGTTGTCGCCGTTGCTGATCGTGGTTTCTTCTCGATCTCCCGGCGACAGAAGCTCAGCTAAGCAACGCGTCTTGCGTGTCTACCTAGAGATCCTTTGTCTCTTGATTTGTTGATTGGGAATACCTTCCCTTTTCGAATCGATCAAGACGATCGATCCTAGCAAGACCGTTGGTAGACCTTGCTAGCTTTGCTACGAAGGTTGGATCTCCAAAGCTCAGCCGCCGCACTTCGTTGTCGCCGCCGATCCTGACAGCTACGCCGCCGCACTTCTTGCCGCCGCTGGTTTCAGGGAGATTCTCTCTAAGAGAGCACTTAGGTCGTGGACTCTTCGACTTATTCAAGAACGCAACGTCGAACGAAGAGGGACACCAAGGGCTCCAAAAGTAGTTTGTATTTCATACATTCAAGTTTTTCTTTTGTTGTAAAGGAACGTTGGTTCCTCTGTGTAAGGGTTGGGTGCAACCCGTGGTGGAGGAGTGGTGACTCCTTCGTGTGGAGAGTTACTTCCTTAGTGTGAGGATTTGTTTTCAATCCTGTTGGTGAAGTGACCGAGTCGTCCCTTGTTGGGAGATAGGTCGAAGGGGGAGAGTGGACGTACCCAAATCGGGGAACCACTATAAATTGCCTGTGTCTTTCTGTGCTGTGTTGTTTTGTTTGTTTGTGCAGGTATAGCTTAATTCCGCAAAAACGCTGCAAGACACCTATTCCCCCCCATAGGTGAAGGTAGTTGGCACTAGGTGGACTTTCAAATAAGTCGGTGGTTAGTATGCACAGAGCAGATGAATGGAGGGACATTAGATGTCCTACCTGCGATGATGAAACAGCTCTATCAGGGGTTGGCGGTTGACCCTGTAACGTGATTGGGGCCGTTTTAGTGATATATGATATCGTGAGGTTTGAGTAGTCGGTGGTCACAGGTCCTAAAGATCTAAGCCATCGTACTCCCAAAACGATATCAGCGCCGTGAAGGTCCAGAACGTACAAAGAAATTTTGTAAATATTTGTTTGAATGAGCAGGATGATGTCCTCACATTTCCCTGTGCATAACACCGACATCCCGTTGCCCATAAAAACTTTAAAAGGCTGTATTGCGAGTATGGGTAATTGTAAAAACTTGGTCATCCGATCCGAAATGAAATCATGTGAGCTGCCGCTATCAATTAACGTTTGTAAAGGGTTATTTCCTATGTGTGACGTTAGTCGTAAACAAGTGCCCGAAGGTTCTCCTGTGAGGGCATAAAGGTAAACAGAACCTTCTGGGTCCACAGCCTCTTGGACTGGGTCATCGGAAGTGTCGGCCGGCGAGTCGAGTTCGTCACTACCTTGAAAATATAATAAGGAGCCTGACCCCTTACAACGGTGTCCGTAAGTATATTTTTCGTTACAGCTATAACATAAACCTAAGTCACGTCGTCGTTGGCGTTCAGCCGCGGATAATCGGCGAATGGGATATTTGGGTGGATACTGTTGCTTTGGTTGGTCCGGAGGATTGGTGTGGGTGTGCCATTGTAATCTGGGAGGTGGCGGTCGGGTCGGAAAGTCAGTTTTAGGTTGGGATTGTTGATAATCGATACGAGAACACCAAATGTTGGGCCCTTACAAAACGAGGGTCGCCAGAAAACTATTCCGACAGGGAAAAGAAGGAGGAAGGAGATCGAGAGAATGATAGAGAGAGTGAGAGAGAGGGAGAGAGAATGAGAGAGTGAGAGAGAGAGAGGGAGAAAGAGAAGTCATAGGCGGAAATATCGTTACTTTATTAATCCATGCATAAAAAAACAATTACATCCTAACTCCTCTTTATAAAGAGTTCTGCTAATTACAACGGTCAAAAAAAACATAATAATGAATAAAACTTCGGCTGCTGTTAGGATGAACGGACGGCGATGATGCAGACACTTGTAAGGAGATCCTGGCCTGAGAAAACTGCCTTTGTTGCTGATCTGCTGCCATGTGTCAAAATCCAAAAGCCAAATGATGAAATCTGGCTCGATGGCTGTGCGCCACGTGTTGCAATTCTGGCGGTCCCTTACTATTGCTGAGCTGAGGTGTGGCATCCTAACAGAGGCTTACTTAAATTTTATTCGAAAATTTCTCCGCAAATATTCAAGTAGCACTCGCGCTAAATAACGCACGCCCGCCGCCTCGCGCGAATCCTCCTCGCCTGCGAAACCGGCGACCCTCTCGCGATTCTTCCTCGCCTGCTACACCAACGGCCCAGGTGATCTCTCCAAAAAGCGACGACGAATCTGGCTGGCGAACCTGACGCCGGAACCCTGCCTCGCAGTCGGAACCCTAGCTCCACGCATCTAGCCGCCTGGATCGACGCCGGAACCCTACCTCGACTTCGGCTTGCAAGATCGACACCGGTCACCTCGCCGCAAGCCTCCCTCGACGAAGGATTACTTCAAGTGCGTTTTAATGTTTCGATTTAGGTCAAATGTTTCCCTAGCAATGGACTATCTTGGTTTAAGATAACATGGTAGTAAATAGTAATTGATTATTTATGATTCAAGAGAATGTGTGATGTTCTTTAATTATCCTTATCAGCATAATAACGATCAACCATTGCAATCCAGGCACAAACAACAATCAAGTTAATATCATTCCATTATGGAAAACTGCACAATGGAAAGAGCAGAGGATCTAATCTTCGGCAACAGGCGAGCTATCGAAGCCTTGAGGGAGCTCATCACTTATCCTGTTCTCTATGGACACATTGCTTCGAGACTCGGCCTTAAGGTTGCTCTTCATGAGTTACATTTTAATCTTTATTTTGTCGACACTCTTATCTTTTATGGTTCAGGATTCTATGGTTTGATTGCGTGTATTTACTGAAGTAGTGGTTTTAGGGGCATTTTGGTATGCAACATATGTGATAATCTGTAATGTTATTTCTAAAGTTGTCCGTTGTTTGATTTACTGACATATTAACCAATGTTATATAAATGATCAATATTTTATATTCGAGCTACATTTAGATGCCATTATATCAACCAACATTAGATGTTAAGAAATGTTACAATAATTACATTCATTTAACGCTGACATTTTAAAGAAAAAATACAACAACACTCAAGCTTTTATCCCACTATAGTGGGGTCGGCTATATGGATCCTTTGTCGCCATTGTGCCCTATCTTTTGTCATAATCTCACTAATGCCTAAGTACATCATGTCTTTCCTTATAGTTTCATTACAAGTATTTATTGGTCTACCACTCCCTCGTTTAACATGCCTAGTGACTAGACTCTCACAACGCCTAACAGGTGGCACTGAATCATCTTAATAATATTCACTTTTAGACAATATTTGCATTCTTAGACAATATTTGCACTTGTATAATCTTATTCAGTATTCTATTTTTGCAGTTTTTCAATTCCTTCATCTTAGTATTCTCATTTTAAGGCAGCATTGATTTGTGTTTTTTTTGTTATTTTTACTTCACAACACTTGAATTTAAAGACATGACTCATGTAATTGTAGTTTTATAAAATTTATCTTTACTTCTCAATAGTTTTTCATCTAAGAAGTGAAACTAAATTCATAATGAGGTTATCATAGTTTGTTTCATTATAAAGAGCTCAAGTAGGCATTGACATTGTTGTCAAAGATTCAATGAGCTTTGATTAAAGTTCGTCTGTATTGTCGAGGTCTTCCAAACTCTTGCCCATCTATGATACTTCCTTAGATCTCGTGAAAGTTTGGTTGTGCTCTGGCATACTTCAACTAGAATTAAGAATTTTAAGTGCATTCATTGTGATAAAATTTGATAAAATTTCATTTTAACAATATCCAAACAATTGTGGAATTTGAAGTTGGATTGCCATTTGATAGTTCAGGCTTCATAAATCCATAAATATTTCTATATTTTTTTCCAACCATAGGACTTCTGATGAGTTCAATTATTTTGCTTTTCTTTTTCTCCAGTTGCCCAGAGGATTGCTGCTTTTTGGTCCCCCAGGCACAGGGAAGGTAGAGCATTTAGACGTCTCATTTTCAATTTACATAAGACCATGGCTCTTTAATAGTTTCAGATTGCTTTGAAATATATCAATGATTATTTGTTTTAATTGGTTCTTTTTAAAATAATGAAGAAATTATTTGTTTTAATTGGTTCATTTTAAAATAAAAAAGAAATAGCCTTTTTTTTCATTGGAATATTTTCTACAAATGAATTATTATGCCAATTAGTAATAGCTCAAGAACCATTTTCCTCCTTACATAGAGAATGCGGAGATTTAAATTTCTTAAAGGAATTCATACACATTTGTGTCCAATTGGATCTTCACCTTCAAAAATCAATTCATCTTGTCTGATTTATAATAGAAGGATTATCAATTCACCATGAATGTAGTGCTTCTGTTATCATTTAATTATTTTAAAATTTTATTATTATTATTCAATATTATTAAAAAACTTGAATATTTTATTTAATTCATCTAGATATTATTTTTTAATAAAATAAATATAATTATTTATATATTTATATAATTATCAACTATTTAAATATGATAAAATATTGAAATTTGCATTATTAAGATTGAACACTGCATGATATCACGGTTAAAATGAGCATCCATTGATTGATCCTTATAAGCTATAGCCCGAACAATGAGTCTCTCTATCTTTCTGATTGACCAAATTTATTTGGTTCTACTAAACCCAAAACTCTACTGTAGAAATCAAATTGCTGAAACACACTAGGCTCCAAGATAACCAGAATCTTAATAGAACGAATCTGACAGTTTCATTAGTTTAATTAGAAGTATGGGGTTGAGTTTTGAATCTGATTGCCCTCACTAGTTACTTAACCATGCTCTCCTTTTCTTTTTTGTTCCCAACTTTGTTAAAGACTATAAATCATCTAAATCCATGACTCCAATATACTTTCTTTTTTCTTCACTCAAGAATGAGTTTTCAGTTGATTGGTCACATTTGTATTATCAGAGAAGTTTAATTTATCATAAGGATCAACAGTGGAACTTAAATTTTTCTCCTTACTCTTAATCGTCTATTCAGAGCTTATTTGGCACAACTATATCAGTCTATTCTTTGCTCTTAAATTTGGTTGGTTTAAGATTCAGGAAGTGTTGAATTTGGTTGAGGACTTATTACCTAGCAAATCTAGAAGTTATAGCTATTGTCTTAGGAAAAAAATTTAAATATATAAATCATCAAATAGTTTAGCCAAATGATTAAGTACTCAATTACTGAAATGCCTCAAATAGTGCATTGTTGTCCAAGGATATGTCTGGACATAAGATAAAAATACTCTATTTTGTAAAGCTTCTTCGTTTTCTCAAGACTCTTAGAGAATCGTGTCTTTGGTCATCTTCAAGCCATTGTGTATCCATTTTGATTAAAGTTTATAATAATTAAAACTGCTTTAATGTTTGGAAGTCATCTCAAATACTTATTAAGCATGTTGGTTGCTTGAATGAAAATAACAGGACATGCTATACAATTGAATCATTATTAATTTTGTAAGTTATGAATTCTATTTTTACAAAAATAGCTTAAAAATATGCGTTACTGTGCTTTTCTTTACTTAAATGATACAATTTCTATATAAACTCAATTATGAAGAACATAAAAGTTGACAATAGCTTGAATGACAAAGTTAGAGAAGCTTAATCATTTATGCAAAGTAGGTTAAACAAATAGTAAACAATTCATTTCAATTCTTTCGGCTTACCCATGGTACAAACCTACCAAACCGGTACTAATTTTTAGACCCCCTAAACCGAAACTAAATCGTGGTTCGAAAATTAGTTCGGTTTGATTGATTCGGTTTGGTTCGGTCAGTACGGCTCTTTATGCACACCTTTAATTCATTGAGTTATTACCAGTAGTTGGATTCAAACTCCTATTAATATGAATGACCAAATCCTTCGTACTTAGATCAACTACATTTTTATAAATACTCATTTCTTAGTATTATCGTGTATTTGTCAAGCCTTGTTCATAACTCACAGATTTCATGCCCAAGCATTATATTGCGCTTACAATAAGTTGAGCTTTTCTAATAATACATTGTAGATATCCTTTCTTTTGTTGCCAATCCAAACTTCATTATTGTATTTTTTAGAGACATCAACACTACCATAACATGTGAAATAGGGATGTGTCAATGTTGTTTTTTCTCCATCCTATCTTGATGTGTTGATAAATTTATACAAGTTTTTAAGATATATATATATATATATATATATATATATATATATATATATATATATATATATATATATATATATATACTAGCATCTTCGAACGGGCTCCGCCCGTTCTCGGTGCGTCATTGCGGGCTTCGTCCGCCCCCCGACGGGATTCGCCCGCCCCCCGGGCAGTTATTTAAATTTATAAGTATTAAAATTTTCTTAATTTGAATTTTAAATTATTTTAGATTAATTATAATATAATTATAATAGTAAATAAATCATAAAATAAAAAATAAATTATTTTGTTATTTAATTAAATTATTAAAAAAAACAAAAATTAAAAACAAAAATCGCAGAAACAACCCGAACCCCCCCGTTCCGCTTCCGCCTGCCCGCTCCAGTTTCCCTCTGCCGGCGGCGGCGGGTTCGCCGGAGGCCGGCGACCTGCCCGACGCCCACCGGGCGGTTCGCCGGCCTCCGGCGAACCCGCTGGTGTCTTCCCGGCGGCGAGAGGGCAGGGCCACCGCCGGCGGAGGCCCTGCCCGTAAGCCCCACTGCCCGCTCGCCGCCGGACAACACTCGGCGAGTTCGCCGGAGGCCGGCGAACACATCGGTGGTGGCCGGGAAGGCCGCCAGCTGCTCTGCCGGAGGCGGCGTTGTGAAACTGTGATGGCGCGAGTGGTCAAAAGTGCCTATCGGGATTTTGGAGAGATGCAACAAACTGTTTTTTGGAGAAAAATTTATTGGCAGCCCTGATTCATGCAATTCGCCGGCCAGAAACTGAAGTTGCTTGAGCGGACAGTCCAGATTCAATCTGCGGTGTGCTTCAAGATATGCTTATTGTTTTTAATAGTAAAGATATATATCAAAACAATTTAAAAAAAATCTTAAACAAATGGAGTCACATAGACGCTAGCATAGACGACTTAGCCAATCGAATGAGTGAACTGATGAAGATGGCAGATGCACTCACTGCCAACGTCAGAGATACTAACCAAGTCATGAATGAGTTAAAGACCTCCGTTAATAATTTAAAAGCCGAACGTCACCTAGGCTTGAATCAGACACCACATCGAAGCCCTATACATGAGGAGTGCAATCCTAGACCTGTAGAGCCTGCACAACCTGAACCTTGCCTTCATCGCCAACCCCATTAGGATGATGAAGTTCGGTTAGATGTAAGAGATTTTGTGGGTCATGTGGAGCCTGAAAAATGCCTAGATTGGTGTGAGTGTGTTGAGAGGTTCATGGTATGGAAAAAAATACCTATAAATCGTCAGGTTGAGTATGCCGTCCTTAGGCTTAAAGGACCCGCACTAGTCTTGTGGGTTCAGTTAAAACGCACTCGATTCACCTTAGGCCTAGCCCTTATCACTACGTGGGTAGACTTTAAGAATCAACTACGAAAGCGATATGTTCTCCAGAACAATCTGCAAATTCTTTATCGAAGGTTCCTCAACCTTCATCAAACTAATCTTTTAGTGGACGAGTACACCATAGTTGTCAAGGTGCGCGCCTGAGGCGCCGGGCGCACCAGGCGCAGCCCGCCGCGCCTCAGCACAGCTGAGGCGGGCGATGTGCCCCAGGCGCGCCAAAGGCGCGCCCGGGTTTTTCAAAGTATTTATTTTAAAATTTTTATTTTGATATGGGCAAAAACATGATCTTAGATGCACCTGAGCCACCCCTAGGCGCACTTGGGCGCCCAATTCGCTGAAATTGAGCGAATTGGGCGCCCAATTCCTTAGGCTTAAAGGACCCGCACTTGTCTGGTGGGTTCAGTTAAAACGCACTCGATTCACCTTAGGCCTAGCCCCTATCACAACGTGGGTAGACTTTAAGAATCAACTACGGAAGCGATATGTTCTCCAGAACAATCTGCAAATTCTTTATCGAAGGTTCCTCAACCTTCATCAAACTAATCTTTTCGTGGACGAGTACACCATAGTTGTCAAGGCGTGCGCCTGAGGCGCCGGGCGCACCAGGCACAGCCCGCCGCGCCTCAGCACAGCTGAGGCGGGTGATGTTCCCCAGGCGCGCCTAGGCGCGCGCGCGCCTTACAGACTCAAAGGCGCTCCCGGGCCTTTGAAAGTATTTTTTTTAAAATTATTTTTTTTGATATGGGCAAAACATGATCTTAGACGCACCTGAGGCACCCCTAGGCTCACTTGGGAGCCCAATTCCGCCCAATTCGCTGAAATTGAGCGAATTGGGCTCAGCGATCGCTGAAATTGAGCGAATTGGGCTCAGCGATCGCTGAAATTGAGCGAATTGGGCTCAGCGATCGCTGAAATTGAGCGAATTGGGCTCAGCGATCGCTGAAATTGAGCGAATTGGGCTCAGCGATCGCTGAAATTTAGCGAGTTGGGCTCAGCGATCGCTGAAATTGAGCGAGTTGGGCTCAGCGATCGCTGAAATTGAGCGAGTTGGGCTCAGCAATCGCTGAAATTGAGCGAGTTGGGCTCAGCGATCGCTGAAATTGAGCGAGTTGGGCTCAGCGATCGCTGAAATTGAGCGAGTTGGGCTCAGCGATCGCTGAAATTGAGCGAGTTGGGCTCAGTGATCGCTGAAATTGAGCGAGTTGGGCTCAGCGATCGCTGAAATTCAGCGAGTTGGGCTCAGCGATCGCTGAAATTCAGCGAGTTGGGCTCAGCGATCGCTGAAACTCAGCGAGTTGGGCTCAGCGATCGCTGAAATTCAGCGAGTTGGGCTCAGCGATCGCTGAAATTCAGCGAGTTGGGCTCAGCGATCGCTGAAATTCAGCGAGTTGGGCTCAGCGATCGCTGAAATTCAGCGAGTTGGGCTCAACGATCGCTCAATTTCAGCGAATTGGGCGCCCAATTCGCTCAATTTCAGCGAATTGGGCGCCCAATTCGCTCAATTTCAGCGAATTGGGCGCCCAATTCGCTCAATTTCAGCGAATTGGGCGCCCAATTCGCTCAATTTTCTTTTTTCCCCAATTTTTGTGCCTCACGTGCCTCAGGCGCGTGCCTTCGCCTTGCGCCTAGGCTCCAGGGGCCCTTTGCACCTCGGTGCGCCTTGCGCCTTTGATAACTTAGGAGTACACTCACGAATTCTTATTGCTGTAGTCTAGACTAGATCTTCATGAGGAGGACGATATGATAATCTCCCACTATCTGAACGTACTCCGTTATGCTATTAGGGATGAGCTAAAGTTGCATGACTTTAGAGATTTAAGTGAAGTGTCTAGTAGGGCCTGTGGAGTAGAGGCCACACTCCTGAAGTGGACATTTGGGCATAGGTCTACTGATACATCTACCTCGAACACCACCACCACTGTACCTATCTCTAGGATTTCTGATCCCCCTCCATATATTACTGTTGGGACCCCGACTCCCCACACTGGCCTCTACCGGGGTAAGGAGCCCATGGGATCCCAGCCCAACACTGGAGTATTACGATGCTTCAAGTGTATGGAGTCTGGGCACAAATCTTCTGTGTGACCGCGATGCCACTTCGTCGCAATTACTGATTCCACTGATTGACATGATCCTGAAAATGGAGTCTTCCTTAATGACTTCAAGCCTGAGCCTGAGTTTGCTTGCGTGATCGAGGTCGAAGGAGAGCACACTCAACATTTATTTTCTGTCTTACGCTATAGCTTTGTTTTCCCCTAGTGATACCACTGAGCATGATTTATGGAGGAATAAAATTGTTTGCTCTGTTGCGCGTATCCAAAGAAACTTTTGTTCCATTATCATTGATAGCGGTAGCATGGAAAACTACGTTTCCCACCTTATGATTGAGACGCCCAGACTCGAGACGCATCTCTCAGAGCAGCTTTACGACCTATCTGGGGTTAATAGTCAGTTGACTATACCTGTTACTCATCACTGTCATGTAGAGTTCTCTATAGGGAACGCGTATCAGGATTTGGTTTATTGTGATGTCTCCCATATCGATGTCTGTCACATCCTATTAGTTCGATCATGACAGTTTAACCGCCGTATCATGCATAATGGTGTAAGGAATTCTCATTCCTTCGATCACCGTGAGCGCAAGATTGTTCTTCTTCCTCAGAAAAACAGACTTGTGCCTCTGGTTCCCGGGAGGGCCTCGCCATCATTTCCCTCACCTCATTTAGTTTCCATCACACCACATTTATT
This sequence comes from Platanthera zijinensis, assembly GCA_039513925.1. NCBI lineage: Eukaryota > Viridiplantae > Streptophyta > Magnoliopsida > Asparagales > Orchidaceae > Platanthera > Platanthera zijinensis. Next base: position 74,256,963 of record CM077081.1, read on the forward strand.
GAGTGATACACTTTTGCCTGGACCCCCGCTCCAGAAAGAAGCACCTAACTTTGAAGAGTCTTTCATCTTAGATGTCTTGGAAAGGCCACCTCACATTGATTTTATATTCGGCGATCACGTGTTTAGTTCGCATCACTATCCCATGAGTGTATGGAAATTGAGACTTTCATAAAATTTTTACTCCTAATAGGGATTTGTGATTTAAGGGATTTCTGCGGTTGATTTTAAATGAAAAATTTGTAGTGTTAGTCAGATATCAGTGGGTCATGTCGATCATTGATCTTGGTTTCGTAAACTCTCGTAGGTATCTAGCACGCGTGCGTATAATGCAATATAATCTAACGACTCCACATGTTGATCAAGCTTCTTTTGTCTTGCCTCTTTTTTTGCTATTTTGACCCACCCTCTTTTCTGCTGTGGAACTCACATCCTTAAAGCTCCGAGTTTTATTAAACAATTGCATGCCATACATGAATTTTTGACTAATAGTTTTTGAGGATCTTTAAGAAACTACAACTCTCTAGTTGATTACATCGTCTTGAGTTATATTTTTCCAATAGAGATGAGTTTCTTGTACCTTTCAAGAAAGAGGATTTGCCTACAGATCTTGTGTTGCGTTGATGAGTCCTTTGTGTGTTTGACTATCTACCTTGGCAAGGCGTAGGCAATGCTTGACTCAGATCGTTGTTTGGATATTTCAGTGGCAGGTTCCATCACAGCCTCGACGGGGTCGAGTCCCTTCAACCCCGGAAGAATTCATGCAACCTGAATTGCATCGTTTCTTTATTTTATTAAATAACATATAGCGCATATCGTCGCACAGGTTTGTCCTTTTTTTTCATGTATTTGTGTGTTTTGTATCGCGTCATTGGTACAACTTATTGGTGTGACCGATCAACAAGTTTCTGAATAAATTGGTCCGTCAAGTTAAGTCTAGGGTTAATTTGGGCAAGCAAGCAATTAAATTATTAACTAATGTTAATTTTGAAATTAACAATTTTAGTAAATTATTTTGTGATTCAGGATTAATATCTTTGGAAATATCAAAACTCCTCACTTTATCCCCATTAAAGGAATTAAAACCTCTTGAACCTTTCTAAAGCCAACATCTTACCGATTCATTCCCCCACTTTATTTTATTTGCCCCTTTGAAACTTCTCTCTCATTAAACTCCATTAAAGACCATAAACTCCTTCAGAAAAGTAACCCCCTTTCCTTTTCTCTTTAAAATGTCAGCCAATCCAGAGGTAGTGGGGATAAAATCGAGCAGAGAAGTTTCTCCTCTGCTTAGCAATACCCGCAAAGCCTCGGTCGTTTCCCCTGCCACGCCTTCCAGTCACCGATTCTCTTTCCGTCGACGCATCCTGAGGCCTTCTCCGGTACCAACAACCTGTACTCCGCCAACCCTGGGCAGTCATCGAGTCCAGAGCCTCCCCTCTCCCAGTTTCCCGTCTTTTCTGTTGCAGGATCTGAAAGACGTGGACCCAACAGGATCCCTGTTCTTGCCCTGCAACCTCCACGGGGACCCGTTCTAGAGTTTTTCTGACCACAAATTTTCCCCTGACTGCCAACAACTAGCCCCAATCATTCCATTTCTCTGCTGAGACTTTTACCTGGCCGAGATCCCTCCACAACTGTCCAGATCCAGACCGAGTGGCCTCTGCCCTGATTTCCATTCCTACACACCTAGTATTCATCATTGCTCACGATGTTGGTATGACTCCCTCTCATTTCACATCTTGATTACTCTTAGTCCTCTTTTCCTGAATATAGGGGTGAGCATAAAAAACCAAAAACCGCAAAAACCTCCTGCATGCACCGCACAAATCACACCGATTTTTAAACTGCACCGCCTAGTTTCTATGTGGTGTGGTTTTGAACTTTTACAAACCGAGCGTGTTTCGGTGCGGTGCGGTTTTCGAATCTTGAAATTCTCAAAAACCGCACCGCACTGATTAATTATATATTTTCAATTTTCATGAACATGTGACATATCATATACATCTAAACATAAGTATAACATAAATTATTAATTAATAATAGTAATTAACTAATTGTATTATTGCATATACTTGCTTTCTTGCTTTAGTTTGTTATCTATCGTTTTATTGATAAATTTGCCGATTTATAAGTTTTTGTTAATTGTAAATAGTATCATAATAGTTTATCTAACTATAAATATGTATTCACTAGCCGTCTCTTAATATTTCATTGTTTGAAGGATAAATAAAGCTATAATTATATGGGTGTTGTGCATATATCCATTCAGATTTATTATCTTTGCATTTAATGTGTCATTTCATATGCAACTAAAGCAATCATATCATGATTACTATAGTATCTGAAGATTTATTTTTAGTTCGTGCCTTCGTGGTTGATTTATTAGTATTTGTACTTTAAAAATATATGTATTACACATTTTTTTCATTATAATATAACTCATGTAACTATGTTTTTACCCAAATTTTACATTTTATTTCACCTCACATTATCTTTTTTGTGTCTATGTATATCGCATGCTAAAAATCGCATCGAAACCACAACCGCACCGCAAAAAATCGTACCAAGCCGAAATCGCACTGCGTAATTTCGGTGCGATGCAGTTTTGGTCACACGCCAAAACCGCACTCTTGCGGTGCGGTTGCGGTTCGGGCTAAAACCGCACCAAACCGCACCGCGCACCCCCCTACCTGAATGCATGTGAACGTTTAATATTTTCAGAGCCTGTTCGCCCAACATTAACTGACGTTTTCTTTGTCATTTATTTGTTAAATCTAATGTCGCTCTCTCTCATTGTGACACGTGGATGAATTGAATTTATTGTTGAAAACGGGCAAGTGTTAGTCGCCTTATGCAGGTTTGCAAATCTTTTGATTAAATTATCACATCGTAGCTCGAGACGTCTGGAGTATTCCGCTACATTATAAGTTTGAAAAAAAATTATCTTTTAAAATCAATTTTCGGGATTTAAAATACATCAGTTTGTGATCTTAAATTTGGAAAATGGTTTTGTGATTAATTATAAAATTCGTCGAGTCATTTAGCTGGCGCAATTTTCCCGAGAGTGCGGGCTCTGAATTAGCAAATGCGAGCTTTTCCGTTTACGGTAAAAGAGGGAGCAAGATTGATGCCTTCCTTGCCATTTGGAATCGAGTTGTTGTAACCTTGGATTGATAGATAGGAAGGGCACAAGGGCTCGTGTCTTTGACTGGAGGCTGGTAGGGCTGTGACAGGGGCTGACGGTTGGAGATGGATAAGTTCGAGGGGGGAAAGGCTTCGACAGGGGCTGGCGACTGGAGGTGGATGCGTTCGAGGGGCAGAAGGCTTTAACCGGGCAAATGGCTGGAGATGTCTCGGCTCGAGAGGAAGAAGGCTTCGACAGAGGGGAGGCGAGCTGGCAGAGGAGTCGCAGACGTCGTCAGGCAGAGGCGTCACACACCCAAGATAGAGGCGTCACACACCCAGACTACACAAACCCGTCGCTGACTTATCGGGAAGGTTGTGTCGGAGACCAACCCGCCTCGGAGAAGCTTGTTGGTCGTCGTCCGGTTGCGGGAGACTGATCGAGAGCGAAGGGGAGTAGAAGGGGGATTAGAGAGTGCCGGTTGAGAGAAACGACAATGACTGAGAGTCTCATTGTTTTTTCCTTTTTTTCCTGGCTGCCGCAAACAGTGGCATGTGGGGGGGGGTATAAAACTATTTAATATTGGGGGTTATGAAAATTCATTTGAGGATGAATTAATAGGGGAGTTTTGGAAACTCAAAGGTCTTAAGGAAAAGTGAGGTTAAAATTCCCCAAAATAATTAATTCTGAATTTAAGCAAGTTAACTTCAGTTTATTTTTGGAATTAAATATTTTAGATGAATTTCATGCAATTAAATGTGGAGTTTTGCTTGTTTTGCATACCCTTTGTTGTTAGCAGACCTTTTTATTCAAGGTCGTGTTGGATGGTCGATTCAATACGCTAAAAATAAACTGCGACGCCAACCAAAGTACATTACACAATAAAAAAACGAGAACAATAAAGTGACGAAACATAAACAACACAAAATTTGTAAAACAAAAACACAATAATGAAAGAACTAAAAAATGCGCGAGTAAAACGGATGCGTCCTGAGATCTATCAATTCTCCCGGGGTTGAAAGGACTCGACCCGTTCGATGAATAACAAAAACCTGCAATAGATAAATCTAGGCGAAGACGTCGAAGCTCAGTAACACTAATCCATGAACTGTTTGAGATACTTCTGCCTTTCCAAGAGACGAGGTAGCGATGATACGTGCCGGTACTCGTCTGAAATTCACGAACATCTAATACCTGCTCAATCTCCGCAAGGATGGGTGTAGAAGGGGGGAAACAAGTTGTGGAGCGTCATTGGGAAAAAGGGGGTGCACTAGGGATAACAATAGGAGACTCACCAAAGAAAGGTACAAGATCGACAACATTAAAAATAAGTGTACTAAATTCGGTTGGTAAGTCTAAAAGATATGCATTTGTCCCAAGTTTTTTTCTTACCTGAAAAGGGCCAAAATGTCGCTGTCGAAGTTTGTGATAGGTCCCCATAGGGAATCTCTCTTTATTGAAAAATTCAAGAACACAATCTTCTTCTGAGAAATATAACTCTCGACGATGTTCATCAACAATTGCTTTATATTTCTCAGATGATGCTCGCAAATAGTTAACGATTAACTTATGCAATGATTTTAAGTGATCAATATATGTTAGAGCATCAAATGAGATCCTTTCAAAAGAAGAGAATGGTGATCAAGCAAGATGGGAATAGGTATCCATAGACTACTTCAAAAGGTTACTTGGTGGTGGATCGATTTTTTGAGCTATTATATGCGAATTCAGCTTGCGGAATGACCAAATCCCATTGCGATGGATGTTCTCCTGCCAAACATCTTAGAAAATCACCCAAGCTTCGATTTACTACTTCGGCCTACCCATCCGTTTGAGGATGATAAGCGCTACTAAATTCTAACTTGGTTCCCAATTTACCCCGTAATGTTTTCCAAAAATAACTCATAAATCGGGTGTCTCGGTTAGTGGTAGAAGAGATGGGAATTTCATGTAGGCCCACAATCTCTCGAACAAAAATATCAGCGACGTGAGCGGCATTTGAAGTTTTTTGACAAAGTATGAAATGAGCCATTTTTTAAAATCTAACGACCACCACAAAAATTGAATCTACCCTCCTTTTGGTTTGGGGCAATCCTACTACAAAATCCATTGAAACTTCATCCTATTGCCTCTTTGGAATGAACAATAGTGTATACAATCTAGTGTTTTGTGCATGTCCTTTAAATAATTAACTAGTACATGTGCAAACTCGTTTGACGATATCTTCTTTCATTTTAGGCCAATAGTATCGAGTGCATGTGGGGTTTTAAAGTTTGGCTTGTCCAACATGACCTCCTAAACTTGATGAGTGTAGCTCACGAAGAAGAGCTCTCGAAGTGGTCCTTCGTAAATACATAAACTGGTCCCTTTAAATAAAAACCCTCAGACAAAATATATTTTGCTGTAGAGTCTGCCCCACTAAATTGGCAGGAGGCCCAAATTTCCCCGAAATATAGATCAGAGGAATAGAGTTCCTTTTGAGCGTCTAAATTGAGGATGTGAGGCAGAAGGGTGATTAAAACATGTGTTCTACGGCTATCTGCATACACTACACTATTAGAAACACCAGGTTTATGCTTCAAGTAGAAAAAAAGTAAACTCTTAAGGAAATGCCACCCATTTGGCGTGCCGACAAACCTCTTTTTGTGAGTTCTAATTATGAAGTGCATCGTGATCAGTATTTAGTCTAAATTCACGCTAAATCAAATAGTGTCGCCAATGTCGGAGAGCCTGGACGATAACATAAAACTCAAGATCGTACGTGTAGTAATGAGTTTTTGCCTCATTCAGTTTCTCACTAAAAAAGGCGATGGGGCGACACAGTCTACCTCGAATATTTTCCCAAAATCTGGAAGCGCTTGTACAGGTGCACTAGTCAGTTTGTCTTTCATAAGGTTGAAAGCTTGCTCGGCTTCTTCAGTTCAGATAAAATGACCATTCTTAAGATAATCTGTTCCAGGAGCGATAATGACACTAACGTTTCTAATGAACCTACAATAAAAGGACACTAATCTGTGAAAACCACGAGCCTCAGTGATGGTCTTAGGGATAGGCCACGATCCGATAGCATGAACCTTCTCAGGATCGACCTTGATTTCTTCGGAAGACACAATATACCCTAAGAAGGTGAAACTATGAGTGAGGAATGTGTATTTCTTATGGTTGACATAGTGTTTGTTCTCCAAAATGATTTAGAGAACTAACCGAAGGTGATTTAAATGTTTGTTGGGGTCAGTGCTACATATCAGGATGTCATCAAAGTAAACATCCACGCAAACTCCAATTAAAAGGCGAAGAACTTGGTGCATGAGTCGCATGAAAGTACTCGGGGCATTGAAGACGCCAAAAGGCATCACAAGCGATTCATCTAACCCTTCCCTACTTTTGAACGCGGTTTTCCATTCATCTCTGGGTCAAATTTGGATCTGATGGTATCCGCTCTTAAGATCTATTTTAGAGAAAATTCGGGATCCGCTAAGGATATCGTGCATATCATCCAATCAGTGTATTGAAAATCTATACTTAATAGTAATCTTGTTTATTACACGACTGCCTACGCACATGAGCCACATCCCGTCTTTCTTGGGGGTAAGAAGGGCATGAACGACAAAAGGACTTATACTCTCCCTGATATGGCCTTTCTTAATCAAATCAGTAACTTGCTGTTGTAGCTCTTCATGTTCCTTAGGACTCATTCAATAATGTGGAAAATGAGGGAGACTAGCACTAGGTATAAGATTAATACAATGATGTATATCACGCATGGGAGGGAGGTGATCTGGTAGCTCCTCAGGCATAATACTAGAAAACTCAGAAATAAGAGGGCGAACTTTACTCTGAATCTTGACGGACTCTAGAATGGAATCTAGACCGACTATGATATAGACGACCTCACTCTCGCTCATCTCTTCCTGGAGCTGGACTTCAGAAAGTAACATATGAGCTGAAGGAAATAAAATCACAGCAATAGGAGAATGCATGTTACTGCTAGGTGAGGAGCACTGTAAGGGTTTGGGCAGAGGCCCGTTCTTCTGGGGAAGAAGAACGATCTTATGCCCACTACGTTCAAAAGTGTATGAGTTCTTTGCTCTGACATGAATCACATGCATATCGAATTTCCACGGTCGTCCTAACAAAATGTGTGATGACCCCTATGCAATCTGTTAGAGCGGATTCGAAGTTTAGGGCGCGAGCGAATTTTTCTTTTAAAAAAAAGACAGTTGGATTTTTGAAAAACCGTTGTTCCTTATTTGAGAGAACCCTCAAATGTTCGGGGGGTGTACGCACAATCAATTCTTGCAAGCACGAGCCGACATCCACATACAATAATTTATGAAATAACGGTAACAAGACAACGCAAACGTTCGAGGCAATCCCAATTAACTAATTTTAAAGTGCATAAGATAATACTAATCAAAAGGAGCAAAAATTGGGGATTTTTTCCGAGAAATACTAGGAGCTTCAGTAGGAAATTAGGCCAGCCAGACAATAGTCGCGCAGGAGGAAAAGCCAGTTCTGCCGCACGGGAAGGATGACTGTTGCGGGAAGCCGAAAGGGGAAATCGGAGTCGACAACGTCCCAACTGCGGTGATTCCACTGACGGGAAGTTGCAGGCGGAGAAGCGGACCAGAGCCAAATGGCGCGTGGGACAAGACACCAGAAAATTTGTCGAAGTCGACGATGTCCGACGACAGGTGAGTGCTGTCGGCGTCTGGGAAGAACGATGTGGCGACGGTAGCGGCGACAACGGCGGCAGAGAGTTAGATATGGAGAAGCGGTGGTCAAGGCATTGTCGGGAAGGAGAGAGAACGAAAGTGTCGTTCTCTCTGATTTCCCAAGCTACTTCCTCCGTTCATATGGTCCCCTTCTAAAAACTGGGGAAAAACAATTAAAACCGGGGAAACAATTTCTTAATAGGAATGTTTTGATTTTGCCCCCAAGAGGAGATTCCAATCACTAGATTAGGATTAATATTTTGCCATTTATTCTTATGCTCTTGTTTTTCATTAATTGAGCTGCCTTTTACGTCCTGGCTATCTAAGTTACCAGACCGATTATTTTATTTATGGTTCCACTGACCGGTCAATCAGCCAGCCGAACTTAAATAAAAAATAACAAGTACATGACATAAGAAAAATAAGAACATGATAAAAAAAATAGCGTCATCAGGATGTGGATGCATCAATTCCCCCGGGGTTAACAGAGCTCGACCCCGACGTGAATTCACAAAAAATGGCGATGGATGATCAGGGCGACGCCTCTGTAACTCTGTGGCAGTAATCCAGGAACTGTTAGTGAGGTCTCGTCCGTGCCAATAAACCAAGTAACGCTAATAAGTCCCGTGGAAAGTATGAAACTCCCGAACGTCAAGAATCTGATCGATCTCCTCTGTTGTAGGTGTCAGTGCTGGTGCTAGATCATGGGGAATGTCTGGAGCTGCTGGTGGTGGCATCGGGCTAGAAACCGGGAGATCTCCATAAAATGGTGTGAGATCGGCTACATTGAAGATTGAGGAAGTACCGAACTTAACGGGCAGATCAAGCAGATATGCATTCTCTCCGATGCGCCTCCGAACCTGAAACGGGCCAAACCTCCTTTGCTGTAGCTTGTGATATGTTCCTGGTGTAAATCTTTTCTTCCTGAAATAAGCATATACCCAATCTCATTCTGAAAAGTATAACTCAGCGATGTCAGTCGACCATGGATTTATAAGTTTCAGAAGTTGCTCGCAATTTATTAGTAATAATCTTATGCATTTCTTTCAAAGAATTAATATGGGCTTGCGCATCAAAAGAAATAGTTCATGATATGGAAGGGAGTGACGGTCAAGCAGGCGAGGGATGGGAAAACCATACACAATCTCGAAAGGAGATTTATCTGTGTAGCATTTTTTTAAATTATTGTATGCAAATTCGGCTTGTGGAAGTGCGAGATCCCATTGCGTCGGACTTTCTCCTGTTAGACATCTAAGAAAGTTTCCCAAACTCCGATTAACGATCTCCGTCTATTTGTCGGTCTGAGGGTGATACACGCTACTAAACTTAAGCTTGGTACCCAGTCGGTTCCAATGCGTCTTCCAAAAATAACTCATAAATCGAGTATCCCTATCAGACGTAATAGACTTGGGGATGCCATGTAAACACACTACCTCTCGAAAAAATATCTCGGCGACGTGTACGACATTAGAGGTTTTTTACACGGGATAAAATGCGTCATTTTAAAAAATCAATCAACCACCACAAAGATAGAATCTACCTTCCTTTGAGTGCGAGGAAGTCTTACTACGAAGTCCATTGAGAGGTTGTCCCACGACAGCTCAAGTATCGGTAAGGTGGTGTATAATCCAGTGTTTTGAGCGTGCCCCTTATACAACAGACACGTGGTGCAGTGCCTAATAAATTCGGTGACGTCACCTTCATATTTGGCCAATAATAGCGAGCACTAGCAAAGTCTAATAATTTGGACTGGCCTACGTGTCCCACTAACCCAGACGAGTGGAGCTCCCTAAGTAGTGTCTCTCGAAGATGTCCTTCGCAGATGTAAAGGCGGGTGCCCCTAAATAGATATCCCTTATTCACTACGTGATGTGTAGTGGGATCAGTCCCACCATGCTGACGTGCGTTTCAAACGTCGCAAAAACAGGATCAGTGGCGTATAGATCACGCTGTAAGTCTAAGTCAGTAATGCAAGGCTGCAGTATAACTAGTAGATGAGTGCAACGACTAAGTGCGTTGGCTACTCGGTTCCTGACACCAGGTTTGTGTTTCAAATGAAAAGTGAGCTCCCGCAGGTAAGCAACCCACTTGACATGACGTCAGATCTCCTTCTGGGAGTTCAGATGTTTTAGAGCCTCGTGATCAGTATTCAACACAAAGTCGTGCAGAATCAGGTAGTTCTCCAATGACGGAGAGTCTGAATGATAACGTAAAACTTTAAGTCATAAGTGGAATAGTCTTTGCCTCATTCAACTTCTCCCTAAAGAATGCAATAGGTCGACCCTTCTGACTCAAAACTGCGCCAATGCCTATGATAGATACGTCACAGTAAGCCTCAAAATTTTTATCAAAATAAGGCAGCGCTAACACAAGTGCATTCACGAGTCTCTCTTTAACCAATATAAATGCGCGCTCGACTTCTTCAGTCCAAATAAACAATCCCTTCTTCAACAATCGGTCACATGTGCTATCAAGTTACTAAAGTTTCGAATAAACCGCTGATAAAAAGGTGCTTGCCCATGAAACCCCCGAGCCTCAGTGATCGTCCTAGGGCTAGTCCATGATTCTATCGCCTTGACCTTCTCTCTATCAACTCTAATGTCCTCAGAAGAAACGATATATCCTAAGAAGGTCACACTATCAGTCAAAAATGTGCATTTCTTCAAATATATATATATATATATATATATAAAATTTATGTTAACATAGGATTTCTAAGACTTGTCGAAGATGAATCATGTGATGATCGTGATCAAGACTATAAATCAAAATATCATCAAAGTACACCACTACGCATACTTCAATGAGTGGTCTAAGCACTTGATTCATCACTCACATAAACGTGCTGAGGGCAATGGAGAGCCCAAAAGGCATCACCAGCCACTCGTATAATCCCTTTAGTCTTAAATGCAGTCTTCCATTCATCCCCATATCGAATTCTAGTCTGGTGGTATCCACTTTTTAAGTCAATCTTCGAAAACACACGGGATCCACTAAGCATATCTAACATTTCATCCAATCGGGGAATCAAAAAACAATATTTGATCGTAATTTTATTAATCGCTCGACTATCCACACACATGTCACGTTCCATCTTTCTTAGGAACTAGTAGCGCTGAGACTGCACAAAGACTCATACTCTCTTTAACGTGACCCTTCAAAATCAGATCGATCACCTGCCTATGTAGCTCCTCATGCTCTTTCGGACTCATGCGATAATGAGACAAATGAGGTAAACTAACTTCTGGGATGAGGTCGATGCAGTGTCATATATCTTTTATCGGGGGCAGTTGATTGGACAACTCTTCCGGCGTAAGCTCAAAGAACTCATCTATGAGAGGTCCCCCTGTACTAGGGATGTCTAAAGTAGTGGGGGTGGAATTAATACCGGATAACATATAAACGACCTCATTATCCCTCTTGTCCTCCTAGAATTGGGACCCATTCAGTAACATGGTGGCAAAGGGAAAGGATATCACAGAGACAGTGGAAGGTGGGTGTGAAGGCCTCTCTAGGGATTTAGAGACAAGGCTATTCTTTTGGGGAAGAAGAACAATCCTGCGCCCGTTGCGTTCGAAGAAGTGAGAGTTCTTTACACCGTCGTGACTAACGTGTCTATCGTATTGCCAGGGTCGTCCTAAGAGAACGTGAAAAACCTCGATATTAGCAACGTGACATCATACTGCATCCTGGTACGTACTTTCTATAGAAAACTCTATGAGACACTGTTGTGTGATAGGAATGGTTGTGCTACTACTGACCCATGACAGACTATAGGGCTTTCCTAGGGGTTGCGTTTTCAATTTTAGTTTCTCAACCATGCGTTGAGAAACAAAGTTCTCCATACTACTGCTATCTATAATGACGAAACAAAACTGTCTGTATATGCAGGCGACGGTACGAAAAATGTTGTTCCTCAACCAGCCGTCGTCAGCGGGAGTCTTAGGAGTTAGGATACTATGTTGGAGAACACACACTAACTGGTCGGGTTGCTCTACCTCAACTTCGCACTCACTCTCGAACTCGGTCTCAGGGGTCGGGTCAGTCCGGGAATCACTAAGAAATACTCCATACTCAGGTTCCGACCCACTTTCAGGATTGATGACGACGACGAAGTGGCGTCGCGGTCACTCAAAAGATTTATGGCTCGGCTCCATACACTTAAAACAACGAAACGTCTCAAGCTGAGGTCTAGTTCCTATAACTTCTTTGCCTCTAGTGGATGGGGCAGGAAGTGCTGGGGTACTCGTGGGTATTGCCGGTGGAGAAGGGCCAGCAGTCTTGCCAGCAGGAATGTAAGTGTGAGTTGGTCGAGGCCTATCAGTTGACCTGGCTCCAGATGTCCGCTTCTGGGAAGACTCTACTCTATGTGTGCGGCTCGAGATCTCTCTTAGGTCCTTATAATCAAATAGTTCTAGCTAGTCTCTAATGGCATATCGTAACCCGTTCAGATAACAAGAGACGATCATATCATCATCCTCTCGGAGGCCGAGACGTAACTGCAGAACTAGGAATTCGTTCGTGTACTCATCCACCGTCATTTTGTCTTGTCGTAGATTGTGGAATCTACGATAAAGGTTTTGCAAAGTGTCGGGGGGTACATATCACTTTCGTAGTTGTGTTTTAAAGTCAGCCCACGTAGTGATATGAGGCATACCTAAATTGAACCGTGATCTCTCTAATTGGCTCCATCAAACTAGTGCGGATCCCTTTAACCTAAGAGTAGCGTACTCAACTTGCCTAGCTTGGGGCAATTGCTTTCAAGCCAAGAAACGATCCATCCTTTCACACAACTCTAAACAACCATCAGGTTCTAATCGCCTTTCAAAATCACCCACATCAAACTTGATTCCCATATCCCAACGGGGTTGGTGATTTGGTTCGTTATGTGTCTCCGGGTCGGGGTGCGTGAATTCTAGAGGTCTAGGGTTATGGTCAATTTTGACCGCTAGGGCAGGTGTTTTGTTTAAGTGCATGGTTGCTTCAATATTATTAACCGAAGTGCGCAACCCGTTCATGACTTGTGTGATATTACCCACGTTGGCGGTGAGAGTTTCGACCGTTTTCATTAAGTCGCTCATGCGTCGTGCTAAATCTCCGACACTCGTCTCTAAGTGTTCTACTTATTTATCCATTTAAAATAATTTGATTTTTTTAAAAAAATTCAAAATATTTAGATGCTTAAAGAAAAATATTCAAATATTTTAATTATATATATATATTTAAAATGGGTGGAAAATAAATTTTTTTTTAAATTTAAAACTCAAAAATTAAAATGATGACGATTATTATATTTTATTATTATTTTTTATTTATTGAAAATAGTTTATAATTTTTTTTAAAAAAATAGAATTGTTTCGAGAACAATTTTTTTTTTTAAAAAATCGGATCGCGTGATTCATGATAGGAGCGGATCACTGACTCTTTGATACCAAACTGATGTTCCCTATGCAATCCGTTAGAGCGGATTCAAAGTTTAGCGCTTGAGCGAATTTTTCTTTTTAAAAAAAAGACTTGCATTTTTGAAAAATCGTTGTTCGTTATTTGAGAGAACCGTCAAATGTTCGGGGGCGTACACACAATCAATTCTTGCAAGCACGAGCCGACATCCGCATACAATAATTTATTAAATAACAGTAACAAGGCAATGCGAACGTTCGAGGCAAGCCCAATTAACTAATTTTAGAGTGCATAAGATAATACTAATTAAAAAGAGCAGAAATTTGGGATTTTTACCGAGAAATACTAGAAGCTACAGTAGGAAATTAGGCCGGCCAGGCAGTAGTCGCACAGGAGGAAACACCGGTTCTACCGCACAGGAAGGATGGCTGTTGCGGGAAGCCGGAAGGGGAAATCAGAGTCGACAACGTCCCAACTACGGTGATTCCACAGGCGGGAAGTTGCAGGCAGGGAAGCGAACCAGGGCCGAATGGCGCGGGTGCCTGGACACCTGAAAAATTTGTTGAAGTCAACGATGTCCGGCCGCGGGTGAGTGCTGTCGACGTCTGGGAGGAACGATGTGTTGGCGCGACGACAGAGAGTTAGATGCGGAGAAGCGGTAGTCAAGGTGTTGCCGGGAAGGAGAGAGAACGAAAGTGTCGTTCTCTCCGATTTCCCAAGCTACCTCCTCCGTTCAGATTGTCCCCTTTTAAAAATTGGGGGAAAACAATTAAAACCGGGGAAACAATTTCTTAATAAGAATGTTTTGATTTTGCCCCGAAGAGGAGATTCCAATCACTAGATTAGGAATAATATTTTGCCATTTATTCTTATTCTCTTGGTTTTCATTAACTGGGCTGCTTTTTACGTCCTAGCTACCTAAGTTACCGGACCGATTATTTTATTTATGGTCCCACCGACCGGCCAATCAGTGAGCCGAACTTAAATAAAAAACATCAAGTACAGGACATAAGAAAAATAAAACTTGATAATAAAAATAGCGTCATCAGGATGTGAACGCATCAATGTGACAAACCTCTATGGATGCAATATGACACCAAACATAATCTTGGTAGGAACCCCTTATGGAAAATTCGACTAGACACTTATACGTGATGGGTATAGTCATAGAACTAGTGACCCATGACAAGCTATACGGTTTTTGTAGATGTTGGGTCTTAAGTTTTAGCTTTTCTATCATGCGTTGTGGCTCAAAAATTTTCTTGCTACCACTATCTATAATGATGGAGCAAAATTGCCCCTGAATGCGCGCGGTAGTACGAAAAATGTTATGTCTCAACCTATATTATTAAAGGCGCGCCTAAGGCTCAAGACTCAGAGGTTTGCTCCTTCGTGCGCCTTATTTGCGCCTTCGTGCGCCTTATTTGCGCCTTTGGAATATAAATGCTCGCCTGAGAGAGATTTTTGTTGTAAAATTTTTTCTTGAAAAATTAAGAAAAAATAATGTAAGAACTCAATAATTTTTTATTGATTTAGTGTTTGTGAATGATAATAGTGCATTGAGACTTAAATATGATGCAAATGACCACATTGATTCTATTTTTTAAGAGATATAAACGATATTAATGAATGATTAATTAGTAGACTAGATGGAGAATTTGATCGAAAAGCTGAAATGATGTTTGTTGTTGATTATTTAAAATGGATGTAGTTGCGTCTTGGCTTCGCCAGGCGCGCCTGCGCCTTGAGCCTTGCGCTTAGGCTCCAATACCCCTTTGCGCTTTGGTGCGCCTTGCGTTTTTAATGACTAAGGTCTCAACCAATCATCCTCGGTGAAAATTTTGAGGGTGAGGAGGTTATGTTGCATGACACAGACTAAGTGCTCTGCGTGCTCTCCTTCTACTTCCATCTCGTCAACGATGACCAAAGCTGGTTGGGTGTTAGTAAGGAAGACTCCATACTCGGTCTCCTGATCCTCCGTTCAGATTGTGCCCTTTTAAAAATTGGGCGAAAACAATTAAAACCGGGGAAACAATTTCTTAATAAGAATGTTTTGATTTTGCCCCAAAGAGGAGATTCCAATCACTAGATTAGGAATAATATTTTGCCATTTATTCTTATTCTCTTGGTTTTCATTAACTGGGCTGCTTTTTACGTCCTAGCTACCTAAGTTACCGGACTGATTATTTTATTTATGGTCCCATCGACCGGCCAATCAGTGAGCCGAACTTAAATAAAAAACATCAAGTACAGGACATAAGAATAATAAAACTTGATAATAAAAATTGCGTCATCAGGATGTGAACGCATCAATGTGACAAACCTCTATGGACGCAATATGACACCAAACATAATCTTGGTAGGAACCCCTTATGGAAAATTCGACTAGACACTTATACGTGATGGGTATAGTGACCCATGACAAGCTATACGGTTTTCGTAGATGTTGGGTCTTAAGTTTTAGCTTTTCTATCATGCGTTGTGGCTCAAAAATTTTCTTGCTACCATTATCTATAATGATGGAGCAAAATTGCCCCTGAATGTGCGCGGTAGTACGAAAAATGTTATGTCTTAACCTATATTATTAAAGGCGCGCCTAAGGCTCAAGACTCAGAGGTTTGCGCCTTATTTGCGCCTTTGGAATATAAATGCTCGCCTGAGAGAGATTTTTGTTGTAAAATTTTTTCTTGAAAAATTAAGAAAAAATAATGTAAGAACTCAATAATTTTTTATTGATTTAGTGTTTGTGAAGGATAATAGTGCATTGAGACTTAAATATGATGCAAGCGACCACATTGATTCTATTTTTTAAGAGATATAAACGATATTAATGAATGATTAATTAGTAGACTAGATGGAGAATTTGATCGAAAAGCTGAAATGATGTTTGTTGTTGATTATTTAAAATGGATGTAGTTGCGTCTTGGCTTCGCCAGGCGCGCGCCTGCGCCTTGAGCCTTGCGCTTAGGCTCCAAGACTCCTTTGCGCCTTGGTGCGCCTTGCGTTTTTAATGACTAAGGTCTCAACCAATCATCCTCGGTGAAAATTTTGAGGGTGAGGAGGTTATGTTGCATGACACAGACTAAGTGCTCTGCGTGCTCTCCTTCTACTTCCATCTCGTCAACGATGACCAAAGCTGGTTGGGTGTTAGTAAGGAAGACTCCATACTCGGTCTCCTGATCCTCGCCAGACTCGACTATAACTATGCACCATCTACGCTGACATTCAGAGGATTTGTGCCCTGATTCCATGCACTTAAAACAACGAAAGACCCCAGGGTTGAGTTGCGAGTCGATAATCTCTTTGCCTTCGGAAATGGAAGGCATGGGGACACTAGTGGGCCTTAAGGGACGGCTCGACATGGGGCTTAGGAGCAGTCGTCTAAGAAATTATACTAGACAATCGATCTGAAGGGCTAGGTCTAGAAGCTTTCCTCTGAAGGGAAGATTCAACTCGTCGAGCTGTACTGGTTATCTCTTCTATGTCTCGAAAGTCGTGAAGCTCTAAGTGCTCTCGAATGGCCGATTGAAGTCCATTTAGGTATCGTGACACCGTCACGTCATCTTCCTCTCCCTCTCGAATTTCTAACCTAGAATTTAGAGTAAGGAACTCATTTGTGTAGTCATCTACCGTGAGTTTATCTTGTCGTAGGTTGTGAAATTTGTGATACAAATTTTGGAGGTAATCTGGGGGGACGCATCGCTTACGCAACTTAGTTTTAAATTCAATCCAGGTGGTGATAGTGGCCATAACTAAAGTGAAACTTGTACGCTCTAGCTGAACTCACCAAACTAGTGCCGTTCCTTTAAGCCTAAGGGCAGCATATTCAACCCATCGATTCATAGACATTTTTTTCCATGCCATGAATCTCTCCACGCCAAGGTTGTCAGGATCGAGATCCTAGATGAGATCGTTTCGAGGTAGGATCAGATCTGATAGTAGGGTTGGATCGAGGATCTATTTTCAAAATCAGGATCGATTTACAAAATCTGGTGATGTAGACCGATGCGGGGGTGTATTTTGAAATATAAAAATGCGATCTTTTAAAAATAAATGCGGCACGAGAGACTTTCGCGGGCTATTTCAACGACTAAAACGATCTAGGCGCCACAAACGCTCGCAACGCTACCGCACGATTATAGCGACGTTATGAGTCTCAATTCCACAGATATAGCAATTAGGTGGCGGGTATCCCAGATATAAAAATGACGATATTCAGGAGATAACGATAAATTAAAGGCAAGCTCCAATAATTAGCTGTCATGCAAATACTTGAGCGCAAAATTAACTAGTGCTTGGAACAAGGAGAAAAGAGAGGTATACCAAGGGGTGAGTAGCAACGACTGAATACCTCCCGTAGGTAGGAGACGCCGCAAACCGCTGCTGTGCTCGGGCATGCCTGGATTGAACTACTCTGAAGGTTGCTGGAAAACGACCAAGGCTGGAGAAAGAGGGGGTGGTTGGAGGCTCCATGGAAGTGCTAGAGAAAGCTGCTGGAGTGCCGCCGGTCTCCAATGGACCCTCTGGAGTCCTCGTCGGCGGCAGGCGGACCTCACGGTGGAGTCGACACTGAAGATCGGCGCTGGAAGGAGACGAGAGGCTGCAGGGAAGCTTCTGACGAGGAGGAGAGGCGTGGGTAGGAGCGGCTTTAGAGGGCGAGAAGCTCGCCGGAACTGGACGGGAAGGAGGAGGTGGCGTCTGGCTTCATCGAGCAGGAAGAGGGGAGATTCGGGGCTTCGAGCTTTACGGCGCTGGACGGAACCGAACGAGACCTAATTGGTTTCGTTCAATTCATTTCCAGCTGGCTATTACTATGGGAAGGTTTTTTTTTATAGGGAGTAATTAGGGTTGGATTTGGCTATTGGCAGCCACTTTAATAACATAGGAATTTGATTTCTTTTTGGAGTAATGGCTATGTGAATGAAAAATTCGAAGGCGGTGCTAGCTGTGGCGCAAAAAAATTATAATAAAATAGTTAATTAAATTTTGCTTGCCCCAAATTAACCTATCCCTAAATTATCGGATCTATGCATTTAAGTTCTCGTTGGTCGGTCACACCAACGAGCCAAATAAAATTTATGCGAACAATATGCGCGATACAAAATATAATCCAAGCGCTCGTAACACGCGCAATACAACTCTACGCTACAAAACAACCCAAAAAATGCGCGAAAGCGTGCGTTACAATAATAAAAGACACGTGCGATAAAATAATAAAAAACGAAGCGACGTGGGTTGCATCAATTCTCCCGGGGTTGAAAGAGCTCGACCCCGACGAGACTCGATGTAACCTGCAAGTAGAAAATCCAAGCGTCGATCGGAGAGATGCTGCATACTGTCCTGCTGATGCCATGGCTGCGACCCAAAACCTGCAAGTAACCTCTCATCCCAGAAACTCGCAATCCATTAGTCAAAATTTCATGCCAAATATTTAAATAAATAGTAATTATTAGAGCTTTCAGAGGATGACAGGGGCGATGTGTGGGGAAAACATGTGGCAGTAGGGAGAATTGGAAGCAGGTGGAATTAGCCCGTGGAATCAGTAACTCATAACGCAACATACTCTCGTCCGATAGACACCTACGAATGTATGTTAGACCTGAATCGAATATCGTCCTAATATCACCCGATGAAATTCCGCTCTAGTCACAAAATTTTAAACAGATCCCAAATTTAGCGTGTAAAATTTTCCATAAAAATCTCTTGAAACGGGTGTCCCGATAAGGAGTGAAATATCGAAGTATCGTCTCAACTCCCTCAAGACTACTAAACCTGGAAGTGTCAGAACTCCAATGGTAGTGATGTGATGACTCAACGTGTGCGCTTAAAAACAAAAGGAAATGTCGTGAACAAAAGGCGCGCGCGCCAAAAATAAAATCAATATAGGGTGGTGACTCGAGGGCCACAGGAAATAACTCGACGACTGAAGGCTGTGAGTCAGTGGGGGCTAGTGGGCACACCATGTCAATCGGGAGGAAGGGATAAGGAGGAAACTCATCTTCCTGGAGCAGGGGCTCGAGAAGAACATCCTCGATCGAAGGGGGTGTTGTAGTGGAGACACATGGAGTCACGACATCAGTCGGGGTGATAAAGGTAGGAGGAAACTCTTCTTCCTGACGCAGGGGCTCGGGAAGAATCTCCTCGACCGAAGTGAGCGTCACAGTGGGGGTGGGTTGAGCTAACGTGCTCGTCGTGAAATTGACGAGATGGTCTGAGGCTGTCGACAAAGAATATTTGTCTAAGTCACTTCGTTTCTTTTTGTCCTAACCTCGGGTTCCACTATGTGATATGAAGTGGGAAGGTATGCAGGAGTAGCATAATGTGTGCGCATTGTCATCTCTAGGTTCAAAATATACCCCCGCAGGATCATCTGGATTGTAAGATCGTAAGATCCTATGATCTGGATCGCGATCCTGACAACCTTGCTCCACGCGCTCACACCAATCTAGACATTTCTCGTGCTCCACGTGACCCTCAAAATCACCTATATCTAATTTAACTCCATCATCTGAACGTGGTTGGCGATGGAGTTTCTGCATGTCTAGGATTTTGCTCCCCGTGTCAAAGGCTCTAGCGGGGTGGTTGATTCAGACCTAGGTGGTGAGTGACTTCTAAATTATTAACGAAGGTTCTTAACCCGTTCACGGCTTGGTTATTATCTTTCTTGTTGGTCGTGAGTGTCTACCATTTTTACCAATTCACTCCTGCTTTTAGCTAGGCCCTCTATGCTAGTTTCTATACATTCTACACGACTCTCCATTGAAAATAAAGTTTACAGTTATCAAAAAAAGAATTGAAAGTTTTGTTTTATTTTCTAAAGAGTGCAATTAAAAAAAAATATTATATTTTTTAGGTACTATAATATATTTTTTAAAGTAACATTTTTGGTTTTTTATGATTTTTTAAAAATAACTTAAACTAAAATAACAATTATCAGGATCGTCTTTTTCACGGTAGAAGTGAATCGAACCTGCTTTAATACCAAACTGATGTGACCTTAAATTTGGAAAACGATTTTGTGATTAATTATGAAATTCGTTGAGTCATTTAGGCTACACAATTTTCCCGAGAGAGCGGGCTTTGAATTAGCAAATGCGAGTTTTGGCATTTACTTCTTAATTATTTAGCAAGATTTCAAATGACAATGTTCCGCAAGCCTTTTCGCGCCGTTTAGCTGCAAAGTGCAAATTTTTTTTAAAAAAATAATAACGACAACAACAAAGGAACTGAAGCAAGCTTTTTAATTGACGATCACCTTAAAAATAATTATATGCGTTTATACGAAAAGAGGGAGCTAGATTGAGACCTGCGTCACCATTAGGAATCGGGTTGTTGTAATCTTGGATTGATAGATAGGAAGGGCACAGGGGGCTGTTAGTGTTGTGCCAGGGGTTGACGGCTGGAGGTGGATAAGTTCGAGGGGCGAAAGGCTTCGACCGGGGATGACGGCTAGAGGTTGATGCGTTCGAGGGGCATAATGCTTCGGCAGGGCAAACGGCTGGAGGTGGCTTGGATTGAGGGGAAGAAGGCTTCGATAGAGGGGAGTTGAGTAGGTAGAGGATTCACAGACGTCGTCAGGCAGAGGCGTCACACACCCAATCTCGGCAAGGCGTTGCACACCTAGGCTACTCGAACTCGTCGCTGACTGATCAGGAAGGCTGCGCTGGAGACCGACCCGCCTCATAGGAGCTCGTCGGTGATTGTCCGGTAGCGTGATACTGGTAGAGAGTGAGGGGGAGTAGACAAGAGATTAGAGGCGCCGGTTGAGGGAAACGCCGATGACTGAGAGTCTCGTAGTTGTCCATTTTTTCCTTTCTGCCGCAAAAGTTGGGTTGGAGGGACTTATAAATGGTTTTAATTTTGGGGGTTAATTTCAGTTTATTTTCAGAATTAAATATTTTAGATTAATTGCATGCAATTAAAATGTGGAGTTATGCATTTCATTCAAGGTCTTGTTGGACGGCCGATTCAACACGCAGGAAATAAATTATGACTCCAACCTAAGTACATTACACAATATCATGAAAGAACAATAAAGTGATGAAGCACAAACAACATAAAATGCGTAAAACAAACACACAATAATGAAAGAACAGAACAAATATGTGAGTCAAACGAAGTCAATGCGTCCTGGGATGCATCACATCAGCACTAGCTGAACACACTAGCTGAACATGTGCTGTAGGGATGCGTCAGTGCTGTTTTTCTCCATCCTATCTGGATGTGTCGATAAATTTATATTGAATTTGTAGATTAATTATATTTATCTTCCTCTCAATTGTGTCTTAATGAACCACCACAGTATTCTTACTATTTGTCTGAGTAATTATTGATGATTATATTATGATATATATTTTTAAATAATCATTTTGTGCGTGAAATCCTCATTGAAAAATGTTTGGTCATTTTAATAAATGATTTTGTTTGAAGAGGTTATTATAGGATAAAATGTATAAATCAGAATACTTCTTTATTTTCATCATGAAGTTGTTAATATAAATGTTTTTAGCGTACATGGTTTACAACAATTATGGTTTATTTATAAGAACATTTGTTTTTAATTTGCCAAAATATATACATCAATTTGATTGTTAGTTTTGATCCAGAAAAGCTTGGTAAAAGCCGTGGTTCGAGAAACTGGTGCACATTTAACTATTTTAAGGTAATCCATTTTGTCCATGAGAAATTATATTGGTTTAAAATTTTGTTGAGGGTGATACTATCTATTCATTTGTATCCACTTGTTTATTTCAATAGCTTTTACTTTATTGTTTTCTTGAATTGATGAATTATTTTTTTGCTTCTAGTGCGTACTCTATCCATAGAGGTGGAAGCGAGTTACTCGATTCTTTTTCTCAAGCATATTCACATGCATCATCAAGGAAGCCCTATGTCATCTTCATAGATCAAATTGATGTTATATGTCCACACGCTGCTGATAGGTATGGTTTTCTCTAGTTCATTTGTTGGTACATGTGCTTGTATTAGGAGCCAACTCCGCCCATTGCCATTTGTTCACAAATTTACCGACTCAGGAAGGAACACGCGTCTCAGATATTTTACCAACTTATAACTTTGATTGACGGAAGAAAGATTTCATCAAAAGTACTTTCACATGTTATTGTGGTAGCATCAACTAACAGGTATACATGCTTGGAAATGAATTCATGGGTCAATCATGAAGTTGAATTTACTATATGTTGTTTACTTTAAGAGTATTAATGCTGCTCTCGAGTTATATTCAAACTTGTTCTTCGACAATGTCTTGTTAGACTTGATGCAATTGATCCTGCTTTGAGAAGACTAGGACGCTTTGAAGTTGAGATAGAAATTGATGTCCCTATTGCAACGGAGCGTTTAAAAATTCTCGAGGTTTGATTAAGTTTCTAACTTTTTGCAAATGCAGACCAGTCATTTTATACGTGCTTGTTATCCTCATTATTTCATCAACAATTTAATGCATTCATGGTTACTGAAGTTTCAAATTATAGCTTTGATACTTGAAATTGCTTCTTTATGTCGTTAAAAATGAGATTTAATTTAAGTATGAATTTAACGGCTCTCTCTGCGCACTATTTAATAGTTTTTTTTTCATATTTTACAGCACTGTTGTAGGAATGTAAAAGTAGATCACAAAGTTGATCTACAAGCTATTGCGCAGTCTTGCAACGGATATGTAGGGGCTGACTTACACGCATTATGCCGTGCGACGGCTAGAATGTCATGTGACAAGTCTTCAAATGAAGAGCAACTTACACTAATGATGGAAGATTGGGAAAATGCAAAATCTGAAGTGGGCCCAAGCATTACCAAAGACGTTATTAAAGAGCTTTCAAAAGTTTCATGGGATGAAATTGGAGGGCTGAAAGATTTGAAGGTTAGAAATTTTTATGTATCTTCTTAGAATTAAAATTACCTTAATTCTCTTATATGATGTCTTCTATCCATGCGATAGAAAAAGATTCAACAGGTTGTTGAATGGCCTGTCAAGCACGCTCAAGCATTTGCACGGTTGGGAATAGAGCCACTACGAGGTGTTCTTTTACATGGACCTCCCGGGTGCTCAAAGACAACCCTTGCTAAAGCAGCTGCCCATGCTTCTCTAGCTTCTTTCTTTTCCTTGAGGTAGGTTTCTCAAGCTATTTGATCACTTTGAGAGTAATATCATCATTAAAAATGTGCAATTGGTAATGTTTATTGTCAACAACTTGAAAAGTTTTGGTTGAGATAGAAGTATGTCTTCCTTTAATAATGCTATTCTATGTTATTTAACAATGTTTAAATCGGTCACTAAACCATGTCTAAATCACGAAGATCGGGGTAATTTGATAATCATCAATCTCAATTTAAATTCTCTCGCGTGTATGCTTCCATGACCTAAAATGTAAAAAAAAAATATTGTCATTTCTTCTTTTATAATTAATAATAAACTAATATTTTATAAAAAATTTAAATTCATATATCACTCAAATTAATTATTCAATCTATTCATAACAACAAGACAAACGATTTTACTAAACTACAATTAGTGCACTATAGACAACAACCTTGACATGGCTTTATCAAACTTTTTTATTCAATAATATATAACACAACATAGTCCAAGAAAAAATGTCATATGAAGTGCAAGTCACTATCCTTGTGATTAGTTTTTAGGTGTAGTCTAGGTTGCTACCTTATTTTATTTCCAAATAGGGAAAATGTAACTTAAGATCCATCATAATACAAAACAAAATGGGCCTTGGACGTACCGACAATCTCTATTTTTTCTTGGTCATACGCTCATACCTATCTGTTCACCTTTCTCTATTCAACTTTGCACCTCTAATTTTCTTACAAAGAAATGGGCCTCGACGCGAAGATCCTCCACCTCAACTCACCGACAGTTTTGAAGAAAGTCTTGTTCTGGGCCACCAACTCCTCACTGTTGCAACCAAGAAATCCTGTTCACAAAGTTTGGATCAAATAATATGACCAAAAGTTAATTGCCTCATGATCAACCAACGTGGATCTCACCGACTAGCGGAAATAAAAAACGAGAGTTGGACCCTAGATTGCTTATAAAGAAGACCGCATGCTGTATCGAGCAGATTTCGTCACACTCCCGGAAGTTTATAGGAACTTTTCCTTCGAAAATCAAAGTTGAGCTAGACACAAGGAAGACACGAACTTAGACAAGAGGGGATCTTGTGGGGGGTCAAATGTGCCTTTCGCCTGTGCCCGAGGTTCCTATTTATAGGCAATCCAGGATAGCGATCTTGTGGTCTGTGATTATCTTCCCCCGTTCTTGACGGCTTTGCTCTTTGTGCATCCCTGGCGAGCTGACTTAGGTCGCCAAATTTGAGGTCGACAACGATGAGCTCGCTAGTGAGTTTCGAATGGGCTCGCCTTTTGAGGTCACCAGAGTTGAGCTTGCGGGCGAGCTCCGAAGATGCTCGCCACCGAGCTAAAGGTCGCACTGGGCGAGCTTATGAAAACACTTGAGTCTTTTGAGGGCATTATTACTTTGGTCAATGGCCGACCTCTGATGTCTTGGGTCCTATAATTATGCTTTTGATCCCTTGCTGAATACGGGTTGTGCACTCGCCTTGGCGAACACTCTCAGAGATCTTGGAAAGATCGGTGGATGCCCCTGAGTCTCGGGCGACTTTGTGGAGATCATCTTCTGTAAGAGATTGCCGAGGCTCCAACTCGTTGATCCCGTGCTCCAGGAAGTGTCGAAATGACAACATTCCATCCCGGCGAGACGGTCTTCAAACCCCTCTAGCTTTGCCACCCTGACCTCCAGCGAGGGACACGGTCTTGGAGGCCTCAACCCTCCAACCTCAAGAGTGACAACAAAAGTGTATAGGTGGGATCTATACTTGCCCAACATTGGTGCCTTTTAGCCAAAAAAATGACTTGGTTAAAATATCCTTGATACTTATGATGGCGCGCCACGACCGACGCACGTATATTCCCGCAGGAGGCAGTGATCCGCTGCTCGGGCGGGTGATCAGACCTCGTGGTCGCGCCCGGATAATCGTTTTTAGTCATTTTTGTATTTTATGTTTTTTATTCCGAGGTGTATTTAACCCCCGATCGGCCCAAACAATCATCGAGTATCATTCCATATTCGACGAATCGTCGAGTATCCATAGGATACACGACGAAATCAACGCCCAACATCAGCCGAATCAACATTTGACTCGACGAAGGCGTTGAATGGACTCAACGCTGTGAACGCCTTCTGCGCCATGGCGTTGAGTGCACTCAACGCACTCAACTCCTAAGGCCAGATTCGTCGAATGGCGTTGAGTGAAATCAAATCACTCAACACCTAAGGCTAAATTCGTAGAATGATGTTGAGTGAACTCAAAGCACTCAACGCCTAAGACTCAGATCCGTCAAGTCAACACTTTGACTCGATGAATCGTTGAATGGACTCAACACACTCAACGCTTAAGTACAATACTCGACGAATCAACTCCTTAACTCGATGAATCGCTGAATACACTCAACTCACTCAATGCCATCATTCGACGAGTCAACCCTTAACTCGACAAAGACATTGAGTGGTCTTAACGCACTTACGCTTTTGCCTTTGAATATTTTAAGTCCTTTTCAACTCATCATATGAGCTATACCATACAAATCCAATCTTTCAATTTCTTCACAATCTTATGCGCGACCCTGATAAGCTCATACTGAGTTGACAGTGAGGCTACATGCTTGATCACTTCCAGATCACAATGGTAACACCAACAGTCTCCCACTTGATCTAAAAAGTATCAAACAAAAGCTTCACAAACAATGAGTGACATCTAGCAATACATCATTTGCTCCCCAAACAGTAAGAGTTTATAAACTCATAAGACATTGTGACCAATGTTACAGTGTTATCATGTCCCTTCGTCTCTTACATCCGGATAGAACTAGAGATATAGACCGTGTCTCCCTCATAATTGTTCAATCCCAGTTTCCTGATCTGGAATGGACTTACAGAAAAATTGGTGACCCAATATCATATATTGACTCAACAAAACATGACAATGCATTTCTCAGTCCCATTCCATCAAGGGGCCCGTGGATGCAACTCCTGTTATATAGGAGGACAAATCTCATCTCTGCTCACACGCAAACACCCAAATGATTCGTAACGTACCCAATAACCACTTTTATCATCCAACTTTCTCAAGACTGGACTTTTGATGGTATCAAAACACGCTCATCATCACTCGATGAAAGCCGTGACTTCAGGTCAAAGGACCACAAACACCATTGCCACTTGAGCCATACTTGTGACACGTTTATATGACTATCCACAAAGTATTCTCATGCTGGGTCTGTCCAGTACAACTTGTTCATAACAAGTACCCATGTGATGACTTGATATCACAATATCATGACCTGTGAGGATGGATCACCAGTCAACGCTCATGCTAGTCTTAAAGGTATCATCATCACCCTTAGCTTCTAAGATGATACAACGACTAGAGACTTTTAAGAATGAAGTTTCTTAAATTATAGGCTGTCACTTTCAAGTCACTATTTGACTCCTATGAAAGCAAACACTCTAAGGACATTTATACAGTTAACTACTCTATCACAATAGAAATAATAACACAATAAAAGAACTTGCCAAAATATATAAATGAAATGTAAACAGTACTTTATTCATCAAAATGAAATATTACAGTCAAGAAGCATAGATTCCACAAGACTCTAACTAGAATCAATCATTTAGGTATCGTATACCCATAGATCTAACATAACCATCATGTTTTCTTTGTGCAAGAGGCTTTGTCAGTGGATCCACAATGTTTTCTTTAGTCTGCACTCTGCTAATGCTCACATCTCCTCGATCGACAATCTCTCGAATTAGATGGAACCGTCGAAGTATATGCTTGGAGCGCTGATGAGATCTAGGTTTCGAAGCAAGTGCAATTGTACCGTTGTTGTCACAGTAGAGATCTACGAGATGAACAATGCTGGGAACTACATCTAACTCGCCGATGAATTTCCTAATCCACACAGTCTCCTTCGCCATTTGCAGCGGTGATATATTCGGCCTCAGTTGTAGAATCGGCATCTGTCTCCTGCTTTGGAACTCTTCCAGCTAACAACACCTCCATTCAGACAAAACACAAATCCTGATTGAGACTTTCAGTCGTCCCTATCAGTTTGGAAGCTAACATCCGTGTAACCCCATACAACGAGCTCTTTCTCTCAGTCTTTCTCAAGTACTTTAGGATATTCTTGACGACTATCCAGTAACTTTCACCGGGATCAGACTGATACCTGCTAGTCATGCTTAAGGCATAAGAGACATCAAGTTTAGTACATATCATTACATACATGATTGACCCAATTGCCGAAGTATATGGAATCAACTTCATGCGGTCCTTATCTTCACAAGACTTAGGACACTGGTTCTTAGAGAGACTCACACCATGAGACATGAGTAAGAATCCTTTCTTGGACTCAAGCATGCTGACCCGTTTCAACACCTTGTCAATGCACGTACTTTGGGTCAAACCCAGAAATTTCTTCGATCTATCTCTATAGATCTTAATACCAAGTATATAAGTCGCTTCACCCAAGTCTTTCATAGAAAAACAGTCCCCTAGGTTGTTCTTAACAACTTGCATGGTTAGTTTGTCATTCCCAATCAGCAATATGTCATCTACATACAATATCAAGAAGACAATTATGCTCTCATTAATCCTTTTGTAAACACAAGGTTCATCATCGTTTTTGATAATACCACTCTGATCTTTTCATCGAAACGAAGATTCCAACTTCGAGAAGTCTGTTTTAGTGCATAAATGGATCTCTGCAGCTTTCATATTTTAATGGCTTCACCTGGAAATACAAAACCCTCGGGTTATGTTATATACACTTTCTCAAGGAGGTTTCCTATTTAGGAAAACTGTTTTGACATTCATCTGTCAGATCTCGTAGTCATAATACGCAACAATAACAAGCAGAATTCTGATGGACTTAACCATGACAACAGAGGAAAATGTCTCATCATAGTCAATACCATGAATTTGCTTGAAACCCTTAGTCACCAGTCGCCCTTTGAATGTTTGTACATTCCCATCCATGTAGGTCTTCTTCTTGAAGACCCACTTGCACCCTATGAGTCTTACCCCTTCAGGTGGTTCCACCAAAGTCCATACTTGGTTTTAAATACATGGAGTCCATTTCAGATTTCATGGCCTCAAGCCACTTCTCGGAGTCCGGTTCACTCATAGCCTCTTGGTAGGTTGCAGACTCATCACTATGATCCATAAGCAACACATTACCTATTTG
This sequence comes from Platanthera zijinensis, assembly GCA_039513925.1. Taxonomy (NCBI): domain Eukaryota; kingdom Viridiplantae; phylum Streptophyta; class Magnoliopsida; order Asparagales; family Orchidaceae; genus Platanthera; species Platanthera zijinensis. The sequence goes on from CM077081.1 coordinate 74,285,499, forward strand.
AGACATGAGAAATCTATTTCTCTCAGGCTCAAATCTTGGTCTACCAGATCTACGTGGAACTTGTGTTTCCTGAGCAGGTTCTCCAGCTACAATAACTTGTAGTCCTGGCTCAGGTCCCAATTCCGGTGTTCTTGAACCTCTTCAAGCTCTACCATAACTGTCTTTTTATTTAAGAACTCTTTCTCAAAAAAGACACCAGTTCTCGCGACAAACACTTTGCCCTCAGACGATAGGTAAAAATAGTACCATTTTGTTTCTTTAGGATACCCCACAAGATAACACTTATCTGATTTGGGTTCCAGCTTATTAGACATTTGACGTCTTACATAAGCCTCACAGCCTCAAACCTTAATGACCGACATATTAGAACGCTTCCCAGTCCATATCTCATATGATGTCTTAAGAATCGCTTTTGTTGGAGCACGATTTAATGTTAAAACAGCAGTTTCTAGAGCAAAACCCCAAAAGGAAACATGCAGATCTTCATGACTCATCATTGACCATACCATGTCTAACAAAGTACGATTCCTCCGTTCAGAAACACCATTATGCTGTAGTGTTCTAGGTGGAGTGAGCTGTGATATAATACCACACTCTTTCAGATGATCACGAAACTCATGATTTAGGCATTCGCCACCTCGATCAGATCGGAGTGTTTTAACCTTCTTGCCCAGCTGGTTCTCTAATTCGTTTTTAAACACTTTGAACTTTTCAAAGGTCTCGGATTTGCACTTCATAAGATACACATCCGTATCTACTGAAATCATCAGTAAACGTAACAAAGTTGAAAAACCCACCTCTAGCCATGGAACTCATGGGTCCACATACATCACTATGTACTATACCCAAGAGATCATCAACCCTCTCATTGTTTCCAGTGAAAGAGATCTTAGTCATCTTGCCTAACAAACAAGACTCGTATCTCTCAAATGATTCATAATCAAATAAGGCTAATAGTCCATCTCTATGGAGCTTGGATATACGTTTCTCATTTATATGACCCAAATGACAATGTCAAAGATACGTAAGGTTCGAGTCATTCGTTATTTATCTTTTAGTATTTCTATGTTATAAATCTGATGGTCTAAGTTCAAAACATATAGACCATTAAACATTTGAGCTACATCATAACAAACATCATTCTTAAATATTGAACAACAATTGTTCTTAATAATAAAAGAAAAATCCACCATGTCTAAACATGAAATGGATATAATGTTTTTAGTTATGGAAGGAACAAAATAACAGTTATCTAATTCTATTACAAGTCCACTGCGCAAAAAAAGACGGTAAACACCCACGACGAAAACAACAACTCTTGCTCCATTGCCAACACGCAGGTCCACCTTTCCTTTACTCAACATTCTTCTCCTTCCCAGATCCTGCACATTAATACAAATGCGAGAACCACATTCTAGGTATCTAATACCCAGGATGAAGGAGCAGAAAAGTTTATCTCTATAACATAAATACCTGAAGTGGAAGTCATACCTCCCCTTATCTTTTGTAGACCCTCCACATAACGATAATTCCTCCTCCAGTGTCCAGCCTTGCCACAGTGGTGACACTTTCCTTCTTTCATCAAGTCTTTCTTCTTCAGTGCAGAGGACTTGGGCTCCAGAGTAGACTTAGGTCCTACCTTCGTCTTCTTGAAGCCCTTGGCCTTGCCCTTGCCTTTATGCAGCATCAGTATGAGGCTAGCTGGCTTGGCCTTCCTCATGTTTATCTCGGTAGTTCGCGACATACCTAGGAGCTCGGACAGTGTCTTGTCTATTTCATTCATGTTATAGTTTAAAACAAACTGCTCATAACTGTCTGACAACGATTGCAGGATCAGGTCTGTGGCCAACTCTTGGCCCAGATGGAACCCTAGTCTTTCAAGGTTCTCGATATACCCAATCATCTTGAGTACGTGAGTCCCTACTAGGTCCCGAGCTCCCATCTTGCATTGGAACAACGCCTTAGTGACATCGAATCTCTCTTGACGAGCTTGCCCTTGAAACATTTTCTTGAGATGCTCGTCAATGTCCTTGCAACCCATGTTCTCATGCTGCTTCTGAAGCTCAGAGTTCATGGTCGCTAATATGAGACATTCGACGTCTAAGGAGTCGTCAAGATACTTTTTGTAAGCATCTTTATCAGCACGGGGCACATTCCCGGCAGGCTCTTCAGGGAATTCCTCTTCCAAAACATAGAGCTTGCGCTCTTGCCTGAGAACAATTCTCAAGCTCCTGTACCAGTCCAAATAATTTGTGCCACTCAGCTTTTCCTTCTCAAAGATCGCTCAGAGGGACAGAGTGGAACGTGAATCACTTGCCATGGAAATTCTATAAGGATCAATGCAAAGTAAATTAGAACCACATTTCAAAATATTATTTTTCTTTCAATTAGGACTTTAATCAAAATAACTCCCACTATTTTTATCAAACTGATAACCCTCGATATCAATTCGAAGAGTTTAGCAAGTAACCCTCTTAGTGGACAAGATCCATATTTCACTAACACTATGAGTCAGCTTTGACTTTTCTCTCATAATGCAGCTATTTAGGTAGGCAACGCTTGCCAATTGCATCACTATGCAATTCCTGTATGCCTGGTGAATAACTCTTTATTCGCATCCATCACATGTTGCATGCTAACCCTATGCCTCTGAGCACTCAACCTTTGAGGTCACCCAGTTAAGCTAGACCCGATGTCGACAGTGGAATATCACAATTATCCGCTCGCATCCATACCAAGATAGATTAATGCACCTTGCTTTGCCAAGCCCACACTTCATCGATCGAGGCAGGAAGAGTGTCATCCATCGGAACGCATCAGCATACTTAATATTATTTTAATGGATTTTTAAATACTTGATTAACACTTTAATCATTGCTAACACTTAACCTCTGTGCACATCAAACAAAAAAAAATTCAACAATCATAATCCAAATGCATCTCAGATGTGCACAAAAATCATCATCAACACTTGATGAGCTGGGCTAAATCTGAACATCTAGAACATTTTTAAATTTTCAGATTTACATGCATATGACATGAGTAACACAAACTCCACATACACAGTAGACAAGCTCGTCACTCTATGTGTGAGATTCAAAATCCCCCACATATTTGGTTTCACAAATTAACAAGAGTGACAATTACTGTTAAAAAGTAGCAACAAAGAAATCACATGCGTTCTCGGTGGGGTTCCAAGACTAGATTTAGACATTTTAGAACACTTCTAAAATTTCCAAATCTACACGCCATTGATTCAGAAACTTCTGAAACAATCAATATTGCCGACAAACTCCCTCTGATAGTCTGATACCACTGTTGGGTTTTACTACACGTCACAATGGTTGTGCGCAGCGGAATAAAAGGAACAAGAAAACTCAAAAGAGATTCAGATCTGACAATATAAATGAATCAAGAAGTATAACATTGCTGTAATAAAGATTACCTTTGTGGGATTGAGTCTATACTCAACCTTGATGCTCCAGAAAACTCAGCCGACCACTTAGAGCAAGAGTTCCTAGTGCAAAAAATGTATCCGCACCTATACAGGAAATCCACACGATCGGGAGAAACCGCAGCCACTTGTCGTACAATCGCTAGGTCGGGTGAGGACACTCAGCGTATCCACAGACTGCTAGGTCTGTGAAAGGAGAGGCGGCGACAACACTCGCCTAGATCGGAACCAGCGACAACGACGGCGAAAGGCGAAACGACTTCCGTCGGGATTCTAGGGCTTTCGTCTTTTCGCACAGTGCGGCTCGTGTGCTTAGACAGAATGAACAGTAAGTCTTTTTTTGGAAACCCTAAAGACTTCTATTTATACCCAAGGAATAAACAGAATACTTCTCGTCGCTATCCGCAGACCCAACACATAGAATCCAGAATTCGACTAGACAACCCTTATCTCGACGAATCGTCGAGTATCTACAGAATACACGACAAATCGTCGAGTATTATTCCATAGTCGACGAATCGTCGAGTATCCATAGGATACACGACGAACTCAACGCCACCATCAACCGAATCAACATTTGACTTGACGAAGGCGTTGGATGGATTCAACGCTGTCAACGCCTTCTGCGGCATGGCGTTGAGTGCACTCAACGCACTCAACGCCTAAGGCCAGATTCGTCGAATGGCGTTGAGTGAAATCAAAACACTCAACGCCTAAAGCTAAATTCGTCGAATGGCGTTGTGAACTCAAAGCACTCAACGCCTAAGACTCAGATCCGTCAAGTCAACACTTTGACTCGACGAATCGTTGAATAGACTCAACGCACTCAACGCTTAAGTGCAATACTCGACGAATCAACTCCTTGACTCGATGAATCGTTGAATACACTCAACTCACTCAACGCCACCATTCGACGAGTCAACTCTTAACTCGACGAATGCGTTGAGTGGTCTCAACGCACTCGACGCTTTTGCCTTAGAATATTTTAAGTCCTTTTCAACTCATCATATGAGCTATGCCATACAGATCCAATCTCCCAATTTCTCCACAATCTTATGTGCGACCTCGATAAGCTCATACTGAGTTGGCAGTGAGGCTACATGCTTGATCACTTCCAGATCACAATGGTAACACCAACAGTCACCCACTTGATCTAGAAATTTTCAAACAAAAGTTTCACAAACAATGAGCAGCATCTAATAATACATCATTGCTCCCCAAACAGTAAGAGTTTATAAACTCATAAGCCATTGTGACCAATGTTACAGTGTTGTCATGTCCCTTCGTCCCTTACATCCGGATAGAACTAGAGGTATAGACCGTGTCTCCCTCATAATTGTTCAATCCCAGTTTTCTGATCTGGAATGGACTTACAGAAAAATTGGTGACCCAATATCATATATTGACTCAAGCAAGCATGACCATGCATTTCTGAGTCCCATTCCATCAAGGGGCCCGTGGATGCAACTCCTGTCATATAAGAGGACAAATCTCATCTCCGCTCACACGCAAACACCCAAATGATTCGTAATGTACCCAATAACCACTTTTATCATTCAAATTTCTCAAGACTGGACTTTTGATTGTATAAAAACACGCTCTTACTCACTCGATGAAAGCTGTGACTTCAGGTCAAAGGATCACAAACACCATTGCCACTTGAGCCATACTTGTGACACGTTTATATAACTATCCACAAAGTATTCTCATGGTGGGTCTGTCCAGTACAACTTGTTCATAACAAGTACCTATGTGATGACTTGATATCACAATATCATGACCTGTGAGGACGGGTCATCAGTCAATGCACATGTTAGTCTTAAATGTATCATCATCGCCCTTAGCTTCTAAGATGATACAACGACCAAAGACTTTTAAGAATGAAACTTCTTAAATCATAGGCTCTCACTTTCAAGTCACTACTTGACTCCTATGGAAGCAAATACTCTAAGGGCATTTATACAGTTAACTACTTTATCACAATAGAAATAATAACACAATAAAAGAACTTGCCAAAATTAAAATTAATATTCGTTTATTTATTTAATTATTTACAATCGCCTGTGCCTCTGTCGTTTAGTTATGATAATTAATTACATGTTGCAATCTTAGGTGGAGCACTCTTGCACTAGCATTTCACGTCTTCGTATATAGGTGTGCATTTAGAGAATCCACCCTGTATCGGCTCTGCCACTGCATCACTTTACCCTTGAATTTTCAGTTTCATCCTTATAAAATCTCCCTAGACTACTAGTTTTTTGTGCAATCAGTAGGTCTATTCATTTGGACAAAATTGGGGCATTGAAGTTGGAATTAAAGGTCCATTTTCATTGGAATTGGATCTATGATTCAAATTTCAAAGCACCAATTCCGTCAAACTGAACAGATTCTTATGGTTTTTTCATGGGGAGGATATTATGGTCATGGAAAAGATTATGCTTTATATTTTTCTGTTAGCTTAGACATTAAGCCAATTAACTATTCTTATATGTATGACTTATTTTCCATGCATTTGCAGCGGGGCCGACTTACATTCGAAGTATGTTGGCGAAGGTGAAGCACGATTGCGCATGACATTTCAGAAAGCTCGCTTAGCAGCACCAAGTATTTTGTTTTTAGATGAAGTTGATGCTATCGCTTGTAAACGGTGACTCTCCAACACTGTTGCATGCATCCATTATATTTCAGTTTATTAAACGGCTATTTGACAGTACCTAATCTTATTTTTGCTGAACTCATCATGTTTCATTTTGAGTGCCTCGGTTTATGTTGTCCATGGTACGATATGATGATTCTTTAATGATGTAAAATCAATGGTTTGTTCATACTTTCACTATTGCTCAGTGTAGATTTTCTTTTTCTAGTCAACCTTTTCTTCTTTGATCTCTGTTGATCTAAGCTTCTAGTGACTGCTGCTTTCAAACAATGTGTGTAAGGCAAACTTGTTTATTAGTTCTCTGCAGTTGTTACTAGTCAATTTTTTTTTATGTCCGGTGAATTTTCTTCTGTGCGTTCAATACAAAAAGTGCTGGAGCAAACAACCCGCAGTTTTTCAAAATATTTGTTGGGTGTTCCGTACTCTTTTTCGTTGCATTTTCAGATGATTGCGATACCAATTATCCCACTAAATTTCATTTTCTTATGTTGGCAGTGGAGATGATGGTGGGAATCCAAGTGGCAATGACACTGTTGATGAAAGGCTTCTTACCACTTTATTGACAGAAATGGATGGTCTGGAACCGGCTACGGTACAACACTAAATCTCAAAAACAAAAGCAGTCTTGTAATTAGACAGTTTTTTGGATTTTAATGACGGGCTCTTTTACAGGGAATTACTGTAATGGCAGCAACAAATCGACCCCATGTGATTGACGCTGCTCTTTTGCGTCCGGGGCGCTTTGATTTGGTATGGCTAACCTTTTGTATTTTCCTGCTTATAAGCATCTTTCTATATCTATCCTAAGTTTTGTTGGATCACAAATTCACAATGATTCTCTGCAGCTAACTGTTTCTACATTACACTGTTCAACCCTTTTTGTAGAGAATTGTTCATGGAGTTAACTGAAAATGTGCTATGATTAGAAATCCTAAGAGCATGAAAGTCAAGGGGACTTGCCCCATTTGGTGAGGCGGAGTGCCCGCAACGCAAACGCTAGGCTTCATCCAGGGTTCGAAACCTCTCTGTAGCTTCAGTGATCAGTGGAATGCCTAACCACAGTGGCGCCAAACAGGCGCGGAACCACGACGGCATTCCGTCGGATTCACAGTGAGGAATTTCTGCCCCGCTGAGGGCTGACTTCTTATGGTTACTCTTAGGAAAGTGTCCAAGTAGTTCCAGTTTTGTTTACAGTAAATTAGTTGAGTTCTTGATTTCATTTTTCTTTTAACCCTCTTTCTTAGCTTTTAGATTCAGGTTGAAATGGGAAATTCGGGGCATATTCCATCTTTCTAATGTTATCTTATTTATCAATCTTGTACGTCATGATTTAGGTATCCTTTGTTGTTCTTATGTCATTACCTTCATTCATGGTCTAAGTACTTGGAAAAAATTTGAATAGCCCCCCGAACTTCAATATGCGATGGATTTTTTCTTACTATAGCTTCTAAGACTGTAAACTTTTTATCAGCGGTCATTGTAAAAGTTGGGTTAGCCAACTCATAATTTGGAAATATCAACTCTGGTGAAAATAATCATCTTTAGCTGGGAGAAACAAACTTTGGGATCTACACAGAAATTTCCGAATTTATAACTTCTTTGATGCTAATCCAATAAATGGGGGAATTTCCTTGTGTGAATTTAGAAGAAATCTTGTATAAATTTACAATTAGACCAATGATTGTTGGGACTTGGGAACAAAAAAGTAGTAAAATGGTGGATTTATAGAGTTTATCTAAATATTTTGGATAGGTCCTTTCTTACTCCAATTTGTTGTCTTGAATAGGTCTTATATGTACCACCACCTGACTGTGAAGGCCGTTACGAAATTTTGCTTATTCAGACACGAGAAATGAAACTAGGGGCAGACGTCCACCTTAGACGGATAGCCGAGAGTACAGATCTCTTCACCGGAGCGGATCTTAAAGGATTGTGCTATCAAGCAGGTATGAATGCTGCCTACGAAGACGATACTTCGGATATTGTTTATTCTCGTCATTTTGAAATTGCAAAGGAGTCTTCGAGGCCTTCATTAACAAGATCAATGATCGCGGAGTACTCCCGTTGGCATTATAGGGCGGTAGGGAGTCAGAAAGCAGCTTTTTAAGTATGAGGGAGATAAGAGTCCCATGCCACTAGCTTTTGAGCTTGAGATGCACTCGGGGTGAGCCTTTAGACTCAATCCTTGTTTTGGAATTAAATTCTTCCACGGTTTTTGAACTATGCATGGTTTGTTAATACATTGAAAATTCGATAGAAAGTTGTATCCATGCTGGATATCTTTAGCTCGTTAATTTTTATTTTAGGGATTTGATTTATCTTCATCATCATTTTTGAGAGCATGCAGCAATACCACCCCCTTTGTTTTTTATTGTTTACCTAGTTACGTGATATTTTAGTGATATAATGATAATAGATTTATGCTGTTTGGACAGACATACAATTATCGGAAATAGATAATAGGTTTATTATGTTGTTTGGACCAATTGGTTTTGAAGGAATTGATATACGAAGGGATTACAAACGTCTTAAACTCTTATCTTCTTATACTATAAGAAAATATGTTTGGTGCAACATTAACACTATTGAAAATGACCTTACATTTTTAAAAAAACTATCTCTTCCATCAGCTGTCCCAGAGAGAGGAGAGAGAGGGAGAGAGAGAGAGACGGCGGAGAGAGAAGAGAGGGCACTCTGAAGAGAGGGTACTCTTCCGTCAGTTGTCCCAGAGAGAGGAGAGTGGGGGGGGGGGGGGGGGGGGGGGCGCCGGGTTCATCTCTGGTATGAGGGGAAAAGAGGGGGAGGGGGAGGGAAGAGAGAAAAAGGGGGGAGGAGAAAGAAAGGGGGGGGGGGGGGGAAGGGCCGCCGGGTTCTACTCTGGTATGAGGGGAAAAAGGGGGGAGGGGGAGGGAAAAGAAAGAAAAAGAGGGGGAGGAGAAGAAAGGAGGGAGAGGAATGAAGACAAAAAAAACATGAGTGCAACAAAAACATCATCCGGCCCTTCGTGAGTGCAACAGAAAAGGCCTACGCAAAAGTGTCATAAAATAATTTATTGTATTTCTTTTTAAAAAATGACAGAAATTAAACAAATCCATCAATTACTGCAATAACATTTCTTAATAGGTTTCAATGGTTTCTTAAGTCTTCCACAATGCTTAAAGCATTGCGATTAAATTTGCGACACTTTAAAAAACACCGCAAAGGCTTTTGTGAAAGTGTATATGGTACTAAAATCTTGTGGCACCGTTTAGATAATTACAGTGATTAACTTGCAGTCATTCATGATGTTTTTTTATTGAAAATGTTGGGAATGATTCTCTAACAAAATTCCCCAAATAATTTTAATTTTTTTTAAATATCACCGCGCTTAAAATTTTTTTACAGCCATAACAACACCTTCTAAAGATATCTATAGAACCATTATATAGATATCATTCACGCGAGCCCATCAAAAGATAGTTGAAATAAGAATAACTCTAAACACTAATATAAATACACTATTTAATAACAATTAATTTTTTTACATTATATTCAATTTTTTCTGAAAAACTTGACAGTTATGCTATGACTCATTTTCATTTCGTGCGCTCTTTTCAAAATTAGTTAATTTTTATTTTCAAAAATCATAAATGATTGTAGAAGAATACACATGAATTTAATGGATCAACTAAAAAATCTCAGACATTTCGAGCAACTGATACCATTAATAGATCAAGGATTAATGACTGATTGCATCAAGCTTTCATGTATTATATTAAAGAGCTCTAAAAAAGGCATGGAAATTAAACGAGATCTAGAAGAGCATTTAGACTTGAGCTTCAAAATCCACAAATTTCAAACATATAGTTTTTGTTGCAGAAATGAGCGTATAAAACAATTAAACAAAATATATTTTCATGGGCTATGTCCATAAGCAGCGGCAATACATTTTTCATTAGATCAGGAACAAGATTTTAGGTTTCTAAATGGATACAATTAATACATTTTTCATTCGCCACCCTTTTTAATAAATGCCGCAAATTTTAGATTATTTTTTTTTAAAAAACTTTGATCAACAAGGAGGGTCATTAAAGTAGTTGTACAACAAACATGTAAATTTATACAAAATTCATTGCAGATAAGCATGCATACAATAGACATAATCATTGCAATTAAACATGCATACAATGGACATTCTTTGCAGACAATAGATTCTGATTCAGACATTGCTGAGTAAAGGCCTCTATTGATTATACAGGTAGTCCTGATACAGTTCAATATACTCTCATCAGTTGTTTCAGGCATGTGTGAACAGAACAGTTGCAGGTTGAAATCAAGACTCGCAGCAGCCTCAAAGAGCATGTTGGATGATTCCATTATGTATGCAAGGAAGTTGCTTTCTCCCTCAAAGATCTGGGGAAAAAGTAGACGGAAAATAGAGATGGTAGCAAAATTTGGTTGAGAAAGCTGAAATCTATTGATGTAGATATCTTTAGACATATATATGAGATCAGTTTCTTATATCAAATACAATGATAAGAAGTACCTAAATTAGAGCAAGGTGTACACATCAATCTCCTGTTCAATAATATTTGAGGTTAATGATGAATGTAAATTAGAGGAAAAATGATGCAATTTTTCTAGACTTGTTGTTACCATGGTTGCAGGTTTGGTGCTTCTGAAGGCAGACAATTTGATTGTTGCGGTTGTTAGAGTTTATTTGGTTGAGCTGATTTTCTGATGCTCATTTTCAAAATATTAGAAGTATTTTGCAAGAATCAACCTGATTTTGAACATCGGAGGAGTTGTTATTTGCATCAACAACCAAAGACAAGATTATGAATTGTGCAGAAACACATTGCAGAGAAAATCATATGCAATCTGAAGAACAAATGTTCTCCTTTTCATGGTGAAGATGGGAAGTAAACTAAATACCAATTTGATCCAAACAAACTAATAGTAGAAGAAGTGCATCCGATCATGATCTACATGTAGTTTTAACATTTTTACTAAATTTTCACACCACATTTCTTGATAAGATTAGAAGCATATTGAACAATGGGACAAATAAAAATTCTAAAGTAATAATCACCCCGAATTTGCAAAATCTATTACCAACTAACAAACATCTTCCAAAAGATTGAAAGATTTTGTCTAACTTTATAATTACATACTTTTTATTTGAACCACATTGATAAGATGAGAGTGAAATATGACTGAGAAGAAGATGAAAATGAATTTAACATGGAAAACTGCACGCTGTTCTGGAGGCAAAATATGGAATATTATATACACAAAAGTTCATGACGAAAAAAAGTTGTTCTTGTATTTTTAATAAACTACCTCTAAGTAGTTTATCAAAACTGCACCCTTACAGTTTATCAGAACTACAAGGGTGCAGTTTTGAATTACTCCACTCTTGCAGTTTTGATAAACTGCATGGGTGCAGTATATTTAAACTATCGAGTGCAGTTTTAATAAATTGCACCGATGCAGATGCAGTTTATCAAAACTTTTAACTACAGTTTTGATAAAGTACCTAGATATTCTAAAGTTCATCTTTTAAATGTTGAGCCAAATGCACATCTTTAAAATCAATTACTCAACTAAATAATAGACATGTTGAGCCGAATGCTCATACCTAAAACCAATTTACTCAACTCATTGATAGGTAAAAACACACTAGAAAGACTAATAAAATATTTACATGGGAAGAAAACTCACTCAAAAGTTGTGTACGTGGGATGGCCCCCATGAATCCTCGAATAAATTTGTAGATCTTGAAACACCACACAAAAAACAAAGAGATAATTTTCCAAATTCACAAATAGTAACACCCATGTCATAACAGAAGTATTAAACCTCAAATTTTAGCATTACAAATATAAACCTTGGCCAGCATACAGTTGCCGGGCTTCCCAAAAGTTGGGGCAAATGTTGATGGTTTCAAAATACAACAATCTTGCTTCCTTCAGTGACTACCTCTATTTGGGCCACAACAGATGAAGATGGAGGCTGCGGCTCTCGGGTGGGCTTCCAGATCATCTATCATTTCAAATAAGATTGACAGTGAAAACATTGCTGCAACTAATTAACCAAAAAAGAAAGAACATTAGTATATTACAAGGTAATCATCCTCCAGTATTATCCACGGCGTCCTTGCCATCTCCTCCTTCCACTACAAATCTCAAATCCTTACAGGAAATCGCACGGGGTGTTAGGAAGATAAGGAATTCTGCTGCGATTTACAAAAAGCATACTGATCGTCCTGTCGCCAACATACACTCAGTGAGAGAGAGGATAGGGAGAGGAAAAGGGTGCAAGAGGAGCTTACTGTGAAGTGAGAGAGAGGGAGAGATGTTGCAAGCAAGTATAACAGCATTTTTGATAGTGAGAGAGCTCGGGAAGTGGCCATGGAAGCGACTCCAGGCTTGAGTTGGCACATGTTAGCCTTTTTCTGTAGTTCTTTTTCCCCATTGAAGTGGTCCGCCCCTGTCCATGGCAGGGACTGATTCCTGGGAGCTTGCTCCATGTAGGTCGCTAATGCGCTTCACACCTCCATGTCGATCCTGCGGTTGGAAGAATTCGTGTCTGGCAGAAGATGGAAGAAGCTCCAGTAGAAATGCCATGGAAGAAGCTCTGATCGTGGCCATGGAAGAAGCTCCGATCGTGGCCATGAAAGAAGCTCTGATGGCGTCGAGGAGCGGCATCGGGTGAGGGAGCGTGAATCCCGCTCAATTTGAGGCCGGAAAAGGTGGAATAGTGGCGCCAGGGCTGCGAGCCGTAGCCTACGGGTTTTCACCGAGTCAGGAAGATGAACAAGGTGGATATCACGTCCAGTGGATATCCTTCATCGTCGGGACCAACGGAAGAGCGGGGAGGAGGAGGAATTAGGGTGGAAATCCTTCGCCGTAGGGACCGGTGGATATCCTTCGCCGTCGCTGATGCGCTTCACACCTTGACACCCTTTCCGTCGCTGATGCTGGAGAAGAATGGAGAAGGAGAAGAACGGGGAAGCTTGGGTATCGGGCAGATTGTGAAAAAGAAGATCCCGTATTTCTTGGCGGGAGGGTAAAATAGGAAGAGCGATTTTTCAGTCCGTTTCAGTCAGACCAGAGTGAGGCCCGACCGGGGGAGGGGGAGAGGGATCACACTACAACGTTTAACGCATACGACCATGGTTTTTAGTAGTTTATGCGGTTTTTTTTAAAACATCGCATATTATTTTGCGGAGTTTAATAAAACGCTGCAAAATCATCACAGATAGCATCATCGTTGTAGCCATTTGCGGCATTTTTAAAAAACAAGAGGCAACTCAAACAAATAATTACCCGGCCAATTGAGCAACTTGATTTAACTAACTAGCCCCACATAAATTTCCGCACGCATCTACTGAGTTTAAGGTGAATGCTATCTGAGATCAACACAACTTTAAACTCAATAAATATCTTCAGAATCTTTAAAAAATTATAAAAAAAATCATTTCTTACATTAAATTTTCTCATAAATTAAGTTGATATTAAATAAACATTTTTCTCATTCTTTTTCTCCTGCAAACAACAAAATAGGCCTTTGTTTAAACCAACACAGATATTAATTGATCCTTCTGTAGGAAGCTTAAATGAACAAAAGCTTTTCTACATCAATTCACTTGTAAATAAGGCCCAAATTGGCATTGCACTGTTTCGGCGGAATGCAAAATTGTCGGATCGAAACCACAGAAGAGAACAATGGTCTTGCTCGAGCACTTTACGGCGGTTACGATCCCAGCTTCAAACACAGACTAATTCGAATCCCTTTGGCATAAAGGTTACGGTCGTAAACATGGTGACTATGTACCGTAGTTCGTGAACCCACGACCTCACATAAGGAACTCCATCATCACCATCATCTACTTTTATGTTCTTCGTGGTGGTCATAACTTTGTCTGTGTCAAAAATATATTTTATGATGGGGATGTTTTTGTTCAAACTCACAAGAGTAAAAACGTTTGAGACAGAAGTATTACATCAATCATTTCTTAGAGAGAAAATCGGCAGATTTGTTTACTCTTAGTCACACAAATAGCAAACTTTCCTCAGCAGTATTCGGTACGTGCGGCATCTGCGATCCAAGCTAGATGTGCTGCTCCCAATCGGATCGCACCTCAAATAGGTTCTTCGGGAGTCATCTATTGCCTTCACCATCATCCTCCAAATTATCCTACCCTTTCCATACTTTATGAACTGTTCTTCCATTCTGATTGTCACAGCCTCAATATCAGACTGTAAGAAAACCTGGAATGATCAACACCTACAGATTAGCTCACATCACAAACATACATAGCTGGAACTCCTATCCCTAATCAAGTTGTTCAAGGAGTTGCATGGCAGAGGAACATTAATGCAAAAAAGATAGACCTTTGCATATGGTGAGAGCAGATCAATGATTGCCTCCACCAGTGCTCTTTGGACCATTCTCCGTCCGTGATCTTCGCGATTAAAATCAGGGTTCGGGCACTGCATAAGCACGCTCGGTAATATATTCTTGTCATACGAGAAGGGTTTAATTTCATTTATAAGATAAAAAAATCAGTAACTCAGAAAAATAGGGTTGTGGCGGTACGACAAGTTGACACATTAGTGTAGATCTTATGAACATAAATACACTATGCCCGGTCAGCTGATACATAAAGTAGTTTGATGCAGTAACCAAATAACCTTCTAACTATTCGGAGTTCGGCTTTAAGAATCTGCACTTTTCATTCATTTTTTTGTAGATGCAAAATCAGAATAATACAAAACATCTCAAAAAATGTTCATCTATTTTCTCAAAAAACATTCATCTAACTATTCAGATTTTTGGCCGGTTTGCAAGTTGTGAAGCATGACCATTATTGACGTGAACTGCTCGGCTTGGGCCTCCAATGGCATATATGGTGTTGCTAAATTGTAATAGTATGTATACATATTATATATGTTACCTGAAAAACATATAGTTGCTAATAATGGAAAGTGTTGTATAACAACAATGTAATGTGTTTTTTAAGGTGCCAATCTTGGCCACTTATATTGTAACACCACAAAAATCTCAAAACTGGATTTGAGGTGCAGGCTGTTTGACACGGCCTGGGACACGGGCGTGTCCCAGGGCGTATCGGGGGTACACGGCCTGGGACACGGGCGTGTCCCAGGGCGTGTCACTCAAGAAATGGCCGGACTGAGTCAGAGAAGTACACGGCCCGGAACCAAGCCTTGAACACAGCCGTGTCAGATTTGACACGGGCGTGTCCGAGGGCGTGTGCCTATCCGTGTACTGCTCTGTTGGTTTTAGAGCTCGTTGAGTACCGTGTAACAGGGGTGACACGGGCGTGTCACATGACTGACACGAGCGTGTCAGGTTCGACACAGGCGTGTCGATGCCCGTGTTCTGGTAGATTTCAGTCGGCGCGTGTGCCGCTTAAGGGTACACGGCCTCTGACACGGGCGTGTCACAGGCCATGTCAGCCAAAAAATGGAATTTTGGGAAAATCGTGGCCGTTCCTTTTCTCTATTTGGATCCAAGGGCTCAGGTGATTCCTTGCTGGATTAAAACACCAGAGGCTTGATGAAGAGATCATTCTTCATTTGGCTAAGTGAAGAGAGAAAGAGAGAGGAGGAAGAAGAAGGAGGAGGAGATCAAACCACCGGCGGAACTCCCGTGTTCCGATTCGAGATCCGAGGCCAGCGCTGTGAAGGCAAAGCTGCTGCGGTTCTTTCTCACCGGCTAGATTTCGATGGCTCCCAAGAGATCGTCAAGGGTAACGATCTCCCTTCTTGGACATGTGAAGTCCTTCTTTTCTGCATTGCATAGGGAAAACCCTTCCCCGCGAGTGTGCGGTGGGTCGTGGCATCCCTTGGGGTAGATATGTGAAGTCCCCCTTGTTAGAGTCCGGAATTGGAGTACGGATCTAGGCATGCTGTGTGAAGCCCATCTGGACATGTTGGTATGGATTGGTGATGCTTGTTTGCATATCGGAGAAGACTCCGTGGTTATGGCTTGTTTGCCTTGTGCCTACCTGTTGCTTGGTGCAGCAGGAAGTACTGGATGAAGTCCAGGAAATGAAGAGGGTTGGATGCAACTCTTGTGGCCGTGCGTTGCCACTTTGTGTGCGGTTGAGCCGTTGGGCTGCAACTCGGTGAAAAGGCAGATTGCCGAACAGGAAAGGTGAAACCGACCCGCGCCTATAAATTGCCATGGATACTTCCGTATTCGAGGTGGCATGGCGACTTGAGCAACGGGGGGTGGCTGATCCGTACCTGCGTTATGTCCGTCCGACTTGGAAGCCTGGTTGTGGGTTTTGTTGGAGCGCATAATGAGAGTCTTAGGCCCGCGCGCCAAAAAGACTAGAATGCTCAATACCGTGTAAACGGTGGTGTTGACCCTGGTTTTCCGGTGCACCAAGAATGTGCCTTGAGTGCACGGACTGTCGGGCCGTGTGGCCGACGGTTGTGATGGCTTGAATGTGCCTGCGAGCACATAGTTGCTATTGTTGATACCATGCTGTGCAGGGAAGGAATGATACTGCCCCGAGAAAGGGGTAGAATTGTTATAATTGGGTCAGCTGAATGCTGACCGTTGCCGTGTTTGCCACCGTTTGGGTGGATTGTCCCTATGCAGGTGCTGGAGAGCCAAGTGGTAAATGAAGGGCTGAAGCCCCTACTGCTGTTGCTGCTGCTGCTGCTGCTGCTGCGGCTAGCCCTTGAAGGCTGCGCGAATGGTTTTGTTTGTTTTACTTTTACTCATGTATGGCCGGCCTGCGCGCCGATGTTTGTAATCCATGATGTGTGGAAAGAGGAACTGTAAGGCCTTAAGGCCAACCCTTCACCTCTGTTGTACATTCCATGGCTGTATATATAACTGTGGTTTATATATTGGACATTCCTAGTTAGAGTTCAAATTATATCTTAAAGCTTCCGCTAGAATGCTCTGAGTTAGGATACGTGTATGGTTTGGTATTATTCTGTGACCTCACCGTCTGTTTGTGGCATATCGTGTGGGGCCCCGGTCGGACCTTCTACGATACGTCACGTAACGGATGGGGACATCACATTTTGGTATCAGAGGGAGGTTTCGATCCTCCGACCGTGTACTTTTGTTGTTTCAGAGTTATCAAGTTATAGTCTTGTGTTTCTTGTTTCCTTACCGTGTCAAATTTCGGGACGAAATTTTATTAAGGAGGGGAGGATTGTAACACCCCAAAAATCTCAAAACTGGATTTGAGGTGCAGGCTGTTTGACACGGCCTGGGACACAGGCGTGTCCCAGGGCGTGTCGGGGGTACACGGCCTGGGACATGGGCGTGTCCCAGGGCGTGTCACTCAAGAAATGGCCGGACTAAGTCAGAGAAGTACACGGCCCGGAACCAAGCCTTGAACACGGCCGTGTCAGATTTGACCCGGGCGTGTCCGAGGGCATGTGCCTACCCGTGTACTGCTCTGTTGGTTTTAGAGCTCGTTGAGTACCGTGTAACAGGGGTGACACGGGCGTGTCACATGACTGACACGGGCGTGTCAGGTTCGACACGGGCGTGTCGATGCCCGTGTTCTGGTAGATTTCAGTCGGTGCGTGTGCCGCTTAAGGGTACACGGCCTGTGACACGGGCGTGTCACAGGCCGTGTCAGCCAAAAAAATGGAATTTTGGGAAAATCATGGCCGTTCCTTTTCTCTATTTGGATCCAAGGGCTCAGGTGATTCCTTGCTGGATTAAAACACCAGAGGCTTGATGAAGAGATCATTCTTCATTTGGCTAAGTGAAGAGAGAAAGAGAGAGGAGGAAGAAGAAGGAGGAGGAGATCAAACCACCGGCGGAACTCCCGTGTTCCGATTCGAGATCCGAGGCCAGCGCTATGAAGGCAAAGCTGCTGCGGTTCTTTCTCACCGGCTAGATTTTGATGGCTCCCAAGAGATCGTCAAGGGTAATGATCTCCCTTCTTGGACATGTGAAGTCCTTCTTTTCTGCATTGCATAGGGAAAACCCTTCCCCGCGAGTGTGCGGTGGGTCGTGGCATCCCTTGGGGTAGATATGTGAAGTCCTCCTTGTTAGAGTCCGGAATTGGAGTACGGATCTAGGCATGCTGTGTGAAGCCCATCTGGACATGTTGGTCTGGATTGGTGATGCTTGTTTGCATATCGGAGAAGACTCCGTGGTTATGGCTTATTTGCCTTATGCCTACCTGTTGCTTGGTGCAGTAGGAAGTACTGGATGAAGTCCAGGAAATGAAGAGGGTTGGATGCAACTCTTGTGGCCGTGCGTTGACACTTTGTGTGCGGTTGAGCCGTTGGGCTGCAACTCGGTGAAAAGGCAGATTGCCGAACAGGAAAGGTGAAACCGACCCGCGCCTATAAATTGCCATGGATACTTCCGTATTCGAGGTGGCACGGCGACTTGAGCAACGGGGGGGGGGGGGGGGGGGGGGGTGGCTGATCCGTACCTGCATTATGTCCGTCCGACTTGGAAGCCTGGTTGTGGGTTTTGTTGGAGCGCATAATGAGAGTCTTAGGCCCGCGTGCCAAAAAGACTAGAATGCTAAATACCGTGTAAACGATGGTGTTGACCCTGGTTTTCCAGTGCACCAAGAATGTGCCCTGAGTGCACGGACTGTCGGGCCGTGTGGCCGACGGTTGTGATGGCTTGAATGTGCCTGCGAGCACATAGTTGCTATTGTTGATACCATGCTGTGCAGGGAAGGAATGCTACTGCCCCGAGAAAGGGGTAGAATTGTTATAATTGGGTCAGCTGAATGCTGACCGTTGCCGTGTTTGCCACCGTTTGGGTGGATTGTCCCTATGTAGGTGCTGGAGAGCCAAGTGGTAAATGAAGGGCTGAAGCCCCTACTGCTGTTGCTGCTGCTGCTGCGGCTAGCCCTTGAAGGCTGCGCGAATGGTTTTGTTTGTTTTACTTTTACTCATGTATGGCCGGCCTGCGCGCCGATGTTTGTAATCCATGATGTGTGGAAAGAGGAATTGTAAGGCCTTAAGGCCAACCCTTCACCTTTGTTGTACATTCCGTGGCTGTATATATAACTGTGGTTTATATATTGGACATTCCTGATTAGAGTTCAAATTATATCTTAAAGCTTCCGCTAGAATGCTCTGAGTTAGGATACGTGTATGGTTTGGTATTATTCTGTGACCTCACCGTCTATTTGTGGCATATCGTGTGGGGCCCCGGCCGGACCTTCTACGATACGTCATGTAACGGATGGGGACGTCACATATATTAAAGAAGCATAGTAAATTTATGAAAAACATGAATTTCACATAATTTCTGCAAAGTTAGAGACGAGGTGACCCTAAAGAAAAGGTATAACAATGTTGATCAACAATTAACTCAAGCAAGACTGCTTTTAAGTTAATAGGTATTGCATGTCTTGTTCAACCAATCTCAACCAATTCACTTAGAATAACAAGTGCATTACAATTCAAATTCTGTAAAAATAAATCTTATAAAAAGCCAATGTTTACAAAGTACATTGGATATAAAACACAAGCATGTCCAGATGAAGAGTAAATATCAAAAGACCCATGAATTAGTGAACAACGACTAATAATTTGACTCCAAATTCCTACATGTGTTATTTTATATAGTTCATTAATCTAGTTTAGGACCCATTAATCTAGTTTAAAAGATTTTTTTCCTTGATGCTTATCTCTTTTCGTGAATCAAGTTGTGGGTTTCATTTTTTGTCCTAGTGGTTTTTGGAGGGCATGTGTTTATTTAAATTACTAAGATAATTTTTTTCTTCCCTTTGAGCTTATATACAATATGGTATGCTTATTACACACCTAAAAATAAACTGTCAAGGTGCTCAAAACCGAATGAAGACTCAAGTTTATACTCATCATACACATCACATCTTCGCTAAGAAGAACTTAGGCTCCGTTTGGCGTGGCGTTTTTGCTCTGGTGAGTTTGGATAAGAACTTCACCGTCATAGAATGTGTGTTTGGCATGACAATGGTTATGACACCAGGAAAAAAAACTAGTTTTGAACATAAAAGTGGATGAAATTCCTTAGGTGAGGTCGGGCATTCCCGAATGGCGGTTCATAACCACCGTGTTCACGAGCTCCACTGTCGGTGCCAAACAGAGCCATAGTCTTCATGTACCTTCAACCCACTAGCATCAATCAATCTTTTGTCGGTCCTCAATAAATTATGCCCGGTACTATGTTTCCTCTCTTGTATCATCTTGATCTCTTACAAACTACTTCCATCTAACTCCTGCATCCACCCGATCTTTTATGTTTCCTTGCTTAAACAATTCTAATGTCACTTTCCGTTACCTCCTCAGTAGTCCTTCACTCATGAGCTTGCACCGAACCCATTGACTGGTTGAAAGATTCTATATTCAAGTCACGGGTTTCCTCTGTTGTAGAAGCTATGTAATTTGTATTTTGCGAATACTACTTAAAACCTTTTCTGCTACTTTTGGTTGAGAAAAATTTCATGAAGTGTCCCTTTTGATTAACAATAGTGTTTCCATTTGAAGCTTTGCTATTATCATGTTGTCAACAAGTTACAAATGGGGCTACAAGTTACAATCCACGTTGTTAACAATAGTAGAGAAAAAGGGAAGTGGTGATGCATGGTACTATTCAAACTGGAAATGAAAACTAATAATGGGGGGGGGGGGGGAAGGGGGCCACCGGGTTCCTCTCTGGTATGAGGGGGGGGGGGGGGAAGGGGGGCCGCCGGGTTCCTCTCTGGTATGAGGGGGAAAAAGGGGGGAGGGGGAGGGAAGAGAAATAAAAAGAGGGGGAGAAGGAAAGGAGGGAGCGAGGGATCACACTACAACATTTAACGCATACGGCCAGGGTTTTTAGTAGTTTCTACGGCTTTTTATAAACGTCGCATGTTATTTTGCGTCGTTTAATAAAACGCCGCAAAATTGTCGCATATATCATCATCGTTGTAGCCATTTGCGACATTTTTCAAAAACAAGTGGTGACTCGAACAACCCGACCAATTAAGCAACTTGATTTAAGGTGAATGCTATTAAAGATCAACACAACTTTAAACTCAATAAATACATTCAGAATCTTTAAATAATAATAAAAAAAAATCATTTGTTACATTAAATTTTCTCATAAATTAAGTAGATATAAAATGAACATATTTCCCAAATTCTTTTCCTCCTGCAAACAACCAAATAAGCCTTTGTTTAAATCAACACAAATATTAATTGATCCTTCTGTAGGAAGCTTAAATGAACAAAAGCCTTTCTACATAAATTCACTTGTAAATAATGCCCAAATTGGCGATGCACTGGTTCAGCGGAATGCAAAATTGTCGGATCGAGACCACAAAAGAGAACTGTGGTCTTGTTCGAGCACTTTACGGCGGTTACGATCCTAGCTTCAAATACAGACTAATTAGGATCCCTTTGGCACAAAGGTTGCGGTCGTAAACATGGTGACTATGTACCATAGTTCGTGAACCCACGACCTCACATAAGGAACTCCATCATCATCATCACCCACTTTTATGTTCTTAGTGGTGGTAATAACTTTGTCTGTGCCAAACATATATTTTATGACGGGGGCATTTTTGTTCAAACTCACAAGAGTAAAAACGTTTGAGACATAAGTATTACATTAATCATTTCTTAGGAGTGAAAATCGGTAGATTTGTTTACTCTTAGGCTCCGTTTGGGGTGACTTATTTTCACCGGTCAAGCGGTTACGACAGCATGAACCGGACCTTAATTAGGGTCTGATTCATGCGGTCGTAACCGCTTGACCGGTGAAAATAATTTCTCCCAAACTGAGCCTTAGTCACATAAATTGCAAACTTTCCTCAGCATTGTTCGGTACATACGGCCTCTACGATCCAAGACGTGCCGCTCCCAATCGGATCGCACCTCAAATGGGTTCTCCGGGAGCCATCTATTGCCTTCACCATCCTCCTCCAAAATTATCCGACCCTTTCCACACTTTATGAACTGTTCTTCCATTCTGATTGTCACAGCCTCAATATCAGACTAAGAAAACCTGGAATGATCAGCACCTATAGATTAGCTCACATCACAAACATACATAGCTGGAATTCCTATCCCTAATCAAGCTATTCAAGGAGTTGCATGATAGAGGAACATTAATGCAAAAAAGGGACCTTTGCATCTGGTGAGAGCAAATCAATGATTGCCTCCACCAGTGCTCTTTGGACCATTCTTCGTCCGTGATCTTCGCGATTAAAATAAGGGTTCAGGCACTGCATAAACACGCTTTGTAATATATTCCGGTCATA
Organism: Platanthera zijinensis; assembly: GCA_039513925.1. Taxonomy (NCBI): domain Eukaryota; kingdom Viridiplantae; phylum Streptophyta; class Magnoliopsida; order Asparagales; family Orchidaceae; genus Platanthera; species Platanthera zijinensis. Next base: position 74,307,855 of record CM077081.1, read on the forward strand.
CGAGAAGGGTTTAATTTCATTTATTAGATAAAAAACAGTAACTCATAAAAAAGGGTTGTGGCAGTACGACAAGTTGACACATTAGTGTAGATCTTATGAACATAGATATACTATGCCCGGTCAGCTGATACATAAAGTAGTTTGATGTAGTAACCAAATAACCTTCTAACTATTCAGAGTTCGGCTTTAAGAATCTGCACCTTTCATTCATTTTTTTGTAGATGCTAAAGCAGAATTGGAATTTGGGACTTGAAATATTACATGGTATACCTTGCAAAATTGGAATTTGGGACTTGAAATCAAGCATACCACTAAAGTATGATCTTCTCAAGCTTGAGCCACCTCAATAAGCCTAGTGAGATTAAAAGAAGAAAAATTTCAATAATTGAGAAGGAAAATTTTGAATATCGAAATGAAATCAAAAGCCAAAAATATTAGTAGCTCTTTTTCTTGTTATCATCCTTAACCTTTTGCTTGAGCTGCCCATCCGATCGGGCTCGAAACTGGTTCATCCCCAATACCCGCGCGGCTCGCGCCCAGTACAAGAAACGCCTGGCCAGACTCTTCCAAGACATTTGATCACCAGTCGCCGATTTCACATGGGAGCGCTCTACTGGACTGGTCAACAAGTAATTGAGGAGCTCCTTCTCCGCTTGGGAAAACGACTCCCCTACAGATGGGGCAGGAACAGTGGCCGCCAATATCTGATCCAAACCAGGCAACTGATGATCGACCATTAATGGCAGACGCAAACCAATCTCGCTGACAACAGACGTGTTGGACACAGTAGGTTCCACTGCCGTTGTAATGACTGTAGAAGAGGCCGGTTGATTTGAATTCTGGGTGGTCGGAGATGCGGCTGGAACTGATGGTTCGGCCGGTGGCGATGGCAGAATATTTAGGGAGCCTGGATCGTCGTGCTGGTGGTCCACCTCAGAATGTGATTGCAAATGAGAATGACAACCTAGTCATGCTGATGTGGTTGATAGCGCACGCTTCTTGAGGCATGCAAGATACTCCCAACGATTCTGGATCTCTTTGTGGGTCATCTTGAGCAGATCATCACGACAGGAAGCAATGCGGGCATACGCGAGGGAGACCACTTTGGTCCAATGAATGTTGTCGGCATGCCCGACATCAATCTCTTGTTGAACCAGTCGATCAGTGATATTGTCTGATGACCCTTCAATGAGTAGTTCAGGCGTAGATTGCAGATCCGATGCATGGGGTTGACTTGAACTTTGATTGGCGCTGGTTGCCAAGGTGATGATTCGAGTTGTAGTCGTTGTCACAGTCTCTTCCAACTGCACAATGTCGAAACTGACAACATGGGACGATCGCAATGGAGTAATCACTGATGCTTCTTGACTTAGGGAAGTAATTTTGCGGCGTTTGGGCGCCGCTCGTTGAATGGGCAATCTGAATCGGGCCTGAGCAACCATATCCTCCAGGTGTTGTTTCAGGACCTATTCTGATTTTGGCTGAATGAACTGTTTGAAAGCGAAATTGGTGCCACGCAAAATCGAGACAAGAATAGACCAGATTCGATGCAATTGTGGAAGATGCAAAGATTCAATGGGAAAATCCTTCAGATCCTGTAGTTCATCGGGAAGAAGAAATTTGAGAGCAATCGTTCAGAGCAAGCGACGTTCCAAGGGGTTTATCATTGGCAAAGTGCCCGTGACAACTTCCCAAAGATTAAGCCCTTGTAATGTCGACTGACGTTCATTGCCCAATGCATTGAGGCTGCGAGGTTTCTTATTGTGACTCGATAAAGAGCTGCACTCATGCGATGTTGGTCCTGGTTTACGGCGCTTGCGATTTGACTGAATGGAATGAGGCGCGTTGCTGACTTTGACGCCAGATTCGGCCCCAATCAACGGATCGGCATCGTCGACATTGTTCAGATCATCATCCTCCCGCGGTGCAACATAACCTTCTTCAACGATGTGATGATCATCGTGAGCCCGCTCGAAAACAGCAGCGACAACCTCAAGGGAATTGTGCGCAATCGCATCAAACGCGTGACTCGACCAAATTGCATTATCAGCGATTGATTCCGCGACCATTCCAAGTGATTCCAGTTGCCCTGCAGGAATTTCGGGCAGTTGAGGAAGGGATTGTCCAAATGCTGTCGTCAATCCAAATTCATCATCACAATCATCAATCGAGAGGGGCAATAAATGAAACATCGTCGAAAGAGATGTATGCGAGGGAGTGATGTCATTAGTCAGAAATAGTGCGAAATATTGAGTGAGAATGATATGCATTCCAGAGATTGGCAAATACGCCCAGCGAGGATTGAATTGGAGTTCACCTCGAATTGATTTGAGCGACAATGATATGGAACAACAAGTTCCCTCCTTCCAGGGATATGGTCTCTGGGAAAATGGCTCGTCCATGACGCCACAAATTTTTGTTCTTCCCCGATCCACGACACAAACTCGAACGAAAGAAGCGATCCACAACGGCAGTCATCGCGGATGCGGGCGTAGTTAAGCAATTTCTGATGTGCTTTTTCTGTGTCTCGTGACAACTGAGAAGTTTGCTCGTCACGATGCGCTTGGATGAGGGCACATCATTCTCGATTTCCCACTTTTTAATGCGATCCAACAATGCATCCAATCCAGCCTCAATGATGGAGCCTTCCCGCATTGGATGTTGTCCAGTGCCAACAATGATTTCGGCCACGACAGCCATGAAATATTCGTGCCGAGCACAATCCGTTTTGTTCGAATTGTTCCAGTACCTTATGATCAGGTGGTGATTGTCGAGGAGAATAATGATGTTCTCAAACTCTTCTAGCCATTCTCGATCATCACAGCACTTGTTCAGGTACATGATAAGCAGTGAAGTATCAATACCGTAAGCGTTGTACCGTCTCAGCAAACTCTGACTAATAGATCGACGTTCCGCATTATCCGTCATGCTTGTGAATTAATGAGAGAGGATTTGTTGACGCTCGTTCATGACGGAGTGCAATCCATTAATGGGGGCGAATTTACTGCCGTTGAACTCATCCGTCAATTTCATGCGTCCCGGCACGTTGTGATGATGGTCAGCCGATAGATGAGTCCTGGTGATGGCGCCTTCCATTCGGTTGAAGAACGGGAGTTGGCGAGCAATGTAGTCATACAGTTCTGTCAACGTTGATTCCACTGGACCGAGAGTGCCATTGTACCCATTGCAATGCTGAAAGAATGACGAAAAATCAAGAAACACTATCGGATCCAGAGGCGTCGACGATTGACAGTGCGACATCCCTAGTGCACATTTTCAAATACCACGACATGTGACCACAATATAGCACGGCTTGACGCATGTATCGAGTCGTTCGGGCACAATGAATCACCTTGGAGGCATCAGCACTGCCGGATCGGGACGTGTATAAGTCGTATGCCATTTGAACAAGACTGACGTCGTGCGCGCTCTGTTCGAACAGCTGTACAGGGTAGTTAGGGACGATGGGCATCAGGATCAACTTCTCGGTTTTGGCCTCATCCATGACATGGAACGTGGCACCACAACTGCCTGAGCTCTGCAACTTCCTACACACATATTGAGAACAGAGAGCAAATGCAGTGGTGTCGATACAATCGATGATTTGCAGGGCACTGAATTGCTTGCGGAAAAGAAAGCCGACTTTGTTGCAAGACGGGCATGCACCCGCTGTCACGTTGACGTCGTACTGCCGTTCTTGATCGATCATGAACATCGGTTTCAATAGATACGCGTTCAGGTCGGGACGCTTGCTCCACAGTGGCACGGACAGATCGATTCAGATAGGAGGGTGCATGCCATCCTCGATCAGTTTCAGCTGGGTCTTGATCCAATCCTCTTGAATCTTGTTCAACTTGCCAGATTGCTTGCCACAAACGCATGAATCACTAGTGGGGCGGTCGAATGCTGACGAATAGAATGTCGGCTTTTATGTCGGAGTCAATTCCGGCTGAATTTCATGGAAGCGACATACGAGTGTCTCCACCGATCGTTGTGTTTTTGCAATGTACCGCATCATAAGGTCAATACCATTCATTAGCGATGATGACTAATAGGCAAACAATCTGGTTCAAATAAAAAGAGTAACACAGTGAATTGGTTCAATGACAATAGATATCTCGTGTAAACCAATGATAATAAAAGTAATCAAAATACTTATATATAACTCGAGTGCGTGAGCTTCAACCAAGCTTAAATAAATTTGCCACCACAATATAATAAATCTATAAGCCCCAAAAACAAGAGAGTAACTTGGAAAGAAGAGAGGAGAGCTAATCAGATGAAAGCAAGCAACAATAGAAACCATCTTAAGTTTTTATTGTTTGTCAATACTTTTATTATGTTATAATTTGCTCCGATCGTTTCTCCCACGAGGCTATAGAAGGTGTCAAAATTTGCTACATGAAAAAGCAACTTTTTCTCTTCAACTTCTCTTGTTATTTTTGCCCTGCTACCATCTGTGTTCGACGATTGTTTCTTCCACGTCGTATCCACATTCAAGGAGTACATCACAGTGTGATTTTTGTCTCCGATCTTCGCTCCAACGAGGCTGTAGAAGGCGTCAGAGTTAACTACATGTTGAGTGTAGTAAAATAATTAAATAACTGTGGCATAATTGTTGGCGACTGAGGGTATTTGTGCCATTAGATAACTATATTAGTAATGTGTATTAAAACCACTGTTCAAAAATGAGTTGAATTTTATGTTTGATGTCCATCCAAAGAATCTAAGTAAATTCATGTTGATTTATGATGTTGTCCTGCATTTGAAACTTCCAGTGATGCTTCTTTAATTTTGAAGATTTCTCGAGAATTCTTTTAACTTTGAAGACGCAACATGAATCATCCTGCTTGAGAAACAGAACTACCAACAAACTATATGAGTAGATGTAATGTCTGTGATCAAAAGGGGTTATTGGCATGAAAATCAAGGTTCCGAGTTTAACAATCTTAGGGTCCATTTGGCACGGTGGTGGAGGTCGTAAACATATGGGTTAAACAGTCATTCGTTAAGGATCACCTAACAAACATCATCTCTTTGAACATAAAAGTGGATGAAGTTCCTTCGGTGGGCGAAAACTAATGACAATTTAACCCCTTTGGTCATGACCGCCACCACCGTGCCTAACAGAGTCCATGTTTTTTTAGTTTCTTAAAGCAAGAATGACGATTTAGTGAGATTAATTCTAGAATAAATGACCTCGTTTCAGCTAAATCTGGTTTAAACTTAGCAAAACCCTGATATTGATATTCTAGAATTATATGGTCAATACGCTTACCTGCCAAGCAAGCATAAATATCAATTAGATTACTAATTTCTGGCCTAGCTGCATGATCATAGCTAATTTTAATCAAATGATTGATTTTGCCTTTTTAAATTTTTTGATAAAGGCACTATCATTTAAATTAATACGAGATGAATCAGATGGATCAGATTTACTCATTTTTTCTACAATCTTTTAGGCTTATTATTCTTGCTCTTGAACCACATTTGGAGAAGTAAAAATAGAGAACCAATTTTATTGGGGAGCTCAAACCCAGAGATCTTTGGAAAATTTTAAGATTTGTAGCCAAAGAATGCCAATTCAATTAATTAAAGCTCTAACTATTTTAAAAAAATATGCAGCCACCGTTAATGTAGAATCAGGCGAGTTGAATTTAGAAGTAGCAAAATCGATAGATAAATCTACTACTAGAATATTGAAAGGGGAATTTAATACTCAGTTTCCAAGAGCTACCTCATTACCCTAAATTAAAATTTTAGTAAAACTAAGATGAGAAGAAAAAGAAGAGCTACCTCATTACCCTAAACCTTCACGTGGAGGAGAAGAACATTTGATCGTTTGCCGAGATGGAGAATCTTTGCTGGAGTCGCCAGAGGTAATTTGCGGTGGAAAAATTGGCGGAGGAGCGGCTGTTCAGCGGCATCGCGAAAGCCAAAGAAGAGATCTATGGTGTCGGAGAAGAGATTCGGGGCACCGAAGTAGAGATCCTGGCACCGGAGAAGGAGAGTGCGATTGTAGATGGATTTCCCGGAGATTAGCGGCTGCCAGAGAGGAGAACGAGAGGAGAATGAAATGCTCCGGATCAGTCGGACTGAAGTGAGGAAGTTTTCGCGAGATGGGAGGAGAACGAGACGGTAGGAGGTTTTCGCAATTTTTTTTTATGCACAGGTGGGGGGTATTTCCGGAAGAGCCAATCTTCAGTCCGATTCAGTCGGACTGAAGTGAGGCCCGACCGGGGAAGGGGGAGGGGGGAGGGGGGAGGGGGAGGGGAGAGAAAGAAAAAGTGGGGAAGGAGAAGGAAATGTTATTAAAGCTAATTAAATGAGGTCTTTCACAATATAATAATCAATGAATAGACCATAATCACATATCTTCTGTTTATTAGTTTATTTACAGGTATATTCCTTCTGAAAATTCAATAGATAATCTTTGTTGGAATTAGTAATTGTTGAACATATCTTGAATGCACAATTTTCTAAGAAACTAAGTTCATGATAGAATACTTACAAATTGCACATGCACTGACGAAGATTAAGGTGCATGGCCCTTGCAGAGGATTATGAGGAAAGCGCTCTCGGGAAAAAATTTTATTTAGGGTATATTAGTATTTTTGTTCATTATACAACCATAGATTTTACTTTAACTCTCTGTTCCCTATAGACATAGGTTGTTCTTGACCGAAGAACATATTATGCTAATGAACTATGCTCATTGATTCAACATATTATCATTTTTAGAAATTGATCACAAAGAATATATCATTTACGTCTGATCAAGTGAGCTGAAATTTGTTCAATCACATAAACTATTTGTGTTATCTTCTAACACTTGGTAAAAAAATTATTTACAAACATAAAAACATACCAAAATGAAAAGAGGTATAAAATGCATACCTAATGTAGAAAATATAAATGGACATCATTGTATCATAGCATATTGTTCACAGGAATAAAACATCTAAAATAAAAGTTGTATGTTCGTTAACATGTTCACAATAGCATTAACAATTAACATATCATACAACAACATTAAAGAAAAGCTACATGTTCACTTACACAAATAAAAACTTAACATCATCTTTTACTTTGAGTGATTCTTAGAGTGAGTCATAATCCACCTAACTTTTAGATCTTCAGAAAGGCTCATGATGAGAGTGAATGTGGCTTTAAGCTTAGCAAATCAAGTTGAATAATCTCCAAACCAATCCTCCTGAATCTTGTTCAACGTGCTAGATTACTTGCCACAAATACACGGCTCACTGGTGGGGCAGTCAAATGCTGACGAATAGAATGGTGGCGTTTGAGTTGGAATCAATTCCGGTGGAATTTCAGGGCAGTGACGGACGAGGGTCTCCACCGATCGTTGTGTTTTTGCAATGCCCCACAACACATGGTCGATACCGTTCATTGGCGAAGATGACTAACATGCAAACAATCTGGGATGGATTAGGCAAAGTTAGTGGTGACAGGAAAAAAACGAAGACTAACTTGAGCAAATAAGTCCTGCCAAACAAAGACATAGTTAATCCAAACTCAACCAGCTTTCCTCTTATAAAAATTCAATAAACAATGAAAATTAAAGTTCACAAAATAGACATGAAGTAGTTGCTTCTGCCAATGATAGGTTCTATAGGGTGTGGTTCTCCTCTTATTAAAAATGCTTTAGCAAATCATTCCCCCTACATAATATAAATCATGATTAAATGCAAGTACTCATTGTCCTACGATTAACAAGGTAAAACCTTTGTTAAAAAATATCAAATGAGTTCAATTATATACAAGTACTCATTGTCCTACGACTGACAAGGTGATGCTTAGAATTTGATTTGGGAATAAGATTAAAAAAATGATATGTATGATTTTCTTCAACATTGTGGTCACTTTCCATTCATAGGATACTGGAGGAGAAAGGAGTGGTATCATAGAGCCTCAAACAACACATCATTTGAAGGTAAATGCAAGTAAAATCTGGCTACATTCTTTAACTAAGGAGTAGCTTTGATAATCCTTCATGTATGTAGACATATCAATGGAATCAGTGGTCTTCAATGCAGATCAAAGAGGTCAACATTGTGGTTGAAGAAATAGTAAGGTAATAGTTGGGCCTCATCTATTTCCGCTTCACCCTCACCCAATGACGGAACTAGGATTTTTGCTCAACCTAAGCACCAATTAAAATGTAAATGTATACAATAATTTTGTTAGACAAATTTTAAATCACAAATTACATGAATTAGGGGCTATGCAATCCTACTCTATCAGCCTAAAATAAGTTGGAAATAACTTAAAAACTTGAAAATTAAATTTCAAAAAATCTAGAATTACATATTTCATGAATTAGGGCTATGAAATCCTAGGAATGACTGAAAATTTTTGGTTGTGCAATTTATAACATAGAAGTTTGCTTTCCTAATTGCTGTACTTTGAGTAATATAACACACATTCTCCTTCCAGAGTGTTTTGTTTAATTTGTTAAATTTTCATCAAAGGTAAAGAATCTTTCTGATTTTTTTTTCTATAGTTAATTTTTCCATATCCAAATTATGAATAATCTATGCCCATTCTCATCTCTGCATTTCTTTGCTTGATCAGTTCTCTGTGTTTTTCCAAAAAGATGAACTTATATTTGAACAATCCAGTTGCATATTCAACAAGATGAACAAGATGCTCAATTCAACAATTCAATTCTGTTATAATCAAAAGAGCAAAGCATAAAAAACTTATTCCCCCAATTTCATCAATAATCATACACAACATACAAAACTAAATGAGATTAGATATTTCATTTCACCAAAAAAAGAATCTTGTTTTAAGAAAAAAAGAGCAACGTTCATCACGTCATGCCTTAATGGAACCATAATTAGTAGATTTCCTCTCATCTACAAATCTAGGATGTCAAAAATAACTCTCCATGGCCAATACATGAATAAATTGCAGTATGAAAAATAGGGAACACAGCTATAAAATCTGTCTACCTCAGAGCTCGCTCCTCTGCTCATGCCAAAGATACTTCCCAAGATCCGCTTGAATCCTTAATAATTCACAATAATGGCATTAATGTTGGTTTTCCTGCAATCCTTTGTGAATGTGCAGAGTTGGGAATCGGCGGCAAATGGCTTATCGTCAATAACGTGGAAGAGATTAGTGTACGGAAATGGAATCACCTCCTCTGCTCCTCACGCCTCGCAAATACCTTGATCTTGGAGGAGAACTGCATATGGAGAAGCAGATGTGGCATCGTGGCATCGTTCCATGGAATCATGGAAGATATTTGGTCAGGCAGGATAACATCATCGTTGTAGCCATTTGCAACATTTTTCAAAAACAAGTGCCAACTCAAATAAATAATGACCCGACCAATTAAGCAACTTGATTTTACTAACTAGCCCCACATAAATTTCCGCACGCATCTACTGGGTTTAAGGTGAATGCTATCAGAGATCAACACAACTTTAAACTCAATAAATACCTTCAGAATCTTTAAAAAACTATAAAAAAATCATTTCTTACATTAAATTATCTCATAAATTAAGTAGATATTAAATGAACATTTTTCTCAAATTCTTTTCCTCCTGCAAACAACCAAATAGGCCTTTGTTTAAACCAACACAGATAATAATTGATCCTTCTGTAGGAATCTTAAATAAACAAAAGCCTTTCTACATCAATTCACTTGTAAATAATTCCCAAATTGGCGATGCACTGGTTCAGCGGAATGCAAAATTGTCAGATCAAGACCACAGAGAAGAACAATGGTTTGCTCGAGCTCTTTACGGCGGTTATGATCCCAGCTTCAAACACAGACTAATTCGGATCCCTTTGGCACAAAGGTTGCGGTCGTAAACATGGTGACTTTGTACCGTATTTTGTGAACCCACGACCTCACATAAGGAACTCCATCATCATCATCCACTTTTATGTTCTTAGTGGTGGTCATAACTTTGTCTTTGTCAAACATATATTTTATGATGGGGACATTTTTTTTTTCAAACTCACTAGAGTAAAAACGTTTGAGATAGAAGCATTACATCAATCATTTCTTAGAGAGAGAAAATTAACAGATTTGTTTACTCTTAGTCACACAAATTGCAAACTTTCCTTAGCATTGTTCGGTACATACGGCCTCTGCGATCCAAGACGTGCTACTCCCAATCAGATCGCACCTCAAATGGGTTCTCCGGGAGTCATCTATTTCCTTCACCATCATCCTCCAAATTATCCTACCCTTTCCATACTTTATGAACTGTTCTTCCATTTTGATTGTCACAGCCTTAATATCAGATTGTAAGAAAACCTGGAATGATCATCACCTATAGATTAGCTACATCACAAACGTACTAGCTGGAACTCCTATCCCTAATCAAGTTGTTCAAGGAGTTGCATGACAGAGGAACATTAATGCAAAAAATATAGACCTTTGCATCTGGTGAGAGCAGATCAATGATTGCCTCCACCAGTGCTCTTTGGACCATTCTCCGTCCGTGATCTTCGCTATTAAAATCAGGGTTCGAGCACTGCATAAACACTCTCGGTAATATATTCTGGTCATACGAGAAGGGTTTAATTTCATTTATAAGATACAAAAATCAGTAACTCAAAAAAATAGGGTTGTGGCGGTACGACAAGTTGACACATTAGTGCAGATTTTATGAACATAGATACACTATGCCCGGTTAGCTGATACATAAAGTAGTGTTATGGAGTAACCAAATAATCTTCTAACTATTCAGAGTTCGGCTTTAAGAAACTGCACTTTTCATTCATTTTTTTGTAGATGCAAAATCAGAATAATACAAATCATCTCAAAAAACGTTCATCTATTTTCTCAAAAAACGTCCATCTATTTTCATTCATCTAACTATTTAGAGTTCTGGCCGGTTTGCAAGTTGTGAAGCATGGCCATTATTGATGCTAACTGCTTGGCTTGGGCCTCCAATGGCATATATGGTGTTGCTCAATTGTAATAGTATGTATACATATTATATATGTTACCTGAAAAACATATAGTTGCTAATAATGGAAAGTGTTGTATAACAACGATGTAATGTGTTTTTTAAGTTGCTAATCTTGGCCACTTATTTTAAAGAAGCATAGCAAATTTATGAAAAACATGAATTTTGCATAATTTCTGCAAAGTTAGAGACGAGGTGACCCTAAAGGAAAAGTATGACAATGTTGATCAACAATTAACTCAAGCAAGCCTGCTTTTAAGTTAATAGGTATTACATGTTTTTTGCAAACAATCTCAACCAATTCATTTTGAATAACAAGTGCATTATAATTCAAATTTTGTAAAAATAAATCTTATAAAAAGCCAATGTTTACAAAGTACATTGGATATAAAACACAAGCATGTCCAGAAGAAGAGTAAATATCAAAAGACCCTTGAATCAGTGGAAAAAGACTAATAACTGGACTCGAAATTCCTACATGTGTTATTTTATATGGTTCATTAATCTAGTTTAGGACTCATTAAACTAGTTTAAAAGATTTTTGTCCTTGATGCTTATCTCTTTTAGTGAATCAAGCTGTGGCTTTTCATTTTTTGTCCTAGTGGTTTTTGGAGGGCATGTGTTTGTTTAAATTACTAAGATAATTTTTTTATTCTCTTTGAACTTATATACTATATGGTATAGCTTATTATGCACCTAAAAACAAACTATCAAGGTGCTCAAAACCGAATGAAGACTCAAGTTTATACTCATCATACAAATCACATCTTCGCTAAGAAGAACGTAGGCTCCGTATGGCATGGCGTTTTTGCTCCGGTGAGTTTGGACAAGAACTTCACCGCCATAGAATGTGTGTTTGGCATGACAATGGTTATGACACAAGGAAAAAAACTAGTTTTGAACATAAAAGTGGATGAAATTCCTTAGGTGAGGTCGGACATTATCGAATGGCGGTTCATAACCACCGTGTTCACGAGCTCCACTATCGGTGCTAAACAGAGCCATAGTATTTGTGTACCTTCAACCCACTAGCATCAATCCATCGTTTGTCGGTCCTCAATAAATTAGGCCTGGTACTATGTTTCCTCTCTTGTATCATCTTGAGCTCTTACAAACTACTTCCATCTAACTCCTTCATCCACCCGATCTTTCATGTTTCCTTGATTAAACAATTCTAATGTCACTTTCCGTTACCTCCTTAGTAGTCCTTCACTCATGAGCTTGCGCCGAACCCATTAGCTGGTTGAAAGATTATGTATTCAAGTCACGGGTTTCCTATGTCGTAGAAACTATGTAATTTGTATTTTGCGAATACTACTTAAAACCTTTTCTGCTACTTTTGGTTGAGCAAAATTTCACGAAGTGTTCCCTTTTGATTAACAATAGTGTTTCCATTTGAAGCTTTGCTATTATCATGTTGTTAACAAGTTACAAATGGGGCTACAAGTTATATTCCACGTTGTTAACAATGGCAGAGAAAAAGGGAAGTGGTGATGCATGGTACTATTCAAACTGAAAATGAAAACTAACAATGAAAGTAGCTATCTACGCCTTGATCTAAGCAGTACGCAAGAGTTAGGTGAGAAGGGGCGGTTTACTACCTAAAGGAGAGGAAGTTGCAGGGCGAGGAAATCCCGACCTCCTTCCGACGGAAATCAGAGCTTCTGTCCCTGGTGGAGAGGAGGACCAGGATAGGGAAGTAAATGTAAGTGTATAAGGTTTACCTTGGAGGAGGAAATAGAGTAGGAAGTGGAGATCTACCTGATCCTAGGGCATCTTGTCATTGTTGCAGAAGGCATCAGAGGTTCGTTGATGGAGGAAAAGGGATTCTGGGGCGGAGGAGCAAGTAAGGAGGAGCAGGTGAGGGAATGACAGAAAAGGGAATCCAGCTCTGATGAGGATTCTGGAGCAGAGGAGAAGGCGAGGAGGAGCAAGTGCGGGATTCACCTTGTAGATCTATCGTCGGAGGTCCCCGAGGAAGGCGGCCACCGCCAATCCTCCCCTCTCCGCTGCCGCCTTGGAAAAGGAAGCCACCAACGCCCATCCTCCCTGCGACGGGAGAAGCTGCGTCGGGAGATGTTGTAGCTGGCGGAGTTACATCGGGCGGTGCTGCGTCGGGCGGTACTGCAGTGGATGTGGTGGCCAACAGACATTGCAGAGGCAGTGAGCGGAAATACTGCGGGAGAGAAAGCGACAGATTGGGAATAGTTTATTAGGTTTTTTTATAAAAAACATTTTTTTAATGTTTTCAGTCGGATTCAGTCGATCAAAGTGAGGCCCGACCGGGCTCTGGGTTCCTCTCTAGTATGACAGGGGAAAAAGGGGGCCGCCCGGTTCCTCTCTGGAATGAGGGGTAAAAAGGGAGGAGGGGGAGAGAAGAGAAAGAAAAAGAGAGGGAGGAGAAGGAAAGGGGGGAGAGAGGGATCACACTACAACATGTAACGCATACGGCCTAGGTTTTTAGTAGTTTCTGCGGCTTTTTATAAACATCGCATATTATTTTGCGTCGTCTAATAAAACACCGCAAAATCGTCGTCGCAGATATCATCATCGTTGTAGCCATTTGCGGCATTTTTCAAAAACAAGTGGCGACTCAAACAACCCGGCCAATTAAGCAACTTGATTTAAGGTGAATGCTATCAAAGATCAACACAACTTTAAACTCAATAAATACCTTCAGAATCTTTAAAAAATTATAAAAAAAATCTTTTCTTACATTAAATTTTCTAATAAATTAAGTAGATATAAAATGAACATTTTTCTCAAATTCTTTTACTCCTGCAAACAATCAAATAGGCCTTTGTTTAAATCAACACAAATATTAATTGATCCTTCTATAGGAAGCTTAAATGAACAAAAGCCTTTCTACATAAATTCACTTGTAAATAATGCCCAAATTGGCGATGCACTGGTTTGACGGAATGCAAAATTGTTGGATCGAGACCACAGAAGAGAACTTTGGTCTTGCTCGAGCACTTTACGACAGTTTCGATCCCAACTTCAAACACAAACTAATTAGGATCCCTTTGGCACAAAGGTTGCGGTCGTAAATGTGGTGACTATGTACCGTAGTTCGTGAACCCACGACCCCACATAAGGAACTCCATCATCATCATCATCCACTTTTATGTTCTTAGTGGTGGTCATAACTTTGTCTGTGTCAAACATATATTTTATGACGGGGACATTTTTGTTCAAACTCACAAGAGTAAAAATGTTTGAGATAGAAGTATTACATCAATCATTTCTTAGAGAGTGAATATCGGCAGATTTGTTTACTCTTAGGCTCCATTTGGGGTGACTTATTTTCACTAGTCAAGCGGTTACGATAACATGAACTAGACCTTAATTAGGGTCTGATTCATGCGGTCGTAACCGCTTGACCGGTGAAAATAATTTCTCCCAAACGGAGCCTTAGTCACACAAATTGCAAACTTTCCTCAGCATTGTTCGATACATGCGGCCTCTGCGATCAAAGACGTGCTGCTCCCAATCAGATCACACCTCAAATGGGTTCTCCGGGAGCCATATATTGCCTTCACCATCCTCCAAAATTATCCTACCCTTTCCATACTTTATGAACTGTTCTTTCATTCTGATTGTCGTAGACTCAATATCAGACTAAGAAAACCTGGAATGATCAACACCTATAGATTAGATCACATCACAAACACACATAGCTGGAATTCCTATCCCTAATAAAACTGTTCAAGGAGTTACATGATAGAGGAACATTAATGCAAAAAAGAAAGACCTTTGTATCTGGTGAGAGCAGATCAATGATTGCCTCCACCAATGCTCTTTGGACCATTCTCCGTCCGTGATCTTCGCTATTAAAATCAGGGTTCAGGCACTGCATAAACACGCTCTATAATATATTCTGGTCATATGAGAAGGGTTTAAAGTCATTTATAAGGTAAAAAAAACAGTAACTCAGAAAAAAGGGTTGTTGCAGTATGACAAGTTGACACCTTAGTGCAGATCTTATGAACATAGATATACTATGCCTGGTTAGCTGATACATAAAGTAGTTTAATGCAGCAACCAAATAACCTTCTAACTATTCAGAGTTCGACTTTAAGAATCTGCACCTTTCATTCATTTTTTTGTAGATGCTAAAGAAAAATTTGAATTTGGGACTTGAAATATTACATTGTAAACCTTGCAAAATTGGAATTTGGGACTTGAAATCAAGCATACCGCTAAAGTATGATCTTATCAAGCTTGAGCAACCTCAACAAGCCTAGTGAGATTAAAAGAAGGAAAATTTCAATATTTGAGAAGGAAAATTTTGAATATCGAAATGAAACCAAAAGCCAAAAATATTGTCTACCTGTTACTAGCTCTTTTTTTGTTATCATCCTTGACCTTTTGCTTGAAATGCCCATCAGATCAGACTCAAAACTACTTCATCCCCAATACCCGCGCGACTCGCGCCCAGTACAAGAAACCCCTAGCCAGACTCTTCCAAGACATTTGATCATCAGTCGTTGAATTCACATGGCAACGCTCTACTAGACTGGTCAACAAGTAATTGAGCAGCTCCTTCTCCGCATGGGAAAATGGCTCCCCTACAGATGGGACAGGAACGGTGGACGCCAATATCTGATCCAAACCAGGCAACTTATGATCGACCATGAATGGCAGACGCAAACCAATCTCACTAACAAAAGACGTATTGGCCACAACAGGTTTTACCACCATCATAATGACTTAATGGAACCACAATTAGTAGATTTCCTCTCATCTACAAATCTAGGATGTCAAAAATAACTCTCCATGGCCAGTACATGAATAAATTGGAGTATGAAAAATAGGGAACAAAACTATAAACTCTGTCTACCTCAGAGCTCGCTCCTCTGCTCGTACCAAAGATACTTCCCAAGATCCGCTTGAATCCTTGATGATTCACAATAATGGCGTTAATGTCGGCTTTCCTGCAATCCTTTGTGAACCTAGGTGCAGAGTTGGGAATCGGTGGCAAATGGCTCATCGTCAATAACGTGGAAGAGATTAGTGTACGTAAATGGAATCACCTCCTCTGCTCCTCACGCCTCGCAAACACCTTGATCTTGGAGGAGAACTGTGTATGAAGAATCAGATATGGCCTCGTGGCATCGTTCCATGGATTCGTGGAAGATATTTGGTCGGGCGGGAGCGACGGGTTGTGAGAGGTCAGGGGAGGAGAGGGTTACAAAGTTTTAGGGTTCCAACGATGCCCTGCGCGCGAATTTCGGCGGGGACGCTTTCCAGGTCCATGACAGCGCATGAATCCTCGACGATGCGGGACTGGGAGGCATGATAATGCCTTCGCGAAGCATCTGGGTGATGCATCCCTGCGAGGTCCACCTTCACAGAGAACATCATCATCTTCTTTGGAGGCTCGGTGAGGGTGGTGCCGTTGTCGCACACCGTTACGACGCTGCTTTCGTCCATGTCTTGTCGATCAAAAAATTTGGGCTGGTATTGGAGGAGAAGGGATTGGGAGGAGAATGGGAGATGTGGAAGTGTGATGCTTACAAACGCACGCATAATTTCCCACTGGAACTTTATCAATTAGAAACACAATTTTCGAGATTTAAAAAGATGTGAATCAACCAGGAAACATCATGGTTTTATTATTTTATACAATAAAAGAAGCATAATTAAATGCTTGCAATTTAATTAAAAGAGAATTGGATTAGTTGGCTCCCACGACAAATGCCTAAGGAAAAAGAAAAGGGATTCCTAACTGGCCGTGAACAAGAGGAAGTATACACCTAGAGTTACAAAATTCTCATATACACAGGAAAACAACGAGCGTATAAAGAAAATCAATAGCATAGTCATAACTAATAAAATTAAGAATATGGCAATCAATTCATCTCCACTTTTGGAATCGAGAATGCTTGTTTTGCACAAAAATATTTTAAAATAGTGACACTGAAAATTGCCTGCTCAATATAGAATTACATAATTTTGCTATTGATCAAACATCATTCCGGGAATTCTCCTACTCTATCTATATTTTCAGGAAATATAGAATTGTACAGCAAAAAGCACCCAAACCTGAAGCAGGCAGAATTGCTAAAGCTGTAGCAGGTAGAACTGCAGCCACGTCCTACAAGAAAGGAGCCAAAGATCAATATAGTGGATGGCAAAAGGTAACCAAACTTGTTAAGGAAAACACATGAATGGAATAAGCAATCCTTTCTTCAAACCTGAATCAACCAGAAACCTGCATGGCAGAAAATTCTCTACTGTACTTCACAAAGAGTGTTGCAAGCTCTTTTTCTTATTATGATCCTTGATCTTTTGCTTGAGCTGCCCATCGGATCGGGCCCGAACTGGTTCATCCCGAATACCCGCGCGACTCACGCCCAGTACAAGAAACTCTTGGCCAGTCTTTTCCAAGACGTTTGATCACTGGTCCCCGATTTCACATGGCAACGCTCTGCTAGACTGGTCAGTAAGTAATTCATCAGCTCCTTCTCCGCTTGGGAAAACGGCTCCCTGTAGATGGGGCGGGGATGGCGGCCGCCAATATTTGATTCAAACTAGGCAACTGTTGATCGACCCTGAATGGTGGATGCAAACCAATCTCGATGACAGTGGATGTGGTGGCCACAGCAGGTTCCTCCGCCCTCGTGATGACTGCAGAAGAGGCCGATTGATTTGAATTCGGTGTGGTCAGAGATGTGGCTGGAACTGATGGTTTGGCCGGCGACGACGGCGGAATGTTGAGGGAGCTAGGATCGTCGTTCTTCATCATCAACCTAAATCCTACTAGAAGTTAAGCTTTATCATCAACCTTATCACATCATGGAGTATTAAAATGTAAAAAGATGGTGAGAAGAACTAATTAAACACAAGAAAAACACATCTAAAAG
Source organism: Platanthera zijinensis (assembly GCA_039513925.1). Taxonomy (NCBI): domain Eukaryota; kingdom Viridiplantae; phylum Streptophyta; class Magnoliopsida; order Asparagales; family Orchidaceae; genus Platanthera; species Platanthera zijinensis. The sequence continues at coordinate 74,325,679 of CM077081.1, forward strand.
TGACAAACACATGATGCTTACCCATTCAAACAAACATCATCACACATTTTACTTGAACCACATACATTGATAATTGACCCTCTAACTAGATTATTGTTAAAGGGAGAAGACATTGATAGCAACAAACTGGGGAAAAAAATTCAGCAAATTCTCACCGTAGAATATATTTCTTATCTAAGTGATCTTATAAACTTGCTCACCAATATTCCCAAGTCCTAACATATAATTTTATGTTCAACCAAATGAACATATATTGGCCATTTTGATCCAAGCAAGATAGCTAAAGCAATAACAAAATCATTTTAAACAATACAAAAATACCTAAACAACAAAGCAACCCAACATGAGCAAAACAGGGATCCTCAACCTCTCTTTTTGGGACCCCAAATGAAATTCATTTCATGGCGAACTCTATTTTCATGAGCACATAATTTCATCTAGTAAACACTTTCTTCTAAATCCTAAACCCTAATAAAATATTTCATATAGTAATTAAGCCACAAGCCAATGAATGTTATGTAGTAACAAAATATACAACAAACATAACATGGATCCTTGAATTTTTATCACTTAACCTCTCATTCCCTCCAACTTTTTGATTGCAACTGCTCTCCCAAACCAAAATTGATATTGTAAAAACAATAATTTATGTAGTATCCCCACATCCTTCAAAATTGGGGTAAAATCTTCTCTTTTACTTTCTCAAGATCGGCATCTACAAATGTGTATACACGTTTTCAATGCATTGGTCAACTACAACATAACTTGGTTCAAAAACTTGCACATAATTTATCCCCATATTAGAGAAAATACCTTTCATCATGCAGGAATCCACTAAAAAAGATCAACATTATCATCCGTGTTCTCTGTAGTTACAACAATGCAGGAATCCACTGAAAAAGATTAAAAATTACATGTTTTTGAATTTTAAAACAAAAATGAATATGACTGCTTCTATCTTCCTGGATGCTAACATTTCATTAAGTCAATTCTAATTACTGATCTTAAGTGTAAGTTTTGTTTAATTGTAGAAATCCTGAAGCAAAGTCTTGTTTTGCCGTGGATCCACTCACTATTTGTAAAATAATGCAACCATGTTAAAATACTTATCATAGTCAAAGCGATGTAAAGTTGTAGATCTTAAAAAAATACTACTCTGCAGCATAACCAATAAGACTGAGACATTAACTAATCTATTAAGGTTCAATCTCAACATTTTTGTGGCACCCTCCAGAATAGAATCCTAGAATTTTTCAAAATTTGTGACAGAGCATGGTAGTCAAACACAACAATTTGCATGCATGGGAAAACCCGAATTATATAACAAAATCATTCAATGAAATAAACGAAAGAACAGGAAAATAAACAACACTTTAGCCTGATTGAAGAAAAAAAAATAGAGTGTATTGAAACCCTAACCACCAAATTCATAAGTGAATCATTCCTATTAAATGATGTCATAGGCTTTGAAATTTGATCTTGATTCATTCAAATTTATGGGCAGCAATAATACTTAAATATTTGGTTATGAACAATTTATTGGCAATAATAATACTGAATTTTTTTTGTGCAATGCACTTATGCACTATTGACTATATTGTTCCTGCAACACAATCAAAAGGAAAAAAATAGTTGAGGAAGACCTTCCTGGCTCCTCCTTCTGGTAGAAGTTATGCAGGTCTGCTTTGCCTAAATGGCTGAATGAAATATTGATGATGCAAAGATGCTATGAACTTAGCCACGGGAACGCGCCAGGCGTTCTTCCCCGATTTTTCACAGCCGATCCATCGCGGTAGAAGCGATCAAGCTGGAGCGTCAAAATATGGGAGTGGTACTGCAATGAGAGGAGAATAGAAACAAAGAGGGAGGCGTCTTAACTCGTAATTAGAAGATGAAAACAGGGATGAAAGAGGTCATCACCATCTCTATTGGACCATTGCCATTGAAAATGGAGTTGGAAGCAGCAATTGCCTTCTCCATTGCCATTGAAAATGGAGCTGGAAGATGGAAATGAGGCTGCCACAAGCTAATGAGAAAGGGGATTGACGGAAACGAAAAGGCCATTGTTCACGATGAAACTTAATGTTTGGGGTCAAGGTTGTATTTCGCGATTTACACGCTCGGGCACTTCCCCGAGCGTATCTCTGCATGGGTCCGCCTGTGGAGATGGCGAGAGGTGGTGGCGACGTGAGCCTTCCGCCATGAAGAACGATCGCTGGAGGTGGGGGCTTCCATTTGGGAGAGAGTACATTGGGGAACTAGGGCGGTGCAAGTTAGTGTAGGGGAAGAGGAGAACTGCCCGGTACAGTCCAGATCGCGCGAGAGAAAGACGAGCCGCGATTTCCTTTTCGTGGGAGGGTATTTCCGAAACAAAGATTTTTCAGTTCGATTCAGTCGGACCATAGTGAGGCCCGACCGGGTTCCTCTCTGGTATGAGGGGGAAAAAGGGGGGAGGAAGAGGGAAGAGAAAGAAAAAGAGGGGGAGGAGAAGGAAAGGGGGAGAGAGGGATCACACTACAACATTTAACACATGGTTTTTAGTAGTTTTTGCAGCTTTTTATAAATATCTCATATTATTTTGTGTCGTTTAATAAAACGCCAAAAAATCGTCGCAGATATCATCGTCGTTGTAGCCATTTGCGGCATTTTTAAAAAACTAGTGGCGACTCAAACAACCCGGCCAATTAAGTAACTTGATTTAAGGTGAATGCTATCAAAGATCAACACAACTTTAAACTCAATAAATACCTTTAGAATCTTTAAAAAACTATAAAAAAATCATTTCTTACATTAAATTTTCTCATAAATTAAGTAGATATAAAATGAATATTTTTCTCAAATTCGTTTCCTCTTGCAAACAACTGAAAGTGGAAAGTTGTCAACCTAAATCACCTAGAGGGGGGTGAATAGGTGAATCGTGCGTCTATTTGCGGAATAAAAATTTTAGCGATCTTGCACAAGCAATCAAGCAATCACAGAAAGACAAGAATATTTATAGTGGTTCCCCAAACTTGGGTACGTGCGCTTTACCTCACCGATCTAGCAAATCACTAGACTTGGCTACTCCACTATCTCGGATTGAAAACAATCCTACACCTCGAAACCAAGTTCCTACAAACTCGATCCAAATGGATCTACACTCGGAAGATGAAAACTTCCTACCACTTGGAGAACAACGCTCCTACACTCGGAGAATAATCTCCTACAAGATTTACAAATAGAGTTTGAAAATACAAACAGAAATATTCTCAGATCTGAAAGAATTTGTCTCTAGGTCTTCTTCTTGAACGTTGCGGCTCTTTCAGAATTTGTAGAAGAAGATCCTTTGAAAATCTGACCTGAGAAAGCTTGAATCTACTCGATCAAGGAGAGGAAAACGATTCCTTAATCAGCAGATCTTTTAGATCGAATACAGAGAGAACAATCTTGACGAGAGCGGCGGCTTCAGAATGTCGTGCTTGAGAATAGTCGGCGGAACCAGTAACTTTGGGAAGTACGGAATCCGCTCTTAAAAATTCTTCTTAATCCTTTTCTGCTTAGCATTATGTCTTAGTGAAAAGACTTTATATAGGATTACCCTTAATGGCTAGAAAAGATATTAATGACGACACGTGGACCAATCACGTCGAGTTATTTGAAATTTCGGCCGTTCTGGACTTAGGAAAAATTTTCCTGGAAAGTCGACTTAGTTCTCGAGAAGTGGCTATAGTTCTCGAGAACTAGGAACTGAGTTCTCGAGAACTATCATGACTTCTCGAGAACTAAATTCTTTAGTAGAGGTTTGGACTCCTCGATAACACAAGGTTTAATTCTCGAAAACTAATTGACTTCTCGAGAATTAACACTTAGAAACTTTTCTGAACTTCTCGAGAACAAGCACTTAGAAACTTTTTTGAACTTCTCGAGATCATAAGGAAGACTTCTCGAGAACTGAGGGAGGACTTCTTAAGAACTAAAGGAGGACTTCTCGAGAACTTAACTTAGAAAAAAGTTCTGAGGCAAATCTTGACTATTCAAGAAATTGAGCTGGCAGTTCTCAAGAACTGAAGCCAAGCTTCTCGAGAACAAGTAAGACTTCTCGAGAACTATACCTTAGGTTTCTCGAGAACTGACCAAGACTTCCCGAGAACAAAGAGGACTTCTCGAGAACTACAACTTATAAAAAGAATTTCTTGAATCTGTCCAGACTTCTCGAGACCTCGAACCCGGGCTTCTCGTGAACTTTGTAGTTAAGCTTCTCGAGAACTATGAGAGCTTCTCGAGAACTAAACTACACTTCTCAAGAACTCTGAAGTTACTTCTCGAGAACTGGACTTAGATAATTTTTCAAGAATTTTTAGAGAATGTTTTCTTCTGGTCCTGTCTTCATCCCATGCTCCCAATGTTTGAACATGAAGTGTATCCCAATTGAGAGGCTACATATGAGTCAACACTTTGGATCACACAGTGAGGGATTACACTGTATGGTCCTGTGTTCCTGACCCACTGTAGACTGACATTGGTATACACATAGCACTGAGAATCTGTAAACATTCAACTAGAACAAGATATCAAATACAACTTAATTCATCTTAGTTAAAGGGTGACTTCATGCAAATCTGGGTTATTGTGGATGCAATACCCAAAAATCTCCCCTTATTTGTAGAAGTCAGAACCCTCCACACTAAGGTGAATTATCATAATAAAGAAAGAACTGGAAGAAAGGAAATTGAATATAAATGCAAAGATAGATTAATTAAAGGCACAATTATGCAAAACTAGGAATTGTATATATAAGTAATGTTTTAGAATCAATCAACATCCATTTCCTCAAAAATTCTCAAAAACAAAACATCATGAATCATTCTTTGCTTTGCTGTTTCCTGTCTTGCTTTTCCTACTGCCTCCTCTGATAACTGAAAGGCTTAGGATAGTACCTTGGGGGCTTTGGAGGAACTTTAGGATTGTTCTTTCCATATTCTCTGTCATATATCTTCCTTTTGGTCATGGACTTTTCATATAATTCCCACTCAACTGAGCTGTAGTGAAGATTTCTATTCTCATTAAAGTTCATGACTAGTTTAAGAGTTTCAAGAATTAGAGCTTTGGAAGTAGGGCTCCAAACTTCAGCAAATTCCATTGCTTTTCTTCTTTCTGCCTATGGCTGGGGAACAGATCTGGTAGCATAAGGACCTTCCCCATACATCCTTTTCTTAGGGATGTGAACCTATGGTAGATCTTGAGGAATAATGTCATCCCAAACTTGGGAATAGGAAGCTGGAGGAGGTTCCTGATCTTCTGGTCTAGGAGAGAATGTAGGCATTTGAGGTTGAGGCACTTGGCTGGACTCACCTTGAGCAAGGGGATTTAAGTGATGAGGAATAATGTTGGGGTCAGTCTGAAAATCTGGAAAGATCTGATTGTGCATCCAGACAGCTGTATCATATGTATGGAATTTTACTGATTGAATCTGTTCTAAAACATCCTTACTGATTTATGTTAATTTCTCATTCCAGATAGTTTTGGCATCTGCAGTAAGCTTTTCTACCTGTTCTTTCACTATGGTCTCCCCCTTTTTGATTTCTACAGATAGCTGGTCTATGGTGTCTTCTTTGAAAGTACCAACTTCATTGCATACTTTCATGACTTTCTCTTCAGCTCTCTTGTCCAACTAAATTTGATTGTTTGCCAGGGTGACAGATTGTTCCATGACTTGACCAATGCTGGTGATGGTGTGATCTAAGGCTTTGCCTCTAATTCTGAACAATTCTTTGAGAGAATCTATGTTGGCTTGAATCTCTGCAAAGCCTCTGCTCATTTCTTTCTCAAGGGCAGTTACCTGATCTTTAACAGTTTGAAGAGATTCATCAAAATATTTCCTCTGGTTAGCTAACATTTCTTCAATCTTTGACAAAATATCTGAATTTGTAATTATAGTAGCAGCAGCAGGAGTAGAGGTGGTAGAATCAATCTGAGGTGGAGGATGAGCTTTCTATGGGGGGATTTCTTCTAGTATTACAGAGCTCTGGGATCTTACAGTATGAGATACTATATCTCCCTCCTCATCAACAAATCTAGGAAGGGAGAAATCAAGATTCCTGAGAGGGGATTCCACCTCTTCAGGGGCTTGCATATCCTCTTCAGATAGAAGGATGGTCTCTAGTGGAGTTGATGCTTTTCTTGGAGAGGGAGGAGTATCTTGGAGTGAGGGTAGGGGAGATGGTTTTCTGGAATGTTTTTCAGGGAGATCTTTAGAAAGGGGAGGAAGAGGTTCTTCTGAGGTGAGCTCTTCTATCATCCTGTCTATAACTTCATTTGTGTCTTTGAGAATATCTTGGGCTAGAACATCTAATAGGTTTGGCACTGGAGAGACTGCCACAGGGCTCCTGTCTAGAGATCTCACTGGGCTTCTTCGAGGATATCTGGCTGGAGGAGGAGGAATTCTGATAACTGAGGCAGAGTGTGCAGGTTCCCCCTCAGTTGCTGCACCAGATGGTTCATCAACATGATGTAGAGGAGGAGATGGGGTCCTGACCTCTGAGACAGAAGCTCCAACTTCTTTAGCTATCTGCCTTGGGTTTTTCAGCTTTAATTTCCATCTCTGGATGGAAGCTAAGGAAAGTTTCTTAAGGTGGTGAATCTGGGTACCTTTGGAGGTTTTGAAGGTGACAGGATCAATCTATCGCAAAATTAATGAGATTATCCTTGCGAATTTGGGGGCCTTGATACTGTCTCTGATCATTTCAAATACCATCATGCCAAACTGAAATTTCTTTCTGCAGATTATAGCTGTCATTACATCAAAGAAGTCATTGGTTATGAAACTGATCGACCCTGTTCGGCACCACACAATTTTGCCAATGATGTCTATTATAAGCTTGCCTACATCATTGAATAAGTTTCTCCTTAATGACATTACATCCACAGAAACTCCACAGTAGGAGTAAGTTCTATCTGAATCTTCATTGGTCAGGTCATCTTCTTCATCTACAACGGGCATCTTCAGAAGCTTTGAAACTTTGGTTTTGTCCAACTTTATTTTGATCCCTCTAACTGTAGTTTTTAAAATCTTACCATTCCTCCTTACCTTTGCATTTCTGAAGAACTCCTCGACATTAGGAAATAGAATTTTGCAGGGTTCTGTCAAAACAAACATTAGGTCGGCGGTATCGAGAAGAAGGATGAGGTTCTTGAAATCGTCTGAAATGTCTGCAATGCCTGCGAATACCAGTTCGCTGCCGACTCCAATCTTTGAAACCTGCGCCATGGAAGCTGACGGTGGGGATGGACAGAGCACGAGACAGCGACGGAGACGGAGGTTTCTTACGGCGGAAGACGAAGAGTTTTGAGAGAAATGATTTTGAAATGGCAGTTGATTTAAGATTTCTAAAATATTATATATATATATAGAACCCTAGTAATGTCAATTATGTGTCTAATTAACCTTGGATTAGGACATAAATCAAGAGGTTTGCGAAATAGAAGAGTTAGAAGAAATCGACAAAATGACGGGCCATTTCTCGAGAGGCAGGCTTTAGTTCTCGAGAAGTGGCAGATAGTTCTCGAGAAGTAAGTATGGTTCTCGAGAACTGGCAGATAGTTTTCGGGAAGTAAGTATGGTTCTCGAGAACTATCCTTCTACTTGAGAAATTCTGACCTTTTTGGAGTTTCCCCGATTCTTGAGCCTTTGAACTGATCACTTTGGCCTAATCTTCCTTGTTCGAGCAGCCCAAGTTCGGTTTTGAAGAAATTGAACTTGGTCTCATCTAGCGGCTTTGTGAAAATATCTGCAACCTACCGATCTGTTGGCACGTACTGCAGATCCACATCCCCTTGCTCCACATGCTCCCGGATGAAGTGGTATCTTAGCTCGATGTGCTTTGTCTGGCTGTGTGAGACTGGGTTGTTTGTGATTGCGATTGCACTGGAGGAGTCACAGAACAATGGAATGTCCTTGACCTTCATATTGCAATCCTCTAGCTGGTTCTTTAGCCAAAGCAACTGTGCACAACAACTACCGTCAGAAATGTATTCTTACTCGGCCGTTGAGATTGTGACACAGTTTTGCTTTTTGCTGCTCCATGAGATATGCCTTCTTCCAAGGAACTGACACATCCTGGAAGTGCTTTTCCTGTCATCTTTGCTACCTACAAAGTCTGCATCTGAGAAACAAATTAGTTCGCTGTCATTACTTCTTGGGTACCATAAGCCAAGATTCAGTGTACCTTTAAGGTATCTCAAGATCCGCTTTGCAGCAGCATAATGAGATTTCTTACAATTCACTTGGAATCTAGCACAAACACATGTGGAGAACATTATGTCTGGTCTACTGGCAGTAAGGTAGAGCAAGGATCCAACTATGCTTCTGTATTTAGTTTCATCAAAAGGCTTCCCTTTCTCATCCTTTTCCAGAGACATAGTTGAGGCCATTGGAGTCCTCATAGAGGTTTCACTCTCCATTCCAAATTTCTTAATCAACTCCTTGGTGAACTTCGTCTGTGAGATGAAAATTCCATCTTCAGATTGTTTCACCTGAAGTCCTAAGAAATATTTCAGCTCTCCCATACTACTCATTTCAAACTTTCCATGCATAAGTTTAGAGAACTTTTTGCAGAGGTTGTCGTCTGTAGAGCCAAAAATAATGTCGTCGACATAGATTTGCACTAGCTAAATCTTGCCTTTAATTTTCCTAAGAAATAATGTCTTATCTATCTTTCCCCTTATGAACTTGTTCTCGAGGAGAAAGCTAGATAGCGTTTCGTACCAAGCTCGAGGATCTTGTTTCAAACCATACAATGCTTTAGATAATAAATAAACATACTCGGGTAAGTTAGGATCAACAAAACCTGAGGGCTGTTCCACATACACCTCTTCCTTTATGTCCCCATTTAGGAAGGCGGACTTCACGTCCATTTGATAGACGGTGAATCCCTTCAGTGTAGCATAAGCCAGGAACAGTCTGATGGCCTCCAGCCTTGCCACTGGAGCGTATGTCTGATCGAAGTCGATCCCTTCTTCTTGACGATATCCTTTGGCGACTAGTCTGGCCTTGTTCTTTATGATAGTTCCATCCTCATCCAACTTGTTCCGGTAGACCCATTTCGTTCCGATTACATTTTTACCTTTGGGTCTTGGAACAAGCGTCCAATCTTTGCAGCGCTTCAACTGATTCAGTTCTTCTTCCATGGACAAGATCCACGATGTGTCTGAGTTTGCTTACTCAAACTTCTTTGGTTCAACCTGCGAGAGAAAACTTAAATAGAGATTCTCATTAGTTGTACCTCGACGAGTTCTGACACCATCCCTGAGATCTCCTATGATCTGGTCCATTGGGTGATCCTTCAGATGTCTGAGCTCTAGATTCCTCGCATCTTGGACTTATTCAGCCACTGGAGTGACTTCATCAACTTGGACAGTATTTTCATCTTGATCCTCTACCTCTCCAATAGGGGTTGGAGAGGTGATCTTGATGAACTTTTCATCTTTACCTTCGGTCGATTCATCCAAACTAATTTTTTTGAGCCTTGTACCTGCATCTTCAACAAGCACAGTAGACGATTTGCTTTGCAGCAAGCTCGTCTCATCAAATACAACATGTATGGATTCCTCTACCACCAGAGTTTTTCTATTGAAAATCCTGTATGCCTTACTATGGCTACTATATCCTACAAAAATATCTTCAAAACTTTTCTAACTAAACTTGGTAGTATGATACTTACCATTGTTAAGTACGAAGCATTTACAGCCAAAAATTCTAAAATATGATACAGTCGGTTTCCTGCCTTTTAGAAGTTCATAAGATGTCTTATCATGATTCTTGTTTATGAGGGCTCGATTTTGCACGTGACATGCAGTGTTGACGGCTTCAGCCCAGAAGTACTCCGGTAGTGAAGCGTCACTCAACATGATCCTATAGGCCTCTATGAGTGTTCTATTCCTTCTCTCAGCTACTCCATTTTGCTGTGGAGAGCGAGGAGAGGAAAACTCATGAAAGATACCTAGGCTTCCACAAAATTCTGTCATGGCCTCAGATTTGAACTCCGTTTCATTGTCACTTCTGATTTTGACTACGGAACAATTGTATTCATTCTGGACCTGCCTGCCAAAATTTGTAAAGATATCGAAGGTATCTGACTTGTGTTTCAGAAAGAACACCCACGCAAAGCGCGAGTAATCATCAACAATTACCAACGTATAATCCTTACCTCCTAAACTTATAATTTGCAGTGGACCGAACAAGTCCATATGAAGTAGGTGGAAACACCTATTAGAGTTTTTGCCTGCAATGCTTTTAAAGGTAGCCCTTGTTTGCTTGCCTTTTACGCATGCATGACAAGGTCTCTCTTTGACGTGCTTGACATTAGGGGCATCACGTACTAAGTTCTGGGAGAACAATTTATTAATAGTTTTAAAATTAATATGTGCTAGCCTCTTGTGCCATTGGTCACCAAGAGACGCACTATCTTTTGCCAAAAGACACACTTGTGTAGAAGAATTTATACAAATGAAATTTAAGCAAAATATATTCCTGCTTTGAGTGCCTGATAGAATTGTTTCCATATTATCAACAGACTTTATCAAGCACTTGTCAGCGTGAAATTCAACTATATATCCTTTGTCGCATTGTTGACTTATGCTTATGAGATTGTGTTCCAATCCCTCCACATAAGCTACATCTGAAAAGGATACGCTACCGTTAGTGATCATACTAGCCTTTGGTTATTCCTCGATCTGAACCTCCAAAGATGACCTTTGGTCCGTTGCAGACTGAGGTGAAATTCTGGAGTAGGCTTCTTGTCCCGGTGATGTGCTGAGAGCATCCACTGTCCAAGTACCAGATTGGCATTTTGGTGGCCTTTGGACATACCTGCATTCATGATCACTTTGCCTTAGGAACCCAAATGTGTTTGGGTCCTTGGTCTTGGGTTAGAATGCTCCCCCTACGAAGATTAGCATTCTGAGTGGTCAACCTCATATTGCCAATTTGAGGAGTAGCAACCTTCCTAGTATTGAACCAACAATCGATGGAAAAATGACCAATTTTTCCACAGCACCAACAGTCGAACCTGTTATATCTTTGCCTTGTGTACTCCTGCTTGATTTTCTGAAGTGATGGTCTAGCAGGGGCGGCACTCTTGGAGGAAGAAGCTTCATGGTGATGACAATCACATGATTTCTTCTCCTTTTGAGGCCTTTCCACAACGGGCTTTACTTTCAGTGCTTTCTTGAAGTTGTGGCCATGATTATAAGGACCATAGCCCTGAAGAATCACTTCTTCATAAGGTGCCTTAAAGACACTCTCACAAAAGTTCCGAGGGAGAGTACATCCTTGGTATCGAGACTTTGGCTCTACATAAGTATGCCTGGTCAAGTGACCATAGGATGAGTCCAGATCAAACTTATTTGTTGGAAAGATAACTTTCTTAAGGACAGTCTGATCTAGAGGGGCTTTCCCCTTTTCTTTGGCTTGAATAAACGGAATCTCCTACACTCGGATAATAATCTCCTACAAGATTTACAAATAGAGTTTGAAAATACAAACAGAAATATTCTCAGATCTGAAAGATTTTGTCTCTAGGTCTTCTTCTTGAACGTTGCGGCTCTTTCAGAATTTATAAGAGAAGATCCTTTGAAAATCTGACCTGAGAAAGCTTGAATCTACTCGATCAAGGAGAGGAAAACGATTCCTTAATCAGAAGATCTTCTAGATCGAATGCAGAGAGAACGATCTTGACGAGAGCGGCGGCTTCAGAATGTCGTGCTTGAGAATTGTCGGCCAAACCAGTAACTTTCGAAAGTACGGAATCCGCTCTTAAAAATTCTTCTTAATTCTTTTCTGCTTAGCGTTATGTCTTAGTGAAAAGATTTTATATAGGATTACCCTTAACGGCTAGAAAAGATATTAATGACGACACGTGGACCAATCACGTTGAGTTATTTGAAATTTTGGCCGTTCTGGACTTAGGAAAAAATTTCCTGGAAAGTCGACTTAGTTCTCGAGAAGTGGCTATAATTCTCGAGAACTAGGAACTGAGTTCTCGAGAACTATCATGACTTCTCAAGAACAAAATTCTTTAGAAGAGGTTTGGACTTCTCGAGAACACAAGGTTTAATTCTCGAGAACTAATTGACTTCTCGAGAATAAACACTTAGAAACTTTTCTGAACTTCTCGAGAACAAGCACTTAGAAACTTTTCTGAACTTCTCAAGATCATAAGGAAGACTTCTCGAGAACTGAGGGAGGACTTCTCGAGAACTAAAGGAGGACTTCTCGAGAACTTAACTTAGAACAAATTTCTGAGGCAAATCCTGACTATTCAAAAAATTGAGCTGGCAGTTCTCGAGAACTGAAGCCAAGCTTCTCGAGAACAAGTAAGACTTCTCGAGAACTATACCTTAGGCTTCTCAATAACTGACCAAGACTTCTCGAGAACAAAGAGGACTTCTCGAGAACTATAACTTAGAAAAAGAATTTCTTGAATCTGTCCAGACTTCTCGAGACCTCGAACCTGGGCTTCTCGTGAACTTTGTAGTTAAGCTTCTCGAGAACTATGAGAGCTTCTCGAGAACTAAACTACACTTCTCGAGAACTCTGAAGTTACTTCTCGAGAACTGGACTTAGATAATTTTTCAAGAATTTTTAGAGAATGTTTTCTTCTGGTCCTGTCTTCATCCCATGCTCCCAATGTTTGAACATGAAGTGTATCCCAATTGAGAGGCTGCACATGAGTCAACACTTTGGATCACACAGTGAGGGATTACACTGTATGGTCCTGTGTTCCTGACCCACTGTAGACTGACATTGGTCTACACTTAGCACTTATAATCTACAAACATTCAACTAGAACAAGATATAAAATACAACTTAATTCATCTTAGTTCAAGGGTGACTTCATGCAAATTTGGGTTATTGTGGATGCAATACCCAACAACAACTAAATAGGCCTTTGTTTAATTCAACACAGATATTAATTGATCCTTCTGTAGGAAGCTTAAATGAACAAAAGCCTTTTTACATAAATTCACTTGTAAATAATGCTCAAATTGGCGATGCACTGGTTCGGCGGAATGCAAAATTGTCGGACCAAGACCACAGCAGAGAACTGTGGTCTTGCTCAAGCACTTTAAAAAGGTTACGATCCTAGCTTCAAACACCGACTAATTAGGATCCCTTTGGCATAAAGGTTGCGGTCGTAAACGTGGTGACTATGTACCGTAGTTCGTGAACCCATGACCTCACATAAGGAACTCCATCATCATCATCACCCACTTTTATGTTCTTAGTGGTGGTAATAACTTTATCTGTGCCAAACATATATTTTATGACGGGGATGTTTTTGTTCAAACTCACAAGAGTAAAAACGTTTGAGACAAAAGTATTACATCAATCATTTCTTAGAGAGTGAAAATCGGCAGATTTGTTTACTCTCAGGCTCCGTTTGGGGTGACTTTTTTTCACCGGCCAAGCGGTTACGACAGTATGAACCGGATATTAATTAGGGTCTGATTCATGCGGTCATATCCGCTTGACCAGTGAAAATGATTTCTCCCAAACGGAGCCTTAGTCACACAAATTGCAAACTTTCCTCAGCATTGTTCGGTACATGCGGCCTCTGCGATCCAAACGTGCTGCTCCCAATCGGATTGCACCTCAAATGGGTTCTCCGGGAGCCATCTATTGCCTTCACCATCCTCCTCCAAAATTATCCTACCCTTTCCATACTTTATGAACTGTTCTTCCACTCTAATTGTCACAGTCTCAATATCAGACTAAGAAAACCTGGAATGATCAACACCTACAGATTAGCTCACATCACAAACATACATAGCTGGAATTCCTATCCCTAATCAAGCTGTTCAAGGAGTTGCATGATAGAGGAACATTAATGCAAAAAAGAAAGACCTTTGCATATGGTGAGAGCTGATCAATGATTGCCTCCATCAGTGCTCTTTGGACCATTCTCCGTCCATGATCTTCGCGATTAAAATCAGGGTTCAGGTACTGCATAAACACGCTCTGTAATATATTCCGGTCATACGAGAAGGGTTTAATTTCATTTATAAGATAAAAAAGTTGTAACTCAAAAAAGGGTTTTGGCGGTATGAAAAGTTGACACATTAGTGCAGATCTTATGAACATAGATATACTATTCCCGGTCAGCTGATATATAAAGTAGTTTAATGCAGTAACCAAATAACCTTCTAACTATTCGGAGTTCGGCTTTAAGAATCTGCACCTTTCATTCATTTTTTGTAGATGCTAATGTTAAAGCAAGAACCTCGACTTCACCTAGAGTTCGGACCTAAGGTTGCAGCTCACACATACTCTTCCCGAACCTCTTTCTCGACGTGAGTCTTGGAACTAGAAATAGACCATGGGATTCAGCATGGAGGTCCCACCTCTTATCCAAAAGAATTAGATGTTCTTCCCCTCCCTAGACAGTGCTGAGCTAGGTGCCTTGGAGGAAGAAGAAGAATAAGTTAACAAGCACTCTCTTCTTATTCTCTCTCTCTCCTTCCTTTTTTTCTCAAGGCACCTTATCGGTCTATTTATTGGCTTCTGAGTTTGACCTGCCAATAACCAAACTGAACTGACCTGAAATCACCAAAATACCCTGGGCTAGGTCTTCCAACAGCCAGCAACCAACAACCAAACTCCGCTGTTCCGAAGGGTTATACGCAGATCCCAAAGGGCAAAATGGTAAACTTACCTGGGGTAAAAGAGTAAAACCCCCACTTGCGGGCAGGAAAGTAAAAACGCCATTTTCTCATATGACGAGTGAGAAAATATCTGGCGGGAGAGAGGATCCTATCAGCCCGCCTCGCGAGTGCCCTACCTCGCGAGTACTCCATCTCGCTATAAAAGGTCAGCATAAGCCACGAGAGCCGTCTCACCACAATAGGTCAGCATATGTCGCGAGAGCACTCTCGCTTGCTCCGCTGCTCCCATCTCGCCTATTATATTTTGCCTTTTTGGAATACCGGCGAGTTAACCCTATGGTCTTACTCGCCTTTGCAATCCTCTCGCCCCTAACTCAACACTTTTCTTTGAGTTGCCTCCTGCAAGCCCGAGGTTGTACACAATCCCTGCTCCTTTTGAGGTTGCCTCAAGCTCGGAAAGAAAGTCTAACCGAGGATCGCGATGTCGAAATTCATTTATGAGAGAATCTTTTGCGGGGCCCTCCTCTGGGGCCTTTAAATATGTGACACCTATCTTAGTGTGGAGATTGCCCCCTCTCACATCTCTTCCTTCACCTCTTCCACTGTCGTCATGTCTCATAGTCAGAGCTTTCGCGAATGTCTCGCGATGGTCCGTAAACAAAACAAAGCTAATGCGACTGCTATGGCCCCAGTTTTGGCTCGCACCCCTACTCCTTTACCTTCGTCATCTCGCCTGAAGAAGATGAAAACCGCTGGCCCCCTTCTCGGTCGATGGGACCACTCCAGCATCCTTGGAAGTCCGTGCACCTCCTCCCGCATCCTTCGAGGAGAGACAGGTGATTTTTTGGCTCCCGCCCCTCCTCTATCTTTCCTTTTTTCTATCTTCTCGCCTATTCACTTCATGCTTCTTCAGGGAGATCTCACATATCCTCCCCAGCCTGTGAATCTACCTGATATTACCGACATCCATCATCAAGACTCCGACTCGCCTTAGCGATCCACCCCTCCTGCAGTGAAGAATGATAATCTCTCGCGACTCGCTGGGACCTCTCGCAACCCGGGTAAATGAACAAAACTTGTCCTTTCGCTTCATATAGGCTTTCATTCTCCTACCTGGTGTTTTCGAGACCACTGGACTAAACCTTCTATCTGTGCAACTCACATCTTACAAGCCTTCTTGCGAGAACACCCCTCATCCTGATCCTTGGCTTCTTCCTGCGTAGGTACCCAGATCGACTCGGTAGAGGACTTCTCTGGGCTACCCGCCTTCTCGTCTCCTCCTCACCTAGATGAGATAGAAGACTATCTGGGAGATCCCATGGATCCGGTGGAGAAGAAGTGCAGGATGACCGAGATGTTTTGAAAGTACGCCCATATTATCCGCGAGATGGAACTGGACAAGCAGACCACTGACAGGCGCATTGACTGGCTAGAAATTGAATGCGCTCGCCTATCCTCCGAGATCGATGTTGGAATTGAGATAGATGAGACCGACCCCCAGGCCATCATAAACGAGGTCGACCAGCACCTTTGTCTCGCGCGCCGCAGTCTTGAAGCTGCTCACGCCTTTCATTTTCTCGGTCGGCCCTCATGTGCGGGGTCTCGCGGTGGAGGGCGTTGGAAATGGCACAAGAACTGAAGAACCTCCACCTCGTCTCGCCTGTTTAGTTATACCTTGTAATTCTGCTGCTTTTAGTAATTTGCCGTCGTTTTCAATTTGATATTTAAACCTTGTGGACATGATGCTCGCCTTGTGCGAAATGATTATTAATAATTTTATCCTGCTCACTTCTTTCATGTTGGGTTTGCATATTATAGTTTTGTTAATTTTTGTCTCTTTTTTTGTTCTGGCTTGTTGGAAAAATCCTCGCGGGCCATCGTGCTTCGAGGTCAGGAGAGAGAACGAATCGTCGGCCAATCTCTTCAACTTCCCCCTTCATATTTTTCCCGCCCATCTTTCCGTTTTCACTATCTGCTATAAATTCCCCCCCAAATCGAAATGACTTACGCCTGTGCTGCCCTCTCCTGCTGCGTATTAGATCCAGACTTCTCGGTTCCTTTCTCTCGCTATTTACTCTTGCAACTCCTTCTCCACCTCCTCTCACCCTTATCGTCTCGCCTATCGTGGGAAAGAAAAAGGCCGAGGAGGGTGAGGGATGCAGCCAGTGCGACAGAAGATTTACTGATCATGACTTTCCTCCTGGCAGGATCTCTGAGGAGGACTACAACCGCCTCATCCGCGATTTCATGGTGGAGGGGTTCGAGTCGCGAACTCTAGAGGTCGGCGAGTCGATCAACACATTCTACCCCAATGAAATCGCCTTCCCCGTCTCCCACTTCGAGTCAGGGCTGAGACTTCCCCTCTGGCAAGAGGTTAAACATGTATTGAAATATTTTGGAGCCATCCCCGCCCAACTAAACCCGAACGCCATCTCGGTTTTAGTTGCGTTCGTCTGCTACATGCACCGCGAGCGCACTGAGTTCAGCCTTAACGTCTTCCACAACCTATTTATTTACCACGCCAACCACGACGACGTCTCGTATTTCACGGGACAGGGCCTGAAGGTATACAAGACCCCAATAAGAATCACCACTGGCTCACCCGCTTTGTCTTCATCCAAAGAAATCTGGGAGGCGTTCCACTCGCACCAGTGTCGCCCGCCGAAATGTACTACGTGACTCCCAAGGTCGGAGGCACGGATAAAGACCTCTGCGAATTCTTCGCAGGAAAGAATTTCGAGGTCAACTTCTTAAGGCGGGACCTCGGATCGCTCCCTCTTATGTTTCCCTACGAAGGTACACTCACACTTATTTAGTCTTATGTTTATCATCCCTTCGTTTTGTTATCTCTAATCATCGAGTTTCTTATTCAGGAGAGCGAAATATCCCAACCCATCCTCCTTATTTGAGCAGCGCTGGGCCATCCAAAGCTCTCGTACTCACCAGTATGGCGACCGAGGCGGCAAAAGAGTCATTGGCCCCTGCCTCCAAGAAGAGACCTGCAGATGATGCTACTGCTCCTTGGCACAGCCCCAAGAAGAAAATCAAGAAGGTTGTGACATTCCTGAATGGGAAAAAGATGATAGCCCTAAAAGATAAGAGAATGATGTCGGGAACCCTGAGCCCCATCTCTGTAGAAGGCTCACAATAACCTCGCTAATAAGCTGCCTCACCATCTTGCGAGACAGTACTATTCGACCGGTCCCCCAACACTTCGGCTCAACCCACTGAATCTCCGTCTCGCGAAGCTGCCCCCTCCAGCCGCCTAGCGCCCTCCTCGCATCAAAATTTCAATATGGGCCCCGTGGTAAAAGATGCTGTCGGTGACCCAGTCCTGATGTGGGAAAAGGATGCGAACCGGGTGTCGATGTCTACCCTCCTTCCCTCATGGAAGGAGAAGGACCTTCCCACTAGCCACACCTTCTCCCTCGGCTATGGCCTCTATGGTGGTCCTGGGACAGATCCTTTCGACAAGGACTCCTCGCGATACCTTGTAATGGAGGCAGCTCGAGCTCAGCTTCGCACCTTGGAGCTCTCGCACCGAGTCTCGCGCTGCCTTGTTTTTAACAACAAGAAATTGAAGGATGCCGAGGTGAGCCTGGCGGAGGAGCGAGAGAAGTCGGATGACCTCGAGAAGAGGCTGGCACTTGTTGATAATCTTCTCCCAAAGATCCAGGGCGGTGTGGTAAGCCTTTTAATTTTATCTTTGGCCAGTATCTCTCTCGTGTATGCTTTTTGTTAATTGATGGGCTTATTGTAGGGTGCCGAGATGGCAGATCAGATGCGCTCACTCATAATTGCCCTGGAAGAGGAGAATAAGAACTTAAAAGCCCAGAATGCCAATCTTCTGGACAGCATTCTGCCTCCCTCTCCCTCAGAACCACTCCAAGCTCCCCCGCCCTCTCATTACTCAGTTGACGAGGTCGACGATATCTGCTGGGACGCTAACATTAAGATGGCCGAGCTTGTTCTAAAGATGATGAAGGAGCCGGGAGTTGTCAAAGAAGACGCCGAGTCCGTCACTGCCCGCGACCTCGTGCCACACCTTTATGGCGAGGCGGACGAGGATTCAACTTCCAGCAAAGATGACTAAAGAGGCGCCGGCGAGACCAGGGACTCCTCCCCCCTCTTTTTTTTTGCTTCCTCCCTCTACTTGTACTTTTATTTTTTGAGATTTTAAAGTATTTCTTCATTGGAGAGTACTCCCTTTCCTTCTTTTGTAATGAACAATGACCAAATGTAAAGGAAATTTTTGTCATATCCTCTCGCTTTACGTTCCCTTTATTTTACTTTATTTTGCTTTATTTATTGCGGAAGACCCTCTACTCTATTTCTACTTGCGAGGTAGAGCTACTTGCCGCCTCGCTTGAGAATTGGTTTAGTGCACGAGTCATTAGACTTCTCTTCGCCCCTTCCATGCGCGAGACCGTTTGGCTTCCTCCCCGCGTCTTGCCTCGAGACAAATCCAGCGCGAGTAGACCCCGGAGATTAACCTGCTCTTTCATTGGAAGTCACCCGTCTTCAATTTTTTAGGCGAGACCTTTCTTTTGCTAGCGAGTGCCTACTCGCTATGTGTTGGATCCGGAGGCCAACCTTAGAGGGGGGGGTGAATAAGGTTTTATAAATTTCGCTTGAATAAACGGAATCTTAACGTAAACCACACCACAAGTGAAGATTTAAACCACAAGTATTAAATTCAATAACAATCAATTTCATACAAGTACAAGATGAAAGTTTTACAGTACGATCTTCATGACGTCGAAGATCAAAGACGAAGAGAAGAAAACTTTGGGTTTTCTATACCGACCCAAAACCCGGACCGGTTGGCTCTCTCACTTTCTCCCCGAAAGGTCTTAGAGCCGCTCTTCACCTCCACACCCGGAAGGGTCTTAGAGCACCGCTAGATCCCCGATCTAGACGCCCCAAATCCCGGGACGATTTTCCACGGAATCCAACCCGGATTCCGACGACCTTCCCCGGTCGATTTCCCTTACCACTTACAACAATAGAAGAAGAAAAAGATACAAAAAGAGATTACAAAATATATTCGTTAAAGTTTAGGTTCTCCCTCTTGAGAAGTTCTCCGGATAGATCTACGGCCGGTGCTTGTGATCTTCGATGGAAAGCACCCGGTCGCTAGACGTAGACGATGCGAAGCCTTGATCGCTGGAGTTCTTCGATCTCGAACGGGAGGAAGAAGCCTTGCTTTTTCTTTGACGAAGACGAGTAGAACGGACGTAGGAAGACGACCGAACTTAGTATTCCTGGAGCACTTCGTCAATAATCTCTGGAGGCTTAGGTCTTGAGGAAACGGCGCTGCTTTTTATACGTCTTGGAGAAAATAGACTACCGCCTGCGATAACTCTATCGCCGGGCGGTAAGTTCGCGCGTAACTGCCTGCCAGCTGTCTCCACACGCCTCCCGAAACGGCAACTATAACTGCTCATTAAGGAAACTGCCGTTTCAAGAGAGCTATCGCCGGGCGGTAATGGTTACCGCGCCCAGTCAGAGCGATAGCGCCATTTCGCCAAATAATTCTACCGCCTGCGATAAGACTATCGCCTGAGCGGTAGGTACCATCGTCGACGATCGTCCCCTTGATGCACGTCGACCGGATACCGCCGGCGGTAGCGTCCTGTCGCCGGGCGGTAGCCTTTGATTGTCGACGATCCTTCCTTAGCTGATAATTGGGCCGTCGACCATCGAACCGATATGCGTCGATCGAGATGGTTACCGCGCTGCGATAAGGTTATCGCCGGGCGGTAGTAACCTTTTGAAGCTCTTCTCCTTTCCTTTCACCTGTCAGCCTGCACACTCTATCACACAACCAATCTCATCAAATACAAGCAGGGAGTTGATATTCTCAAACCTAAGGAGTGTGAAACCATGTTCCAACAAACTCCCCCTTTTGATAATATCAATCCCGTTCATGATAAACCAAAATCAAGTAGATAGAGTGCCAGAATAGATGTATGTAGCAACGTAGAACAGTATAAAGTAGAGTATCAGAGTAAAATGATATTGAACAAATAAGCAATACACACCTATATCGATCCCGTTCAATCCTGTTCTATCCTACTACATACTCCCCCTATCGGTGGGACGCTCCCCCTATCTATGAGCACACACACACCTCAATACGCTCCCCCTATCATGAACACTACCTCCAATACCTTCTCCCCCTTTGATAATATCAAAAGAATGGGCGAGGCCAACCGACCAAGGAGGATGAAAATTGTAGGCGAGAGATAACGTAATATAGACCCACAAAGCACTTGAAATCAGAGAATTGTAAAACAGGGTCAAAATCAGGAGCAAACGCTAATCAGAGTGAAGAAATTGGACTATATGCACGAGACATAGCACACATCAAGTATGACATGAATGTTTGCAAGGTTTAGATAAATAGAGAGAAAAATAGGCAAACACAAATATCGTCATGAGAGAAAAAATGTGCCAGTACGTATTGTGCGAAAAGCATCGAATGTAGTTGAGGTCCAATTCTTATGCGCGGAAGATTTAAATAAGATAATGACATGTGCACGTGTAGCATCAAAAGACAAAACATTCAATAGAGATATCATGCAGACATGGTTTATATCAAGCAAAACTAACGATGCTAACACCAAAGAGATATAGTGAAAAATCACGTCACATGACATAGTGCGGCATAAAGAAATTAAATCAAGGGCACAAATCATAAAGTGTAGTCCATGCACAAGATCGAAACGACTTTGTAATCCAAGGTGCTCACCCTCACAATGCTTATGAAGACTTATCAGGAGGGATGAGTAGTGCTTGGGGGGTCTGTAAGCGGGATTTGATGGCCATCATTTTATTTTGAGTTAGGCCATCAATTTTATACATAATCAAAGCAGAACAAGACCCCAAGTCGATCGAAATCTACCCACATAGGTAGATCCACTTTAACTTGTTTACATTGGACATATGCGTTTCTAGTTTTGGCCCAAAAATTTAATTAGCATAGACACGCGCAATTTGATTTCATGACATTGATTGTTCAAGATATATCAGATATGTTAAATTTAGTGTCACGATTTATAACATGTCAGCTTATTATCTCAGGTTGAGTGCATGATCAAGTGGTGTGTGAGTGGTGTAGTCATTATCGTAAATAAATCCTCACACATACTTAGAGGCGTAGACAACGTACACCCACATTAATTTTCGCACTCAATAGCTAGACAAAAATTTAACTTCGCTCATCATGACCGGATACCAATGTGCCGTACAAATTGACAAGAAGATTAGCAAACATTGTATATACTTGAAAATATACCACGACTCGGTCATATGAGCCCCAAACCAACTTGTCAGTTTTTTTTTTAATTTTTGAAAACAATTTTAGCCACAAACAGGGAACAACCAAAAACAACACGAGCAGGGAATAAAAAACGAACAGAACATATTTTGTTTGTTTTTTTGTTTTTTTTTTGTTTTTGGTGTTACAACTTTGAACAGAACAAAAACGAAACCAAAGAAAACAAAACTACAAACACACAAAAAAAACACATATACAAAAAAATTAGGACGATAAATCAAGAATCCCAAGTTCGAGTCGTAGAAGTGAAAAACGAGCATCCGGAAGCGGTTTAGTAAGAATGTCCGCGAGTTGATCATCGGTCCCAATAAAGACGACACTCACATTCTCTTTCTTAATGTGGTCGCGAATAAAGTGATGTCGAATGTCTATGTGTTTGGACCGAGAGTGATGCACCGGATTATACGTTAAGTCTATCGCACTCTTGTTGTCGCACCTAAGTGTAATGTTGCGAAAAGAAAGACCAAAGTCTTCTAAAGTTTGCGACATCCAAAGTGCCTGTGCACAGCAACTTCCTAAGGCGATATACTCGGCTTCGGCGGTCGAAAGAGCCACCGAGTTTTGCTTACGACTTGACCACGAGACAAGTGCCGGGCCTAAAAAATGACAAGTACCGCTAGTGCTCTTGCGGTCAAGAGAGCAACCGGCATAATCGGAGTCAGAATATCCATGAAGGGTAAAATCATCCGAGTGAGGGTACCACAACCCGAGGTGTTGCGTGCCAAGGAGATAGCGAAAAATATGTTTTACCGCTTTA